>CM060443.1:189059109-190335624 GCA_030545235.1 Helianthus tuberosus | reverse complement strand
GTTTTTGCGTAAAAAAGTTCTTGTGAAAAAAATGTTAAACCATAAACTTTTTAACATAAAACGTAAACTTTTTTAATGTAAAACGTAAAACGTAAAAAGTTTAATGTAAAATGAAAAGCGTAAAAAGTTTAACATAAAACGTAAAATGTAAAACGTAAAAACGTAAAACGTAAAAAGTTTTACGTAAAACGTAAAAAGTTTAACGTAAAACGTAAAAAGTTTAACGTAAAAAGTTTAACGTAAAACGTAAAAAGTTTTACGTAAAACGTAAAAAATCTAACGTAAAACGTAAAAAAGTTTACGTAAAACGTAAAAAGTTTAACGTAACACGTAAAAAGTTTATAAAGTTTAACGTAAAACGTAAAAATTTTAACGTAAAACGTAAATTTTTTTACGTAAAACGTAAAAAGTTTAACGTAAAACGTAAAAAGTTTAAAAAGTTTAACGTAAAACGTAAACTTTTTAACGTAAAACGTAAACTTTTTAACGTAAAACGTAAAACTTTTTCTACGTAAGTTGTAAAACGTAAAAAACCGTGTGATAAAACGACGCCTAAACAAGGGGCGTGAATGCGGCGCATAGAAACGCCGCGAAAAAACGGGGCGTAAAAAAAAACGGCGCGTAAAACGGGACGCTAAAACGGCGCGTAAAAACGGGACGTAAAAAATGTGGCGCAAAAACGGCTTGTAAAAACGTGACGTAAAAAACGGTGCGGCAAAAGACGATGCGTAAAACCGGGCATAAAAAACGGCACTTAAAAACCCGGTCGCAAAAACGACGTGAAAAAACGGAGCGTAAAACGGGTCGTAAAAAAACGCGCGTAAAAAACGGGTCGTAAAAAAGCGCGCGTAAAATTTATTTTATCAAAAAATCTGATTTCAAAATGTTGTTTAATAAAAAAATATGATTTAGAAATAAAACAATTAATGCAATAGGAAAAAAATGTAATAAAAAACAATAAAATTAATAAGACAAAAAAAACAAAATTACTTAAATACCCTTTTAGATTAAATATTATAGACATAATAAGACAAAAAGAATTTAATATTACTTTTAACTACTTTTAATCTCATCCATCCATTTTGAAAATCTAATGGTTAGAAAGTGGTTTCCGCGGTTCTTACAACTGGAGGTGGTTTTCATTTTAGCGGTCCCCTATATATATATATATATATAGGGAGCCGCTAAAATAAGAACCAACTCCAGTTGTAAGAACCGCGAGAACCACTCTCAACCAATCAGAATATGACAACCCAAAGGGTATTATGGTCATTTACCCCAAATGTCATTTCCCACCCTCTCTCCTCATTTATAATTGTCAGTAGTCTCTCTCTCCACCTCCTCAATTAGATTGATGGTGGGGATGAAATCGCCGCCCACCTTTGTTTCTCTCTCTCCCACCCTCGTTCATCCCTGTTTCTCTCTCTCCGGCCTCCCTTCCTCTCTGCCCTCGTTTATCGGAGATAAAACCTTGGTCGCCGCCGCCGTTTCCTCCGCCACCGTCACCGTCTCCTCCGCCACCGTTCAGCACCATTTAACGGAGATAAAACCTTGGAGGTGGTGGGTGCTCGATGATGGTGGTGGAGTGTCGATGTCGGAGGTGGTGGGTGCTCGATGGCAGGTGGTGGGTGCTCGATGACGGTGGTGTAGTGACGATATCGGAGGTGGTGGGTGCTCGAGATGATGGTTTGAGTTGGGTCAGTGAAGGTGAGTTTTCAATTTTGTTTTGGTTGGGTTTCTTTTGATATTTTTGTCTGATGAACTCTGTTTTTGATGCGGGGTTGATTCTGTTGAATCTGGGTTTGAATCTTGTGGGTTTGACTTTCTTGATGGTTTGTTTTATCTGCTTCAATCTGGGGTTTGATTCTGTTGAATCTGTTGCCTTTTTAATCTGTTGAGTTTTTTGAATCTGTTTGAATATGTTTGAATGATGTTCTTGTTCCTTTTGCATGTTTAAATCGGTTGAATCTGGTGCCTTATTGAATCGGCGGTGATGATGCAAAAAAAAAAAAAAAAAAACTAACGTTGGCGCGGCAAGGATGGTGTAGGGTAGGTTTTTGAACCTGCAACCCCACTTTGCAGCCTCTGATTATCGGAAAAATTTGAGCCAAAACGTAAAAAGTTTTTCGTAAAACGTTAAAAGTTTTAGGTAAATCGTTAAACGTAAATTTTTTTTAGTAAAACGTAAAAAACCTGAATTTAAAAATGTTAACGTAAAAAACGTTAACGTAAAAAACCGGCGCGTAAAACGTAAAACCGTAAAAAACATTAACGTAAAAAACCGGCGCGTAAAACGTAAAAAACCGGCGCGTAAAACGTAAAAAACCGGCGCGTAAAACGTAAAAAACTGGCTCGTAAAACGTAAATAACGTTAACGTAAAAACGACGCGTTGAAAAAACGACGCGTGAAAAAGCCGGGCGTAAAAACGGTGCATCAAAAAACGGGGCGTGAAAAGGCCGGGCGTAAAAACGTATAACATTAAACGTAAAAATCTGTAAATAAATCTGAATTTGAAAATGCTTAATAAAAAAAACTATGTTTAAAAAATAACAATCTAATATAATAATACAATAAAGTAATAAAAAACAATAAAGACAAAAAGACAAAATAGAGTAATTTTACAAAAATACCCTTTTGGATTAAAATATTAAAGAAACTAGGTTAATGCCCGCGTAATACGCGGGCTTCAAACAAAACCATATTATTTTGATTCAAATTTAGTTCTATGTAAAAAGACGCACATTAGAAAAAAAATTATTCAAATCCCAATGGGGCACCAACACAGGGCAAAATAGGGCATAGCGCCGACAACAACACTACGGCGGGCGCTATGGGGTAATTCTTTTCCCTCCCGCGATGCATTTCACGGCGTGATCAATCATCCCCCCCCCCCCCCCCCCCAACACACACACACACATGCATCTATATAAAGCCCATACATATAAAACCTCACTACACACTCAAGGTATTATATCTAATTTTGTTTAATAAACAAATTATGTTTAGGTTTAACTTTATATATGTCCTCACTAAGCTAATGCCCGCGACGCGGCTTAAAAAAACAAATTATTTATGTTCAAATTTAATATTGTGTAAAAACACATACATTCGAAGAAACAAAAACAAAACTATTGAAATCCTGGAAAAAACTTCGTTGTACACCACATTAGTTGTCTGGCAATTGCATAGGTATTGTCCGTTCACCGACAAGAAATAAATATAAGGAACTGAGAGAATTTTATATATTTATTTGTTCACCTGTGGTTTGTTTCACAACCCTAAATGACCCGTGGATTAGTTTATGCAACTTTTAAGTGACCCGGTCTAACCTTTTAACTATAAAAACATTATCCAAAACCACCCATAGCAGGTTATAAAAGACCCATGTTGACCCATATAAATGCATTTAGGTTAGGATCCCATCCCCCCCCCCCCCCCCCCCCCCCCCCCCCCCCCCCTCCTCATTTCTTTTCTTGCTGATTTATCATAAGCCAGTAAAAAAAAGTCATAGGTTTGCTACTGGTTGAAAGTCATCCATAACATGTCTTAAATGTATAGAACCTTCTTAACGTTTTAAATAAAAGATTTAAATTTACAACACATCCATCATATATAAGATTCAGAAAAGAAAAAATACATTAAGAATGAAAAGTTAGGTAAATAATGTAAGTTACAAACATGATCTGTAGTTGAAGTAGAATTCAAAATATTTACATTTGCATGTTTATGTGATGGAGAGTACTCAGTACTCCTTGTAACCTACAAATCTACAATGTAACAAAGGTAGGCACACACAAAACATGTTTATAATAATCATATCTACAATAAAGATTTAACCCGTAAACAAATCGACCAATTCACATTGTAAGCAACCTACTAAATAAGATATGAGCAATATAATACATATCTTAAATTATACATCTGCAACTATGCACATACATATTTTAATTCAAATTTTCATCTATATACACAAGTAAACGTATTCAATGTATTCAATTTTCCAAATCCCAAAAGTAAAACAATCAATTAGAATACTAAAGTAAAACTACAACCTGTATTGCAGGGAGTGATGCACCATCAGAAAGCGCTTTTAATGACTGCGACTAAGACGACTTAAGTGTCGGTTTAGTTCACTCACCGAGCGCAAGCCAAGCTGCAGCCATAACGTGTTTAACCACATCCATGACTCCATTAGAAAACCTATTCCACACAGGCTTCTTACACGCATCAAGTTGGCCCTGTCCCCAAATCTTCAACAGAAGTCGCCTCACCACCACGTTAGACGATGACCAATTCGAACAACTGTCACCACCATGCTCCATCACTTACGGCCACACCGACAACTCCGGCACCGTAACTGTCACCGACTATGACTCACTACGAATAACCTCACACCAGCGATGTTGTAACCCATACGATGCCATCCCGATATGACGACTGAAGTATTAGCTACATTTTGAATCCAAAATGGCTCAGCAAATGTAAGATTCCCACTGCAACATACATAAATGTCACAACTATATTAATGAAAAAAAGGTTACATGTATAAATCAGTTTAACCATTCCTTTTGTTTACATGTTTAGTATGAAAACTTGACAGCATGGGATCAATTTTGATCTGGAATACAAAAAAGTCAACCAATATTAATTAGGAAGTTACCTTGTGGTAACTGCATCACATTCACGAGAATATAGAGAGCAATCAGATCCGTTATAACAATTAAAGCACTCACAAACTGGTTGACCATCAGAAGTCAAATGGTGAACAAAAGCTCTACCATGGCCGGAGCATGAGGCTGCTGCAACTGCCTCCGCCGCTGCCTTCTCGCTCCATGTCAGCGCCAACAACGACTGGCAACTAATCTCCTGTTTCATATCTCCTCACAGAGCTCCACCTATATACATATAGACTATATTAATTATATCTGCATGCAAGTATATGGTGTTGGTTTGGGTTATATGCGTTAAGAGTTGTGAGCGTATAGGAGTGGTTGTAGGGATCATCAAGACATTTTCCCCTTTCTACTTTTTTTAAATTAGTAATGGATCGATCCGGATGGATCATGGATCGATCCATTGAATTAATTGGATAAATGGATCGATTCATTGGATTAGTTAATGGATTAGTGGATATTTTTTATGATCCAATAAGAGATTTAAATGGATCGGATTGGATTGGATATGGATCAATATCCAATCCATTGACACGCCTAGCATAAGTGGACACTAATTTAATTAGAGACATGTCTCTCTGGTAAGGCAATCACAATCTGAAGATTTATGTAAAAGATATAGACGTAAATACCAGTTAAGAATATAACTTACATCTTGATGCTATCAAACTTTAATGGAGTTGTGATTGCATATGGACATAACTGAGAAAGATTAATGAGAAGCTAAGGCCCCTTATGAAAGAAATCAACTTACCACTTTTAGAAGATCCAGATACCTGTTTGTGTATGAGTTGTTTGAATAAGAAGGCCCGCGAGAATCGTTCTCACTTACAACCTGGTAAGAAAGGAAAATTAGTTTTTAATAAACCAACCTTTGCCCCATTGGTAAATAATAATCATACCTACAGATTTGGTAATTAATAATCCTACGTTTCAATATGTTGGTACTCAATGGACCTCCGTTAGTTTTTTTTAACTGAAGTTAGTTTTTAAGTTTTATTTATTACACAAACAGTCCCTGTAGTTATAATTTACTAGTTTTAAGTTTTATTTATTACACAAACAGTCCCTGTAGTTATAAAAAAAATCATAAAAATAAAAAAAAAATCTAAAAAATAAAAAAAATTCAAAAAAATCATAAAAATTCTAAAAAAATCAAAAAAATTCTAAAAAAATCATAAAAAAATCATAAAAATTCTAAAAAAATCAAAAAAAATCTAAAAAAATCATAAAAAACCGTTTCGACCCGTACCGTTTCGACGCGAACCGTTTCGACGCGTACCGTTTCGACCCGGACCGTTTCGACCCGTACCGTTTCGACCCGTACCGTTTCGAACCGTACCGTTTCGACCCGGACCGTTTCGACGCGTACCGTTTCGACCCGAACCGTTTCGACCCGGACCGTTTCGACCCGTACCGTTTCGACCCGGACCGTTTCGACCCGGACCGTTTCGACCCGTACCGTTTCGACGCGTACCGTTTCGACCCGGACCGTTTCGACCCGGACCGTTTCGACCCGGTGGTGGTGGTGGTGGTGGCGGTGCGGTGGTGGTGGTGGTGGTGGCGGTGCGGTGGTGGTGGTGGTGGTGGTGGCGGTGCTGTGGTGGTGGTGGTGGTGGGTCGAAACGGTCCGGGTCGAAAACGGTTCGGGTCGAAACGGTACGCGTCGAAACGGTACGGGTCGAAACGGTACGGGTCGAAACGGTACGGGTCGAAACGGTCCGGGTCGAAACGGTACGGGTCGAAACGGTCCGGGTCGAAAACGGTTTTTTATGATTTTTTTGATTTTTTTAGAATTTTTTTCATTTTTTTAGAATTTTTATGATTTTTTTTTATTTTTTTAGAATTTTTTTGATTTTTTTAGAATTTTTATGATTTTTTTTGAATTTTTTTGAATTTTTTTGATTTTTTAGATTTTTTTTAGATTTTTATGATTTTTTTTATAACTACAGGGACTGTTTGTGTAATAAATAAAACTTAAAACTAGTAAATTATAACTATAGGGACTGTTTGTGTAATAAATAAAACTTAAAAACTAACTTTAGTTAAAAAAACTAACGGAGGTCCATTGAGTACCAACATATTGAAACGTAGGATTATTAATTACCAAATCTGTAGGTAGGATTATTATTTACCAATAGGGCAAATGTTGGTTTATTAAAAACCAATTTTCCGGTAAGAAAACCCCTTAAAATAAAGTAAAATTTAACAAAAAGCAACCTGGTAAGAAAACCCCATATTTAAAGTAAAATTTAACAAAAAGCATCATGATAATCTAACATCAGTACAATCACTAACAAAACATTGATAGTGTAATTGTGTAAAGATGTTCCCATAAAAGGAGAGAGTTGTTTAATCATACATATTATACGACGGAATCATGGGCTCATATTCTCTCGCTGGGGCCTCATTCCTACAAGCAAACCCACAACTGATTCATCAGCCAAAATAAAAATAAATAAACAAATAAATCGATTAATGAGCTCACAAATAAGAGGCTCCGATATGTTATTATCGGAATTTAATGTCGAAATCCGCCATGGCTGCAATCATAGGTGCCTACCCAAAATACGGATCCAAACGGTAAATTCCGATTTTGCTCAAAATAATTTCCATTGTCACAGCCTTTTCAAAGGAACAACATCATCATAATCATCATGCCCATTCCCATAAAAGGAGAGAGTTGTTTAATCATACATATTATACGACGGAATCATGTGGTCATATTCTCTCGCTAATGAACAAATGGATTAAAAAATATGAGAAAGTGAAACGTATACAGAAGATTATATCAACTATCAGATACTGCTATGTAACCTCATCATGAATAATACGTCTTCAGGGTGTAAAAAACATTAGTATGTAAACAACGATAGGTATCAAGGCAAATGACACTAAGATTCGTTAAAGAGAAACCTACAACAAACAATTAGTTACATTGTAAGTAGAGGTGGAAAGATAAGTGGATTGGGCAGGCTGGGTAATGGTTGAAAACAGGTTCAAGTTGAAACAGGTCACTTTTAGTATGGGTCAAAATCGAATGGGTCGAACTGGGTCTCCCTACAAACACTTTCTTAAGAAACATATAAATAACGCATTAGTTATGATCACAAAAACAATTAATACAATGAATTTTAACCAATTTGACCTTGTTCTACCCATCCACCTTTCATTTTTTAATTTTTTATTTTTTTTCATATATATATATTTTTTTTACATGCTTAAGATAAAACACATCCCAGATAATCCTATTCATAATTAAATGAGCAGAATTTGTTACATCTAATAGTGATTAAATAAGAAATACCTGAGACTTGAACCATTCCCTGGGACTGTAGATGCACAGCTATAACCAACCGGAAGCCCCAATAAACCTCTAGCTACAGCTTTCAAGTACTACAGTGTAACATTTTAAAAAATATACAATCAAGTTTACATATGAATTTTGATAACTCACTCGAACGAACATAACAAAAACGATGAATTATCGACCTCTGATTCTTATCTTTCCGAAAGAAACTGTAAACCAGAATCACAACAGGGGCCTGAACCAGCTGCAAGAACAAATTCAAATTCAGTTGAATCTTGTTTTGTCAACAGGGAAATGAATAAATAATATCTTTAATAGACAAAATTACCCTATGGTATTCTACTAACAAACTGTCTTCTACTAAATATATAATCCATAAAAAAGAAGAAATCAACAGTGATTAGTGATTTACCCATAATAAACAGAGGGTTTGAAGTGGATAGTGATGACGACGGCGTTACGGTGGAGGACCATATGTATACAAACAATAATAACACCACAAATAACATCTATCATAAATCACAAATAATCATATAATTAACATCAATTAAACCTTAAACATGTTTAACAGCAAGTAACTCCCCCGAATCCAGATTCATCCCCATACGAACCCTACCGATCGCTAGTCTTCAACTGAAAGGAAATAAATCCCAAAAAACCCTAACTAACACACAAGAACAATAAATAGTAAAACCGTAAATCAAAAGTAATGAATACTATACCAAAATATCAGAGATCAAGATCGAGACAATTGGGGTAATCGGATATAGAATCTGCGTTTCAAGAGACCCAAATCGAATTGGTAATCTCCATGTGTCCATCGAATATGCGTTTCATCGAATCTCCATGTAGCAGAATCGCCGATTAAGGTTGCTTTGTAGAGGAATCGCCGATTAGGGTTGCTAAGTAGAGGATTCGCCGATTAGGGTTTTGCAGAAATCGTTTGAAACGTTTTGAGAGAATGAGAGAGACATGAGAGACAAAGCGTATGAAAGAAGCAAAAGTCAATTCGAGAATGAGAGCTATGCCACATGTCCTACTCTAAGAGTTATGCCACATGTATGCTTATGTGGATGCTTAGGTGGCTTGCACCATTGGGTGACATGTGTCCCCCAATGGTTTGCTTTATTAGAGATGTAGATAATAAGACAAAAAATACTTAATATTATTTTTAAATACTTTTAATCTCATCCATCCATCTTCTTGATCTAATGGCTAGAAAGTGGTTCTCGCGGTTCTTACAACTGGAGGTGGTTTTCATTTTAGCGCTCCCCTATATATATATATATATATTAACAACTAACACAAACTTCCTAAAATCTACTTTTAGATCGATCTAATGCGTATTTTGTTGAACTTGAACCCTACAGTTCTACACCACTTTAATGAGAATAAACGTATAGTACCATTAGGCCAAGAGAATACCAACACGTATATATAAATTTATAAGAATTGTTTAAATAGATAAAAGTATACGAAAATAATAATTTGGAAAACCTGACACATATAATTGTATGAAAATTATACCCCTAAATCTGGAATATTGTAAATTTGTCCCCGCGCAGGGTAGATTAATTTGTGGCACCAAATTTCGGCACACCAAAAACCATATGTGTACACTTAATTTTGTTTAGTGTGAAACTTACCTTAATACGAGAGAGCAACCTGTATTAAGGTGACACCTTGATAGTAAGAAATGTGAGAAATATTGTGTAGATAACATGTCAATCTAAATTAATTCGAAAGGGTAAACAAGTAATTTTCTTATTGATTTAATTAATTGATAACCTTCCATAACCGTCACCATTAATTATAGGAATACGAATTAAGAATTAATCAACGAATTTGTGTCATCTCGTTCATCAATTATTAATTCTGAAATCGAAAAATGAAAATTTATAGAGTGTTATATAGCGATGGATGCAGAATGAATGTTTTTAAATAACACTATAAATCTCTGTAAAACACTACGAATAGCATATAATACCATATAACCCTTTTATAACTCTATATAACACTACAACATTATATATAGAGTAAACTGCCAAAATGGTCCCTGACATTTGGTCAGTTTTGCCATTTTAGTCCAAAACTCAAATCTTTTGAATCTGGATCCTGTGGTTTCAATTTTGTTGTCATTTTCATCCAAAATCAATATCTTTTCAGATTTTTCAGTTAACATTCAGTTTTTTTTTTTTTTTGTCTTTTCTCTCCCTTTAATGAAGGGCAAAATGGTCTTTTAACATTTTATTATAACAAATTAAAAAAATCTAACCATTTTGCCCTTCATTAAAAGGGAGGAAAAAGACAAAAAACTGGATTTTAACCAAAAAAATCTGACCAGATTTTGCTTTTGGATGAAAATGACAACAAAATTGAAACCACAGGGACCCAGATTCAAAATGTTTGAGTTTTGGATTAAAGTGGCAATAGTGACCAAACCTAAGGGACTATTTTGGCAGTTTACTCTTATATATAACACTGTAACCACCATTCAAAACTGTATAGTGTTATATAGTGTTATATGGTGTTATATAGTGTTATATAATGGATGTATAGTGTTATATGGTGTTATATAGTGTTATAAAGTATTATATGATGGATGTATGGTGTTATATATTTCTTGTAGCAGTTACATATTTCTCGATTTTTTAGAATGTCAGGTTTTTAGAATAAGTTTAAAATTAAATCGCTAAAATTTAGGAGTGAATCGCTAGAATTTAGGAGATGTTACATAATTTGAAACATATACAAAGACACTATTACCCTTACAATTTTCAAATCAGTCCAAATAATTAAAACACAATTTATAATTTGGTCCCTACTGATCTCAACCGTTAGATCAAATATCTAATGGTTTAAAACACTTCTTACACTTCTCACACTTTAGACACTTTTTACACTATCCATACCCTATATATATATATATATATATATTATCTAGAATATAATGTATTTGTGCTAAAAAAAATAGAAACTATTATATTATCTAGAATTTATAAATTATAGTAAATCAAAACATGCTGAGGCCACATGGCATGATCTTACACATCCCTTTTCAATGTGGCATATTATGAGGAACTAAGAACAGAAAAAGAGCGAGACTATATTCCGCTCTTTTTTTTTTTTGCAAAAATCGGGACTTTCCGTGTTCTTTAAACCCTTTCCTTTTAGGCGTGGTTTCCCCTTTCAATTCCCATGTTCATCCAATCTTATTACAATCAGAAACCTAATTCAATGTCGTATTAGACCTTGGCGATTTCCACTGTCGCGATTTCATCCTTCGATTTCATCCTTCGATTTCATCTACATCTATATTGTCTTGATCGTGATATGTTTTCTTAATCCACAATTTGTACAAGTTTTATTGATGATATGAATGTTGGTATTAGTATCGAGACTATTTGAACCGATCGATATCGTTCGAACAACATCGGTGCAGCTGTCTGTATTAGGGTTCGTTTTTATCGTTTCCGATCGATGTAAAACATGGGTTGATTTCTATACTAAGTGTATGTATCGTACCAGTACTATAACAAATGATCGAATACATGCGGTAACATACTACCACAACACACTGACAAATAACCTAGTTTAAAAAATTGAAAGAGCAACCTAACCTATATTTTGTCAATCACAAAAAAACAAGCCCGAGTTTGTCTGGTAAAAGAAATTCCACCCCTAGTGGGATCCACCTTATAAATCCGGGACATACTATTGCTGGTCAAACGATACATCTATACACTCCAAAAATAACATGCAATTGTAGTGTCACTAAGTGCGCGATAAGCTTTTTTTTTTCTTTTTTTTTATAAACAAATTTGTACACCATATATTACCTAATCTTATAGCTGCAAGGATTTGATCCTATATCATTTTTACGAGAGACAAACAACATACCACTAAACCACTAAGTCATGAGTAGCCGTGCCCTAAGTACCACCAGACTTGCTTGAGCAAAACCTGTTGCTAATTTCAAGTTTTCTAAGATCCTTCTATTGTCACTCAAAATGTATTCTATGAATTTTATTATGTAGATTAATTGCATATTAAAATTATTAATAATTGCAATCAAAACTATTGGATGGTTTTCTTTTGCGATAACTATTATAAAATGTATTTTGTTGATTCATTTTGTAGAGATGAGATATACAAGAGAGATGAAACGTGTTGCATACCAAGAGAAGAGGTCTCTTGTTCGTTATCAAACTCCTACTTCCACTACTACAAAATAGAGCTTTAGACGGGGTGATATGGGTTTTAAGACGGTGTTTTCAACACCGTCTTAATGTACACCGAATTACAATCAAGTCTTATTAGACGTGTTCAATTTGAACACCGGCTTAAACGTGATGAACACCGTCTTTTGATATTATGATATAAATCGTCGCTGTTATCCTGTCGTCGCAATCGTCACTATTTCCCTGTCGTCGTTGATGCTTAAAAAACGTTTTTTTTTTGTTTTTCTTGTTTTTTCAATACAAACCTGCCAATTTCCGGTTCACGACACACAAAAACTAAATAAACATAAACTAATAAGCATAAATGGTTGCCTTAAAAAAAAGAAAACATAAGCATAAATGTCATAAACGTCACAATCCGGGTTCGTTTTAAGTCACAATTCACAAACACGTCACCTAACATATAAAATGTAGTAATTGTACGTCATATCCGTGTCATCATCCGCTTCTTCATCAGACACTTAGTCAAATACTTTCCAAACTTAGTCGGATAACTTGAACTCAAATACAGTCCAAGCTCAGAAGCAGTGGTCTTCCCACCCGAAACTATGACTCGAAACTCCTCTTCCATAATAACCACCACCTATTAACACAGAACATAAAGTAATTAAACTAGTAAAAGTAATTAAAATAAACATAAAAAAACCCTAATACTTCCACCATAAACTTGCTTAAACTCATCCTTTTCTTAAGACACAAATGGCACACTCCTTCCCATTGCACACCCCTGCGGCTAAAACCTTCTAAACTAATTTATTACTCGACCCATCCTTCGCCACCACCGAATTTTCGTAGTGTATTTTGATAAAAATAATAACAATAAAAATTTGTAGAACTACAAACAAGGAATTTTCGGCCCATTTATTTCCATGCACACGGTGTGCATTCGTGAGGGCATACTCTTCTTGCAGGGTCCAAGCATCCCTTTTTATATCTGGATTCAAATGATTATGCCACCTGGAGGATTACGCAGTTTGTCTTTAGAGATAATGTAAACGCAAGTAAACGAAATCATACGTGTAAGTAAGTGAATGAATGTACCTTTCACGACACTGTTTCCCAATACGGGGAAGAGACTTTGCTATGAGAGACCATTTTGTGGGCCCATATCTTTCCACCAGCTCAACAATTTTTTCATCCTCCTACAGCAAACAAATAAAAAAAGAATCCATGAAAGCCATTTTAATCGTTTTAATCGAATATGTGAAAGAGTAGGAGGGGATGTGGTGCAAACCTCATGAGTCCATGGACCTTTAATGAGTTCGGGATTAAGAATCTTTTGCCAGCGATGCAGACATTGGACTTCTGATCTATCAGGAAAATACTCAGCTGCAAAACTTTGTCGCCACCTTGCAAATTTGATTTACCGGTGTCAAAAGAAATTTAAAAATTTGATGATAAACCAAATGCAGGTGGTGGATGAGGGCTGAAAACCACAAGAAAAAGGAGTATTATATAGGTTTATATTATTCAAAATCATGCCTCTGCCAACAAGCTTCTGGGATAACTGTGATACATCTGATCGATGAATAATACCCCAAGAAAATCCAGAATCTAGCTCATGATTACATTGACGACGTCGACTAAGTAATAAAGATATTATATATTAACGACTACCTACGTTTCGACGCTCGATACGTACCTACGCTCGTTACGGACCTACGTTTCGACGCTCGATATGCATGGGCGAAGCTTTTTTAGAGTCTCATCCTGTGAAATATCAAAGAAACATTATAAAACAAAACTACCACCCAACATGCTATTATTTTACTGAAAACATCATTAAATGTTTGTTTATTATAAACCCAAGTCCATCTATCATTTGTATACAAAAAACATCATATTAGTGTACTTCAAACAAACTGCATACCTCCTCTGGGGTCCAACCCTCCCCCCCCCCCCTTGCTCTTCTAATCGGTCCAGTTCTCCTGTAATTCCAAAATCACACTGTCAGTTCAACAAACTCAAGGGTTGTAACATCTGAAGAAAAGAATTTAAGTGACAAAGCATACATAAATTAATTTCCATGCTTTTTCTGTCATCTATAGGTTATAAATGTTCTAGACATGAATGGTAAGTTTCATCTAATATATCATATCTTTTCTAAATACATCTTCACAAGTGAAATGTCCAAAATTGCAATAACAAATCTAAAATCTAAAGGATATACAATAATGCAAGTACATAAATCATGCACCAACATTGAACTAAATTCATTGTACACATCAAAAACATTAGTATATGGCTTCACTTGCCACATAACTCATCAAAAGTTTATATCATAAGATACAGAACAAGTGATATGCCATAATCATCTGCATCAAAGGCACACCACACAAATGCAGTTCAATTATAGATAAAAAAAAATGGATACACAGAATCATACCGATGAGACGGTGACGTGGCGGTCGGGCTAGAAACCCTAGGCGACTTAGGCAACACAATGCCACTACTTCCTTCCGAAATCGAAGAGCTTGATGCAACTCCTGACTGCTTATTCTCAATGCAAAATTCTTGCAACTCCACTGTACCCATACCAAACTCTCCGCGAAACCGAACCCCTAAAAAGCAAAAAACAAAAAAAAATGTTAAAACCCTCACAACACATATATCACAATTCACAATCCCTAATTACCATATCAACTGTAACAATCCTAAATAAATTCCGACACCCTAATATATTTTAAAATATCCCAATATGTCCCAAAATGCACCCCATACGAGAAAACGGGCCCCGAATACCCTAAATAGTATTAAAAATAATTAAAAATTGAAATTTTGGGCTGACGTGGGCCGCGTAAACCCCACCTCAACCCTTACGCGAGCGATTTAAAGGTTAAAACCTGATTTCTTTGATTTTTAAGTTTAGGCGGGCCGCGTAAGACCCCCGTTAGTTAATGCGGGCCGCGTAAGATCGGAAAGATGGCGCAGCCCGGTGATGACACGTGTCATCATCGTGGCAAGTCTAGACGCTGACCAGGATCAGCTACGCTTTGACCGGGGATTGACACGGGCCGCGTAAGCCCCTGTCTTGTTTTACGCGGGCCGCGAGAGAACCAGACTCAGCAACTATATAAGCAGGCCATCGAATTTCATTCGAATTCGTTCAGAGTTTCTTTCTTTCTCTCAAAATTAAATTGTACGCATAATCCACGGGTATTATACCCCCCTAAACAGCAAAGTTCTGCTCCGTTGTAAGTATTATAAACCTTGCATACGTATTAGATACGCTGCCCGATTGATCTAGGGTTCCGTAACGGCTGTCGTGGTTCTGCCCGACGTAGTCGTTGGAATGCCGTCTCGGAGAGGGTATTACTAATGTTAAAATGGGTTATTATACTAACGCGTGTGCATTTGTGTAAATTATAGATTATCACCAGGAAACCTTTACGGAAAATCTAAGACAGCAATGTGAGTTTATCCGCTTTTTGTTAACCTTTTTATAATTGTTTTACAAAACCTCACTTAATTAATTATATATTAAACAGTTATTGAGTATTTGTAAGAATACAATTATCATGAGTATGTTGGGGTTTTGTATACAAAATTTGTTACCACCTGGTCAAGGAGTAACATTTCCACAAGTCAGGTTTGACAGTACCATGGATGTTAATTGTTATGTCTTGGAAACAAATGTAATTGCGAGATCGCCCTCAATACTGTACACTGGGTTTTTATTAAACTTGATTAAACTGGGATTCACTCACCAGTATTTCCCACTGACAAATGTTTTTAAAACGCGTTTCAGGTAACAACCTGTGAAAGCCAAATAAAAGCCAGCTGGACAGCACTGGAGGCTTGGAAAAGTGGCAATAAAGTTTCCTAAAAATAAAATAGATGTTTTTATTAATAAAATAGGATTTATTCCTATGAAAACGTGTGTACTACGAACTTGGGTTTTAACCCATTTGTTTAATATTATGAAAATGTGGTATTTTACTCTGATCATATATTTCCTAACTACGGTCCTGATGAAAATTTCCGCTGCCAAATTAGACAATATGCGATACCACCGAAACTGGCTCGCGACCGCCCGTTCCCGGGGAATAAGGGATCGGGGGTTGCGACAGGAGGTGGTATTAGAGCTAAGCCACTGATTCAGCCACAGAAGTGTTCTGCTGACATCAAAATTCAATCTGTTAGGAAATAAACTACGGGAATACGTGCATAATTGTATTTTATTGCTATGTGTTATTTGACTATTTGTTAGTTTACAGTATGAGCGACCAAGGACCATCTGACGCGTACCGTCAATTGTCTGGTTCGCCTAGAAGCGAAGGCACCTCCTCTTCTCAGCCTGCCCTCTCAGGGTACTCTGCTGATACGGAAGAAGGAATCTTTGTATTTAAGGCTCAGTCAGAAGAGCCATTTCCTTAGAAAAAGAGGGGATGGTTCAGTCGAGGGGCACACGAGCGTAGAAAACGTATGAAAAAGTTACAAGACCAGAGAGTACTAGCCGCAGCCAAGAGAGAGATAGATGCCTATGCCCAAGATATGATAAATAGAGGTATACCCAACATCCACATCTTAGCAACCACTGCAGCTGACCCTAATCTGGAGCAAATAATAGCACCCCAACCCCAACCACAACCACCAATCCCTAATCAGCCCATGGAGATAGAAAACCCTGAAAATCAACTAGAGATGCATGAGTTCAACCTGGAGGAAATACCTAGGGTACCAGCACCAAACCCCCTAGACCCAAATTACGATCCCTGGTGGGATGAAGTTAGGGACTATGTGCAACGCTACCTGATACATGAAGACACACCCATGCAGAACTTAGGAGCCTATCCAGGTATGGACCCTTTAGATCCCTATTACCACGACGAATACATTAGGGAAATTTTAGAAGATCCTTACCGATTTCAGGCACCTACACCTCCATACCAGGAACCCGCACCCCAGATTCCGAACCCAGTCCTAGAACCTGCACCCCCAATGAGTGCAGAAAACGTACAAGAACTTAGGACATTTGGTGAGGAAATTCTAGAAAGTAGTGAAAGAATGCGACAGGTGGGAGAGCGACTCGTCTGGAAGTATGACGTGCACAATATGGATTTTTTGGATGAATCCATATCCGTGAATGTGATGGTGGAGACGGTAATAGTAATAATAATAACATAAAAATAAAATATGTGTGTACGGATGCCTACTACTATTTATTTCAGTTGGTATTGTAATTTTTATTTCAGTACTGGTGTGTAATAGATAGTATATGAATAGAGTAAGTCGCAATGATCGACGCTTTTGGCTAAATTGCGTGTCATGTGATTGACTATATTAAATATTATTTTGTGATATTACTATGGGGTAAATGTTTAAAATTCAGATGGCCGACGAAGAAAATCAAGGAAATCTGAATAACGATAACCAGAGTAACATTAACGTGGTTAATGAGAATCCAAGCATCAATAACAATGGAAACCAAGTGGATAATAGTGCCGTTCAACACATAGTGGCACAAGGAATTATAGATGCAATGCCATTTATTATTCAAACGGTTCAGGAAGCGAATAATAAAAGTAAACATAGCAGTAAGCGACCGACTGAACCAGAAAACAGCGTGAACAATGGACCTGTACTTCAAGCGCCCATTCCCAAAAGAAGAAGAACCATGCCTTATGGTTGTTCTTATAAAGAATTCTGGTCCTGCAAACCAATAGAATTCTCGGGCAATGAAGGACCCATTGCAGCCCTACGCTGGATTGAAAAGACTGAGGCTGTTTTAAAAATAAGCAAGTGTGCTGAAGAAGATAAGATAATGTTTGCTTCTAACTTGTTTAAGAATTCAGCCTTAGAATGGTGGAACACTATCCTCCATTCAAGAGGAAGTGATAAGGTATATAATATGGAATGGGAGGAATTTAAGAGTATGGTAGAAAGGAAATTCTGCCTTCCCAACGAAAAGGAACAGATAGCAAATAAGTTTCTGAACCTTAGAATGACCGGGGTAGATAGTAAGGGCTATACTACCACATTCTTTGAATATGCCAGAATAGTACCAACCCTTGCATCCCCTAAACCAGTGTTAATCTCCCGTTATATCTGAATTAATTGGGGAAATTAGACATGTAGTCAAGGCAGCTAGACCTCAAACTATAGAAAAAGTTGTAGAACTAGCCAATATCTTGACATATGAGTTAATCCGTACTAGAGAAGAAGACCAGAGGAGAAACCTAACCCAAAGACTTACTCAAGAATTCCGTTCGGGGAATTATAACCGTAGGAATATGGGTTCTACCTCTGC
Organism: Helianthus tuberosus; assembly: GCA_030545235.1. Taxonomy (NCBI): domain Eukaryota; kingdom Viridiplantae; phylum Streptophyta; class Magnoliopsida; order Asterales; family Asteraceae; genus Helianthus; species Helianthus tuberosus. The sequence goes on along the minus strand of CM060443.1, from coordinate 190,317,149 downwards.
ACCATTTTGCAAAATCTGCAAGAAAAAGCATTCGGGAAAATGCTCTACTCTTTGCAATTTCTGCAAGATGCCCGGACACAAGGAAGAAGATTGCAGGAGAAAATCCAGTAATGGAATATGCTACAACTGTGGAGAAAAAGGTCACATCAAACTGAATTGTCCCAAATTGACTCCAGTTGCGAACAACAGGAACACTAAAAATGCTAGAGCATTCGTTCTAACTGCAGATGAAGCCAAGATGATTCCAGACGTGATAGCTAGTACGTTTTTAGTTAATGATGTTTTTGCTAAAGTATTATTTGACTCTGGTGCAAACCAAAGTTTTATTAATACTTCGTTTTGCAAACTTTTAAATCAATCATTAACTAAACTACCACAAGAATGTCTAGTACAGACAGCTAATGGAAAACTGTTAGAATTTCTGAAACCTTGCAGGGAGCAAGAATAGAAATTTTAAATCAAAAGTTTATGGCAAACCTTTATCCCATGAATCTGGCAGGATTTGATGTTGTTTTAGGAATGGATTGGTTAACAGCCAATAAAGCCAGTATTTTATGTGATCAAAAGTCAATCCAAGTAAATTCACCAAAAGGTGAAAAGATCACAATTAAAGAAGATAAACCCTCTAGATCCACGAAATTCATTTCTGTGATGAAAACTGCAAGTTATATAAGAAAAGATTCGATAGTGTATTTGATTTCCATAATCACTAACACTAAAGGAAAAGAACTAAACGACATTCCAGTAGTGCCTCAATTTTCAGATGTATTTCCAGAAGAATTACCAGGACTACCGCCAGACAGAGAAGTTGAATTCAGAATTCACATACTACCTAGAACAGCACCAATTGCCAAAGCACCTTACCGTTTGGCATCCGCGGAAATGCAGGAACTGAAGAAACAATTAGACGAGTTGCTGGAGAAAGGATTCATACAACCAAGCTCATCACCGTGGGGAGCACCGATTTTATTTGTTAAAAAGAAAGACGGATCAATTCGTATGTGCATTGACTACCGTGAATTAAACAAGGTCACGATTAAGAATTGGTATCCACTACCGAGAATCGATGATCTGTTTGACCAATTGCAAGGAGCTCGATTTTTCTCTAAAATCGATTTAAGGTCAGGACATCATCAATTAAAGGTACAGGAAGAGGATATTCCTAAGACCGCATTCAGAACAAGGTATGGCCATTATGAATTTACTGTCATGCCATTTGATTTAACCAATGCCCCAGCCGCATTTATGGACATGATGAACCGAATATGTAAACCATATTTGGACAAATTCATAATTGTTTTTATAGATGATATTCTCATTTATTCTAAGAGTAAAGAAGATCATGCAAAGCATTTGCATGCACTTTTAAGTCTTTTAAGAAAGGAAAAGATTTATGCTAAGTTTTCAAAATGCGAATTTTGGTTAGAGAAGGTACAGTTTCTTGGACACTTAGTCAATCATGAAGGAATTCATGTGGATCCAACAAAGATCGAGGCGATTATTAAATGGAAAATCCATGAGTCACCAACCGAGGTTAAATGTTTCTTAGGATTAGCCGGATATTATAGAAGATTTATTCGAGATTTTTCTAGAATAGCCATTCCTTTAACTAAGTTAACCTGTAAATCCATTAAGTTTGAATGGGGATCAAAACAAGAAGAAGCTTTTAGAATTCTTAAGTAAAGATTAACTAATACACCCATACTAGCGTTACCAAAAGGAACTGAAGACTTTGTAGTCTATTGTGACGCTTCTAAATTAGGTTATGGATGTGTGTTGATGCAACACCAAAAGGTTATAGCATATGCATCTAAACAACTTAAGAATCATGAAGAGAATTATTCAACCCATGATCTAGAGTTAGGAGCTATAATTTTTACTCTTAAGATTTGGAGACATTATCTTTATGGTAGTAAGTTTACTATATTCACAGATCATAAGAGTTTAAGATATATTTTCTAGCAAAAGGAGTTGAATATGAGACAAAGACGCTGGATGGAGATGCTCAGTGATTATGATTGTGATATCCAGTATCATGAAGGAAAAGCAAATGTATTGGCAGATGCTTTAAGCCGAAAGTATCATGAAAAGCCAAAAAAGGTGCGTTTTCTTAAATTAAATCTGCAGATAGATTTAAATGATCAGATAAGAGAAGCACAAGAATCAGTAATCAAGGAAGACACTGAAAAATTAAAAGGTATGCTAAAAAAATTAGAACAAGGAACAGATGGAATTTGAAGATTTCATGAAAAGAGAATGTGGATACCTAAATTAGGAAACCTACGCCATCGTATATTAGAAGAAGCCCATAAGTCTAAATATACAATGCATCCAGGAAATGATAAAATGTACCAGGATTTAAGGAAAAAAATTTGGTGGATAGGAATGAAAAAGGACATAGCAACCTATGTTTCTAAATGTTTAACTTGTTCACAAGTCAAAGCTGAACACCAGAAACCCTCAGGGCTATTGCAACAGTTAGAAATGCCAGTATGGAAATGGGAATGGATAACAATGGATTTTGTTACTAAATTACCCAAAACAAAGAAAGGAAATGATACAATCTAGGTGATTGTAGATAGGCTAACCAAGTCAGCTCATTTCCTACCAATGAAAGAAACTTTCAGTATGGAACAGCTAGCTAAATTATATGTAAATGAAATAGTTTCATTACATGGAATACCTTTATCAATCGTTTCTGATAGGGATAACCGTTTTACTTCTCATTTTTTGTCAAGTTTCCAAAAAGCGATGGGAACCAAGTTGAATCTAAGTACCGCTTATCAACCTCAAACAGACGGACAAAGCGAAAGGACAATTCAGACGATGGAAGACATGCTTAGAGCTTGTGTAATTGATTTCGGAGGTAATTGGGATGATCATTTACCTTTAATAGAATTTTCTTATAATAATAGTTATCACACAAGTATCAATGCTGCACCATTCGAAGCACTTTATGGACGAAAGTACCGAACCCCAGTCTGTTGGGCAGAAATTGAGGAAAAGCAACTATCTGGACCTGAGATAGTACAAGAAACAACCGACAAGATCATCCAAGTCAAAGAACGACAGAAAGCAGCACGAGATCGACAGAAGAGCTATGCTGATAACCGACGCAAACCATTGGAATTTCAAGTAGGAGATAAAGTATTGATAAAGGTCTCTCCTTGGAAAGGAGTGGTAAGATTCATCAAAAGAGGAAAGCTAAGTCCCAGGTATGTTGGACCTTGTGAGATTATTAGAAGAATAGGACCTGTAGCCTATCAGCTACAACTGCCAGAAGAAATGGCAGGAATACATGATGTATTTCATGTATCTAATCTCAAGAAATGCTTAGCCGATGAATCACTAGTAGTACCTCTTAAGGATATAGAGGTAAATGAACAACTCAAGTTTGTAGAAAAGCCTCTACAGATTGAAGACAGGAAAGTCAAGAATCTCAAGCATAAGAGACTAGTTCTGGTCAAAGTGAAATGGGAATCCAAAAGAGGACCTGAGTATACATGGGAGCTTGAATCAGAATTGCAAAGGAAATATCCACACTTATTCCAGTAGATCTCGAGGACGAGCTCTAAAACAAGGTGGGGAGGATGTAACAATCCTAAATAATTTCCGATACCCTAATATATTTTAAAATATCCCAATATGTCCCAAAATGCACCCCATACGAGAAAACGGGCCCCGAATACCCTAAATAGTATTAAAAATTGAAATTTTGGGCTGACGCGGGCCGCGTAAACCCCACCTCAACCCTTATGCGGGCGGTTTAAAGGTTAAAACCTGATTTCTTTGATTTTTAAGTTTAGGCGGGCCGCGTAAGACCCCCGTTAGTTAACGCGGGCCGCGTAAGATCGGAAAGATGGCGCAGCCCGGTGATGACACGTGTCATCATCGTGGCAAGTCTAGACGCTGACCAGGATCAGCTACGCTTTGACCGGGGATTGACGCGAGCCGCGTAAGCCCCTATCTTGTTTTACGCGGGCCGCGAGAGAACCAGACTCAGCAACTATATAAGCAGGCCATCGGATTTCATTCGAATTCGTTCAAAGTTTCTTTCTTTCTCTCAAAATTAAATTGTAGGCATAATCCACGGGTATTATACCCCCCTAAATAGCAAAGTTCTGCTTCGTTGTAAGTATTATAACCCCTGGATACGTATTAGATATGCTGCCCGATTGATCTAGGGTTCCGTAACGGCTGTCGTGGTTCTGCCCGACGTAGTCGTTGGAATGCCGTCTCGGGGAGGGTATTACTAATGTTAAAATGGGTTATTATACTAACGCGTGTGCATTTGTGTAAATTATAGATTATCACCAGGAAACCCTTACGGAAAATCTAAGACAGCAATGTGAGTTTATCCGCTTTTTGTTAACCTTTTTGTAAATTGTTTTACAAAACCTCACTTAATTAATTATATATTAAACAGTTATTGAGTATTTGTAAGAATACAATTATCATGAATATGTTGGGGTTTTGTATACAAAATTTGTTACCACCTGGTCAAGGAGTAACATTTCCACAAGTCAGGTTTGACTGTACCATGGATGTTAATTGTTATGTCTTGGAAACAAATGTAATTGCGAGATCGCCCTCAATAGTGGGGTTTTTATTAAACTTGATTAAACTGGGATTCACTCACCATTATTTCCCACTGACAAATGTTTTTAAAACGCGTTTCAGATAACAAACTGTGAAAGCCAAATAGAAGCCAGCTGGACATCGCTGAAGGCTTGGAAAAGTGGCAATAAAGTTACCTAAAAATAAAATAGATGATTTTATTAATAAAATATGATTTATTCCTATGAAAACGTGTGTACTACGAACTTGGGTTTTAACCCATTTGTTTAATATTATGAAAATGTGGTATTTTACTCTGATCATATATTTCCTAACTACGGTCCTGATGAAAATTTCCGCTGCCAAATTAGACAATACACGATACCACCGAAACTGGCTCGCGACCGCCTGTTCTCGGGGAATAAGGGATCGGGGGTTGCGACATCAACTCCTTCACTTTCCAACAATAATTCACCAACCACATATCCCCAGATCTAAGAACTAAATCACTAATTCAACTCATAGTAAACCTAATTGAATAAAACACAATTCAATTCCACTTTCTATGTACAATTTAACACAAAAAACCCTCTCAAAATGGAAATCAACACTTCACACAATCTATAAAAATCTATAAGATCAAACGAAATAAGAAACAACAGTTTACGAATCGATAAACATACAATAACAATCAAAAACTCTTCGAATTAAACACATTTTGACTAACAATCAATAAAAATAGGAAAACTTGAATGTACCCTCGAAAGCCGGACAAAGATAGGAGAGAACCGTCCAGGCTCAGAAGCAGTGGTCGTGCCCATCTCAGATGGTTGTGGTCATCTCAAACGCAGGCAACGGTGCTGGTCTTCTCAGGCTTGTGCGATTTGGGGGGGGGGGGGAAGTGGAAAGCAAAGGCCGCCTAAGAGGGTTTTTGTAGGTCCACCCGGAGGATCGAGTAACCTCTATTCCCTGTTTTCCGACAAACCCGAAAGTGCGGAATCCAAACGGGTAAGTTAAACCAAGTGACGAACACAAACACAAAGATTCAACGATTAACACTCCATTGTATTAATGCGTAAGAAACGGTTACAAATCAATGTTTACAAAAGGTCTCTGTAAACTCTCAGTGTGTGTGTGTGTTACAGTGTGTTTGCTTTCAAATCTATTTAGACTTGTCTAATGTGTTATGTCTGTAATCTGTATATATATATACTGAACCAGGACGACGAAACACATGAGAGTCGAGGAAACAACTGTTTCGACGACGAAACACATGAAACACATCATCAAAGTCGACGAAACAAGTGTGTTTTGTCGACATATATAGATTGTCCGGCCCAGGTGACTTTAGGCCCAAGATGCAAGTGATAATGGCCCAATATATAAGATGATAATGGCCCATGCATTCTTTACGTATCAGATTTGAAGATTTGTAATGTTTAGTCAACTGATGATATCATCATGACATCATCATGATGATGTCATGATGATGTGGCAGCGGGAACCGGCTCGCGGAGCTCCGTGCTTCGCGTGTCGAACTCTGGGGCGCACGACGGAGGAATGTCGTGACGTCGGGCTTGAGCCGAACCTAACCGGGTCGAACCGAACAAAACCGAGTTGAACCAAACCGAGTCGCGACCACATAATATGTATCAACAAACTCCCCCTTGGACGCTACTCGTGAGGTTCATCTTCCTTGTCTTTTATGTCGGAGGATCTTCAAAGTCTTCACGCGTCGTGAGTAGAAAGTGTATTAACAAACTCCCGCTTGTATTTAGGAAGTGTATCAATAAACTCCCCCTTTGATTATGCTTGTGAATCTTTTAACTTCAATGCTTGAGATCCTTGTGGTGTTGGTGATTGATCAGCGGCAACTCGATCATCTTTATCATTTGAGTGCCTTCACATCGTGTCTTCATTCCGAAGATTGTCATCGAACATGTTCTCTTCGCCTTTAGCATCTGCACATGCAAGAAATCTAAACGCGTAATGAGAACAACTGCTTGGAATATAGTTAACATTAAACAAATGACACATATGTGACCATTTTTCAACTACCATCCGACAGTTTAGTTTGAAAAGTTAACAGATTTTTCAATTTTGATTATTAACTTTCAAAACTTGCAAACTCTGACCGTTTATGAAGATTCGGTCGTTTTGGTTTTCATCAGATTTCAGGCAACGAAGACTTGAGTTCCAACATCGGTTAATAAAAAATAAAGTAGAAATAAAATCTTTTTGACTTTTTTTTTTAAAGTTTATATTAAAACACACCTAAAATCTTTTTGGCATTTTGAATATTTCAAATGTAAAGACCGAAAGCAGTAAATAAATATATACAGAGTTGCAGAAACTAAGAAAAGTAAATATGTACAAACATTCTTTTTGCGAGTTTCGAGGGTAAGAGAATCATATCAGTGTACGGTCATGCCAAAACGCTCTTGTTGTTCTTTTTGTTAACAATTAGATAAACATCCTATAACGATTATCGGTATTGTTATCCACATAAGCTCAACTTATCATATGTAATCATGGCAAGGGGATACGTTAAGGTATGGTTTATACTTACCGACCGGTGTTCATCCACATCACGACACATTCCCGTATCAAGGTATGCACGAGGATTTCATCTTACTGGTGAGTATACCATTTATCATCTGTTTTGACGTAAATGAAAATGTGAGAAACTCACTTATTTTGATGAAAACAAGCCCTATGTGATAGAATCACTTATTGATGAGGAACTTGATTTTCAGATGCATGAAGGGCACAAGAGCAAGTCCGTGAACAGGTCAGTACTTTCGTACAGCAGAGAGACGAACTTGACTCCCGGATAAATGTGATATATTATCACTTGTTTTGTGGGACATGTGATTGTTGATCACTTATTGAGGTCGTATGCAGTATGTATACGTATGTATGGTATCATGGAAGATCTAGACTTCGTCTCCGTTTTGTTTCGGTAAAAGAAACAACCATGATACCCAGATGATAAACAACATAAAGACCACATATCTCAGAACCTCGGCAATCTCTCAAACGAAATTTCGGTACTAAGACCATATGCCAATGAGTGGTTCCCACCTGGTCTTCAGTCGATTTAAGTTTATATCACTCTGCACACTTTAAGATGATTGTGAGCCAACCGATACATCTTATATAGAGCTGCTTATCGTTTTTCATTTTTTTTTCAGTTTAAAAGAGGTATCAACAGTCCACTGATGTACTATCATTTTGTTTTTCAATTGTTTTTGGGTTTTTAAATTTTTCGATGTTTTTGAATTTTTCAAATTTGGATTTACTCCTCCTAAAATCAAAAAACTTACAATAAGTTTAAAAACACAAAGATATTTACAAAAACGATTTTCCGATGTGGATTACTCTTGCTTGACCTTAATGTCGTTTACCAATAATAAAAAGTCAAATCTTGATTTATCAAATGCTTTGGTAAAAAGGTCGGCACGTTGATCATCGGTGTGGACTTTAACAACATCGATTAGCCTTTTATCAAAGCAATCACGTATGAAGTGATACTTAATTTCGATGTGTTTGGTCTTTGAATGCTGCACAGGATTTCTAGTGATAGATAAAGCAGCAGAATTATCGACTAAAATAGGAGTAGTTAGGAATTCAAAACCGTAATCGCGCATTTGCTGTTGTATCCACAGGACTTGGGAGCAACAACTTGAGGCAGCAATGTATTCAGCTTCACAAGTTGATGTAGCGACACAAGTCTGCTTCTTGCACTGCCATGTTACGAGTCGATTTCCTAAAAACTGGCATCCAGCCGTTGTGGATTTGCCGTCGATTTTGCATCCGCAAAAATCAGAATCACTGAAAGCGACTAAATCAAAGTTATCATCCTTAGGGTACCATAGACCGGTGTCTGGGCAACCCTTCAAATAACGAAAATCCTTTTTACAGCTGCAAGATGTGAGGCCTTCGGGTTTACTTGATATCTGGCTAGCAGGCACGTTGGATACAATATATCTGGTCTTGATGCTGTGAGGTACATAAGGGATCCAATCATCACTCGGTAGTATGAAGAGCTAACAACTTCACCCTTCAAATCTGGATTAATTCCATGATTTTGCTGCAGTGGGCTACCAATGGGCGATGTGTCGGACATCTGGAATCGGCTCAAGATGTCTTGAACATACTTAGTCTGATGGATGAAAATCCTAGACTTCGTTTGTTGCACTTGCAAGCCCAAAAAGAAAGTCATCTCCCCCATAGCGCTCATCTCGAATTTATCCTGCATTACACGCTCGAAATCCCTACACATAACATTGTTAGTAGAACCAAAAATAATATCATCCACATATACCTGAACCAGTAGAAGATCTCCATCTTGTTCTTTTATGAAGAGAGTGCAATCGATAAGACCTCTACGAAATCCATTATCCAGCAGATAATTAGATAAGGTTGCATACCAAGCTCGTGGTGCTTGATGTAGACCATAGAGAGCTTTGTTCAGCAACCAAACCCGATCGGGATAAATTGGATCTTCAAAACCTGGAGGTTGTTCAACATACACCTCTTATTCCACTAGACCAAGTAAGAATGCACTTTTGACGTCCATCTGGTAAACCTTGAATCCTTTGAATGAGGCATAAGCCAGAAATATCCGAATTGCTTCCAGACGTGCAACAGGTGCATACACTTCGTTGTAGTCTATACCTTCAATCTGACGAAAACCTTGAACGACCAATCTTGCTTTGTTGCGAATAACGATTCCACGGTCGTCCTTTTTGCATTTATACACCCAACGGGTACCAATCTTCTTATAACCAGCAGGTTTCTCTACGAGCTTCCAGACACCAAGTTTCTGGAATTGTTGCAGTTCTTCCTGCATAGCTTCAACCCAAGAGTTATCTTTTAAAGCGTCTTTCCAGGTTCTTGGATCTTCCTATGAGACATAACACGCGAAAGACCAATCGTTTTGTTGACCAGATTCTCTAATCGCCGCATACAAGCCTGCCTTGTTGTTGTTTCGCAACATGTTTCTTGTTTGAATGCCACTCTGTACATTACCAATGATGTTTTGTTGAGGATGGGTATTGTGAATCCTTGTTTCAGGATTATCTGGAACTGAAATGTTTGTACCCAGATTGTTGAAATTTAGATCAACAACTAATTCAATACCCGGAACTGACGAAGAGGATGATGCAGTAGCTTCAGCTGTTATAGGGGCGTCCACTGGAGGTGTAGCCTCTGAAGTACCATGAACAACTGATGTAGGAGCTTCTTGATCTGCATCTAGAAATTCTTCATCCTCTGAAGATTCGTTCAGTTCGGTTGCATCATGAAAATCCTCATTGTCGAGAGCATTATTGTTCACTGAAGATGGTTCTTGATTGACAATAATTGGACGAACCAACGGTGAATCTGTAGCGTTGTCACTCTCGAAAAACATCCTTGCCGCAGCAGTTTCTTCAACTGCTTCAACATTGATCGAATTGAAAAAATCATCATACTCAAACATCCATGGTTGACCAGGACATCTGACTGGCAATGTGTGCCTTTGTACTCTGACCTCAGACCATTCTTCAACCCTTTTAGTCTCTAGATTCCAGACTCTTAAGTTCGGGGTGGCATAACCAAGAACGTGACCTTCAATAGCTTTTGCCCCAAACTTTCCATTAGGATCGATCATTGTGCAAGGAGCTCCAAACGGTTCAAGATATGACAAATCTGGTTTACGTTTGTGAAGAAGCTCAAAGCAGGTCTTGTTGTGTCTTTTGACTGTAAGGACTCGATTCATCGTGTAACATGCGGAGGCCACAGCTTCACTCCAGAATGGAATGGGCAACTGCGACTCTACCAACATAGTCCTAGCTGTCTCGATCAATGTACGGTTTTTACGTTCAGCGACGCCGTTCTGTTGAGGAGTGTAGGCCGCACTAAATTCGTGAAGAATACCTTTTGATGTGCAAAACTCCGCCATGGCATGATTCTTAAATTCAGTACCATTGTCGCTGTGTGTCCGTCTAACCTTCAACTAATACAAATTCTCAATCTGAATGATCAAGTTTTTGATAATACCGAAAGTTTCACTCTTGTGAGCCATAAACGCCACCCAAGAAAAACTTGAATAATCATCAGTTATTACTAGGCAGTATTGATCATTCCTGATGCTTTTGTGTTTGACAGGACCTGACAAATCCATGTGCAAACGTTCAAGAGGAACTGCCACCGTGTTGATTTTCTTTATCGGATGTCGCTTCTTCGTTTGCTTTCCTTTTTGGCATGAAACACAGACATCTTGAAGATGGAAATTTTTAAGAAGAACACCATTCACTAATTCATTCGTCACCAAATGATTCATTTTGCGTAAGTGAATGTGACCCATACGTCTGTGCCAAGAGATAGAGTCTTTTTCTGTGGCTTTTGTAATGAAACAAGTTGCTTGTGCAGTCGTTGTTATAGCTTGGCTCATATCAAGGACATACAAATCGTTTATCCTTGGAGCAGATAAGAGAATCCATTTTTTTGGAATCTTGAAGCCGGGTTTCAGCACGTAACATCCATTTGCATCAAAGTGTACTGAAAACTGCTTATCACAGATTTGTGAGATGCTGAGAAGATTGTGATCAAGTTGTTGTACAAAGTTGATCTTGTCAAAACTTACAACCCCGTTGGATACCATTCTTTCTCCCGTAATATAACCTCCTTTATCTCTAGCAAAAGCAACATAACCTCCTCTAATAGATTTAACGTCGTAGAGAAGCTTCATGCCGCCTGTCATGTGCCTGGATGCCCCACTATCAACAATCCAATGACTGCTGAAAGTTCCTCCTGGAACACCTTGCATATGTACTCACATGATTAGTTGGAGATGGGGACCCAAGCCTTTGTGGTCTTGGGTCTTCCATTTTCATCAACGTAAGTTACTTGAACTTCTCGATGTTGTGGAAATTGTGATGTTCCCCCTGATTCATTAACCGTTTTTGGTTTCCAGGTCTATTTTGTTTTACCAGTGTTATTCTTTAAAATCTTAACTTCATAATTGTCTGAAGTTTTTGAATTGTCTGGTTTGACAGAAACAGATGTTTTGTTAACCACATCGGTTTTGATTGCTTTTTCAATTTTCTTGACCTGTTGGCGTTTCTGTTTCTTTTCCCTTTCTTTTACAAGACGGGGATCAGGTTTTGATGAAGCAGATCGCTTGCGGTCAATTTGGTCACGGGGATCATCAACTTTGGCTTTTTTTTATGAAGATATGGACAATTTCGAGTAATATGTCCAAATGTGCCACATGAAAAACATGATCTTCGTTCTACAAACCCCGAAGTATCATGTGATTGTCTTGTTGATGATGAACTTTGTGATCCAGAGGTACTTGGTTTTGAACTATTTGGTTCATTTCTTTTCAAAATTTTCGCTTGATTAACAAAATCGAAGTTAGATTTGTTTTCAAATGTGTCAATTTTATCCGTTCCCTTTGATTTCACAAAGTTCATTTTCTTGTCCTTTTTCTGGGTCTGTTTCTTTTGCCATTGAGTCGGTGAGTTACTTTTAGGTTTGGTGTGATTTTGCTGAACATTCTCTGTTGGTAATCTTTGATTGCCATTTTGTTTGCGAATTTCAGCTCTTGGAATCGGAGGACACTGTGTCACCACAATGTGTAATCCTGTCTTTCCCAAGAACTTACTTGTTGAATCCTCAAAAATTTTACTAATTAAAGATTGATTAACATTCTTAATAGGAAAATCTTTGTCAGAGTAGATTTTATCATCACCAACAAGAGTGTACAGCAAATTCACACTCTCAGACTCTTTTGCAGACATGGACTCGACCAGAACTGTAACAACCCTCATTAAAAGTCCTATTTAATTATTTATTTTATCCAATAGGAAACCCTAATTAAGACACCCAAGTAATTCTACGCGAACCCTAAAATTTTCAGAACAATCAGAATCAGGATCAGGGCCCCTAAAACTTAGGGGGGGCATTCCCTACTCAACGATTATCTTTATAAGTTAATATAAAAATCGAATTTAATCGAAACGTCGACTCACCTGCACTCCAAACACACGTGGCAAGAGAATAAGAAAAATGTATCCCTTACGGACCGTAAGGGTTTATGCTTACGGTCCGTAAGCATGTCAAATTTCTTGTATAAATAGCAGGCTTTGGGACTTGCTTCTGTGCGTTCGTTCGATGATAAAATTCGTCTCTGGCACGGAGTTATCGTCTGATTACTACCAAAAACACTAATTAGTATAGCGGGGTGCTGCCGCAAACAGGGTATTAACTCGATCGCTGCTACGATTCAATGTCCGATCGATTAAACTATCCAATGGATGTTTAAGTGCCGCTCAAATTGAGTTTATACTTTGTTATTCATCGTGATTTCGACTTGAATGTTTGAGTGCTGTTCGAACTCGGACTATACTCTGTCATTCGTTGTGAATCCGCTGAATTGTTAAGTATTGCACTTTGTCATTCGTTGTGAGGGTTTTATCTCGTGAGTTATCGTAAATGTTGTATTAGTTACTTACCTAGTTTGTATGCACTAGGTTACAAGGCTAATCAGTAGGTTAGGCTCTGCTCAAATTAAATCTGCAATATATCAAGGATTATCTGTAGACTAAGCTTTGCCCGTAGAAATCTGCAATGTGAGTTCATTTCTCTTTTCTCACAGTTTGTGAGTCCACTCTATTTTCTCACAGTTTTATCACCTTTTTATGATACAATTATATTTACAAAGGCTTTTCAAAATCCTAAAAATGTTTATCAGTTATACTTACAGTAATTAAAGTTATATATTCTATAATAATTGCGGGTATGGGAGATTTTATACATTATTTGATTCTCGTTGTTATTTGCCAGAAAGTTAGTCAATATTAGCATGACTACAATAACAGTGGAAATTATGCCCCAGTAATCATAGCATATAACTAAAATTATTTTAACATTAATTAGTTAATAAATTTAATATATGTTTGAAATAAATCTAAATGGTGTATACCATAACAAAATAGTCAAATATAATGTATTCTACTAAGATTATATTTTAGTCTTAGTCACGTTAATATATTAAATAATGATATTACAATTATTTAATTAACATATTATATTTGATAAAGTTATTGTAGTTTGATATAAAATGATATATGTCATTTTCTGGATAAAATTGTTTTATGCCATAAGTAAAATATTTGACAAAGAAATGTCACGGGACACAATTAAGTCCGGAGTCATTAGTTGAGAGAATAATCAATAGTGACATGACCAAAAGCACTAGTTAAGAGAATGATCAACAGTGTTATAGAATCACTAGTTGAAAGAATGATCAACAGTGATATGACCAGAATCATTAGTTGAAAGAATGATCAACAATGATATGATTACAGTCACATGAATCGCCTAGTGACAGATAAATTGGATAATAGTAAAATATAATTACTTGATAAATTCACTATTGGATGAAAGTGAGCCAATAAGTGATATGATTACTGTCACATCGGAACTGCCACCATGTGACAAATACTGATTGAATTGGGTAAATATAAATAGATATAAAAACCTTAATACTGTAAGGTATAACAATGTATTTTATAAAAATGGAATGAATTCACTCAGTATTTTCGCTGACAAAACCTTTTTCAAACATTTTTCAGGTAATTACAGTAGATTTGAAATAAGAGCTGGATACGACACTGAAAGGCTTCAAGAAGTGGCTTATTTTATTAATTAAATCAAATTAAGAAATATTGTTTTATGTAAACAAATTTATCTTATTAAAGCTACCTTTATAAAACATGGGTTTATCCCATCTATTTAATAAATAAAATCCGGTGTTTCTAAACTCTGATATTTTTCCTAACTCACGGTCCTAATGAAATTTCCGCTGCAATGTTTTATAAAATTAATCACCGGTACCACTGGGCTGTTCACGGCACCCGATTCCGTCCAGGGTGGGTCGGGGGCCGTGACAGAAGGTGGTATCAGAGCCACTTGCTTAAAGCTATTTAGGTGTTCTTTTAATACCTAAATTTAAAAGTTAGGAAACTGATACAAATTAACATATGTGTTATATATGAATATATATATGTCGATATGCATATATAATATCCTGGAAGTATTGTTTTGTTTTAATCATTCTGTGATATTAATAAGTGAAAATGTTTGCACTTCAGATGTCGAATGAAGTACCATATAATCCAGAAGCTCATGTTAATAATGAAAATCCTTTGGATAAAAATGCTATAGAAAATCTAATAGCTCAAGGAATAGCTAATGCTTTACCTTTAATAATTAAAGCTGTTAAAAATCCCGTAGAACCTACCAAAGTTGTGAGTAGCAAGCATACTCGTGACGATGGTTTTAGCCATAGTGTCAATAGAGGTAATGATGATATTATCCAAACCCCATTTCCCAAGAAAAAGAAGGCGATGACTCTCGGGTGTACCTATAAAGAATTTCTAGCCTGTAAACCAACTGAGTTCGCAGGCAGTGAAGGAGCCACTGCTGCTCTGCGATGGTTAGAAAAGACGGAAGCTGTTCTTACAATCAGCAAATGTACCGAAGAAGATAAGGTGATGTATGCATCCAACCTCTTTAAGGAAGAAGCCTTAGAATGGTGGAATACAATTCTTCAGGCAAAAGGAAGTGACATGGCTTATGCCATGAACTGGGAAAAATTCAAGGAAATGACAGAAAGGAAATTTTGTCCTCCTTATGAAAAGGAACGGATTGCTAACAAGTTCTTAAATCATAAAATGATAGATGTAAATTGTCGTGAATATACGACAACGTTCTTCGAATATGCAAGAATGGTACCAACTCTGGCTTCGCCAGAATCCGTACTAATTTCTCGTTATATTTGGGGATTAGTTAGTGAAATTCGAGACATAGTTAAGGCCACTAGACCACAGACTATTGAAGAAGCAGTTGAACTAGCTAACATGCTAACAGATGGACTAATCCGCACAAGAGAAGAAAACAAGAAGAAAGAGTTAGCCCAGAAAATTTCCCAAGAATTCTACAAGAAGACAGGAACTGAACAGTCACTGGAGCAACCTACCTGCAGAAGCTGTAACAAAAAGCATTCAGGAAAATGCCGTTTTAGGAAAACATCCTACTGTGACTTCTGCAAGATGACCGGACATATAGAGGAAGAGTGTAGAATGAAAACTAATATTTGTTTCAATTGCGGAGAAACAGGACACATCAAACCATATTGCCCTAAACTAACCAAAGCACCTGACAACAAGGCCAGAACAACAGACGAAGCTAAGAAGAACGCGCGAGCATTCGTACTTACTACGCAAGAAGCAGAAATGATTCCAGACGTAATCGCTGATATGTAATATCTAAGTTAAGTTACTATTTAACCCTAGTATAAATAAAAGTTTATAAATAAATACATTCTGTCAAATACTTCATCTATTCAAAACCATAATAGAATTGTTTGGTCTTCACTTTCACTGAATCATCTATTTGGTCACGATCACCTTGTGGTGACGTTTTCACAAAATTTGAAGCTTGTGCTACTCTCGTTGCATACCTTATATACGGGTTTAATTATTTATTTATATTGAATCCGTTTTGTTGGTTTATTCTATAAAATCAATCTTAACACAATCATGTGCTAAGATAATGATACACACATTCATTTCATATTTCAGTGTATCTCTTAATAATTTTTATATCAGCAATCGAGCGTTTCGTAATCTTTATTGCTTTATCATCTTTGATCGAAAAACATTATTCAATTATTTTCAATTTCAATTCAAAATCCTACTAGATTTATTTGAAACATTCGGACTTACTTCATTTGATTTAAAGCATGGTGAAACTCATTTCATTCACCGCTGCTATTTTCAATTACTATGACACCTTGTGGTGGCATTTTCTTTAATTTGTAGCTTGAGCTAATCTTATTTTCACTCCTGATGTACGAATTTTAAATTTTGTCGGTTCATTATCTTAAACAGTCTTAATACAATTATGTGTTAAGATAAGAGTACACAAATTCATATCATATTCCGGTGTACCTCTTAACGTTCCTTTCATCAATTATTGAAAATCCTATAATAATTCATTTGGTCTTTTCATTATTAATTGAAAATCCTATTCGAAATGAATATCCAAATTAAAGCTTTCAGTTGATTACACGGTGAAATTGTTCTGTCACCGTAATTATTGAATTATTTCAATCATTACGACACCTTGCGGCGTCGTTATAAACTTGTAGCTTGGGCTAATCATAAGCATACGAATCATTCAAAATCACGTATGTAATTCTTTTATTTGACTCATCATTTGAAAGTAGTCTTAATACAATTATGTATTAAGACAATGATACACTAAACTCTATTGTATTTCGGTGTATCCTTGCAATTTAATACATTGATTTTTCTCTTGTTATAATTCGATAGTTGACAATCATTTTCATGCCTTTATTTCATTTGAGCTTATTGATTCTGAGTCTTCTTCAGTTGCCAATCAAAGTAAGCTTTCTTTTGACAAAAGAATTTTTATTGATTCTAAAAGTTCTTCACATTCATTCTAAATATCTATTTGATCATATATCTTTTGGCTTGAACCTAATCACATTGGAAATTATATCATTTCATCTCATCCGTTTGACATCGATTTGTTCAACTAATTCAGTTGAACCTTTGAATTCTACTTATGATACAACTAGTATTCACAAAAATTGATATTTAATTCTGTGTCATTTACCTTAATATTGTTCTTATTGACTAACAACATAAAGCTAAAAGAGACATCGTAACCCAAATCTCGAGGACGAGATTTTTATTAAGGTTGGGAGAATGTAACAACCCTCATTAAAAGTCCTATTTAATTATTTATTTTATCCAATAGGAAACCCTAATTAAGACACCCAAGTAATTCTACGCGAACCCTAAAATTTTCAGAACAATCAGAATCAGGATCAGGGCCCCTAAAACTCAGGGCGGGCATTCCCTACTCAACGAATATCTTTATAAGTTAATATAAAAATTGAATTTAATCGAAACGTCGACTCACCTGCACTCCAAACACACGTGGCAAGAGAATAAGAAAAATGTATCCCTTACGGACCGTAAGGGTTTATGCTTACGGTCCGTAAGCATGTCAAATTTCTTGTATAAATAGCAGGCTTTGGGACTTGCTTCTGTGCGTTCGTTCGACGATAAAATTCGTCTCTGGCACGGAGTTATCGTCTGATTACTACCAAAAACACTAATTAGTATAGCGGGGTGCTGCCGCAAACAGGGTATTATCTCGATCGCTGCTACGATTCAATGTCCGATCGATTAATGTATCCAATGGATGTTTAAGTGCCGCTCAAATTGAGTTTATACTTTGTTATTCATCGTGATTTCGACTTGAATGTTTGAGTGCTGTTCGAACTCGGACTATACTCTATCATTCGTTGTGAATCCGCTGAATTGTTAAGTATTGCACTTTGTCATTCGTTGTGAGGGTTTTATCTCGCGAGTTATCGTAAATGCTGTATTAGTTACTTACCTAGTTTGTATGCACTAGGTTACAAGGCTAATCAGTAGGTTAGGCTCTGCTCAAATTAAATCTGCAATATATCAAGGATTATCTGTAGACTAAGCTTTGCCCGTAGAAATCTGCAATGTGAGTTCATTTCTCTTTTCTCACAGTTTGTGAGTCCACTCTATTTTCTCACAGTTTTATCACCTTTTTGTGATACAATTATATTTACAAAGGCTTTTCAAAATCCTAAAAATGTTTATCAGTTATACTTACAGTAATTAAATAATGATATTATAATTATTAAATAATGATATTACAATTATTTAATTAACATATTATATTTGATAAAGTTATTGTAGTTTGATATAAAATGATATATGTCATTTTCTGGATAAAATGGTTTTATGCCATAAGTAAAATATTTGACAAAGAAATGTCACGGGACACAATTAAGTCCGGAGTCATTAGTTGAGAGAATGATCAATAGTGACATGACCAAAAGCACTAGTTGAGAGAATGATCAACAGTGTTATAGAATCACTAGTTGAAAGAATGATCAACAGTGAGATGACCAGAATCATTAGTTGAAAGAATGATCAACAATGATATGATTACAGTCACAGGAATCGCCTAGTGACAGATAAATTGGATAATAGTAAAATATAATTACTTGATAAATTCACTATTGGATGAAAGTGAGCCAATAAGTGATATTATTACTGTCACATCGGAACTGCCACCATGTGACAAATACTAATTGAATTGGGTAAATATAAATAGATATAAAAACCTTAATACTGTAAGGTATAACAATGTATTTTATAAAAATGGAATGAATTCACTCAGTATTTTCGCTGACAAAATCTTTTTCAAACATTTTTCAGGTAATTACAGTAGATTTGAAATAAGAGCTGGATACGACACTGAAAGGCTTCAAGAAGTGGCTTATTTTATTAATTAAATCAAATTAAGAAATATTGTTTTATGTAAACAAATTTATCTTATTAAAGCTACCTTTATAAAACATGGGTTTATCCCATCTATTTAATAAATAAAATCCGGTGTTTCTAAACTCTGATATTTTTCCTAACTCACGGTCCTGATGAAATTTCCGCTGCAATGTTTTATAAAATTAATCACCGGTACCACTGGGCTGTTCACGGCACCCGATTCCGTCCAGGGTGGGTCGGGGGCCGTGACAAGAACAGTCTTAGCAGGTTTTGCGGGAGGATCACTTAGAATATGATTCTCAAGAGGTATGTCCTCTTCTTTGATTACCGCATCAGACTGTGCTGAGTCAGTATCATTAGATTCATCATCTGAAGAATCAACATCCTCAACAATAATTGGAGGATCCTTTTTCTTGTATCCAATGCATCATAATTTTGTCTAACAGGTGGTGGACATTTCTTGTATCCAATGCAAGTGTCATCCTTTTTCTCTTTTTGTGTGCCAATGATGTGATCCAGCACATATCTAGAGTTTGAATAACTGTCTAGCTTAAGCCGGATCGCCTCACTTTCACACTTTGTACAGGCTAACTCTTTTTGCATTATCTCAAGACGATTGATATAACAGTTTATGTCAGTTTGTTTTCTTGAAACCATTTTTGTCAATTCGGTTTTATCTTTTCTTAAATTTTCAACCACCGTTTTAAATTCCTTTTCATGGTTTTCATAAAACATGTTAGCCTCTTTGCATTTCGAGAGATCCACTATCAACTTTTGATTGTGGATATTTGTCACTTCATATTTGTTTTGCAAAGCCTCATGCTTGCTTTGCAAATCACACCACTTAGCATCTAAAGAAACATGTTTGTTTTGCAAGTCAAACAATTCAGCATTTAAAGCATCATGTTTGCTTTGCAACTCAGACATATTAGCATCAAAATCAGCACATTTAACTCTTAAGCTAGCACAATGATCACAATTAACAACAGTTGGTTCATCGACACATACCTGGCTTGATGAGCTGCCGCCATTAGCCATAAAGGCTGAATGAAGAGAAGAAGAAGAATAAGCAGCTTGATCCAGCAGAATAGATCTTCTATCATTCCCTGCTGCAGCTTCTCTTAACAATTCATCGATATCTGCATCGATTCTCCCACTAGATACATCATCAGAAAAATCTTCTCCTGAGGTTGAGGTTTCCTCATCTGAACTCCTGGAATCACCAGAACTCTCTTCATCTGAAGATTCACCACCACTGGTGGAAGATTCTCCACCACTGGCGTGCTTCAAATCCTTAGCAGCTTCAGCAAAACAAGCTGCTCCTCCCTGATCACCAATGCCTAATTGCATTGACCAGTCGCAACCTTCATCTATTTGCACCACAAGAGCTTGATTGGTGTTCGATGGTCCTGCCTGATTGTTTGCAGGGACCAAGGCTCGATCATCATTCCTGACTTGATTCTGATTCGCCTGGTTGCCTTGACCTCTGAAAGGATTCTGGTTCCCATGCTGTGCTGGCTTTGTGCATTCACGCTTGAAATGACCACGTTCACCACAGTTAAAGCACTTGACGGATTGCTTGTCGAACCCATACTTGGTATCTTTCTTGCTTTCCAAGCTGGTTCGACTCGTCCGTTCCATGAAGTCTTTAGCTCGCCTTACAGCACTGGCGAAAGCCCATTTGATGTCCATCATATCCATCTCTTCTTTATCGATCTGCTGATAATCTTCTTGAGTTAGATTGATGTTTCCGATCTGCCCTGCAATCAACCCACAATACGAGCTCACCAATGTGTTTAGTATCTCCATATGATCTTTAGCTACTTCAACGCTAACTTTGGAGAAGTTTGACGTGTCAAGCCGTACTGTATTTGACTTTGATGGCTGACCAGCAGATGATGTGCTTCCATAACAAGCTTGCTGTTGTGGAGCTGGTGGTAATGGATTTCCATACAAGTCTGTGGTTGGAGCTGGCTTCACAGGAACTTGTATCGTATTGCCATATAAATCCGTGCTTGTGACAAACGCGGTTTGAAGTGGAGCATGTGAAACTGGTCTTGCAGGAGTACTAGAAGTTCCATAATACATATCAGGATTTTGTCGCACTGGAACCCTTTTTGCCTTCAGGGTTTCTTCCTGATCTTTGTTCTCCAAGAG
Organism: Helianthus tuberosus; assembly: GCA_030545235.1. Lineage (NCBI taxonomy): Eukaryota > Viridiplantae > Streptophyta > Magnoliopsida > Asterales > Asteraceae > Helianthus > Helianthus tuberosus. Next base: position 190,296,021 of record CM060443.1, on the reverse strand, counting down.
CTGAACGAAGTCAGTGATGTTTGTTGTAGTCAATGCGCCATTGTATTTCAGAATTTCCAAGAAACTATTCCATTGAGGTGGCAATGCATCGGCAAACTTTGTGACTACCTCTGCTGGAGTTGTTACTACCCCATAATTACCCAATTCAGTCAGCAGATGATAGAATCGACTTGTCATATCTCCCAAAGATTCACTTTCCATACATGTGAAACCATCAAACTCCTTTTTGAGTAGATCATGTCGCAATTGACGTGACTTTTCATTTCCTAGACCTCTTATCTTCAATGCATCCCACAATCGCTTTGATGTCTTGAAGCTGACAAACTGATGATATATTTCCTTGCTCATCGCCTAAGTCAGAATAGCATATGCTTTCTTTTCTAAATCATATGTCTTTTTCTGGTCTTCCGAAAGATCTGCAAATGTAGCGGCAGTTGAAGCGGCAACCTCAAGAGCTTGATCGAAATCTGTAGTAAAACGTAACCACAATTCCGTGTTTTGCCCATTAACATACGTCTGGAATCTACCTACCCAACCAGGATATTCGTTTATGTGCATCAGTTTTGGTGGACGATTCAGACTTCTGGTCTCGCTTTCACTTAGGGGTATACTTTGAATACTTGGAGTTTGATTTGAAACAAACGCCCATTGACCGGTCGACATTTGATTTACCTGCGAAGATGCGGGTGCGGGAGATTCAGCCCATGATGGTGCAAACCGGTGCTTTGATATTTGCTTTCTGTATTAGATGTGGGAACAGGTGATTCAGCCCATGAAGGAGATAAACGCGTGTTGGTATACTTGCTCTCTTCATTTGACGGATTACCCCACCAGTTCGGATTCATTTTTGATGTTTAAAGACTAATACCTGAACAAATCACTCAAATCAAACCGTTAAATATGAATTGCAAAGCTACTGTTAAAAATTTTATCAAGTTCGACGAAACAGAATGATATGTGATGATGACGAAACTGGATAATAATGATCTTGTTCGACGAAACAGGTTGATCGACGAAATAGATTGATCGACGAAATGGATTGATCGACGAAACAGATTGATCGACAAAACAGGTTTTGTTTGATATGCGACGAAACTGAATGATTAAACGGCGACAAAACAAAGGCCCAAATATTGTCGACGAAACAGAAGCCCAAGAAGCCCAATATGCTTGATCGACGAAACAGAAGCCCAATATGCGACGAAACAGGTTTCGTTTCGTTGAAAATTTATACCCACAACTTGCAAGATCAAATCTTTTCTTTCTGACACAGTACACAATTGTCAAACCAAACCAAACCTTACTTTCGGCCACACTATTTTCAAGTAAACATCATCATTTCTATGTAACAATAGTCAAACAAATGTTTAATAATCAAACAGCTAACACAAACACAATCATTCAGTAACAAATAAAGATCAAACATGAATATTATTCAAGAACAACTTGAAGATGTGATGAACTGGATGAAGATTCAAGTTACCAGAAATTTTTCAAACACACTTTTGCAAATAAAGTTCACCAAAAACCCAATACAAACATGTATACAAGAGTTATAACAAGGTTTTATATGAACTATAAGCAAAACAATCAAGATTTTCAAGGTTTTAACAAGGTTTTTCAGAAAAATGTATGATTTTTCAAAGCTCAAAATCAAGAAAAACACAAGAAAATCAACTTGGTTTAAACAAGGAATCGAGCCAATGCTCTGATACCAATTGTAGGTCCACCCGGAGGATCGAGTAACCTCTATTCCATGTTTTCCGACAAACCCGAAAGTACGGAATCCAAACGGGTAAGTTAAACCAAGTGACGAACACAAACACAAAGATTCAACGATTAACACTCCATTGTATTAATGCGTATGAAACGGTTACAAATCAATGTTTACAAAAGGTCTTTGTAAACTCTCAGTGTGTGTGTGTTACAGTGTGTTTGCTCTCAAATCTATTCAGACTTGTCTAATGTGTTCTGTCTGTTATCTGTATATATATACTGAACCAGGACGACGAAACACATGAGAGTCGACGAAACAACTGTTTCGACGACGAAACACATGAAACACATCATCAAAGTCGACGAAACAAGTGTGTTTCGTCGACATATATAGGTTGTCCGGCCCAGGTGACTTTAGGCCCAAGATGCAAGTGATAATGGCCCAATATATAAGATGATAATGGCCCATGCATTCTTTACGTATCAGATTTGAAGATTTGTAATGTTTAGTCAACTGATGACATCATCATGATGATGTCATGATGATGTGGCAGCGGGAACCTGCTCGCGGCGCTCCGTGCTTCGCGTGTCGAACTCTGGGGCGCACGACGGAGGAATGTCGTGACGTCGGGCTTGAGCCGAACCTAACCGGGTCGAACCGAACCAAACCGAGTTGAACCGAACCGAGTCGCGACCACATAATATGTATCAACAGTTTTGTTGATGTTAGGGGGATATATCAAGATATAACACCAACTGTTGGATCATTTTGTTTATAAGACGGTGTTCAAGACAACACCGTCTTAAGGTTGCATAAAATAGTATAAGACGGTTTTTAAGCATTAGACGGAGTATTTTTAAATTTTCTTGAATATTTTAATCAAAACAGCACAATGGTCATATGGATATTGATTTTAAGACAGTGTTATTGCTTTAACCCGTCTAAAATAAAACTTCAACACCATCTAATACTCCATTTTGTAGTAGTGTTCACTTTTTTCAACGGCTCGTCTAACGAAAATAGCACTCACAAATGACCCTATTTCTAAAATAACGCGAACAACCATTTTATGAGTTGCATTATCAGGTGAAACACCAACCACTTTTTCAATTATCATGAAGCAAATTAGGTGAGTGACAAAAGTAAAATACAAGACTCTTGCTGAAAACCTATTCTTTATAGTGATAACTATTCAAGAAACTTGTATTAAATGTACATGTGAATGAGTTTTAATCCGAATTTTGATGGGAAAAATTTTGAGTTTTTAATCAAAAATCCAACTGAGCATATTGGCACGTATGTACAAACTTACATTATATATTATATAACCATTTTGACCAAATTAACTCTCCATTTTTTTTATAATTTCTGTAGATATAAAAAACAATGTTATAAGAGAACACATCAACTGTTACAATGTTAATGTTATTAGGTAGCGATATGTATAGCCGTATAATAAAAAATACAAAGATAAATTGTACCCAACAAATTAAACGTCTCGCTCATCTATATAAACCTCTCACTCTCATCAAATCTTATGCTAAAACACAGAACTTTATTGATCTCTCACTTTCACAAAATCTTATGCTAAAAATGTTACCTTTTAAGTTTGAGCGTCAAAAGATATAATTAAAGTACCAAAACAAAAGATAGTGTGGACCAAACCAGATCTTTCATTATGGGATAAGTAAGAATTATTGTCTATGATAGGCCAAGAACCTTAAATTATTTGATGCCGCTAGGCTACATGCTCTTTGGTTGAAGGGTATATAATATTTTTTTACTAAATGATCAATGGATTGTAATATCCCAGTATGAGCATGTTAACTTGATCAACAAAGAGATGCTAGATGTAACCTTTTTACTAATTAATTTTCTAATGTTATAATGAGAATCGGGATAATTATCATAATCTAAAATAAGATTTTTATGGACATCTCTCACTCACCAAGTCTTATGCTAAGATTAGTTAGCTTTCAACTTAAACAAATTAAAAAAACTGGAAGTAACAAAACAAAAGAAAGTAGTTGTGAACTACATCTTGCATTATTGGACAAGTAAGAATCAATGTATATGATTCAACTAGACCCCTAAACTACTTGATCCCATTAGGCTAGAAGTCCTTTTGTTGACGGGTGTATATTTAACGTATTCCAACATTTCATCAACAAAGAAATTCTTTGGTATCATGAAGATCTACGAACTAAAATATGTAAACATTTTTACTATAGTAGTTTGCTACTGTTATAAGAACGAGAATCACGCTAGTTATTACAATCTAAAATAATATTTTCTTTAACCTCTCGCTTTCAGAAAATATTTTGCTAGGATTCGTTACCTTTCATCTTAAACAAATTCAGAAGATTAGAACTAACAAAACAAAATAAAGTAGTTGTTGACCAAACCTTACATTATTGGATGATTAAAAGTCATGGATGATAGAGACATGCGATTTTTTTTTTTTTTTTAAGGATGATAAACACATGTGTGTTAGGTGTATAATCCAACAAGTAAATAATAAATGAAATTTACTAAGATATACAAATACTAGTATGAATGCATGTAAGTTTATATCCTCAGGGATACAAATTAACTAGATTATATCAACAACTTTTACGTACAGATACAACTGATACTAGAATAATTAAAAAGACGTTTTGATGTAAGCTTAAAATTAAAGAAAACGATACAAAAGTAAATAAATATGAACAAAAATATAATCCTTTAATTAAAGGGATTTATCGATGGTAGACATCAAGCTATTCTAAAGTGCACTCCATTTAATATCTAACCAAGCTCACTTCATTGATTATAGCTAACCCGCTACTATAAGCTCGATCCATTCTTATCTTAGTGTGCGCTTGCAACGATAGAAGTATCAATTATAATTACATATTCACGCTATCCAAAATGTTTAGATCATCTCGAATGGTTGGAGATGTTGCTCATCCTAAAACAAACCGACAAAACAAATGTCATACAAACGTTTAGTTAAATGAACAAACATGAACAGAGATCCCATTTATCCAGTGGTGTTCATGAACATTTGATACTCTTTTTGTGAACGCTCTTTGTTTACGTTGTTCATTAAATATTTTTGTACATTTATTTTTGTTATCTAAACTTTTTATATTCTTTACAGTTAATTTATTTATTACTCTAACAATTAAAATAGGAAACTTATTCCCACCTTATTTATGGAGTGTCCCATTTCCTTCCTCATTATTCATATCGACGAATACTATCAACCTCTATTCCATGATTAGGGCTTCATGTTCAAGTATTGCTCCCTCCACTACCTTCTCAAATTTTTTTTTGTGTTTGTGAACACGTTCATTTTCTTAATGAGCAAACACGAACAAAAATCTCCTTCAGTAAGTGTACATGAATCGTTCGTGAACATATTAATTTCTTAAGGAACATACACGAACAACGCCTTGTCCGTGTTCTTTTGGTCCGTTCCGTTTGCAGCCCTAGTGGTAGGAGGTGGTGGTTGAATGAAGAAATGAGGTTATAATTAAGAAGGGGTTGTGAGATTACAGATTTACCCTTTAATCAATGGGTCAAATTAATTCTCATGTGACAGCGGGGATATAGACTATGAAATATGGACAACACGAGGGGTCACAATATGAAAACTTATTATCTGGGAGGTAAATTGCAAACACACCCAAATCATATAAAGATAAATTATAATTAATTCCAAATTCAAAATCAAACGTGTATGAATAAAAAAAGATTTATTTTGGATTTTCAATTTTTTGACTAGGTCAAACTTCCTGTCAGAGCGTTCAGGAATTGGAATAATTTTTGTTCAGACCTGATATTGTTATATGTTGCTATGTCAACAGAGCAGGTCATTGGATTCGGATCCCTTCGATGTATTTCTCCCCAAATGCCTTGTAACTTGATCCAGAAATCTTCTAGGGCCGAGCCATTTTGCTTGAGTTCGTTTGCTTTGACGTGTAAATCGAAGGTTTGTAGTTTATCTTTCTCACTGCTATATATAACCACCAATGCGTCCCACAACGCCTTCGCAGTGGGAAACTCAGTGAGGTTGCCGGCTAACCCTGGTTCAATGTTTTGTATGAGCCATGAGAACACGACTAGATCGTCCTGTTCCCACTACTCGTATTTTTCATCTGACAGGTTTGCTGGGGCAAGTTTTCCTGTAATATGGCTCAACAAGTTCTTAGATTTCCCCCTATAGCGACTCGAATCATTCGAGCCCATAGAGCGTAATTTTGACTATTCAGCTTGATACTGATCTTCAGGCTATCGGATAAGGTTTGTTTTGGTGTTTGAGATTGGGTATTAAGGTTGGTTCGAAGAAGATTCACAAGTTGAATTGCGAGATCGTCATTGTTGGTACGGTTGATTGAGCTATCGTCTCCGGACATGGAAGCTGTGAGGTACTGACGAAGTATATTCTTCGTGGGGTGAGGTACTGACGAAGAATCCAAGACTTGACGAACAACAAGGGTTAGTCAAGGGTTCGTTGGCATTGACTTGACGAAGACTGTTTGTAACAAGGGTTGGAAGTGACGAAGGAAATGAGGGTTCGTTGGGAAGGTTCGTAACAAGGGTTGGATGGACGAAGGTTCGTGAAAGGTTTGGACTAAAGGTTCGTTGGGGGCAACTAAGATTGTGAGGACGAAGACTGTTAGGACGAACGGATCTTTGACCCTTTTTTTCTCGAAACTTAATTTTGATTTTGGATCAGGGGCGATCTGAAACTATGAAGAAGGAGCAACGAAGAAACAGAGAAATCACAGATTTGAAAGGTTTGGTCGAACGGTTTGTTGAACGATTGATCGAACGATTTTGGGGTTTTGGTTTTTGGTTGGAGATTTGATATTCCAAAGTTTGTTTTTTGGTCTTACTGATTTGAGATTGATGAACAGAGCATCCACAGATCAGAAACTCTGCTCTGACACCATGTTGTAATGATAATCAGAGATGAAGGATAATAAAAAAGAACTGAATTTCATTGTTTTATTTCTTGCATCCAAAACATAAAAACAAGCCTTTATTTATACGCTTTACAATAACGAATAAAAAGAAAAGACTTGATAAATATGAAGATGATGTTGGGGATCCATTATTTTTTCTAATTTTTTTTTTCTTTTTCTAACAATTACATGTAGATGGTCTAGTCTTAAAGCATCTCCAATGCTAACCCAAATTTAAACTCGACATCTCAACACATACGCCACATTATTCTAGGGTTGTACCTTAAAAACTTACTTTTTTCCTCTTACCCTAAACCATCTAAACCTTTACCTCACACTTCACTTTTATATAAAAATGGTTAAAAATATGTTAGTGCTTAATTTATTTGGAATACATATATGGACTTTTCTAGTGTTACCGGCAATAGTGGGTTTGGTGACCAAGAGATTGCACCCAAGTCATTATAAATAAACAAGTGCTTAATTTCTTTGGATTACGCCTGAGATAGAGATGGCTCTAATAGGAACATTAATTGGCAAGATAGAGATCAGTTCAGGTGGGAAGGTGTTACATGATCTCTTGAGACACACAGCAAACGACATATCATCCATCTGCCCAAGTAAGGTTCATGCATGCAATCTGCTCAGTGGTCGTAGGGGTGATGTTGGATCCACCATTGTCTGGCACTTTACCCATGGTAATTAATGAATAGGCAAACTCCATCTCTTCATGTGTGGTTTAGTTTTTTGTTCATATTATTTCTGATATTCATTGGGTCATAGCGACCTAAATGATTTGAACTCTATCTGTTATTATCTTGAAAACCCTAAGAACCATGTAAACTCGTGTGTATAGTTTTACAATGAAAAGAAAAGGGTAAAATTGAAAAACATGGTTATTTTTCTCTTCAAAACTTTTCTTTAAATTTAGAGTTAACTGCCATTTTCGTCCCTGTGTTTTGGTCACTTTGGCCATTTCAGTCCATTTCTCAAAAATGCGCCATTTTCGTCCCCCACGTTCTGGAAAGGTGCCATTTCAGTCCAAAAATCATAACCCAGTTAAGTCAGTTAGTAAATAAGGACTGATTGTGTAAATTTGTAACATAATGGACTGATTGTGTAAATTTGTAACACCACCACCACTAGCCCTGCCACCACCACCACTCCGCTGCCACCACCACCACCACCACCACCGCCACCACCGCCACTCTGCTGCCACCGCCACCACCACCACTCCGCTGCCACCACCGCCACCACCGCCACTCCGCTGCCACCGCCACCACTCCGCTGCCACCACCACCGCCACCACCGCTGCCACCACCACCACCACCACTCCGCTGCCGCTGCCACCGCCACCACCAATTTTGTTGATGATAATGTTGTTGCTGATAATGTTGTTGCTGCTGTTACTGTTGCTTCTTTCAAATATTAATAGAGGCGATGATGATGAATTTGTCGTCGTCTGAGTGGATCGAACAAAGCTTGAAACAGACCGTATCTTGGCGGGGTAATATCCGGAGGCTTCTATTTGAAGCAAACGTGAAGTTTGCCGCCGCCACCACACATTCTCGTTCATCGTTCATCACCGCACCATCACATTCTCGTTCATCGTTCATCACCGCTCCACCACAGCCCTGCCACCACCACTCTCACAGATGTCACCGCACCATCACATTCTAGATGAAGTTTGGCCAATGATAGTTCTTGATCCTTCTCTGTATTCACCTACTGAACTAAATTGCCGATGCATCTGAATGGTGAGCTGGAACCCCTTGGTCTGATAGAGCTTTTTTCTGTCTTGTCTGTTAAAGGTGCTTCAGATACAGGCTTTGATGAATCCATCTGCATCACACGTACCATTGCTTCCAAAGACTTGTACTGTTTAAACGAATTAGATTAGCTAATATGTAAATAAACAATACTATAAGAAAGTGAGTTGCTTTTGAACCTTTTGTTGATACTGAGAAGCTTGAGCTTCTGCATGAATTACAAGTTCAGAAATGTATTCTTTACATTGCTTGATCTGCAAGACAATTGCAGCAAACTTGTTAGATGAGTTAAGAAACGAATCACACAAAAGAAAAGCTGTGAGTTTTCAGTAATTTGATGAAAGCTTCATGAGCCATAACCAATTGCTTCTTCAACAATAATAGTGCGTTTTCTGGCTCATGGCTACTTGAAGTTTCTTCGACTAACATGTTTTCCAGCACATCTTCATCATCAGAAAGAATCGAGCTGGAAGTAGAAACGTCAGTTGCAGATCCATCCAAGTCTTCAAATATGGATCGGTCATGAATAGAACTTAAATAAACCATCATGTTTTCAAGTTTGTTTCTTATTGCAATAAGTTCAGCTATTATCTGAAACTCATCTTTGGACTTTTCATCATGTTCTGTATTATACTGTATTTCAGTCAAAGCCATTGTCACCGGAGTAGAGAGGTAAAGGTGATGGTGGTGGTGATTGCAGAGCATAGAGAGAGAGAGTAGAGAGAGAGTGGTGGTGGTGGTGATGGCAGTGGTGGTGGTGGCAGCGGAGTGGTGGTGGTGGCGGTGGCAGCGGAGTGGCGATGGTGGCGGTGGTGGTGGTGGTGGCAGCGGAGTGGTGGTGGTGGCAGGGCTAGTGGTGGTGGTGTTACAAATTTACACAATCAGTCCTTTATGTTACAAATTTACACAACCAGTCCTTATTTACTAACTGACTTAACTGGGTTATGATTTTTTTACTGAAATGGCACCTTTCCAGAACGTGGGGGACGAAAATGGCGCATTTTTGAGAAATGGACTGAAATGGCCAAAGTGACCAAAACACAGGGACGAAAATGGCAGTTAACTCTTAAATTTATCCTCTTCTGATTTTTTTTTATTATTATTATTTTTGCTGTTTAAAATATGCACATATATACCTGTGTATCTAGTGTATATATTTACCCAAAGAAAAAAAATTCTATCAATAATATTAATACCATATGTTTTGAAAATAACTGTTAACTAAAGGTACTGAAATGTATGATTTTTTTTTCTATAAGTTTCTCTCCATTTATTTAACATCCGTAATTTACTATATTATCATGCCACTTTTTAAAGTAAACGATAACAGTAGGTAAAATAGTGATATGATCGACATTAGCTGTTTATTAATGTGACGGTGTGTTAGTCAATACTTTAAGGTTAATTACAACAAAAGATGAAATATTGAAAGCATGTAACATTAATTATTACGTACAATAACAAAATTATAATTAAGTTATACTTTGCTTTAATAAAACCCAGTTGATTAACATAACTCCACTCTTTTTTGTGCATTTTTTTTCCGTATTAAAAAGATGGAAAAGCGCAAACTGCAACAGAGATAATTGAAGAAATCGATGAGACAAACCACAAAATCGTATTTAAAGTAATTGAAGGAGATATCGTAGAGAAGATATACAAAGCATTCAAAATAACATTTCATTGTGAACAAAAAGATGGTAAACAATGGGGAATTTGGACCATGGAGTTTGAGAGGCCGGATACAAGTGTACCTTATCCAACTTCTTTCATGGACTATCTCTGGGGTATCCTAAAAGACATGGATGACCATGCAAGTAGTAAATAGATTTCGAAGCAGATCTCGAAACTCTATTACGACAATGAAGGAATGTGTATATGCGTATGCATGCGTGTGTTAATACAATAAAGCTATAAGCGCATAAAAAATGGCATAAATCTTTGGATTGTCATAGGTATGTAATAATATATGTGTGTTATTTCGTTTTCGAAGTTCTTGTAATATGAATCTATGAACGTTTGAAACTAAATGTCTGTATAATATTAAAAAAAAATTATCTATATGAATATGTATGCATATATGTATATTAGAATCAAGGCTGGCGAGTAGCTAGAAGTGCAAAGGGAACATCATAAGTATTTACACATGCATGTAGTGCTACAACAAATATTTGTATTCTATGTATTATATTTTCTAGCATTATATAATTACTTTTATTTATATCTTTATTCATATGAACTTATATTTATAAATGTATAAGAATTGTTCCAACATATATAAGCGAATGGAAAATATCTTGTAAAACCTCACATATAAGATGACATAAAAGTTGAACCCTAAATGTGTAATATTGTAAAAGTTGACCGGGCCCTGCTACAAGTGCGTATATTAATTTGTGGCATCGTGTTTCTTCACACGAAAAAAAGCTCGAACGAGGCGAGCTTAAACGAGCTCGAGCTCGAGCCCGAGCCTAAAAACAAGCTCGTTTAGTAAACGAGCCCGAGCTCGAGCTTCGCTTATCGAGCTCGAGCCGGCTCGCGAGCGTAATCGAGCTTTCTGTTTATATATTTTTTTATTAATATATTAAACATATATTTATATAATAATAATTACCATTTATATAAATATAAAAAATAACTAAATTATATGTATAATAATAATTATAATTAATATAAATTAATTAATAAATACTAAACGAGTCGAGCCCGAGCCGAGCTCGAAAAATTACATTCGAGCCGAGCTCGAGCTTCAGAAATAAAGCTCGAATCGAGCCGAGCTCAAGCTTTCATATGTTAAACGAACTCGAGCCTGGTCGAGCTCGGGCTCAGCTCGGCTCGTTTGCACCCTTAGTAGTGGGGCGTTTTTTTTTTTAAATTTCAAAAAGGATAAATTACACTCTTCGTCCTTTATGTTTTTAGTGTGTTACAATGGATGACCTTTAACTTTAATAATTACAGTCACAGTCTTTTATATGAAAAACACGTTGCATGTTTTGTCCTTTGCTCCTAACCTGGTTAAAATTTTCAGTTAACTATGATATGTGAATTGCACATGTCCTTTGCTCCCAACTCTCTGTTTTGAAACCCTTGTATATCTCAACTTCATATCTTAATCTTAAGAGAAACTATCCTGCTTCACATCACCACTAAAACCCCCCAATCGAGATCTTAAGAGAAGCTATCCTGTTTCACATCACCAGCAAACCCCCCCCCCCCCCCAATCAAGATCTGCTGACTCAGAATGGTGACGACACTTATGGTGGTCATCGCCGATTTAAGGGAAAATACTGTTTTTGATCCAGATCTGGATCTGATTTACATGTTGATGGTGGTTCAACAAACGGAAGATATATGGAAAAATCATCACGGTTAAAATGTTGGAGCAGACCAACAAAATCATCACCGCCGACTACACTCAAATTTCTGAGCATCAAGCTTCTGTTAACTGTCATCAATGCAACGTTCTATTGAGTTGGTTGTGCATCTCATTGACAAGCACAGGCATGGCGATCTGAATCATGGATTTCGAGTGTTGAATAATGTCAACAGCTTGCAAATTCTGATCGATTTCGTTGCGTTTGCCGGTGAAGATGTAAGAGTTGTTGGCGGAGGTGGAACTACTCCGTTGTGAAATGAGTTCGATTGCTGAATCAAGCGCCATTGTGGTTCAGATTTAATGTGATATTGTAGATTTTGTTTTGATGTATGAGAATTTTAAGAACAAAAAGTCAAGAACTATATATGGTTTCTTCAGCGTATGTGCAAGTGGGCCCGAATCGCTTGTGCTGCAGGGTATGCAGGAATTCCTTTCGACTCAAGAGATGGAGAGGGTGAAGGTGATCTGGTGGTGATGGCGGCAGATCTGGTGGTGGTGGTGGTTAGGTCATAGGTAAAAGAGATGGAGGGGGTGAAGGTGATGGGTCACAGATCTGAGATGTTAGGTGTTTTTTTAATTTTTGTATTAAAAAGGTGAAAGGACTAATTTGCCCTCATGTGCAATTCATGTCACTTGATTTAACTACAAAAATTAACTTGGTTAGGGTCAAAGGACTTAGATTGTAATGGGTTTTACAAATAAAGGACTGTGACTGTAATTATTAAAGTTAAAGGTTATCCATTGCAATCTGATACAAACATAAAGGACGAAAATTGTAATTTACCCTTTCAAAAATAACGCCCAAAAACGCCTCCCCCCCATTACATAGAGTATTATTTGGCAAATTTTTTGAAAAAAAAGTTAACCGGCGTTTTATTAAAAACGCTCAACAAACAACTTGCATGAGTATGACATGTTTGACTGGCCAATGGGGCATTCCAAGTGTAAGTTTCATTTTTTTTAATCTTTTTTAATGATTGGAAGGGGCATTATTTGGGCATTATTCCCACTACGCCACTTTTACAATAACGCCCCATGCTAACTAGACTGCCACGTGTCGAATAATGCCCCATGGTGGGGGCATTATTTGGCTTAACCACTACACATGGTCTAACCAAATAAAAAAAAATTTTTGAAAATCTTATATATAACCCATACAATATCTCAAACCAAACAAGCCAACACTCACGCCTAAATCTCTCAAATCTTTTCCATTTTTGTTTTTAATAAAAGTAGCTTCAAACTCTGATTCTTCAAACTTCAACTCACCGCATTTGTCGCATTCCTGACTCTTCATCTGATTCGGGCTTGATTGATGAGTTGATAATTAATGCGGCTCAGACGATGGCCCAACATTTACTCCAACAAGCCTCATAATCATAACTACGTAAATACCATTCAACCTATGCTTGAACGTGGTCGACTGGAAGCTCATGAGTGTTTGGTTAATAATTATTTTTCAGAACCCATTGTATGACGCCTTTTTGGATGAGTCGCCGACTTTTTTTGCAGATTGTTGGCAATTTGGAACGCGGGTTTAGATATTTTAAACAAAAAAGGATGCGAGACGTAAACTACAATCTTCTCCTTTACAAAAGTGTATGGCCTCAATTCTTTAACTAGCATTTAGGAGGATGGGGTCTAAAGCATGAGACGAGTATCTAAAGATGTCAGAGAGAGCTTGTCGGGAAAGTCTTGATTTTTTGTTGTGAAGGTAATATTATTGTTATTGTTAATGTTATTAGGTGTTGTTGATCTCTACGCAAAAAGATATTTGAGGACTCCGACCTTTTGCGAAATCCAAACAATTTACGAGGCCTATGAAGAAATACACGGTTTTCCCAGAATGTTTGGTAGCTTTGATTGCACGCATTGGAAATGGGAAGTCTGACCAACTACTTGGAGAGGCCAACATTACTGGGGCGATCATCCGGGTCCAAACCTAATACTTAAAGCAGTCGCGTCACAAGAAATCTGGATTTGGCATGCGTTCTTTGGTATGGCCAGCACGAACAATGATATCGTTTTTTTACAATCATCAAATATGTTCAACGACATCTATGAAGGGGTTGCACCAGGGTCATCGTTTTATATACGCAAATGATGTCGAGTACAAGTACGGATATTATCATGTCGATGGTATTCATCTTGAGTGGGCCATGTTGGTGAAAACTCTTTCGTGCCCAGATGACGATAAACGTTTGTATTACAAGAAAAGACATGTGTCGTCAAGAAAAGATATCGAAGCCCATTCGAGGAGTTAAAGAAGCGATAAATTATCATTGCCCAACCGACACGTTTACCTGATAAGAGAAAATTAAGGAACATAATGTATAGGTGCATTATCTTACATAATGTAATATCTGAGAACTTAGGCACAGCCATTTGTGCTGATCATGACAATTCTGTCCAATAACCGTCACTGCCTAGTCTAAGCTCCGATGAGAAACTTGCTTCCATTATAAAGTATGACACTGGGAGACACATTTGAACCTTCGAGTGGATTTGATAGAACATATATGGTTGAATCACTCAAACGTTGACAATGGTTATGATAACGTCGATGATCGCAAGTTCAATGAGGGATTTAAGATGATGTACCACGCTAAAAAACCTATGTTCCATTAGAGATAATTAGTGAAACTTGTATGAAATGTATATCGACTAAATATTACTGGCGGGCAACTGTTTTTTTAAACGGCTTCTACATGTATTTATAAGCAAAAACTCAGCAAAAGATTAGGTAAAAATGAATTTTACATGTAAAATTGACTTTTTTGTGAGATGTTTACATGTTTTACACATGGTTCTCCGGTTCCCTACCTTTTGTGGTTCCCTAATGAATATATATAAATAAGAATGTTTAAATCAATAAGAGTGTTCCATTGAATATTTGTATTTGTGTTTTGTTTTGTTTTTTACACTGATTCTAATAAAAAAGCATGATTTAAAAAAAAAATTGAATGCATATCAGCATATGTATATTTTGAAGTCCTTTTAGTTGTTTTTTAAAGCAATGTCGTGAACTTACACCGGAATCCTTTGACGCCGGTGCAGCCGACTCTTGTGACAACAGGTAAATTCAGGCTAACATTCGTACAAACCCGAATCTCGTACACATCATGAAATTACGTTTTAGACTTAGTTTTTAATAAATGGGTCGTCATATCCATAGCAATGTCTATTCGCATCACATTTCACATTTAGTATTTTTTTAGAAATTATTGAGTCACACAGGAGTTAACTCGACAGACATGAACGTTGGTGATAAATAATCGGATGACTAGAACATGTTTCACATATATATTTTTATGCATAGAATATTATGATATGCATATTTAGATAAGAGTTCATTTAATCTTTATACTTTTAACGAGCGTCCATGTTTATATAAGATTCCTAGCTCACAGACGCGCACGTATAGTATTATATGGTGTTATATAGTATTATATATAGTGTTATAATACACTTCTCACACTTTAAGCACTTTTTACAGGATCCTCTACCTATATATATATATATATAGGGAGAAGATCATGCGAGAACCACCTCTTATTGCGAGAACCGCGAGAACCAATGTGAACACAACCAAAAATGCCTAAAAATAGCTAAAAATCACACAAATTTTTTTTTTAATATTTTTTATATAAAAATCGCTACTTTTCGAAGCCAAAAAAAATTAAAATTTTTTTTGCCACTAAAAGTAGCGATTTGATCATAAAAAATATTAAAAAAAAATTTTAGATTTTTTTTTATTTTTTTAGGTTTTTTGGGGATTTAGTTTTTAGCGTTTTAGCTTGGGTGGGAGGGGGGGTGGGGGGGTTTAGGTTTTTGGGGGGTGGGGGAGGGGGGTTTAGGTTTTGGGGGGGGGGGGGGGGGGTTAGGTTTTTTTTTAGGTTTTTTTAACTATTTTAGGTTGTGTTCACATTGGTTCTCGCGGTTCTCGCAATAAGGGTGGTTCTCGCATGAACTCCTCCCTATATATATATGTGTGTGTGTGTAGAAGATATTAATGGTTCTTGTTTTTGGTTTATTAAAAATATTCTCAAGGTTTAATTCCAATTAAACCATATTATGTAATGTTTTATAAAATTCTGAATATAACGTTGTGACATGCTTAATTTTATCTACATATAAATCTTGTTAAAAATATAGTTTTATTCGCAACAGAGTATCATTTTTTTGGGTCATAATAATACGGACCAGTGCAGTGACGCATCGATTTGATACCATCCTAACAATATCAGTACCATGACGATTCCGAGCGGACAACATTTATACGGGTATTGGTACTATCAAATTGTTAGTGATTTTTGTTTTTATGGTTTTTGTCAATAAAAAACATGTATCACCATCCTTTTATGTATATCACGCCTTTATTTTTTGTCTTTTCTCTTTCGGTTGATATACCGTGTGCTGACATTGTATTACTAATGTATAGTAGGAAGCTGAACTCGACTGAATTCCCGAATATACGTGTGAATTTACTTGTTACAATAAAATGAACACATGCCCTAGTAAATTCATATGCTAGCAATAAATTATGAAAGTTACACTAGAAACGTAAATGGGAGATGAAAATAATTTAATGATTTAAGGAAAACATTGTATTACTTGTAAGCTTTATTATTTTTAGGTCTAAGGAAAACATCGTTTTACAATTGACATCCAGATCTACCATGAAAATTCGTTGGTATCATGATGACGATGTATAAATACAGTAAATAACCATTAACTTAATGAACGTTCCACTCTAATAATTGCTTCAGGTATTAAAAAATGTTATCAGGAAGAGAAATTCAATAATTGTTTAGAATATAAGCTTCAGGTATTAAAAAATGTTATCATGAAGAGAAATTCAATAATTGTTTAGAATATAATATTAAAATAAAAT
Source organism: Helianthus tuberosus (assembly GCA_030545235.1). NCBI lineage: Eukaryota > Viridiplantae > Streptophyta > Magnoliopsida > Asterales > Asteraceae > Helianthus > Helianthus tuberosus. The sequence continues at coordinate 190,279,313 of CM060443.1, read as the reverse complement.
CAATAATAAAATGAGAAACTGTGCACAACAAATTAAACTTCACGTTTTTCTTTGTATACCTATCACACTCATCAAATTTTATACTGAAATACGACCTTTATCTACCTCTAGCTCTCACCAAATCTTATGCTAAAACACATGACCTTCATTGACAATTTGCTCTCACCAAACCTAATCCTAAAACACATCACCTTTGAAGTTTTAGCTTGAACAAAGTAAATAAAAATGAAGTAACAAAACTAAAGAAATAAAATGTGTACCAAGCCTTACATTATTTGATAAGTGGTTAAGGAGTACGAATGATTGGTGATCTTGTGTTTTTTTTACATAAAAAACGAGGACTAGTAAAAACGAGAAACACAATATTTGTTACAGTATAATGTTAATTAGCAAAATGTTTAATTATAAAATCAGTAATACAAGGAGAAAGTGTACAACAAATTAAACTTCTCAATCTTACTCATCTTTGTAGTGACACTCATCGTACCTTATGCTAAAATACCATCTTTATCGACCTCTCGTTGTCACCAAATCTTATGCTAAAACGCTACATCTTCAACGACAGCTCGCTCTCTCTGAACCTTATCATAAAGCACGTTACCTTTTATGTTTCAACTTTAACAAAGTAAAAAAATAAAATAAAAAAAAGAGTAAAATGCTATTTTGGTCCCTGTGGTTTGGCCAGTTTTGCCACTTTAGTCCAAATCTCAAACTTATTACATCTGGGTCCATGTGGTTTGCATTTTGTTGTCATTTTAGTCCAAAACTCAAAATCTCTGATTTTTTACTGTTTAAAACTGATCATTTTGTCCTTTAGTGCAGGGGCATTTTGGTCATTTTTAAATCTTTTTCTATTTAATGTCATGGAAAAAGAGTTAAAAATGTTCTCTCTCAGATTCATCATCATCTGATTCAAAACCCTAACACACAGCAGCACACAGCAGCATGTGTTTTACAACCGCCGTTCGTCTTCTTCATCTCCGTTCGTCTCCGGCCACATCTCCGTTCATCTTCTTCATATCCGGCGACCTCCACCTCCACCTTCATAATCTTCTCCGACACCCTGTGTTACAACCGCCGTTCACCGTCATCGTCCACCTCCATCTCCGGTAACCATCGCTACACCGATCATCTTCAACTGTCATCACCTACGTCGAACCACCTTCATCTTCTTCGATTTCTTCGACCTCCGTTCATTATCAGGATAAGTTTTTTTTTGGTGGGGGCTGTTTCGATTTAGGGTTTGGGTTTGGTTATACGTTGAAGACAAACCTTCACCGCAACCAACAACCACCACTCTCAACAACCTGAAATCCGACAACCGCACCTCGGTTTGTTTTGTTTTTACAACCTTAAATCCGGCACACAAACCCTCTATCCAGAAGAATTTTTTGAGGTGGATGACAGTATGGTTTCGATCAATCAGATTGGGGGGTTTTAAAGATGGTGTTGTTGGATTTTAAATTGGGGGGGGGGGGTTTAAAGACGGGGTTGGATTTTAAAATTTTAGATCTTTTATGGTTATTATTAGATTGGGGTTTCAATCAAATTGGGGGGTTTTGAATGGTTCCTTCTGGTGCATATTCTTGCTCAGCCATGATTGGGGGTTTTGAATGGATACAGGTTAAATCAGGGGGTTTTGAATGGATACATGTTAAATCAGGTTGAAGATGATGAGGTTGAAGATGATGATGATCAGGGGGTTTGATCGCCATTTTTAGAGCTTGATTTGTTGTTTTGTTTTGTTTTTTTTTTTTTTTGAAAGGGATTTGTTGTTTTGTTGATTCTGCTTTGTAATCATCGTTGAAGATGATTACAGCCTCACCACCAGAGAAGCCTTTGAACAAATCAAGTACTTGATTTATATTTGAGGGTTTTCTAATAAATAATGAAAATTAAATGACCAAACTACCCCTCTAGAAAAGGAAAAAAAAAGGGTCTTTAAATCAGTCAAAAATCTGAGATTTTGAGTTTTGGACTAAAATGGCAACAAAATGCAAACCACAGGGACCCAGATGTAATAAGTTTGAGATTTGGACTAAAGAGGCAAAACTGGCCAAACCACAGGGACCAAAATGGCAGTTTACTCTAAAAAAAAGTAAAGTAACAAAACAAAAGAAAGTGTGGACCAAGTCTTACATTATTCAAAAAGTAACTATCAGCAAATTTGGATCACTGACGGGCTACTTGAGTAACATCCTGTCACCAGCTGAATCACCAGATCATATTCATCTCAACCAGGCAATAATGCATTAATATGCACCCAATGTAACATATAAATTATATCAAATAACATGTAAAATCAACATTTTAGTATCAATGTTGGAAAAAGTGCATTTCTTTATATACTTTTGATTTTCAGGATTAAAAAAGCTTAAGCGTACAAAAGAAATAAATTAACGGCAAAAACCAACATAAATACAAAAGAAGGAAAGTTAATACATCATACCGACCCTCCGAGCTTCACCCCAAGACCAAAAACAACAAATCAGAAGACAAGCACGGGGTCGTGCCACCAAGGCATGGGGTCGTGTCCCACTCAAGATTTCAGAAAGAAGAAGACAAACAGAAGCATACAACAGACACGGGGCCGTGTCACATGGACACAAGCCGTGGTCAACTTCCAGATATGCAGATATTGGATAGTACAGTAAGTACAATGGCCACGGGGCCGTGCAAGCATTCGAACTGACAAGCTTATTAAATGAAGACAGAGAAGAAGGAGAGTATGGGGTCGTGCCCACCAGGCATGGGGCCATGTAAAGCTTTTATTTCCAGCTATAAATAGGGGTGCTTGGTTCAATTGCAATTTATCCATTGGTAAACCACTTCTCTCACACTTGCCACCGCTCCACCTCCACAATACCAGGATCATCCACCACATTCATCCATCATCCATCTTTAGTGTGTGTAATAGTCTCGGGATCCAAGATCGATTGTAAGAGTTTTTGTCAAACAAAGAACATGCTTGGCTAATCTCATAGTTATCCGACAATCCGTATCGGTACCTACAGTGTCACTACCACTCCATATCACGGGGCGGTATTGCGGAGTAAAAGGAGTTCACCCACCCTCTCACACCACCATACCTAGAATAAAAAGGTTCACTAAAATACACTGGAATATATTTTATTTTCAATTTGGATTATCAATTAATTGAATTTGAACAAATAACAACCCTCGTCCAACATGATGAGGGAAGTTTTACTCTGAAGGTTATAAAGGGCGTGTAAAAGTACTTTGTTCTTGTTTATTTTACGTCTTTATAATTCATAATTTTATTTAAGAATTTGTTAAGTAAAAAACTATGTCAAAATATTACTTTGACATAATGATTTCGCTATATTTTTTATCAATCTTTTACATTTTTGTTGGAGTTATGCTTGGGCGGATGTGATACGTTTAAAGAAACCAGGAAGATAGCCATATTTAGAAAGCTATCATTTGTTGTCATTGATGTTTCAAATTTAAGTGTTTAGATTGTACCGTTCGTGTGTTGTTGCAGCCCATACTTACATACTTGGCAAATTGATTGTTTGTATTTTTTAGTGAAAGATAAACAACACGAAAACAAATGTAAAGTGATAAGAACGAATTTAACGTATGAACTTAAATAGGTACAAATTCAAACTAACAAGATTATGACAAATGATCTAATCTCATAAGTCATAAACCCCTTGAATACCACATAAAATACACTTTTGTAACTGAACAGATATGTGCGAGGACTCCATGCGGGTTCGGGGAAAACCTAAATTCAGCCCATAACCTGAACAAATAGCAAAGACAAATCATCCGCGGGGCCCACCCGTCACGTCGGATACACCAGAGGAGAGGAAACCAAAAGGACAGCACGAAAGCATCGTGTGGCCAACGACGTACCACAAATCACATCTTTGATCTCCGCTAGGGGTTATCACACTAGAGTCAATAAGGACAATTGATAGTGACGACTAGGGAATCACATTCTGCAGCTTTGAACCTCCATAAGCGGTTATAGCAAAAGAGACCACAATCATAATACTAACATCCATGCCACGGATACATACTCTCCTATGCCACCACTAACGGCTAGCAAGGAAGGGACCAAAGAGATATTCTGATAGTGACATTTCGCTCAACCACTTCTCACCATCCTGGCTATAAATACGACAATCCATCAAAGTGAAATCATTCGACACTCTCTACTCTCACCTGTACTTTTATTCAAGAGCAATATTTATTCTCACGCCGGAGAGTTGTTACGAGAAGAAACTCCAACCTCTCCTTCTCGTGACGCGTCTAACGGTGTTATTTAGTTTTGCAGATTGAACCATTGTTAGAATTAGTAAAGATCTGAGCCCCACAATTTGTCGAACATAGTCTAATGTACACGATTAGATTGGTGTTTCTTTTGTAATTGTTTACGCATTGTATTTAATTTTAAAAAGAAAGTCATTTTAGGCAATAATAATGAATCAGAAAGAAAAAGAAAAAGAAAAACTGAAACTTCCCTAGCAACTAAATGTGATCATTACCTTTAAAAAATAAATAGAAAACTAAAGAGGGAATCAAACTAAATAATTGGATTAATTTGTTGAGCAACCCTTCACCAATAAAATGCCTCGGAGGATTTTGATTTATCGTTGAATTGTATAGGGGTTTTGGTAGGGGAAGGCAACAGGGTGAACGAGCAGACCACCATCAAATGGAAAGATAAAGTGTTTAAGGTTTTCGTGGAGGAAGAGTTGGCCGATTGGACCCCGGAGTGTCTTGATAATGAAGAGTCGACGGTGGAGGGAGAATATTCGTCGCAATTTTTGTTCGACGATCATGATGACTCTTCGGTAAGTCACAACAAGGAGGAATCTAAGGAAGGGAAGATAGAAGGTTCGAAGTTGCATGGATCTCCTCGTATGCATGAAAGGTTGGAAGAGAGAGAAACGGTTGGGGACTGTGTTGTCAGTTCGGTTCCAGATGGAGGACAGAAGGATTATGATGTGGCTGTTACTTTTTCTCCAATTCCCCAGGGTGATCAGCAGCCTTCTAAAGTGGTGGGGTCATCTTGTGATAGTGGGTCGGCACCAATTAATAAGGAGGGAGTTTATTTCTTTAATTCGAACGATAAGGACAGGCTCAATAAAAGAACAATTAGAATAAGGCCCAGGCCTGGGGGATTCAGACAGAAAGGCCCTCGTAGCCCTTCTTCGGTAGAAAGACCTCGTAAAAGAACCAGAGACTCGGGAGACTTCCACTTTGACCTTAACTTACACGCAGAAGAAGAATTGGTGCACCCCCTGACAGAGGTTTCGTTTAATCGAGAGGAGTTTTCAGAGGAGGAAGGTATGGAGGAGAATCGCCTGCCTAGGTGTGTTCACCCTATTTCAGGGGTCGATCGTGTTGACAACGAGAAGATTGTTACCCAGGAGGACGAAGAAGGTTTGTTTAACGAGGTAGAAGCCACGATTAACGTCGGGAAAGTAATAGGGATTGGTTTGAACGATCATGTTGAGCTCATCAGAGAGGTCATCAGAAAAAAAAGGAAACAATGGAGTGTATCAATGAATTTATTGTCTTTCAATATCAGGGGTATTAGAGGAGGAGGAGGAAAGGATGCCTGGGTGAAGGATATTCGGAAAAAAAAAACAATATTGGTTTAATCGCTTTGTATGAAACTCTGTCCGATTCGGTTTCTATGGATGTTCTTGATAAATTTTGGGGGAACAGAAATTTTGAATTTGCCTGTGTTGACTCGACTGGGCATTCGGGAGGTTTAATTTGGATGTGGGATCCGTCTGTGGTTAAGATTGATCACGTTTTAAAGAACACGCATTTTTTGATCATCAGAGGTTCGGTGGTGGGTAGTGGCAATCCCATAAATCTTGTTAACATTTATGCCCCCCAGAGCACTGTGGCTAAAAGAAATTTATAGGCAGAGATCTCTGGTTTCATCGACCCGGCTGTCAGAGAATGGGTTCTTGCGGGAGATTTCAACGCGGTGCGGACGATAGAGGAAAGGAAACATTCTAAGTTTAAACCGGTATGTGCTAATAACTTTAACGATTTTATTTTCAGCAATGATTTGTTGGAATATCTGATGCAAGGAAGGAGGTTCACCTGCGTTAAAGATAATGGCAAAAAACTTAGCAAGTTAGACAGGTTCTTGGTGTGTCCGGCCTTTTTCAATAGGTGGCTAGGTGCTTGTGTTAGAGTGATTCAATGTTATAAATCTGATCACTACCCTATTTTATTGGAGCTTGTGGATTTGAATTTTGGGCCCCGTCTGTAACACCTCGTGTTTTCATAAGTCAAAGTCAAAGTCAAGGTCTAAGTCAACGACCGATTTCGCGCAACTTGACTCGTAGAAATTTCTTTATTTAATTCGTATTATGTGGAGTAAGTGTTGTTAATGACAATAATCGATGTGTGTTAATCGTTAATCAATCGACTTACGACTGTGAATTATAGGAAGTAACAATGCGATAAAGTCAACTAATCAGTAATCAAGCTATGCTAATCGAACCGACATCAAATCGCAACTCGAGCTACGTATTTTTACTTGTTATTATACGTGTGTGTGTGCCTTACGTGTTACCTGTGCATGTTTATTTATGTTGTGTTGTGATAATCAAGCAAACTCAATCGAAACTCAAAATCTAACTCGAAATGCAATCGAACTCGAATCGTGAACGAACTATGATAAATGGTGGAAAATAGATTATGCGAGATATGAGTGTTTGGGACTGAAAGTAATTTGATTAGGAAACCCTATCGTATCGTACCGCTCGCAATAGAAATCGAAATATCAAAAATTGGCGCGCGAAACACTCAAAAAGTGCGACTGATCGATCAGGCTCCCAGCCGATCGAACAGCCAGCCGAACGGACTGCTGTCCGATCGAGCTGCCTGGCCGATCGGACAACACTTACCCCTTTTGGCATTCTATAAATACCCCTGTCATTGTCATTCTTTCCACTTTTGGAAACCTCTGACCGACCAGCACGCTCAGCTCATCTTTTCGCAGATTCCTTTCGATTCTGGTAAGATTTCATCCTAAATCTTATACTTTCTTGATCTATACACACTCCTACACCTTTCTATCTTTCAAGTCTTAACTTTTAACCGTGAAATCATCAAGATTCAAGTGTTCTAGGATGATGTCATCATGGGTTCTTGAAGAACTTCATGATTTGGCCTCGATCCACCAAGAATAGCTTGGATCTAGCCGATTTCCACATAAACAAACAAGGATCTTTCATAGATCTAAACATATACACGGTGAAAAGGATTGAAAGATGGATTTTCCAACTTTCTTTCAACCCCTATTCACTCGATAACTTCAAAACCTATAGAAACGGACCCTGAGCCGGCTTACAAATCACTCCGGTGGTTAAATGGCTCAAGATCCGGATCCTGTCCACGAGGTTAACCGGCTTCGGGTTGAACGTTAAACTCCGTTCCGAACAGTCCACCGACCAGATTTGGGTGATTCCTGTCCGACCAGGGGAACCAAATAAGAACGAGGGTTCGATGGTTCGACTCGTTGACAAAATACCTCGATATAACGACAAACAAAACAGAACAGCCAAGTGTTAGACGAATAGGCTGATCAGGTCAGAAAGCTGACCGATCGGATTGCTGTCCGAACGGACAGCCAACCGATCGGATAGACAGCCGATCGACCGGCCAGCCGATCGGCTAACACTTGGTCCCACGCAATCAACTAACCTATTTTGAAGACTAGTATTGAACGAACTGTCGTTCAATCGAACTACTGTCCGATCGGATTTCTCTTCGGATCATGAGATACTATGCTTCAATACTTAACCGATTTTTCAACGTAGAAGTGCCACCCGATCGAACAGCCGTCCGATCAGGTGACACCCTGTTGTCCGATCGAACAACAGTTGTGTTATTCGATCGATGAACTATCCGACCCATTGCACCATACTTTACATTTCATTTAAGGTCTTTGACTAGTTGACCTGTCCGATCGAACACCTGTCCGATCCAAAGACTAAACATTGCAATTCATTTGAATGCCTAACCGATCGGGTTGCCGGCCGATCTCACAGTCGTCTGATCGACCGACCGACCTGAAAAGTATAGGTACTTCAAAGTTTTCAAATACTACAACGAAAACTTCAAAAGTCAAGCCATCATACACAAACACATACTTCTTATAGGAAGAAACAATCCACTCGAACAGCCATCCGATCGGCCTACCGACCGACCGGACAGCGGACCACACGGACTGTCAACCGAACGGTCAGCCGTCCGATCGAACTACCGTCTGATTGACCAGCTTTCCGACCCTCCAACACTTGTTTTCCGTTTTACGCTTCACTTATCGTTATGCTACCCAATCTATTCAGGCTAACCGTACTCGCTAAGCGCTCCCTTCAATCCATTAATCGCTGTGAGTATACTCGAACCCTTTTTGCTTTACGCACTTTTGGGTGTTACATACGTTACGAATATTCAAACTACAACAATCACACTACTCAAATGCTATTTGATTGCTAACCATTAATGCATGTTATACGTGGCTTATGAATGCTTGTTTGTTATGTTTACACATGGAATGTTGTCTACCTGCCTTAGCAACGATAGTACTATAGTTTGGACTCAACACCCGTTCACACGGGGGTTGTTAAGGATCTTTTACTTGCATGGATTACGGTGGTAATCATGTATTGCGAATTGCCTTGGGCAGTCAACCCGCAGTCATTGGTATCGATGGATCTATGTCGATAACTAACGTGCTTCATTTCACTATGTGTACGTGCTGGTTATGCGTAAATGAATTCGAACTCTATATGTTATTATCAAACTTGTATGCTCACCTTTACATTATATGTATTGACTTTTATTTTAACGCATGTGACAGGTGCTTAGGACGTACACTTGGTAGGAATTTGAAGCTAGAATAAAGCTTTAGAGCCCAACAAATAGTTGTCTGTAGTGGTCAAACTAAGGGTCTCTAGAAGCAGATAAACAATTGCCCTATTTTGAAATCTGAGTTGTCGGAACAGAATATTTGCCTAGATTTTTGTCTGTAATAATTATTTTGCTGTTTGAGATACGGTATAGGACGTATTATTTTAAATTGAATGGTATTTAAAGGAGGAGCTTCTAATCGGCCAGAATTGATGGATATTGATTTCAAAAAATTTCGGAATCGGATAGCAATATGTTGGTGGAAGCGTTTTTTGTTACGGAAATCAAAGATGCGGTGTCTCAGTGCGGGGACGAACGGGCTCCGGGCCCGGACGGTATGAATTTCAAGTTTATCAAGCATTTTTGGGATTTATTTGAATATGACTTTACTCGGATCTTTGTCAAGTTTCATGATAGTGGTGAGATTAGCAATGGCTGCGGTTCGTCTTTTATCGCTCTCATCCCCAAGGTTAAGGACCCGGTTTCTCTTGGTAATTATAGACCTATTAATTTGGTTGGAGTTATTAGCAAAGTGATATCGAAGGTCATTGCTAATCGTAAGAGAAAAGTGTTGGATGGTGTTATCTCCGATTCACAATCGGCTTTTTTATCCGGAAGATATATCCTTGATTGGCCTCTCATCATCAATGAGCTCATCACGTGGATCAAAAAGACGCTTTCTTCTTCAAAATTGACTTCGAAAAGGCGTATGACAATGTTAGGTGGATGTTCGTGATTAACATTCTACGTCACATGGGTTTCTCGAGTGTTTGGTGTAAATGGATCTTGGGTATTCTTTCGTCGGCTAGATCTTCCATCCTTGTGAACGGGGCTCCGACGTTTCAATTTCGTTGTGAAAAAGGAATAAGACAAGGCAACCCTCTTTCTCCGTTCCTTTTCCTTATTGTGATGGAAGGCCTTTCTCGTATGATCTCTCGGGCTAGGGAGGGTGGAGTTATTAAAGGCATTCCCACTCCTAATCACGGACCCATCATGTCTCATTTACTCTATGTGGATGACGTTATCGTGTTGGGGGAGTGGTCTAAAGAAGAATTGGGTAATGTTATGAGAATTCTTAGGTGCTTTTATCTTTGTTCGGGGCTTAAGATTAATGTTAACAAGTCCAACCTCTATGGGATTGGTGTGAACTCGGAGGAAAACGGAGCTTTGGCCAACGATTTTGGTTGTATTACGGATGTTCTTCCTTTTAAATATCTTGGTTTGATGGTTGGAGCCAACATGAATCGGGTTAACAATTGGCGCCCGGTAGATGAGACATTTAGGAGTCGCCTTGCCAAATGGAAGTCGCATCTTTTGTCAGGAAGAATTGTCATAATCAAGTCGGTCTTGGAAAGTTTGCCGACTTATTATTTTTCTCTTTATAAAGCCCCTAAAAAGGTTACATCGGATTTGGAATCTTTGATTAAAAGCTTTCTTTGGGGTGGTTCGGTGGAAGAAAAAAAATGCATTGGGTTAAATGGGATCGGGTGGCTCGGCATAAAAAAGGAGGTTTGGGGCTTTGTAAATTAAAAGAAGTTAACATTTCTCTCTTGACGAAATGGGGATGGCGGTATAAGACGGAAGACAACAATCTTTGGAAGAAGGTGATCGATTCTCTTCACTCGAGTCGAGTGGGGTGGGAATCCATTAATTTTAAAAAGACGTTTAGTGGTGCTTGGAGTAACATAGCGAAGGTCTTTATCAACTCCAAGGCGAGAGGGCAAACGTTAAGAAACTTTCTTAAAGGAGAAATTAGAAACGGCGAAGACATCTCCTTTTGGTTGGATCCATGGGTCATTAACGAGCTGCTTAAGCTAAGATTTCCGGAGCTCTTCTTTTTAGAGGCGTGTAAAAAATGTAAAGTTGCGAATAGAATTACAGGTCAAGGGGAGGGGACGGTTTTTAATTGGGCTTGGAGGTCTTCGCCGGCTGTTTCGGACCTTGCGAACAATGTTCAGCAGCTGAGTTTGTTGTTGGCTGAAGTGCAGCTTACGACTGAGAAGGACGTTTGGTCCTGGTAGGCTGGATCGAATGGTGTGTTCACCGTTAAGTCGGTCAAACGTCTCCTATTTAGTGATTCAGATGCTGGTTCGGGATTCGTTATGGATTGGTGCCGTTGGGTCCCGTCAAAGTGTAATATACACGCATGGAGGATGGAGTTGAACAAGCTTCCAACTGGTGATGCTTTGAGAAGGAACATTGTTATCGAAGATATTACTTGTCCGTTGTGCAATTCGGACGATGAATCAGTGGAGCACGTTTTTATCAACTGTAGGGTGGCGGCGATCATTTGGAATGCGGTTAGCTCTTGGTGCAAGATTCCGCAAATTTATGCATTCTCGATTAAGGATTTGTTGTCGTTTCATGCTAACTTAAGAGTTTCGGAAAGAAAGAAGACGGCGGTGCAAGGTATAATTTTGATAGTATGTTGGAGCTTGTGGCGTGCGAGGAACAAGTTTAAATTTTCGAATTCTCCGGTTAAAATCGAGAGTATTTTGAGCGAAGCCAAGGCGTTGGGTCATCTTTGGTTTTCCAATAGATCTAAGTTCATAGGAGTAGATTGGAAGGATTGGGCTTCTTTTGTAAATATGTAGTTTTTCTTGTTTGTTTTGTTTTGTCGGCCCGGTTTGGATCGGCGGTGTTTTAATGAAGTATACGTTTCAAAAAAAAAAAAAATTGAATCCGCCCATGTTATGAATACTATAAACGCCCATGTTATGAATACTATAAATAGGCTTATGGCATGTGTATATTTTCCACACAACTTTTTTTTTTAAATAAACAGGTGGTTTATTTGGACTACTTGTGATCGAGATGGCATTAACAGGAACAATAATCGGCAAAGTAGAGATCAGCTCAGGTTCGAAGGTGATACATGATATATTTAGGCACACACCGAGCGACATATCTTCCATTTGCCCTGATAAGATCCATGCATGTGATGTGCTCAGTGGTCGTAGAGGTGCTGTTGGATCCAAAATTATCTGGCACTTTACCCATGGTACGTTAATAGGCAAACTTGTCTTTATGCTTTTTCATTATTTTGTGATGCATTTCATATAATTTTTTATACTCAATGGGATAAAGCTGACATAAATGATTTGAACTTTATCTGTTATATATTTTTATGTTGAAAATCTCGAGAACAATATAAATTTATTCCTCCTTTCCAAAGCTATATATTTAATTTTCAGCATTTATTATACATAAGTTTTTATATATTTTGGGGATACAACAAAAAACTATCAGTTCCATATGTTTTGGAGATAAATCTTGAACATATTGAAGATTATTTGTATTGTAATTGGTTTATATAACAATTATAACAATGGTTAAAGCGGTTCTGGTAATTCTTGACATATTATTAGTTCTGAAATGAATATATATGTGTCTATATATATGTAACCTTCAATTTTTTTTGGTTTATACAACAAAAATATGCTTAATTACAACAAAAGATAAATTATTGAAAGCATGTAATATGAAATGCTTACATACAATAAAAAAAATAGAATTAAGTTATATATTGTTTTACTAAAACCCAGTACACAACCGGGTTAATTAACACATGAACTCACTCCTTTTTGTGCTATTTTTTTCTGGTGATAAAGATGGAAAAAAGCAAAGTTTAACAGAGGTAATTGATGAAGTCGATGAGACAAACCACAAAATCGTGTTTAAAGTGTTAGAAGGAGAGCTCGTGGATGGGAAATACAAAGCATTCATAATAACATTTCATTGTGAACAAAAAGATGGTAAACAATGGGCCGTTTGGATCATAGATTTTGAGAGGCCGAATACAAGTGTACCTTATCCAACTTCTTTCATGGAATATCTATGTGATTATCTAAAAGAGATCGACGACCACAAGAGTTGTAACTAGAGCTTGAAGCTCTATTACAACGATAAAGGAATGCATCGTTGCGTATGCATGCATGTGTTTAGCCAATTAGCCATAAGTGCATAAGGAATAAAACTGCATAATATTTGGATTGTGACATGTTACATATGTATGTAGTAATATGTGTATTATTTCGTGTTCCTAGTGCTTGTAATATGATCTATGAATGTTTGAAACTAAATGTGTGTTTATTATTTAAGAAATTCAATCTATATGAATGAGATGATTTAAATATTATTAATATCAAGGCTAGCGAGTAGCTAGAAGTGCAAAGAGAATATCATAATCATTTACACATGCATGTAGCAAGTGAATATTATTAATTTCTCTTTGCATTATTGATTTTATGACTACGTTTTGTTACATAATATTATATTCTAAACAATTGTTGAGTTTCTCTTCCTGATAACATTTTTTAATACCTGAAGCAATTATTAGAGTAGAACGTTCATTAAGTTAATGGTTATTTATTGTGTTTATACATCATCATCATGATACCAACGAATTTTCATTGTAGATCTGGATGTGAATTGTAAAACGATGTTTTCCATAAACCTAATAAGTAATAAACCTAATAAAGCTTACAAGTAATACGATGTTTTCCTTAAATCATTAAATTATATTCATCTCCCGTTTAAGTATCTAGTGTAACTTTCATAATTTATTGCTAACATATGTAGGGCATGTGAATTTGCTAGGGCATCTGTCCATATTATTGTAACAAGGAAAATTCTCACGTATGGAGATTTAGCCGATATCAGTTCAGCTTCTTACATTAGTAACATGGCCGGCTGAATTGGATACGAGACCCAATCTAGGGCTTGGGGTCCCCAAAAAATAATGCTCCATTTTATAATAAAATAAATTACATATATTAATTTTAGTTTCTAAAAAATAGCGTATAATCTATCTTGAGAATTGGGAGCGGCAAAATTAGGCTATGGCCAACAAGATGGGTGCGATTTTTTTTGGAACGCAGTCAACTGCGACGTTATGGGCTTCCCAAGATTCAAATGGATTGCTATAATTAAGTTGTATCGTTTCTATCGATTGCAACAATTATGCTTCTATAGCACTGGTTCAATCGATTAAACTACTACCACAAATATTTGAATTCTGTGTATTTTTTTCTCGAATTATAAGAATATATTCACTTTATCATATGGAAGAAAGTGATAGAAGCTATCCACTTTTAACACAATTTGAAGATCGATAATGAAACTACTCGCTAAGCTATGTTGTCACTTTAGGGCAGATACATGTACTATTATAAAACTCGGTAACGATTGAACTTTGAGACCAAAATAATCAATTGTGAATCAATGACTAAGTTTATGATCACATTAATTAATCACTTTCAAATTTTCAAAAAAAAAAAGTAAACATAATTGTGATGATCACTAATTTGACTCAAAAAGTTTTAAAATTAAACAAAAATCCGGCGTTAATATATCAATTGCAAAATGATTTGGTAGCAAATCGGTGGAGCTTTCTTCGCCCCTCCGACGATACTTTCATCGATAACGAAGATCCTCCGTTGATTTGTCATATGTAGGTAACATTTCGTCATTATTATATCAGTAGAATTCATCGGTAATTATTGATAAATTCTTTAGGGGGTGTTTGCCAACATTTGTATGGTTAAATGCTGAACCAGTAAGAGATCTGAACCATTAAGTTCTGAATCTGTAAGAGGTCTGAACCATTAAGAGCCTGTATAATACTTAACCATTCAGAGGCAAATGTCTGACCAATTCAGATTAGAGGTCTTAACCATTCAGACTCTGTATAAATCTTAACTATTCAGAGGTAAATGTCTGAACCATTCAGACATCTGCTAATGAAACAAACAGTCTGAATCATTAAGTGCTGAACTAGTAAGAGGTGAGAACCATTAAGAGGCTTATTATAGAGGTAAACAAACAGTCCCTTAGCCACGCATTGTATTTATTAATATATATCGGTAGAACTCGTTCGTGACCCTCTTTTTGAAGTAAAAGGGAGTCTATTAATATAAGCAAATTTAATTTTTAAGATAATTTCTCTGAATCTTAATTCACAAGGAAAAATAAAAAGTGTCTTAACATTTCTTAGAAATTTTGGTTTTGATCATTTTCTCTTTTTATATTTTATTAGGTTGATACATATTAATAAATTGCTATCAACACTAGAAGAACTAAGTGAAATGGTATGATCTTATAAGTCATAAACCCCTTGAATACAACATAAAATACACTATGGCCCGTGACTCTTTTCTTTGTTGCCTTGTATCTATTTTTTAGAAAGTCATTAATTTAGACCATAACTACTATGGATTAGAAAGAAAAATAAAATAAAACTTTTCTAGCAAAAACTAAAATAAAATTACTATTACTATATATTATTATTACTATATATTAATAAATAAATCGAAATAAATAGTGATTTTAATATTATAATAATATATAGTTTTTTAATACTTTTATTATTTTAATATTATAATAATAGTTATTTTCTTTACTTTTTAACTTTAATCTTTTTTTAATATCAGGGGTTGGGATAAGCTTAGTGTCAACCGGTAACCAGTACTGGTATCGAAAATACCGGTATGGTCCTATTCGGTATCAGTACATGAAGGTAAAAAGCAACACTAATACAGAAAACGCAAGAAGTTGGTGCCGAATTGATATTTGGAAATCTTTTGGTTCGGGAAATTCAGTGCGGCTACCCGGTATCATTTGCTCATCCCTGATCACGGTTACTGTACGAACAACGGCATCGTACAACTTTTTTTCTTGATTTTCTTCAACTTTTAATTTTTTTTCTTTTTTAGTTTCAGGGGTAGGGATGGGCTCGGTGCCAACCGATACAGAATCAATACTGATACCGAAAATACTGGTTACGGTACCGGTATATGAAGGTAAAAAACGGTAGTGAACCGGTACCAGAAACGCCAAAAGTCGGTACCGAATTGGTACTTAAGATCTTCCGGTTCGACAAATTTGGTACCGGTACCCAGAACAATTTGTTCATCTTTGACCACGGGTTTCATACGAACAACATCGTTACCATACAACTTTTTTTGTTGATTTTCTTTCGGTTATCTTTTAGTGTTTTCTTCTACATTTTCTTTTTATTCTTGTCAGCACTTCTGTGCGCAACACGCTCGTGATGATTTCAAAACACATGTAAAAACATACTAAATAACAAAAGAGTTGCGGCGAACTTCTTTAAACCTAGTAAAATAAAGAGTTAATAAATGTGAATAGTGGGTTTTCTCAGCAGGGACCTTTATTTCCAACCCTCACCAACACACAATAAATCCTCCCATGATGACACTATAAAAAGGCTTATGGCATATGTATAATTTCCACACACAACTTTTTTTAAAATAAACAAGTGGTTTATTTGGAATATATATAACTAGAGATCGATCGAGATGGCGTTAATAGGAACAATAATCGGCAAAGTAGAGATAAACTCAGGTGCGAAGGTGTTACATGATCTGTATAGGCACACACCGGACGACATATCCTCCATTTGCCCTGATAAGATTCATTCATGTGATCTGCTCAGTGGTACTAGAGGTGCTGTTGGATCCACCATTATCTGGCACTTTACCCAAGGTACTTACTGTCTCTATGCATGGTTTAATTTAGTTTTTGTTTTATGAATGATTTGAACTCTATTTGTTATATACGTATATATATGTTGAAGATCACTAGAACCAGATAAACATTTCTATATGGTATTTCAATGAAAATTGTAAATTGAAAAAACTGGTTTATCTTTCTATTAACGATTTCTTTATATTTATCTCATCACTTTTTTTAAGTACAAAAATAAGCGGCATGCTATACATGTTGATATAGTGTATATGCATCTAGAAAAAAAAAAAACTATCAATTTTTTGTCTGTTGATAAATCTTGAACATCTTAAGTTATGCATCTTCATTTCAGGCAAAAATAAGCCTCGGTAGGCTTATAGAACTTGTTATGTGAGCCGGGGAATACTTTTTATGCGGGTTGGGGCTATTAAGTGATTTGGAAAGTTTGAGATGTATAACAAATAGTGGGTTTGATTGCTTTAAATTGGATTTCTAACACGTTGATGTAAGATTGGGCTGTACATAAAATTTTGATAAGTTAGGCTAATAGTTTTGCAAAAAAATTAATTGGGTAGATTATCAATTAAAAGGTCGGTTTCATTATATTGAAACAACTAGTAAAACTCCTCGTGGGTTGCGACGAGAATTCAGTCGATAATCTTCTTGCTCCGACACACAATCGTCATCCTTTGCATAACCGATCGGCTCAATACTTAAAAATTAACCTAGCCCAACCTAAAACCTAAAAACTTATTGTCAATATTGATCCATAAAGACTAACCCAAATGTGAAATGCCCAATATTGATCCATTAACCTAATAAGTAATAACATCAAAAAACTAGTTTATATAATATAGGGTAAATTACTTTTTGAGGTCTTGTGTTTTAGTGGTTTTAACTAGTTGAGTCAAAAAGCAAAAAGTTTAACGACCTGAGTCCCTATAAGCATTTTCATTAACCATTTGAGTCATTTGGAGTCCAAATTTTAACCTTTTGAGTCCAATTTTTGGACTCAAATCGTTATAAAATGAACAAAATTGGATTCAAAACGTTATAAAATAAATGGCTAGGGACTCAGAGCGTTAAACTTTTTAATTTTGGACTCAAGTGGTTAAAACCACTAAAACACTGGGACTCAAAAAGTAATTTACTCTATAATATAATACAATTTGTTAGGGCCTAAGGGCTTCTTTTTGGCTCACCCAGGGCACTTGAATCCTTAGGACCGGACCTGCCCTGAATGTAGGTAAAATTTTCTCCGTTTACGAATGTACGACAAAAAAAGGGATACCCCTAACTTTTTCTTCTAGATCCGCCACTGATTGCATCGCATATGCATTGTAGTCGGTTTATGTAACAAATAGTAGCATGGTAAAGCGGTTCTCATGGTTTTCTACATAATATTGGTTATGAAATATGTGTGTATATATAGTTCTTATAGTTCTCGACATAAAATACAACCTAATTCACTCATTTTCTCTGCTTCTGTTTTTTGCTGTAAAAAGATGGAAAAAGGCAAAGTTTAAAGGAGATAATTGAAGAAGTTGACGAGACAAACCACAAAATTGTATTTAAAGTGTTAGAAGGAGAGCTTGTGGATGAGAAATACAAAGCATTCACAATAATATTTCATTGTGAACAAAAAGATGGTAAACAATGGGCCGTTTGGACCATCGAGTTTGAGAGGCTGGATAAAAGTATACCTTATCCAACTTCTTTCATGGAATATCTTTGCGATTATCTAAAAGAAATCGATGACCACAAGACCTGTAAATAGAGCCCGAAGCTCTATTACGACAATGAAGGAAGGAAGGAACCCACCCGTCTATGCGTACGCATGCATGTGTTTAGCCAATAAGCAATAAAATTAAAAGGGAATAAATCTTTAGATTGTGATATGTATGTGTGAGATTAAATATATAAATGTAATATTTAATCTTGTAGCCTATATAATCATTTATATTATATTAGATCAAAATATATTAATAACCTATTAATAATTAGTTGGTAATTGTTGATGGACCATATTACCCTTATTAACTAATTATGTTTCCTCTTGGGTGTATAAATAAGGGGCTTATTAGAGAGTTAAAGGGTTACACACTTTACACAATCATACAACCCTCATTAACATCAATTTCGTATCTCTCTCCCCATAACCGATTCTGCCCTAGTCTCGGTTCATCACCATCATAACTTTACACCCTAAGGAGGAACCGGATCACCCTGACAAAGATGTCGAACTCTATGGCTGGATCTCTGACTGGATTCTCCACTGCTTTGAATACTATAACAGGTATGTGTTTCATGTTTTCCATTAAGTTTAACCAGAACTGATCAACATGTGGTATCAGAGCATATGTTGATAAATCAGTTCTGGTTTTGTATCCATTATTCTGGGATCAAAAATCTGGAAAACGAATTTTTTAAAGCCTTAAAAAGGTCTCAGCTGTTTTTCGAGTTTCATGAGCCGAAATCCCTCTTTCGGATAATATGTTTGATTAATCGACTCGAAATCATAAAGGATTAAACTTATTGTCACGAAATCCATTATAAAAACCATTAAAATCAGGTTTCGGATTTCCAGATTATGTTCTTATTTTTTTAGGGTTCATCATTATGTTCTTAGAAAACTCGAAAATTCCATAAGATTTGGAATATAATTTGGATTAGTGGATGTTTTCCAATGTTTGATCTAAATTTTATCTATTATAATTTTCGAAAAACTGTTAATGGATTTTAGTTATTATTTTCGAAAATACTTGATAAGTTTAGATCATAAATAAATTAGGAAATAATATCCCAAAATCCCTCAAATTTCGGGTTTTAGTTAATTATCACAATAACAGCTATTAAAGAGAGATTTCGAAATCATCATCAAAATCGCACAAGTTTTCCCTATAACAGTCGCACAAGATCAGAAAAAAAAAAAAAAACTGATCGCACAAGGGAAATCGCACAAGTACTTATGGATCGCACAAGACCTGTGGATCGCACAAGATAGTGCTGATCGCACAAAACTTGGGCCTGACTGATCGCACAAGTTATTGGGCCTCACTGATCGCACAAGTCCTAACTGATCGCACAAGTCCTTATTAATCGCACAAGGCATTACTGATCGCACAAGTTCGATCCGCGCTAACAGGTGGTTTGCTATTAAATACTTGGTTTTGTTTATACTTACTTAACTAATCAGAATCAGATAATTTTTACAAAACCAAAATAGCTTAACTTGAATGAGCTTCTGATGTATTAATTCTGGCCAAAGCTGATTTAATACATCTATTTATTGTTCAAGTATTATTCAAGCTATGTTAAGTATGCATTACAAACGTGAAATGTCTTAATTCTGGCCAAAGCTGATTTAATTCATTTATGTTTAGCATGACTTGACAAGTGCATAACTAAAGTGATTGTCTCATTTCTGGCCAAAGCTGATTTGTCACAATTACTTTGCACACATATTTAAATGATTACACTTCTGGCCAAAGCTGATTTGTCTTCATTTAAATAGAATTTTACTAAGTCTATTATTTTGATGTTAGTAATAGACATTATCACAGCTTCAAAATTAAAATGGTCATTACTTATGCCTGCCTTAGTATAACATGCCCTTAGATCACATTAAGACTTCTTTCTTAGTATCATAACTTGCTCATCTTATTTCCACTATCAGCACCCAATCAAGGGATTCCACCTTTGACTGGTGATAACTTTGCTACATGGAAGGATGCCCTCATGCTTACACTTGGAGTGCTGGACTTTGATTATGCTCTAAGAGAGGATAAGCCAGCGGACCTTACTCCACAGAGTACTGCTCCTCAGCAGTTACTTCATGATAAGTGGACTAGAAGTAACCACATGTCTCTTATGTTCATGAAGCAGTCCATTCATCACTCAATTAGAGGAGCTATTCCTGATTTTGACGATGCTAAAACCTATTTGGCTTCTGTGGAGGATCAATTCAAGGGAACATCAAAAGCACACGCTAGCACTCTTATCCTCAAGCTGGTGACGACTAAGTATGATGGGAGGAACGGCATTCGCGAACACATCATGATGATGCATGACATGGCCAATAAGTTGAAGGGCCTAGAAATGGAGATCAGTGATGGTTTTCTTGTTCACTTCATCATCACTTCGCTTCCTTCGTCCTATGAAGCATTCAAGATCAATTACAACACTCAGAAGGACAAATGGACGATGAGTGAGCTGATCGCTATGTGCGTGCAGGAGGAAGAGCGTATGAAGATGGATCGCACTACTGATGTTGCTAACTTCACCACCTCCAGCTCAAAGAAGAGGAAGCACAATTATCAAAGAAAGGATGCTTCTAAGGTTCAAAAGCCAAATCCAAATCCTAATACAAGTGCACCTTCCAGCTCTAAGAACTCCTTAGGCAAACCCTACTGCAAGTTCTGTAAGAAAACAGGACATAAGCAAAAGGAATGCCCTGACTTCAAGGAGTGGCTGGCTAAGAAAGGTAACGATTTTTTCATGATACTTGAGTCCTTTAATTTAAATGTTCCTGCTAACTCTTGGTGGTTTGATTCTGGTTCTATGGTTCATGTTACCAATTCACTTCAGGGATTCCTTACAATCCGGAAGCTGGGAAGAAACCAAAGAACACTTAAAGTTGGAGATGATCGAGAATTAGAAGTGAAGGCCATAGGAACATTACAATTATTTTTGAAAACTGGTTTATGTATTAAACTTTATGATACCTTATATGTTCCTGAGGTAACTCGGAACCTTGTATCAGGACCAAAGTTAGACATGGACGGTTTTGTCGTTTCTCATGGTCATCGCAAACTTTCTATTCTCTATGATTCCGTTGTTTATGGTACTGGCATTCTGGATGGTGGTCTCTATAGATTAGAACTAGATGATAATTTTTCTAAATCTTTGTTGTCATATAATATTAATGAATCACTCACAAAGATGGAAAAGAAACAAATTCGAGACTTAGAAACTTCATCTATGTTGTGGCATCAACGTTTAGGCCACATCTCAAGAGAACGATTAAATCGTCTCGTAAAAGATGAAGTCTTACCTCCTCTCGATTTCACCGATTTTGGAACATGTGTCAAATGTCTTAAAGGCAAAATGACATTAGCAAATAAGAAAGGTGCCACTAGGAGCTCTAATTTATTAGAACTCATTCACACTGACATTAGTGGTCCTTACCAAATTGCTGGCATAACAGGACATACTTCATTTATCACTTTCATTGATGATTATTCTCGTTATATGTACTTGTATCTTATAAAGGAAAAATCTGAATCTCTAACAACTTTTAAAGATTATAAAGCTGAAGTTGAAAAGCAATTAGATCGTCAGATTAAAGTTGTGAGATCAGATAGAGGCGGTGAATATTATGGAAGACATACTGATGTGGGTCAAGCTCCTGGTCCATTTTATGAGTTTTGTAAGGGCCAGGGGATTGTGAACCAATACACCATGCCTGGTACACCTCAGCAGAATGGTGTAGCTGAAAGAAGAAATCGTACCCTTATGAACATGGTGCGCAGTATGTTAGCCAACACTAATTTACCATTATTCCTCTGGACTGAAGCATTAAAAGCAGCTGTTCATATACTCAATAGAGTTCCTTCTAAGTCTGTCCCTAAAACTCCTTATGAACTTTGGACAGGAAGGAAACCGAGTCTTAAATATATGAAAGTATGGGGCTGCATTGCTGAAGCAAAACTTTACAATCCTTTCCTAAGGAAACTTGACCCTAAAACAGTTACCTGCTTCTTTATTGGGTATCCTGATCATTCAAAGGGTTATCGTTTCTATTGTCCTTCCCATGTCACCCGTATTGTTGAAACCAAGCGTGTTGCGTTCCTGGAGGATTTCAAGGTCAGTGGGAGCAGTACCAACCCTTACGAAGAATTGCAAGAAGTACAAGACGCGGGGGGGAGAGACTCGTCGCTTATCATTACTCCGTTTACTCCTCTTGTACCCCATGCAATTGTACCTGAAGTCACTGGACAAAATCCACCTCCACAATCAGAACCCATTATACCTCATAACGAAGGCACATCAAACGCTCAAACCCAAGACAACGCTGAACCCGATAATCAACTCAGGAGGTCATCTAGGCAAAGAAGGCCTACTAATTGGGATGATTATGTTACCTACCTGACTGAAATGGATGCTGGAAAGCTCAATGATCCTATCTCTTATAATGAAGCCATTAGCAGTGATCAGTCTTCTGAATGGAATAAAGCAATGATTGATGAGCTTGAATCCATGAAGAAAAATGACGTTTGGGATTTAGTCGAATTACCCAATGGTGCCAAACCTGTAGGTTGTAAATGGGTGTTCAAAACAAAACTGGATCCGAATGGGAACGTTGAACGCTACAAAGCGAGATTGGTTGCAAAGGGCTACACTCAGAAAGAGGGAATTGATTATCAAGAGACGTTTTCACCTGTCTCTCGTAAAGATTCATTAAGGATCGTTATGGCCCTAGTAGCTCATTTTGATTTAGAGCTGCATCAGATGGACGTCAAAACTGCTTTCCTTAACGGAGACTTAGACGAAGATGTTTACATGAAACAACCTGAAGGCTTTAAACCTGAAGGTCAGGAGCATCTAGTCTGTAAGTTGAAGAAATCCATTTATGGGTTAAAACAAGCATCACGTCAATGGTACCTCAAGTTTGATGAAGTCATGAAGAGGCAAGGTTTTATGAAGAATCAAGTGGATCAATGCACCTACCTCAAGATGAGTGGGAGTAACTTTACTATACTTGTCCTTTATGTAGATGATATTCTATTGGCAAGTAATAGTTTAGACATGTTGCATGAGTCGAAGCGTTTACTCTCGCATAACTTCGACATGAAGGATCTCGGAGATGCTTCTTACGTCATTGGCATCGAAATTCACCGAGATAGACACAAAGGGATCTTAGGATTGTCTCAAAAGACTTACATAGATCGTGTCCTTACACGTTACAACATGCAACAGTGCAAACCCTCCGTCGCTCCAGTAGTTAAGGGAGATGTTTTCGGTTCATTTCAGTGTCCGACAACAGAGGTTGAAAAGGAGCAAATGAGCCAGATACCTTACGCGTCAGTAGTCGGGAGCCTGATGTATGCTCAAGTCTGTACTCGCCCAGATATCGCTTACATTGCTGGAATGCTAGGTCGTTATCAGACTAATCCTGGCCTAGATCACTGGAAAGCAGCAAAGAAGGTCCTCAGATATCTGTAAGGGACGAAAGACTATAAACTGACTTATAGAAGAAGTGATCATTTAGAAGTGGTAGGTTATTCTGATTCTGACTTTGCTAAATGCAAAGATGACAAGAAATCCACTTCGGGCTACATCTTTATGTTAGCAGGCGGACCTATCTCATGGAAGAGTCATAAACAACAGTTAACTACAACTTCCACAATGATGGTAGAATACATTGCTGTTTACAACGCAACCTGTCATGGAATATTGCTTAGAAATCTGATCACTGGACTCAAAATCGTTAATTCCATTTCTAGACCATTGAAGCTTTACTGTGATAACTCAGCTGCCGTTAGTTTCTCGAACAGTAACAGTTCGACTGGAGGTGGTTTATATCTTGATACGAAGTACTTGTTCGTACGTGAACGAGTTGAGGAAAATAATCTTTGTATTGAGTATATTAGTACTAAAGATATGCTTGCGGATCCGATGACTAAAGGTCTCCCACCTAAAGTTTTCGAAGAACATGTATCGAATATGGGACTTACTAAAGACCTTGTTTAATGGCATATTGTACTAGCTTATGTTATAATTAATAAAATTTCATCAGTTTGATTTTGTATGTCTCTAACATATGTTCTGCCGGTGTAATGACATATAGACAAATATAAATACAAATCAGACGCTAAAGGGCTTATACATATTTTGATCGTAACTGTTAGGTTTTAAATTGAGGCTATAGTATGACTAATGGGGGTCCTGAGTCGAATGATGATTCAACGGCTGTATTTCTCTGCTATAGTTCTTGGTTTAAGGCTAAAATGAGTGTTAACACCTGGCCAGGCTTACCTAATACTCATGATAAATGATTACTTGGCTAAGTGGGAGAATGTGAGATTAAATATATAAATGTAATATTTAATCTTGTAGCCTATATAATCATTTATATTATATTAGATCAAAATATATTAATAACCTATTAATAATTAGTTGGTAATTGTTGATGGACCATATTACCCTTATTAACTAATTATGTTTCCTCTTGGGTGTATAAATAAGGGGCTTATTAGAGAGTTAAAGGGTTACACACTTTACACAATCATACAACCCTCATTAACATCAATTTCGTATCTCTCTCCCCATAACCGATTCTGCCCTAGTCTCGGTTCATCACCATCATAACTTTACACCCTAAGGAGGAACCGGATCACCCTGACAAAGATGTCGAACTCTATGGCTGGATCTCTGACTGGATTCTCCACTGCTTTGAATACTATAACAGGTATGTGTTTCATGTTTTCCATTAAGTTTAACCAGAACTGATCAACAGTATGTAATATGCGTACTTTGTGTTATCTCGTTTCCTAGTGCTTGTAATATGAACTTATGAATGTTTGAAACTAAATGTGTGTTTATTATTTAAAAAATTCAATCTATATGAATGAAATGATGTGTCTGTATATGGCTAGCGAGTAGTAGAATTAAAACGAAATTGAAACCTGATCGCGAATTCCCTGCGATGCCTTATGATTCCCACGCTTAGAGCCTGATGCTCTGATACCAATTGTTGGCCCCAAAATGGATCTTTGATCTCTAGAACGTGATAAACAAACTTGTATAACTTGAATAATAATCGAAATACAATCTGAATGTGTGTATATGTACAACTGATTTCGAATGAGAGTGAATGTACAAATGAAATCTATTGACCCCTATTTATAGTTTTCCAACGGGTGCGACTAATAGACGTGTCCTTTCACGAACGGGTGTGTCTTGTAATCTTGTGGCTGTAATTTAATGTGAATAGGTGCGTCCATTCGATGAAGAGATGCGTCCCTTTGATCCTTGTATGGCTGCCATTTGCGAATGGGTGTGTCTCCAAGGGTGTCGCAACCCTTAGGGGTGGTGGTTACTAACTTCTGAAGTGTCACTTTCAGTCCCTGAACTTTGTAACCGCCATGTAACCGCCACTATTCTCTTTAATTACCATAAAACCCTTGTAGTTTAGGATGTGTAGGGATTATATCTTTCACCTAAAACCTAAAAACTTATTGTCAATATTGATCCATAAAGACTAACCCAAATGTGAAATGTCCAATATTGATCCATTAACCTAATAAGTAATAACAACATCAAAAAACTAGTTTATATAATATAATACAATTTGTTAGGGCCTAAGGGATTCTTTTTGGCTCGACCAGGGCACTTGAATCCTTAGGACCGGACCTGCCCTGAATGTAGGTAAAATTTTCTCCGTTTACGAATGTACGACAAAAAAAGGGATACCCCTAACTTTTTCTTCTAGATCCGCCACTGATTGCATCGCATATGTATTGTAGTCAGTTTATGTAACAAATAGTAGCATGGTAAAGCGGTTCTCATGGTTTTCTACATAATATTGGTTATGAAATATGTGTGTATATATAGTTCTTATAGTTCTCGACATAAAATACAACCTAATTCACTCATTTTCTCTGCTTCTGTTTTTTGCTGTAAAAAGATGGAAAAAGGCAAAGTTTAAAGGAGATAATTGAAGAAGTTGACGAGACAAACAACAAAATTGTATTTAAAGTGTTAGAAGGAGAGCTTGTGGATGAGAAATACAAAGCATTCACAATAATATTTCATTGTGAACAAAAAGATGGTAAACAATGGGCCGTTTGGACCATCGAGTTTGAGAGGCTGGATAAAAGTATACCTTATCCTACTTCTTTCATGGAATATCTTTGCGATTATCTAAAAGAAATCGATGACCACAAGACCTGTAAATAGAGCCCGAAGCTCTATTACCACAATGAAGGAAGGAACCCACCCGTCTATGCGTACGCATGCATGTGTTTAGCCAATAAGCAATAAAATTAAAAGGGAATAAATCTTTAGATTGTGATATGTATGTAATATGCGTACTTTGTGTTATCTCGTTTCCTAGTGCTTGTAATATGAACTTATGAATGTTTGAAACTAAATGTGTGTTTATTATTTAAAAAATTCAATCTATATGAATGAAATGATGTGTCTGTATATGGCTAGCGAGTAGTAGAATTGTGCAGAGGGAACATTATAAGTACTTATTACACATGCCTACATATAGCACTACATCAAAGATTTCAATTCTATGTATTGTTTTTCTCTCTTTATAAAAAATACGTTCACTTTATCGTAATACATTGTATTTATAAATGTATTAAAATTGTTCAAACTTGCAGAAGCGGACGAAAATAATATCTTGTAAAACTAACTCAGAAAATTTCAGAAAAGATGACCAGTAAGATTAATTTGTGACACCAAGTTTTGTCACACCAAAAACCTTCAGTGTAAATTATATATATATTATATTATATTATATTATATTATATTATATTATATATTAAATGAATAGTATTTGTCAAATCATAGTAATAGTAAACTTTCCTTATTGGTTCAGTACATCCACTCACATATAACATATACATATAACATATAGACACGTGACAAAGTTAATGAATAATAAAGTGGAATTTTTGCAATACCCACCCGAAACAGTTCGAGGCCGAACCGTTTCAAGCCGAACCGTTTCGACCCGTACCGTTTCGAACCGAACCGTGCCGTATCGAACCGAACCGTTTCGAGCTGAACCGTTTCGAACCGAACCGTTTCGAACCGAACCGTTTCGACGCGAACCGTTTCGACCTGTACCGTTTCGACCTGTACCGTTTCGACCTGTACCGTTTCGAGCCGTACCGTTTTGAACCGTACCGTTAAGATGCG
The DNA here is from genome assembly GCA_030545235.1 of Helianthus tuberosus. Lineage (NCBI taxonomy): Eukaryota > Viridiplantae > Streptophyta > Magnoliopsida > Asterales > Asteraceae > Helianthus > Helianthus tuberosus. The sequence goes on along the minus strand of CM060443.1, from coordinate 190,251,971 downwards.
AACCGTTTCGAACCGAACCGTTTCGACCCGTACCGTTTCGAACCCGAACCGTTTCGACCCAAACCGTTTTGACCCGTACCGTTTCGAAGCCGAACCGTTTCGACCCGAACCGTTTCGAACCGAATCGTTTCGACGCGAACCGTCTCAACCCGTACCGTTTCGACCCGTACCGTTTCGACCCGTACCGTTTCGAACCCGAACCGTTTCGAAACGGTTCGGCTTGAAACAGTTCGGCTTCGAAACGGTTCCCGTCGAAACGGTTCAGCTCGAAACGGTTCGGGTCGAGACGGTACGGGTCTAGACGGTTCGCGTCGAAACGGTTCAGCTCGAAACGGTTCGGTTCGAAACGGTTCAGCTCGAAACGGTTCGGTTCGATACGGCACGGTTCGGTTTAACGCGCTCGTAGTGATTTCAAAACACATGTAAACACAGACTAAATGACAAAAGAAGTTCGCCGCAACGCGGCCATAGTAATAAACCTAGTTTAATTAATTTCTTTAGTATACCCTAGTTGAAACAACATTTGTTAAAAAATAAATAAATATATATATATTTTTTGTGGGGGGGGGGGGGGGGGGGGGGGGGAGACAAAGCTTATTTCATTCATACTTGCCAAATTACATCAAAATAGAAGGTAGACGGGCAAAAGCTGCGCCGCCACCCCTTTCTGAATTGCACCCGACAACCGACCCACTTAAAGTTAGCCATATAAAATGGATTTATTCGAATTCAAGTTTCAAACAAGAATCGAATCGAATTTTGAATTGGGCACAAAATTCGAATCGTATAGATCAAATATTAATAATCGAATACGAATTCACGTAAAAAATAAAATTCAATTCGATTAATTCGAAATTTTGTTTTTTCGATTTGTTGAACACCTTTAACCATCAACACCAAGACTTTACCGACTAAAAGGTTATACACAACATACAATATAGATCAATAGTGATACCCCCGCATTGAACGGGAAGAAGAAAAAAAAACAGGAGGAGGAATTATATACCGAATCTGGGAGGAGAGAAATAGCCGTAGCCCGTAGGACACTACACACCTTTCTCAGCCCACATCTACGTGGCCCAATTAACACTCCAGCCCAGTTCAATTTAATTTAAGTACTTTTATATTTCAACTAAAGTTCTTCAAAGTGAAATAAGTGGTGATAAATTTTCAGTTTAAATGATTTTATTTGAATTAAAACTCTTTTAACTGAAATAAGTGGTAATTAATTTTCAGAATCATGTTTTGTTTGAATATGATAAAAACAATTATAAGTATACTGTAAAGAGCTATTACAAATGATTTTTAACATACAAAATACTCTTAACGTAATAAGTGAAGGAGATAATTTTTTTTTAAATTATTTTTTTTACTACTCAAGATGGACATTTAATTGCAAAAAGTAAAAAAAAATTGTGATTTTATAATAGTAGAGTAATTTTGTAAAGTAATTATAATTACTGTACAAAATTACATATTGTAAAATCGTGATTTTTTTAATAGATTATGTGACTAAAATATGTGCTTAACTAGTAGGGGAAAATTCAAAAGAAAATAAAAATTCCCTCATTAACTTATTACGTTAAGGATACTTTGTATGTTAAGACCCATTTATACAATAACTTAAATGAATTTGAAACTAAATTAATATGTGTCGCTTGGTAAAGAGTTGGATTACTAAACTTCTAAACTTACAAAATCTAGTGATTGTTAAACGGTAATTAGCAGATGCAAAATAGATAGTTTCGATTTAATATTCTTTGATCGAATTAGTAAATTAGGTCAAACATATTCTGAAATCCCAAATACAATTCTAAAATGGAATGTAATTTGTACTACTACATTCATGTTTTTTATGTAGTGTTTTTTTAATTAATGTCATGCTATTTTTTATTTTTATTTTAATGAAATAGTAACTTATTTAATATTTTATATTAAATTATTTAAAAAATGAAGTTTTAAAGCAATTCAGGAAACTCCACTCCGCTTACTTAGGCTATCCGGGGCACCCTCGGTGACTCCCTTCGGGGACCAAAGTTGCCGAGCGGTGATGTGCTGCCAACCAAGAGGGGAGGGAAATCGGAGGGCCAAATCGGTGGGGAGTCACCGAAGAAAGGAAGGAGAGAGGGAACTGATGGACCAATGAAATTTTTTTTTTTTTTTTTTTTGAATAAAAAAACAAGTCACCTAATAGGGGAGTGCCGCCATCAAATTGGGGTGTTAGGGGAGTTTAAGAGGGGAGTTGACGTGGCACACGAGGGGACTCCCCTCTTAGGGGAGTGCCCCGGATACCCTTAGAAGAGTCCAAGGGAAAAAATGATGTGATGACAATCTGTGAATGATTGATTTTTTTTATTATTATTTTTTTGGTTATGAAAAATAAGGAGAGTTGAAAGACGGACTTTCTCCATCCTCTTTTAAGCCATGCATGCCCATGCAACTATGCAAGTGGTAAACAGATCTCCATCCTCTTTTAAGCCAATATAAAGAGTAAATTACCATTTTAGTCACTGAGGTTTATCCAAATTGTCATTTTAGTTCAAATATTTTTTTCTCCTCTTGTTCCCTGAGTTTTCTATTTTCTTGCCATTTTGATCACCAGGGGCGGACCTAGAGTGATAGAAGGGGTAACCTCCGTTGCCCCTTGACGCTCTGGTGACGCTCCGACGTTAGTTTAAATTTTGAAAAAAATTGACGTTTTCTCGATTTCGTTACCCTTTTTATTGAAACGTTACCCCTATGCGGACTTTCTAGATCCGCCACTGTTGATCACACCACCTAACTCCGTTTAAAAACACAGTTATAACCAAGGGTATTTTTGGTATTAACAATACAAGGTTTATAAATTGCCATTTTGGTCCAATCCTCTCTACCTGCATTATTTCACTTTATTTACTTATTTTTAAATTTTATTCTTTAAATAAAGACACCCATATTAAATAATCAAACCAACTATCTCTTATCCAAAACGTTGCCACCTCCATTCCTCACCACAAACACCACCGCGACCAGGGGCGGACCTACCTCTTTGGTAGGGGTAACCCCCGCTACCCCTTAACTTTTCGGCCGAAGTGTAAAAATTATATGTTTTTTGACATTTTTTGTATTCAGCTATCCCTAAAATAATATTATGCTACCCCTTCACACTTTTTGTTGTTGGTGATGAACTCTTACCTAGTGTTTTTGTGAAGAGACGGATACCTGCAACTTTTGTTTTGAAGTTAAGTGTTGTATGAAGAAGAAGACCTATTAATAATCATATATATATTCTCAATGAATATTGAAAGAGGAAAAGTAAAATACATGAAAAAGGTAATAAAGTATATTAATAAAAATGAAGATATCGAGGCAAAGAGAGTTATTGTGTCAACCTTAATCACTCAATTTAGTTTAAGGTTTTTTGTTTTATATTACTTTTATTTTTGGATTTGTGTGGTCTATTTATACTATTGTTTATTTATTTATTTTTTTGAAAGTTGTGAAAAAAATTGGTGTTCCTTGTGATTTAAGTTCGAGTCATTTTTCGTAGTCTTCATTCTAATTTATACCCTTTTACGTTTATCATGATATTATGATATTTTATGTTTCTTTTTTGGTTGCCATGACGAGTGCGCGTATTGTAACACACCTAACTGGATTGATATCAATTGAATTACGCCCCGTGGCGCGAGGTATCCCGCTAGTTATTATAAAACAACACTAGCGAGAAGTTAGACTATAAATAAAAGATTACAAAACATTGTAAGACCGTGTGGTATGGGGCTTGGGTTGGGGCGTGGGTTGGGAGAAAACGCCCAAGCCACCATCCCGGGTGGGCGTGGCCCTTGGGGCTTGGGTTTCAAGCCGGGCGTGGGGCGGGGGAAGCGAGCTGACATGGCGGGCTGTGTATGGCCACAAGAAAAGATCCGTTGGGCTAGCCGTTGGCCAACGGCTATATTAAAAAAAAAAAAAATTCTTCCATTTTTTCATTATAAAACTCACATTTTTCTTCCATTTTTTACCACATTCAACCACATCTTCTATTTCAATTCTCCTTCTACAAAACGAAAAAATGCATCCTTACAACCGTCCTTTCTATCTCAGCCCATTGATCACCTACAGGGTGACGAGTTACAACTAGTCTTGGCGTTGAGATAAGAGATAAAAAACAAATATAAAAATTAGGATTTTTTTTTTGTAATTTTCTTTATTTAAAAATATTAAAAAATTTAAATTTGTTATTTTAAATAATATTGAAATAGCCCAGCGGGTCAGCCCAGCGAAGCCCACCAAACCCACGCCCCAAACCCCCGCCATACCATGTTGAATGTGGGTTTAGCCCATCTCTGCCACCCATTCCACATGTCAACCAATGCCCAACCCACGCTCCAACCCAAGCCCCACCATACCCCACGACCTAAAGAAGCCAACCCAACCAATCTAATGAATACATTTATACTATTGTTTATTTGATAAGGATGTTTGTTTACTTTCAATCTATTTGCATTTTGTTGTAAAACGTTCATTTATTTTAAATGAAATAAGCCTATTTTATTTGATAACCTTGAAGTACACATAAATAAAATTATTACATTTGCGTAGAGAGCAATTGTAAAGGCTATATTTAGAAAAATGAGGAGAAATAAGATTATTACGTTTGCGTAGAGAAACTTTTGATAAAATTATTACGTTTGTGTAGAGAAACTTTTGATAAAATAAAAAAAAAGATGATATAATGACTCGATTTCAATCATTCAAAAACCAAAGAGGAGAAATATATTAGGTATGTCTTTAACTTAATTTATTATCGTATTTTCTTTTGTTCCATTTACATCGTATAAAGTATGGTAAAAAAATTGAACGTTACCCCTATAGTTTCAGTCTAGATCCGCCACTGACCGCGACTACCGTGCACCACCACTCCCACTACCATTCCCCACCATAACCACCACCACCATTGCCATCACTGTGCACCTCCACTGCCACATCTATTCACCATCACAACAACCTACACAAACCACCTGTTTACCACCTACCTCCACCACATTACCAGTGTCGTCTCCAACCTCTGCCATCCATCGGTTACCACCTTCGCAGTGACCTGAAGCGACAGTCACACCTGCGATTTAAAACTCCGCCAGTCACATTCACGGAGGTGGCGGCGCTAGGGTTTCGACCGATCTACTTTTACATGTTCCAAATCCGGTAAAGTAAGGTGCGATCCGACCATCTAGTTCGGTATACTCTCAATTCCAGCAACTGAATCTGGTGTTAATTGAAATTCTTGGTGGCTCATATGGTGATTCCGGGCAGTGTTGGTTGTGGCGATGGTGATAATGGTGGTGGTGGTTGGTGATGGTGGTGTGATAGTGATGATGGTGGTGTTGTGATTTCTGCGAATGGTTCATGTAATTATATATAAAGAAAACATCATTTAACGAATTGGGATTTCTGCCAAGGTTATGAACTGGTTTGTGCAGTGTTGGTGACTTGGTAACTTTGACAACGTTTTTTAATGGGTGTTTTCTGGTCTCTGTGCTTCATCTTGGGATGATTAGAGAGGAGAGAGAAAGAGAGGTGAGTGTGTTTTTTATAACATTTTTTTTTCTTTTATTGTTTTTATTGTAAAATAAGTTTTGGACTAAAATGGTAAGTGGAAAAGTTTATAACGAAAATGCCAAAAATACCCCTGATTAAAACTGAGGTTTTTAGATAGAGTTAGACAGTGTGATTAAAATGGCAAGAAAATAGAAAACTCAAGGACCCAGAGGAGAAAAAATCTATTTGGACTAAAATGACAATTTGTGACAAACCTCAGGGACTAAAATGGCAATTTACTCTATTTTATATCTCCATTTCATATTTATACTTTCATTTCATATATTTGTACCTCAATTTCATATATTTCTAAGCAAAAACTTTAGCTCAAATTTGGTTTTTGCTATTAACATAAATTAAATGAACCAAACAAAAAACCGTCAATCTAACCAAATAAACCCAAGTGATTAACCGAAAACCGATTGGTTAATAAAATAGACTAACCGATGACTTTGGTTTCGGCTTCGGTTGAGGATAATAACCAAACCGACCAAACTATGCACATCTCAATGAAATGGATTACCCGATTACTTCGCTTTTGATGTATATTTATCACAACGATGCTAAATAAATATTATATGAGTAAGAAAACTACAAAAAACGAGTATCACAATATGATGTGTCGCTCCCACCGCATCGTGCGGGCATTCTGTTAGTTATTGAGAAGTACATAAGATAATAAGTGAAAGATTACAAAATCGTTGCCCCCTTTTCTCATTCACATAATCAATATAAATAGTTACAAACCAATCTCCTCCTATTGAGGAGAGATATACATGACATAAATAACAGATATTTTCCTATTGTATGTAAATGTCTATTACACCCCCACAGTCGAAGCTAGAGGAGGCCGAATGCTGAGACTGGACCGAAAATCATCAAATAGCACTTTTGGTAAACCCTTGGTGAATATGTCAGCGACTTGAAAGCGTGTAGGTATGTGTAAAATCCGAACAGATCCGCGTTGAACCAGGTCGCGAACAAAATGAAGATCCAGTTCTATGTGTTTGGTACGTTGATGCTGAACTGGGTTCCCGGACAGATAGATTGCACTAATATTATCGCAGTACACAAGACTGGCAGAGGCGAGAGGCTTGTGTAGTTCGAGTAATAGATTTCGAAGCCAACAAATTTCCGCAACCACATTAGCAACACCCGATATTCGGCCTCGGCACTAGACCGGGAGACAACCGATTGACGTTTGGATGACCAGGAGATGATGTTAGGGCTGAAATAAACACAATACCCGGATGTAGACCGCCGCGTATCCGGACACCCTGCCCAATCGGCATCAGTGTAGGCCCGTAATGAGAAGTCTGTAGAAGCACCAATAGTTAAACCGTGAGACGAGGTGCCTTGAAGATACCGAATGACTCGTTTAAGAGCGTTCCAATGATCTAGTTTAGGTGCATGCATGAACATACACACCTGTTGAACGGCATAGCAAATATCGGGTCTCGTGAAGGTTAAGTATTGAAGAGCGCCGGCAAGACTGCGATACAATGTAGGGTCGTCATAATCAACATCCGAATCCGAACCAAGCTTGGGTTTGGTATCAACAGGTGTGGCGGCTGGTTTACACGAAGACATGCCGGCTCTCTCTATAATTTCTTTCGCGTATGCTTGTTGAGAAAGAAACATCTTATTACCTTGCCTTTGAACATGAACACCCAAAAAATGACTCAGAGGCCCTAGATCCTTCATTGCAAATTCGGCGGCAAGACGAGACATAAGGTTAACCCGAAGAGAATCTGTCGACGTTGTGAGAATGATGTCATCGACATAGATAAGAAGATAGGCCGTATTTCCGTTGTGCTGATAAGTAAAAAGGGAATTATCGCATTTACTTTGTTGAAATCCCAGAGAGGGAACGAAATCTGTGAATCGTTGATACCAGGCCCGAGGAGCCTGTTTTAAACCATAAATTGATTTCTGTAGCAGGCACACATGATCAGGATATTGCCTATGTCGAAACCCCATGGGTTGATACATGTAGACAGTCTCGTTGAGATTACCATGCAGAAATGCGTTGGTGACATCCAGTTGATGAATCGGCCATGAGTGTGACAAAGCAATAGATAAAACGGTACGTATCGTAGTCGGTTTGACAACCGGACTAAATGTCTCACCACAGTCTACCCCAATCTGTTGATTGCTCCCATCACAAACAAGACGAGCTTTATGTCACACCCTGACTTTTGCGGAAGCGTGGTTTATTTGGTGTGACTTCTTAATACCATAGCAACAATCATAACAATGCTATATGATAAAAACAGGAGATATTCATTCATTAATAAAGTTTAGAAACATCCAATTTTCAACAATCACAAAATAATTTACAAACCTTAACTTGATTAATTTGAGTTCATAAAGACTTAGCAAAAGACTTTAAACAAAACCAGGTTTAAGTATATATAACCCGTCCAGGAAGAGGTTACACCTTCTAAACCCTGGATGACTTCTTTATTCAAACGCAGCTTGAAAATACGTGCATACCGTGCCAGATCCGTTAGTTTCCTGAAATACATGTAGTTTGAAAAGTCAACATAAAGTTGAGCGAGTTCATGTGTAAGTGAGTAGGTATAAACCTTTGTAAAAAATGTCTGCATGTATGAAAATCCCTTGTATGTAGCAATTAAGGAAAAAGAGACCACCATTGGGTTGCAAAGCCAATGATATGTGTGAAGTGATGCAGGAAGACTCAAACCTAGCGGATTTGTGCGTCGGGCACTTAGTCACCTCATGGTCCACTCGGCGGACTCAAGAGTGGGGCTCGCTACACCCAAATAGATCTATCACTAATGTCCCTCGGTCCTACAACGAGGATTGATGGCCTTAAGTGTTGTGCCCACCACTCACATGTTCGCGTAATAAAAACCCTCCTTAAGTTAACCATACCATGTAAATAAATGTCTGTAAATGTCTGTAGATGTCTGTAAATGTCTGTAACATGCATTTCACCCCTGAGGTGTAAAACTGAAAATAGTTAAGAGAAAAGGGGGACATGAACTCACAGTATTGCGTCTTCGGTACTCGTAACCCAAATATCCTCAGCAAACACGACTACCTACAATGGTCTAACGTCTATTAGACGAACGGGTCGTGCCTTGTCTTAGTATTGATTAGTGCCTTTGAGTTACGTTTTAAAGTGTCTTCAATATTTTAGTAATAATACTTTTCATACTTGTGTATTCGTATTTCCTTCCCAAGGATGGGATATTTTACATATGTCCATTCGTATTGGAATTATATTTTTAAGTCCCACTTTAGAGAATACATTTTTAACCATATTCCTGTATAAAACCAACCTCCAATACTCTGTATTTCGTTATAAAAATTATGGCGAGTTTTATGCTTGAAAAACATAGTCTATAATATACTAGTAAACACTTGTCCAGAAAATATTTACTAAGTGTTAGGATTTTCGGAAAATTTCGCCATAGTCTCCTTTGTAAATGGAGGCGTCCATGCTTAATAGCATATCATTTTCTTTTACATATATCCCGTAGATCGTTCTCAATAATCAAACCGACATTTAGACCTACAAAGCACTTCTTACTTTATTTCAGCTTCATTACCCAAAACTGGACTGTTTTCGAGGATTTTTATAAAATAGTTAACCTTTTCCAAAAATTCTCAAATTTTTATAGAGTGTCATATATAATCCAAAATTTATTTTGTAAAAATATCGGAGCCCAGTTCATTACCAATATTATATAAAAAATTATTTACCCGACTGCAATCAGATTTGTTACTTTCTAATTGCAGTTTACGGAAAAATTCACTAAAAATTAATCGTAAGTCCGATAGACGAAATTCCAGTTGGAGGATCACGGAAACAACAGTGACCATCTACAGTAAAAATCCCATTTGTTCAGCAGAAAAATCTCAGCTAGAGCTGCTGTCTTATTACAGTTCCTTAAAAATAGTAAACGACCTCGAAAAATTATGATTCCAGTGCCATTTGTTCGGTTGTTCAAAATTACACAATTTAGACTCCAGAAATTCAGTTTTTCAATTTAGAATGACCCAGTTACAGCCTGTTGAAGTTGGCTGGAAATTTCAATCAGCATGTTTGTCTCTAGTTTAATGTTTCTAAAATCACATTACCAAGTGTCCTAACCATGATTTGTTAATAACTTAATGATCAAACATTATGTATGTATTAACCAAACTCAAACCAATCCTGATTTCAACTTCATACAACTTTTTATGTGGGGTTTTTATGTAGAGTTCCATGTTCATCCTTTTTAGTGTTTTAGCTTTTGTGTGCCATGAACATTATACATATCATAACAAAGAATAAGATGAAACAATGGTGTGAAGGGACTTACTACTAGCACAAGGCTAGGGTAGAAATCTAGAACAAAGATGAAGAGGAAGGATGGTGATAATGACTTGAACAAGGCCTTCTTGAGAGCTCTTCAATCTTGCAACTTCTATGGATGATCTTCAAGCTTGGAAAGGGAACTTGTAGGGAAGAAGATGGAGGTAATGGAAGGTGATGGTGGTGGTTTCGGTTATGAAGAACCGAAATGGGGGAGAGAGAGTGAGGTGGAGTGTAAATCTTAAGGCCATGATGAGTATTTCTTGGAATTCATGAGCCACTCTATACCCTAATGTCATGATTAGCAATCTTTTGGCCAAACACAATTTAGGAGAATGATCACAAAATCTAAACAAAATATAATGAAATGATGAGGGCTGAAATTCGGTTAGGGGGGGGGGTAGATTGTAAAATTTGATTATTAGTAAGTAATTATCTAGAAGGTTTAGGGTATTTTCTAGAATAGTGGGTGCATGCCATGTTTCTATAGTGCGTAGGGATTTTTGTGACCGTAAATAATTAAGAATGATAAAATAATATTTCTGACAATATTTTGGTGTCCCGGGTAATGTCCGGTTGTTCGGTTACGTACTGTTCCGTTAAAGTGTTAAATTGTACCGTATAGTGTCTTTTATGCATCTTTCTGTAACGAAATTCATTCCATCACTTAGGAAGGCGTTCAGGACCATTCTGCCATATTTGTGTATTCTATTGGTATAATAAAATATTGAATTTATATAAAAGAATCTAGAATTTGGCATTTAAAGTGTGTTTTAGGTACTTCCCGACACTTTAACTATCACCTAGTGACATAGTCTTATGGTCCTCACTTCCCTACACTCCATACTAGTGTAGTATCCTGTCCCTGGCTCATACTGGCCATAATACAGTGTCTGTCTATGTGCTGGCATTGTCAGCATGTGTCTGAGTTATCCGCTCATTGTACTAACTGTGCTTTGTTCATCAGGTCTGTCACTAAGAGTCTGTATGAAATAAATGGAGCGACTGTATGTAAAGTGATGCACATGTATGTATGTAACATACATCAGTAAGTAGTTTAAGGTGTCAGTTGTAATCAAGCACAGTCATTAAGCACCTAATCGATATTAATTAATTTGTACAGTACCTGTAATTTTGAGGGTTGTCACATTCTCCCCCCGTTAAGAAAATTTCGTCCTCGAAATTTGTACCACCTTAATTCCTTAGGGTTTTGTTATGCATGTATGTATATGAATAGTACCGAGGTAGATAATCATCAGACTGAATCAAACCTTATTCACATCAAGTGAGTCCAATAATATATATAACATCACGAATCCAATGGTTAAAAGGTACGTGTTTTTAGTATTTGGTGTCGAGGGTACAAGACGTATTGACGTATAGTCTAGTGTAATCCAGTTAACAGGGGTTCCACAAAAGAGGAGTCTTGTCTATTAGGATACTTATATAGTCGGTCACAATATGCCAACGAGTTTTCACAACCGTAGCATCCGCTATATGAACTTAAAATCAATAACTTAAAAGTAGTAGTAAAGTGTTCTGTAAATCTCCCGACTAAATGAACGGAAAGGTTTAGTGTGTTGGCACTCTTAAGTTTCGAAGGTACACCGAATGGAATACAAGCGAATTTGGTGTATCACGGTCTTGATTCGTAGTTGCATCAGAAATGTTTAAATGACAAGTCAACAAAAGTATATGTAGTTTTAGGTGGAACAGTTGACTATGATTAGCACAAGATAATGACACCACAAGGTGTCGAAATGACGAGATTCAATAATAATGGTGACTGAACAAGTTTACCGTGCCTGAAATCAAGTGAATGTGGACCGAGACAATCTGAAGATTTGATTTACGCAATGTCGTAAAGTTTCCAGTTGAATATGAAATATCAAAGAGCCACTGTTTTTTATCGAAGGTGAAAAAAAGTATTAAGTACCGCAAGGTATTCGAGTGATAATGAAAGTATCGTTAGGAGGTACCTTGGGCTTATGAAATGAATCTATGTACCATTGCCTTAACACACAATCGTGTTGAGACTGCTTTAATTGTGATAAACGAGACGGATTTAGAGCAATTAACTAATTCAAATCCGTGTGTGAAATGAGTAACCAACTTAGCGCAAGCTCAATTCTGTGAAAATATCACCGCAAGTTATTGAAATCAATCAAACGATTTAGTGGAGTCGTAGACCAACCGAAACTACTATGACTCATAGTGAAAGAATCTTTGCAAAAATATTTGAATATGATGCTCCCAATACATCATATAGTGTCTCAAATCAAACATGTGAAATGGATAAGTTCAAGCAATTGAACTTGGTTCTGGCATAATCCGATAATAAACGTATGCATCAACAAGGGAATCCCGGCACGGTTACGATGATGAACTATGAGCGTAACTTGAACGAAAACAGTTTCAAGAAAGTGTGTTGACTTGGTAACAAAAGAGTCAACAATAACAATAATGTAAGTCATTTGAATCACAACCCAGTGATTAGGTTTAGCAACATAATATTCGAACTTCAATGAAGCGCTTGAAATGAAACCGCGCGCATAGCAGAAGGTGCATGCGTAATATGTGAGTTTTCAAGTAATGAAACAATGAGTGTTTGCTAAAATGGAGAAACGACCAAATATTCGAAGCAAAAGAGTGTTCGCTCTCAGCGAAGAAAATCAACGTGATACAACTACCATTAAGGGGAGTAGAGATGCAAACATCTACTCGCTAGAAGCAAAAGTGACAGTTTCAACGAAAGAAATTTAAGTACTTTCTATTTTTGTTAGCTGAAATGGCATGTGTGTCGGGTTAATGGTGTTCGATCGAGTTAACAAGTATGGTTTCTAAGTAGCGACCTCTACAAGTTTGGACCTGGGTTCCCAAAGGTCCTAAGCCTATGTTTTCTAGATCCTTAAGGTTTCGTATTCGGTGTAACACTGTCTAGTGCATCGTGTGTGACACACCATTCGTGTGTCCATTCACAACATGTCATTGTCCCACAACTTCCCCGGTATATTTCCTTCCTGAATTCACAGCTAACGACACTCGATCATCGATTCGTCGTGAAATAGTAGTTGGGTCCTCACAGTTAGTTACATAAGTAATTCGCTAATCCTTAGCAAGAGTCACCGAATCTCGTGGGTTAGCTCGTTCGGCTCCTGGTAGTTGATGCTCATTTGAAAGTCACTTCCTTCTTCTTGCCGATCAGAACTGGGGTATCCCAAATTGGCAATTTTGGTCTGTTATCTTCCTTCTCTATCCACTACTGAAACTACACTGTCAATCCTTGCATTTCCGAATGTGCAAGTCTCTAGAGTGCATTTACCACAGACGCGGCGCCTGGAATCAAATTGATGCGAAATTCGACTAGTCGTTGAGGAGATAATTCTGGTAAGTCTTCGTGGAGAACTTTCAGGATATTCCTTATCACAGGTATATCTTCGAGTTTTGGTTCTTCGGCTCCCTTGTCCCCGACATGAGCCAAGAAAACAACTCATCCATTACACAACAGCTTTCGTGCCCTCCAGCAATTTGTAATTTGTAGGGGCGTATCCTGTTTCATGAGTCACGGTCGTTCCTTTATTCGCCATTGGGGTGCGGACATTTAACTCCGCTCGATCACATGGAAATTAATCCATCCCAATTACCACTTTGAAGTTCCCAACTCAACGGGCAGCAGATCAAGCGTAAACTTACGCTCTCCAGGTTCTATCTTGCCGTTCCTAGTTACTATGTTGGCTTCCACTAGCTTCACCTAGCTAGTTCCATCGAGTGCGGGTTATCTAACTTACTTGCTACTAACCCAAGTACAGTCTCAAACTCTAGAGTTGCGAAGATTAGAATTTGCAATAGTATCTTGCAACACAGATGCATAATGTTGAGTAATATAGAACGTACCGACACTTGAATCCCGGCGTGCTCCCATAGCTCTGCTACAGAGCTTTTATCCTTGTGCTTGATTCTTCTTAGGGCAATACCTTCTGAAATGCTTCCTGCTCCCACAGTTAAGACAACCTTGAGCACGTTTCTGTTTGTCACTCGTTCTGCCCTGGTATTCGTCATTGTCATTGTTTTCACCGTGATTCTCACTACCATCTTGACCTCCATTTCTACTTTCAGTACCTCGCCTACAAGTTTTCTTGGGATGCCCTCTCTAGCCACAATTATCACATTTTCCATATTTACATCGCCCGACATGATAGCGTAGACAATTGTCGCACTTAGGTAGAATACCCATGTAGTCCTTTCCCTTTTTGGCCTTCTTCTCGTTACTTACCCGAGTAACCTTCTTGAAATTCACGAGTTTTCTCTTGCTATCCCCAGATGACTCTACAGGAGCCTCGTTTTTCTCTTCCGGAGTGGAGAATTTTCCTTGTCTAATCGCTTCTTCAGTGAGCGCCACGCTCATGTCAATTGCTTCGATAATTGTTGAAGGCTTAGATGTTGTTACCAGGCTTAGAATCTGCGGTGCTAGTCCCCTGATGAAAAGTTCGATCTTCCTAGATTCTGGTTCCACCAAACGCGATGCAACTTGTGATAACTCGCCAAATCTCTGCACACATTCAGCTATCTTTGGACCTTCCATTCTCAAGTTCCACAATTCAGTTTCCAACTTCTGGACTTCCGCCCTAGAGCAATATCTTTTGCGCATTAGTTCCTTCAGTTCGTCCCACGTCATAGCATATGCAGCGGCCTCGCCCATTACTTGAATTTGAAGGTTCCACCATGACAGAGCCCCATCTACAAATAGCCCCGCTATGTACGTAACCTGATGTTCTGGGGCGCATTTGCTCAATCGTAAGACAGAACTCGTCTTTTCCACCCAACGCACAAATGCTAAGGCACCCCCAGTGCCGTCGAATTCTCGAGGTTTGTGGTTCAAGAACTGCTCGTAGATGCAGCCGCTGGGTGGGTTATTTCCTGAGGTACCTCCGCCGTGTTCGGAGCGAAGGGCCTCGAGTTGTGCGATGGCTTGCGAGATGCGCCCTTGCAGTTCTGTCTCTGCTGTTGTCGGCAGAGGGTTGTTGGTATTGACGTTCCCTTGTATTGACATCTTCTGAGAAGAAGGTTGGTTAGGTCAGGTCTCATTCGTTCGGGGAGTGTATATAGTTGTTTAGAGATCGTATGTACACACACATATTAGGTTATCATACCAACCAATCAAGCAATAGTATAATCATAGTATAACCAAGAAATTTGGTAAATATGTTTAATGAGAGCATAGTAAGCAAGCACGTAGCGTTATAATTATTGCACACATATATAGATTAATAACGTGCTTAACGGAGACATAGCGACGGAGTTTCGTTGGTCATTGGCCATAAAGTATTGTCGCATATTTTATAATGATTGGGCCCTCATTATTCCCTGACCACAATTGTATAGCCTTCCAAAATGTATCACATCAATAGGGACACAGGGTCACCCTACCCTTGTCCATTAAATGTATTAGTGTATCAAAATCTCATAGTCTGAAGTGGTCTTTAAAAGTCCCCACAAACCCGACTTATCATTCGTGTCTTTACTGGGAAGCAATTTAATCCGCATAATTTAGAAATCACTATACCAGTGTCTGAGGTGAGGAGGAAAGAAAAGTAAACTTGTTAACATGCGTGAATTCCTCCTCGGGCTTGTGTACACGTCGAAGTAATTGTCTGCTCTGCTGCTTGATAGTAAAGAAATGAGCATCAGAATCCTGGGAACGGTGTGATAGCAACGGTCGAGAGCGCAAAAGGAACCTTGATATATGTGGAGGTTCAATGATTACTGGCAATAGACAGGGTGAAGGGCGTGGTGTATTACATAAACTTTTCAGACAATATGATGTCTTGTGATGTAAATACTTAAATCATGTTTTCAATTATGTAATGTAATGTAATGTTTTTGCATTCGAAGTTACCAAATGTGGTGTCAGCTCAAGCTCCAACAATCTGCGAATCATATTCTCAACTGTATCTGATGTTACCGGAGCAACTTATCCCGTGTGTAGCCTCCATAATGTGAGGGATGGCAAGGGTCTAAAATCAGCATAATGTGTGATAGGAACCATCGAAATGGCTCGTCCAACGTCGTGGAGGTGAATGTAGTAAACGGTGCGGCCTGTGAGATCGTAGAAAATGCTGCAGCAGTAATAGGGATCGTCACGCGGGTGCTGACTTGGAGTACCTTTCCGGAGTGCGGGTAAGTCTTGAAAGGAAGCGATAGGCATGTTGGTGCAATGGACGTCGGTCTTCACAAGAGCAACATCAGCGGGTGAAGGTGCAGGTGCAAACGTCTCAACTGATAAGAAGGTCATTAGATGCAAGTACTGGGTCAGGTATAATGGATGCTTTGTCTGGTAATTCAAAAGAAATAGGGTCATGATCAAGTAAGGGTGCAGGATCAGTAGGTGCAACATCAAGCTGTCCCAAAAGGTGCAGAAGCTAACTCAGGAGCAGGCCCTGGGTCGTGTAACGGTGTGGTGCCTCGAGCAGGTGTTAGTGCAGCAGTCATAATGGTGGCGTCGTCTGTGTCAGTAGTAGAAAGATGTGACCAGGCCGTCTAAAAGGCTGTAAATGTCACAGACTCAAGGGAGTCTGAAATCGAATATACGCTAGAATCAGAGGGTGGCCTGTTAACAGGGGCATTAAGAAGTGAAATTAGTAACAACGTTCTCGTCTAACTTTCTATCACCATAGGCATCAGCAGAAGGACCGTCAATAATATGTCCACGTCATTATTAATTGCTCGTCGCGTAGCCAACCTTTGGCAGGAAAGTCCATAGGAGACGCATCGTCGAGGATCGGGGTCATGGTGTGCTCACTATCGGGATGACCAGTGATAGAGTGGTCATGGATTGAGACAAGAGTGACAGAAAGATTCTTGTCTGAGAAACCATCATCAAAGGTAAAGTATTACCAAAATCTGGTAGCGCAGACTGTTGGAAGTCGTCCTCATCCTTATTCAGCATATCAGGATCACTCTCCGTGTCTGACATAAATGTCTCTGGCGCAGATGTAGTCTCACTATCTGTGGCGGTGGTCGTAAGGTTATCAATGTCTGATAACTCGTTCTCTAAATAGAGTGACATGTGTGCCGGTGAGTAGCATGTATATCCATAGTAATTATTAACAATTAGTGTATGCAATAACTACCACATATGCCCGTTTATCAATAATTAGCAATTAAGCATGTAGGTAGCAATAATAAAAGTATGTAGTCACAATCAATGCAAGCAAGAAATCCTCCTAGTCTCTTAGACTAAATCTCTGGCCTCTAAGACCAACTCCCTAGTCTCTAAGACTAACTCTCTGGTCTCTAAGACCAATTTTCCCTAATCCCTGGTCTCTAAGACCAAATTTCCCTAGTCTCTATGGCTAAATTCCTGGTCTCTAAGACCATTCCTCCCTCAGCCTCTAAGAGTGATCCTCCCTCAGTCTCTAAGACTGAATTATAAATATAAATTTGGAAATGTGTATTTTGTGTCTTTTGTTTATAAAAATGTTTGTGCCCTGGATCTGGACGTTTAGTGTATGCAATGTAAAAATTGTTTGAAAACATTTTCGTGAGAGCCCTGCTGATCATAGTCTAGACTCGAGAGAGAATCCTAGTTCACTATGATCGAGGCTCTGATACCAAGCTGTCACACCCTGACTTTTGCGGAAGCGTGGTTTATTTGGTGTGACTTCTTAATACCATAGCAACAATCATAACAATGCTATATGATAAAAACAGGAGATATTCATTCATTAATAAAGTTTAGAAACATCCAATTTTCAACAATCACAAAATAATTTACAAACCTTAACTTGATTAATTTGAGTTCATAAAGACTTAGCAAAAGACTTTAAACAAAACCAGGTTTAAGTATATATAACCCGTCCAGGAAGAGGTTACACCTTCTAAACCCTGGATGACTTCTTTATTCAAACGCAGCTTGAAAATACGTGCATACCGTGCCAGATCCGTTAGTTTCCTGAAATACATGTAGTTTGAAAAGTCAACATAAAGTTGAGCGAGTTCATGTGTAAGTGAGTAGGTATAAACCTTTGTAAAAAATGTCTGCATGTATGAAAATCCCTGGTATGTAGCAATTAAGGAAAAAGAGACCACCATTGGGTTGCAAAGCCAATGATATGTGTGAAGTGATGCAGGAAGACTCAAACCTAGCGGATTTGTGCGTCGGGCACTTAGTCACCTCATGGTCCACTCGGCGGACTCAAGAGTGGGGCTCGCTACACCCAAATAGATCTATCACTAATGTCCCTCGGTCCTACAACGAGGATTGATGGCCTTAAGTGTTGTGCCCACCACTCACATGTTCGCGTAATAAAAACCCTCCTTAAGCTAACCATACCATGTAAATAAATGTCTGTAAATGTCTGTAGATGTCTGTAAATGTCTGTAACATGTATTTCACCCCCGAGGTGTAAAACTGAAAATAGTTAAGAGAAAAGGGGGACATGAACTCACAGTATTGCGTCTTCGGTACTCGTAACCCAAATCTCCTCAGCAAACACGACTTCCTACAATGGTCTAACGTCCTTTAGACGAACGGGTCATGCCTTGTCTAAGTATTGATTAGTGCCTTTGAGTTACGTTTTAAAGTGTCTTCAATATTTTAGTAATAATACTTCTCATACTTGTGTATTCGTATTTCCTTCCCAAGGATGGGATATTTTACATATGTCCATTCGTATTGGAATTATATTTTTAAGTCCCAGTTTAGAGAATACATTTTTAACCATATTCCTATATAAAACCAACCTCCAATACTCTGTATTTCGTTATAAAAATTATGGCGAGTTTTATGCTTGAAAAACATAGTCTATAATATACTAGTAAACACTTGTCCAGAAAATATTTACTAAGTGTTAGGATTTTTGGAAAATTTCGCCATAGTCTCCTTTGTAAATGGAGGCGTCCATGCTTAATAGCATATCATTTTCTTTTACATATATCCCGTAGATCGTTCTCAATAATCAAACCGACATTTAGACCTACAAAGCATTACTTACTTTATTTCAGCTTCATTACCCAAAACTGGACTGTTTTCGAGGATTTTTATAAAATAGTTAACCTTTTCCAAAAATTCTCAAATTTTTACAGAGTGTCATATATAATCCAAAATTTATTGTGTAAAAATATCGGAGCCTAGTTCATTACCAATGTTATATAAAAAATTATTTACCCGACTGCAATCAGATTTGTTACTTTCTAATTGCAGTTTACAGAAAAATTCACTAAAAATTAATCGTAAGTCCGATCGACGAAATTCCAGTTGAAGGATCACGGAAACAACAGTGACCATCTACAGTAAAAATCCCATGAGTTGATTCTACTCAGGTTTCATGTTACGACTCCGAATACAACACACTTTTTTCAGCAGAAAAATCTCAGCTAGAGCTGCTGTCTTAAAACAGTTCCTTAAAAATAGTAAACGACCTCGAAAAATTATGATTCCAGTGCCATTTGTTCGGTTGTCCAAAATTACATAATTTAGACTCCAGAAATTCAGTTTTTCAATTTAGAATGACCCAGTTACAGCCTGTTGAAGTTGGTTGGAAATTTCAATCAGCATGTTTGTCTCTAGTTTAATGTTTCTAAAATCACATTACCAAGTGTCCTAACCATGATTTGTTAATAACTTAATGATCAAACATTATGTATGTATTAGCCAAACTCAAACCAATCCTGATTTCAACTTCATACAACTTTTTATGTTGGGTTTTTATGTAGAGTTCCATGTTCATCCTTTTTAGTGTTTTAGCTTTTGTGTGCCATGAACATTCTACATATCATAACAAAGAACAAGATGAAACAATGGTGTGAAGGGACTTACTACTAGCACAAGGCTAGGGTAGAAATCTAGAACAAAGATGAAGAGGAAGGATGGTGAAAATGACTTGAACAAGGCCTTCTTGAGAGCTCTTCAATCTTGCAACTTCTATGGATGATCTTCAAGCTTGGAAAGGGAACTTGTAGGGAAGAAGATGGAGGTAATGGAAGGTGATGGTGGTGGTTTCGGTTATGAAGAACCGAAATGGGGGAGAGAGAGTGAGGTGGAGTGTAAATCTTAAGGCCATGATGAGTATTTCTTGGAATTCATGAGCCACTCTATACCCTAATGTCATGATTAGCAATCTTTTGGCCAACCACAATTTAGGAGAATAATCATAAAATCTAAAAAAAATATAATGAAATGATGAGGGCTGAAATTCGGTTAGGGGGGGGGGTAGATTGTAAAATTTGATTATTAGTAGGTAATTATCTAGAAGGTTTAGGGTATTTTCTAGAATAGTGGGTGCATGCCATGTTTCTATAGTGCGTAGGGATTTTTGTGACCGTAAATAATTAAGAATGATAAAATAATATTTCTGACAATATTTTGGTGTCCCGGGTAATGTCCGGTTGTTCGGTTACGTAATGTTCCGTTAAAGTGTTAAATTGTACCGTATAGTGTCTTTTATGCATCTTTCTGTAACGAAATTCATTCCATCACTTAGGAAGGCGTTCAGGACCATTCTGCCATATTTGTGTATTCTATTGGTATAATAAAATATTGAATTTATATAAAAGAATCTAGAATTTGGCATTTAAAGTGTGTTTTAGGCACTTCCCGACACTATAACTATCACCTAGTGACATAGTCTTATGGTCCTCACTTCCCTACACTCCATACTAGTGTAGTATCCTGTCCCTGGCTCATACTGGCCATAATATAGTGTCTGTCTATGTGCTGGCATTGTCAGCATGTGTCTGAGTTATCCGCTTACTGTACTAACTGTGCTTTGTGCATCAGGTCTGTCACTAAGAGTCTGTATGAAATAAATGGAGCGACTGTATGTAAAGTGATGCACATGTATGTATGTAACATACATCAGTAAGTAGTTTAAGGTGTCAGTTGTAATCAAGCACAGTCATTAAGCACCTAATCGAAATTAATTAATTTGTATAGTACCTGTAATTTTGAGGGTTGTCATATTCTCCCCCCGTTAAGAAAATTTCGTCCTCAAAATTTGTACCACCTTAATTCCTTAGGGTTTCGTTATGCATGTATGTATATGAATAGTACCGAGGTAGATAATCATCAGACCGAATCAAACCTTATTCACATCAAGTGAGTCTAATAATATATATAACATCACGAATCCAATGGTTAAAAGGTACGTGTTTTTAGCATTTGGTGTCGAGGGTACAAGACGTATTGACGTATAGTCTAGTGTAATCCAGTTAACAGGGGTTCCACAAAAGAGGAGTCTTGTCTATTAGGATACTTATATAGTCGGTCACAATATGCCAACGAGTTTTCACAACCGTAGCATCCGCTATATGAACTTAAAATCAATAACTCAAAAGTAGTAGTAAAGTGTTCTGTAAATCTCCCGACTAAATGAACGGAAAGGTTTAGTGTGTTGGCACTCTTAAGTTTCGAAGGTACACCGAATGGAATACAAGCGAATTTGGTGTATCACGGTCTTGATTCGTAGTTGCATCAGAAATGTTTAAATGACAAGTCAACAAAAGTATATGTAGTTTTGGGTGGAACAGTTGACTATGATTAGCACAAGATAATGACACCACAAGGTGTTGAAATGACGAGATTCAATAATAATGGTGACTGAACAAGTTTACCGTGCCTGAAATCAAGTGAATGTGGACCGAGACAATCTGAAGATTTGATTTACGCAATGTCGTAAAGTTTCCAGTTGAATATGAAATATCAAAGAGCCACTGTTTTTTATCGAAGGTGAAAAAAAGTATTAAGTACCGCAAGGTATTCGAGTGATAATGAAAGTATCGTTAGGAGGTACCTTGGGCTTATGAAATGAATCTATGTACCATTGCCTTAACACACAATCGTGTTGAGACTGCTTTAATTGTGATAAACGAGACGGATTTAGAGCAATTAACTAATTCAAATCCGTGTGTGAAATGAGTAACCAACTTAGCGCAAGCTCAATTCTGTGAAAATATCACCGCAAGTTATTGAAATCAATCAAACAATTTAGTGGAGTCGTAGACCAACCGAAACTACTACGACTCATAGTGAAAGAATCTTTGCAAAAATATTTGAATATGATGCTCCCAATACATCATATAGTGTCTCAAATCAAACATGTGAAATGGATAAGTTCAAGCAATTGAAGTTGGTTCTGGCGTAATCCGATAATAAACTATGCATCAACGAGGGAATCCCGGCACGGTTACGATGATGAACTATGAGCGTAACTTGAACGGAAACAGTTTCAAGAAAGTGTGTTGACTTGGTAACAAAAGATTCAACAATAACAATAATGTAAGTCATTTGAATCACAACCCAGTGATTAGGTTTAGCAACATAATATTCGAACTTCAATGAAGCGCTTGAAATGAAACCGCGCGCATAGCAGAAGGTGCATGCGTAATATGTGAGTTTTCAAGTAATGAAACAATGAGTGTTTGCTAAAATGGAGAAACGACCAAATATTCGAAGCAAAAGAGTGTTCGCTCTCAGCGAAGAAAATCAACGTGATGCAACTACCATTAAGGGGAGTAGAGATGCAAACATCTACTCGCTAGAAGCAAAAGTGACAGTTTCAACGAAAGAAATTTAAGTACTTTCTATTTTTGTTAGCTGAAATGGCATGTATGTCGGGTTAATGGTGTTCGATCGAGTTAACAAGTATGGTTTCTAAGTAGCAACCTCTAAAAGTTTGGACCTGGGTTCCCAAAGGTCCTAAGCCTATGTTTTCTAGATCCTTAAGGTTTCGTATTCGGTGTAACACTGTCTAGTGCATCGTGTGTGACACACCATTCATGTGTCCATTCACAACATGTCATTGTCCCACAACTTCCCCTGTATATTTCCTTCCTGAATTCACAGCTAACGACACTCGATCATCGATTCGTCGTGAAATAGTAGTTGGGTCCTCACAGTTAGTTACATAAGTAATTCGCTAATCCTTAGCAAGAGTCACCGACTCTCGTGGGTTAGCTCGTTCGGCTCCTGGTAGTTGATGCTCATTTGAAAGTTACTTCCTTCTTCTTGCCGAGCAGAACTGGGGTATCCCAAATTGGCAATTTTGGTCTGTTATCTTCCTTCTCTATCCACTACTGAAACTACACTGTCAATCCTTGCATTTCCGAATGTGCAAGTCTCTAGAGTGCATTTACCACAGACGCGGCGCCTGGAATCAAATTGATGTGAAATTCGACTAGTCGTTGAGGAGATAATTCTGGTAAGTCTTCGTGGAGAACTTTCAGGATATTCCTTATCACAGGTATATCTTCGAGTTTTGGTTCTTCGGCTCCCTTGTCCCCGACATGAGCCAAGAAAACAACTCATCCATTACACAACAGCTTTCGTGCCCTCCAGCAATTTGTAATTTGTAGGGGCGTATCCTGTTTCATGAGTCACGATCGTTCCTTTATTCGCCATTGGGGTGCGGACATTTAACTCCGCTCGATCACATGGAAATTAATCCATCCCAATTACCACGTTGAAGTTCCCAACTCAACGGGCAGCAGATCAAGCGTAAACTTACGCTCTCCAGGTTCTATCTTGCCGTTCCTAGTTACTATGTTGGCTTCCACTAGCTTCACCTAGCTAGTTCCATCGAGTGCGGGTTATCTAACTTACTTGCTACTAACCCAAGTACAGTCTCAAACTCTAGAGTTGCGAAGATTAGAATTTGCAATAGTATCTTGCAACACAGATGCATAACGTTGAGTAATATAGAACGTACCGACACTTGAATCCCGGCGTGCTCCTATAGCTCTGCTACTGAGCTTTTATCCTTGTGCTTGATTCTTCTTAGGGCAATACCTTTTGAAATGCTTCTTGCTCCCACAGTTAAGACAACTTGAGCACGTTTCTGTTTGTCACTCGTTCTGCCCTGGTATTCGTCATTGTCATTGTTTTCACCGTGATTCTCACTACCATCTTGACCTCCATTTCTACTTTCAGTACCTTGCCTACAAGTTTTCTTGGGATGCCCTCTCTTGCCACAGTTATCACATTTTCCATATTTACATCGCCCGACATGATAGCGTAGACAATTGTCGCACTTAGGTAGAATACCCATGTAGTCCCTTCCCTTTTTGGCCTTCTTCTCGTTACTTACCCGAGTAACCTTCTTGAAATTCACGAGTTTTCTCTTGCTATCCCCAGATGACTCTACAGGAGCCTCGTTTTTCTCTTCCGGAGTGGAGAATTTTCCTTGTCTAATCGCTTCTTCAGTGAGCACCACGGTCATGTCAATTGCTTCGATAATTGTTGAAGGCTTAGATGTTGTTACCAGGCTTAGAATCTGCGGTGCTAGTCCCCTGATGAAAAGTTCGATCTTCCTAGATTCTGGTTCCACCAAACGCGATGCAACTTGTGATAACTCGCCAAATCTCTGCACATATTCAGCTATCTTTGGACCTTCCATTCTCAAGTTCCACAATTCAGTTTCCAACTTCTGGACTTCCGCCCTAGAGCAATATCTTTTGCGCATTAGTTCCTTCAGTTCGTCCCACGTCATAGCATATGCAGCGGCCTCGCCCATTACTTGAATTTGAAGGTTCCAACATGACAGAGCCCCATCTACAAATAACCCCGCTATGTACGTAACCGGATGGTGATGGTGGTGGTTTCGGTTATGAAGAACCGAAATGGGGGAGAGAGAGTGAGGTGGAGTGTAAATCTTAAGGCCATGATGAGTATTTCTTGGAATTCATGAGCCACTCTATACCCTAATGTCATGATTAGCAATCTTTTGGCCAACCACAATTTAGGAGAATAATCACAAAATCTAAACAAAATATAATGAAATGATGAGGGCTGAAATTCGGTTAGGGGGGGGTAGATTGTAAAATTTGATTATTAGTAGGTAATTATCTAGAAGGTTTAGGGTATTTTCTAGAATAGTGGGTGCATGCCATGTTTCTATAGTGCGTAGGGATTTTTGTGACCGTAAATAATTAAGAATGATAAAATAATATTTCTGACAATATTTTGGTGTCCCGGGTAATGTCCGGTTGTTCGGTTACGTACTGTTCCGTTAAAGTGTTAAATTGTACCGTATAGTGTCTTTTATGCATCTTTCTGTAACGAAATTCATTCCATCACTTAGGAAGGCGTTCAGGACCATTCTGCCATATTTGTGTATTCTATTGGTATAATAAAATATTGAATTTATATAAAAGAATCTAGAATTTGGCATTTAAAGTGTGTTTTAGGCACTTCCCGACACTATAACTATCACCTAGTGACATAGTCTTATGGTCCTCACTTCCCTACACTCCATACTAGTGTAGTATCCTGTCCCTGGATCATACTGGCCATAATATAGTGTCTGTCTAAATGTTGGCATTGTCAGCATGTGTCTGAGTTATCCGCTCACTGTACTAACTGTGCTTTGTGTATCAGGTCTGTCACTAAGAGTCTGTATGAAATAAATGGAGCGACTGTATGTAAAGTGATGCACATGTATGTATGTAACATACATCAGTAAGTAGTTTAAGGTGTCAGTTGTAATCAAGCACAGTCATTAAGCACCTAATCGAAATTAATTAATTTGTACAGTACCTATAATTTTGAGGGTTGTCACACTTTATACCTCTCTAATGTACCGTCCGAGCGAAATTTGTGGCGAAAAAGCCACATGCTACGTAAAACATGCATATTAGGCTGCCTTGGAACTAACACCCAGGTCTTATTTTTAATAAGAGCATTAAATTCAGTGTTCTTGGCATTATGCCATTCCGTGCTTGACAAGGCGTCTTTTGGGTTTTTGGGAATGGGTTCGATGCTGGAAGAGTGGAGATTGAACATATGCTTGGGTTTATGCGTACCATCCATGCACTCTCCAGGCCTTCCTAATCAACCATTAGACACTTGTAAGTTTGCTTAACCTTCTTAAATTAAGTTTAGCTTAGTTATCTAGCTAAAAGTCAAACCATCGTAATTACGGTTTGACTTCAAGATTAATTAATAATGGCTCAGTCAAATCTCGAATTAAAAGTACCTTTAAGTAGGTAATTATGTGGGTAATAAAACCTCAAATGGGTTCCCCCTGATTCCCTCTCTAACTAGGTCAAATGTCGGGTCAAACTTGTTAAGAAAAAGTCAACAGAATGCGTAAATTACAATATATGCATAATTAGCAATGTAGAACACATACAACCTGTTTGATCATTAATATAACTTGGTAATTAGTGTAAGGACATGTCTAAACATGTTCAACCCGACAATTTCCTGTTTAGACCCGGTTCGGAACCGAAAGTCGCATAGTTTGACTTATACTTTGACTTTCAGTTCTGACCCGTTATGGTATGTTTTAGAAATGCCTTAGAGCTTTATTTGGACCAGGTTACATGCTAGTATAACCCTCTGTGATTATACACCTCGGATCATTAGTTATCCAATTAATATGCATGATTCTGTTAATTGCTCATATGTTGACCATTATGCCCTTTTCACCTTAAAACGTGATTTTTGAAAATGTAAAAGAGTAGAAACTTTAATTACTGATATATAAACTTGTATGCAAAATTTGACATCAGTTTGAGGTGTAGGTTAAGAGTTATGCTCGTTAGCGTAAAATTAAAGCTTTATGTTAATTAAACGGCGTATTTAGCGAATAGCCTACTTAAACATACTTTTTGATATCAAAATCTTTACCCACTGATGTAATATATTATTTTGGGATTTTTAAAGATTTTTAATTAATTTTAGGCTGAGCATAACTCATAGTCGTAGGCTTAATCCGGTAATTGTCGGTTTTGCCCTAACGGGCTATAAAATGAGTTTTACATATCTAAACGACTCCAAACCTTTTGCTACTGATCACATATGATAAATAAATTATTTTAAGCCTTCTGGAAATATAAAAATATCAGATTTATGTATCAAACCCGGAAATGGCCTCTAATTGACTTTTTAAGCGTTTTTAACGCATAGTATGTACTAAAACTAATTTAAACATACAAGGGTTGATACCTACTGATATTTGAGGCAAATTATAATATTTTAACAGTAAGCAAAGGTTGTTAAACTCATACTTCAGTTTTGAGCTTTTCGGCGAATGTGAAATTACCAAAATGCCCCTACGGTGCATAGTTTGGTTATAATTGATAAATTTCACATATATACTTTATCCTACTGTTATGACTTAGTAAAATAAGTATTTTTGCTGATTACATCAGACCTGTAACTCAGGTGAGTACTTAAACTCTTTTATAACCTTTTAAATGACCAAACTACCCCTACGGGGCATAGTTTGTGTTTAAATTCGTTTCGGGCATAATAAAAGACATCTTACTGATGTCACAACATATATGAAGCATATTAACTTAGGAAACCTGTAAATAGCTCTCATTATTACCCGTTACGCTTATTACGCGTTCGGTTCGGTTTATGTAACTAGTTTACATAAACTAGCCTAAACGGGACAAACCTTATCGGTTTTATCTCAAAATCCAGAATGTGTATGAAATTCCCATATTAAACAAGTCTCTGAACTTGTCGGGTCTAAATCACATTCTATCCGGTCTTCGCTTAATCGTGCGTACGAACCGTATCTTTGAAACTAACCGGTCTAAGCTTAAGCTTAATTAAAGACCTGTTAGGATTCTAATAGGTTATTATAAACCTTCGTTCCAGATTAGGAGGACCAGTAAAAGCTACTTGCAATTTGCTTATTGTGAATTATACTTTGCTCAGGTAAATACTTTTAACTTATTTTCCCTATACGGGCTTGGGTTACGGTATATAGCATACCGCTTGATCGGGCATCAAATCTTCCATCGTTGGGTGGTTAATTGAATAATTTGATCGGCTCGTTTAAACAGTCTTGTTACTTAAAGCCTTTGGGGGGTTAATGACCATGTCATGGATATCTTTGGCATCATTTTACGAAATGGCCACGACTTAAGCGCGGGGTGTAGGCGTACACCCGTCAGTGCACAAAAGAATATTGTGGTGTGTCTATTGATCTTTAACCCGGACAAGATCCGGGCTACTGAACGCACAAGGAACATTTAATTCTTTCACAAGATTATATATTTAAATAATTCTCCCAAGTTAAATAAAATGTTTATGCCACGTGCATCCAAATCAATTTTCAATCATTTTCCAAAATGAGTCAGTTGATTGTATTTACCAGTGTAAACTGACGTATTTTCCCAAAAAGATTAAATGCAGGTACTAAGCGTAATTGGCTGGATTGTCTCCTTAGCATCAATAAAGAGTCTCGCAAACTTAAGATGCCTGAAGTCTGTTGAACTATTATTTCCATTTTGTTTCCGATCCATCTATGGATAAACTTCCGAATATTGTGACATTTGATATTACAATATTAAATTCGGTTGTATTATATCTTTTAAATTGCTTCCGCTGTGCATATTAAATATTGTGTTGTTTGATTATTATGTTGCCAACCACGTCACGACACTCCCCACCGGGCCCACCGGTGACACGTGGAAATCGGGGTGTGACAGGTTGGTATCAGAGCCAACATTGAGTGAATTAAACACTAGCCTTTTGTGTTTAATCTCAATGACACAATTGCACATTTCTAAACTTTCGAGTCTAGACATATAACATAGGACAAAATCCACTTTGTTTGTGTTGTCCTTTATTTTGCATATTTTTGTTTTGTTATCTCATGCTATATTGACAGGATTAACAAAATGCCGCCAAGATTCTTCAGGAGAAGAGGAAGAGGCAAGGGGCCAATCACCGCCCCCAATGATAATGAAGCTGGACCCTCGCATATGCGAGCTCCATCCACCACGGAGAGTGACGATCCCCGGCAGAACCGGAGGAACCTCTTTGAGCCGGCTAGATGGTCGGTTTCACATAGTTCGACACCTCCTAACCCATATGGGCCACAGCCGGAGTAGGAGCCCAACAACCCTCAACCTTCATACATACCATTACAGCGATCCTTATCGCACAACTCTTTTGGTGACCCTACACCAGTTTTTCAGGGCCGGTTTAACCCGGCCAATTATGTACAAGAACCAGTGGGTTTCAACCCATTGGGACCGGAGGACCACTTCTCGGGAGACAACGCGGAGGATATGGACGAGGACACGGATCCCGTCGAACCCGCCAGTGGTACACCGAACCATCTGATCGAGATTTCGGATGGATCTTCGTTCCACGGATCACCCTATGTTGGTCCAGATAGCTTTCAAGCTATGTTTACCCGGCACGAATGGTACTATACACCTCCTCACCATTCGTCGCCTCAGCAGCAGCAACAACAACAGGATCCCTCTGAGGATTCAAGATTTGTGGCAGTTACGCCACCACCTCCACCGCCACCAGTTCAACCGGCGCCTCCGCAACCGCCAAGGCGTAGGAGATCTGGACCGCGTATGTCTACACGGGGAGGGGACTTTCATTTTAGCTCTCCTCGTCAATCCAGTGGCAGTCATTTCCCGCCACATCAGGAGGACCCACAAATGGGTGGACCCTCACACCCTGTTGCACCGCAACCACCGCCTATGGGTTTTGATAACCCAATTCCAGCATTCACGGGTTCCATGGTGTATAACCCGTTTGAACAGCCAGTGCATACCAACTACAACTACGTAGAAGCTGACCCATACATGGTAGCGGCTAACTACAACACCCAAGGACCCTATGGAGATCCATGGGGAGTAGGGTACCCAACACATGGGTACCAAATACCTCCAAGACCTATTATCAGGCAACAATCGCAACCACCAAGGTTCTCCCCACCAGAGCGCGAAGAAATTTTGCAAAGGTTGGACCATGTGGAGCGAGAATTTCACAGGGAACGACAAACTTTCTTCCAAGGATTGACAAGCTTGATCAAAGGAAAAAGCAAGAAGGACCACTGAGTCCTTCCAATCGTTGTAAGCCCCTGCGTGGGTATGTATGTTGTTTATTTTGACCCATGTGTGGGTCTATCTTTCTGTTAACCCCTACGAGGGTATGTTATTTGTGTAAGTCCCTGCGTGGACTATTATGATTTTAAGCCCCTGCGTGGGTAAGTACTTGTTTAAACCCCTGCGTGGGTAAATTTGTTTGTTGAAAAGTCCCGTTTAGGGCAACATGTAACCTTTTGAAAATTAATGGAATGTTATGTTTATAAATTTCATCTTGCTATTATATGCATAAATGTTATATATGAAATAAATAAATAAAAATTCATTCCTTTAAAGATAATCTGCCTACTTAATTATTGAATAAGAATCTTAAGAGTGAAACCTAGTCTGAGTGTCATTATAAAGACCTGACCATGATGGTAAGACCTGTTTAAAAGATTCAAATCCCTGTTAACATCTGAAAACATGTTAACACTCCTGGCAGATGTGATTCATTTAAAATCACACACGTTATTATTATATAAGGATCTTTCCACAGATTCCTAACCCAACTTAATGATCCCTGAATCATGGGTCAGATCATCAATTAAGATGATCATATTCTTACCATACGTGGTAATATGGTGCCTACGGGCCCTGCTCATTTCCACATGAGCCAAAAAGACAGTGGTAGCAATGACTCCATGTCCGATAAAGGTAATGAACTAGGTTCAAACCTTCATGCTTTGATTCTCTGAAATCATAGCTTATAATTTATAAATGTCCTTGTGACTAGGCCTATTGTGCTAGTATACCTTCATATTTTGATTATCTGAAATCATAACTTATAAATTAAAAGTGTCCCTGTGACTAGGCCTTTTGTGCCACAAATAAAACTGTTATTGTTTTATAATTAGGATAAATTATAATAGAAATCCTAAATAAATATGATTAATAAATTAACCAAATATGGTATCTGTTTACCATGGTTAATGAATTACACTAAGGGGAATTCCATAATAAACTCCCAAATAAAATATTGTCCTTGTTTTCTGCAACAGTTCAATTAAAATGGCCGACTCAGACGAGATAAATAGTCATCCAGTGGAGAACATTGATAACGCCCGGGTTAATTTAACGGGTGCAGAATTGAAAGCGTTGGTCGACGACGCAGTTACTAAGGCATTGGAACGGCAGTACGAAGAGTATAGTGGGACTCGAAGCCACCGTCCAAGAAAGACGACTCGAAGAAAGATGATGATCGACACTCCTCAAATCACCACAGTAATCCATCGCAACACATTGTATTGAACCAAGGACCCAGTGAGAAGGGTTGCTCGTATAAATACTTTGTTTCATGTAAGCCCCAGGACTTCACTGGGGAGAAAGGAGCCATTGACAGTATGACGTGGCTGGATGAGATGGATATGGTTGTAGATATCAGCGGATGCGCTGAGAGAGACGTGGTCAAGTTTGTGTCGCAGTCTTTTAAGGGTGAAGCTTTAGCATGGTGGAGATCTCTGATTCAAGCCACCGGGAAAATCCCATTGTACAATATGTCATGGGATCAATTTGTTGCCCTTATCAGGGAAAATTACTGCCCTCAGCATGAGGTGGAGAAGATAGAGTCTGATTTTCTATCATTGGTGATGACAAACCTTGACTGTCAAGCTTACATAACGAGCTTCAACACTATGTCCCGGTTGGTTCCATATCTGGTAACCCCGAAACCAAAAAGAATAGCTCGTTTTATCGGTGGTTTAGCCCCCGAGATCAAGGCAAGTGTGAAAGCTTCTCGGCCAGCTACTTTTAGATCCGTAGCTGACATTTCCTTGTCCCTCACTCTGGATGCGGTCAGACAGAGATCGCTGAGGAATAAGGAGGCTGAGAAGAGAAAACGTGAAGATGATGGATCACGTAGGTCGAACAAGAAGCACTGTGGGACACTTGTAAGTTTGCTT
Source organism: Helianthus tuberosus (assembly GCA_030545235.1). Lineage (NCBI taxonomy): Eukaryota > Viridiplantae > Streptophyta > Magnoliopsida > Asterales > Asteraceae > Helianthus > Helianthus tuberosus. Next base: position 190,220,324 of record CM060443.1, on the reverse strand, counting down.
AACCTTCTTAAATTAAGTTTAGCTTAGTTATTTAGCTAAAAGTCAAACCATCGTAATTACGGTTTGACTTCGAGATTAATTAATAATGGCTCAGTCAAATCTCAAATTAAAAGTACCTTTAATTAGGTAATTATGTGGGTAATAAAACCTCAAATGGGTTCCCCCTGATTCCCACTCTAACAAGGTCAAATGTCGGGTCAAACTTGTTAAGAAAAAGTCAACATAATGCGTAAATTACAATATATGCATAATTAGCAATGTAGAACACATACAACCTGTTTGATCATTAATATAACTTGGTAATTAGTGTAAGGACATGTCTAAACATGTTCAACCCGACAATTTCCTGTTTAGACCCGGTTCGGAACCGAAAGTCGCATAGTTTGACTTATACTTTGACTTTCAGTTCTGACCCGTTATGGTATGTTTTAGAAATGCCTTAGAGCTTTATTTGGACCAGGTTACATGCTAGTATAACCCTCTGTGATTATACACCTCGGATCATTAGTTATCCAATTAATATGCATGATTCCGTTAATTGCTCATATGTTGACCATTATGCCCTTTTCACCTTAAAACGTGATTTTTGAAAATGTAAAAGAGTAGAAACTTTAATTACTGATATATAAACTTGTATGCAAAATTTGACATCAGTTTGAGGTGTAGGTTAAGAGTTATACTCGTTAGCGTAAAATTAAAGCTTTATGTTAATTAAACGGCGTATTTAGCGAATAGCCTACTTAAACATACTTTTTGATATCAAACTCTTTACCCACTGATGTAATATATTATTTTGGGATTTTTAAAGATTTTTAATTAATTTTAGGCTGAGCATAACTCATAGTCGTAGGCTTAATCCGGTAATTGTCGGTTTTGCCCTAACGGGCTATAAAATGAGTTTTACATATCTAAACGACTCCAAACCTTTTGCTACTGATCACATATGATAAATAAATTATTTTAATCCTTCTGGAAATATAAAATTATCAGATTTATGTATCAAACCCGGAAATGGCCTCTAATCGCCTTTTTAAGCGTTTTTAACGCATAGTATGTACTAAAACTAATTTAAACATACAAGGGTTGATACCTACTGATATTTGAGGCAAATTATAATATTTTAACAGTAAGCAAAGGTTGTTAAACTCAGACTTCAGTTTTGAGCTTTTCGGCTTATGTGAAATTACCAAAATGCCCCTACGGTGCATAGTTTGGTTATAATTGATAAATTTCACATATATACTTTATCCTACTGTTATAACTTAGTAAAATAAGTATTTTTTCTGATTACATCAGACCTGTAACTCAGGTGAATACTTAAACTCTTTTATAACCTTTTAAATGACCAAACTACCCCTAAGGGGCATAGTTTGTGTTTAAATTCGTTTTGGGCATAATAAAAGGACATCTTACTGATGTCACAACATATATGAAGCATATTAACTTAGGAAACCTGTAAATAGCTCTCATTATTACCCGTTACGCTTATTACGCATTCGGTTCGGTTTATGTAACTAGTTTACATAAACTAGCCTAAACGGGTCAAACCTTATCGGTTTTATCTCAAAATCCAGAATGTGTATGAAATTCCCATATTAAACAAGTCTCTGAACTTGTCGGGTCTAAATCACATTCTATCCGGTCTTCGCTTAATCGTGCGTACGAACCGTATCTTTTAAACTAACCGGTCTAAGCTTAAGCTTAATTAAAGACCCGTTAGGATTCTAATAGGTTATTATAAACCTTCGTTCCAGATTTGGAGGACCAGTAAAAGCTACTTGCAATTTGCTTATTGTGAATTATACTTTGCTCAGGTAAATACTTTTAACTTATTTTCCCTATACGGGCTTGGGTTACGGTATATAGCATACCGCTTGATCGGGCATCAAATCTTCCATCGTTGGGTGGTTAATTGAATAATTTGATCGGCTTGTTTAAACAGTCTTGTTACTTAAAGCCTTTGGGGGTTAATGACCATGTCCCGGATATCCTTGGCATCATTTTACGAAATGGCCACGACTTAAGCGCGGGGTGTAGGCATACACCCGTCAGTGCACAAAAGAATATTGTGGTGTGTCTATTGATCTTTAACCCGGACAAGATCCGGGCTACTGAACGCACAAGGAACATGTAATTCGTTCACAAGATTATATATTTAAATAATTCTCCCAAGTTAAATAAAATGTTTATGCCACGTGCATCCAAATCAATTTTCAATCATTTTCCAAAATGAGTCAGTTGATTGTATTTACCAGTGTAAACTGACGTATTTTCCCAAAAAGATTAAATGCAGGTACTAAGCGTAATTGGCTGGATTGTCTCCTTAGCATCAATAAAGAGTCTCACAAACTTAAGATGCCTGAAGTCTGTTGAACTATTATTTCCATTTTGTTTCCGATCCATCTGTGGATAAACTTCCGAATATTGTGACATTTGATATTACAATATTAAATTCGGTTGTATTATATCTTTTAAATTTCTTCCGCTGTGCATATTAAATATTGTGTTGTTTGGCTATTATGTTGCCAACCACGTCACGACACTCCTCACCGGGCCCACCGGTGACACGTGGAAATCGGGGTGTGACAGCCAAAAGGTGGAGAAATAATATGAGTGTGAGTAGGAAACTGTGGAGTGGAATTGGCAGTAGATTGGGTCGAAGATGTAGACGTAGTGGTGTATGGGTTAGGGGGAAGGAGTGTTGATGTGATAAAGAGGATGTATGTGGTCAGAAAGAAAATCATAAGTGGATGGAGAAGGGGTGGGGTTATTAGCAAAAGGAAAAATAGATTCATCAAAGATGACATGTCTATTTATAAGGATTTTATGTGTATTGAGATCTAGGCATTTATAACCCCTATGATTAGGGGGTAGCCAAGGAAGACACATGGCATAGATCTATACTGGAGTTTGTGAATGTTGGTGTGAGGTATAAGAGGGTAGCATAGGCAACCAAATACCCGAAGGTGCGAGTACGAGGGGATATGTTGATATAGTTTTTGAGTGGGAGAAATGTAGGAAAGAACTTTGCTTGGTAAAATGTTATGAAGATAGGTTGCCACATCCAAGGCATGATGCCAATAGGTGTTTGGTAACGAGGAGTGAGCTAAAAGGGTTCGAATGATATTATTAATGGATCAAATTTTTCTTTCGGCTTTACCGTTTTGAGAGGAGGTATAGAGGCAAGAGAAGCGAAATTGCATGCCATTTAATTTACAAAATTGGTGGAACATATTATTATTATATTCTGTTCCATTATCACATTGAAATTGTTTGAGTTTTCGTTCAAACTGAGTGTGAATCATATTATAAAATGTAGTAAAGGTGGGGAAAACATGAGATTTAGTGGTGAGAGGGTAAGTCCAAAGAAAGTTAGAGAAATCATCAAGAAACAGAATGTAATAACGATGACCCCCCGTACTAAGAACGGGGGAAGTCCAGAGATCACTGTGTATGATATCAAAAGGCATATTTGTAATATGATTAGAATCAACAAAAGGTAACCGAATATGTTTACCAAACACACAAGATTGACAAACATTGTTTTTCAAACTACCACAAGAAATTAAGCTAGAGTTTTTAAGCGAATGTAATAAAGAAGAACCCGGATGACCGAGACGTTGATGCCATGTGTCTTGAGAAATAGCAGTGAGAGCGGTGGGAGATGTGATCTTGGTAACTTGGGATGAATCAAAAGTGTAGAGTCCTTCCGAGCTATTGCATCGTAGGATAGGGGTCCGAGTCTTGAGATCCTTCACCAAAAAACCATACGGGTCAAATTCAATAGATAATTTATTATCGGTTGTAAAACGACGAACGGAAAGTAAGTTTTTAATTAGGGACGGTGCGTAAAGGACATGGTTTAATTTGAATGGTGGGAGGGGAGGGGGTAGGGTAAGATTGCCTTGTCCATGCACGGGAATGGTTTGACCATTTCCCACAATAATATGTTTATTAATGCTTTTATTAAAAATAGACGAGAGATGAGAGTTAGAAGACATATGACCTGTGGCACCTGTGTCCATAGCTCAAGAAGGGTCGTTGAGTGACATGGCATGCATTGCGTGATTGAGATCCGTTGGCATGTGTTGAGCCGGTCTAGGGCCGAGTATGCCTGCCGAAGGTTGGTTGTTGGATCTGTTCATTGTGGGATAAGGACAAGGTGGCCCATTATTCCAAGAGGCCCAAGCTTGTGAAGGGGTGCTATGATTTGGGCCGGCCCATGGGGCAAAGAAAGGCCATGGGCAGTATGCGGCAGTGTTTGAATGAACTTGAGAGGAGAAGTTGCCGCCACCAAACTGAGAATATCCATTCCTGCCGCCACCGCCACGGGTGCCCCCTTGTCTGCCTCGACCCCGGCCGCGACCGCGGCCACGGCCGCGACCCCGGTCATAAGATTCCATGCGTTGTCCAGTGGGTTGATCAGACCTTTCTCGGCTGTCTTTTGGTGAAGTTTCAACCGATGCGGTGAGAGCCGCACCGGCCGACTGTGCGGCGTGACGAACTTGACTAAGTTTTCTGGATTCGGCCATGCATAATCGAGAGCGGGTGTCATAGAAATCAGGGAGCGGCTTCATCTGTTGAATAACAGAGGCTGTGTTCTCGTATTGCTCGGTAAGACCCGATAATAGTTGTAGAACAAGTTGTTCATCAGTAATAGGGGAACCCGGATTAGTCAACTGATCGAATATCACCTTAAGTGCTTGACAGTAGGCTGACATATTCGGGAACTGATCCAGGTGAGTGTTTGCAAATTTATTGTTGAGGTCGATCGTGCGAGTGGCCTTGTTATCTTGAAAAATATTTGCAATAGTAGTCCATGCGTCATAGGCGGTCGTATCAGGTTTAAGAACAGTGTGCAAAAGATCAGTGGATATGGTACTATAAATCCACTGCAAGACTATGGAATCGAGACGCTCCCATGTCTCGGTCGGGGCGGGTTGTTCTTTATCTTTGTTCGAAACAGAAGAGGAGGATGATTCTGTGGCCGATTTTGGTTGAAGGTGATCGTACACAAGATGTGCTTTGCATTGTATTTTGAACATCTCCGACCAGGTAGTATAATGACCTGTTTCGATGTCCAGGGTAACAGGGATGAGGTTTTTGATGGAGGTGACAGTTACAGCGGGGTGGGGAGAAGACGAAGACATGATGATGATGAAGACAGGAGTAAATCGGCGCTGGCAGAAGGTGAAGAGGAGGGAGGATCGACTAGGGATGTGATACCATGAAAGATTACAAAATCGTTGCCCCCTTTTCTCATTCACATAATCAATATAAATAGTTACAAACCAATCTCCTCCTATTGAGGAGAGATATACATGACATAAATAACATATATTTTCCTATTGTATGTAAATGTCTATTAATAAGTACTGTGACACTGTTCAATTGTTATAAGGATATAGTGCTTGTTGTGATAATAATGAAAGAGGGTAATTAGTGCATGTGATTATTTGATCTAGCTAGTTACTTATGTTTTCATACTGAACTTAATCGTATGATTCAATTTATCTGGTTTATTTGTATCCTTAGTATTATAATTTTACATCCTAAACTTTTCATTAGACAAGAGATCCTGGAAATTTTATACACTGTTCTTGTTTTTCTACAAAGGATGTTAGTAGGGCTGTAAACGAACCGAACGTTCAGCGAACAGTTCGTGAACCGTTCGGCGGGAAGTTCGTTTATGTTCGTTCGTTTAATAAACGAACGAACATGAACAAGAAATTCCGTTCGATTAGTTAAATGAACGAACATGAACAGAGGTCTCGTTCGTTCGATTGTGTTCGTGAACGTTCGGTAAGGTGTTCGTGAACATTCGTTGATTTGCGTTCGTTTATGTTCGTATGTTTGTGTTTTAATTGAAGATCTTTGTACTTTCTTATATTTTATTTTTACTTTTTATATTATTAAACTTTTATTTATTTTATTTCCCTAACAATTAAACTAGGAAACCTACTTTCACCTTGTTTATGCATCATTTCTCTTTCATTTCTCATTATTTACATTCACGAATACAATCGACCTCCGTTCCAGAATAAGGGATTCAAGTTCGAGTGCTACTCTCTGGGCCATCTATCTTTATCCTTCGTCACGTTCGCCAAATTTATTTGTGTTCGCTTGTGTTCATGAACCGTTCGCGAACACGCTAATTTCCTTAATGAACGAACACGGACATAAAATCTCGTTCGGTAAGCGTTCATGAACCGTTCGTAAACACATTTATTTCTTTTACGAACGAACACGAACAAGGCCTTGTTCGTGTTCGTTCAGTTCGTTTACAGCCCTAGATGTTAGTATATTTACCATTACCCCTGCAACTGTGGGCTATATAATTTGGATGTTCACAAATATTAAAACTTGAATTGTTATATCACAAAGAAACCATGTTTCTAGATAACTGAAACGAGCTAGCTAGATATGTTAACAACATGTAACCGATTAACAAATATAGGAAGCTAAATCTATATCATAGTACACCAATCATTTCTCTAATAAGCTATGATTCATTTCTATAATAAGCTATGATATATATAAAATTGAAAGAAAAAAAAAACACTCCTATAAACAAAGCCCTAATCTTCATTTTGGAAGTGTTTTAGGATTTGCTAAATTTGACTTTCGACCATGTCCATCTTTTTCCCTAAAAAGCACCTGCTAAATTAAATGGCAGTATCACTATAGAGATTATAGAGTGTGTGTTGGTTTTAGGCTTTTTAGCAAAAAATGGTTCTTTCCTTTGACAGTAGCCAAAAGTATAGCAAACCTATTTAGTAAATAAACAACAAACTTGTCATACAAATCCCAGTTTTACCCCTCAATTAGGTCACAACAACCACCTACCCCATTATAATTCAAAGGATTAAACCGTCCTTACACACACTAACATCAAGTCAGTGTTATTTTTAGCTAAAACAATTGAACCACATAAAGTAAAGCAATAAGTGAGAGCCATGTAACAGCATAGAATTTAATGCACAACACAATAAATTATTTGGCAGAAGCGTGGGTTCAGACAGAGGGAACAAGAAGTTAATAGATATGTAAACACTCTAATCACTTGTACACTGTGCATTACAAGTAGTACACGGATCTTGACATTTCAACCGTAGAAAACGACTACAATGAAACAAGAACAGTAAATTCTCTCTCTGTCCCTCTTGACCATTTCTAGACTGTAAGCTCATTGCTGAAAAAGCTAAAAGCTTTGCTACCATTAACTCTAACTCAGATGAATAAAATAAAGGAGAATGCACCCCAACCTATATGGTAGAAGGCCTATAGACCACATATAACAAATCTCACTTTATACAGCTCGTATAAGCTTATACGATCGCCAGTATAACCTGTGATTTACTAAGGGGTGCATACGGAAACCTTTAACACTAACACATAATATAAATAAATAAAAGTAATAAAAAAAACAAATGAGAATCAACACTAGCAAAGCTCTATGAAAGATCAGTGTAACTTTAACCTAATTGTGAAGAGGGTTTGGACCTGTGTGAATTATTCTTTTATCTTCATCAAACACAATGGAACCTTCTTTTCCAGCTGCATGGAACTCATGTGGTTGTGTTGTTTTGAATAACATAACTTTCCGGCTAGAGGATACTGAACTCTGGTGGTTGTGACGATGGTGGTGGTGGTGGTGGCCGGATGACGGTGGCAAAAGAGTGAGAATAATTATGATGACCCAGATGATAAAAAGTTTAAAATTTGGATTGGAACCACTTCTTCTTCTTCCTCTAGTTGTTGTTGCTTTCTTTGAAGAAATTTGAGCCATTGGAAAATGGTAAGAGTGAGTTCTTTGACTTGCACAAAGTAAGCGAAAATGGGCTTATTGTTAACTGTAAAGCTTCGTATATATGTTCTTCTCTTCCTTATCTTATCTTGTGGGTCTAAGTCACATGATCGTGACCCATGATTCCTGGAAGGCTGGAACCTTCTCATATATATCTCACTGAATCATTGGACTTTGAACCTTTTATTGACTTGGTTTAATAAATATGTTTTGGTCCGTTTAACTTCAATTGAATATCATTAACGTGGTTAGGAGTTATCCTAAAAACAGCAACTATATATTTTGGTGTTTGTATTTGTGGTGCTACCTACTATCAACAATTATAATATTATTTGTAAATCTTATTTGTTGATACTAGCCCCTAGCTAGTTTTATGGAATATATTTTACGTTGGCCATTAAAAAACAGCAACTATGTATATAAAATGGTTTCCTTGGATAATATATGGGATAAGTTAACTAATTGAAATGTCACATAATTTCATGAAAATATATTAAAATAAAGTGTTATCTGTCATTTGAATATTAATCTAAGCAACACCAGAATCACGTACATGTAGATAAATAAAAATCTATCCAAAGTACCATGCAATATTGACAATCCAAATCAATTCATCATATGTGGTTCACTATAACAACCCTCCTAAAATATTTAGAACACCCTTATACGCCCTAAAATGCACCCCGTATACAAGAAATAGACACGAAATACTTTAAAATTTATAAAAATCAAATAAAAACAATTATTTAAGTCTCTCGCAAGGCGCGACAGACTGGTCTTGATCCTTCGCGGGGCGCGGGCGCCTGGACACCAGGCCTCCTCCGGAGCTGCCACGTGTCCTCACTCGTATTGAGCCTACCCCATGACTGGTCCAAGCTAGGCCACCCGACCTACGTCACGGGGCACGAAGGCCCCTTGTGTTTCTTTCGTGGGCCGCGAGGAAGTGGCTGAACAACTCTATAAATAGGAACGATCGGCTTCAGTCGAAATCGTTCAAAAATTTTAATTCTCTCTCTCTCTCTCTTTAATAGCAATTATAATTCCCGGGCATTATACCCACTAAAATAACGAAGTTCTGCCTCGATGTAAATATCATAACCCCCGGTCACGTATTAGATACGCTGCCCGATTGATCTAGTGCTCCGTAACGGCTGTCGAGACTCTGCCCGACGTAGTCGTTGGAGTTTCTGTCTCGGGGAGAGTATAACTAATGTAAATTGGGTTATTATACTAACGTGTGTGCATTATTTAAATTTGATAGATTATAACCAGAAAGTCACAGGAAAAACCCTAAAGTAGCAAGGTGAGTAATCTCCTTTTTGTAAACCTTTTTCCAAACTATTTTTACAAAACCTTATATATTTTAAAATAATTAGCAGTGCTTGAGTCTTTATAATTCTTCAATTACTGGCAGTATGTTGGGGTTTTGTATACAAAATGTGGAACACGTGACCATTGTACAATGAGATAGCCAATGAGTAATATGACCCACCAGTCAAGATTGACAGTACTGAATGAGTAATTGTGTAGATATAAACATTGTAATCGCTCTCAATACTGTGAAATGATAAAATTTGTTTTGATTAAATTGGGATTCGCTCAACAGTATTTCTCACTGACATAATATTTTTAAACGCGTTTCAGGTAACAAAATATGAAATCCAAATAGAAGCCAGCTGGACAACACTAAAGGCTTGGAAAAGTGGCTATAAAAATTACCTAAATAAAGAAGATGTTTTTATTCAATAAAATAGGGTTTATCCCTATAAACATGTTTGTAATGGAAACTTGGGAATTTTCCATGCATTTAATATTACAAAAATGTGGTATTTTACTCTGATAAAATATTTCCTAACTAAGGTCCTGATATAAATTTCGCTGCCAAATTGATAAATATCGATACCACTGATACTGGTTCGCGGCCGCCCGTTCTCAAGTGATTAGGGGTCGGGGGTTGCGACATTCACCATATCATAATCAAAACAAATAAGAAACTCCTTTGGGGCATTATTAACTTCATCATTACCATTGGCATTGTTATCTTTGTTCTTTTGATTACTGTAGGTGCTTTTTATTTCTCTTATTTTAGTTGTCCACAGAACCATGATCTTTGCGTAATAAAAGAAGTGTGCCTAGCAAACGTGTTGTGTACGCCTAGGCCTCTAGCCTCGGCTCCCAATTGACCCTATCGCCTTGATGTGTCTCACATGTTCTGAAACATAGGATAAAGGTGGAGCACGAAGACGAGAAAAGAAGTGTAAAGCACAACTAAAGCTTAAATGATAGCATGTTGCATCCCTCCTTACCAAGTTTTAGTCGTAATTGGCGCAGTAGTCCATTACAAGGTGCAATAGACTGTCTCACCACTTTAGTATCTTTATACGTTGGTACCATTCATCACTTTTTCCACCGCCTCTCTCCATCCTAGCGTCCATTACAAGGTGCAATAGACTGTCTCACCAGTTTAGTATCTTTATACATTGGTGCCATTCATCATTTTTTCCGCCACGTCTCTCCATTCTAGCTAAATAGGTGGTTAGTGTATGAACATACTATGATTTACATGAAATTATTGCATATTCAGTAATGATAATTTATTTAAAGAAAAAATGTTAATAGTTTTAGGAGTTACACGGATAGTGCATGTGGTTTATCCAAAATAACACATTTAGGGTCTAAGGGTTCGAGTTGTAAGTTAAGGATTTATGGTTTCTGTTTTGAGGAAGTGGACTTTCAAAAATTAAGCCAACTAAACCAATAAATTGCTAATGTTGTTGGTCAAATGGGTGGGCAAGTTAGTGATGTTGATCAAATGTTTAGGAAGTGGACTTTCCAACATTCTAATTGGTTTTTTACCAAGTCAAGAATATGAAACAGTAAAAGAAAAATTCATTTTCCCAGACATATTCACTTTATAGTTGAGTACTACTGGTCCATATTATTATTTCGGGACCAAAATTAGCGAAAAAAATTGGCTAACCTTAATTTCATATCATAAGTTGTTATCCTTGCGTTATTCCTCATACCTGCATGTCAAAATAGGCTGGAGTCATAACAATTTATTTTTGTACAAAAACCAGCCGGGTCAAGTGTCCCGGAGCATATTTTGCCTAGAAAAGTAGACTTTATCATAAGTAATTAGTGTCAAAATAGATCAGTACTTTCTTTCAAAAATCCCATTTAAAAAAAAAGCAACTTATGACATTTTATACATTAAAATACAACTTGGGCAACTTTGAACCTTGTCCTTTTTAAGCTAATACATTAATATAAATTTCACATGATTGACCTATTAGAGATGTATGCACAACCCGAACTGATTCATTCATAACTAAATGAGCCGAAAATGCCACCACTAAATAAAACGTAAGATTAAGATAGACTTACAATCAACCATTGAAGAACTTTCTGAAAATCTATGCTCCTAAGTACTGCATGAGGTCAAGGTCATCGTCAAGCAGATAATCAAAATATTTATCCAGTGAAGTTGTTCCATTGATCCCACAATTAAACGGGCTATTAAATCCTCCATAATCTAGTGAGAAACTATGGATTGATGATTCAAAATGGTTATCAACTGCTCTCTCGTCCATTGTGAAAGACATCTTTTTCAAGTTGTTGCAGACCATCACCCAGAATTGCATTATGGTTTTCATTCTGGAACACCTTGACTTGTTGTTGTCCATCAATAGGAGGAGTACAAAGAGGATATGGAACCAGATTATGTAATTCAGAACTTTGTGAACCATGGTGGACCCTAGTTGGTTTATAATCAGGTTCTTAAACCAGTGGTTACAGTAACATGTCATCAGCAGGTATCAGAACATTAGTTCCAGTTTCAACCAATAGAGGCGTGGCCTTTGCCATTGTATGGCCATCCAATATGCTTACTTGAATCGGGAAATTGATTAACAATGTACCGCTTTAGTTTGTATCAGGCAGCGTACTTCGTGGCTCATATGATGTTATTTTTTGCTGAGGTGTCATTAAAGTCTCACATTTCCTCTTCTTGTGAGATTTTGTTTACTTTTACCATTGACACGTGGTGCAGCAACATGATCTTTCGGTGAGACTGACGCTCACCCATCTACAACCCCTTCGACATCATAATCACTAGATAGGGTCCTAGTTATCCCTGAATCACTATTATTGTCACACCCCCAAAATACCACCTAGGGAATGTCCCTGTTAGGCGTGTGACGTACCTAAAACGAGCCACTAATTACATTAAACCCATACATGTTTCAAAATAAAGTTCTCGATTATTAATAAAAGTACCATCAACAAGTTTAAGTGAAAACCAAAGTGTTCAGCGGAAGCAAAGTTAAACAGTTTCAAAACCAATGTATAGTATCAAGAAATCTATAACATGAATCCCTCCAGTCGACCCATGACCACTCCAGCTACTTCAGACAGCAAGTTCCAATGCAAGACATCTAACGACCTACAAGCATGCAAACAAGTGTGTCAGACAACGCTGGTGAGTTCAAAGTTTTGTTACCGAGTTTAGTTACCAGATACATGTATAGAACAGTTTAACAAATTGATTTGATGTTGTTATTAACTCGATTACCGTAATGGCTACAAGATGTATTTGCCCAACCATAGCGTCTCTATCAAAACATTGGTCATGCTTTAAGGAAATTAGTTCACGCCCGTCCTCCTCGGTACGGTGTGAGGGTGCCAAACCTAATAGCGCTATCAACTAATAACCTCGTTGCCTCCCCGGCAACTGTCGGTAGATGTAAGGGGTCTTATATGATAGAAACTGAGTAATAATAACAAACATCCCAATAACCTGACATTCCTCCCACGAACGTTACCCGATATCCCTCCCCGGGATGCATGCTTGAAAAATAGCAGTGAACTCACCTTTGGTTTGCTCGGTAAGATTTATTACTTAATTACCAGTTGATCAACCGCGTCCTATCATGGTTACCGATAACGGTCAGTTTTATGCACATAATTCACGTATTCTACATTCACATTACACAGGTAGCGTACCAGTAGTGCACATAACGTCATACAAGTCATAACAAGAAATCACGCATCACACTGATTATAGTATCCATTAAAACAATCAGTTTCATATCCACTCATACCATGCATTCTAGTAGGTTGAGTGTATTAGACATCACCACATACATATAGCAATCACTTGAATTACTTATCCGCTTTTATCTTATGTGCATGTATCATAACATCACTTAACAAGTTGGTATTTCACACAAACAATTCATGCACTCAACAGATTGCAATTCCTAAATTCATCATCTAACATGGTGTAAATATTCAGGCCACATGCTTTAACGTGTCACAGCATTCAACACAAACTTTTACCTAACAGCCCACATTGATACTTCATGTTGCTATGCGGCCCAGTTGATTCTAAACCCAACTATGATGTGTGTGACCAGGCTTCCGGTGAGCGAGCGGCTGGGCGGCCTGACGCCACAGTAACTGGTGCGGCCCAGAACATGTGACCCACTAACCTGATACGCAACCCACTAGGAGATGGCCCATTTGTCAATAATTTATTTACATAATTACATTAATCCTAATCTTTTAGTAAATGATCATTTATCAGTTTCATGTTAGTATACATACTCTAAGGGTTCCATTTATCTATTAAATACATATTATCATACAACAGACATCATGAATGGCATAACCTAACTCTTCCCTGTTTCAAAATAATCGGCCCAAGTAAATAAGATGGTTCAGTGGTATACGCGGCCCAGCTATGTACCTCTAATTAAATCATGCAGCCCGGTTATGTGTAAGGCCCAACATGTAATAATAACCCCCACTCACCCAAAGCCCAATGATATGTGCGATCCCACTTGATGTGTGGAATCAGTTATCTCTTGGCCTAATTAACCCAATTTACTTATCAACAATTTGTATAAACCCAATCATCAGCAACAATTATCATGCAATCATAAAGCTAATCGGTTCAGACCCAAAAATACAAACAATAAGCATGTTTCATCGATTGTTTATCACTAAGCATGTCCTCAATCGCCAACCTTCTAGGATAGATTTTTAACACAATTTCTCAGTTGACATGGATCCTAATTAATTCTATTGCACTTGTTAACTCTATGTCATAATAACCCTAAAACCAACTCTGATCATGCATAACCAATCACGCACACATATATCAACAACCTAATTCATGTAAGCGGTTCAAGAAAGATGAGTAAACATACCAATTTCTACGGCAACTAGGATGATCTAACGAGGCAAGGAAACCTTCAACAGGGTGGGGTCGCCTTCGACCAGAGAGAGAGGGTGTTTAGGGTTTGTTTGATACGTAATTGTGCAACTTAAACAACTGCCAAGCAATGACAATATAATCGCCACTGATGGGTTTGTTATTAACTTAATGTTACGTAAATGATAGGGGCTACATCCAATATATGTGGGAATTCGCCAAGTGTGGGCCACTTTGGTTTGGATTTGGGCCGTAGGGATAAGTGTGGCAACATCACCCATTTGGATTCATATGCACGTGATTATAAGGAACTGATGTACATTTTTATTATTATTATTTTTTTTAACTAGTGGTATACCTCTGCCGCGCGTTGCGGCGGAAACTCGGTTTATTACGCGTGGGAAATTCAGTTGAAATCGATTCGGTTCATTACATTGGCGAAACTGGTTTATTACACGCGAGAAATTCTGTTGAAATCGATTAGCTTCATTACGGTGGCGGAAATTGGTTTATTACACGCAGGAGTTTAGTTGAAATCGATTAGATTCATTATAGCATTGATTAATGTATTGTTATAGTAAAGTCTTCTAATTTATAAAACTATAGAAAATAACACACAAATTATTAACTTTCTTTATAAGTTCATGTTTTGCTGTACAAATTTTGTAGCATCTGATATAAGTACTATTTAATTTAATATAACAATCATATATTAATTTTCTAGCATCTCACCTATTTAAAATTATTCTCTTTGCAGAGTTTTGTTAATTATAGGGGAAAAAAATACATAACAACACTATCATGAACATGCATGCTCAAATAGATCGATGCTCAAAACAGTAATACACCCATCCATCATACTATTGTCCCAAGCCTCAAGACTTCTCTACCACAGCTAGTGAAAACCTTTCTTAAACTTTTACAATATTGTATATTTTTAATATGTAAAAAAAAGAAAGAACAAAAGGGAAACAATCCCGTTCATAACTGAACCTTAACAAAATTCGGAAAGTTATCAATAAACGATGTTATCACCTCTTTCTACACACTCTCTCTGTATCGGTCCCCAGCCCTACCAGTCTACCACCACAACACCAGCACCCGCACCCACCACCACCCCACCCACATTCACACACTTTCTTTCTCTTCTTCAGCCATCTTGTTCTTCATCCACCGAACTCACCAGCGCATCCATAGCCCCGTTACGACATCTACAAGATCTGTCTTTTCCGATGGTCGTACTTGGATCGTCTTCTCCGACCGGGGTTAAGACGGTGCCTTCAGCAGATGTTAACAGCCCCTAAACGGACCGCGTCTGGGTTTTAGATCGGACCACATTTCCGGCAACTTCCATGAAATCTTAGGGCCAAATCTTGCAAAAACTTCACGCGTTAGAACATGTATGAATTACCAGGTTGCAATGAAACAATACATTTAAATATAGTGGTTCGCTTGTTGAAAAACCGACAAAGAATACAACTTCCCCGTAGTTAGTAAACCTGGTGAAAAAGCTATTGTTAGGCTCATGTTACAAACACTAACAGTAAGAGGCGTGCTAGACTAAACTAATAACGACTGAATATGAAGATTTCAGAAATTAAAAATGAGCTCGCTTAAAATAAGACCAAAACATACCAAGCATATTAGATAACAAATGCCAACAATATTTAAATCCATAAACATATACCGAATTTGGGGCATAGCAAGTAGCATCAAGTGTATATACCGCATCAAAGCTAATATCAGAAACCTACATCTTCATTAAATCAACCTGTAGCATTTTTGGATAAAAAGAAATCACAATCAGGTCCATTGTAGCAAATGTAAAATGACAAAAGAACCTTTGTAAAGCCATACGCACCACAAAATTAGCTAAATGCTCTGGGATATCATGAGCCAAATCTCAATCAACTGCCGGCATCGCCTTAATAACCGTCACTGGAGGTAAATTCTTCTCCAATGGTTTGGATCTCGCATACGCGAAATCATCCTTCAACGGATCTTCGCTGGGCCTTTACCTGCCTCCGTCACCTGGTGGAACTCTTCAACAACATTGCGGCCGACCTAATCTCTCGTCCGATTACAAACTCTAGATACTCTCATATAAACATCTCGTATACAAATGGGACACTAAATGCATAAGTCAACTATATTAAAAATTCAAGTTCAAATCAACACCAATTTCACATAATCACAACTAATTTATATTAAAAAAAACTTAAGTTGGAAAAGAATAAAAAAACTTACCTGGCGTCGTAGCCAGTGAGCGGCCAGCTGGTCGCAACTGCATTAGCCGGACTTGCTGCATCTTTTTGGTCAACCGCCAGTTCAACTTTACCCCAATTCAGCAGCTTAGGTTAATAAGCAACGAAAAGTCCTCCACTCCTTCCTCTCTGCCGCCGTGTCCTCCGATCAAACCCACCTCACAACCCCCTTTCACACCGACATCAACAATCGTCACCTTCTCTCCCTCACCCATTCTCTGGTGGTGGCAAAAGAAAACACAGTACCGTCTGCAAGAGGTCACACACACCTTTGCTGGAGACATTCTACTAATTTAATACCCATTCTCTGTGTGTTGTAAAGATCTTGGACTTCAGGGTTGCAAAATAAACAATCTCAGCAAAGCAACTTGCTGCAAAATTAAACCAATTATATCTTTCACATACGTTCACAAATCACAACCAATAATCTTTAACACACATTTAAAACATATTACATGCTACGGTACATACACTGTGTACACACATATTATATGTAGACCTAAAGTGAAATGAGATCAAATTTTAAAAACAAATATATGATTTGCATAATTATGTGAAAAAGACAAATGCAACCTTTCTTGCTTGAGATAATTGAAGAGTTGAGTAGTGTTTGAGCACTGATCTCACTTGGGCAACAAACTCGTTCTACCTCTTTTTTATAACACAAACCGGAAGATGATTCATTCACCATTCAAATCGGTTTTAAGACTCTTTAGAACTGCACAATTGCATAACAAAGACAAAGAGTGTTAAAATGCTATTAATAATAATAAAAAAAACGTAACATGCCATTAACAAATAAGCAAGCAAAAAGAAGCAATCAATAGGTTAAACTACTTGTATGATATATGCAAACGGATTTAAAAAAAATGAAAACGAAACTCATAATAGGAGCTAAGCTAAAGCAAGAGATCATACCATTTTCTTCTGGAGGTAAAAGTTAACATCACCAGTACCAAAATGAAAAGCCTAAGAACTACATAATTAGAAAATCAACATCAAATTAACACCTTATTTCCGAATAATTTCATAAAACTTAATATCAATTGCCAAGTCAAAACCTTGTAGATATAACATCCTAATCAAGCGAAAAAATGAATAACATGAGCAGCCAGGGAGAAGCCATGACCTTCAGTGACAGCCCAAAACCCCAAATATCAAAGTCTAAGAACCGAACAATCACAAAATCAACATCACATAAACACCGTATTTTCGTCAAGGGTCCCCTCTGAAACCCTAGAAACCGCAAATAATTGAAGATATGAACAATCAAGTGAAAATTTATCAACCGACATACAAAGGGATTACCAATCTGGGTTTGTTTATTCGATTGCAGACGCTTACCGGTGATGAAAGGTCTGTGATGACGATGGTGATGATGCTTTCCTGCTTCTCGTTCTGTCATTTCCCTCTCAGGCGTATGGCTTCCTGAGAAACCCTAATGTGTATAGATAAAGAAAGGAGACGCGTGGCAAGAATAAAAATGTATAGACATCAATGTGGATTGAGGACGTGTGTAACAACACCGCCCCATCATCAAGGATGCCCACCGCCGCTACTAGACATTCGTTTGTGCCGGTTTCAACAGGCGGAACCCTAAATGCAGCCGCCGTCCTTTGTCGATCACAACAACCACCGTTCATCACGACGCCGGCGAGGGAGGCAACCGGAAGAGTGGCAGGCCCTTTGATCTCCAAAATCCTCTTCTGGCAATCTCTCTCTTCTGGTTCTCTCGCTGTCTCTGTTGCTCTTTTTGTTACACCCTAATCCGTATCTCATCAACACGTGGATAAGGGTAATACTTGGTGGCTGTAATAGAAGCAGCCATGTGGTCCAATAACATAGTGCCAGGAAGTGTGGCACTGTTCATTCACTTTGCCTATTATCATATATTAATAATTTATCAACTAATATAAATGAATAATTAATATTCACGCTATGGTTTATGCCTCATAAGTTCCAAGTTACGCGAGTGGGTTGAATCGACACGCGACATACGCTTTGGTTCATATGGTTCGGGTTGGTTCCACATGATATGGATTTGATTTCGACTACGCGTTTGCACACTACAAATTAAATAAGTATAAATTTAATTCGTCGAATAAGATAGTATAAAATAAATTTGTAAAAGCGAAACAAATGGTTTTTAACTCGAAGGTACAGGTTGTCACAATTATCGGTTCTATTAGTTTTTTTAACATTTCCACCAAATTTTAACATGGAGATGGTTTTCCTCGGGTTTTAGCTTCTTGTTGCTCCAACGATATAGACACATGCAATGGAAACGAAACCAAAATGAAACACCAAACAAACAAATAGGAATACAAAAGTAAAAGGTAATGAAAGGACTATGAACCGAAATGGAAAAGTGTGAAACTCACCTAAGCAGAGCAGATTGAAGCATAGAACGACCGACCCTTGATGTGTCTGATTTATATCTTTCTATAAAGTTATGCATGTTGGATCTGTGTTGTCTATCTTTAGGCTATATATCGATCGTTAGTCTAAGGTTGGATACTTAGTAGGTAAAGGAAAAACTTGTTTGAGGGTTGGTAAATCATATTGTAACACTTCGTAAAAACGTGTCCAATAATGTATTGACACGTGTCCCTAATCCTAATTATGTCAAAAGTTTATTAAGAGGGACTATTTTCGTCAAAAACGAAAACTTTGTTTATGGAAGGACTAAAAATGTCAACATGCTGAAACTAAGCCTCTAAGTGACCGTATATTGTGTCTGTATTCTCATATGAGCCACTTGTTGGACGTGAGGAACCGTTTACATAATTGTTCGAAAGTTGCGTAATTGTTTGAAGGTTTGCGCAACGAAGGGTTAAAAGTGTCAACATGTTAATTCTTACCTCTAAGTGACCTTTTAACAAACCAAGAGCTTCATGATGTTCGGTCATATTCTCGGGAATGCCTAATATTGGCCATGTAGGGCTTTTATGCCATTACGCGATAATATGAGCAAGTTCGCAAGTTGAGGGGTTAAAAGCGTCAATGTGTAAATTTATACTTTTGAGTGACCTTTTAACGAACCAAGAAGTTTATGATGCTTGGTTATACTCTTGGGTGTGCCTAACTTTGGCTTAAGATGGCTTTCTATCTTAAAAACATCGATACGTGAGAGTTTGGAAGTGCAGGGGCCAAACATGACAACAAATGGAAGTTATTGTGCTGAACCCAACCCCATACGGACCGTATGGGTGGACCTCTATGGTCCGTAAGCTGATTACCAGCTTTGAAAATTTGTGTGCAACCCAAGTATACTGCATTATCTCACATAATTCGAATCTAAGGGTTGTTGCTTGTATTGTACACCTGTTAGGACACTTGTAATCATCCTAAGAAGGCCTCTAACACCTGGAATGATCCTAGAAACCATCTAAACACTACATAAAGGTGTTCATGTTCATTTGAAAAACTTGCTCATTTCCTAAAAATCTTCCTATCTTCTATTGTGGGAGTTCCTGAGCAATTGGGAGCATACCCCTGAGTTCTCTTCAGTCCTTAGGACCACTTGTGAGTGTTCCTTTCGTGACTAGTTATTTTATTTGGCTTTTAAAGCCGAAAAGTCAAGCGTTTACGATAAACGCTTTGACTTTTAGTTAGACCTTAAACGGTCAAGCCATTGTTCGCAACGAACGTGGCTACGTGATCGTAATTAGGTAAGTGTTAATCCCTCAAAAGGGCACCTTCTAAGAATCATGTTTGCTTGGTCAATTGACGAGTCAACGTATTGACATTTTAAAAAGTCAACGGGTCAGATTTTAAAATAATTGCGATCTGAGTTTAAAAGTGTTCTAAAATATGTTTTATCACTTAAACAACTTGGTAATAATTATTAGAACATGTGTAAACTTGGTAATAAATAGATTTTATGTTAACTAAGAGATATAATAAAAAGATGAAAATAAAAAAATTGATTTTGTAAAATTGATTTAAACTTAAATAAAATTAGTTGTTAGTATACAAAGGTATTACATTGATAAAATTAAAAAGAATTGAAGGGTATTTTAGTCATTATATTGACAATTTTGGTGTCAATACCCAAAGGGGTTACAAAATTGAAATCATAAAACTAAACCTGTTAAAAAAAAGTTAGTACCTAAAGGCGAAACTAGGTATAAACCACATGACTCATTTGTGTAATTAACTCTATAAAATTTTAAAGGAACTCTTTCGAATCCAATTACAACTCCCAATGGCGGAAGTATAGTATAAGGAGTATAAGGAGGAGTATCACGGGCTACGGCTCAATCACGTATTTATAGTGTAATTTTTATTTTTTGTATTTCGGTTTTATATAAAGGACATCCCTAAATAAATACGGGGAAACCCTAAAAAACAAGATACTTTAATTTATTAAAATTCTCAACTTTTTTAAGCCCAAACCTTTACAACACCAAACTTGTATAATAATTAGGCCCAAATGATAGAGTTAACCCAAATTGAGTATAACATAATTAAAAGAGGCCCAAATGACAAACATAAACCAAGCCCCAAAACAAGAAAATATCCTTTTGTTTTGTGTATGGGTGGCAATGTAAGAAACAGAACGTCACATAATTGCGATCATCTCAGACTCTCAGTGCCCCTGTTGCTACTCCGTTGACCTCTAATTTTTCGGATTCCCATAAATTAATGAGCTAACTCCGACACTGACAACTCCAATTCCAATTTCATTTCATTTCACGAAACAAACACTGTCTAACAAAACGGTTAGTATAAACTGTTTTCTAGTTATATTAACAAAAGTTAAAGAAAAATCCCAGTTATTAAAACAATAACATTCTACTATAACTTAAAAGGCTATGGACCCACCGGCATTGCCTTACACCCCCTAAACTTTTTCCATTTTGCGTTTCAAGCCCCTTAGCTTTGCTACTCCCCTAAACTTTTTCAATATTTCATTTCAAGCCCCTCAGCTTTGCTACGACCCTTCCACTTTTAGAGTAATCAATTTTAGTCCCTTATCTAACTTTACTGTTCTTCTACTTTAACAATTGGCATTTTTAGCCCTTAGCTTTTTACTAATTCTACTATAACTTAAAAGGCTATATCGGTGGGGTGACCCACCGGCATTGCCTTACACCCACTAAACTTTTTCCATTTTGCGTTTCAAGCCCCTTAGCTTTGCTACTCCCCTAAACTTTTTCAATATTTCATTTCAAGCCCCTCAGCTTTGCTACGACCCCTCCACTTTTAGAGTAATCAATTTTAGTCCCTTATATAACTTTACTATTCTTCTACTTTAACAATTGGCATTTTTAGCCCTTAGCTTTTTACTAATTTCTTTACTACTTAAAGTACAAAGTCGGTGAAATCACCCCTCTTTGACTTCCAAATTTTCCACTTTTAGCTTATAGTTTTGTAATTCATATTTTTTGCATATAGAATTTTCCTTTTATTTACTCTCTACTTTTGTAACTTGCATTTTTTACCTATACTTTGGTAATTTACGTTTTTTCACATATGCTTTCTACCGACCCCTCAACTTTTAAACTTTTCTTTTTACATTTTGACGTAAATTTGGTATACGTTTTCGGCCTTTATTTTGTATGTTTCCTACATATGAATCGGGTCACATATAATACGTTTTGACCTGATGGTATAAATTGGAGTTAGTCGAGTCGCATATAATACGTTATGATTGTACACTATAAACTCGATTTGCTTTACATTTTAATCCAATTACAACACATCTATAGGTTACATTGAGTTCAGTCGGATACTTCGAAACGCACATTATTATATGATTAACACATCACATAACGCTTGGACTAATCCGTTCGACGTTTGCGATGTACCCGCGCTCTTATTACTAGTTTCAATAAATAATTATGTTAGTGGGCCAATGAAAACGCCAACAACATTGACGTACCCTACATGAAAATTTTGGAAAGCAAAAGTGCCACGAATATGCGAAATTCCAATTCTTCTTCTTCGGAAGATTCGTGTTTTAATTCGCATCTGCCATTATTTCTGTCATCTAATACATACCCACATCAATCTTCTTATCCCACCAAAGATTTTCAGGTAACCCATCCTCTATATTTGCAAATATGCTCGTTATTGTTAATTTATTGTTCAAATGTATCAGGGTTTGTGTTTAATTAGAGTTTAATTATGAGATTTCAATTGGGTTTAAGCTTTAGGATTCATGCACGTAAAATGTTCGACGAAATGCTCCAATGAGTTTGGAATTAATAATTGTATGATATGTTGTAAAACTAAGGTTATAATTCATGGGTTTTTTTTCTCAGTTGTGTGTGCCTGCATCTTTATTGGCAATCAGTCTTTAAGGGTTGACTGATTGCCATTTGGGTGATGGGTCCAGAGAGTCAAGAACACACAAGTAGAACACTAGACCATATTCATGGAGTTCATGTGATTCAACATTCACCATTTGGGTTAGAAGAAATCTCCCAAGATGGAACCTTTCAGCAGTCAACAAATGAACGGTTAACCGTAGGATTTAATCAACTCTTAAGAGTCCATACTATGCAGTGAGTAGCGCCTAACTTCAATTTGTTTTTATTAATATTCTTGATAAGTGTATGCATTGTCGCGGTTTTCTTATATCCTTTGTTGATGATAGGAGAGTGTGGCAGCAGAGACCAGCGTGTTTGCGGCCCATCCATAGTTGTATACATGGTACTAACGAGTTATACGGCATTGCGTGTTTTTTAATCACTTGTCGATGGACTATAAATTCTAACTTTTTTAATAAAAAAATTGTTGTAGGGGATAGACATCTTGGTGAGAGAATTGCAAATGTGCTTACTTCAATTCCTTTTATTGCTTGTGGTATCCAAGCTCCAAGGCATGTTCTCTTTATATTTCCCCAATAATTAATAGTATGTTGGAACACGAATATGGATATAGGTAACGGGTCAAAATGGGTCCATGTCAATATAGTTTATTTTGTTTAAGTCTTGGTGGATTGACCCGAAACACTTTTTATCCAAAATTATCTGATTGTTTTAGTTTACATATATTATTATTGTTTACTAATAATCTAAGGTTTTAATTGAACTGGTTTATGAGGTTTTATGCATTAAAATACGACAATTAAACACTTAGTTTATATAACTAGAAATGAAATCATGTATTTTCTATATGGTACTAAATTCAAATTTATATATATATATATATATATATATGGGTAAGGTTCATGCGAGAACCACCTTTATTGCGAGAACCGCGAGAACCAATGTGAACACAACCTAAAATAGCTAAAAATACCTAAAAAAACCTAACCCCCACCCCTCCCCCCCCCCCCCCTCCCAAAAACCTAAACCCCCCACCCCAAAAAAAAACCTAACACCCCCCCCCCCCCCCCCCCAAGCTAAATGCTAAAAACTAAAACCCCCAAAAAACATAAAAAAAAACGTAACCCCCCCCCTCCAAGCTAAAATGCTAAAAACTAAACCGCAAAAAAAACCTTAAAAAATCCAAAAAAAATCTAAAAAATCAAAAAAAATCTAAAAAAAATTTTTTTTAATATTTTTTATGTTAAAATCGCTACTTTTAGTAGCCAAAAATTTTTTTTTGTTTTTTTGCTACTAAAAGTAGCAATTTTTTTATAAAAAATATTAAAAAAATATTTTTTTTGTGTGTTTTTTAGCTATTTTTAGACATTTTTTGTTGTGTTCACATTGGTTCTCGCAATGAAGGGTGGTTCCTAACGGATCTTTGTCCTATATATATATATATATATATGTATATATAATAGTAATAACAAGCGATGTAAGCTAATTTTAGAACTACATAAATACTAACTGTTTATCATCACGATATGCAGAAAGAATCTAAACTCCAAGCTTTATGCCAATTCATTAATTGGAGTAGGAATCGCTTCAAGTTTGTACCATTCTTCTAAAGGGAGATTGCGAAAGTATTTACGATGGGCCGACTACACGATGATAGCTACAGCTACAGTGGTAAGTAATAACATATTTATTATTACATAAACATAAAATGTACAAGATTAATTGTAAATCTATTGCATACTTTCAGTGCTTATCAAGGGCTCTTAGAGACGAAAACCCAAAACTTCTGATGGCGGCATCTGCTTTGTGTCTTCCTATTCAACCACTCATTGTTTCACTTGTTCATACCGGGATGATGGAGGTATGCAGTATGAGCGGTTGTGTAACGAGTCAGCCTGAAACATTTTTTTGTTACAAAATTATATACGTTTTAGATATTAATTTCTGTGTTTTCTAGGTTGCGTTTGCAAGAAGAGCAGTGAAAGATCCTGATCTTAAACCCTTACATAACGTTCACAAATTGTCGGCACTTTTAGGTGGGGCGTTTTTCGTGGCTGATGATCTGTTTCCTGAAACACCGTATCTTCATGCTGGTTGGCATCTAGCAGCTGCTATAGGTGTTAGTGCTTGTAACAAGCTTCTAGAATAGCATAATCCAAATTTGTCGATATAACCCTCATTTTATCCACTTATCGGTGGATTGTAGAAGTCACCATTAAGTAAAAAATAAAGATCAAGTATCATCAATTTGATACTTGTTTCTTCATATATGTCAAAGTAGGTTTGTCGGTATATTTATGTTTAAAACCGCACTTGGATTGATTGCGGTTTAATGAATGACGTGTGGATCTACTTTTTAAATACGTCTTTGTTTTGGCAGTCTGGTTTTGTGTTAACTCGATCTTGGTTTTAAAAAGCATGCTACTTCTCGGTCAAAATTGGTAAAACTTAGGGATGTAAAACAAGCAAGGGGAGTGAAGAAATCATATAAGGTTTACTTGATAAAAGAAGTTGTTAATATGTAGAACAAGTGAAAGAGACGCAATCTATGGTTGTGAATAAAGCTTATTTGATTACATATAGAGTACTCTCTCATGTAAGTGATGCATGCCCGTGACCTTAACGCTTTAGGTTGACCATTGAGTTGCTTCTCGTGGCATTTTCTACCAGCTGATTTCGTTCTCAAATTACAACCAGCCAAACCCTAGAAATGTAAAACCATTAACTAGGTGAATTTTGGACGGGTAGAACACGAGAGTGACAATGATTGGCCCAAGAACGCCACATTTTGTAATTTCTATTCCTCAATCGTTGAATTTAGCTTTGGTGAGGAAGGTTGGGGTGTGATTCTTTACGTCGTAAGGTTTTTTTCTTTTGGTTCTTATTAAAATACAATTTAGTGTGTTTCAAGTTTTCATATATGTTACAGTTGTTAGTTGTACACTTGTGCACTTGTTACCGGTATCATCGACGAGAAATCAGCCTAACCATGGATTAATAATTTTTTCGGTTAACAAATCCTATGATACGATTCAAGTTCCTGTTTTTCTGATTCAAGTTTCGTCCCCAAATGAGTGGTTTCATTTAATTCGCCACTCTTCTAATAATGTTCGAATCAATTTTGAAATGGTGTTTTTTTTACTATTAGGTTGTTTGTGCCTTTAGTAGGTTAATGAGTATCACTCTGTTCAATTGGGACTAGTGGAGTTGTTTGTGTTTTCTCATTCGATTATAGAGTGTGTGTAAATGATCACTGATGTCCACCAATGGGTGGAACAATTAGAATAAATAGAATATCAAGTTACAGTTTGGGTGATACAAAAATACACGAAATACAAAATACACCCAAATATAATAAATGATTACAGATTAATATCCCCCCTCAAGCGAGACGGTGGCGGACCAAGGCGAAGCATCTTCCGAAAAGTATCAAACTGAGGGTATGGAAGACTTTTGGTGAATATATCCGCTACCTGGAGCTTGGATGGAATGAAACGAGTGTGGAGCTTTCCAGAAGAGACAAGTTCACGTATAAAATGATAGTCAATGTCAAGATGTTTGACCCGTTTGTGTGAGACCGGGTTCTGTGTGAGAAAAATAGCACTTTTGTTATCACAAAGAATTGTAGGGCGACTTGCGGGCAAAGCGTGAAGTTCACGAAGAAGATGAGTGATCCAAATAATTTCAGCCGATGTGTTAGCCATAGCCCGATATTCAGATTCACAACTTGAGCGTGAAACGGTGGGTTGTTTCTTAGCACTCCAAGAGACAAGATTGCCTCCAAGAAAAATGGAATAACCATAGGTAGAACGCCGAGTTTCAAGGCATCGCGCCCAATCAGCATCCGAGAATCCTATAAGTGTATTTTGAGATGGTTTGGAGAAGGTAAGACCGAACGACAGAGTTTCTTTGATGTACCGAAGAATTCGCTTAACCCCTTGAAAATGATCAATGGTAGGGGCATGTAAGAATTGGCTTACTTGATTTACTGCGTAGGATATATCAGGCCTTGTGATCATTAGGTATTGCAAAGCACCTACAATAGACCGGTACTGTGTAGGGTCCGAAAAGAGTTCTCCACTGTTGCTGAAGGTGACATTAGTCGCAAGGGGTGTGGTGGCGGGTTTGGCGTCCATCATGCAAGCACGAACCAATATGTCACTCGCGTATTTTGATTGATTAAAAAATAACCCATTAGAAGTATACGTGACTTCAAGGCCCAAAAAATAGTTAAGTTCGCCCAAATCCTTGATAGCAAATTCGTTGTGTAGACGGTTGATAAAGGATCTAAGGACGTTATCTTGATTACCTGTTAATATTAAATCATCAACATACACAAGAAGATACATTATGCAATTATCCCGTTTAAATATAAACAAAGATGGATCAGCCCGGCTGCACTTAAAGCCATTGGAGATGAGAAAGGTGCTCAAACGATGAAACCAAGCACGAGGAGCCTGTTTGAGGCCATATAAAGCCTTGTTCAATTTGCACACATGATTCGGGAAATTTGGATTGATAAAACCCGGAGGTTGTTCCATGTACACGCATTCGTTTAGATGGCCATGTAAGAAGGCGTTGTTTACATCAAGTTGATGTAACCTCCAACCATTAAGAACAGCTAAAGACAAAATAATGCGAACTGTAGATGCTTTAACAACGAGACTAAAGGTGTGAGAGTAGTCAATACCCGGAAATTGACTAAATCCTTGAGCCACAAGACGCGCTTTATGTCGTTCAACAGAGCCATCGGAATGGTATTTGGTCTGAAAGAGCCACTTCGAACCAACAACATGGCGATTCGCTGGTCGAGGAACCAAAGACCAAGTGTTATTTTTATATAGAGCATCAAGTTCTTTATGCATAGCGGATGACCATTTTGCATCCTTAATGGCAGTTTTGAATCCTTTAGGATCATTGGACGCAAATAGGGCTTGATGGAGTGGGTGACGAGTGACATAGGAAAGGTCAGCAATGTGTCGGGGTCTGAAAACGCCAGCTTTGGCGTGAGTGATCATAGGGTCAGTGGGTAGGGGAGGGGGTGGGGGTGGAGGTGGAGTGGGGATGGGGCTGGAAGTATCAGTTGTTGGTGAAGTGGTAGTGTGAGGTGATAGTGGGGAATTTGGTGTAGTTGAATTGTTTGGTGAGGGAGGAGTTTGGGGGGTCGTAACATAGGGTGAGGGAGGAGGTGAAGAAGGAGTTGTTTCGGGTATGGGTTGGGGTGGTGGTGGAAAGTCCATGCAAAGGTGGCAAGGGGTTTTCGTTAGGTTAGGTGTAGGTGTAGGTGTGGGTTTAAGGCAGTGGGTATGTGGTGTAAAGAAGGTATCTTCATCAAAGGAAGTTAAGGGAAGAGTGGAGAATGGTTGGTTATCAGTGGTGCCATGGAAAGGAAAAATATTCTCATTAAACCGGGCGTGACGCGTAATGTAGACGCGTGATGAGGTTGGGTCAAGGCAACGATACCCTTTATAAGTTGGGCTATAACCAACAAAGATACATGGAATACTTCTCGGTGCTAATTTGTGTTCCGAATAGTCACGCAAGCATGGGAACACACGACAACCAAAAGCCCGAAAAACATTATAGTTTGGTGTTTCGTAAAATAATACTTCAAAAGGAGATTTACCGTTTAAAAGAGGAGTAGGAAGGCGGTTTATTATATAAACTGCGGATGAGAAAGCATCAACCCAAAATTTAGAGGGGAGTTTGGCATTAAACATCATAGCCAATCCGGTTTCGACAATGTTTCGATGCTTACGTTCTACACGTCCATTTTGTTGAGGAGTATATGGACACGATAATCTGTGAAAAGTGCCATTTTCTTCAAATAACGACCGAACATTGTGATTGACAAATCCGGTTCCACCGTCACTTTGAAAAACTTTGATTTTTCGTGAGAATTGAGTTTGGACAAATTTCATAAATATGGTTAATACTTTATAGAATTCAGATTTTAGGCGTAAAGGATATATCCAACAAAAACGAGAATGGCCATCCACAAAAGCCACATAATATCGATAGTTGTCAACGGAAACCACCGGTGAGGGACCCCATAGGTCACAATGAATAAGATCAAGCGGGTGCAAGGCCCGTTTATTATTAAGTTCAAAAGGTAGCTGTTGTCTCTTAGCAAGTTGACACGGTCTACAAGTGACCGGTTTAGGTAATAAAGAAGTAATAGATAATAGTCCAAGTTTTTTGTAATATAGAAATAACATCAAAATGGACATGTCCCAACCGGGAATGCCAAACTTCAAAAGAGGCTTTAGGTCTTGATGAGGAAGAAACTAAAGCATGATGACCCGGTTGAAGGATATAGAGCCCGTTTTCACAGCGACCTCGGGCTAGTACCTGTTTTGTGTGGCGATCCTGAATATGAAAGAGGGGGTAAGATAAAAGTACATCCACACAATTATCTTTTGTTAATTTACTTATGGACAATAAATTTTTGGTCAAGCTTGGAACAACTAACACATCGTTTAATTTGATCTTGTTAGAAATAATAGAGTGGCCCTTGTGTGTGATAGGAAGGGTGTTGCCATTCTCAAAAGTCACAAAATCGTTACCTGTTGTGGCTGATGGGTTGTTGACATGTTGAGTGTGGGGTGTCATGTGATCGGTTGCGCTAGAATCTGCACACCAATCTGGACCATGTAAGTTGCATTGAGACAAAAAGGCATTAGCCAAGCCTTCATCAGTAGGCACAGCTTGAGATGCAAAGGTTGCAAGATTTGGACAAGCATTAGCATAATGTCCATCACGGCGGCACAATTGACAGTGGGGTGGGCGGCGACCACGGGCACGGCCACCACGACCACCGGGTGGGTTTGAACCACGGAAAGAGCGACCTCCTCGTCCGCGCGATGAAGAGGGGTTACGATGAGACTGAACCGAGAAAGCAACAGGAGGCGAAGGGGTTCCATGAAGAGCACGAGCGAACAACTCATGACTCTCGGCACGAGCAAGTAAATCGGGAAAAGACGGGGCGGGTCTGGTGGATCTTACCGCTGTGGAGAAGGTCTCGAAAGATGGCCCGAGACCACACAAGAACCAATGGATTTTGTAACGCCCTAAATCGTTTTAATCAAATTTAACGCAGCGGAAAATACATACTAAAAATTTCTTTTATGAAATTCTTTCTTTCACTTAAATACATTAATCCCTTTTCATAAATTAATTAAAAGCTATCATACGTATATCGAATTAGGTGACCACATACACGCCCACGTACAATCCATGTCTTGACTCGATCTTCAATCGCGTACACATCTTGAGCAATCATTCATAAACCTGTACAACCTGCAGTCACCACAACCAATTAGTTCATTAGCAACCAGTGACATAATATATATACTTTAAAAGGTGCATCATCAAGCATCAACGTCTCTTATTCTCGTTCATATAAGTCCATTCTTCCATCCATTCGGACACTCTCGTCTGACCTCCATACTTAACCTTCATTCTCCATTATTAGTTTACCTGCACTTCCATTTCAATTCTAACAGAAAACAATTAGCATCATTATACTTTCCTATCACATTCGACTCCTTTTCCGTAAACTTACCTATTTACTTCCATTGTTTAATGCTTTCTCACATGTATCACAATAATCATCATACTACAATATATTTTACATCTAAGTGTAAGTCCGGGATTTACTTACCTTATGCGTCCGTATTTGCATCCGCTTACTTGAGTCTTCTTGTCCCGTTAGCCTTCCACGCTCCCATCCATCTTGACATGATTCTTATACTTTCATGTCATTACATTTATATCCTTATTAGCATACATGATTATTCATATCAAGTTCATATCTCACATATGTATTTCATTAGCCGATTCAAACAAGCATATAACATACTCAACATCAACCTAACATAATCTTCACATGAACTATATCTAAAATACATTCCTCGTGATTGTTTACTATCAATTTCATTAATACCACATTCTATACATGTTTACCCATTAATTGCATACAATTTCACATATCATTGTCATTTAGACATTTCATCAAACACTTGGTGTGCGTACTACTTCCTAAGCATAATGTACAAGTATTTCATGTGTTTCTTCCTAATTATCACCTTCATTTATCAACACAAGTAAATATCATACAAATTCCATACCATAATCACTCTATATACAAATACCCATCACATACTACAAATATCCCTAATCAAGTTCATACCATTTCATGGATTAAACATAAACCCACTTAACTAAGTGTGGTAATTCATCCAAACACCTAAATTCTAGTAATTTACTCAGAGTCTTCGCTTAGGGTTTGTTCCTAAACGTGCATACATCACTAATTTGGGCATAACCTTCATGATTCATACATAATTCACCACTAGTGATGATCATCCAGATTTCTCAACTTCATTAAACATCAAAATTCGACATACCTTATGATCCTCTAGCTTGGGTGATCGTTAATTCATGTTCCTTTATGAGTTTGAGCCTCGATTCATCCTTAAATTTGGAGATTTATGAGGAACTAGGGTTTGGCTCTCTTGAGCCTCCCCTGATCACGCCCAGAACACGCACACGATGTGTGTGTATTGTTTTCTTTTAATAAAACAACTTTCAAGTTGTTCACTTTGGTCCCTCATGTTTCGTTTTAATTAATTAAGGCTACAACTCTTCGTTTAATACCAACGATACTAATATTCAACTAGGTTAATTATTCCTAGTTAATATTCATTTACGGGTTTACTTTTACCCCTATTGGTATTTTTACCCGTTCCTTTATATTAACCGGGTTTAGATTACCAAACCCATTTTTGGGGTGTTACAGATTTGATCATTAGAGTCAACCGGATACCCGATCGCAGAGAGTTGATCACAAAGGCTTTTAAAAGTGCAGCCGAATTCGGCAACAGTTTTTGGTCCCTTCTGAATTAACCGAAGTTGGTCCCGGAGATTATGAACACGTTCGATGGACGCATTAGCATAAGTGTTTTCTAACGCAACCCACATATCGCGAGCAGTGGGTAAACCAATGATGACGGTGACGGCCTCCTCGGACAAGGAGGCATTGAGGATTATGATGGTACGGTGATCATTGATAGCCCATGCTGCGTATTCGGGGTTCTCAACTGTTTTATCATTGCGTGTGATGGTGGAAACGGGGGCCGACGAGGAGCCGTCGATATGGGTGATCAACTTATGATACTTGAGTATGGTGGATATTTGATGAACCCATGCCAAGTATTTATCGGAAGTAAGCTTCATGGTGATCATGTGGGAGATTGAATGGGAGAAATTGGGATCAGAAGAGGAAGAGGCCATGGAGACGAACGAACAGACAGAGGAGAGGAAGAGTGTGGGAAAAAGAAAGGGTTTAGGAAAGATGGCTCGATACCATGTGTAAATGATCACTGATGTTCACCAATGGGTGGAACAATTAGAATAAATAGAATATCAAGTTACAGTTGGGTGATACAAAAATACATGAAATACAAAATACACCCATATATAATAAATGATTACAGATTAATAGAGTGTTTGTGTTTTCTCATTCGATTATAGAATATTTATGTTTTCTCATTCGATTATAGAGTGTTTGTGTTTTCTCATTCGATTATAGAGTGTTTGTGTTTTCTCATTCGATTATAGAGTGTTTGTGTTTTCTCATTCGATTATAGAATATTTATGTTTTCTCATTCGATTATAGAGTGGTTGTGTTTTCTCATTTGAATATGGCAAGCAAGGGCGTAGCTTTTTGGGGGCGGGAGGGGGCGGCCGACCTCCTGAACTTTTCGTTCAGTAGTGGAGAGTATGTAGTTTTCGTATAGAAATTTTTGGGTATATACGTTTTTGACCCCCCAGCTTTACAGAAATTTTTGGTATATACGTTTTCGACCCCCCGGTCGGAAATCTCAAGCTTCGCCACTGGTAGCAAGCTTTTGTCACTACACAATCTTTGATTCATATGGGAACTACTGAAGTTGTTTGTGTTTTCTCATTGGATTATAGAGTGTTAGTTTGGATAAACAAAGGAGAATATGAGATTTCTCGATGAAGGAAACAAAGTAACATATGCAAACGTGAAATATAAGTACGGAATATGAGATTCGGATAACAAAACTTTCTGCAATTGCATAGCTTGGATGTGGATTGACCCGACCTGAAAATCTACAAATCGACCTGACTCACCTTGGAAAATCTACAAATCAACCTGAGTCACCCAGGAAAATCTACAAATTGAGTTGATAGATATCCGAACACCAAAAAGTAATGACCCATTTTTAAAAAATGGCCCGCCCTGATCTTGTTATGATTGTAAGATTAAACTCAAGAAATGGGTATGTGGGTGTCGAGTGACCTAATTGGTGAATTTGAGGATTTTTAGTTAGATATGTTAACCCAAAATGTAAGGAAATTCTAACAACATCTTGGATATGATGGTTGAATCATAATATTGTATTTATGAGCTTAAATTATAAGTTTTGGTGGAATTGCTTTTAAAGTCACTCAATTGAATTTATATACTAATTGGTGAAAATATTGTCCTAAATGGTTAAAGATGAACATGGATGGTAAAAAAAATACATATAGCTAAATGAATATAACATGTTAAGAGTATGTATGGAGATAATTGGAACATGAATCTTGGTAAAATGATCATCAAACTACTCAGCGGGTCAAGGTTTGGAATAAGGAGCTCAAAGAATGGATCCTAACAACCTTTATAGGTGTATTAGAGGTTGGTTAAGAATATAATTAGTTGTAATGAACCATATGTTGTATAATGAGTTTTATGCTAAAGACTTGTATGATTGACCTAAAGTGTGTTGACTTTAGAAAGTAAAGGAGTTGAAACAGGAACTTTAGGAATCAAGAATCCTACAAGTGAAGGTGACCCACTACATTTATTTTTATTATTTTTATATGTAATACATATATAACTTTTATTATGTTGTACTATAAATTATTTTCAAATTTTTTTTCATGTATTAAAATTATTCGTTACCAAACCCACTACATGACTCATAACTATGTTATGAACCTAGGCCTATACAAGGCCCAGTTGCCCAGCCCAATTCAGGTGGCACAGCAAAGTGAATCGAAATGCAGAATATAAGCAAGACAGGCGAAGAACAAGAGGGTAATGAAGATTGTTTAGAAAGTTATTGGCTTCTTCTTCCCATCTCTTACTCTAGTCTGATTCCCATCCCCTTCTGTGCCGTTTTCTATATCGTTTTGTATCTATATTGTTGCAATACTTTCAGTGTGTAATCCTTCCATTAATCAACAGCTAGTACCTTTCTGATTCAGTTTGTAATTGGTTGTGTGAATATCAATTCACAACAAACTAAAAATCTAAGTAACAAATCTATCAATAGATTTCTAACCCTAAAAATATTAAGAGTGAATTACATAGTTAGTCCCTGTGGTTTGCACAAAATAACATACTTAGGTACTAATAGTTTAAAATCACCTTCTAGGGTGTTAACTTTTCATTTTGTAACGTTTGGAGGTATTAACTTCTAAGGTAGTAACATAGGTAGTCCCTGTGGTTTGCATAAAATAACATACTTAGGTACTAACATAATGTGATTTTAAGCCTACAAATAAGCTTAATACCCCCAAACGTTACAAAATGAAAAGTTAATACCCTATAATGTTATTTTAAACTATTAGTACCTAAGTATGTTACTTTGTGCAAACCACAGGGACTAACTATGTAATTAACTCAAATATTAACTTGTAATGTGGAGTGGTTATTCCCGACTTCTCGTTTTGAATTTTAGACTTATGGTACTTTATTTGGAACTTTTTAATGTGATATCGTGTTTTGTGGATGCTTTAAAATTTATGTTTCGTTTTAATAGTTTTTACATGTTTTTAAAGAATCTGAATTAAATCGAATTTATTCGAATTCGAATTTTTAATCGAATACGAATTGGGTTTTTTATTCGAATACGAGTTCGAATCGAATTCGGTAAGTTTTAATCGAATACGAATTCAAGGGAAAATAAAAATTATTCGAATAATTCGAAAATTCGATATTCGATTCTATGAACGCCCCCCTACTATGAATATTTGGTGTGTCAAAGATTGTTCAAATATTTTTTATTGAACTGGTTTATGAACTTTTACGCATTAAAAAAATACAGTTTTGGTGGCTTTCAAGTTTCAACCCGTTTGACACATTTTCTTTTAACCTGACATTGCGGTTCTACCCGCTTGACCAGATAGAGATAAAACATAAAATGAATCAACTCATTCATAACTGCGACCGCCACAGTGACCAGTGCAACAAACAAACGTTTAATACGGAAGCTAGCCATTGAAGGCAACAACTGAACAAAACACTTAAAATTAACCTGAACTTGTATCTCTAGGTAATTAATTTGATAAGGACAAATAAAAAACTTGAGAATCAGATGTCAAAAACAAACTTGTAGCTTTTCAACCGGATGTTGAAATGAACAATACATATAACACTGATGATCAAAGTTGAAAGAAACCCTTATATTTATAGGTTTTCAGTAGTAAAATCTCCAGACTTCAACCTATAGAGTCAATTTTGTTTCAATTTCCGTTGGAGATTTCTACTTCCTTAAACATATATACGTTTACTGATTTATGATAAACTATGATATAACGTTCAATTTTAAATATGTAGTCCAATTACATTGAAAAGATTATCACTGGGTAACAAAAAAGTTGAAGAAAGTTAATATATTAAATGGTATTATGGATTATAAAAATGAAACGTGGACGGCAGGATTCGAACCTGCGCGGGCAGAGCCCACATGATTTCTAGTCATGCCCGATAACCACTCCGGCACGTCCACTTAGTGACTTATGTTCTTCTTCATTGAATACATCTTATAAATCGGTATTTTATTTGTAAACTTGAATGAGGGAAAAAACTAACGATATAAGAGGTAGGAGATGAATGTCTGTTTGAAAAATAGTGTTAAATAAATATAGCAGCCTTATTTATTTGAGCTATTAGTGGCTTAATTTGTAATCTTTAAATTCGATGCCTTGATGGTAACGAGGTAATATATGCTCTCCAATATTATTACCTATATATTAAAATTACCTATATATTAAAATTACAATTGAATGAATAGTAATTAATTTCACTAAGAGATTAGCAAATGGTATTGGGTACCGGTACCGATATCAAATTTATCAAACCGGGTGTATTTTTGGTACCGGTTCGACACCGGTATTCACCGGTTTTATCCTCAAATACCGGTGCCGTACCAGTACCGGCCGGTACCAAACCATAACGTATATTAAAATTACAATTGAATGAATAGTAATTAATTTCACTAAGAGATTAGCAAATGGTATTGGGTACCAGTACCGATATCAAATTTATCAAACCGGGTGTATTTTTGGTACCGGTTCGACACCGGTATTCACCGGTTTTATCCTCAAATACCGGTGCCGTACCAGTACCGACTGGTACCAAACCATAACGTAGCAGGTATATTCGGTAACGGTATTTTCGGTACCGGTTGGTACCGAGATCATCAAATCCTATAGCAACGTAGAAATGCAAGTAATTGCACCGTTTAGTTTACTTTTCATACACATAGTAAGTAACCTGTATTTCGTTTGAATGAAGTTTTATATACACAACAACGTATTTTGTTTTTATTTTTTGTCTTTTTCTGTAATGAATGAATTGTAGCATGTAAAAATAACTTGGATATATTTATATTATTGAAGAACAAATCGTATCAAATCCTGTAATCAAACCAGTATCGTATCGATACCAAGTTAACTATATCAAATCATTTCCGGTACCAATTTGGTACCCACCTTTTGGCGTTTTCAGAATCGTTACTTTCGGTTCGACACCGGTATAGCACCATACCTTTATTTATTGAATTTTACTTTCAAATACCATACTGTATTGTACCGAGCATTTTCGGTGCCGGTACCTAATTTCGATGATTTTCCGGATCGGTACTTTCAGTGCCGTTACCGGTACCAAGCTCATCCATATTTTAACGTGTTAGCACCGTAATAACTGAACTGAAAACAACTGAATTTCCAACGTCTAGGACGTGTGGGTCTTATTATTATATATTAGGTTATTTAAAATCGTTTTTTAGGACTGAGTGATTATCCTTGCCACGTTACTTTTATTTATGTTTTGATATTTGGTATTTGATTGCCGTTGCTAACACGCGTTTTGCAATCATTGGGTACCAGCCGCAACGGGCGGTTCGAAAAATCAACTAGTTAATTCAATTGGTGATAGATGACATATGATTTTAGAATATATACATAACGTGCGTTAACACAATTATTGTAAAATTTATTTTTTAAAATTATTAGAAATTTGTTTTTTAATTTTTACAAAGGAAAAGGTAGATAATCTATACTATATTATAATACATGAGGGAAGGATTCCCAAAAGTTAAGAACTTCTTCCCCCATTATTTATAAATAAACCCCTAGAATGAGGGTAAAGTGGTCTTTTAAATCATAATTATTTTTTAGTCCCTCAATCTATTACATTTAAATCCTTGACATTTTACATAATTATGGGTAATTAGTTACACTCCCCCCCCCCTCTTTAATTCTTTAATGTATTCCTGCGATATCTTACAACCCGTAATGTTTTAAAAAAATCCGAAGGTACCATGACGATCGGCACATTTTTTTAAACGTTTCGATAGTTGTTTTTTTTTTTTGTTTCGCCGTGCGTTCATAAAGTACAAATAGCCGATGCGTAAATGTACAATTGATTAAAGCCAACATTTGTTTTTTACCCAAGCCAGCTTTGACCATTACCTAGCTACCGTGCATTAACATTTGTTTTTTACCCAAGTTTTTTGTTTTGAACGGCATTAATAAACTAAAATATTCCCTAATTTTACTTGTACAGAGTCAGTTTGTTGTGGCATGTTTAATATTGTATAGATAAAACTCACAACAAACTTCCTATTAAACATGCCACAACAAACTAAACAGGATATGTGCATTTTATTTTAAAAACTTAAAACTCACAACAAACTTCCTAAATAAATGGATGACCAATCTAAAACTAAACCCTAATGGACTACTATAAATACTTAGCAAACACTCACAATTCTACATTTCTATTGCTAAACAGATTTAAAATATGGAGCCAGTTCTGAATTCACTTGATGCGAAAAAACAAGCATGCGATATTGAAAAATCTAAGGTCGGTTCTATGATAAGTTTTGTTATATCACAATAATGAATAATTGTTTTCTTTTATTTACTTTTATGTGAATACTAACTTATTTGATTTTTCAGATTCAACACACCAATTTAAACACCCCAGTTGTCGAAAAGCTTTTGTTAGTTTTTAAGTAATATTTTCGCTTATAATCTTTCATATTAACAAGTTCGTTATGTTATTATTTGGTGTTTTATTGTAGGATGATGGTGATAATAGTGTTGAAATTATTTCTTATGGTGCAATGTTCAGTCCATACAAGTCTAATCTTCAACGTCAATTTAGTAAAGAGGTAATTTTAAAATTTATTTAAATTTTTTTATTCAATATTTGTTCTTTTATAAAATTTATTTAATCATTTTTTAACTTTTTTATTAAATTTTTGTTTTTTTAAGGATCGGAAGTATGAGAATCAAAAGAAAAGATCTAAGAGACTCTCTGAATGAAAATGGGTCGAGGTTATAAATTTAAATGATTCTGAGGACGATGAGAAAGAAGATGAATTAGATGATACTGCTGATTCGAGCACAAACAAAAAAAACGGATCAAAAAAGAAGAGAAATTAGATGAAATATATCAAGTGTTTTTATGTTTTTTTTTCATTTTCAGTTGTTTTTGTTTGATCTAGACTATCCCATGAATAATAAAGTTTATTTTATATTTGAAGTTTATGTTTTGTGTTATTTTATTGCACTTATAATTTACATATCGATTGAACTAATATACTTTAGTACTTAATCATGTTCGTATTATATAATTTACATGTTCGTACTTGATCATTTCCAAAGAGATAAATTCGATTGAACTATTTTTTACTTTTTACTTTTTCAAAAACGAAAATTTTAAAATTAAAGTTTATTGGATGAGTATGATGTGGATATTTAAAAAAGTTATGGACTTTAAATAATAAAATTATAAACTTTATCATTTCACCAACAAAATAAACTTACTTTATAACGATAACAACTTATCTTTTATTTTTTGTCATTTGTTTAGTATTTTATATTAACAAACGAATCTTTACATGTTTAAAACAGTTTTTCTATACTTTATTTATTATTAATTTTTATAACAAAACAAAACTTTGATATTTAGTAGATAGAAGATAAACTATGTTCCAAAATTTTAGAAATTATTTAATACTAATTTACGATATTTAGTAGATAAATAGTAAACTATGTCCCAAAATTTTAGGAATTATAAGTCAACTAATTAGGTCCTCCAAGTTAATTATATGGGATGAGGCATCGATGGCGAAACGGTCAGGCGATAGAGGCAGTTAATCGAACATTGCAAGACATTATAGGTGTTAGGCTCCCATGTGTAACACTTATGACATATATCCACCACAATAATGTTATCATATACAAATAAGAAAACTACCAGCAACGAGTGACGCAATCCAAAGTGTCGCCCCCGCCGCATCGCGCGGGCACCCTACTAGTAACTTAAAATGAGGAGAAAAGTGTTCGAGGATTCATAACGTGCGTTAACACAATTATTGTAAAATTTATTTTTTAAAATTATCAGAAATTTGTTTTTTAATTTTTACAAAGGAAAAGGTAGATAATATCTTAAAAGGAGGAGAAAAGTGTTCGAGGATTCATACGGGCCTGTGTTTTTTACTTGCTTCAGGCCTAGAACGTGTTCGGAATTCTTGGAGACGACCCTTACACTACTTCCAAATGCAATACTAGATCAAGTAATGTCAGGATATGTCCTTTTGCATATCTGGCCAGACATTGTTATACATCTTAAAGGATAAAGTCGGTGGAATTTCCACCGGCTTTTCCTAAAGTTTCATCAAAATGCACAATAGCTCTTGCCTTATTACACCCACATACTACCTTTAACTTTTGAAAATTATAATTCAAACCTTGTACTTTTTATCTAACAAAAACTAATTCCTAAATATTTAACGAAGTTTTCTTTAGCTAATTTTCTTTTTAAAATACTAATAGTTTGTCGTTGTATTTAAGAACTTTGTAAAAAAATCATTTAAACCAACTCGAGTTTCTAAAGCTCCGACTTTACCCCTTTCGTTCCTTTATCTAAAAAAAAAATATTTTTACATGTTATTTTTATTTATCTGTCGGTATAAATTTAAGTTTTTCTACGTTTGTACATAAACTTTTTTAAGCAAGTCATGTCAAATATAATATGTTTTCGAGTTGGTCCACGTTTCATCGGAAACTTTGTTATGAATCGAATGAGGTCAAATATAATACGTTCACATTCGACGCTAGAAATTTGACTTAATCTACGCTTCGACCATGCTGCAACGTGCCAGGGGTAAAATTTCAACCCTTGATGTGAATATGTTTTTTGAGTACACGTGTCAGATTTCTCTTTGTACATGTTTTAAGATTTGTTTTGTACGTTTCCTATGTATGAGTTGAATCACATATAAATACGTTATCATTTACTGTATAAATATGATTAGGATCCAACCGCAAATGCTATTGAGTTAAATCAGAAACGTTAAAGCGCATGTTTTCAAATTGTGTAAGCATCACATAACACTTGAACTAATCCATTCAATGTTTGCAATGTATCCGCGCCGCAACGCGCGTGAGTCTAATTACTAGTATATATTATTATCAAAGGTATAATTAAATATTATCCAAATGGATGATAACTTTTCACGTCTAGACTTAGTGGTGCACAAAAAACCCGAACCCAGACTCGGACCCCAAAAAAAACCCAGAATCGGGTATTATAAATCCGGGTTTTTTATACTTGAACCAGACGACCCTACCCATAGGGTAGGGGTCGGGTATGCATTTTTGTATTGAAACCCGGACCCATAACCGGGTTTTCTTATACCCGTTTTCAACCCGGACCCGATTTCAACCCGGAACCGGGTTTTTTCTTACCCGGTCTGGGTTTTCCAATACCATGTTCAGGTTTTTTCGTTCTTTTGGTTTTTTCGAGTTTTGCACCTTGGTAACGATTACATAGCTGTTACAAAGTGCATTTTGACCATTTTTTTGTTTACATTGTATCTCTGTACCCTATAAAATGGGTCTTTGATGTTTGGTTTAACCGCAAGTGTTATCCTCGAGATGAACAATAAACGAAGACGATCAAGTTATTCGAACCTATCTATGTTCATCATCTTATTCGACCCGGTTCTATGATTATTTAGGTGTCATATATTTATATGTTTTATGAAATAAACATGTTTTGCATTTTATATTTCTATGTTTTATGCAAAAAAAAAAATGAATACCCGAGGCATACCTGAACCCAACCCGATCCATACCCAAGGCATACCTGAACCTAACCCGATCCATACTCGAACCTGGAAATATGGTATTATAATACCCGGGTATTAAAAACCCCGGCCCGGACCCTACCCAATCTCGGGTATATAGGGTATACATTTTTTGTATAAAATCCGGACCCGGACCCGACCCGGACCCTACCCAATCCCGGGTATATAGGGTATACATTTTTTGTATAAAATCCGGACCCGGACCTGACCCGGACCCGACCCGGGTATTGTCAATACCCGATTTTGTAGAACCCGGTCATACTCGAACCCGGTTCCATACCCGGAACCGGGTATTGTCAATACCCGATTTTGTAGAACCCGGTCATACCCGAACCCGGTTCTATACCCGGAACCGGGTATTCAAAAAACCCGATTTGTGCACCACTACCTAGACTTGTGTTCTGTCAAGACGACTTCGTCATTTAGAAATTAACTATAATGTAGTTTACCCGCTCCAAGTTTTACAAGCGATTTTGCTTTACTATTAATTATTGTGTTGTTGCTAATGAGATGCATATAATATAAATAAAATATGAAACTCTTTGGCTGAAGGTTGTGGAGTCATGAGTTGAGTCTTGGTTTGCCACGTAGGACTATCAATGAAGAGCTACACCGCCCCCACAATGATTCATTGTGGTTCGCGTGGTTTAAACCATAGCAAGCACGATCCAATTTGTGCAATTTTCGAGAAATGTGAATGTTGTGCAACAAATACTTTAAAAGAAATAATCTATTTTCTAATTAAATAAACAATCACTCCTTTTTTTAACCTTAAACATTCGCCATTCTCTCTTCAAAATCTCTTAACTTCGTCTCCATAAAAAAATACCACCATGGATCCAAACGACCCGAACAACCCACCACAAACCCCATGGACATCGGCCGGTTATTCGCCACCTGTTAATCCGACGTGGGTGACACCACAATTTTCATTTGCGGGCTACAACCAAGTTTTTAACGCGTTCACGCAACTTCCTCAAACCCCACCTCCAACTAGTTTCCTTCAACTTCAACAATCTAATTACATCAACTTTAAATGCTCCAATGACAACAAAGCCAGAGTCGGCCTACTTCATCGCATAAACCTACCAAAGTCCGAATGCAACCGACACCCGATACCCCTTCGTTAGACGATTTGGATGACGTTGACGTTGTACCCGAAACCTAACCTCAAAGTTTGAAGAAAACAAATAAAAAGAAGCGTTCAAAGAGGTCGGAACAAGAAAATTTAACCACCGGTAGAGGTCAAACTTGGACATCGATCGAAGAGATGCCTTTTTCAAGGGCGTGGAGTAGTACGTCTACGTGTCCGATCGTAGGTATGTTATACTTTATTATTTTTACTTTTATAATATTTTTTCAATATAAATTATTAATTATTTTTTAGATAACAATCAAAAGTTGGATGGCTTTTGAAAGAAGGTTTCCAACAAATTTCATGCTTTGATGCAAAAAGAACCATACCAAGAAGTGAACTCAATGGGCTCAAAGTATCGAGACATGAATAGGAAGATCTCGCATTTTATGGTTTTTACAACAATGCTTATATGAATCGCCCAAGTGGGCGAGTGATGATCGGTTTATGCTATAAGGTAGTGGTTTTGGATTAGTGGATTAGAGTGAGGTGACATGACGCTAACGTGCATTGTCAATGTAATCATGAGGGTCATGACCATACCATATAGCCTTATAAGGAGTATAAATGTATGACATTCATTATTAGAGGTGCACAAAAACCTCAAGTATTATATCCTACTTGAAGAAAAAAACCCTGAAACTGTGTTTTAAAAACCCGAATATTTCCAACCTGGTTTTATAGTTTCAGCTTTATTAAAACAGGCAATCACCGAATTGAAAGAATTACCACAGAAATAAACACCATCAGTTTGTCTACCAGTCACCAGGGTTTTCTTTAAGTACAAATCCTGAATATAACAAGTATCTTCATCAAACACAACCCTAAGTTGATTATCCTTTGCTAATTTGTGCACATAAATTAAGTTTGACACAATATTCGGGGACCACAAAGACATCTCTTAAGATGACAGAGTTGGATAATTTGTAGCACCCTATTATAGTGACCTTGGCATCAGTAATATTAGGTGTTTGACTATTATATTATAATCAGAAGCATCAACTTTATTAAACATTTTTTCACTTGACATCATCATGTGTTGATTAGCACCAGAATCAATAATCCAACTCATGTTACTTTGTGACCAAGTTTTACTATTAAAGCAATAAAATCTCTTGTAACAATCTAAAGATGAGATCACATTATGGAATTTACCTCCAACATTTGTCTTAGGCACATCATCAGTCTTTTTGTCATTAAGCAAGTCTAGAAGCTTAGTGAACTGATCTGAGGTAAGAGAATTCAAAGAATTGCTAACAGATATGTCACTAACAAAATTATTCACAGAATTATTAGATTTAGACCTGTAATTTGAAGGATATCCATAAAGCTCAAAACATTTATCAATAACATGACCAACCTTGTTACAATGACTGCACTTCAAGTTGGGATTAGGAACTTTGTTAAACCTTTTTTTGTTATCACTAAACTGATTTGTTTTAGCAGCAAAACCTACATTAGGTATTTTAGAACCACTGTTTGAACCCCTATGTGACTCTTCCCTAGATATAATTGAAAAGGCAGTTTTAATAGACGGAAGAGGATCCTTGGTTAATAGATTAGTTCTAACAGGTTGGTATACATCATCTAATCCCATCAAGAATTGCATAAGTTTTATTAACTGACTAAACTCATTGAACTTGGTAGAAGCATTACATGTGCAAGATGGTAACTGTAGCATAGCATCGAATTGTTTCCACATAGTATTTATCCTATGATAATATTCAGACACACTAGAACCATTTTGACTAACATAATTAATTTTTTGATATAACCTAAACAC
The DNA here is from genome assembly GCA_030545235.1 of Helianthus tuberosus. NCBI lineage: Eukaryota > Viridiplantae > Streptophyta > Magnoliopsida > Asterales > Asteraceae > Helianthus > Helianthus tuberosus. The sequence goes on along the minus strand of CM060443.1, from coordinate 190,176,376 downwards.
TACAGAACCATCAACCTTATCATATGTCTCCTTTAGATCATTCCAAACTTCAGAAGCAAGTTTGGAATAAACTTGACCAACGTACAACTCATCAGAAACAGAATTCAGAATCCAGGTTAAAACAATAGAGTTGCATCTTTCCCATTGACTAGCTAAGACATCATTAGACTCAGATTTAACACATGTTCCATCAACAAATCCTAATTTGTTCTTAGCCATTAAAGCAAGTTTTATAGCATTCGACCATACCACATAATTCTCAGTGCCCTTTAACTTGATATTAACAATAGACAGATTACTAGAATCACTAGCATGCAAATATAAAGGATCACTAGCATCTAGTTTACTTATTAAGGTAACAGGACTCCGTTTTGTCAGTCATGATCACACAGAAACAATCAAAAACCGGAACAGGAGAGGCAGTACCAGAACAACCAGACAACAATCAAGCAGGCAAAAAACACTTAACAGATCAGTAATGAACAGAACCAAATCAACAAAAAATATAAAGAAACACGGCGAAGCTACACCAATGTTCCATATCGTTGGTTCATCACTCAAGGTGCCAACACAGGTCTTGGTGTAGGAGCCACCTAAATCTATAGACACAAAAGGAACAATCTCACCGAGAGGGGTTCCCAAGTTAGGGTTCGCCGAATAAAAAGTCACAGCCTATAACCTTAGGGTTATATGACTGTGAGCAAAGAAAGACCCAGAACCAACACCCCTGATGAATCAAGAGCCAAGGAGCCTTGATCGAAGATATCAGCCCCTGATAACAGAACAGCCAAACCTACGATTGTAAGAGAACGAACACACCAAACCATAGATCCGGCTTAGCAGGCCCTAGATCGGATCCAGATCTTGCAGATGAACAGCGCCAGTTAACCACACTCCAGTAATACGCAGCGGAAGATAATCAGAGCACCAGATCGGCCTTGGAGCTCTGATACCATGTCAGAAACTCAAGATTAAAGACTGAAAGGAACCTTTATTGCACTCGAAATCAAAATACAAGTGATATAGTCATCACAGATTGACTAATACAAATGAAACAATCGATGTGATGATGTATGAAACCCTAACACTCTTACGAACAACTTGCAAGAGAGAAGAAAGATTGAAAGGGTGAAGATGATTGAGCGTGTCTTGAAGAAAGGGGGCTGCCATCCTTTTATGGGAAACCCAAAGCACACGAATGGAAAGGATCTTGACAGCAAAGAGATACGCCTTCCAAAGGCCAGCCAAATGACAGACTGGATAAAAGAGCCAAATAACCCTAGAAGGGCCTTCTAGAAAACTGGCGAAGAAAACGGCTGGACTCCAAGCAGACAAGCCCAACATCAAGCAGCCCAACAACAAACAGCCCAAGGAACCATAGAACCTTGCAACAAACAAAGGAGAATTAAAAAGGATAACAGAAATAACAAGTATTAAAACTGAGACATGTTAATGTCTTTAACACCTTCTTTAATCTCCATCCACAAAGCTCCAATCCCCCAATCTTATCATGTAATCAATCCACCAAGCAATGCACCCCATCAAAACCCGCCTCAACAACCACAGACCTTCACCCCCTGCATCCCCCCGCATCCGCCACTCTCGCTCCAACAAAACCACCCGCTTCACCCACCAATCACTCCCTCACCGGTTCTCCTAGATCTTACTCTCCTTTCTCGTTCATCGTCAGGGCGTGTTACTCTTCGTCCCCCTCCTCTACTTCTCCGGTATGGTTTTTTTACTCCAGGACCATGCAATTCGACGTCGTTTCGGGTGGAATTGAATGGTCCAAGGCAGTTGGATCGGTGTACCGGAGCCCCGAGCTGTATGTGAAGGTCCGGGGTGATATGGATGCTGATAATTCCACTACTGATGCGGTTAGTTTGTCATTGATTTGCAGATTTTGACCTAATGTAATTTTGACCACCCTTTTTTTCAATTTTGACTTCAGTTTAATGAACAATGAATAGAATAAAAAAAAATTTAAATTTCACTGTAGCAAGACATTATGGAAGTAGTTAAATAGATAGGTTAATAATTAGTTAAAGTAATTGAGTAAACTGTAGTTTTGGTCCCTGTGTTTTAGTGGTTATTGCTATTATTTACAAAATTCAAATGTTTTGCAATTTTAATACCAATGTTTCGATTTTATTGTAGTTTTGGTCCACCACACTAACTCTATCTAAGTTATTGTTAAATCTTTGTCACATAACAGTAGAGGTACTTTAGTAAATAACCATTCTAAATAAATCTTATAGAGTGAAAACATAAAAATAATATCATGATCCAACAGTAAAAAAAAATATTGATAAAAATATTGATGAATGATGGTAGCCTAATGTTAAATTAAAAATGTCCGCATGGCATGGTGTTATAAACCTTAACAATTTAGACATATTTATACAATATTATTTCACCTCCATACCATGGCGCGATTAGATATTATTTTACCCATAAACAAACTTGATCAGAAGAACAACGTGAAATAATCACTTTAGTAGTGTGCATACCAACTTATTTTAACAACACAATATAGTGATTATTTCACGTCAGTTTCAAACTATGGGAAATTAGCTAGGTTATAAACAAGGCCGACTGATAACTAAAATATTAATGTGCAGATGAATTTAGATTATAAAAAATGAGAATGTGTAAACAATGATAACATGTCCATAATATCGCTGAGATAGGAGAATCTAATTTGTGTATGTTTAGATTTACATAGTAACTAAATAAAAAACGTTGTTGCTCCAGCCTTTAGAATGCTTATTACTAAAACACCCCTGTACATGCCTATCATGTGACAACGATATAACAATAAACAACTCTGGAAAATGATGTACGGGTGGTCGATACTATACCTGGATATTTAATGGAACGGTTTGACTACAATATGTCGAACGTATTCAACTTCAAAATAAAAGCGTGGGCTCCTATTCATTTTTACAGGGATACACTTCTTCCAAGGCTACTAGAAGAAGAAAAGTGAGTTTAACTCTTTTTTTTAATCATTTCACATTTTTGAGAGTAAAGTGCAGGAATGATCCCTGTGGTTAACCTAAATTTTGGATTTGATCCCTAGCTTTTCAAAAATACAGGGATGGTCCCTGTGGTTTGCACTTTATAACACATTTAATCCCCAACTTTTGCCAAGAGTACATGGATGGTCCTTGTGGTTTGCACTTTGTAATGCATTTAGTCCCTAACTTGGGCCTCCTGAAACATTTAGATTTGTTGGTTGGGGTCTAAATGTGTTACAAAGTGTAAACCACAGGGGTCGTTTGTTTACTTTTGGAAAGCTAGGGACCAAATCCAAAATTTAAGAAAATCAGAGGGACTATCCGTGTACTTTACTCTAATGTTAATGTATTTGCTATAATCAAATTTAATTTCAGGGTCATAAGGATATCACCATTTGCAAACCGATTGTCATTTGATGCACCTCCAGAGGTTCAACGGCTTCGTTGTTTGGCTAATTATGAAGCTTTGCGGTTTTCACATCCTAGAATGAAAGAACGGAGTGTAAATAATGGTGGCAAGTACATTTCTGTGCATCTACGCTTTGAAGAGGTTTGTTTTATTTGTTGAAATGTTAAATATACAGAAGCTTTTACAACACACGTAATCGAATTTAAATATACATACATGACATGATTGCTTTCTCTTGCTGTGTATGCGATGGTGGACAAAAAGAACTCGAAGATATGATAGCGGCAAGAGAAAGCGGTTGGAATGGAAAATTTACGAAACTTGGTAGAGTCCTTCAGTTTTTTTTATTTTGATTTTTTGAGTTTTATACAATGTCATCTTCATGCGGCTCTTGTATCTAACAAGCTGCAATGTGGCTGATTTTAACCTCATTTTCATTGGTAGTTTGTACATTAGATTTGATTTTGATTTGATAACATGTGAGATAATAGGAACATGTATTTGTAACACAGATTGGGTTCCTTTTCCAGATTTCATACTTGTGTTCATATTTGTGCTAGATCTTGTTAAATGTACAGTTTTTCTTTTGTGGATAAGGCACGTTGTTTTTGTGAGTTAATGAACGTCTATGCTAACTTGACACAAAAATGATCCAATTGCGGTTTAACAACTTCGTTATGACGATAAACCATTATGTAAAAAGGCTGATGTCACAACTTATTCACTTGGTAGTAGGGCTGTTCACACGAGCCGAGCCAAACAGAGCGGACCTTTGCTCGTGCTTGGCTCGTTTTCAAATCGAACCGAGCGGAGCGGCTCATTTAGAACCGAGCCTCAAATCAAGCGAGCATTTTTCGAGCAGTAAAAATTCCGAGCGAGCGTCGAGCGAAGTTCGAGCGATTTGGACAACCGTGTCGCCCAATTTAAACTAGTTTAATACCCGTCCGGTGGACGGGTTACGTAATATCATAATGATATATGTCTTCTCCATTCACAGATTCTAAGAAAATGCCATTAACAAATAAAAAAAGGCTAAAAAATCAAGAAAAACATAACACCCACTCATTAGAACCACAACCGTTCAAACCTTGCTACTTTGCTTTTAAACCCAACTCAAAAACCCATTTCATCTTTGCATCTTCAATTGCAGCTTCTCTACACTTCTCTAATTCACTATACCATTAATGGTAATGAGTTTATTCTCAATCTCTTTCTTAAAATGTGGCCATGACTGCCTTCGAATTGGTGCGTCACATAACTCGTAACCGACCCTTTATTTAAGTGAAAGGACAAACCATAGGGGTAGGTGCCCAACGTTGTTCCATTAGCCTTATCCACTCACTATTCCTTTCGAATCAGGGGTCTCAACATGTTGCTAACATGCCTCCTACAAATACACATGTTATAATTAAGAAATATATTTTAAAAATAACACAATTACACAGCATACTTGGTTTTGGTTGGTTGATAACGAAGCATTGTCATGCAGCTTCACAACCCAAGAAGGTGACATATCACCAACAACACGCATTAGATCACGGTTCAAACTATAACAAACGTCTTGCAGAAAAAGCGAACGACCATTGTAGCCTTGCAACAACAAAACCCATAACAAATTGCTTAGGTTATTCAATGAACATGTAAGTTCGTGCTTTGCGGCAGGCAATGACTTTCCCACGTGATTCGGCGGTGATTCGGTCGGGATTGCTTTGGTTCGTTGTGCCTAAAACCAAAAACATTCAATGGCATTGAACTTTTAAAACATTCAACACGACACGACACGACACTTACATACAAAATGTTTATTGAAATGGCAAAAATTTACAAATGGTATCATGTAACCAAGCCTCTGTTTCATTTGTCAACTATGAAAGCATCCAACTATCCTAGGCCTTTAAAATCCATTTATATCCACCAGTGGCGGACCCAGGAATTTTTCCATGTGGGTGCGGAACATTTTTAAAAATTTTAGACCCCTAGGTATGTAAGTAAAAAATCGGTTCGTATCGGGTCGGGTCATGTAAAACAAACGAACATCAAACTAAATTTGTATAATCATCAAAAACATGTTAAACCTTGTTACAAACATAATTAAAACGTCGACGCCCTACGGGTTTTCATTTTTTGAAATCTATCCAAAACATCATCTAAAGATAATTTCTTAAGCAATTCTTTCTCTATATAATATAAGTTCATCGCTACATAACATAATTTTCAATTTTAATTTTCAACTATTCAAGCCCTAGAAATCATAACGTAAGTTGTAATCACCCTAAAAATATATAAACAACATAATCACCCTAAAAATCATCTAAACAACGTCAAAACACACAAAATTTCAAACCTATTTAACAACTTTGTTACCCTTTTTTTCTCCTATAATATCAACCAAAATCATCAAAATAACAAAGAAACTTACCCGTGTTTAGATTCCGGTTAGATTTGGTGTCGAACGACGGTGGTATGGTGGCTGATTACGGTGGTCACCGGCTGCTGGACTGTTGTCGCTGGGTGATGTTGTTCGTTGGCAAGTGCAGGGACGCAAGAGAGAGGGAGAGAGAGAGAGAGAGAGAGAGAGAGAGAGCGGGATAGAATTTCTAAAGGTTTTGGGCTTTAGTTATCTTATTATAGTTTGAAATATTGTTGGGTTTGGTTAATGGGCTAAGACTTAGTGGGCAAGCTAGTTAGAAATTATAAGTGGGTAAAGGTATGAGTATTTTGGTTTAGTTGGTTAGGTATTAAAAGTTATATTATTTAGGTAGTATATTTTTTAAAAAATTAGAGTTTACTAAAAAAATTTAAAATATAAATTGATAACAGTTTTTACCTAAGGGGTGCGGACGAAAAATTTCAAATGGTGCGGTCGAAAATTCCAAGGGGTGCGGACGAAAAATTCCAAGTGGTGCGGACGAGATTTTCGACGGAATTTAGCCCTAATTTTTTTTCCCCGGGGGTGCGCCCGCCCCTGATATCCACAGAAACAAAACTAAATATTTAATTTTGGGCCATTATGTGTCTTTATGGTGCTAATTAAAATATTTTGTGGCACATGGGTGAAACATTATTAACCCTAGGACATTTAGATTATGTAAATGATGAGAAATGAAGCAAGAATTCTAGCCACTTGAACACACTTATATAAAGTTCTAGAAAGAAAGGATATTAAAATTTTTATCATGGATTAATCATCCTGGAAACAACGCACTGGAAGAAGCTATACTTGTCCTTTATACAAACCCCTCCCTTGTGTCACATCCTTGCCAAATTACAATCAACTCCCTCCATTTTGTGGATGGGCTTTCTTGATGGCGCAGGAAGGGCTGAAAGAAAATATGTAAGTATATTAGCCACAAATTATTTTAAAAACCAACATTTTTCTCAAATTAAAAACTAAAATTGACTACTTACCACCATTCATTAGTTATACATCAAACATTTGCTAATACTAAAATAGCAATTCCAATTTATTTGAAGAAAGTATAGTTCAGACTTAAAGTAAAACAGAAAAGGAGTTGAATTTAGTCACAGGAAAAAAACAATAGGTTATATAATCAGAACAAATGCGTCAACAACTGCTTCACGGAATATAAACATATTGACATAACATAAAGTTTTACGTTAACATATGATTTGTTGCACAAAGAGCATCAAGTTATAATTACTCTACACAATATCATTGAATAAATGTAAATAACGAAAAAAGGAACAGGCTCAAGACATACAGACATATATAAACACATAGTGCAGGCCATGTATGTGCATAATTATATATCTATTTTTGTCAAGAACTAATAGATAAATTGAACAAAAAAATATATGTAAAAGCAAAAGTCTTTCTTGACAAATTAATTGAACGCAAAAGTAACCAACAAATCTACCTTACGACCAAAATCTCTGTTATAAAACAATTGAAGGAAGACTGTGAAGAAGGGATTCTAATGTTTATGCAGAACACAATCAAAACCACAAAGGATGGTTGAAAAATCATGAATAATGGTGGTTACCTTAATAGCCGTGCCAGACGCATTAGGAAGACAAAGAATCTGCTGCTGATGCGTTCTACATATGCACAAATTGTCTGCACGTGTACAAGTCATCATGTGAAAAAAAACAACATCCAGGAACTTCTCAATATAGTACCTTGAAGCAACAACAACATCCAGAACTTCTCAGTGTTTTATCAACATTTATCAACATCTCTGATGTATATCTGAACTGTGCCATCCTCCAAATACTGTATATGTGTAAAGTGAAACTCGTTAGGCATTTATAAAATAATGTTCCTGTTTAATAAATTCATTAACCAAGTAATATTTCACCTGGGCCGTTCCTGTCATATTTATATTCACAAGTGAACTCCATATTTTCAAATTTATTTAAAATACCAGATACCCCTTTTGTAGGTTGGTTTCATCCTCATCATTGGAGAACCCCACTTGTGAATAATGAATATGAACCCCTGTTTGACAGAGCTTGGGTAGTTTGAGACCTACCAAATATATTAGAAATTAAAACTGAACCAAGTAAAAACAAAGACGTAAAATCCAAACTCGAAATTATCTCTAGTTGAAGATTATTTAAACAAACTTAAAGAAGGATGACAAACCTGTCCAGTCCAAGTAAAGCAGCAGTTTTAGCCTCCCTAGGTCGTTTGATGAAATCACACCATTGTAATTCTTGTCTCTAACTCTATGGTAAACGATCTTATCCAACACAAAAATTAGAGTTACGGACAAAAATCAACGTAAATTAGACGCAGAAATGTGACTGTGATTTTAATTTGAAAAAAAAAAAGTTTGCGATTACTTACAGAGATGGAGAGCTGATTCTTGAAAACATTGGTAGTATATACTAAAGTAAGAACGTAGATGGTAGAAGCTTTACCTTCGTTATCGAAGACGATCCAAATGGCATAGCCTCTGATCGTTTTAAAGTTGTTTCATGATAGTTATGCCAAGGAAAGAGACAACGCTAGTGACACAATATTGGGTTTCTTTTGGTCGACTACTTTGAAGTGCCGATCAATTTCAATTTCCATGTGGCATAAGATGAAAGTTGGGTAGGATTTCTTGTTCATGATAGGTTATATATGCAAGTAGGCAACGTGGGAGGAAAAAAGGGATGCCGCAACTGCTGATAACTGGCCTAAAAGTAGTTAATTTGTGGAGTTCAAACGGACACGATTTTGTAGGAGCCTTAAGTTGTAGAAATCATGAGCAGAAAAAGGTGGAGGTAACCACCAACTTTAGAAACCGCTCGAAACCGTCCTGAACCGCCATTATAGCGGTTTTTTTGTGAGTTTAAGTGGCTGAGATTTAATCTCAGCCAAATCCAATAGTCAAGATTGATTTGAAAGTTGGTTACACTTAATGGGAACCATATATATATATAATTTGCTGAGAGTGATAGTGACTATGTTGGGTAGCAAGTTTCTATGTCTTTAAAAACACACATTTCATGGCATAATATTTTTCTTATGAATAACAATGTTGTGGCCGACGAGGCGATGATTTATGATTATATTGCACGAACAATTACGGTGAGAATAGGAGACGACTGACTTAGGGTAACGACATGAAACATTGAGGCGATGAGCAGGCTATCATTTATCGGTTTATGGTTTAACTTTTAGATTTGATATTAATTTTTTTATCGGCCTGGTTGGGCTAGTACGTATAGATATAGTTGTAAATTTGTATATAATTGACCAAAATCTAATAGAGTGGTACATATAAAACTCTAAATTTAATTTATATTTAAGTATATACGTATGTGTAATGTGTGTATATATTTAGGTGTGTGTATATATATGTATAATTTATATTTGTGTATATATATGTGTGTGTATATACATGTTTATTATATACTAATATACTAATTAAAAATAATAATTCGAGCCGAGCGGACCTTTGCTCATGCTTGGCTCGTTTACAAACCGAACCGAGCAGAGCGGCTCGTTTACAACCGAGCGTCAAATCGAACGAACATTTTCCGAGCAATTTCCGAACGAGCGGCGAGCAATTTGAACGGCCCTACTTGGTAGACTTGTTGAAAAGAACCTTTGGACTTGGTGTTTGTGTATAGATAATGGGGAAAGTTCTTGTACAAATAATCTTATAGGCAAAAGATCAAATACAAATAATCTTAACATACTAAACATACAAATTGAAGGAAAACTCAAAAAGACAAGGTGACATTTTTGTAATTATCAATAACTATCAAAGTTACTCTACAAACATACCTAAAAATGCTAAAAAACACCTAACCCCCTCCCCCCCCCCCCCCCCCCCCACCAAACACACAAATTATTTTATTTTTTTTAACATTTTTCATTAAAAAAAATCGCTACTTTTAGTAGCAGCAAAAAAAAAAAATTTTGCTAACAAAATGTTGCGATTTTTTTATAAAAAAATATTAAAAAAAATTGTGTTTTTTAGGTATTTTTTGGTTGAGTTCACATTTGTATAATAACTTTGATAGTTTGTGGTAATTACAAAAATGTCACCTTGTCTTTTTGAGTTTTTCTTCAATTTGTATGTTTAGTATGTTTAAGATTATTTGTATTTGATCTTTTGCCTATAGATAATAGAAGAGAGATTAAATAGATAAAACATTTCAAACAAGATCAAAGATTGAAACATAGAAAGACTTCATATATGTTACTCAAGACTTGTGTGTTTGTATGGTACAATCAAGAATTATGTGTTTTGAGTAGATATTTTTTAAACAAACAATAAATGTAATTAAAAAGTAAAAGTTATCTGATTGATAAGGACAAATTTATATCTATTTATGGTATACATTAAAATCTTTGATAAAGATGTATACTCTTATTTTCCGTCACTCTTGTACTAAATAATAATGTTTTTTTTTTTTTTGAAAGGTGAGGATCAAGAACTCGCGTATGTCGGGAGATGTAGACTATGTTGTCTTAACCGGGCCCACGCTACAGAGCCCCCACGCCGACCAACCGACATCAACCCCTCGATGAGAAACCCCTATCACCCAGGTAAACCCGGAGGGGAAAACTCACCCGGCAATACTCGAACCTGGGTTGCCCCATGCCTTATCTTTCCGTGGCCACCACTGGGCTATTCAGTGATGGTTCTAAATAATAATGTTAAATCAAAGTTTTTTGTTTCTCTTGTATTTATTTAATATTTTCTGTCTTAACTATTTTTTTTTTTGTTTTTTCGCTTATTAATAATTATTTAATATTTTATTGATCTAACCATGTATACCATACAGGTCTCTAACCTAGGGTATGTTTGGCACAGAGCTTTTGAGAGTTTTTAGGAGCTTCTAGCTTTAATCTTTTAAAAAAAAATTCCTACTCAATAAAAAGCCTTGTTTGGTTGAAGGAGCTTGAAGCTTTTGGGTTAGGAGCTTGAAGCTTTTGGTTAAACGCTTCTACTAGTAGCGTTCAGAAGAAGCTACAAGCTTTTAGGGGAAAAATGACTATTATGCTATTATAATGATTTGAGAATCTTCAGTTGTCATTTTTTATGACCATCTAAAATGCATAGTTTGAACACGATATAAAAGTTGTATTCTCGGCAAATTCAGTTCTTGATAAATCTGATCAGTGCCAACTTGTTGTCTCCCCAATCAATTCCACGGACATCGAACGCCATTTTGCGTTTTGTAGCAAGCTCCTCCAACTTCCAGTTCACGTATGGCCCTCCGTGGTGATCAAGCAAATGGCCCTCACCCCTCACGCCTCCACCAAAAACATGCATACAGTCTATCAAATACTTATCAATTAAGTGATGATAAGCATTTATCAACTCAGGAGGTTGTTCTTGCTTGAAGTTAAACCCCATGTAGGGCCCAATCTTCAATCTTGGCCACATGTAGAGAATGATTTCGAAATTGTTTAGCTCTCCCTCCAACTTGTTCTGTTTGTATCGTCCATATGACGAGTCAAAACCTCCCCCTCTGATAAGCGGGTTGCTGGCAAAAGTGCCCGGGTCAACTCCAAACTTGCAAATCCCCTGCATCAGTTGCAAATTTCTCTTGATTCCTTGAGTATTTACTTCGTCAGTCCCTGAGGTAGAAAAGAAAAGACATTCACATTTAGGATTGGCAAACAGTTTCGGGCCCTGTTCTGGATGGGTTTCGGGTCGAAAACGAGTTGGGTTTATTACTCTACAACTTACCATGCCGATGGGGGGTGGTTGCCAAGAGATTGTTTCCTCCAGTCACAGCTTTGATACAACGAGAGACATCGAAGTTCGTCTCGTTTAAAGTGAGTATTTTTTGATGAGCTTTGTAGATTCCCAGACCTCTAATAGCATCCTCCTCTAACAGATTTGGGTTTATTACTCTACAACTTACCATGCCGATGGGGGGTTTTTCCTTGGTATCATTGGCTCCCCAAAAAGATGATCTGGTTTTTCCTTGGAAAAAGGGTGCAAGATGTAATGCATATTTTGCCCCCCTAATACTTCTGGATTAGGTATGTTGTCTCGTTAAAAACCCAATGAGACAAAACTTAGTTAACGGGAAAAAGAGTGCAACTTGAATACATCTCCCCCTCATTATAATATGTATCATATAAGTGACGTTTGTCCATCTTTCTTGAAAGTTGCACAAAACTTTTGTAGAATGACTTATCACTTACGCCTTGAAGTGCAATCCTTTAGGTTGAGTAATGTTGTAAAATCTTCTTATGAGACTTCTAGTTCTTCCTCTTGCAAACAAATTCCATAAGATCCACAACCATGTTGTGTTACCTTCTTTACATCTATAAGACATGTGCTATATCATGTTGCTAAATTCAAATAGAAGATATATATATATATATAATCATGCATAGCTAGAAAGAAATATTATTGCACATATGCATTTAACTATGGTAATTCTAAAATAGGGTTGTTCATGAGCCGAGCCAGGCCAAGCTCGGGCTCGGCTTGGTTTTAAACCGAGCTGGCTCGGCTCGGCTCGGATTTGAAACCGAGCTGAAAATCTAAGCTCAAGCTCGAGCTCGGCTTGGTTTTAAACCGAGCTGGCCCGGCTCGGCTTGGTTTGGCTCGATTCTATAAAGAAAAATTAATATATACCTCTTAAAATTCAATAACCTAAAATATTATTCAATACTTTAAAAGAATATATTCAAATTAACTTCAGCCTAATACATTACAAACCAAAATCAAGTTCATCAACGCAAAATAAATTTTAATTTCAATGAAATACAATATTAGTTCATTAGTATGGTAATCAACCTTCAAATATGCCATAGATATCAAATTACAAACCTATATACATGTAAATAGTAATCAATTTTTTTGTAATATATTATAATGTATATAAAATTAAAATTTATTATAAGTAGAATAACCGAGCTAAATCGAGCCGAGCTACAAAGCGAGCCAAACCTAGCCAACTCGGCTCGTTATGAGCTGAGCCGAGCTAGGCTCACTTTCTAACCGAGACGAGCCGAGCCGGCTCGGCTCACTTTTAAACCGAGCCATGTCGAACGAGCTTTTTCCGAGCTAAATCCAAGCAAGCTCCGAGCCGCGAGCTTTTTGAACAGCCCTATTCTAAAATGAGAATGTCCCAACATCTTCTGGATGTAGTTTATCAATGGATAAAAATATAACTATATATATATACTCAAACTTAGGGATGGGCAAGTTTTCCCAAATACCAGTACCCATAGCCGTACTGATTTTAGGTACTCGGTACATGTATTGTTACCCAGTTTTGTTTATTTTGGTATTCGCTATTTTCGGTATTGGTACAAGTACGGGTAAAAAAGGTATTGGTACAATTTTTTAATAGAACATTAAAAGTTTTTTATATTATGTTTTATTTCATATTATGGCATTTATGGTACTCGTATTGATATTACCGATTTGGTACATGTATCGTACTGGTACTCGTACCAATTTTACCTATTTGGTACTTCTAATATATTGGTATTCATGCCGATTTTACATATACAGTACTCGTACAAGTGCTCAAAAACTAAAATAAAAACAAAGCGGTACCAAAGCTGGTACCGTACCGAAATACTCGTACCATACCAGTATATTCGGTACGGTATTTAGTACCTTGTTTTGTTCAAATTTGGTACCGGTACGAGTAATGTACCACTCCCATCCCTACTCAAACTACAGGTCAAGTAATATTTGGACTGTGCCAAGGTCATTCGAAAATTTTCAATATCAAGTCTCAACAGTTTCTCTCGATAATGCTTAGACATCATCACTGTGAACTGTGATTAGATTGAACTTTTAATAGAGAACTTTTGATAAAAGATGGATAATATAATCAAACTTATATTTCTCTTTATTGGAATATCTCATGAGTTGTACGCCACTCAATCCAACTATTTTACCCCATACGTATTTTGATATGATAGAACACATTCTTGAGGCTTTGATAACAATGCTTATGGCATTATCAATCTATCTGGAAATTCTTTCCATCTTAACCAAATGTGTATGTGCTTTCCCTCTTTAGGAGTTTTGCTACATAAGAAGGTATCAAACGAACTTCAATTGACCTCATTAAAACGACATTGTAACCGTTTAATCAAATTCTACGATATGAGATTTTAGGTTTTCACTTTTGGATTTAAAACTTGTAGATTTTAGAATTTTTTATATCCTTCTATCTATTTATTTAGTATTGTGTCTATTGTATATTTGCGTCATTGTGCCTTTTTTGTGACTTATTGTGTCTTTTTTCTTTGATATTGTTGTTATATTTTTCGATCCGTTGTTTCTTTGTACACTTCTTAAATTTAAGAGACTTTGTAGAATAATTTTACCCATTTTTATATATATATAGCATGCCTTATTATTTTTGTTCAACAATTTTTTTTTCAAATAGACGTTCACCTATTACCTCTTAATTCTTATAGTATATTCTATCATTTATGTTTACCAATTAATGTTTACCAATTAACAAACTTTTGTCCTCAATCTACAAACAAACCCGATACGTAAGATTCATCCGATAATTCTTAGTGTGTATTACTAATGTCGAATCCCCAAATCCCTGAATGAAGCGGGTCGGCGTTACTAACCTCGGATTCGGTAAGATTCGGCTCAGGTTCGTCATCTTGTCGTCATGGTGACAGTTCTTCTTGCGGGGCATCGGGTCTTGGGCTGCAGCCACAGGTAGATCTAGTTAGAGGGCCTGAGGGGGTTCACCCCGTGGGCACTCCGACGCTCAAGTCAGTATCATGTATGGCAATAATGATTATAAGTGCAAGTAAAATGTATAGTCTAGGAAGAGGGAGCAGATATTGTATATGAGAAGGAGGAGGAAGAAATAACCTTTTTGTGGGGAAAAATGTAGTCTGCCCCTTCTTGGAGAAGGGGGTTCTCTTTATATAGTGAGACATTTGGGCCATAACCCTAATGGGCCATTCCAAGAATGGGCTTATCAGGACATGGCCCACTCGAACCAACTAAACATACCGAGAAAGACCCAAATGGGCTCGAGCCCAGTCACCAATCTAGGGCGATGAGCCCAAGTGGGGATCCTCGTCGTCAACTAATAGTAAGAAACAATTAAAATGCTAGCTAATATAATACTATAATTAAGATTTCGTTTAATAAATGTAATGAAGAAGATTTAGAACATCAAGTGGACGTGCCGGAGTGGTTATCGGGCATGACTAGAAATCATGTGGGCTCTATCCGCGCAGGTTCAAATCCTGCCGTCCACGTTTTTCCACTTTTCGGTGTATTTCTTTTGTACGGAATGTTTTAGTCTTTATAAGTAAGAGTGTGAAAATGACATGTAACAACCCTTTTGCTTTCTAAAAAATACAACAAAAAAATCTAATATAAAAAAATTAGTACAAAAAAATTAAGCACAAAAAAAATCTAGTATAAAAAATTCAGCACAAAAAAATTATAGAAAAAAATATTTCAACACAAAAAATATAGCACAAAAATGTAATACAAAAAATCTAGCACAAAAAAATGTTATACAACATAGAAATACAACACATTTTTGTGGGTTTTTTTAGTCATCAGATTTTATATAGCAATGTATACTCAAATTAAAGATAAAAAGACACTTGATTTTATGGTGAAATTTTTATGAAAAAATTATGCCGTATAAAAAAGTTATGAACGTTTAAAAAATAAGGATGGAATATGCAGGTAACTTGCATGTAGAGAGAGAAAGTCAATAAATATGATTTTTTTAAGATACCCTTACATTCCTCTTTTTTCCTTCATTCTCATCTGACTTAGGCAAAATCATCCAAAACAATTCCAAATAACTTCTTTTATTCTTCCAAGGCCCAAATCTAGAGAGAAAGAGAAGGTTTCATTATCATCAAGCTAACAGTTACATTAGTTATTATACCCCCTAACTAACAAACTACCTTCTAACAACTAACTAACTAGACATTTACCATTCTGGTCCTTCTACAATAAGTTGTATGTAAGAATAGAAAAGGCCCAAGCATGTTTTGTTGAATCAACATATTTTATAACAGTTGCTTCAAAATAAAATTCTCTCCAAACATTAAATATAATGGAATTTAAGAAAATAAAACAAAAGATAATTCAAAACTGAAAATGTCTCCAAACACGTCGACTCTTCAATAATTCCAAATCCACAGAAAAAGCAATGAGGATACCCCTGCAAAAAGGGATGAAAAAGAATGAGCACCAATAACTTGAATGAAGAATGAAAATGTGAATGTTTGAAAAAGGTGATTACCAAATGATGCGAGGATGGGTAAAACTGGAAAATTGTCGGGCGGGTTGGGGTCACGGGCCAGGATATGTTCAGGTCAAAATGGGTTTGGGAGCAAAATGAGTAATTTCAAAAACTATCATTTGTAACGATTCATTTCGGTTCTGGTCAATACAGTGGGAGGCAGAATGGCGGCGGGTGCGTGGTGTTGTCGCGGTGGTTGGAATGTATAGTACGTGTTAGTTTTGACCCGCTGACAAATTTTAGATGACCCAAATTGACATGATAACAAATTTGTCACAAAACATCAATGAAATAGAAAGCATTTAAAGTCATTTACCAGGGATTGACATAAAAAAATCTTTAATTTCGTATCAGAATGAAGCTTTTTTTCTTTATGGCCAAAAATGGATAATCTTTCTTCAGCAGCGTTAGTGGTGAGACCTTCTTTGCTACATCTCAAATTCTCCAAAACAAACTCCTCAAAGAAAATACTTTCCTGCAAAAATCACTCAAAAATATTATTTTTACAATAATCCACAAAAATTGATAAACCAATATAGAATGTATTCAAAGGCTTTTTCATAGATGATCTTACAGTTGTATGTTGACTATAAATTTTAAGGTACACACATCTTAAACAAAAAAAAAAATAGATGCTTGATAATCAATTTATAAGACAAAGGGATAACAAAAAATGGAAAAACCACATATGTGTGTCTGATCTCCTTTTGCCAATTTCGTCTATCTTAGCCTAGACAGTATTGCTTTGAAGACTCCCTGCAGATTACAAAGAAAATGTAAACAAAACTAATACACCAAAATAGCATGTTTTCCACTACCCTAATCAACATCCCTAACATAGATTCAAACCTAAATAATCAATTCGATATGAAGATTAATCCGCATCACAGTAACCTAACTTCCCAATCACATGTAGATCGACACTAAGGAATGCGGTAAAACCGATCGATTTGATACGTACACAAACATATCCATAGAATCAAAGAAGTTTTATTAGCATATTTGGCTACATGATTAAAGTAAAGTCAACCATGTGGTACGTATTAGACTCTAAATATTAAGAACCTTATACTCAACCAAAGCATTATTCAATGTTGTTTATATTAGCGACAGATAAATTTGTGTAGAGAAATTATACCAACAAGAAATCCCAAAGAACCCTATACTTTGAATGATTATATGCACTCTACACAATATGACTGGGATATCTCTAACAATAGCACGAGCCAGAAATTCATAGATAACAGCTTGTTTCTTGTTTCGGAATCTTATCGAAGCTAAACACAAATGATAACTTATAGCAGAGGGATTAACATCATGGCCATCATCAAAGAGATTAGGATATAACATCAAGCAGGGTTTGATTATACCTAAATCGTAGTGGAATCAATCGAAAGTTCATAGACTTTTTAACAGATTAGACGGCAACGTTTGAGAAACACCGAATGAAATAAAAGTCGATTGAGAGGAATTTTAGATTGACAAAAATCAAAAGCATCAACTAACCTTGAAGATAATCAACTGTGGTGCATTGGATTGTGGGAGGAGGAAGAATTAGGGTTTCAAATTGAATTGAATAACAAAAGGGAAAGGGTAAAGTCGCATAAGATGAAACGGAGCACCACAAGACCCGAATTGGAACCCGAAAAAATGGGCGGGAAAAGGCATAGAGAATCGTGATTAAGGATTAAGTGATGCTACTTAACAACTGATACATGAGTTAAGGATTAAGTGATGCTACTTAACAACTGATACATGAGTTAAGAAGTTATAATTTCACTTACTATGTAAATTTCGTTGAGATGAATTAGCTGCCGTAGAAGATGAACGTGAATTCTTTGACATCTCAATATTTATTAAACAATATAGATAATAATATGCAAAGAAAGATCATAGTCATTATAATATGAGAACATAACAGTATAATAAGCAGATAAGTTTTCAGGAATTCAAAACCACACAATGAGTCCAAAACATAACCCACCAAACACCCAAAAGCAACAAAACGAAAACCATAAGTTCAACATGGCAACAGCATATGAAATCAACACGTAAATGTATCTGAAAATACTGAAAAAACTATTTTTCAATCTTTGGAATCAATAGCGTCGAAACACCAGCATCTTCATCCTGACACAGTTCATCACTGATGCGGCGCTTTGTCGAGGAGCAACCTAATGCATCATCCACATCGAACACTTCAAGAATATTACGTTTTGTTTCATCTGAAGAGGGATTCTTAGTGCCTACCAGTGGTTGGGATAAAGGGGTAACATTGTCACCACAGCATGACATCTCATCCTGATATAAAAAGACAATAAGTACTAACGTTTCAAAAAATTTAGTACAAATAAACAAATTCTCATATTACCTTCATAAGTTCAACAGGAGTAGACAAACTGCAGGAATCTGGAACATCCAATGATTCGAACTGCTCATGCTTTAAGTACATAATACACAATAACATAAAATACACACAATGGTATAAATCTATTTCAAAAAGATATAACTATAAAATTAAAAGATTCACATAATGAAGATTTAAACCTGGTTAAGAGTGAATTTGGCGGAAAGCGCAGCAAGGATCTCATCATCGTTAGTGGCCATTGAAATACCATAGTTTTCAACCTGATGCTCAATGTTATAGTCTTTAACACTTATGATGAAAGCATACCTCTTTCCAATCAATGTGTCAAAGATCTCAGGATATGGGTTCGGTATGTCTCCAGAATTAACAACCTATGATTTTATCAAAATTAATATAAATTACAATAAACATAATGATTCCATAATTGAGAACATAGAATTTTATAAAAATTAATTTTAAGTTATATTAACTACATGGCCAAACAACTGAATGCATGTATTTGTTACCTGATCTTGGATTGTAAGTAACTCTTTTGCAGATTTGTTAAGAATCTTGTAAGCTTCGAAATCAAACAGTGTCAAAGACACAGTACCGGAAGAGTCTTGCACCCTAATAAGTATCTTGAACCTATCAAAGTTAAAAACAAATGAAAACATTAGTATTACTAATATGAACCGTTCATATTAGTATTTAGTATAAGGAAATAAAAAACTGTAATCTCAAACCGCGGAATAGAATAGATGTCGACTCCTCCACATTTATCATTTGTACAAACCAACGATTTTGCATGATCAACATCAAATGAACCATCCGCATTTTCTTTCGTTACAAATCTTTCCTCCACACCTGACTTACAGTGGTTACAACCATTGTAATACCAAAGTTTATCAGTGCATATAGCTGTGATTGTGGCAAGAATCAAAACCTTCTTTGTCTATCAATATCAAACAAAAATAATAACACTTAGAAAAGAGTATAAAAAAACTCAGCATGTAGAGTACTTATAAGAAAATACACACCGTTGATATCGTTCCAAGGAAACCAATAAGCATGAAATCAGGGTTACTAAGAAACTCATCTTCAACACTTGAGATAACATTTGAACCAACATGCTCATTTGATGAAGATGAAGTTGAAATTTTCTCTACATACCCAAACAGATTCATGCGATCAAATTAAAACGTAAAAATTAAATGTAAGTACAAAATAATAATATTCAATGTTTATATGCATATTACTAACTATACCTCTTCCTAAAAGAGGAAATCTCTTCAATGTCAGTGTCAATAAAAATTCTGCTCAGCTCAAACCCATTTGCAACTCCACGCTTGCCTGAATTTAAAAATAAAAACAAATGTAGATCAATATAAATACTGTCA
Organism: Helianthus tuberosus; assembly: GCA_030545235.1. Taxonomy (NCBI): domain Eukaryota; kingdom Viridiplantae; phylum Streptophyta; class Magnoliopsida; order Asterales; family Asteraceae; genus Helianthus; species Helianthus tuberosus. Next base: position 190,156,507 of record CM060443.1, on the reverse strand, counting down.
AATTTAAAATATATAAATAAATACAACGTTTAAAATTACTAAAGATAAAAAAAATTAAACTAATTAAGTTTAAATTATACCTTTGTAAAGGTTGACCATACCAAAATGACAAAGGATAACAACATATTTCTCTCTTTTCTTATCATTCATGTAAGCAAACATGTCAATAGCAAAACCATCCCACAAAGTAACCGGACACTTTTGGCCTCTAAAAATATTAACATAATAACATCAAGCAACCTTATAATGCTTTAAACGTCAAAATGCAACAACTTAATAAAAAGAACGCACTCAAGATCTTCAAGTCTAAGATTAAGTCTCTTGCCCTTGCTCCCATCCTTCTTTGACGTATCCTCTAGATTGAAACATACATCCACATAACCAATCCAATCTATAAACAAAAATATATTGTTAAAAGAAAACAGCATTAAGAAGTGATAACAATAAGACAAAACAATAGATATATATCATGTAGTGATTTACATACCAATAACTGTATTTACTTCAATTTTATTTTTAACAACATCCTTGAGGTTAACGAAATTAAAACGGTATTTTTGTCCAGACCAGTCAAAGCATTTCTCAACAGAAGTATAGAAATAAAGTGATATTTTGTCATTTCTCTTGGTATACTTAGCAGAGGACTTATTAGTAGCAAGAGAAGGTTTGGTGATAAGAAGACATTCATCCAACTGAAGGAAGTCTTTGAATTTTCCAAGCATTTTATGAAAACAGCTGGCTTGTATCATAGTTCCCTAAGAATATGAAACATCCGATTAAATAAAAAAGGTGTTATACTAATTTGGATATTCATATGTCCAAAAAAATGATAAGACAACTATATACGGTACCATCTCATCCATGAAGATCATATCAAGACGATATATTTCATTTTTGTTATCATTCATCATCTTCTTCGAAATGCTAACAATCTTAACTCTAATCGAATAGTTGTTTGAGAATGTATTAAGATCGTTAAGCATGGTAACCTTTGCAACCTCCATTTGAAGACTGTACATAAAAAAAAATCTTGTAAATAATAAGTATTGCTAAACGTAATATGCTAATAATACAATAAGCATGGATGTTCTTAAAAAAAATATCAAGGTTGGAATTCAAGGTTACCGATTATCCAATAAAAATTTTAACTGAATGCAGTGGCAAATGTAATTTCAAAGGTAGGGAGTGTATATCCCTATATGCTGCTTTATTAAAATAATAAAATATTAGAAATGATATGCAAAATAGAAAAAAAAAAAAAAAAAAAAAAAGAGAGAAATAACGTCAATTTTAAATTACCATTTTGTATATTTATCATTTCAAAATTACTGACTTGATTTCAAAGCAATTGTCATAATGACTTTTCTATATTTTATTTTAAATTTAATTAAGAAATAATAACCATCAATTTGAAATGATGTGATAAATACTGTTACATCAAAGTGTATAGGAATGTTATTAGTATAAACATGAAACAACTGTTCAATTAATAGTACAGATCAAACCACTGAAGTGAGGACTGTTCCGAAACACTGTTACATAGTAAAAACAACTGTTCCGAAACACTGTTACATATAAACACTGATGCCATAAAAATGGTTACATATAAAATACTGAGGTGATGACATCTAACAACCTAACAGTCTATAAAAAATTGATGCGGAACTCCTGTAGCATATAAACACTGTTAACATAAACAAATAAACAAACGTTGATGCTGAACCACTATTGTAGTTTGACACTGTTGCTGGACGTCATAAATTTCAGATTTAATTTCAAAGGTATGCAAAGTAATTAAATATTAGAAAGGACATGCAAAGTAGAAAAAAAAAAAAAAGAGAGAGAGAACCAAAATTTTAAATTACCATTTTGCAAATTTTAAATTTCAAAATTACTGACATTATCAGTAACTACTGACTTGATTTGAAAGCAAATGCCATAATGAGTTTTTTAAATTCTATTTTAACTTTAATCAAGATATAATAACCGTCAATTTGAAATTCAAAATTTGCTTAATCAAATGTTCAAAGCTCAAGAAATCAGCATTAATTACTGATTTGATTTGAAACAAATAGTCATCAAGAATTTTTTTTATTTTTTATTTTAAATTTAAATTTTATCATGAAAATAATGTTGGTGGAACTCTTGTAGGTAATTGGAATGTAAAGATTAGGTACAATGGTAAGTTGATTGTAATTCTAGTTTTCATTTGATAATTTGATTGTAATACTATACCCAAACAATCAAGATGAGGAGCTTACTATTAATCAAAGTGTATATAAATTTTATTAGTATAAAGATGAAACAACTGTTCAATTAATAGTACAGATCAAACCACTGAATTGATGTAATAAATAGAGTTACGTATAAACAACAGTCCTAAACACTGTTAAATATAAATTAAATATAACCACTGATGCCATAAAAATGGTCACATATAAAACACTGAGGTGATGACATCTAACAACCTATCAGTCTTTACAACATTGATGCGGAAAACACTGTTACATATAAAGATTGCTAACATAAACAAATAAACAATAGAAAAACTAAAGTTGATGCTGAACCACTGTTGTAGTTATCCACTGTTGTTGTACGTCATAAATTTCAGATTTAATTTCAAACGTAAGTAGTGTATATTCTTATATGCTGCTTTATTAAAGTAATTAAATATTAGAAATGATATGCAAAGTAGGAAAAAAAAAAAGAGAACGAAAATTTTAAATTACCATTTTGAATATTTTGAATTTCAAAATTACTGATATTATCAATAACTACTGACTTGATTTGAAAACAAATGTCATCATGACTTTTTTAAATTTTATTTAAACTTTAATCAAGATATAATAACCATCAATTTGAAATTTGAAATTTGCTTAATCAAATGTCCAAAGCTCAAGAAATCAGCATTAATTACTGATTTGATTTGGAACAAATAGTCATGAAGATTATTTTTTATTTTTTAATTTAACTTTAAATTTTATCATGAAAATAATTTTGGTGGAACTCTTATGTCATTGGAATGTAAAGATCAGGTAAAATGGTAATTTGATTGCAATTCTAGTTTTCATTTAATAATTTCAATCTATTACTAATTAACAACATCAATAATAAAAATGTGAGCAGTTACTATTTTTTAGGGAAACCGCTGATGGTCCATATCAGTGGATGTAAAAAATGTAAAAGTGACCAGTGGCCATTTTTTCCGATCAGTGGAAACGGAGGTTGTCTCTCAGCATAAAGAAATGGATGTTGTCTCTCAGCAGTGGATAACATTTAACAATCAGAAGTTTGAACCAAAACAGTGGTTCCAACAGACTTTAACAATCAGATGTTTGAACCAAAACAGTGGTTCCAACAGACTTTAACAATCAGATGTTTGAACCAAAACAGTGGTTCCAACAGACTTTTAAGGATTAATGAAAACTATCATTTTTTACTATTTTAACTATCTTTGACCTTAAACAAATATTTTACCTTCAATATCAGTTGTTTGGAGATAAACAGATATTTGACCTTAAACAGATGTTTGAACATAAAAACATATTTCCTGTTAAACAAATGTTTGACGATAAATAGATGTTTGAACATAAAAACATATTTCAAAAACATTATATCCAAATAATCATAATGAGGAACTTATTTAACATCCAAGTGTACTACATTTTTATTTAATAGTATAAAAATCAAACACCTGTTGTATTTATAATACAGATCAAACAAATAACGAGTTGTGATAAATACTGTTACATATAAACACCTCATAAGAAACACTGATAATTAAATACTAAAGTTACATAAGAACCACTGATAATTAAATACTAAATTTAAATCCGTTGTAGATGCCGAACCACTGCTGATACTAAACAGTCGTTTTCCTTTGGTTAATCAAACTCTAGGTACATAAAGTCAATCATTGTATATCTCCAACAATCGACATGAACTCCATGGAAGGACTCAATGCATTAACATCAGGATTTATAGAAAGCTGATCTCTAGTGAACAGACCAAGATGCAGTACATGAAAACACTTCTTCAGCTGCTGAAGAGTAGCCCTGTCCTCATATACTTAATCCTTAACTTTGTTTATAAAGAACTGTGGTTTAAACCAAACTTTATGCTTCTTTTAATACAAAAAAGGCAGGAAAGACCATTGCTCTAGTAAGATAAAATCTTATCTTACAACAGTAGCAGATCCTTTCTTGGACAAGTCATCATCATCTGCTGCACAAGTCAATTATAATCATCATTTACTCATAAGAAAAATTATTTTAACTGTAAATTTAATAATCTTTCTTTGTGTTTAATTAAACTTTAAACTTCTTTGATTACAAACCTATAATAACCCGCAACATATTGTATGAATTTCAAACAAATGTGATTAGACTGAAATATAAAGCGACAATTAGAGTATATCACTTGATAATTAAAAACTCAAAATTTGGAAATCGGAGTAGCAAAAAACACACACTTTAAACGATGTTGGAACAATGATACTGGAAAGGACAGTAGAACAATCATCATCATTATCATCTGCAACAGATCATTGAAAATAATCATTTAGTAACAACTCAGATAACAAAACTTAAGTAAAAATCAAAAACAAAAACACATACCATGATTATGGAGAACCATTAGCCGGCGACACATCTCTTGATCTAACTCTCGAACGAAACCCTAACAATGGTTACATGAAAAGACACAAAACACAAAGGATTAGTATAACTAACAGGAAATCATGAAACTATTTCAACTAAAAAAAAGAAGAACAAACCTTTTGATGAAGTAATCGATGAACAAAAGATGATTTTATGGTGGCGTCTGGAAGAAGATTAAGGTTTGTGAAATTTGAATTTGAATCGCCTGAATATAGAGAGAGAAAGAACCCTAGGCGTTTGTAAACAAAGATCAGAAGTGAGAAGAGAGGTTATATAAGGAAAAGGGGATGACACTGTTGGGCGGGAAAAGAGAACTGAGGATGCCCTAATCAAGTGACACGTGGCCCAAATAACTTTCATTTATTATATATAATAGATTACACTATGGGGTATGTGGCGGGGTTGGGGTGTGGGTTGGGTACAAACGCCCAAGTTACCACCTCGGGTGGGCTTGGGTTTCGGCGTGGCCCGTTGGGCGGGGGAATCAGCCAGGGCGTTGGGCGGGGCTACCCACATGACATGGCGGTTCTTCATTGGCTTGGCCCAACTTGCCGTTGTGTTAGCCGTTGGCCTAGCCGCTGGCCACGCCCCAAACCTCCGCCCCACTATACCGTCTTCAATGTGGGTCAGCCCAACGGAGCCCACCCAAGCCACGTGTCGGGCCATGCCCCAAAGTCCCATCCCACCATACCCCACAGTCTTATAACTTTGAAGTACCCTAGATAATCTTTTCAATTGTTTGGCCTAAGTATTTAAAATTAGGAATGTTAATATCCCCACATTCTACTATAGAAAACCTATAAATATACATCATCATCTTCTCTGTTCTCACCCCTGTTACTACTTATAAACACGGTTACGTTTCGTTTCAGCCGTATTCCACCCTGTGCACTGCGGCAGTCGGCGATGGTGGTTCTATGAAGTGATTCGTTATAATCACAACCAGAGCAGCAATCAATTAAAAGTTTAATCAACTATATTTTTATCGATTTCATGGAATGGTTACAACTAGAAGCAAAGTAGAAACCATTGATAATGAAGGGGGATGGGAAACCATATATTCAGATAGGGAGGTGAGAAGAAGAAACTACTGCACTCTTAACAATATTCGTCATGCCTAATCTCTATCTATCCTGACATATATATTCTGCGATTACGCCTTCACCATTCACACAGGTGGGCTCAACTTGTTGGGCCTCATGAGTTGGGCTATTTAATGGGGTTTGCTCACTTAGGTTCATAACATTACTTCCCCCTTTCAAGACCACCTTGTCCTCAAGGTGGGAGAGTGTAAACGGTTTAAGCAAAGGGGTAGTGTAGTCCCAATGAATTACTTTGGTCGGCAAGGAGTCCCATTGTTCCAATATTGGTGTCACGAACGAGCATGAGATGAAAACTGTCATAGTAGTATGGGTGTAGCAAGCTATATTAGGTGGTTTATGTCCACAGAGAGCCTCAAAGGATGTGAGTGCAAGAACCAAAGGCACAAGTGGAACGTGTTTAGTAGCAGACGGTTCATACCGGTTGTTGTCATTAGCAAAGGCTTTGTTCCAGCCATCATTAAGTACTAGGCTTAGGCTGGATTTCAATTCTGCAAATTCTTCAACTCGAATCTTTACGGTCTCTGGTGTCTCCATTGTTGATGGCTGCTGAACATAGACATTTGCTGCCTTGACTGGTGCTAAGATTCCATATCTAGAACTCTGACTTGAATTTATACAAACCTTCAAATGTCCAATGTATGTTTCTTATTTTGATCACCAGCAAGCCCAACAAAAAACACAGCCAACGTAGTTGCGATATTACTAAGAGAGAAAATAAGAGGATTCATGAACGTATTAAAATCCACCATCTGGAACACAATTGCATTCCATAGAAATATAAAAAGCTTTGTGCTGTAAGCAGTTTTTGTAACACCCTTACTTGATTTATACAATATTTTATATAAGTTTCGTATAATTACATGTTTATACGATTACACATACGTATGAAAATGCGAGTTTACTAAAACTTTTACAATTTTAAAAAATAGTACAACATAATGTAATTGAGTTCGTCGTTTAAAAGTTACGACGTAACACCGTACGGAAGCTTTAATCTCGTGTGTTCGGTTCTTCGTTGAGCTTGATCTTCATCCGGGCACTCTTGGCTATCACCTATGATCAAAACCAACTTAAAAGTTAGCTTTGATAGTTAAATAACAAGTTTAAACAAGTTATATGGGTCAAACAAACAAAAATTAAACAATTTTCAGAATCTGGGGGGCTAGACGCTACGCCTAGCCCCTTTTTTGACAGCAAGTTGTTTATATGTTGCTGCACTTTCCCAGCTCAACCTTTTATCAAGTCCAAACTTAAAACCACCATAACTTTTGATCCGTAAGTCCGTTTTAGGTGATTCTTTTTCCTACGCGTCCGTAATTAAATTACCAATGCATCTATCAAGATTATTATATCAAAAATTGGATGTACGGACTGAAAGTCTATAAATGCCTTATGTATTTATTTAACCCGTTTAGCTTTTGCACTATTTGCACTTCTATTATTATTATAACCTCAAGGCTTATTTACCCAACATCTGGGGCTTACGATCACCGGCGTTTCATTACCAAATCCATGGTTTCACGCTCTTGTGATCTATCATCGCCAAATGCTATTCAAAACACATTTTTTTTACTACTTACTAACCAATTATTCGACTCGTTGGCTCATTTATGGAATCCTCCATTTCTAATGACTACCAAACATTTTCTATTCAAGTTTTTTTTACTCATTTAACTAATAGTGATCTACGTCACTTTAACTAACGCTACCATTTCTAATAAACACAATTTCAAGTATCCATAACTAATCAAATAACATAATGTAACGGGGTCACGGTTACATACTTGCATAATTCATCAACTTTGGTTTCTAGTGAATTACATCACTTTATTTACATTCCAAGCATAACTAATTTAACAATATTATTATCAAACATATCTAATTAACTATTTTGACCCGTTTGGTTGTCGAGTGAGTTACATCACTTCATTGACCTACCAAACTCGCATTTTACACTACAATCCCGTTAATATTTCTAATCCCATTGTTTATGCATATCGTAATGAAACCGAAAGTTACGTACCTTTAAAGCGCCCCTTTCAAACACGTATCTCCACCGGCTTGTCAACTTGACGATCCGGATTCCTTGCCTAAAGAGTTCAATTCACAACCGTTTTAGAACCCTTTTTATAAGTTTTAACGCATAACTTATCTCATCATTTTAATATGCGTTTTTGTTCAGAAGTTTCAATATTAGCCCTCTTTTAGGCATTTCTACAAACACCTAAAGGGCATTATTTTTACTAATCCAACAACCAAGTCTCATGATTAGTTATTTTGCCAAATTTTAACATTTACACAAGTTCATATACTAAATTTCACATTCACATTTCTGGATTTATTTCATTTAGCTTCAATAACACTAGTTTGACAATCATGATTCTAGTGTTCATCATGTTTCTACAAAACCCATTAAACACGCATAATGGACGGTCATGAATTTCATTGTTTAGGCACAAATTCAACAAACTAATGACTAGGGTTTACTCCTAGACATGATTTCATTACAATCCCATCCAAACAACAATCATGCAAGCTCAAATTTCGAATCTCATGAGTTCATCTAGAATTCAAGATGGAATCAAACCACAAATTATTACATACCTTATGATCCCTTTACTGCGGTGATCACTAATCTATGCTTGGATTTTGATTTGGACTTGATTTGCCCCTTCAATTTGATGAATTTATGTTGATTAAGGTTTGAGCTTGAGAGCCCTTCTTGGCTCCTGTGTTTTGTGCGACCAGAACACACACAAAGGTGTGTGTTTTGGTGTTTTTAGTTTTAATTAATAAAAACCCATTTCTCATTTTAACCATTTTGGTCCCTCAACTTTACCCAGATTTATAAAGGTTACTACATCATGTTCCTTCATTATTTTAAAACACTTAACTAACTAGGTTGATATTCCTAGTTATTTAGTGGGTTCCGGGAGTTATAACCCGTTTTATTATAAGTCCCGTTAACTCGGGCTTCTTATAAACTTACTTTTCTCACAGTATTTATTCTCCTTTTTAATTAATATTAGGATTATTTGTTTAAATCCTAATATTCACCGGGTTAATTTTACCATTAGCAGTATTTTACCTGTTCATTATTATTAACGTGTTTCAATTACCAATCCCGTTTTCGGGGTGTTATTTGTAAGTATATGATGGATAAGGGTCGTAATTTTGTTCTTCATAATACTTATATGAGGTGGGTTGTTCACGCCATGGTTCCTCATAATAAGCATATGAAGGTGGTGGCTCATATCTTGGTTCCTCAAAGTATGAGTAAGAAGGCTCATACCTTGGTTCATCAAAATATGAGTATGAGGAAGGAGGTTCATACCTTTGGTCTTCATAGGATGTGTATGAAGTTGATGGCTCGTACCTGGGCTCCTCATAGTAGGTGTATGAAGCGGATGGTTGATATAAGTTACAATATTGAACCGAGTGCGGGTCACCACAATTAGTGCAATAATTATTCCTATAATCATCCTCCTCATAGGTGTAGTTGTAACCTCCTGAGTATTGATCCATAAGAATCACTCAGCAGACAACAACAAAGTCTCGAGATCAGAAAACAAAAATAAAAACGGAAGCAGAGGCTGGACACGGCCCCGTGTTCAGGTTCTGTATCTGGGCGTTTTAATTAAGGTTACTGATTTCGTTGAGCACGGGGCGTGTTCAGTGAGCACGGCCCCGTGTTCAGTCTCTGTTACTAGGTGTTTTATGAAAAATATGCATCACGGCCCCGTGTTTAGTGAGCACGGCCCGTGTTCAACCTACTGTAAATGCAAAACTAAACTAAAATGCAGAAAAATGTGCGCGCTTTTAAAAAAGGATTTGAAAAACTGATTAGGCCGTCGATTTTAAGTTTTCTTAAAATCCTTGTGTCCCCAGCAGCGGCGCCAAAAACTTGATGCGTGTGTGGTGGTATATGGATTTAAGTATATTTTAAGCCATTTTTACACGTTAGTCAAGTTTTAAATTTATAAAACATGATATTTTACTAACACCAAACACACATATGGGCAAGTGCACCCATCGTGAGCGTAGTATAGTGTTGGCAAGATACCGAGGTCGTCCAAGGACACAAGAGCTTTTAGTACCGGTTTATCCTCAACGTCTAATCAAATCAAAAGTTTAGAAAAAAAGTTTTAAACTAGAAAAATAAAAACTAACTAAAATGCTGAAAAACAAAAATAAAAATAAAAATAAAAACAGATAGACAAGATGAATCACTTGGCTCCGACTCGTGTTTAGTGTAACCTTTGATTATTTCCGCACTTTTGCACCTTTTAAGAGATTATCTTAGTTATTGTAGTAGGCGCCTCTTTTGAAGGTGACGTTACCCTCAACCCAGTAGTTTGAGTCAGCAAGGATACAATCTTAAAGGGTCGGATTATTGAAAGATAATTAATTAAGTTATTAATGCATAATATGGTATGCCCCTCTTTTGAAGGTGACGTTACCCTCGGCTAAGTAGTCTGAGTCAGCAGGGATACAATCCTAAGTAGCCGGGTTAAAGTATTAATAGTAGCTTACATATGAAGGGATCAAAGAGTTTGGACCCCCGCCATCCAATACCGGTGGGTATTGAAAGAGGTCCTACTAAATTTGACCCAGGTCCTTGCAGGATCTATACACTGAACAAGGCAAGACTCTTACCAAACCGTTCCCTTAACCCCCGACCAGGTAGCCAACATACCTCCATATAGACCGTGGAGATATGAATTGTGAAAATCTTTTATTTTATATAGACAGTAAAATAATGCCAAGACACCACGGACAAACGATAAGGAAGAATCACCTTCAACATAAGAAACTAGTTATTAAAGTCATTAATACATAACCAAGTAAAAAGTGCGAAAAAATTAAAAATAAAAAGTATTACACTAGACACTTGTCTTCACCAAGTAATGTAAGAGACTTAGGCAAACATGGCCTTTGATTGTCAAGAACTCTTACGATCAATCTTGGATCCCGAGACGACTCACACACTCTATGATGGACAATGGATGATGGTGGTGGATGATGGTGTTATGGTGGTGGTGGGTGGTGGGTGAAGTGTGAGAGGGTGGTGTGCCAAGGGATGGTTTGCAAATGAGCCAAGCACCCCTATTTATAGGCTGAACAGTAGCTCGGGCACGACCCCGTGTCCATTGGGCACGACCCCGTGTCCATCATCCTTCACTTTCTTCATTAATTGCAGTTTGTCTACATCAGTTGACCATGCCCCCGTGTCCGCTGGGCACGTCCCCGTGTGCAGAAGCATATCTGTACTATCAAGATTTGCCTGGATTCTGCGAATCTTATAGTTGACCACGGCCCCGTGTCCGCTGAGCACGGCCCCATGGTGGGAGATAAAAGCTTCTATAGCTTTGTCTTTTATGCTGGCACTTGGGCACGCCCCCGTGTTCACTGAGCACGGGGCGTGTTCAGCCTTCTGTTATCTTGTTTTGCTTGGGAAGATGCTGTCGGGGAGGTCGGGCATGCCATGTTTGTTCCTTTTCCTTTATTTATGTTAGATTTAGCTGCCTTTTTGCTTCTTTTGTTAATTTGAGCTCATTTAATCCTGAAAATACAAAAGGAAGACAAAAACACACTTTTTCCAACATTAGTACTAAAAAAGGGGTTAGTTTTATGCCACAATTGATATAATTTATATGTTGCATTTTGCACACATCACTTTACCCCAAGAGACCCGTCGGTTTTTTTGCTTAGCCTCGTAGGTTATTTCTTTAGATTTTCACATTTTTAAGGTGAGACCCCAATAGTTCGTTTCTTTTTATTTGTGACCCAAAGGTCTTTTTTTTACTCTCCAGTTTCACCGGTTTGTGTTTTCCTTTATTATAAAACATTATACTTATTTGATCCGAACACCCGTCTTTCTTTTGTTAACGACCCTTTGGTCCGTCTCTTTTATTAATGTCCTGAAGGTCCATTTCTTAAGCCTTATTTGATAAAACCACCGTTATTGTTATATGGCTTTTGGGGTTTTACCCGTTTTTGTTCCAACACTTTTAATTTGTCTATTTCACTAATCTTTTATACAATTACACCCATCATTGTGATCATCGTTCTTCCCCGTAAGGATTTGATTAATAATTTCTTACTTGGATGGTTATTCATACCCAAGTTTCTAAATCCGCATTTATTGGTACTTCGTTATTCACAGTAGCGAATAATGCGTATAATCCATTTAGCTTCTTTCTCGAGGATATTTTCTATCTGAGTCTTAATTTCTCATTTTTGACTTTAGTCCATTGTAACAATAACAAAATCAATTCATTTCATTTTATTATTCCATATCGTTGTATGGAATTTATCCACATCGTTTATTGATATAAACGATATTTCTACATGTTTTATTTGGTTTGGCCAAGTCTATAACCTTGTCCTTGTCATCTATTACTATTGCAAATTTCCGGGTTCGGGTGTAATTACACTCCTTCCCAATACATCATTTATTTACTTTATTAAGTTTCCCGGGTTCGAGTGTAGGCGCACTCCTTCCCATTACGACACTTATCTTTTATTGGATTCTCGGGTTCGAGTGTACGCACACTCGTTCTTTGCTAGCATGTTCTTTGTCATGCTTCCGAACCTTCCGCTCTTTAGATTATTTATTCCCCGCCATCTTCAGATGTGGTCATCATATCATTCGAACATTTCCAATTTATTACTAATCTTGCTATTCAATGTTGCCCGTATTGTTATACGAGACATTCAAAGATACTTAATTTACAAGTACTTAATTTACAATCAATCTATGATTAGGATTCATACTGCCTAATCATCTTTTACCAACACTAGACATCTCGAATCTGAAATGTTTATATCAATTGTCAAACATTTTGTTTCATTATCATTTGCATCTTTCATTTTAATTTAGCCAAGTTTGTAACTTGCTTAGACCATTCGTGTTTAGTGCACTTTCCGGGTTTGAGTGTGTTAACACGCTCTTCCCGTGCACGTCCATTCACCTTTCTTTTTCTAACATTTAATAAAATCTACTAAGGTAACTAATTCTTACCGGATGTTTGATCAAGCTTGAACCGAACACACTTTGTTATCAACCTTGAGCTCTGATACCAACTTGTAACACCCTTGCTTGATTTATACAATATTTTATATAAGTTTCGTATAATTACATGTTTATACGATTACACATACGTATGAAAATGCGAGTTTACTAAAACATTTACAATTTAAAAAAATAGTACAACATAATGTAATTGAGTTCGTCGTTTAAAAGTTACGACGTAACGCCGTGCGGAAGCTTTAATCTCGTGTGTTCGGTTCTTCGTTGAGCTTGATCTTCATCCGGGCACTCTTGGCTATCACCTATGATCAAAACCAACTTAAAAGTTAGCTTTGATAGTTAAATAACAAGTTTAAACAAGTTATACGGGGCAAACAAACAAAAATTAAACAATTTTCGGAATCAGGGGGCTAGACGCTACGCCTAGGGGCTAGACACTACACCTAGCCCCTTTTTTGACACCAAGTTGTTTATTTGTTGCTGCACTTTCCCAGCTCAACCTTTTATCAAGTCCAAACTTAAAACCACCATAACTTTTGATCCGTAAGTCCGTTTTAGGTGATTCTTTTTCCTACGCGTCAGTAATTAAATTACCAATGCATCTATCAAGATTATTATATCAAAAACTGGGTGTACGGGCTGAAATTCTATAAATGCCTTATATATTTATTTGACCCATTTAGCTTTTGCACTATTTGCACTTCTATTATTATTATAACCTCAAGGCTTATTTACCCAACATCCAGGGCTTACGATCACCGGCGTTTCATTACCAAATCCATGGTTTCACGCTCTTGTGATCTATCATCGCCAAATGCTATTCAAAACACATTTTTTACTACTTACTAACCAATTATTCGACCCGTTGGCTCATTTATGGAATCCTCCATTTCTAATGACTACCAAACATTTTCTATTCAAGTTTTTTTGACTCGTTTAACTAATAGTGATCTACGTCACTTTAACTAACGCTACCATTTTGTAACACCCCGAAAATGGGTTTGGTAATCAAACCACGTTAACACTAAAAGACGGGTAAAGTACCGATAGTGGTAAAACTTACCCGGTTAATATTAAAATTTAAATAATTAAACCTAATATTAAATAAAGGTTGTATGAAGACTTTTTGAGGAAATAAATTTAGGAAAGGCCCGAGTTAACGGGACTTAAAAATAAAACGGGTTATGACTTCCCGAACCCATTAAATTTAACTAGGAATAATTGACCTAGTTAGTAATATGTGACTAAGTTATAAATAGTGAACTATAGATTCAAATGATCAAAATAGAAACATGAGGGACTAAAGTTGTCAAGTGGGAAACTAATATTTATTAAAACAAGTAATAACACACAACACACACACTGAGAGTGTGTGTGTGTGTGTGTGTGCGTGTAATCGCCCAGGAGCAAGAAAAGAAAGGGTGCAACCCTAGTTCATCAAGATTCAACAAATTGAAAGGCAATTTAGAGCCAAATCGTATGGATTAACACAAATTCGTGATCACCAAGCTTAGGGGATCACAAGGTATGTCAAATTTTTATGTTTAGTGAAGTTGAAATTCTTGATGAATTTATGATAAACGAAATTATTGCTTGCATGTTTGATGTGAGAGTGAAATAAGGATAAATCCATGTCTAGGAACAAACCCTAGTAAGGATTTGACGAATTAATGATGAAAAATTGTGAAATAGATTAATACCCATTTATATGCTAAGTGGGTTTTTATGTCATTGTGATGAACACTTGAATTAGCATGTTAAATTCAGGAATATTGATTGTTATGATATAAGTTCTTGATGTAGTTCATGAACACTAGACATAGAGGTTTGATTTTGATGTAAATCTTGGTGAAAATAACTAGTTATGAGCTAGTTAGTAAATATGTAAAATTATGCACATTAGGTGTTTGTTAAAATGCCTAAATGAAAACTAAAGTGTTGAAATTTAGAGTGAAAACGCGTATTCAAATGATATGGCAATTACGCGTGATATGAAGTGATAAGAGTTCTAAATACTATGTTGATTTAGACTTAATATCGTAAACCATGCGATTGAAAGTAGTTAACTTTAGATAAGTTAAGTTAACTAATCATGAAGTCGAATAGTAGCTTCGGCATAGGAAATAAGTGAGGTGGAATAGTCGTGATTTTTATGACTAATTTAATCGCCTTGTAAATGATTGACAATAGTTTGACGCGTAACAAGCTAGATGAAAGCTTGGAGGAGGGAACGGGTCAAACGGAGCAAGTACGGAAAGAAAAGCGTGGCGTGGATGCGAGGTAAGTGTAAGTTACACACTTATGTAGAATACTCGTTTATTTGATACGTTGTAAAATTGATAACGATAATATTGGAAATATGGAAATTTGTCAAGTGTCGACTAATGTAAATCAAGGTTAAAAGGATACCCATGGCGTAAGCCGAAATGGGTTGAATTTGTAAGAAAAGAGTGTAAAAGAAAAAGGGGTATGGTTATAAAATCCGGGATGGGATGGATGTATGAATTGGAAATCAAAAACAATGTTTTTGATTAAATAGATAATGTTGGGCATATAGTCCAAACGGGTCAAATGGTGATGATAACACCATTTGACAATATCGACTAATGTGGTTGTCAAGTCTTATGTTAACAGGACCGATTAGCCAATCGAATAATTGTGTCACCATTGATGGTGTGATAAGGAAAACGAGGTATAAATCGGGTCTACTTGTTGATTCGGGCCAGGTACGCATAATTATGTTGTAGTTAAAAGTGTTATTTTGGTCGAATAATTTGAGAGAGAGTCATTCGTCATAAAAGGACTAAAATCGACCAAAACGCCCTTGTAGGCTAAATGGAACAAACGACTCTTAAAGGTTGTTTGGAAATGAGTTTTATGACTAGGTAAATACTTAGAATAAGTATAGAAGCTGAAAGAGGTATTATATTAGCTAAATGGCACTATTTGAGTTTTTGCCGTAAAATAATGATTCGAGAGGTAAAATTTGGTCTATATTGATCACCACATTAAACCTACCTTAAATACAGTTGGGGTGGGAGATTATAGGATAAGAAATGTGGTAATGGAATGCTAGAAGCAATCGATAGCTATTTTAGGCTCGAAAGTGCTTAAATACCCTTAACGGGTCAAAATAAGCATACGAGCGAAAATGGGTTTAAATTGTGTAATAAACCTGTGATTAGAACCTAATATGGTATATAACATTTATTTGAAGAAGTGTAGGTGATGTAGGAATCAAACAAATATGTTTGTTTGATAAAATGCATAAACGGGTAAAATTTGATAAAAAGGTAACGAGTCGAAGGCTTGAAAGTCTCAAAATTTATTTATGTTGGATGTTGGATTTTAACTCCATAAGATGGAGAATTAAATTACGGACGCGTAGGAAAAAGAATCGGGTAAAACGGATCAATAACGAAGAAGTTATGGCTATTTCCGTGAAATCGGGTTGAGCTGGGAATGTACAGCAACAGCTGAAGGCAACGGTCGGTGAAAACAAGGGCTAGGCGTGACGCCTAGGCCCTTGGCGTCACGCGACGCCCCTAACTCCGGAAAATTTTTAAATTTTGTCCTTTTAACCCCTGTACTTGTTTGAACTTAATATTTGATTATCAAAACTAAATTTTAAGTTGGTTTTGATCATAGGTGATCGCCAAGAGTGCCCGGATGAAGATCAAGCTCGATGAGGAACCGAACACGATAAAATACAAGCTTCCATGCGGTGTTTTGTCGTATCTTTAAAACGACGAATCCAATTACATTAAGTTGCATTTTTGAAATGTTGTTAACATGTGGAAATGTTAGTATGCAAAGTTTTTGTAAAGTCACATTTTAGCATTTAAATGTGTATTTTATTAATAAAATCTTGATTTATTAAGCCGGGTGTTACAAGTTGGTAATCAGAGCCCAAGGTTGTTGACAAAATGTGTTCGGTTCGAGGCTTGATCGCAAATCCGGTAAGTACATGTATATAGTAATGATTGAGTATGATTAAAGTGTTGAAGAACAACACATAGGGTTATCGTGTAATACACGATACATCAATCAAATCGATAAAGGATAGATATAGTCGTTGAAATTACGTGTGTTGACACGTATAGTGGAAAAGCCTTGTATTATAATATGGGCGATTATTGATGACGACACTGTTAACCGATAATTGTGGATCATAATTATCGCCAACCCATAATTGAGAATCACCAGCTATTTGTAATCAATTGTATTGATGTAGATTGGCTTGTTTCCGTATATAGTCTATGTATTGTAACTATTTATAGGGGTGTAATATTGAATAGAAATCAGTCAAGCAATAATATTCACTTACATGGTATCACCCTTCTAGGTTGTTCTCGAACAACCCTCCTCCCTTCACTGATTTCGATCAGAATCCTTCACACCTACCTTTGTTCCTTTTTTTTTCTTTCTTCTTTCCTTTGCACCCTTGTCTCCATGGATAACCAACCACCTCCTGCAGACTCTACAGCCGCCAATAACAACACCACCCACAAACCTCTTCACCCTGTTTACACTGTTTCCAATATTCAACACAAAGTCCGCGTGTTAGACGGAACCAAGGTTTCGTATGCTTCATGGGTACGTCTCTTTATGCTTCATGCTAAAGGATATAACGTACTCTGTCACATCGACGGTACGCCGCCGCCCGCCAAAGACTCTCCTGACCTTGCTTCTTGGGAGAATATAGATTCCATCGTATTGCAATGGATCTATGGAACCCTTTCGGATGAGCTTGTCGTCCAGGTTTTAACCGATAAATCCACTGCCCTTGAGGCTTGGCAGCGGGTCAAACGGCTGTTTGAAAACAACAAAGGCCCCCGTTCCCAAGCACTCCAGCATGAACTCGCAAATCTTACCCTCGCCTCTATGCCCAGCCTCGATGCGTATTGTCAAAAGATACGTGACTTAACCGACCAACTTTCTGCCTTAGGCTTTCCAATGAATGACCAGCAACGGGTCCTTCATCTCGTTAAAGGTCTTCCTAAGGAATACGATACCATCGCATCCATCCTAAATAACTCGCTACCGACTTGGGAAGACGCTATCGACCAACTCATCTCCGAGTCTGGTTGACTTAAAACCCGTGATGCTGTCACCAAATCTCCTGCCCTTGTGGCTGCCATACCCTCTTCCACCCCATTCGAACCACCCGAACCACCATACCAAAACCAGAACCCTAACCCGACCCATAACACCTACCGTGGCCCTAACAACCGTAACAACAATCGCCCCAACTCCCGTACAAACCACCAGCCCAACAATCGTGGCCCCAACTCTCGTGCCCCCAGCACCATTACAATCGGTCCTATCCTCAGCTTCCATCTTACCCAAACCCACCTACTCAACAGCCATATTACCCACCATTTTGGGCTCCTCCCTACTGGACCCCACCCCCTTGCCCCTATCCTACAAACTCTTGGGCTCAGCCTTGGCAACCACAGGAGACTTCTCAGTCCTATAATAGTAACCGGGGTCGCAATCTTCGGTCGGCGCAGGCAAATCTGGCAGCAGTCGATCCCCTAGAGCCTACACAGCTTGCTGAAGCAGTTCATGCCCTCTCAATGGATTCGGGTGACGCTAATACTCAGTGGAACTTCGACACAGGTGCTTCTTCTCACATTTCCCTTGATAAAAATAATATTGACAATTTTTCCACGTTTGCACCCATAGCGTCAATAATTGTTGGTAATGGCAATAAAGTTCCTGTTTTGGGCTCGGGACACTCAACCCTCAATTTTGCGTCCAAACCATTATACCTTAAAAACATCCTTTTTAACCCTAATATTGTCAAAAATCTAATCTCTGTCCGTCAATTCAATATTGACAATAACACTTCTATCGAATTTGACCCCTATGGTTTTTCTGTGAAGGATTTCAAGGATGGCATGATCCTGAGTCATCACAACAGTTCAAGTGACCTGTACCCGCTTACCCCAAATGTTTCCGCCACCGCTTGTTTTGCATCTACCCAAGAATCTCCGTTTTGGCATAATCGACTTGGACACCCGGGTCAACCTGCTATGGATTTTCTTCATTTGAATAAATTTATATCTTGTAATAAAGCCAAGAGCTCATCTCTTTACCATGCTTGTCAACTGTCGAAACACAAACGATTACCGTTTTCCGATTCTACTACTAATACTTTACGACCGTTTTCTTTACTACATTGTGATTTATGGACATCACCGTTGTTAAGTCACGCTGGATATAAATACTATTTGGTAATAATTGATGACTTTACACAATATACGTGGGTCTATCCTCTTCGGTTTAAATCCGAAACCTTCACCAAAATAACGCATTTTCACCAATTTGTCATAACTCAATTCCGCCTACCCATTCAAGCCATCCAATGTGATATGGGCGGCGAATTTGACAATACAAACTTCCATAACTTCACTTCCCAAAACGGTATCCAACTTCGTTTTTCTTGCCCACACACATCCCAACAAAATGGCAAAGCCGAGCGCATGATTCGTCGTTTGAATGAAATCATGTTTACTCTCCTCACTCATGCCTCCATACCCTCCACTTTTTGGGTTGAGGCTCTTCACACCGCATCCTACCTCCGCAACATCCTACCCACCAAACTACACCAAAACCGTACCCCCTTATCTCTCCTATACCTTAGACAACCGTCGTACGACCACCTTCGCGTCTTCGGATGCCTTTGTTACCCTAATTCCTCCGCTACACGCCCAAACAAACTCACTCATCGGTCTGCCGCATGCCTTTTCCTTGGCTACCCAGCCAACTACCGCGGTTATCGCTGTCTTGACCTTGCCTCTGGCAAGACCATCTTTTCTCGTCACGTCACCTTCGAC
Organism: Helianthus tuberosus; assembly: GCA_030545235.1. NCBI lineage: Eukaryota > Viridiplantae > Streptophyta > Magnoliopsida > Asterales > Asteraceae > Helianthus > Helianthus tuberosus. The sequence continues at coordinate 190,136,871 of CM060443.1, read as the reverse complement.
GAAGACGCCTTCCCCATGGCCAACCCGCAAACCACCCCACCCACTCACGAGTTCCTTGATCCCAACCCTTCACTTGTTGACCCACACTCTTTCTTCACTCCTACACCCGACCACCCAATCCCACAACAACAGCCGGCCTCCCCTTCACACTCCTCGGCCCAACACCCTCCTACAACAACCGGCCCAAACCACATGGCCCACACCCACAGCCCAACTCCTCCTCCCTCCCTGAACCCACACCAAACGGCCCAACCTGACCAACCACACGCGTCTCCTCAACCATCCCATCCCATGCAAACTCATCCCCGCTCGGGAATCTTTAAACCAAAACAAACCTTCAACCTTAACACCCGTACATCTCCCACCATGTCTCCCCTCCCTAAATCCCACCTCACCGCTCTATCCGACCCAAACTGGAACATTGCCATGACCGAAGAATATGAAGCGTTATTGGCCAACAACACGTGGGAACTTATTCCCCGACCACCTGATGTCCCTGTCATCCGATGCATGTGGCTTTTTAAGCACAAGTTCCATGCTGATGGCTCTCTCGAACGCCATAAGGCACGTTTAGTTGTCAATGGGAAAAGCCAAACAGTGGGGGTCGATTGTGATGAGACATTTAGCCCGGTGGTCAAACCCACCACCATTCGCACTGTTCTGAGCCTTGCTATTTCCCGAGGATGGCCTACACACCAACTTGATGTCAAGAATGCGTTTCTACATGGCCACCTCAAGGAAACCGTATACATGTTTCAACCTCCTGGATTCACCTCCTCCACTCACCTCAAATACGTTTGTTGGCGAAACAAATCTTTATACGGTCTCAAACAAGCTCCACGAGCTTGGTATCAACGTTTTGCAGGTTATTTACACAGGTGCGGATTCAGGAGCAGTGTTTGTGATACATCTTTATTCATTTACCATCATGGCGACCAAATGGCTTACCTCTTGCTTTACGTGGACGACATTATCTTAACCGCTTCCAGTGACGGTTTACTCCAGAACATCATTAAATCCCTCACCGCTGAATTTAAGATGACTGACTTGGGCACCTTGCACCATTTTTTGGGAATCGCTGTCACAAAACAGGCAAATGGGTTGTTTTTATCACAAAGTACTTATGCAGCCGACATCCTATCCCATGCCAACATGTCCAATTGCAAACCAGCCAGCACTCCTGCCGAAGTTGATCTAAATTAAGCGCCGACAGTGGTTCTACCTTTTCCGATGGTTCGTTATACAGGAGCTTAGCCGGGGCCCTTCAATATCTCACCATCACCAGACCCGATATTGCCTATGCTGTTCAACAGGTGTGTCTCTTCATGCATGCTCCTAGAGAACCCCATTATCAGTTTCTGAAGAGGATCCTTCGTTATGTCAAGGGCACCTTAGATCATGGCCTATTGCTTTCTCCGTCCTCCTCCACTGCCCTAACTGCTTACTCTGATGCCGATTGGGGAGGATGCCCCGACTCTAGACGTTCCACTTCTGGCTACTGCGTCTATATGGGATCCAACTTGATTTCTTGGTCTTCAAAACGACAATCCACGATCTCCAGGTCAAGTTCAGAAGCTGAATACAGAGGCGTGGCGAATACCGTTGCTGAACTTAGCTGGGTTCGCAATCTCTTGCTCGAATTACATGTTCCTGTTCGCCACGCGTCCATCGTTTATTGTGACAACATATCGGCAGTCTACTTATCCGACAATCCAGTTCAACACCAACGAACCAAACACATTGAACTAGATATTCACTTCGTCCGAGAAAAAGTTCGTCTTGGCAACATCAAAGTTCTTCACGTCCTTGCCGACTATCAATATGCAGACATATTCAGGAAAGGCCTCCCGAAGCATTTATTCCAAAAATTCCGTTCCAGCCTATGCCTTCGGTCTCCTACGGCTCAGACTGCGGGGGCGTGTTAACCGATAATTGTGGATCACAATTATCGCCAACCCATAATTGAGAATCATCAGCTATTTGTAATCAATTGTATTGATGTAGATTGGCTTGTTTCCGTATATAGTCTATGTATTGTAACTATTTATAGGGGTGTAATATTGAATAGAAACCAGTCAAGCAATAATATTCACTTACAGACACTACTAACTTTTGTGAATGTTTTAATTGAAGGACACTCGCATCTGAAGATGACGAGAATTGGACAAATTACGGATATGAGGATGAAACGGTCCAATGTATGACAAGCAAAGCATACTCATCAAGGATCTAAATCGCGTAGCGATCACGAACAAGGTTAACAGAAAAAGGAGAGCCTGATAGAGCAAGCATTATCAAGTGCACGTTTTAAATTATTGCATAAATAAGTAATATGCAACAAATATATAGAAATTGAAAGTTGCATATGTAGATTGAAAACTTGGAAAAACCTGAATAGAAAACCTATCCGGGATATTGTTTCCAAGAAAAACAAATAGAGGCATTACTTACATGGGGTGTAATGTGAAAATTATAAAAAGGTCATGTATACCAGGTGTTGATCACTTACTCTGGCCAAGTAAGTAGTGAACACGTGGTACCATGAACTTCTTATGATGGACACATTTATGTCCGTTGTAGTAAGGGTGGGGTGAATGGGACTAACTTAAAAAGTACCCAAATGAATCAAATGAGCAAAATATTTGATAATAATGTAAACGCATAGCCGGGTGACGGAAGCGTATTACATTAGGATGATGAGCCCGAGTGAAGGGACAAAGATTAATGTAAAATGATTAAGGTATGCAATTGGGAGGGGTGTGCTTACGCTCGAACCCGGAGAATGCAAATATGACTCTTAACGGGCCGATTTTGTAAAACGCCAAATTTGAGAACAAAGTAGGAATATAAAAACGAAACGAAGTCATAATGCATACCGTAAGGGTTGTAATAATAACGATTTCGGTAAAACACCCGGTTGATGGGTAAGGAATTAAACGCATGCGTAGACTGAGAAACAGGAACGCGAAATAGAAAGTCAAAAGACTCGGAATATGAGTCATGACTAAAAGATGACAAGAATTTTCGCAAACATAAGTTTTGGTAATTACGTTCAACCATTTTAAAATTGGACGGGTCAAATAAAGAATGAAGTTTGACATTCATAAGTGATGAAAATTCACCCAAAATGAGTCAAACGAGTCAATTAAGGAATAACGCTTAATATAATAGGAAAACGCAAGCCGGTGAAACCGGAAAGCTAAAAACAATAAGATAGAAGGACCCGGGTAATGGGTGGTAAAGGAGTATAAGTGTGAACCGGGTAACGGTAAGCGTAGGACAGACCGACGTGTAAATGACGTTAGAAGTCGTAAAGTCGGAACGATAGTCCGAAAGTAAACAAATGAAAGCTTAGACTACGGTCAAGGTCAACTAAAGCTCAAAAGCAAAATTAAATGATTCCAAACATAACAAAGGATGCTTTAAAGCTATATATGTATAAATAGACAATTGAATAAAGACTAGAATAAAAGATGATCTACGGGATCATCATAACCTACGGGATATTAATTAGTGTAAAGGTCTACGGGGCCAAAATGACCCACGGGTCATAAATTGAAGCAAATGGATAAAAAGGGCCTCGCCTTAAAGAGGTGAAAGCTTAAGGAAATAGTATACGAGGTTAAGTGAAGGAACCTACGGGTCGATAGTGTGAGGTAAGGGAACTTGTTACGATTCCACGTATAAAACTAAAATTGTAAAAGAATAAATTCTGAACTGTCAATATCATGGTATGGATAATTGACAAAAGTTAAAGAAAAGATCCTAAAACTAAAACTTCGATTTTAGTAAGAAATAACGTTTTTACAAATATAAATTCTGATAGGAATTTGAATAGTAAGCATGAAAGGTTCAAGTCTTGACACTGATAGGTGCAAGACGATATATTCGAAAAGTGATATTTTTGAAAATGAAAGGTTGATACAAACTAAACATGATGTGACACGATCACGGTCAGGAAATGTAATGTGAAGTAAAATCACATTATAACCAAGCGAGCGGTAAAAAGTAACGGGACTAATAAGTCTAGTTAGTGAGACCGGTTAAGGCCAGTAATTCAAATCAATAAAATTTGGTTTGCTTGTAAGCGGTGGATTCGGTATAACTGAACCGAATAAATAAATCTGAAAACAAAAGAAATTATCGCTAAAAGTGAAATATTTCACGAAAGACCTTTAAACGGGTCAAAGTAATGGATTCATAAAGAATTCGATATTATATGAAAGCAATGGATATCGCTAAGTTAACTAAACAAGTGGAAATAACGAGATTACGTTATTTCAAGTTGCACTATGTCGTATGAGTTATGTAGACAATTAGTAACCAAAAAGATGTTACCATACTTTTCTGGTAATACTAACTATTCGATAAAAGTATAAGTAATGTTTAAAATATTTCTCGGACCGAATACATTGAGTTAAACTCAATAAATTATGTAAGAAAAGGTTTCGAGGACGAAACCTCTTTAAGGGGGGTATACTTGTAACACCCCGAAAATGGGTTTGGTAATCAAACCACGTTAACACTAAAAGACGGGTAAAGTACCGATAGTGGTAAAACTTACCCGGTTAATATTAGGATTTAAATAATTAAACCTAATATTAAATAAAGGTTGTATGAAGACTTTTTTAGGAAATAAATTTAGGAAAGGCCCGAGTTAACGGGACTTAAAAATAAAACGGGTTATGACTTCCCAAACCCATTAAATTTAACTAGGAATAATTGACCTAGTTAGTAATATGTGACTAAGTTATAAATAGTGAACTATAGATTCAAATGATCAAAATAGAAACATGAGGGATTAAAGTTGTCAAGTGGGAAACTAATATTTATTAAAACAAGTAATAACACACAACACACACACTGAGAGTGTGTGTGTGTGTGTGCGTGTAATCGCCCAGGAGCAAGAAAAGAAAGGGTGCAACCCTAGTTCATCAAGATTCAACAAATTGAAAGGCAATTTAGAGCCAAATCGTATGGATTAACACAAATTCGTGATCACCAAGCTTAGGGGATCACAAGGTATGTTAAATTTTTATGTTTAGTGAAGTTGAAATTCTTGATAAATTTATGATAAACGAAATTATTGCTTGCATGTTTGATGTGAGAGTGAAATAAGGATAAATCCATGTCTAGGAACAAACCCTAGTAAGGATTTGACGAATTAATGATGAAAAATTATGAAGTAGATTAATACCCATTTATATGCTAAGTGGGTTTTTATGTCATTGTGATGAACACTTGAATTAGGATGTTAAATTCAGGAATATTGATTGTTATGATATAAGTTCTTGATGTAGTTCATGAACACTAGACATAGAGGTTTGATTTTGATGTAAATCTTGGTGAAAATAACTAGTTATGAACTAGTTAGTAAATATGTAAAATTATGCACATTAGGTGTTTGTTAAAATGCCTAAATGAGAACTAAAGTGTTGAAATTTAGAGTGAAAACGCGTATTCGAATGATATGGCAATTACGCTTGATATGAAGTGATAAGAGTTCTAAATACTATGTTGATTTAGACTTAATATCGTAAACCATGTGATTGAAAGTAGTTAACTTTAGATAAGTTAAGTTAACTAATCACGAAGTCGAATAGTAGCTTCAGCATAGGAAATAAGTGAGGTGGAATAGTCGTGATTTTTATGACTAATTTAACCGCCTTGTAAATGATTGACAATAGTTTGACACGTAAAAAGCTAGATGAAAGCTTGGAGGAGGGAGCGGGTCAAACGGAGCAAGTACGGAAAGTAAAGCGTGGCGTGGATGCGAGGTAAGTGTAAGTTACACACTTATGTAGAATACCCGTTTATTCGATACGTTGTAAACGTGATAACGATAATATTGGAAATATGGAAATTTGTCAAGTGTCGACTAATGTAAATCAAGGTTAAAAGGATACCCATGGCGTAAGCCGAAATGGGTTGAATTTGTAAGAAAAGAGTGTAAAAGAAAAAGGGGTAAGGTTATAAAATCCGGGATGGGATGGATGTATGAATTGGAAATCAAAAACAATGTTTTTGATTAAATAGATGATGTTGGGCATATAGTCCAAACGGGTCGAATGGTGATGATAACACCATTTGACAATATCGACTAATGTGGTTGTCAAGTCTTATGTTAATAGGACCGATTAGCCAATCGAATAATTGCGTCACCATTGATGGTGTGATAATGAAAACGAGATATAAATCGGGTCTACTTGTTGATCCGGGCCAGGTATGCATAATTATGTTGTAGTTAAAAGTGTTATTTTGGTCGAATAATTTGAGAGAGAGTCCTTCGTCATAAAAGGACTAAAATCGACCAAAATGCCCTTGTAGGCTAAATGGAACAAACGACCCTTAAAGGTTGTTTGGAAACGAGTTTTATGACTAGGTAAATACTTAGAATAAGTATAGAAGCTGAAAGAGGTATTATATTAGCTAAATGGCACTATTTGAGTTTTTGCCGTAAAATAATGATTCGAGAGGTAAAATTTGGTTTATATTGATCACCACATTAAACCTACCTTAAATACAGTTGGGGTGGGAGATTATAGGATAAGAAATGTGGTAATGGAATGCTAGAAGCAATCGAAAGCTATTTTAGGCTCGAAAGTGCTTAAATACCCTTAACGGGTCAAAATAAGCATACGAGCGAAAATGGGTTTAAATTGTGTAATAAACCTGTGATTAGAACCTAATATGGTATATAACATTTATTTGAAGAAGTGTAGGTGATGTAGGAATCAAACAAATATGTTTGTTTGATAAAATGCATAAACGGGTAAAATTTGATAAAAAGGTAACGAGTCGAAGGCTTGAAAATCTCAAAATTTATTTATGTTGGATGTTGGATTTTAACTCCATAAGATGGAGAATTAAATTACGGACGCGTAGGAAAAAGAATCGGATAAAACAGATCAATAACGAAGAAGTTATGGTCGTTTCCGTGAAATCGGGTTGAGCTGGGAATGTACAGCAACAGCTGAAGGCAACAGTCTGTGAAAACAAGGGCTAGGCGTGACGCCTAGGCCCTTAGCGTCACGCGACGCCCCTAACTCCGGAAAATTTTTAAATTTTATCCTTTTAACCCCTGTACTTGTTTGAACTTAATATTTGACTATCAAAACTAACTTTTAAGTTGGTTTTGATCATAGGCGATCGCCAAGAGTGCCCGGATGAAGATCAAGCTCGATGAGGAACCGAACACGATAAAATACAAGCTTCCGCGCGGCGTTTTGTCGTATCTTTAAAACGACGAATCCAATTACATTAAGTTGCATTTTTGAAATGTTGTTAACATGTGGAAATGTTAGTATGCAAAGTTTTTGTAAAGTCACATTTTAGCATTTAAATGTGTATTTTATTAATAAAATCTTGATTTATGAAGTCGGGTGTTACACATTTCTAATAAACACAATTTCAAGTATCCATAACTAATCAAATAACATAATGTAACGGGGTCACGGTTACATACTTGCATAATTCATCAACTTTGGTTTCTAGTGAATTACATCACTTTATTTACATTCCAAGCATAACTAATTTAACAATATTATTATCAAACATATCTAATTAACTATTTTGACCCGTTTGGTTGTCGAGTGAGTTACATCACTTCATTGACCTTCCAAACTCGCATTTTACACTACAATCCCGTTAATATTTCTAATCCCATTGTTTATGCATATCGTAACGAAACCGAAAGTTACGTACCTTTAAAGCGCCCCTTTCAAACACGTATCTCCACCGGCTTGTCAACTTGACGATCCGGATTCCTTGCCTAAAGAATTCAATTCACAACCGTTTTAGAACCTGTTAGGTCCAGAGTTTTACGCTTATCTTTATTGTATTTAATTTTGTTTATTTGGTTTAGATTAGACTGTGGGGTATGGGGCGGGAGTTTGGGCGTGGGAAGGGGGAAAACGCCCAAGCCACCACCCCGGGTGGGCATGGGTTTTGGCGTGGCCCTTGGGGCATGGGTTTCAAGCCGGGCGTGGGGCGGTTTGGCCATCCTAGTTGGCTGAATATCATTGGCTCACCCGCCACGTCATAGCGGGCCATCACAAAAGTTTTGAATTTTTAAATTCAAACCGTTGGCTTGGCCAAGCGGTCACCCCAACCGGTCACCCAAACCCCAACATCCCCTATAAATACCCCCAAACCCCAACCGGGTGGTCCATCCCAACCCCCACCGTGGTCCCAAACATTCGATATCCCCACCCGCTGCCCCAGCCGGTCACCACAAACCCAACATCCCACGAACCCGCTATGGCATCCTGGACCCACGACGAAGAACTTGCCCTAGTCACAAGCGTCGTTGACGCTATGAAGGGGCGGCCACCGGGCCAAACCAAATATTGGACGGAAGCTTTCGCGGCCTACCGACTAAACGTCGGTAACGACCGCCACAACATGAACGCGTGCCAACATAAATGGCGCGAGCTACGTCCCAAGCTCAAGCGTTTCCAGGCTTACTACGAAGCCGTTCCCGGGGGCGAGTTAAGCCACGACGACCGGGTGGCGGTGGCGAACATAGAGTTTCGCGGCAAGGAAAAAGAGGCGTTCGACAAGATCGACCTTTTTGAAATTTATTTAACGCTTTAGGTTTCTTATTTTGTAATTTTTAGGTTTATGTAATTTTATAAATATTAATGAAGTTGTATGTTTTTTTTATAAATGTTTGTGTGATTTTTTTAAATTTTGTATATATTTTTTTTAAACTACCCTGCCACGCGGTGCACCCAACCCACGCCCCACCATACCCCGCGGACACGTACCAGGAAGTGGGGGGGGGCTCCCATTCCACGTGTCAGCACCCACCCCAACCCAAGCCCCACCATACCCCGCAGTCTTAGGTCTTGGGCTTGGGCTTAGGCCATGTGGGCCAATGGGGTAGATGCTCCTATAAATAGTCATGTTTAGATTATTAGGGTAGAGCTCTCCCACATTTGTAATGATGTAGCCCCAAATAGAGAGCCTTGTACCAGACAATCCTAGGGATTGTGTGCAAGGTTCTCGGAGATCGTACCAGACAGTCTTCGAGACTGTGTGCGATCTAAGCAGCGGCACTGAGTTCTTTAATAAAATATTTCTTTTTGTTCTTGTTGGTTTGATCATATATTCCGCGTTCGATTGAACCGTCGAGTGATGTCACGGGTTTTTCGGGACTAACAAGTGGTATCAGAGCCATTGAAGTCTTTCAAAGGCTCGATTTTGGATGTCACTCGAAGAACGAGAAGAAGCTTTGCGCAAGTGTCGGGGATGTGTGTTCGTATATGGAAAGATCTCCGGTTTGTAAGATCTAGATATCACTACAGATCTGAAAAAAAATTCTAAGATCTGGTGTAGTCACCGGAAGATGACTGGAGACGAGAAAAATAGAGTGGAGTTGCAGGTCGCAGGAGTGTCGGAGACGGAGATGAGAGTGATTCACGATGGTGGCAGAGGTGGTTGAACGGTGAGCTGGTGAATATCGGAGATGACGTTGGTGATTGATGAAGATGGAGGGTGTGAAAGAAACAAATCGGTGAACGACGTCCGAGATGATGATCAGAGATCGCAGAAGTGACGGAGTTGTTGCAGGTCGTTGATGGTGCGTCGGAGACGAAGGAGATGATCGGAGTTCGGAGATGCTGAACCGGAGACGAGGAACGAAGGTTGCAGGTGACCGGAGGGTGATTAACGTCGCCGTATTGTTGCTTGCTGATCTTTTTCGAGTCCAGCGGCAGTGAACGAAAAAGATGTCAAGGATGACGGTTGTTGACGGCTGGGTTTTGATGGATGACGACTGAAAGTTCTCTTGTGCAGCAAGAGATGCGGTTTCCGGTGAAAAATGGTGTCATTCCGATGATGTCGGCTGGATTCACTACGGCTAGGTTTTGCAAGGTCACGTTTGCATGGGCTATGATGTTTGGGCCGAATGATGGTCCAATGATTGATTTGGAACACATGGATCCTAGGTAATGTCCACTAATTATTCCTTTGGTCCACTGATAATTGCAAATAATATGGTGATGACGGCTGGATGGATCCTCATACTAGGCCACTATTGGCTAAGTGGTGACTTGGGCTTACCTTTTGAATTGCCAGATCATTATTTTCATGTGTGAGCATTATTATTGGGCCCACATTGAGCAAAGATGGTGAATTATTTCCACAGGAATGTTGGAATGTTCTAGGAATGTTGGAATTCTGGGACGCCACCTATATAACGATCCAGCCTGTGTCTCATTCGGGCATTTGATTATTTTATTTAGGCTTTTGATTATTAATTGATATTGGGCTCTAAAAGTCACAGGTATGGATTTAATTTAAATTGGTCGGGTGTTAGAAATTCATTTGTGGGACTAGATATTTGAAGCAATTTTGGGGTAAGATTTGATTGGGTTAGAATCATTTTATTCGGAACCAACAAGGTGTTTTTGTGCGACTTGAATACCAGACGGGTCACTTTGAATCCGTGTGTTCTCGTCAGTAGATCAATGCATTTGCATCCGAGATGACACGTCTGATCCGACATCTTCCGTGATCAAGTTTATCGTTCCATCAATCATCCGCAATCATCCGAGATGCGTCTGAAGTCTTCCGTCAATCGTCCGACATCCAAGATACTTGTGTCTCATCCGAGATCGTCTAAACCGCAATAAAGAGAGCATAAAACTAGGGGAGATTGTTAGGTCCAGAGTTTTACGCTTATCTTTATTGTATTTAATTTTGTTTATTTGGTTTAGATTAGGTCTTGGGCTTGGGCTTAGGCCATGTGGGCCAATGGGGTAGATGCTCCTATAAATAGTCATGTTTAGATTATTAGGGTAGAGCTCTCCATTGTAATGATGTAGCCCCAAATAGAGAGCCTTGTACCAGACAATCCTAGGGATTGTGTGCAAGGTTCTCGGAGATCGTACCAGACAGTCTTCGAGACTGTGTGCGATCTAAGCAGCGGCACTGAGTTCTTTAACAAAATATTTCTTTTTGTTCTTGTCGGTTTGATCTTATATTCCGCGTTCGATTGAACCGTCGAGTGATGTCACGGGTTTTTCGGGACTAACAGAACCCTTTTTATAAGTTTTAACGCATAATTTATCTCATCATTTTAATATGCATTTTTGTTCAGAAGATTCAATATTTAGCCCTCTTTTAGGCATTTCTACAAACACCTAAAGCGCATTATTTTTACTAATCCAACAACCAAGTCTCATGATTAGTTATTTCGCCAAATTTTAACATTTACACAAGTTCATATACTAAATTTCACATTCACATTTCTGGATTTATTTCATTTAGCTTCAATAACACTAGTTTGACAATCATGATTCTAGTGTTCATCATGTTTCTACAAAACCCATTAAACACGCATAATGGACGATCATGAATTTCATTGTTTAGGCACAAATTCAACAAACTAATGACTAGGGTTTACTCCTAGACATGATTTCATTACAATCCCATCCAAACAACAATCATGCAAGCTCAAATTTCGAATCTCATGAGTTCATCTAGAATTCAAGATGGAATCAAACCACAAATTATTACATACCTTATGATCCCTTTACTGCGGTGATCACTAATCTATGCTTGGATTTTGATTTGGACTTGATTTGCCCCTTCAATTTGATGAATTTATGTTGATTAGGGTTTGAGCTTGAGAGCCCTTCTTGGCTCCTGTGTTTTGTGCGACCAGAACACACACAAAGGTGTGTGTTTTGGTGTTTTTAGTTTTAATTAATAAAAACCCATTTCTCATTTTAACCATTTTGGTCCCTCAACTTTACCCAGATTTATAAAGGTTACTACATCAAGTTCCTTTATTATTTTAAAACACTTAACTAACTAGGTTGATATTCCTAGTTATTTAGTGGGTTCCGAGAGTTATAACCCGTTTTATTATATGTCCTGTTAACTCGGGCTTCTCATAAACTTACTTTTCTCACAGTATTTATTCTCCTTTTTAATTAATATTATGATTGTTTGTTTAAATCCTAATTTTCACCGGGTTAATTTTACCATTAGCAGTATTTTACCTGTTCATTATTATTAACGTGTTTCAATTACCAATCCCGTTTTCGGGGTGTTACAGTTTTATTTTGCCACTTATGCCACAGAGACATTAGAACCTTTTGTGCAGTAATTACCCAACCCATATCACACACTGTACCAAAGCTTCTTCAAAAATAAGCACCACCAAGACTAGCAACAATAGCATATATGTCGCCAAAGTGCAGTAACAAAGAAAGAAATAGTAGCTTTTGAGCATCATGAAAGAAGTACCAGCCCCATTTAACTAACTTTGGATGAAAGAGGCCACCAAGAAAGGGAACGTCTGATAACCAATATGAATGAGGAGACCCAGGTGCTTTCCCTTCAGAATTTCTTAATCTTGCTTCCAGCTTGTGACGAATTTCCAATCCATGTATGAACCAAAGAAGATGATCAAAACCAAACTGAAGAATGCTAACTATTACGCTTGGGAGTGTGGAGAAATAATGAGTAGCAAGTGTGTGAAGGTCATCCACAACATTATCAAGTTTCTGCAGAATTAACTCCCTGCCCCAAAGTGTTAATGGATCCAATATAAAAGAATTTCTCATTGCACGAGTAGCTACAGTAGTTACCAGTTGGAACTCCAAAGAAGTAGGTTTGGCCAACCAAAAATAATGCAAGACCAATGTGAAACCATCAAGCGAATACACAAAAAATGAAGGAACAATAGGTGAGCAGAAATACCCTGTGGAAAGTGCAAAGAGGTTGATGTGGGTGTATGCATTACCCCGTGGATACGGCCCCACGCTAAGAATAGTGGAACCAAATTAGCCATAGACTCGAGGAGAGCTGGACTTGTTGTTTCCGGTACAGCAACCATTAAAGGCCGTCTTACATAACGTTGAACCCGCTGAGCAAAAGTAGAACATAAACAATACCAAGGGGGTTTCCATGGAAACTCAAATGTCAAGGAAAACATTAGGCCACAAATTACTAAGCGAAGCATCTGAGATGAGCTAAAACTAAACCAACTATAACAAAGTGAGTGCGCCTATGAGCTGACTTGTGGAACAGTCCCATTGGCAATTCTATTCATTAGAAACTCTGTGAAGTTAATTCCATCATACACCCTAGCAGTAATACTCCCCAACCCAGGAACAAAACCAACGTGATAGTGACCAGCAAATTTACCAAGGGTAATCTGATTACATGTTTGTAAGTGACCAGGCCTTTCCTCACAAACATGATTCCCATACCAAACCGAGAGTATAGCATCTAGGACAAGTGTCATGTTCAACCAGCTGAAAAGTTGATAGTTGGAATTATGCTTTGCATGAATAACCCAGTCCAATGATGCAGCCCAAGGAAAATTTGTTCCAAGTCCAAAAGGAGAGCCATTGCTCCTTGGTATAGTAGGTGCAAGCAATGTATAATAAGATAAATGGACACTAATGAAATTAAACCGTTTAACATCTTTAGGAAAGTAGGTTTTCGCAACAAAAACTTGGCCGGTATCAAAAAGAAAATGAGTGCCAAACATAAAAGGAGCAAGTTGTGACGGTTCTAAATTAGTCTTCAGTAAATCGTTTAATGTTGTGTAGTTGGTTGACATTTCATCGAATAGGTGGTGTGCATTAGTAACACAACCCAATGGTGGATCATATTTTCTTAGCCCAGGACTAAAAGAGTTGCCCACTGTTGTAGCAGGAAGGTGAATTGTATAATACCGTGGACAAACAATGATACCAATATGTGTATATCTAGGTGATACCTGAACATGAGTTGGTGAAGACATAAGAATAGGCGTGTGTCTAGTAGAGAAGACCAAAACTGGATCCATTTTTTTTTTCACTTAAGCAGCCCTAGTAAGGGGAACTGAAACAGAGGGAATCAAACAAGATGGAATCGAAGGAGATAGAATTGTAGGAGCGACCATCACGCTTGATGCCGGAACACTGGAACTCTCCATGAAGTGAGATCTGGTAGAACAATCCTCCCTTGAACAATCAAGCAAGGTTTTAATGTTCTGTATGATTTCATGGATTAGGGTTTCGTCCGCCATTGATGCAGAGGAATCAATGAAGTGATTCGTTATGATCACAACCAGAGCGGCAACCCTGGGCTTATAGCTTAGTGGTTATGGAAATGAGGGAAGACTCCTGACCGAAAGGTCTCGAGTTCGATTCCTGATCCACCTGGGTTTTACCGGCTTTGCATTGTCGTGCCCTCGGGCGGGTGTAGGGTCGGGTTTTCCCCGGAACTGGTGGCATGGTGGGCTACGGGCTCCGTGCGTGCAGGTTGGGCTGCCGCGGGCTACCTTTCGGCCAATGGGTGCCGCGTACGGAGTACCCGGTGATTCTTATGTTGGACGTTCAAAAAAAAAAAATAACCAGAGCGGCAATCAATTGAAAGTTTAATCAACTATATTTTTATCGATTTCATGGAATGGTTACAACTAGAAGCAAAGTAGAAACAATTAATAATGAAGAGGGGTGGGAAACCAGTGGGTGTTTGGGTTGGCTTATTTTGGAGCAACTTATGACTTATTGACTTATAAAAGTTAATAAGTTGTTTTTTTGAGTGTTTGGGTTAGCTTATTTTGAAGGATTTTGTGTGTTGAGAAGTTAGAGTAACAATACCAACAAACACGGCCACGAAGAAAGAATATGTCCTCAACTGCAACTGCAACCGCCATAGCCACCACCCCGCCACAACCACCACCACCACAGCCGCCACCCCTGCCACAACCACCACCGCCACAGCCGCCACCCCTGCCACAGCCACCACCACCGCAGCCAGCATTGTTAGCAACATCACTAATCAACAACCCACCAATAAAACCGGTTCCAAACCCATTACCAGAGCTAGAATATCCACCCGCCCCACACACAGAACCGGTTCCAACACGCTTACCAGAAGTTTTTTCCCCAAATTTATAGGTAAAAGTTAGAACACCTTTCACTTCACCGTCCCGTCCTCTCACCTGATTACTCACATTCTGCATCGTCTTCCCTTCGGGTTTTATGTCTTCAAGAAGCTCTTTGATCGGTACATGAACTTCTTGTTGATACATTTTGTGTGGACACGACACGTTCGGTTCGACACTATTACGGAATGAAGACCAAGTCGGATATCCTCCTATCCTACTTGGGCCGGACAAGTTTGTCTCGTTTGTAATGTAAAGTTAAATGATTGTGCATGTTGCATATTTGGTTTGTTTATGTGTTTGTATAGATCTGCAGCCCAAGTTTCATCATAGACTTACATGGGGAAACTCCCATGATGAAACTCCAAGTTTCACCATGATGAAACTCCTTCAATGATGAAACTCCCTCATGGGGAAACTCCCTGTATGACATGACGAAACTCCCCTTTGATGAAACTCTAAGGAGTTTCACCATACTACATGACGAAACTCTAGGAGTTTTACCATACTAACTGACGAAACTCTAGGAGTTTCGTCAAGCCTTGAAGTTTCGTCGCCCCATCTTCAAGTTTCGTCATTGATGTGTCAGGCTGCCTATATAAACACATAATGGTTTCTGTTTGAGACCATGAGAGCATAACCCACTATGAAAGTTTACTTCAAACTGTGTGTGTATCGGTTTGAACCTTTGTTCTCATCTAATCAATTGAGTGTGATTCATTGGTTATCTTGTGTTTGTTATCATTATATGTGTTTGGTTTGGCATTGTTACGGGGATTCCGCACCCATGACCGTGTTTGTTATAAACAAGGATTTGGTTTCGTATCGATCCTCCGATAATCGGGACCTACAAGTGGTATCAGAGCATTGGCTCTTATCCTTGTTTAAAATCAAACATAGTTCGGTTTTTATCAAGTGTTTAAACTGGTTGTTGTTGTTTTTCTGAAAATTGTTCTTGAAGAGTTCATGCATTTCTGGAAAAGTTTTCATAAAAACTGTTGGATATTGTTGTTTGCTAAAAAGTTTTATCAAAAACCTTGCTATTTTGCTTGTTCACGTGGTAAAATCGAGTTTTTTAGCAAAAGTTTTAAGCAAAATTTGTTGTTTGGAAAAGTTTCCAGTGACCGAAAACTTCATATATTTATAAAACCTTCATAGAGTTCTTGTGTGTTCTTCATGCCATCCACTTTTTGATCCTTTGTGAAGTAACTGTTCAAGTTGTTTGTGAATTAAAAAATTATATCTTGCTTGAAAATTGTGTTTTCAAAAGCATGGTGGCTGTTGGGTTGGTAAGATAAACATGTTGTGAGTTGAAAAATTGTGCATTGTGTCAGACGATAGGATAAGGTTTCTTTGAAATATCTCACCATATCTCACCAACTATCTGTGACTATTCTCATTTCGACGAAAGTCTCATTTCAACGAAACTCCCCAGAAGTTTCGTCAGAAGGAGAGTTTCTCCTTAGAGAGTTTCGTCAATAAGAGGTTTCGCCAAAACCACTAAGTTTGAACTAAGGTTTCACCATAAAGGAGTTTCGCCAAGTTCACATAGAGGTTTCATCGATTATCAAGTTTCGTCGCATAAGAACATCACACATAGAGCTTCGCCAAAAGCTGATAGGTTTTGTCGAGCTCAGTTGTTCACAAGAGGTTTCGTCATAAGATCACTTAAGTTTCGTCAATCAAAAATCATCACAGAAGTTTCGTCATACATAGTTTCACCAAACAAACCTTGTGTTACATCACTTAGAGTTTCGTCGAACAGATTGTTTCGTCAAACAAGTTTCGCCAAGACAAGAGTTTCGTCGAAACTTGTCAAATTTTTAACAGAACCTTTGCAAAACTTATTTAACAGTTTGTTTTCTAGTGTGTAACCAGGTACTTTCTTTAATACATCAATCATGAGTTGCACGAGTACATGGGATTGGAGTACAGACCCAAGACTAGGTGAAGATCAGACATCCACAACCATTTGGTTAAGGAATTTCATGCCTCAACAATCGATTAGTGCAAGTCAATGGGCATTGGTGATGAACCAGAATCAAAGCATTCAAAATCTATTGATAAGTGAGAGTGAAACGGGTAGCAACAATCGCCCGCCAAAGTTGAATCACATGAATGAATATCCGATATGGAAAGGTCGTTTTCACACGTACGTTCTAGGGCAAAACACCGAGTTATGGACGTGCTTCATTACACCGTATAATCAAGCTCTTGAAGAAGCAGGATCAAATGCGACAACTTTCAATAATATGCAAGAAGCCGACAAGAAGGCGTATGATCTTGAGAAGAAGGCGTTTTCTATTCTCACACAAGCACTCCACAAAGATATCTATCATTAATTCGGTTATTGTACAAGCACGAAAGCCTTATGAGATGCATTGGTAGCAAGAGGAGAAGGGAATGCGGCTACAAGAAAGACACGGCATGACCCGTTGAAGAAGGAATTCGAATCATTTCAATTCTTGGACAACGAAACACTAAATGATATGAAAACTCATTTTTGTCATTTGATTAGTGAAATGTATTCTTATGGTGTTCTTGCAACTCAACAGGAAATGGTTGCAAGGTTTGCTGATGCTCTACCCCCGAAATGGAGTTCTTTCATTGAATTGCTAAAGCATACGGGTAGTTTAGATACTGTCAGTATCTATGAATTCATTCAGAAGTTGGAGCACAAGAATGATGAAGAAATTCGGAAGGCTAAATGAATTCCTGCTCCTTAAAATACTGAAATGTACCTCCCGGGTTTTAGCTCTTTAGCTGCTTCCAGTTCCAGTTCAGCTGAGCAACCAAAACTACAAATGGCGTTTATGTCCAATATAAGTTCTTTTCCTTTTCCCCAGTCAGCTCCCCCTCAGGTTTTCGATCCAAGTGCATATCTTCCACCAGCGCATGTTGTTGCTCAAGCTCACGCTTTTTCAAAACCTCAATATAATCCAAGTGCCTATATTTCAACCGAACCGCACGCCCAACCACAACCTCAGCAAGCAAATTACAGTAGCACCTTTCCTTCCCAAAACCCCAACACCGTCAAAGTTGATACTACCAATCTTTCAAAAGTCAGTGTAGAAGTTTCAAAGGAACATATGGAACTTCTCAACACAATGTTCAGTGCCTACTGTGGATTGGTAGCAGGTCAAATTGGAAACATCAATATGACCAACGAAGATTATCAGCAGATAGACCGTCATGAAATGGAGTTAATGGATATCAAGTGGGCGTTTGCAAGTGCTGTTAGAAGGGCAAAGGATTCCATGGCTCGAACTGAAAGAACAAGCTTGGAAGGCAAAAATGATACGAAGTACGATTTTGATAAGGATGCAGTTACGTGCTTTAATTTCGGTGAAAAGGGGCACTTCAAACGTGAGTGCACCCGACCGAGCAGACAAGGCAATCAAAATCCTTTCCGAAATCAGATGAGTACTTCCAACACGAATCAAGTTAACCGTGAAAGAGGGATAGTAGCTGTGAACAACACAACCAACCGAGACCAGTTTGGGCCATCTAACACCAATCCGGCTCTAGTCGTTCAAGCAGATGAAGGATGTAATTGGTCTGTACAGTTTGGAGATGGTGATCAAGAAAGAGGTGGAACCGCATGCTATGCAAAGATCATCAATGACATCAAGCATGTTCACAAAGAAGAGTTTTCTAAAAGTGATGATAGCTCGGGTTATAGCGGTAGTTCAGATGAAGAATGCTCAAATGCGGGAGGTTATAATTCTGATGTCGATGATCTATTAAAGGAAGCTGAGGAGTTAAAGTGTCAGAAATCTATTCTGATCAAGAAGGCTCCTGTCGCATCAAAGGAAATGGAGTAGTTCTTCTCTGAAGACGAATCTTTTTCTTATCAGACTGCCATTATGGAAAATGTCTTAGCCTCGACGAGTCAGGTAAATTCCGACACTCCTACTCCTAGTGTATGTAATATGTGTGCAGATTTGAAACTGGAATCCGAACAGGTTCATAGTCATAATCAAAGTTTAGTTATTGAGCTGTCTAAATGCAAAGAGGCAAACATGACTTTAGCTCAAAATGAAAAGGATTTCAAAGATGTAATTGAAACTTTAAAGAAAAGTGTTTCCGAATTAACAAAAACTGTTTTTAACAAACAAATTGGTATTAATAACTACATTAATATCATCGAGGAAACTAAGAAAGAGCTAGCCATTGCCAAATGCGAGCATGATGCAATCAAGCTTAAATTAGAGAGTTATTCTAACTCCCGATATGTGCTTGTTCATATCATCGACACTCAACAGCTCAAAGGGAACAAGAAAGGCGTTGGGTATAAGGCGTGTCCACCCCCTTTGAGACACAACTATACTCGAATGCCCGATGAAGAAGAAATGCCACGTTTTGAACCCAGTGTGCCTTTTGATTATGAGGAAGTTACTACTGGCTTAGGGTTCAAACCAGACAGTTCATCGAGTGACTCATCTGTAGAAACAGAAAATTCAGCATCGATAAATCAAAGTCCTCCAATCATTGAGGACTATGATTCATCTGATGATGAATCAGATGTGAGTGATCAGGATACATCACTTGATAAGATGAAGGGAGTAGAAATTCCAATTGAGAATCATATTCTGTGTGATCCTCCTACTCCTACTGTGCAACCTGTTGCAAAGCAAGTGATAGATCCTATCAAGGATGTCAAGGATGTCAAGGAATCTGTGTCTGCCGGTAAGAGCAGTAATGTGTTGTATACCTTGCTCGGTGATACTAAAATTTATTCAGACAACGATTTTCAAATTAAACATGTCAATCCATCTTTGATTGACAAAGTTTTTGAAGATAACACAAGCAAGTTTTTGGGAAAGACGATCCCAGGAGTTGTTGTAACTCAATGTGATCCTATTCCAAAAACTGAGATTAGAAAACAGTTTAGAAATCAAAAACAACCGACAAAGCAACAACCTATTGCTTCTAAGGGTAAACAACCAGAAAGGCGAGCTCAAAAGCCTAACGTTTCTCGATCAAAATTTGAAACAAAAAGAGCTCGTTACCAGAAAAATTGAGACTTTTGAAAACAAATCAAACACCGATTTTGTCCAACAAGTCAAGATTTTAAAACGTAACAGTCAAAACAATTACACTCAACATACAAACGGGTGTGATGAAAGAGCAAGTACCTCAGGTTCTACAGGTTCGACATCTGTTAGTCGATCAGATTCTCCTAAGTTTGTTGAAAGGAGAACATGTTTTAAGTGTGGGGAGTTTGGACATATCATTAAAAATTATGCAAATACTCCCAAAGAGAAATTTGTTGAGAGAGCACCACCTGAAAAGGTTCACCCTCAACGTCGTCCTGTTTCAGTTAACAGGGAACCAAGTTCATCACAACCGTCGTTAAAACCAGAAATTTCAAAAACATTTTATAAGAATCAAACTGGTAAACAAAAACAAACTTGGAAACCTAAAACGGGTGAAAGTTCAGGGGGAGGTGTTGTGTTTGAAAATCATCGAGAAATTGAGATCACATTTCGTGATGCTCAGGGACGACCCAAGGCCACTAAGGCTTGGGTCCCCCTCTCCAACTAATCTCTGAATGAGTGTGCAGAATGTTCCAGGAGGAACTATTGATAGTCTTAGGATTGTTGATAGTGGGGCGTCCATGCATAAGATTGGCGACATGCGGCTCCGAAACATCATTATATCTAGGAGTTGTTGCCTTTGATGGAGAGAAGAAAAAGGAAAAGGAGAATATGATGGTGAAAGAATGTCTGATGAAAGAAATTGAAAGCTTTGACAAAATGGAAATCAATTCAAAGGTTGATTGTTAAAGGCTTTAGTCAGGTCCCCAGGATATATTCAATCAAAATGTACGCACCTGCAGCACGTCTGAAGTTCAAAATCAACAAGTTGAACGTGCAGTGTACATTTCTTTGCAGTGTGATTGAAGAAAATGTGTTTGTTGAATAAACCAACCGGGTGTGCGGTTGTCTTGGCGTAGATTGAACGACCGCACACTACTTCTCAAAGAGAAAGACAAAGACCTTCGCTGGTGCAATGTGGAAGACCAGCCGGACCTGGAGGTTTCTGATCTTGTTGCTGTGAAAGGACTTCTCGGTTTATTGAAGTAGCTACATAATCGTTCTTGAATTCCACAACGGGTGGATATCCAGTTTAGGATAGCACTCAGATTCCTAGCAATGCACGAAGCAGTTGCAGGATACGGTTTTGAATTTCTAATCTCTCCTATACTTGACGATATTTAAGCTGCTTTATGAATTATTATCATCTCGTACAGCACTCTTTGGCCTGACACGTTGAACTCAAATATCACCTCACACGTGATTGTTTCAATATGAAACTCGTCAATGTTGTCATGGTCCGCAACGCTTACCGACGTGCCAACTGATTTTTCCAAAATTCGATAAATCAATTCTGATTAAAATTAATTTTGTTAAACGACATTAAGGTAAAACATGAGTTAATCTGACATCGGGAAATCGTTTTTGTAAATACCTTTGTGTTTTTAAAAGTTATCATAGTTTGTTGGTTTTATGGGGAGTAAATCCAAATTTTAAAAATCCAAAAACATCGAAAAATCTCAAAAACACAAAAAACAATAGAAAAACAAAAATGAGTTTCCTGGCGAGCAAAAGAGAAAATGATAGTACATCAGTGGTCTGTCCAAACCTCTTTGAACCTAAAATGAAAAACGATAAGCAGCTCTATATAAGATGTATCGGTAGGCTCACAATCATTTTAAAGTGTGCAGGGTGATATAAACCTTAAATCGACTGAAAACCAGGTGGGAACCACTCATTGGCATATGGTCTTAGTACCGAAATTTCGTTTGAGAGATTGCCGAGTTTCTGAGATATTCGGTCTTTATGCTGTCTTATCATCTGGGTATCATGGTTGTATCTTTTACCGAAAAATAACGGAGAC
Organism: Helianthus tuberosus; assembly: GCA_030545235.1. Taxonomy (NCBI): domain Eukaryota; kingdom Viridiplantae; phylum Streptophyta; class Magnoliopsida; order Asterales; family Asteraceae; genus Helianthus; species Helianthus tuberosus. The sequence continues at coordinate 190,115,072 of CM060443.1, read as the reverse complement.
GAAGTCTAGATCTTCCATGATACTATACATACGTGTACATATTGCATTCGACCTCAATAAGTGATCAACAATCACATGTCCAATCAAATAAGTGATAAAATATTATATTTATCCGGGAGTCAAGTTCGTCTCTTTGCTGTACGATGTACTGACCTGTTCACAGACTTGCTCCTGTGCCCTCATGCATCTGAAAATCAAGTTCCTCATCAATAAGTGATTCTATCACATAGGGCTTGTTTTCAATAAAAAATAAGTGAGTTTCTCACATTTTTATACGTTCAAACAGATGTAAACGATATAATCACCGGTAAGATGAACTTTCGTGCATACCTTGATACGGGAATGTGTCATGTGTGGATGAACACCGGTCGGTAAGTATAAATCATACCTTAACGTATCCCCTCGCCATGATACATTTTGTGTGGACGCGACACGTTCGGTTCGACACTATTACGGAATGAAGACCAAGTCGGATATCCTCCTATCCTTCTTGGGTCGGACAAGTTTGTCTCGTTTGTAATGTAATGTTAAATGACTGTGCATGTTGCATATTTGGTTTGTTTGTGTGTTTGTATAGATCTGCAGCCCAAGTTTCATCATAGACTTACATGGGGAAACTCCCATGATGAAACTCCAAGTTTCACCATGATGAAACTCCAACTTTCATCATGATGAAACTCCTTCCATGATGAAACTCCCTCATGGGGAAACTCCCTGTATGACATGACGAAACTCCCCTTTGATGAAACTCTAAGGAGTTTCACCATACTACATGACGAAACTCTAGGAGTTTCACCATACTAAGTGAGGAAACTCTAGGAGTTTCGTCAAGCCTTGAAGTTTCGTCACCCCATCTTCAAGTTTCGTCATTGATGTGTCAGGCTGCCTATATAAACACATAATGGTTTCTGTTTGAGACCATGAGAGCATAACCCACTGTGAAAGTTTACTTCAAACTGTGTGTGTATCGGTTTGAACCTTTGTTCTCATCTAATCAATTGAGTGTGATTCATTGGTTATCTTGTGTTTGTTATCATTATCTGTGTTTGGTTTGGAATTGTTACGGGGATTCTGCACCCGTGACCGTGTTTGTTATAAACAAGGATTTGGTTTCGTATCGATCCTCCGATAATCGGGACCTACACTTCTCCCAAATTCTTATCCAAAAACATTCTCGCACCCTTGATCTTTACGACGAGCGTCAGGCGGTTCTGAAGGCCCGCGGATTCATTAACGGTGAACTTCATGGGTAAATTCCACGTGGGATTGGAACCACCATGTTTATCAATGAGGGTTTTGAACTTTTGAAGCTTGCCGATTACGGAGTTGGAGATGGATGCGAAGGCGTAGACGTTCAATTTGCCGGCCTTCAATTCGTTAGTCCCTTTGCGGAGGTCTAGGGTTCTGTACTCCATGATTGAAATGAAAGCTTGTAACTGCTGATGTTTCTTGAACAAATGGTGAATTGTGATGATATTTTGAAAGAAATTGGAAAGAAAGTGAGGAGATGGGGATGTTTATATACAAAACTAACTAACTAATGTAACGGTAAAACTGACATCCTTCAAAATGGTTTATGATTATATAGAAGATTTTGAATTGTAAGATATATTATTTTAAAAAATTATTCTTGTATTTAGCATTGATTTAAAATTTTTAATCTTTTATGGCGCCTTACGTGCCACAGAAGACTGGGATTTAAATTTGATTCGATTTATTTAACTAGTGGATTACATCTGTGCTCTGCGGCGGGGCGACCCAATTTTTAATGGAAACGTAGACGCAATAGTAAAAATAACGTTAATGGCAGGAACTCATTTGATATTGGTTCGGTTCATTAATATACCGACACCGAAAGAGAAACAAAAAAAAGTCATGATACAACCAAATAAATACCTAGATGTGTTTACGTCGATCAGAACAATAAAAACGAATATCAATTCCGAACTGACGTTGATCGATCAGTATTAGACTGTTCGTTTTGTTATATGTACAACATCAGATTTGATTGAAACTTAAAAAAGAAAAACAAAAACCAAATAATAGACAAAAAAAAAAAGATGAAAAAAATTTCACAAAATCACAAAAGTCACTGTAGCTAAGAAGTTCATAAATTATATATATATATATATATATATATATATATAATTTGATGATAAACAAAGGTATTCAGGTTAATTAATGAAAACTAATGGTTAAAAACTGGAACAATAGTTTGAAGTTTGGAGATTGTATTAATTGGGCGGAAAAAAATCTTATAAATATTGGGTCCTAAATATTTCCATGCATTTAGGGTTTATCTCATTATCTCACTACTGCTCGTTCCACCATCCAGTTACAAAACCACAGGTTTATTTTTTTATATCTTGATCGTATTTGTTGCCTAGAGGTTTTGAATGTCAATCGATTATTGAACACAGTTACGTTTCTTTTCTTTTCAATAGTTGCCTTGAATGAAGACCTATCTTAGTATTCTACACTAATACGTCGTCTATATTCTCCATCATTTGTACTGTTTTCTGTCATCTGTTTGGTTCTAATCAATGGTTGGGAAGTGTTGGTTTAGAAAACTTGACAAAAAGGTTTTCTTGTTTGTACTTGTAGTTTGGTTTCGTTGTTTTCATTAGGGCTTAGGGTTACCTTAACACTTATAGCTTCGTTTGAGAGGATCAGTTTTGCTATTCAAAAGGGGTTGCGGTGCAGTTTGTTTTGTTTGCCCGTTCACCTACTGCCTGTTTGTAATTAGTTGTTTGGCATATTAATATAAAAAAAATATTATTTTTATTATTTAAACGTGAGGTTTGGGAATATGTTAACTGATTATTTGTAACCAAACGTACACCAAATTATTAGGTTATGTTTTTTAGCTAAGCTAAAGCAAGCATTCTTACTTGCATAGTTTTGTACTTGTAGTTTGCTTTCTTAGTTTTCGTCATTTAAACGTGAGGTTTGGGTATATTTTATTTGATCATTTGTAACCAAACACCAAATTATTGGGTTATATTTTAGCTTTACTATTAGTGTATATTATATGTTTGAGTTGTACGTTGAGTCTGTTAGAGGTGGTTGAGTTAGTTACACCATGTATGAGTCTGTTATTAGTTTAGCTCCCCCTTCCCTTATATATATATAGGTAGCTTATGTCTTGTACAATATACTTTTACATGTTTTGAGATATGATGAGCTTCTATACCTGATTATCATGTGTTTCATTTACGTTTGTAACCAAAGTGTTTTCTCCATCTCAGCATTCGTCAACTGGATTTAACAATTTTATTGTATTACACTGTACATTGTTGTGCTTTAGGTAACCATGGCGTTTTTCAACAGAGCTGGTAATATACCAAGGCAGAGTGTCATAAAAAATAAAGTCCATGTACCTTATCCTTTCTATAGATCACCCTATAGAGACGACATGTTGTTTCTATAGGGTTTTCATGCCTTTTTAGATAGGTTAACTTATAGGGACGACATATCATCTCTATAAAGGGAAAATAATTTTTTTTTTTTGCTTTTTTTATTATGTAGTTTGTTGAATTGGAAACTTTAAAAAACGTTTAACTTCTAGAGACGACATGTTGTCTCTATAACTTAAAATATTTTAATTTTAATTTTATTTTATTAATGATCAATATGTATAAAAATTAAAATAAAACTAAAAAAATAAAGTTTAACTTATAGAAACGACATGTCGTCCCTATAAACTCAATTAAGTTTATTAATTTATTCTTGTTTTAACTAAAAATATATATTTAAATCTATAGAGACGACATGTCGTCTCTAAAATTTTTGAAAATAAAAATTTTAAAAAATAAATAAGCTAACCTATAGAAAGGACATATCATCTCTAAAATGTTTGACATAAAATTTTGGGGCAATTACATATATCCCCCTGCAAACTTTATTTATTACATATATACCCAGCCCAAAAAATAAATTACATATATCCCCTTTCTTATATCTAAAAATACCAAATATACCCATTTTGATTTATTTTATTAAAAATAAATTAAAAATGTCTATTTTACCCTCACATTATCATCTCCAATATTGAAGAATCAAATCATTAGACACAACCGAATCAAACTTTTATCATATAATCTACTTGTTTTACAAAACCAAATTGCATACAGTCTTCTTGAGTTTCTCATTTACAATGATCATACAAATATAAACAGGTGGGAGACACTCAACCCAAACAATGAACCCTAAGTTTTATAAAAACAAAAGAAATGAACAGATGTTTTGCTTAGAAGTCAGAATCGTAAATCAAAAATAAAAAGAAATCTACCTTATCACGGTGAACACACAAAAAGGTAAGATGGAAGTTTTATCAAGAAAACTGTTAATGTATTAAAGGATGCATATTGTATTATATGCAACTGAATATAATACACATTTACAGAATACAGGAGAAAAAGTAGTTTTCATTACTTGGGATGCTTGGAACGAATCAAAACCCAGAACGCCGGAAAAATCAAATGAGAACTCCGACACTGGAATCGAATAAGAAACTGTGGGTGGGGACTGGGGAGGAATGGATCGTCTGCATTATTTTCTGTAACCTTAAAGGGCATTTTGGTCCTAATATGAAATTTTATTAAAGAAGGGGATATATGTAATTTAAAATTTAGCTTGGGTATATATGTAATTAGGTTCTAAAATAAGGGGGTATATGTAATTCTCCCTTTATATTAAAAAATAAATAAAATAACCTATAGAAAGGACATATCGTCTCTATAGGGGAAACATAATTTTGATTTGTTTTTTACTTTTGGTTAATAAATAATTAAAAATACTAAAAATGTTATTCACGTATAGAGACGACATGTCGTCCCTATAAACCCATCTAAGTTTATTAATTTATTCTTGTTTTTTAACTAAAAATATATATTTAAACCTATAGAGACGACATGTCGTCTCTAAAATGTTTGAAATAAAAATTTTAAAAAATAAATAAACTAACCTATAGAAAGGACATATCGTCTTTAAAATATTTGGAATAAAAATTTAAAAAAATAAATAAAATAACCTATAGAAAGGACATATCGTCTCTATAGGGAAACATAATTTTGATTTGTTTTTCACTTTGGGTTAATAAATAATTAAAAATATAAAAAATGTTATTCACATATAGAGACGACATGTCGTCCCTATAAACCCAACTAAGTTTATTAATTTATTCTTGTTTTTTAACTAAAAAATATATATTTAAACCAATAGAGACGACATGTCGTCTCTAAAATGTTTGAAATAAAAATTTTAAAAAATAAATAAACTAACCTATAGAAAAGACATATCGTCTCTAAAATGTTTGAAATAAAAAAATTTAAAAATAAATAAATAACCTATAGAAAAGACATATCGTCTCTATAGGAAACATAATTTTGATTTGTGTTTTACTTTTGGTTAATAAATAATTAAAAACACAAAAAATGTTATTCACATATAGAGACGACATGTTGTCACTGTAAACCCAACTAAGTTTATTAATTTATTCCTGTTTTCCTCCAAATTCCCACACTAGCTCCTCTGTCAAACCACCACCTCCTCTGCTGCCGTGTCACCACCTCCGCAACCACCACCTCATCTGCCGCCGTGTCACCACCTCCGTCGAACCTCCACCTCCTCTGAGTGAGTAAGTTTTCTTTTCTGGTCTCTTTTGGCTCATTTCCTTATATTTGAACTGGGTTTTTGTTGTTTGCAAATGGAACCTTTCTAACTGTTTCTACTTAAGAAGCAATAATAACTTTCTAAAAGTGTTTGCAAGAATAATGTTCGCATTCAGTTAGCAAGAATAATGTTCCCATTGTTCAACGTGGTACAAGGAAAGGAAAAGGGATTTTTCTTTTTCCAAAAGGGTGGAGATAAAAAAACTAGTTAATTTTTTATTTTATAAAAAAGATAGGTAAAACAATCTTCAGTTTTGTGTTTAGATTTTTTTTTTGTTCAGGTGTTCAACGGTTTTAATATGTTCGCATAATTGCAGCTGAATGGAAATTATACGGGTTGGTTTGGGTAAGATATTTTCACTTAGTGGGTCAAAATGGGTAAATTAAAATTCCATCTCATATGTTTTCGGGTCAAAACGGGTCGACAACTTCAAAGAAATGGATCAATGTGGGTCGGTGTCTTAAAGAAACGGGACAAGTTTCGGATCGGAACGAGTTCGGTTCGGTCAGGGGCACGTGGTGCAGGTTTAGCGAGCCGGGTCCAGAACAATTAATGACTTTAGCAGTAATACCTGCTGAGCGGTACGAGCCAACATTTGTTTGAAACCATCAGTGGTACTGGTCAGTTGTTGAACAAGGTTGGCTTATCAATTGTTTTTTTATCAACACTTTGTCTCATTAGTTGTTTAACCCTCCAGCTGTTTGCACAACTGCTCAGTTGTTTCCAACACTGATCAGCAGCTAGTTTCAAACTGAAACATAAATGGTTTATGGTCAAAGATCTTTAAACAAAATAAAGTGTATTGAAACCACTCAATGGCATATAATTTTTCGTATTACCAACAAAAGATAGTATTGATAATGATATCTCAATAACATATTACCAAAACGAAGAAAATACATATTACCAAAATCACCTTGTAGGCTATCTTTGCATCTTAGGTATCAAAATGATATTAAGTCATTCAGATTTTTTTAATAGCGATCTTTATTCAAAAGAAAATACATATTACAAACATCACCTTGTTTTGACCCATGACATGACCCGACCCGTTTGCCAGGTCTACTTGTAATAAAGATTGGGAAATCAGAAATATTGATTTATTTGACGAAGATGCTTAAAGCTGTTCTTAAGATGTTTTTGTTGTTTATTGCAATATGTTAGCTTAGATGTTCGCTTTTAGGTTCTATGTTATTTTTTTAGATCATTTGGTATTTTGGCATTAACCCACATAGATATAAATAGAACCTGAATGCTAGATTTCGTTAGTGGACAAATATGTACTTAATTTTATTTTGCTTGTTTTAAGATGTTGGATAAACATATGATAATGCTAACATATGATAGTATGTTCTGGTGCTTTATTACCTCCATATGAAATACAAATAGAACACTGATGTGATTGTTTTCATTTATATTACGTGTTTCTTATATAACTGTTGTTCTTTATTCTATAGTTATGACAATTGATAAGAGTTGGATTAATTTGGGAAAAAGGAATTCTCCTGAATTCATAAAAGGTCTTTGCAACTTTATAGAGATTGCTAGGAATCATGTCGACAAACATGGCAAAGCGTATTGTCCGTGTAGATCCTGTGCCAATGCGCATAGGCAGGATATGGAAACGATTTATGCCCAACATGACAATGGTTTTCTACAAGCATATCATATATGGAATTATCATGGTGAGAAACATCCTAATGCTGACAAAATAGCAGCCCTTTTTAATCTAACAACACGAACAAATCCCACAACAACAAATAGTGAGATGTTTGATGTCATTCATGATGTAATGAGAGAGCAAAATACAAACGCAGAAAATGTAGATGAAGACGATGACGGTCAAGATGCCACTTGTTTAGAGCCGGATTTTGATGCATTGTTTAAGGAGGCTAATACCGAGGTATTCCCCGGTTGTAGTTGGATGTCTTCCTTAGACTTCCTAGCAAAATTAATGCATCTTAAGGTCATCAACAATTGGACAGATAGTTCATTTGACCAACTTTTAAATTTTTTAGGGTTTTATTACTGAAAGAAAGTCATATTCCAGCCTCACACTATGAAGCTAAGAAGAAGATGACAAAGATTGGGTTGGGATATCAATCTATCCATGCTTGCAAATATGATTGTGCTCTATTCTGGAAAGAGAATGCCTCTTTGGAAAATTTTCCGGTTTGTAATGAGAGTAGATGGGAGAAGAAAAAGAAAAATGGAGAGAAAGTAGCAAAAAAAGTGTTGCGTTACTTTCCTTTAGCTCCCCGGCTTCGACGAATGTATGCTTCTAGATTCACGGCAAAAGATATGACCTGGCATAATACCGGCCGCTCAACGGATGGTATGATGCGTCACCCGGTTGATGGGAAGGCATGGCAAGACTTTAATAAGAGATATCCCGACTTTGCCAAAGAACCCAGAAACGTTCGCTTGGGTTTGGCTGCTGATGGCTTTAACCCGTTTGTTAACCAGAATCAGTCGTACAGTATGTGGCCGGTGGTGTTAACAGCGTACAATACGCCACCATGGTTATGCATGAAAGAGTCTTCTTTTATGTTGACTTTGCTTATTCCCGGGGAAAAATCACCTGGAAAGGACATTGATGTATTCTTAAGGCCTTTGGTGGATGAGTTGAAAATGCTATGGGCCGAAGGACTCAAAACAAGAGATGCATCAACTAACGATGTATTCAACATGCGTGCGGCACTATTATGGACTATCAATGATTTTCCTGCTCGTAGCTATTTGTCTGGCTGGAGTGGTCAAGGCTATAAAGCATGCCCTACATGTAACACAGACACACCCTCATGTCGTGTAATCGATAAGACAGCTTATGTTGGCCATAGACGATTCTTGCCTAGTAGGCATAAATTTAGGGAAAATTTGTTATTTGATGGCAAAAAAGAAACAAGAGGTCCTCCGAGATGACTAAATAGTGAACAAATATTAGAACACTAAAAGGTCTCTCTGATCGTGTTCCGGGGAAACATCCTAGTAATAAAAGCAGGAAAAGAAAGTGTGATGCGCGTGATGCGTCAAAGACAAATTGGACCAAACAAAGTTTCTTCTTCGAGCTGGATTATTGGTCTTCTCTCGAACTAAAACACAATCTTGATATTATGCACGTGGAGAAAAATGTTTGTGAGAGCTTGTTGGGTACTTTGTTGATGAATGAAAAATCAAAAGACAATTACAAAGCAAGACAAGACTTGAAAAATATGGGTATTCGACCACATCTATGGCTAACAGAGAAAAACAACAAGTTCTACCAACCACATGCTCCTTACTTGTAAGAACTCTCTTAAATGTCCCAATACGACTCGTAAGTGAAAACCCTGACCCCTGAAACCTTACTGTACATGAAAATCAAGAAAATCAAGATTTCTGGTCTTCAGGCGGGCCGCGTAAGGTTTGAGCATATCTTTACGCGGGCCGCGACAGCTCACAACTTATCCGGAACAGCAACCAGGCCACGTGGCAGCCACGTGGCAGAACTAGGTATGACACGCTAGCCCTAATCTACGAAATAGGTGTCCACGCGGGCCGCGTAAGCTTTGAGCTAAGGTTCACGCGGGCCGGGAGAGCCCCAATTTTCAGCTATAAATAGGACAGGTTACGAGCAGTTCAGAAATGTCGAAAATTTTAGTTCAAACACGAAATATACTGCTCTGAAGTCAAATTTACTTTCAATATTAGCAAGGCGCTGCTACGATACAGGGTATTAACTCGATCGCTGCTACGATTCAATGTCCGGTCGATTGAAACTATCCAATGGATGTTTAAGTGCTGCCCACATTAGGGTTATGCTTTGTCATTCGTCATGAATTCGATGGATGTTTAAGTATCTCACTTTGTCATTTGTTGTGAGGGTTTAATCTCGTAAGTTATCGTAAATGCTGTATTAGTTACTGACCTAGTTCGTGTGCATGTTATTAATTTAGGTAACAAGGTTAATCAGTAGACTAGACTCTGCCCGTGTTAAATCGGCAAAGTGAGTCATTCTCTTTTTTATCAAATTACTTTCAAAATCATGTTTGCTTTCAAAGTTATAATTACAGGGATTAAGTCTTTGTAGTCACCATATTACAGCCGGTATGTGGGGTTTTGTATACATTACTTGATAACTGTCACCATTGGACAACGGGTTAGCCAAGGGGTGATATGACCATAATCAGAGACATCATTGAACAACGAGATAGCCAATAGGTGGTCGAGTGATAAATACCGTGGGTAGATGGTTGATATGTATAAACATTGTAATCGCTCTTAATACTGTAAATTATAACAACTTGTCGTTTTAGTAAAAAGAATGATTCACCAGTATTTCCCTGCTGACAAAACCTTTTTCAAACATGTTTCAGGTGATCTCTTGTGATTCAGGAAAAGTGCCTAGAAGCACTACAAGCTTAAGGAAGTGGCTCAATATAAATAAAGAAACATGTTTTGTAAAATAAAGATTTCCCAGTGAAATCATCTGATTGTAAATTACAAGGGGTTTTATCCCGAATTATGAAACGAAATAATCCGGCATTTTGAGTTTTAAAAAGATCCTGCTAAAATCTTCCGCTGTCAAACTCAATTAAATAAATACCACGGGGTTCCTGTCCCGTGGCTCTTGAACCGGGTTAAACTGGGCCGGGGGCCGTGACAGGAAAAGGTGGTATCAGAGCCACTGAGTTAAGCTAATTAAGTATTTTAGAAATACTTAATTTTCCTGATTACCAATTTGTGATTATGTGTTTTATTAACTGACTAATTGTTAATTACAGTATGGGTAAGCAAAAGCTTTCGAAAATCTATCTTAAATTAGATAGTTCACCAAGAGAGAAGGGAAGTTCATCCCAATCAAAATTCTCGAGATACTCAGTAGATACTGAGGAGGGAATATTTGTTCGTAAAGCCCATTATGAGGAACCACTTTCTCCTAATAAAAGAAGTTTGATTATTAAGAAAAGTCAGGAGAAAATAAAGAAATCCCAACCAAAAGAAATGAGAATTAATCAGGAAATCCATAAATTAGGAAGTAACCCACCATGGGAAGACAAGTTAGATGAAAAATGGGCAGATCTCTATATGTTAGCTACAGTAGCAGTGAATGCTAATATTTAAATACCCTGACCCAGTATTAGCATCCTTATCACCTATAATCCAGAAACTCTACCCAGTAAATAAATAATTTTACAATAAACCCTAGTATGTTTAAATTTCAGTTGATCTTTGTATTAAATTAGTCACACGGTATGCAATAATACTTGAAGGTTATCTATTAAATTTTGTTATAAAATTTTAACTTAATATTTTGCATATATGCTAAACAGCATGAATGAGTTATCTGAAGCCCTTCAGAATCTCAATCTTTATCCGGTGAAAATAGAAGTTTCTAGAGACTTTACTGGTTATATACCCGATATAGAAGAACCTATGGAATTCAACGCTTCACCTCCAGAGAAACCAAAGTCTAAGAAAAGGAGAAGATTTGTAGGTTGGAGACGTGTACGCAAGAGGAAACCAGTAACTAGGAGAATTCCCAAAATAGAGAATCCCATAGATAAAGGAAAAGGAATTGCAATTGAGGAAGATTCCAGGCAAGTAGAAATGGAAATTGGGGAAGGTTCTAATCCAGTCGAGGAATTACCAGTACAGGAGGAATTGGATCGCGTACTGGCAAGCTGTGATATTCTCAGGCCCATAAATAACAACCTCTACCCTTATCCTGCTGAAACTCAACTTCCAATAAACTTAGAACCGGCCATTCCAGACCCTCTGATCCATACTCAACCTTTAGGAGAAATGGACGAGTGGTGGACTAACGATTGGCAGTTTCAAAACCTTCTAAATAATCCTTATACGTTTTCCCTCAGTTTGACCCAGAACCTATACCAAACCCACCAATGAGTAATGAAAACTTAGCTGAACTCCGCCATTTTGGCAAGGAGCTGATGGATGCTGGGAATAGGATCCGGGAAATAGGAGGACAAAATTCCTGGAAATACGACGAGAGGGAGCATCGCTTTTGAAATGCCAGCTGGTTAGGGATAATGTGGTTGTGAAGTTATGATTATATAATAATATAATAATCAAAATAAAACGTGTAAAATAAAAATAAAACTTTGTAACATAATGGTGTATACGGATGCATAGTAGGATATATATAAAAAGGAATCGAGAAATCGATAATTTTGGATATATATTTATGTTGTGAAATATGTATGATTGTTTTGTGCATAATTGTTATTTATTTTGTACTAATAAAATTATATATATTAATTATCAGATAAAAAACGCTAATAATGAACCAGTTAACGAGGTTAACCAATCTGAGCAACATCAGGAGGATCACTTTATGACTAAGCAAGATATAGAAAATATCGTTGCTCAAGGGATAGCCAATGCTATTCCAGCAATCCTTGTTGCTGCCCAGAAACATGTTGAACCTCAACAAATCATTCCTAGCAAACGTACTTCTGAAGATAACTTCAGTAATAGCGTAAACAGAGGCGGTAACCATACTAATAACAATAATGATCCACGGCAGATCCCGCTCCCTAAGAAAATGAAAGCTGCAACGCCTGGTTGCACTTACAAAGAATTTCTTGCTTGTAAACTAGCTGAATTTGCAGGCAATGAAGGAGCAACTGCGGCACTGCGTTGGTTAGAGAAAACCGAAGCAGTGATTATAATAAGTAAATGTGCCGAAAATGACAAAGTCATGTACGCGTCGAATCTTTTCAAAGAAGGGCACTGGAATGGTGGAATACAGTACTTCAAGCCAAAGGAAGAAATGTGGCATATGCCATAAATTGGGAAGAATTTAAAAGTCTGATAGAAAGAAAATTTTGTCCCGAATATGAAAAAGAACAAATGACAAATAAATTTCTGAACCACCGGATGGTGAATGTAGACTGTCGAGGGTATACTTCGACATTCTTCAAGTATGCGAGAGTAGTACCAACCCTGGCTTCGCCAGAGCCGGTGCTCATTTCTCGTTATATTTGGGGATTGATTAGCGAAATCCGTAATATTGTTAAAGCTGCGAGACCTCGCACTATTGACGATGCAGTAGAATTAGCTAACACCCTAACTGACGAGCTAATACGCACAAGAGATGAAAACAAGAAAAAGGAACTGGCTCAGAAAATTACCCAAGGATTTCGTGTGGGTAATAATAGCAACTTCAAGAAAAGAGGAACAGGGCAATCCTCAACTCCGCCGTTTTGCAGGAATTGCAGAAAGAAACATTATGGAAGATGTAATGTAACCTGCAACTTTTGCAAAGTTGTAGGACATCGCGAAGAAGACTGCAGAAAGAAAACAAAGATCTGCTATAACTGTGGAGAAGTAGGACATTTTAAACCAGAATGCCCTAAATTGGTTAAACCAGCAGACAATAAAGCCAAGCCAGCAGACGGAGCTACCAAGAAGAATGTTCGAGCATTTCAGTTAACTACTCAGGAAGCCGAGCTAATCCCCGATGTGATAGCTGGTACGTTCCTAGTTCACAACGTTTACGCAAAAGTATTATTTGACTCTGGTGCAAACCAAAGTTTTATAAATACTACATTTTTCCAAGCTCTTAACTTACCCTTAACCAACCTTAGTCAGATTTTTACAGTCGAAATCGCAGATGAGAATTCTGTTAAAATAGATAAGGTTTTGCGAAAAGAAAATATAGAACTTTCAGGTCATAAATTTCATGCAAACCTATTACCAATGAATTTAGCTGGGTTCGATGTTGTGTTAGGAATGGATTGGTTAGTAGCCAACCATGCTCGAATCCTCTGTGATAAGAACTCTATAGAGATTCATGCACCCACCGGAGAAGTAATTATGGTTACCGGAAATAAGCCACGCAAGCCACTAAAGTTCATTTCAGTAATGAAAGTTGCTAGTTATGAACGAAAGCAAGGAATAGTGTATATGATTTCAGTAATCATTAACACTAAAGGAAAGGAACTTAAGGAAATTCCAGTAGTATCAGAATACCCAGATGTATTCCCAGAAGAACTACCTGGATTACCACCCGACAGGGTAGTAGAATTTAGAATTCATCTAATTCCCGGAACTACACCGATAGCCAAGGCACCTTATCGGTTAGCACCCACTGAAATGCTAGAATTGAAAAAGCAATTAGATGAATTACTAAGTAAAGGATTCATACAACCTAGTTCATCCCCTTGGGGAGCACCAGTGTTGTTTGTAAAGAAGAAAGATGGGACAATGAGAATGTGTATTGATTATAGGGAATTAAATAAGGTTACAATTAAGAATAGATACCCATTACCTAGGATTGATGATCTTTTTTATCAACTTCAAGGAGCTAGATACTTTTCTAAGATAGATTTAAGCTCTGGATATCATCAATTAATGGTACAGGAAGAAGACATACCTAAAACTGCTTTTAGAACTAGGTATGGTCATTACGAGTTTACAGTCATGCCCTTCGGGTTAACAAATGCTCATGCAGCATTCATGGACATGATGAATAGGATCTGTAAACCGTATTTGGATAAATTTGTAATTGTCTTCATCGATGATATCCTTATTTATTCCAAGAATCAGGAAGAGCACTGTCAGCACTTGCATACACTCTTAACTTTGTTAAGAAAAGAAAAGCTTTATGCCAAATTCTCGAAGTGTGAATTTTGGCTACAAGAAGTGCAATTTTTAGGACACATGGTGAATCACGAAGGTATTCACGTAGATCCTGCTAAGATAGAGGCAATTATCAAATGGAAGGTCCCACAATCAGCCATGGAAATTAGAAGCTTTCTAGGACTAGCTGGTTACTATAGACGGTTTATTAAGGATTTTTCTAAGATAGCCGTGCCATTAACTAAGCTAACCTGTAAATCAGTTAAGTTTGAATGGGGACCTAGGCAAGAAGAGGCTTTTAAGATTTTAAAGCAAAAGTTAACAAATTCTCCAATTCTAGCCTTGCCAGAAGGAACAGAGGATTTTGAAGTATACTGTGATGCTTCAAAACTAGGATTAGGATGTGTGCTAATGCAATGCAGAAAAGTAATTGTGTATGCATCAAGGCAATTGAAAAAGCACGAGGAGTCCTATACAACTCATGATTTATAATTAGGAGCCATAATTTTTGCCCTTAAAATTTGGAGACATTATCTGTATGGAAGTAAGTTTACTGTCTATACGGATCATAAAAGTTTAAGGTACATATTTGGGCAAAAAGAGTTGAACATGAGACAAAGAAGATGGATGGAAATACTTAGCGACTATGACTGTGATATTCAATATCACGAAGGAAAAGCAAATGTAGTTGCAGATACCTTAAGTCGTAAGTATCATGAGAAACAACGACGGGTTCGTGCTCTTAGATTAAATCTACAGTTAGATTTAATGGAACAATTAAAGAAGGTTCAAGAAACAGCAATCAAGGACGATGCTGAAGGAATGAAAGGACGAATAAAAGAATTAGAGCAATGAAAGGATGGAATTTGGAAATTCCATAAGAAAAGAATTTGGGTACCTAAACAAGGAGAATTAAGAGATAAAATTTTAGAAGAAGCTCATAAATCTAGGTATACCATGCATCCAGGAAATAATAAGATGTACCAAGATTTAAGAAATAATTTCTGGTGGATAGGAATAAAAAAGGACATAGCCAGATATGTTTCTAAGTGTCTTACTTGTTCACAAGTTAAGGCAGAACACCAGAAACCTTCAGGTCTACTACAACAATTAGAAATGCCAGTATGGAAATGGGAACTCATAACAATGGATTTTGTTACTAAGTTACCCAAAACCAGAAAAGGTAATGACGCGATTTGGGTAATTGTGGATCGATTAACCAAGTCAGCTCATTTTCTACACATGAAAGAAACCTTTAGCATGGAAAGGTTAGCCAAGTTGTATGTAGACAAAGTAGTATCCTTACATGGAGTTCCATTCTCCATTGTATCAGATAGGGATAGTCGTTTCACTTCTCATTTCTGGACAAGTTTCCAGAAAGCAATGGGAACTCGACTAAATTTGAGTACTGCTTATCATCCACAAACAGATGGGCAAAGTGAAAGGACGATACAAACCCTGGAAGACATGCTTCGGGCATGTGTGATAGATTTTGGTGGAAACTGGGATGACCACCTACCCTTAATTGAATTCTCCTATAATAATAGTTATCATTCAAGTATCGAATCTGCCCCATTCGAAGCACTATACGGACGTAAGTGTAGAACTCCAGTATGCTAGGCAGAAATAGGAGAAAGTCAATTATCAGGTCCTGAAATTGTACAAGAAACTACCGACAAGATCACTCAAATCAAAGAAAGACTAAAAACGGCTCGAGATCGTCAGAAGAGTTATGCAGACAATAGACGGAAGCCGTTGGAATTTCAAGTAGGAGACAAAGTACTATTGAAAGTTTCTCCTTGGAAAGGAGTAGTTCGATTCGGTAAGAAAGGAAAACTAAGTCGCCATATGGAAATTCGCTACACTTTTTATCTATTACGCTATACATATCAAACCTGTATACTCGCCAATACTTTTGTATTGACAAATATTTTAACGTATGTTGCAGGTTAGATCGCAGGCTATATCGAATCAAGCTAGGAAGTCTAGAAACTCAACTAAAATCTAGGTTGTCGGATTTATATTGTTCGAGAGGACAAGAAATCTGTGATAACTTATGTGATTGTATTATTTGTTAGTATGGGATAACGAATGTATTAAATACTATCGCAACATAGTTGTTATGGATTCTCTTGAGCAATCTGATTCGCCTAGTGTCGCGCCCCGATGATTCCGCCATCGGTTGGGGTGTGACAGATTGGTATCAGAGCCATAACTATAGGGAACTAGGCCAGACTCTACCTAGTCCGGGTCGACGTCTTAGAAATTGACCTAGTCTATAGTCTAAGTACCAACAGGTTAACTCGTACAAACCCAGTGGGGTTTGTATCGGGCCTACTCGATACTCTCGATCGAAATTGCTAAAAGCTACAACTTTGTGTGAACACCGCGTACTACAACTTCACACGAAGAAGCCTTTCCTAAGGCTGAAATACTACTTAGCCTTTCCTAAGGCCGACACAATGCACATGTTTTCGAAAATACTCACATAACGAAACCAAGCGATCCAGTCAAGATCAGGTGTGAAAACCAAGAACTCTCGATAGGATTGCTCACTCAGAGCATTTTTCTAGCACGAGAACCTTTCATCGAGTTAGGAGTGACATCCACATCTCGACGAAAGTCTCCATTTCGAAATCTAGTGGAGCTCGCGAATTTATTCGAAGAGCATAACCACAATTAGGAACGAAACTATTAAGTCAGGGGTGAAACCCGTACCTCAATAAGTCGTTCCATTCTCTAAATTGGTTTTCAAAAGCTCTCACCAAGGACTCGACCATCATGATAACTCGAGCCACGTGATGACTAGGAAGACGAATGCCATGAGCTGCATCCCAGTGGAAGCAGGGAGTCTTCTAGGTCAACGCGTGCGCACGAACTTGTTAAATATAGTTGGGTTACCTTGGGTAGTCGACGCCTAAACACCTAAGGCACTCTATCATACGACCCGCCAATCCTACAACTGGTTGGAAACTTATTTACGTTTTGAAACTTTACAATTTATCGATTTCTCGATTTAACGATTTTCACTCCCTGTTTTATAAACGCACAATTCGCACAGCCATCGCAATCTAAAACGAAACCCGAATGTTCGCAACAAAACTACTGCATAATCTATCGCCTTCGCTATCGTTTTCTCACTTTAACGCGTCCTCGCATATTCTAAATCAACCTGTATGTGTATGATTACAAGTTACATCTATATAAATATATATATATATATATATATACGTATAAACCAACAAGTCATTGTGTGAGAACTTAGGAATTTCGTGTTTCCTATGTGGCTCCTATGTGATTCGCAAACTAATATACTATCGCATCAAGTTTTGAACACACTCAATCGCATCGCAAAACTCAAAAATCATTATGATCGAATCTCATTTCAAGTCTCTTCCTGTCTAGATTCCTTCCAACAACTCTACCTCGAGACGAATAGCTAGGAGAAGAGCCAAACGAAGCGCCGATAAGAGGATTGCATCACTTGTGACTAAGGAAGTGGTTAAGCTTATTCCTCAAATTGCCGCTCGAGTGCACTCTCTCAGCAACTCTCGAGCCTCGGAAGACTCCAAGACGGAAGCGCCGTAATCTGCTTTTCTTTACAAACACTTCAGAGCCTGTGACCCGATGGAATTCACGGGTGAAGGAGGTGTGACTCAACTACTCCAGTGGTTCGATTCTATCGAAGTTACCCTTCGTCAAAGTGGGTGTCCTGATAGTTTCCGCACTACTTGCGCTACCGGAGTATTTCAATCACGAGCACTCGACTGGTGGACCGCCGAACGTAACAAACGTGGAATCTCCGCAGCTTACGCTCTCTCTTGGGATGAGCTGAAGGAGCTCATGAAAGAAGAGTACTATCCTCCTCACGAGATCCAGAAGCTAGAAAACGAATTTTGGGAAATCAAGCAAACAAAAGGTGACAATGCTGGCTACACCGCAAGGTTCAAACAGCTTAGCATAATCTGCCCAGGTCAGGTCAACACTTCAGAAAAGGCCATCGCGAAGTACATTCGTGGCTTGCCTGAGTGCGTGGATGATTTTGTCGAAGCTGCAAGGCCAGCTACCATCGAAGAAACCTACCGCTTAGCCGCAGAAATCAACAACAAACGACTCATGGAAGGGTTATTCTCAAGGAATCCTGTCAAGCAAGCTCATCAAGCAATCGCCATTAATCCTTCAGGCGAACATGTTGACGATTCTCCTGATGAATCTGCTGACGATTCATCTGACGAATCTGCTAACGATTCTCCTGATGAATCTGCTGACAATTCATCTGACGGATCTGCTAACGATTCTCCTGATAAATCCGCTGACGATTCATCTAACGAATCTGCTGCCGATTCCCCTGGCAAATCTGCCGACGGTTCCTCCAACAACAAATCGGCCAAAGACTCTGCAAGTGAGTCCTCAGACGAATCCTCCAAAGACGACACCTCTTCGCAAGACACCGACAAACCCAGCCGCAAATGAAAGACTTCAAGCCCGAACTCATCAACAACCGAACTGCTGCAACCGAAACCTCTTCAAGCAGTTCCGATGTTTCCAAAACAAGCTTACACTGGAACTCATCCTCAGTGTTACTCGTGTACCTATCATCACCCAGTTGGGGCTGACTGCCGCTATTGCAATAACTGCAATCGTTACGGTCACTTCACCCGCAACTGCCGCATCGAACCGTGAACTTGAGTACAACAACAGCAGCTCCAGCAAAAGCCTTCAGCAGCAAACATTTAGCAAGCATAGGATAAAGTTGTAATGAAATGATTTTCGACGTCGTTTCTAAGTTTTGAACCTGCTTTCTTACTCAATATTGCCACTGTGCGTAACACTAACTCTCGCTTTCGTATTCTCCTCCACACTCTAGTCGTCACACCTAGACTAGATTCACGCACATACTATATACTATATCACGAAGTAATGTGTTTTACCCTCACTACACTCATGGAACGAGGTACGATACACGTGCAAGGAACGACTAATCGCGGGTGCACACGGGATTATTTTGGTCAATGCACGGGGATCGTAGTAAATTCTAAGGTGCCATAAGCGTTACGACGAAGTATGACACCAATCCACGGGATCTAAGTAGTAGGGATCAAGCAAGGTGTGCTTTACCATACTACCGAAGTTTCGTGCAGAAAGTGCCATGTGGAGTTGAACGTTATTAGACCTATATACTATTGTGATTATTTTCAACACACTACACTCAATCGCAAGGCGTAACAACTGAATCACATCATCGCAAGACTTGTCGTAAGCCTGCAAACGCAATGCAATCACCTCATCGATGGACTCGGGGGAGTCTACCTCGCAGGGCAATTGCATCAACGCAAGACTGGCCGTAAGTCTATTGCAATGAATCTCAGCAAGTACATAAACGCTCATGATATCGTTGAGTGAGGACCTATTCTACCCTCCTCGATAACCGTGATGCGTCGTAACGTAACGATAAGCTTATTCGAAACAAGACTCGAACTCGACTAATCGCAATACCTCATCATGTGTATCTCGCAATCTCTATCGCTTATTATGTAAATCTATATCGCTTGTTGTGTATCAATCTATCGCTATCGCCTACCGTTATCCGGGATATTTGTGTAAAGTTGGCACACATGACCTCGCTTCACGAGATGAAGCTCATATGGTTAAAGAAAGGCGTTTTAGTCATATCAGCGGCCTTTCGTGGAAAAAGGCCATGTGGGGTCTCATGTTAGTTAAATTCTGTGGTGTTAATCAATCAAATCGAACCGTATAATCGCGTAGAACTCCATCGATTGCAATGCAACAACTGCCAATTATCGTAATTCGCTATCGCCTCCGTCATTACTGGTGTTGTGTTGTGTTATTCGCTTAATCGCTTATCGCTTATCGCTTATCGTGTGTAGTCTACCACTTATTCGTGTATCGCGTACCGCTTATCGCTCGTTTGGTGTTCATTGCAGTCTGTGTGGTATTAGTACACATGACACCGCTTCACAAGGCAAAACTAGCCTGGTTAAACATAGTGTTTCGTCATGTTAGCAAACTCTCGTGGAAACGTGCCATGTAGTTTTTTTTAATGTGGAATCAAATCGAAAATGTGCTATTCGCTTATCGCTTATCGCTCGACGCACGCTGTTGTAGCTACGCTCGTAATTCAACTCGCCGGCTTAACTTATTCGATTCTATCTTATACTCGGTCTGACTTTCTATCGATTGGGCCGAGTAAGCGCAATTCTATCCATGTCGTATCGGCACACATGACACCGCCTCACGAAACGGAAGTAATATGGGCAAAACATGGTGGATACGCCGCTGGTACTTCCTATATATAAGTGTTTTAATCATATTAACGAACTTCCGTGGGAAGGTGCCAAGTGGGGCTTGATGCTAAATTATCTTTTTTTTTAAACGGTTAAAACTGATTTTTATAAAACTTTCATTAAAACCATGGAACAAGTGAAATTCCTCACAATGTGGAGGTAACATCGAATCAGCTTAACTCCATGTTCAAGGGGAGCTTTCATGAGTCCAAATTTTTCCTTAAAACCTTTTGCAATATCAAAAACAAGACTTTCTTGAGACGTTGGTTCAACATCGAGTTCAGCTTGAACCCATGCCATAGGAGAGTTTTCGTAACCCCAGTTTTCATTTTCGAATTCCTTAAAATGTTTGAAACCTAAACTTTCTTGCAACGTTGGTTAACAATCGACTCAGTTAACCCTACGTTATGAGAAACCTTTCAAAGTTCTTTAAAATTTCAATCACATCGAACTTACAAATTCTTCGCGACTCAAGGTACTCTTGGAACGCCAACTCATGGGATGCTCCTTTGGTCATTACGTCGCTTCTCACTATCGTAATCAATCTCTCTTATTCGAAACACTCTCGCTTGTCAACTCTCAGCCGATTAACTCGTTGTATCGCTACTTACCCAGGATCAACTCTCAAAGGTCTACCTATTGGATTAATTTCGGGACGAAATTTCCTAAAGTAGGGGAGACTGTAACAACCCGCACTTTTGTGCGTTGTTACTACTCGATATACTCGTTACGCCTAGCACCAGAGATTCGGATCATAATGTAACTATATCGCATATATCGCTATTCGAAGGATAATCGCATATTTTCGAAATACATTATCACTATACTACATCAATCACAAACACTAACACTCACAATGACATTGAGTGAGGACCCATTCTACCCTCCTCGGTGGTCGTGATGTGTCGAAACGCAGACTATTAACGCTAACAAAGACTCTCGGGTGAGTGCTATAGCTCCAGTCGTCGTGACGATGATGACAATACGGGTGAATAGTACCCCGTCAGTCTTTGTGGCACAAAACACAATAACGTTCACGATGACATCAAAGAAGGACCTATACTACCCACCTTGATGGCCGTGAAACGTTGCTAATAATCGCATACTCGAAACGGAAACCGATTGTTAATTATCGAAACTTTGAATTATGGATACGTAAATACGACCCCTAAGTGATATATATACATATATAATAATAATATAAATTTACTATGAAAAGCGCGAACTTCGAAAACGATCGAAAACGGAGAAATCCACCGCATCGGAGTGCCCATCCGGACGGATGGGTCATCCGGACGGATGGGCTATCCGCACGGATAGCCATCCGGACGGATGGGCCATCCGGACCAGTAACTCCCTTCACCTAATTTTGCCTATAAATAGCCTGCCACACTACTGTTCAAGTGATGTGACAGCTCCCACTCGACCAAGCATGCTTCAGGACCCTTTTCTCTCGATTCCTCGCGATTCCGGTAAGATTTCAACCTAGAAACTTGTACTTCTATGATCTACACTCCATTCTACATCATTCTATCTTTTAAAACTCAATTTCTAACCGTGAAGTCTGCTGATTTGAGGCGTTTTGAGGTGATGTCACCAAGAGTTCTTAGGAACTTCAAGTTGTGACCTCATCCCACCATAAACGACTCAGATCTGGGTGATTTCCACATGTTTTGATAACAAATCTCACCTAAATCTGTGCATCTAGCCAAGGAACTGTGCGATTTCGAGTTAACCACGAGAAACCGTCAAGAACGGCCAGTTCTAATAGAGCAGGGTGATTCCCGGCCGTTAGAGCGGGTCGGAATGGATGGAATTTCAAGTGTTAGTGCGAAATTACACCGTCCCGGTAACTCCGCACGTATTCCTTCCGATAAACACTCAAAAACAGTGTTCAGAATGCGAAACAGACGTGTCATCCGGACGGATGAGCACCATCCGACCAAATAAATGACTTTTCAAGGCTATTCTCGCTTAACCGTACATCGTTTACTCTATTCTTCTACGATTAACGCAGACGTGCCCGTAACCGACCCAAGCAAGTTGTATTCCCGCTAAATACGCACTGTGAGTATACTTGAACCCTTTTTAATCGTATTTTGGGTGTAACATACGTTTTTAGCAAATCGAACTTATCAAACGAATTATTCAATCAATCGAATTATCACTTGCGAATAACTGTTATGCATAGATATACGTGATGCTAGTTGCATATGTGCTAGGGCTTATACTCGCGACGTCCCACCATGACTAGTATAGTACTATTGCGCCCGACGGGGTCTAGTTTGCCATCGCATATTCGAGCATCGAGGACTTAGTTGGTAGTATCAGCTTTGTGAGTATATATGTCGTGTGTTACGTTCTTGCATATGGAAATTCGCTACACTTTTTATCTATTACGCTATACATATCAAACCTGTATACTCGCCAATACTTTTGTATTGACAAATATTTTAACATATGTTGCAGGTTAGATCGCAGGCTATATCGAATCAAGCTAGGAAGTTTAGAAACTCAACTAAAATCTAGGTTGTCGGATTTGTATTGTTCGAGAGGACAAGAAATCTGTGATAACTTATGTGATTGTATTATTTGTTAGTATGGGATAACGAATGTATTAAATACTATCGCAACATAGTTGTTATGGATTCTCTTGAGCAATCTGATTCGCCTAGTGCCGCGCCCCGATGATTCCGCCATCGGTTGGGGTGTGACAGCGAGAGCCCCAATTTTCAGCTATAAATAGGACAGGTTACGAGCAGTTCAGAAATGTCAAAAATTTTAGTTCAAACACGAAATATACTGCTCTGAAGTCAAAATTACTTTCAATATTAGCAAGGCGCTGCTACGATACAGGGTATTAACTCGATCGCTGCTACGATTCAATGTCCGATCGATTGAAACTATCCAATGGATGTTTAAGTGCTGCTCACATTAGGGTTATGCTTTGTCATTCGTCATGAATTCGATGGATGTTTAAGTATCGCACTTTGTCATTTGTTGTGAGGGTTTAATCTCGTGAGTTATCGTAAACGTTGTATTAGTTACTGACCTAGTTCGTGTGCATATTATTAATTTAGGTAACAAGGTTAATCACTAGACTAGACTCTGCCCGTGTTAAATCTGCAAAGTGAGTCATTCTCTTTTTATCAAATTACTTTCAAAATCATGTTTGCTTTCAAAGTTATAATTACAGGGATTAAGTCTTTGTAGTCACCATATTACAGCCGGTATGTGGGGTTTTGTATACATTACTTGATAACCGTCACCATTGGACAACGGGTTAGCCAAGGGGTGATATGACCATAATCACAGACATCATTGGACAACGCGATAGCCAATAGGTGGTCGAGTGATAAATACCGTGGGTAGATGGTTGATATGTATAAACATTGTAATCGCTCTTAATACTGTAAATTATAACAACGTGTCATTTTAGTAAAAAGAATGATTCACCAGTATTTCCCTGCTGACAAAACCTTTTCCAAACATGTTTCAGGTGATCTGTTGTGATTCAGGAAAAGTGCCGAGAAGCACTACAAGCTTAAGGAAGTGGCTCAATATAAATAAAGAAACATGTTTTGTAAAATAAAGATTTCCCAGTGAAATCATCTGATTGTAAATTACAAGGGGTTTTATCCCGAATTATGAAACAAAATAATCCGGCATTTTGAGTTTTAAAAAGATCCTGCTAAAATCTTCCGCTGTCAAACTCAATTAAATAAATACCACGGGGTTCCTGTCCCGCGGCTCTTGAACCGAGTTAAACCGGGCCGGGGGCCGTGACATTACTCTTTCAAACCAAGTGATCGAGAACGTTTTTGTCAGTTCATTAGAGGAGTGAGACTACCTGATGGTTACGGATCAAACTTTAAAAATAAGGTTTCTTCTAATAATTCAAATATAACCGGGTTAAAGTCTCATGATTATCACATCCTCATGCAACTATTGCTACCAATAGGGGTTCGAGCAGGTCTACCTTCAGATGTTTCAACAGCAATCACTAACCTTTGCACCTTCTTTAAAAAAATATGTGCACGATCATTATATGTGGAGGACATGCGAAAAGCACAAAAGGAAGTGGTAAATATAAATCATTGTAAACAACTTACACAACTAATATTTTGTAACTTTAAATACATTGCATTTTACAAAAACATTGCGTTTTACACAAACATTGTGTTTTAATAAAGCATAGTTTTAAACAAACAAACAAATAATATAAACAAGTCATTGCGTTTTGTAACATTATATACATTGTGTTTTAAAGAAACATATTTTAAACAAAGAATATAAACAAGCAGCCTAAACAAGCATTCAGCAAATATGTAGCAATAATGAAAGATCAGATTTCATACCGCTAACAATGCAATAGGTCCATTGAAGAGCTTGTCATTTCCAGGCCATTGTCTTCTTGTACGCCTTAAAACAGTCAGAATATATTCACACCAATTAAAATCCTGGGGTTTTTTTGTCACTTTTCATCGATGGCAAGAATCTTTGATTAACGTTACTACTTTGCATTGCCTCTGCCATGACCGTAAAAAATATAACCAAGAAGTTTAGTTTGAACATTCTTCCAAGCTCATTTCTTGATTTTAAATATTTAATCAAGTTGGCCGCATACATTTTCTTCAAAATATCTTTGCTGAATTGACCACGCCAGAATTTAATGATAAGATCATTATCTTTTGACCTCAATTTTTCCTCAATCTCTGTTTTTCCATTTGGTATTTGAAATACCTTTTGGATCAATTCAGCTGTGATCTTTATCTTCTCATCTCCTGTATTTATCTGATCATTTTCAGCATCAAAGTTTTTTACTAGCCAATATCCGAATTTGCGTGGAACTGAATGCAGCTTGAATGATAGTATGCTCTCAAACCCTATTTCTCTAACAACTTTCCTTTGCTCTTTTGACAAACTTTCAATATAATCTTTTAGATTATTGACTGCACATCTTATGTTTATTTTTTTTCCATCGTAATCATAATATGGTTGTTCTGGTTGTTCTTCTGTTTTATCTTTCCTCAATGATCTTTTTGGTTTTGATTCTGCCTTTTCCTTCTTTTGATTTTTTTGTCTGTTTCAGTCTTGGTGGTGGATCAACAAAATCATCATCTGATACATTGAAGTGTTTTAGAAACATATATTTTTTTCATGAAATTTGTTAAATGCGTTTTATGTTACCTGAATTTACTTGTTGTTGTTTGGAAGTATGCAGAACTATAGCTCGACTAGAATTTTCATCCTTTGGATCAGAAACTGTATCTTCTGAAGATTCTATCACCACTTTCTTTCTTCTCCTTTTTTGTTTTTCCTCTTGTTTTTTAACTTTAAACGGAATAATGAAACAATGTCAATTAACAAATTTATGATAAAACGCATTAGCTAACACTATAAAGATAAAAAGCAGTAATTCATAGTTTTAAGATAAAACGCAATACTTTACATCATATTATTTAACACACCAAATTAACATTACATAATCTCATTTTGTTTTTTATGATATTTTAATATAAAACGCATTAGTCAAGTAAAAAAAAGCATTTGATAGTATTATGATAAAACGCAATAGTTAACAACACATGTTTCTCAGCAAATTCAAAGATAAAACGCAATGATTCATACAGATACTATATCATAAATTCGATTACAATTATCATAATAATAATCTCTTTGTTTCTTCAAATTTATTAAGATAAAACGCATTAGTTCACAATATATAAATCCCATAAAAAGCATTAGCACCCTAGGTCATAGTTTTAACATAAAACGCAATGTAGTCTCTAATAACAAAAATGTTAACATAGGGATAAGATATCACTCATTAACAATTTTAGGGAAGGGATATGATATATTAGGTCTATTGCACTTCATAAAACGTAACTTGAATTCAATTAAAAAGAAAAAATACATAAAATTACCATTGTCTGAAATCTCTTTGCGTTTTCTACTACTTTGTTGTTTCATTGTTGATTTTCGGCTAATATTTACTTGTTCTATGTTCTCTTCAGCTGATGATGTTTTTGGCTTCTTTGATGATTTAGGGTTTTCAGAGACGGATTTGTTTTGAGTAACTCGAATGTAAACCTTCAAATTATCTCTCGACGACGCCATGAACTTCAATGGAGTATGATTTTCTCAAATTTCTGTATGTGTGTGATCGTTCAATGAAAGTGTAAAACGTAATGCAGTTTTTTTCGAAGCGTTTGAAAGCCCGGAGAGCGTGTTTAAATGTCAGTTTTTAATTTGATTTTGATCTAGACCGTAGATTGTGCAATTGGACGGTTATGATTACTTCCTATGCTTCCTAGCGAAATAAACTTTCTATTATGTCTCCACCATTTATTATAATTATAATTATAGTTGCCTTTATTGTTTGTTTAGAAAGTATATGTTTAGTTTCTCAACCATTGATTGTTCCATACAAACACCAAGTCCAAAGGTTCTTTTCAACAGGTCTACCAAGTGCTCAGATTATAAGGGTTGGTAGAAACTTAAATTATTTTGTCAATAGATTGTTCTACTGACACACAATCTATGTCACGTCAGCATAGATGCTCAATTACTCACAAAAACAACGTGCCTTATCCACAAAAGAAAAACTGTACATTTAACAAGATCTAGCACAAATATGAACACAAGTATGAAATCTGGAAAAGGAACCCAATCTGTGTTACAAATACATGTTCCTATTATCTCACATGTTATCAAATCAAAATCAAATCTAATGTACAAACTACCAATGAAAATGAGGTTAAAATCAGCCACATTGCAGCTTGTTAGATACAAGAGCCGCATGAAGATGACATTGTATAAAATTCGAAATAAAAAAAATCCCAAATGCGGAAAATGTAAGTAAGCCCTCTTTCCCAATGAAAAAGGATGAAATAACCAAATAATTTTCTACCAATAAATGAGGTTAGCCCCAAAATGTGCTTTTAACATATGGTTAACTTTTGAGAACCATCATGGTGCTGATGTTTTTGAGTCCTCTGTTTTATTTGTATTGCACATGCAGTTTGGACATGGGAATGAATATATTGAGTCGTTTGGTCTTTTTAATTCGACACCCTTTGAATCGCTATGAGCCCGCATGCCTAGCATGTGTCTTTTGAATGTTCTCCAACTGAAAATTCAAAAATTGAAACAGATTTAGAAAAATCTGCTTACAAAGAAACGGATCGGTCTCATGTTAATACACTCGAGGAAAACATATTTTAATGATAAGGCCCGCTTACGGTTTTGATCCCAATTTTTAGGAAATTACACATTAATTCCTCTCTGTTCACTCAGGCGTAACAATTTGGCCCTTGACACTAACAAGCGTTCCATTTTCTGTCACGTTTGTAAAATTACATTTTCATGTTCGTCCATGAGGTTTGGCTACTTTTGCGACTTTCGTCCAAAGGTTTGTTTTTCTACATCTGGATCCAAAAGGTTTAAAATCTTTGCCATTTTCATCCAACTCATTAACTCTATCCATTTTTTAAACGTTAACTCAAGGGTATTTTCGTCTTTTTAGACATTTTTTTTTTGTGATGATTAAACGGTTTGGTTGGAGAGAAAGTCAACAGAGGTGGATCTTTATTTCTTATAGTGTTTTTTTTTGTTTTGGTAAAAGTTGTCTAAAAAGACGGAAATGCCTCTCATTTAACGGAGAAAAATGGATGGAGTTAATGAGTTGGATGAAAATGGCAAAATTTCAAACCTTTTGGATCCAGATGTGGAAAAACAAACCATTGGACGAAAGTCACAAAAGTGGCCATACCTCCGGGACGAAATCGCATTTTACTCTTACTTTTTTTAGTAGTTGAGTTTTTAGTAGTTTTACAAATATTGAGCACTAAAGGTGTAATTTATAAAAAGTTGGGACGAAAACCGTAATCTTTGCACAATGACCATCCATGTAATTGACTCTAATAAAATAATAATAATAACATACCCGATATTAGGATTGTCAAAATACAAGGCTAACTTGCGTTTATCAGGTCTAATCGTCTTTGCATGTCCGTTATACATATATCTTCTGTGACCAAGAAGAAAATGCGGGAAATTTCCACCCTGAGTTGTCACAAACACTTCGCTATGTAGACACACCGTGTAGTCTATAGCAGCCATCCTCGAAGAATAATTCTACAAAAAGTTTTTACAAATAATTAATATATTAATATTAATTATAATAAAAACAAGAGCAAAATGCCATTTTCGTCCCTCAGGTTCGGCCAGTTTTGCGACTTGCGTCCAAAAGTTTGTTTTTCTGCATCTGGATCCAAAAGGTTCGGAATCTTGCCATTTTCATCCGGCTCGTTAACTCCATCCATTTTTCTCCGTTAAGTCGGAGGTATTTTTGTCTTTTTGTTAAGTTAAAGGGAAATTCGGTCTTTTTCACTTTGTGTACAAGCATTTAGCATAATGTACAAGTATTCTAAAATCAAAACCCTTCAAATTAACAAAAAAGACGGAAATACCCGTGACTTAACCGAGAAAAATGGATGGAGTTAACGAGCTGGATGAAAATGACAGGATTTCAAACCTTTTGGATCCAGATGTGGAAAAAGAAACCTTTGGACGAAAGTCGCAAAATTGGCCAAACCTCAGGGACGAAAAATGGCGTTTTACTCTAAAAAACAATAACTAATTAATATACTTTTTCAAAAAGTTAACACAAACCTTAAATGGTGCAAGTTCCTCAGCAGATGCTAACATTTCCTTAGTTTGTAAAAGCGGAAACATTTCTAGCAGAGGGGTCATATATCTCTCGGAATTATATATATGTCCTGACGCAAGAAATATAGACGTGCTTCTATCAAATCCCATTCCTCTAAGCATCAAGCCAACCTGGAAATCCAAATTAATAATTTATAGGTTTTTTAAGTTACTATTTTAAAATATATTTAATAAAAAGTATTACCTCTAAAGGTGTTAACGGACACTTGCCATTAACCCTATTGACTCCGGGCTGAAGGATTCTACCGGGTTTAGTAAATTTTCCTTTCCAACCCCTTTCTCTTGCGGCTATCATATCTTCGAGTTCTTTTCGTCCACCGTCATATACACAGCAAGAGAAAGCAATCATGTCCTGAGTGTATATTTTAAATTTGATTATGTGAGATTGAATAATCAGAATCAAATAATTAGTTATAAAATTAAAAGCTTTTGTATCTGAATTTGTAATAATCAGTTTTAACACGTGAATCCAAATATATTCCTAGAAAAGGAAATCAAATTAAGAGTAAATGCCATTTTCGTCCTTTAGGTTTGGCCAGTTTTGCGACGAAAAAGACTGAATTGCCCTTTTAAGTTAACAAAAAAGACAAAAATACCCCTGACTTAAACGGAGAAAAACAAATGGACAAACCTTTTGGATCCAGATGCGGAAAATGGACGAAAGTCGCAAAACTAACCAAACCTAAGAGACGAAAATGGCATTTTACTCTAAAATTAATATTTTAACAAACATAACAAACCTCTTCAAACCGTAGATGCACAGAAATGTACTTGCCACCATTATTTACACTTCGTTCTTTCATTCTAGAAACTAATGTTTCAGCCATTCTATATATAGGATCTGAAAACCGCAAAGCTTCATAATTCGCCAAACAACGAAGCCGTTGAACCTCTGGAGGCGCATCAAATGACAATCGGTTTGCAAATGGTGAAATCCTTATGACCCTAAAATTAAATTTATTTACAGCCAATACATCAAAATTATAAAATGATTAAAAAAAGAGTAAAATACCAATTTCGTCCATGAGGTTTGTCAAATTTTGCGACTTTTGTCTAATGGTTTGTTTTTCCGCATCTGGATCCAAGAGGTTTGAAATCTTGTCATTTTCATCCGGCTCGTTAACTCCATCCATTTTTCTTCGTTTAAGTCAGGGGTATTTTCGTCTTTTTTGTTAATTTAAAGGGCCATTAGGTCTTTTCACTTTATGGACAAGCAATTAGCATAATGTACAAGTATTCAAAATACCATCACTAAATAAAAAAGACGAAAATACCCCTTACTTAACGGAGAAAAATGGATGGAGTTAACGAGCCGGATGAAAATGGCAAAATTTCAAATCTTTTGGATCCAGATGCGGAAAAACAAACTTTTGGACGAAAGTCGCAAAACTGGCCAAACCTCAGGGACGAAAATCGCATTATACTCCTAAAAAAGATGAACTCACTTTTCTTCTAGTAGCCTTGGAAGAACCGTATCCCTGTAAAAACGAATAGGAGCCCAAGCTTTTATTTTGAAGTTGAATACGTTCGACATATTGTGGTCAAACCGTTCCATTAAATATCCAGGTATAGTGTTGACCACCCGCACGTCATTTTCCAGAGTTTTAACGAAAAAATCTTCATCGTATATGTCACTAAATTTACTGCAACAACAAAGCACATGGTCAAAGTCAAATTACTAACGGTCTGACTTTTGGATTTTAACAACGATCGAATTAATGTTTCACAAACCTAGGATCTCTCCATATGCTATGAAAATGGAAATTAGGAATCACTAGCGTTGCGTTAAGATATCCCGCCACAGCAACTGCATTGCATATCTAAAAACATAATTAATAAGTATTTATCATGATAAAATAAGAAATCTAAAAACTTCAAATGCAGCGTTTGGATTACCGATGTTCTCTGTTGATTTAAGCCACCGTTTGCCTCAACATATATGTACCCGTTGGACTCCGGTAAGCCTACAACAAACAAGATGGATGTACCCACATGATGAAAAGATCGAAAAATTTGAGATTTTTAATATAACGTTTATGCGGATAGAAGAATAGTTTCGTACCTCGTGAAGACTTGCTTATACAAGGCTTCCAACCTGCACCTTTAGCGCGTTTCCATACCGTTGATATCTACTTCAGATTCAATGACATAAATCAACATTCAACAATATATATATAAGATGGAAAATTCAAAAAAAGTTATTGTTCAAATGATTTCTATACTTCCATAATGTTTTGCTACAGTGAAATTAAAACAAAATTAATCTATTCATTATTCATTAACCAACTAAAGTCAAAATTAAAAAAAAAAGGGTGGTCAAAATTACATTAGGTCAAAATCTGCAAATCAATGACTAACTAACCGCATCAGCAGTGGAATTATCAGCATCCATATCACCCCTGACCTTCACATACAGCTCGGGGCTCCGGTACACCGATCCAACCGCCATGGACCGTTGAATTCCACCTGAAACGACGTCGAATTGCATGGACCCGGAGTAAAACACCATACCGGAAAAGTAAAGAAGCGGTACAAATAAGAAGAGGCCCTGACGGTGAAGGAGAAGGGAGAGTAAGATCCAGGCGAAGCGGTGAGGGAGTGACTGGTGGGTGAAGCGGGCGGAGGTTTTGGAGCGAGAGTGGCGGATGCGGGGGGATGCAGGGGGTGAAGGGCTGTGGTTGTTGAGGCGGGTTTTGATGGGGTGCATTGCTTGGTGGATTGATTACATGATAAGATTGGGGTTGTGGATGGAGATTAAACAAGGTAATGTGGGTTTGTTTTGGGGGAGGTGAAGGGAGGATGACAGAGTGTGTGTGTGTGTGCTGTAAATCACGTGAAGGTGAAGAAGGAGATGATAATGGCTGGATGGGGATTAAGCGGACAGCGGACTCTGTTTAGTCCGGGTGTTATGCGGGTCGGGTATGTTGGACCTCATCTAATAGGTGCTTTTGCAATATGTTTTGTTCCTTTCCTTTGGTTTACACTCACTTACACATTTAGCCTTCAATTTAAAAAAATTCAAGTCTGGTCTATGTTGTTGTCAATTGTTAGCAATCAAGTCCCTTCACATAACTTTCGTTAGTTGACCGCCCAGTAAGTTAACGGCATGGAGGGTAAAACAGTCATTTCCCCAAATCTGAAAAGTATCTTACATATTGAATCGTTTAACTTATCTTATAAGCAACACTCAAGTCCTTCCTCCCAAAAAAACCTGTCAAACTCAACAACCCCACCAGCGATTACCAAATTCTGACGGTTGCGAGCTCCGATCATCATCAATACGCTTTACAATGAGACAATACGTTGTTCTTCTAATCACATTCCACATTATAGGTACGACATGGTTTTAATTTTGTATTTAAACTTTCATTTGGTCATTCGATTCGTGTGTTGCTTGTATAATAGCTGAAATGTGCTTTGTTTTTCTTGGATTTATAGTGGGATTCAGGGTCCTGGTGACAAGGCGTCACATCAGTATCCAGTACCGGGTCCTGATGAGGACCGGCAGGGGGTTTTTAGTGGACCTTGTTTTGGCCGTCACCTGTGAAGTCTTCCAGCTGATTTTCTTGTACATATATGAAGAATAGGTAATAGCGTAACTATAACTGTTGTTTTTTGTTAGTTTTATCTAGTCATTTTTGGGTTTTAGTCGTTGATGATCAGTGTTAGTTACAACAATTCAGTGGGTTACTTGGGTTGG
This sequence comes from Helianthus tuberosus, assembly GCA_030545235.1. Lineage (NCBI taxonomy): Eukaryota > Viridiplantae > Streptophyta > Magnoliopsida > Asterales > Asteraceae > Helianthus > Helianthus tuberosus. Next base: position 190,082,075 of record CM060443.1, on the reverse strand, counting down.
TCAAGTTTTGGGTTTTAGTCGCTGATGATCAGTGGTAACCCATATTTTGAATATGTATAAATGTTGTATGACTTAATGATATTTATTAGTAATGATGAATCACTGATTTTATAGTTTATGCTTTATCAATGATGATGAAACACTGATTTTACAGTTTCTATTTGTTTAGTTTTAGATAACTTCTGGATGAACATGTATTTGACAGTTTCGGATTGCAAGGCTGATAAATGAACATGTGTTACTTTTAGTCATTTGAATGAACGTGTTTAGTTTTAGATAACTTGTTTGTGCATTTAAGTGAATGCGTGTATTTGAATGAACTAGTATTTGAATTGTAACACCCCGAAAATGGGTTTGGTAATCAAACCACGTTAACACTAAAAGACGGGTAAAGTACCGTTAGTGGTAAAATTTACCCGGTAAATATTAGGATTTAAATAATTAAACCTAATATTAAATAAAGGTTATACGAAGACTTTTGAGAAAATAAATTTACGAAAGGCCCGAGTTAACGGGACTTAAAAATAAAACGGGTTATAACTTTCCCGAACCCACCAAGTAACTAGGAATACCAACCTAGTTAGATATGTGCCTAAAATAAAGAAGGAAACTTGGGTAATAACCCTTATTATAAAGTTACAAACTAGAGGGGCCAAAAGAGGAAAATTTTAAACTTGATTTTATTTAATTAAAACTCTACACACACTAGTGGGTGTGTGCGTGAGATCGATCAGAAGAAGGAGCCAGGAGCTCAAACCCTAGCTCATCTCAATTTCACCAAATTGAAGGTCCAAATCAAGTCTAAATCAAAATCCGGGTACGAATTAGTGATCTCCACTAAAAAAGGAGTCACGAGGTATGTAAATTTCATAAGAAATCTCTAGTTGAATTTCTGAGCAAACCTAGAGAATTCGAATTAGATGATTGCATGCTTGTTATATGATGAAATAGGAACATTGTAGTGTCTAGGAGTAAACCCTAGACAAGTATATGATGAAGTTAGGCCTAATTCTTGTGAATTCATGATCACCATTGAAGGTGATAAGTGGGTTTTTGTATGAACATGTTAAACACTAGAAATTGATAGTTGTTCTAGTGTAATTTGAACTTTCGTAAGTAAATTCTGATGTTGTAGATGCGAAAATTGATATGAACATGTTAATTGATGTTAAAACATGGTTAAAACAATAACCATGAACTAGATAAAAGAAGAATGCAAATTATGCACATTAGGTGTTTGTTAAAATGCCTAAATGAGAACTAAAGTGTTGAAATTTAGAGTGAAAACGTGTATTTGAATTATATGGCAATTACGCGTAATATGTAGTGATAAGGGTTCTACATATTATGTTGATTTAGACTTAATGTTGTAAACCATGTGATTGAAAGTAGTTAACTTTAATAAGCTAAGTTAACTAATGATGAAGTCGAATAGTATTTCGACATAGAAAATAAGTGAGGTGGAATAGTCGTGATTGTTAATGACTAATTTAACCGCCTTGTAAATGTTGACGATAGTTTGACGCGTAACAAGCTAGGTGGAAGCTTGGAGAAGGAAGCGGGTCAAACGAATTTAAGAAGGAAAAGAGAAGCATGGTTTGGATGTGAGGTAAGTGAAGCTTACGCCTTTTACTTTATTACCAAATACTTGATTTCGAGTATTGAATCTGAATTGTATTGAGTAAACGAAACATGATGTTCCAGCACGATTTAAATGCGAGTCGGAAAAAGTGAGAAAGATGAGAAACCATGAATTATGGTAAAAAGGGTAAAAATGGTCAAATAGTAATCCGGACATGGACTAATGAATATATAAAGGGATTTGAAAGGACACCATTTGGCATGAGCCATAACGGGTCAAACAAAACGGGAACGATTCTTAAGTAAGATGAATTCAAAAGTAAACCGGGGTACGTTAAAGGGGATGCAATGGTAATTAAATACCATCTCGAAATGATAATTTGTCATTTCGACTAAACGGGTCAAATAGTGTTGTTAACACCATTTGTCAATAATATTTGATGATCGCTTGTTGAGTTTGTGATCACAGGAATTAACACATGGTTCGCATGGCTATTAACTAGAAATTAATAGCGAAAGGTATTTAAACGGGTCAATCTTATGGCCAGAGCCAGGTACGCATGTTTAGAATTATAGCTAAAAGTGACATTTGGTCAAATAATAGTGAAGTCCTTCGTCGCATAAATGAAGGGCTAAAGTTGACCAAAAAGCCCTTGAGGCGTAATAGGGCAAACAACTTTTAAAAAGTTGTTTAGAAATAAACGTCTTGATTAAATTGAGTCTTTGGAATTCGTATAAAAATGGGGATAGGGTGTAAACCAATAGAAGCATGATTTAAGTCTAAAGATGTAAAATACTCGTAACGGGTCAAAACGAGTATATATGCAAAACGGGTTAAAATTTCATAAGGAACCCGTAAAGTTGAATCTTGATGATTAGTAAACGGATAGAATATGATGACCATGGTATTTTGAAGGAAAATAACAAGTTAGTTTGGTAAAAGCATGAACGGGTCAAAAGTGTCTTAATTGAATTTCAAGCCGAGAGCTTGAAATCTAAAATTTTGAAAATTCAGATGTCGGATTTTTACTCCATGAGATGGAGGATTAAATTACGAACGCGTAGGAAAAAGAATCGCGTAAAACGGAGGTCTAGATCAAAAGTGATGCCATGTTGAAGTTTGGTTTTGATTAAAACTTACCTGGGCGAATATGCAGCACCAGCATCAACACATTCTGTCAAAATAGGACCGTGGCGTCGCGCCACGGCCAAAGCCCTTGGCCGTCGCGCGCGGCGACAGGCTAAAATGTTGAAAATTTTGTTTATTTTGTTTATTTCGATTATTTGACCCAATTATCTTGTTGTACTTGTTATTTAACTATCAAAACTGACTTCTAAGTTGGTTTTGATCATAGGTGAATGTCGAGGGTCCCGGATGAAGATCAAGTGGCGAGCAAGAACCGAACACACGTTAAATGAAGCTTTCGCGTCAAATCTTGATTTGTTTTGCTATAAGTGAATTATGTAAACACTTATAAATATGTTTTTGAAATGTTGTAAACATACGGGAATGTTGGTATGACAAGTTTTTGTAAAGTCACATTTTAGCATTAAAATGTGTATTTTATTATTAAAATCTTGATTAATTGAGACGGGCGTTACATGAATGCATGTAATTGACCGTAAACAAGGCCAAAAGTGTATAATTCAATTACATTTTTTTGTATATTAATATTTTTAAATAAAATTTTAAAACAAAAATACAAATGTATATGATTCAATTACATTTTAATTATAAAATCTTATGTATTTTTTTCTCGTTAAATATAATTATTGTATAAAATACCCGACTAATTTAACTTATGACAAAAAAACACATATTGAGAAAAATAAAATATAATAAAAATGGGTTAAACAGGTCAACCCGTCGAGGTTCAACCTAAAACTGGCCCAAACCCGTTTAGACTAAACACACACGCACGAATTTTGTATTAAGTGTCACACCCCAACCCTCAACGGATTTTGTCCAAAACTTATGGTATTATTTAAATATTTTATAATTAAACATGTCACAATATCAATTTGTCACACCATATATATATATAAGTTCAAATATTCAAACAATATTCAAAAGGGTAATAACATAGGAATTTCTTTATTAAACATAGGAAATAACAATACGTATGTTAGTTTAATAGTTTATTTGATGATTTTTTCTTATTAGTTGATTAACTACTGGATTAGGTGATTTCTTGATTAGTGAATGCTTGTTTTTTTATGTGTATTTTAAGAAATATGAATCACACAGTGAAACGATTTATCAAAATAAAAAGTTGAAGAATCATCTTCTAAAACTCATGAATAATTGAATATATTGACTTGACCCAACCCAACCCAACCCAACCCAACCCAACCCAACCCAAACCAAAAGAGTTAATATACAACGATAGTCAACCTACCCTAAAAACTCACCACCCAGGAAAAAAGTGATGGGTCATATGTTGAGACGTATACATTCATGCATTATTAGTTGTATCAAGATATTTTATACAACAAAAATAAAACCTATCAAGATTTAATAAAACTAATCTCTTCCATGTCCATCTTGTGTCATGTATTCATTTCAATTTCGCTTTCCACTTTTTTTAGTCCAACTTGTCCTTAATTATTGGATGCTACAAATCACACTAATGGTATATATTGGATGTTGGATATGACATCTCAACAGGTATTTTAGATTGTATTAGAATCATTACATATTTAGCACAATTGATAGAATATCATATTGTTAATGTCACTGTCATTTGTACTTGTAGATAAGAAAAATATTAATTCTCTAAACAACATCAATCTTGTTTATGATTATGTCACCTACAGTGTGATGAGATGCATTGTGGCACCTTCTTGAAGTTTCGTGATCTTTCTTCTAAAAATCAAGGATTAGACCACCCGTAGTGGGGTTTTTTTGACGTTTTTCTCAGAAAAAAAAAACACCCCATAATGCCCCTCTACCGCCTCCAAGGACGTTTTTCTTCAAATTTTTGCTTGGGGCATTCCAAATCAAATGTCTGGTGAGATTCTTTTAGCCAATCATGTCACTACACCCATTTTAAACATTAGTTTTAATTAAAAAAACAAAAAATAATTATGGGTAATAATTGCAGGGGCATTATACCACTACACCTGTTATAAGATAATGTCCCATAATGCCCAAAAGCTGACTGGACCGCCACATGGCGGATAATGCGTGAATTGATCTGTTATGATATAAAATTGAAAACTTGGTTTTAAGAAACCGAGCGGTTTAGATTTTTTCGGTTTATGGTTTGGTTATAGCTCAATTTTCTATTTTAAATTTGGGAATGAATTGTTTGGGACCTGAAAAAATGTTTAAAAATAATGAATTTGAGCTTAAAAGATAAAACTATCATATAAAAAGAGTCAGCCATCAGTCATTAGTTTAGATTGACTTTTTATTCAGTTTTGCCAATTGATTTGGTTTCAACTCAATTAATAGGTTTTTTTTTTCTCATCCTGGTTAAAACAAACTTTTGTATATGTTCTATAAAATTATAAGAGTTTAACAATTTCATCTTCTCCTAAGAGAAAGATTGAGGGTAGCAAGCATATCGGATACGAAAAAAAGGAAAAATTGAGATGGTGCGGGATGTTAAGCGGAGATAGGTGAGGGCCATGGTTAGAATCGTGGAAACTCTTATTGTGGAGGAAAGGAGTAGAGGAAGATTTAAACTAACTTGAGAGGAGCGATTTAGGCAGGATTAATCACACTTGCATCTCTCTGAGGCTATGGTCGAACATACAAATTTTCAAAGACAAAGAATTAAGGTTGTCTTTTAGGAGTAGGGTACGGATTTTTTTTTTGGTTCTTACCTTACGAGGATAGTTCTCAATGTTGTTTTGGGCAGTCTTTGCATGTTACCGCTTGTTTATGTGTCTATTTGATGTGGTACTTGTTCATGTTATACGCTAATGTAGGGAGTTTTTTTAGTAGCTATGTACATCTTACTTTGACTTTTATTGTGTGGTTATGACTTTTGGAGGATAAAAACTTGTTTGTCTTTGGAGCTAGGGGTCACACTGGAATGATCATTTCTATCCATTTGGATTTGCTTACATCCTACCCTCCCATACTCCACAATAGCCTCGCTATGAGTGAGATTTTACTGGGTATGTTGTTGTAACTATTTTATCTTGTGTAGATCATTAAAAGATTAGATACAAATGAGGTTTATAGAGAAATACAGAAATACTAGGAGTGACTAGTGTTTCGGATAAGACAAAGGAGGTAAATTGAGATTGTTTGGGCATGTGAGGAAGTGGGAGGCGAAGATGTTAGTTAGAGGAGCGGAAACCCTTACTCACTACGAAGGGGAGGAAGAGTAGAGAAAGGCCTAAAATGATTTGAGATGAGCAGATTAGAAGTTGGTGGAGAAGCAAGATGGTCTAAACGAGCTCATAGCTCGAGCTCGCCTTGTGAGTAGTTTTTAACCTTGGGCTAGGCTCATTTAATATTTATTATTTATATTAATTACATAATATTTTGTTATTTGATTTCAGGTCTTGGGTTATGAGTATATTCGAGTCGTTTTAAAACGGTAATCGATTTGGGCTTGTATATAGGCTCCCTTTTACGGAGTCATAGGTTTTACATGGACACCACAAACTCTTGGTTACAAAACGACTTGTTATTTGATTTCAGGTCTTGGGTTATGAGTATATTCGAGTCGTTTTAAAACGGTAATCGATTTGGTCTTGTATATAGGCTCCCTTTTACGGAGTCATAGGTTTTACATGGACACCACAAACTCTTGGTTACAAAACGACCCTGACCCGGTACACATTGGACGATCCTGACCTTGACGGATTCCAGAATTTACCAAGTAGATGATCAAGAAGAGGTGCCTAAAACTTGTTGAATCCAGCTGAATGTCGATTCGAATTGTGGACCGTGGAATGTGCCTTGCAAATGGGATTATGGAACGTCAATGCCATTCAGGCAATCCAAACCACCCTTAATCTCCATCGATTAGCCATCCAAATATGGTAATCGAGTTCAGTTTAAATCGTTATCCGGTTTTGGAAAATTGGGTTCAGGTGTATATGGTTTGAGTTTGGTTAAAAACAACCACTCTGCTTCTAGTGACCAAAATGAAGCTTTCAACACACTTTCATTTACCAAAATGGAAACAAAATATACATAAATATAAACAAGCACAATGACCAATTATAAAATCAAATAATCTTAATGGCACAAGAAACAAGCAGCAATATCAGAGAAATGTTAATTGCATATCAGCATACATGCCCTTGGAATATAACACCATTTCATTTGCCAACAAATCTCTTAGCTCATTAACCAGTCTAACATCTCAAACATAACATCAAAACATCCAGTTTCATGAACCCTTATCAAGAAAAGATTCCAATCTGAAAAATTAGTCATGCAAAGTTCCCAAAATGTCCTCATCTCTGTATAGATGATATCTGCATCATACAAGGCAAAAAATCACTAACAAGCTGATCTTGTCAATGTACAAGTGTGGAAGAAAAACGACAAATGTAAAATGTAATGGCGTTTGGAGGCAGGAATGAGAAGAAGGATTTGAATCAAGGATGAATAAGAAGAGCACAACTTAAAGTTGAAACTTTTCGACAAACCCGGATTCAAATAGCTCAAACCCGTACTATGATGCCATCATTTACGTTCATTGCACATGAATTATATCAAATCAAGTGAAATCAACAACAAAATCGATGTGAAGGGCAATTGAATAAAAGGGCACCCTACAGAAAACCTGCAAGTATTTCAGAGCCATTGATGCAAGACTCTCCCCTTTTTAACATTCATGCCCATTTTGAACAATATATTACAGCTTACATTGAACCGTAGATCAGGCGGGTTTTAAAACTTTATCGGTGAGAAGTTATACAACTTTTAGTCATGTGTTCACTTAAGTTTTTAAAATAGCAGGTATGTTCATTTTGTCATTTTTATGAAATATACACATCTTACAGAATGTGGATTAAAAACTTCAACAAACAAACTGTTTTTTAAGTTGCCTGAATAGCAGCTTAAATTGTTTAATCAATTGTCTATACAATATACAAAAAAGCAGGTGTTTTTCTATACAAGTTTTATTACACAGAAAGCTAAACTGATATCCAAAAACAGGGGTGTTCAAAAAACTCGCGGCTCGCTAGAAACTCACTGGAAAAAAGCTCAGCTCGAAATTGGCTCGGTTGTAAACGAGCCAGCTCGGTTCGTGAGCTGGCTCGATAAGGTTTACATCCTTCATATTTTTTGTCCCGCATCGCTCAGAAGACAAAAACTAAGGGAATATCTCCCCTGTAAAAGATGATAATGACAATGTACAAAGTGAGCTAACTATTTATACTTGCATATTTAGCCATTTGGTTAAATTAAATTGCAATTATGGCCATTAGTCTATAAAGAGATTCATTTTTTAGGGCTTTTGAAGTAGTAAATTTTGCGGTTCTTTGTTAGTTCGAGCCGAGCCGAGCTAGCTCAAATTTTAATCGAGTCGAGCTCAAGCCTCAAATCTCAGCTCGATTTAAAATTCGAGCTCGAGCCGAGCCAGCTCGAATTGAGTTCGAGCCAAGCTCGAGCTGAATCGAGCTCGGCTCGACTCGGCTCATTTGCAGCCCCATCCAAAAACCACTATGAACCAAAGTACAAATCTTTACCAATCTAATTTAGAACACTAACCATAAGATCATCTTACATTGTTGTACAGACAATTGTGCTTAAAACTGTCTAAAACTTTCTAAACTAAACGTCTTACCCCTACAGTTTCTAAAGTGGCATCTTTACATCAACTAACCAATACTCTAAGCAAAAACACACACACTAAAGTGCACTAAACACTTAATAAATCAACAAAATGCTACTATCCTTTATATTTCCAATTAAATCTAACTAATCTACAAACCCTAACTAAAAACAGCTCACATATACACACAAAACAAACACAACATATACAATTAAAACGTACTCTTTTTCACCGAGCTTGACTTCAGTGCCACCGTACTCCGGCAACAAAACGGTATCTCCTTCCTTAACACCTACCGGAATCTTATTACCGGATAAATCATGAGTTCCGGGACCTACAGCAACAACTTTACCAGAATTCAACTGCAATCGAGACAACAAGCCACTCAATTACTCAATCAAATCCAGATCTACACCAAACAAGACAGGAATTATTATTATTATTACCTTAGAGGATTTCTCAGGGAGAAGAATACCGGCGGTGGTTTTGGAAGGAGGAACTATCTTCTCCACCAATACTCTGTTGAGAGATGGAATCAGACGCTTCGCCATTGACACTGAATCTGACTTTTGATCGATGAAATGTGATAGTGAAGAGGATTTAAACAGTGGAGTCTGGTGGTGGAAGGTTCTAGGTGGTTTTTGAGGGTTTAGGGTTTTTCTAACTTTTGGTGGACCGGCCCACTATTGTTTCTTCTTACAAGCCCTGTTATTGTTATATACCCGGTTCTCGTTATGGAATCAAGTTCGGGTATGATCGATAAATTTAAAAACGTCCGGGTAGGGTTAGGTATGTCTGGGTTGGGCTCTTCTTTTAATTATAGGGTATGGATTCGGTAAATATTGCCGAGCTAAGGTTGGGTACAAAACCATGTTGGAAATACTCGGGTTTTTAAAACACGGTTTCAGGGTTTTTTTCTCTTCAAGTTGTAAGATTAAATATATTATGTTTAATATTTAATCTATAGCCATTATAATCATTTACATAATATAGATCAAAATATATAATAACCTATTAAATAATTAGTTGGTAATTGTTGATGGACCATATTACCCTTATTAACTAATTAGGTTTCCTCCTGGGTGCTTATATAAGGAGAATTATGTAGAGGTCATTAGGTTACACACTTTATCAGACAACCTAATCATAACATCATTATCATCATCGACCTCCTCTCCCATAATCGAATCCCCTATTCGATTTCTTAGTCACCATCATCAGTCAGCACCCTAAGGAGGAACCGGATCACGCTGACAATCATGTCGAACTCGATGTCATCTTCTCTGACTGGATTCTCCACTGTATTGAATGCTATAACAGGTATGTTTTAATGTTTTCCCTCATATAAAAAAACAGAACTGAACCAACATGTGGTATCAGAGCATATGTTGATTAGCCAGTTCTGTTTTGAATCTGTAAATCTGGATTAAAACTGGAAAACAGGATTTGAAAAACCATAATAATATTTGGTTTTATCATCCGAGATGCCATCTCAGATCTGTTCAATGCCATCTCGGATCATATATTGATTCGTTATAACTGTTCCGAAATCATTAGTTTGAGAAACATGTTTAAATGTGTAAAATAATTCCAGATTTCGGATGAATTATGTTTGAATTTTATTTAGGGTTCATCATGTTCTTAGTTAAAATTCGAAATTTCCTTTATGTTTTGGAATATGTTTTGAATTGTTGTATGTTTTCCTGATTTTGATCTGTTTTTTCTAATAAGGATTTTCGAAATCTGTTAATAGGATAAACAGATTATGATTTTCGAAATTTTATGATAAAAATAGATCAATATTAAAATAGGAAACTCTATCACAATTCCTAATTTTCGAATTTTCAGTTATGATTTCGCATTTAACAGCTTGCAGAACACACTTCGGATGATCATTACGGATGATCATTCCGGATGAACATTGTTCACCCATTACGGATCGGCAACTGCCTGATCATTCCGGATGAACATTGTTCACCCATTACGGATCAGCAACTACCTGATCATTCCGGATGAACATCTGTTCACCCATTACGGATCAGCCACTGCCTAATCATTCCGGATGAACATCTGTTCACCCATCACGGATCAGCCACTGCATCATCATTTCGGACCATTTAGGACTAAGCATCACGGATCATCAAGAACTGACCATTTCGGATGAATCTCGGACTAAGCATTACCATCCGAAATCATCCGAAATGCATCACGGATCATCAAGAATTGCCCATTTCGGATGAATCTCGGACTAAGCATCATAATCTGAAATCATCCGAAATGACTCGACTTACGCGTCTTGGACCTATCCGAAATCATTCGAAATCATTCATTTCGGATGAATCCAAGACAAGATCTATCCGAAATCATGAGTGTTCATAAAATTTAGCAGTTAATGTGAACTAAAATTTAGCTCGGGGCTCCGCCCCGAACCCCGTGCGGGGGCACGCTGTTCCCCTGCACCCCCCAGCGAACTCACCGCGGAGTTCGATCCGCGCTAACGGGTGGTTTGCTATTAAATAATTGGTTTTGTAATTACTTAGTTAATTAATCAGAATCAGATAATGTTTTACAAAACCAAAATGGCTTAACTTGAATGAGCTTGTGATGTATCACTTCTGGCCAAAGCTGACTTGATACATCTACTTATCGTTCGAGTATTACGAAAGCTGTGTTAAGTGTGCATCATAAACATGAATGTCTTAATATCTGGCCAAAGATGATTTAATTATTTCATTGATGGCATACTTAACAAGTGCATAACTAAAGTGATTATCTCAATTTCTGGCCAAAGCTGATTTGTTACAACCACTTTGCACATATGCTTAAATGATTACACTTCTGGCCAAAGCTGATTTGTCTTCGTTTAAGTAGAATTTTTTAAGTAAGTCTATTATTTTGATGTTAGTAATAGACAATATCACAACTTCATAATGTAAAATGGTCATTATTTATGTCTGCCTTAGTTTAACGTGCCCTTAGATCACATTAGAACTTCTTCCTTAGTATCATAACTTGCTCATCTTATTTCCACTATCAGCACCAAATCAGGGAATTCCACCTTTGACTGGTGATAACTTTGCTGCATGGAAGGATGCTCTCATGCTTACGCTTGGGCTGCTGGATTTCGATTATGCTTTAAGAGAGAATAAGCCAGCGGACCTTACCACTACTAGTACTGCTGCTGAGCAGATAGTTCATGACAAATGGACTAGGTGTAACCGCATGTCTCTCATGTTCATGAAGCAGTCCATCAGTAATGCAATCAGGGGAGCCATTCCTGATTCTGAAGATGCTAAAACCTACTTGGAACATGTGGAGGCGCAGTTCAAAGGGACGTCTAAAGCACACGCTAGTACCCTTATCCTCAAGCTGGTGACAACTAAGTATGATGGGAGGAGCGACATTCGCGAGCACATCATGATGATGAATGACATGGCCAATAAGCTGAAGGGGCTGGAAATGGAGATCAGTGATGGTTTCCTTGTTCATTTTATCATCACTTCGCTTCCTTCATCTTTTGAAGCATTCAAGATCAATTACAACACTCAGAAGGACAAATGGACGATGAGTGAGCTGGTCGCTATGTGCGTACAGGAGGAAGAGCGTATGAGGATGGATCGCCCTATTGATGTTGCTAACTTCACCACCTCCAACTCTAAGAAAAGGAAGAACAATAATCAGAGGAAGGATGCTTCAAAAGTCCAAAGGCCTAATCCTAATCCTAATACAAGTGCACCCTCCAGCTCTAAGAACTCCTTAGGCAGAATCCGCTGCAAGTTCTGTAAAAAGACAGGACACATGCAAAAGGAATGCCCTGACTTTAAGGAGTGGCTGGCTAAGAAAGGTAACGATTATTTTATGATACTTGAGTCCTATAATTTAAGTGTTCCTGCTAATTCTTGGTGGTTTGATTCTGGTTCTATGGTTCATGTTACCAATTCAACTCAGGGATTCCTTTCAATCCGGAAGCTGGAAATAAACCAAAGAACGCTTAAGGTTGGGGATGATCGAGAATTAGAAGTGAAGGCCATTGGAACATTACAATTAGTTATGAAAACTGGTTTATGTATTAAACTTTATGATACCTTATATGTTCCTGAGGTAACTCGGAACCTTGTATCAGGACCAAAGTTAGACATGGACGGTTTTATTGTTTCCCATGGTCATCGCAAACTCTCTATCCTCTATGATTCTGTTCTTTATGGTACTGGTGTTCTGGATGGTGGTCTCTATAGATTAGAACTAGATGATGGCTTTTCCAAATCTTTGTTGTCATATAACATTAATGAATCACTCACAAAGATGAAAGAGAAACGAGACTTAGAAACTTCATCCATGTTGTGGCATCAACGTTTAGGCCACATCTCAAGAGAACGATTAAATCGTCTCGTAAAGGATGAAGTCTTACCTTCTCTCGATTTCTCTGATTTTGGAACATGTGTCAAATGTCTTAAAGGTAAAATGACATTAGCGAATAAGAAAGGTGCCACTAGGAGCTCTAATTTATTAGAACTCATTCACACTGACATTAGTGGTCCCTATCAAATCGCTGACATAACAGGACATACTTCATTTATCACTTTCATTGACGATTATTCTCGTTACATGTACTTGTATCTTATTAAGGAAAAGTCTGAATCTCTAACAACTTTTAAAGATTATAAGGCTGAAGTTGAAAAGCAATTAGATCGTCAGATTAAAGTTGTGAGATCAGATAGAGGCGGTGAGTATTATGGAAGACATACTGATGTGGGTCAAGCTCCTGGTCCATTTTATGAGTTTTGTAAGGGCCAGGGGATTGTGAACCAATACACCATGCCTGGTACACCTCAGCAGAACGGTGTCGCTGAAAGAAGAAACCGTACCCTTATGAACATGGTGCGCAGTATGTTAGCCAACACTAATTTACCATTATTCCTCTGGACTGAAGCGTTAAAAGCAGCTGTTCATATACTCAATAGAGTTCCTTCTAAGTCTGTCCCTAAAACTCCTTATGAACTTTGGACAGGAAGGAAACCGAGTCTTAAATATATGAAAGTATGGGGCTGCATTGCTGAAGCAAAACTTTACAATCCTTTCCTAAGGAAACTTGACCCTAAAACAGTTACCTGTTTCTTTATCGGGTATCCTGATAATTCTAAGGGTTATCGTTTCTACTGTCCTTCCCATGTCATCCGTATTTTTGAAACCAAGCGTGCTGCGTTCCTAGAGGATTTCAAGGTCAGTGGGAGCAGTACCAACCCTTACGAAGAATTGCACGAAGTACAAGACGCGGGGGGGAGAGACTCGTCGCTTACCATTACTCCGATTACTCCTCTTGTACCCAATGCAACTACTGTACCTGAAGCTACTGCACCAACTCCAAATTCACCTCCACAATCAGAACCCATTATACCTCATGATGAAGGCACATCAAACGCTCAAAACCAAGACAACGCTGAACCCGATAATCCACTCAGGAGGTCATCTAGGCAAAGAAGGCCTACTAATTGGGATGATTATGTTACCTACCTGACTGAAATGGATCCTGGAAAGATTAATGATCCTATCTCTTACAATGAAGCCATTAGCAGTGATCAGTCTTCTGAATGGAATAAAGCAATGATTGAAGAGCTTGAATCCATGAAGAAAAATGACGTTTGGGATTTGGTAGAATTACCCAACGGTGCCAAACCCGTAGGATGTAAATGGGTGTTCAAAACAAAACTGGATCCGAATGGGAACGTTGAACGCTACAAAGCGAGATTGGTTGCAAAGGGCTACACTCAGAAAGAGGGAATTGATTATCAAGAGACGTTTTCACCTGTCTCTCGTAAAGATTCATTAAGGATCGTCATGGCCCTAGTAGCTCATTTTGATTTGGAGTTACATCAGATGGACGTTAAAACCGCTTTCCTTAACGGAGATTTGGACGAAGATGTTTACATGAAACAACCTGAAGGCTTTAAACCTGAAGGTCAGGAACATCTAGTCTGTAAGCTGAAGAAATCCATTTACGGGTTAAAACAAGCATCATGTCAGTGGTACCTTAAGTTTGATGAAGTCATGAAGAAACAAGGTTTTATGAAGAATCAAGTGGATCAATGCACCTACCTCAAGATGAGTGGGAGCAACTTTACTATACTTGTCCTTTACGTAGATGATATTCTATTGGCAAGTAATAGTTTAGACATGTTGCATGAGTCGAAGCGGTTACTCTCGCATAACTTCGACATGAAGGATCTTGGAGATGCTTCTTACGTCATTGGCATCGAAATTCACCGAGATAGACACAAAGGGATCTTAGGATTGTCCCAAAAGGCTTACATAGATCGTGTCCTTACACGTTACAACATGCAACAGTGCAAACCCTCAGTCGCTCCAGTAGTTAAGGGAGATGTACTCGCCCAAAAGGTTCATTCCAGTGTCCGACAACAGAGGTTGAGAAGGAGCAAATGAGCCAGATACCTTACGCGTCAGTAGTCGGGAGCCTGATGTATGCTCAAGTCTGTACTCGCCCAGATATCGCTTATATTGCTGGAATGCTAGGTCGTTATCAGACTAATCCTGGCCTAGATCACTGGAAAGCAGCTAAGAAGGTACTTCGATATCTGCAAGGGATGAAAGACTATAAACTGACTTATAGAAGAAGTGATCATTTAGAAGTGGTGGGCTATTCTGATTCTGACTTTGCAAAATGCAAAGATGACAAGAAATCCACTTCGGGCTATATCTTTATGTTAGCAGGCGGCCCTATCTCATGGAAGAGTCATAAACAACAGTTGACCACAACTTCCACAATGATGGCAGAGTACATAGCTGTTTATAACGCAACCTGTCATGGAATGTTGCTTAGAAATCTGATCACTGGACTCAAAATCGTTAATTCCATTTCTAGACCATTGAAGCTTTACTGTGATAATTCAGCTACCGTTAGTTTCTCGAACAGTAACAGTTCGACTGGAGCTGGTTTATATCTCGATACAAAATATCTGTTCGTACGTGAACGAGTTGAGGAAAATAATCTTTGTATCGAGTATATTAGTACTAAAGATATGCTTGCGGATCCGATGACTAAAGGTCTCCCTCCTAAGGTTTATGAAGAACATGTTCGTAATATGGGGTTTAGTAAAGACCTTATTTAAGCATATTGTACTAGCTTATGTTTTATGATTAATGAAATTTCCTCAGTTTGATTTTGTATGTCTCTTAGAATATGTTGAACCGGTAAAATCACATATAGACAAATAAAGTTACAAATCAAACAAAGGGCTTACGCGTATTTTGATCATGACGATTAGGTTTTAAATTAAGGCTATAGTATGATTAATGGGGGTCCTGAGTCGCATAATGATTCAACGGCTGTATTTCTCTGCTATAGTACTTGTTTAAAGCTAAAATGAGTGTTAACTCCTGATCAGGCTTATCTAATACACATAGTAAATGATTACTCGGCTAAGTGGGAGAATGTAAGATTAAATATATTATGTTTAATATTTAATCTATAGCCATTATAAGCATTTACATAATATAGATCAAAATATATAATAACCTATTAAATAATTAGTTGGTAATTGTTGATGGACCATATTACCCTTATTGTCACACCCCAACCGATGGCGGAATCATCGGGGCGCGGCACTAGGCGAATCAGATTGCTCAAGAGAATCCATAACAACTATATTGCGATAATATTTAACACATTCGTTATCCCATACTAACAAATAATACAATCACATAAGTTATCACAGATTTCTTGTCCTCTCGAACAATACAAATCCGACGACCTAGATTTTAGTTGAGTTTCTAGACTTCCTAGCTTGATTTGATATAGTCTGCGATCTAACCTGCAACATACGTTAAAATATTTGTCAATACAAAAGTATTGGCGAGTATACAGGTTTGATAAGTATAGCATAATAGATAAAAGTGTAGCGAATTTCCATATGCATAAACGTAATACACGACATATATACTCACAAAACTGATACTACCAACTAAGTCCTCGATGCTCGAATGTACGATGGCATAACTAGACCCCGTCGGGCGCAATAGTACTATACTAGTCGTGGTGGGACGTCGCGAGTATAAGCCCTAGCACATATGCACTAGCATCACGTATATCTATGCATAACAGTTATTCGCAAGTGATAATTCGATTGCTTGAATATTTCGTTTGATGAGTTTGATTGGCTAGAAACGTATGTTACACCCGAAATTCGATTAAAAAGGGTTCAAGTATACTCACAGTGCTTGTTTAGCGGGAATACAACTTGATTGAGTTGGTTGTGAGTACGTCTGTGTTGATCCTTGAAGAACAGAGTAAACGATGTACGGTTAAGCGAGATTAGTCTTGAAAAGTCACTCACTTGGTCGAATGGTGCTCATCCGTGCGGATTACATGTGATCCGTGCGGATTATATGTGATCCGTCCGGATGATGCGTGATCCGTGCGGATTGCATGGGTTTCGTCCGGATGATGTGTTATTCGTTCGAACAAGTGTTGACTCATGCGGATCGTCATTCGTTCGAACAAGGGTGACTCGTGCGGTCGACGGGTTATCCGTGCGGATTAACATGTATCCGTCCGGATGACATGTATCTGTCCGGATGACATGTTATCCGTGCGGATTACATGTTATCCGTGCGGACATGTCATCCGTGCGGACATGTGACCCGTGCGGACATGTCATCCGTCCGGATGGCATGTGTTTCACATTCTGAACACTGTTTCAGAGTGTTTGACGGAAGGAATACGTTCGTTTTTACTAGGGTAGTGTAATTTCGCACTAACACTTGAAAGTTCATCAGTTCCGACGCGTTCTGACGGCCGGGAATCACCCCGCTCCGTCAGAAATGGCCGTTCTTGACGGTTCCTCGTGATTAACTCGAAATCGCGTCGTCCTTGGTTGAATACATAGATTTAGGTGAGATTTGTCATCAAAACATGTGGAAATCACCCAGATCTGAGCCATTTGTAGTGGGATGAGGCCACAACTTGGATTTCATAAGAACTCTTGGTGACATCACCTCAAAACGCCTCAAATCCGCAGATTTCATGGTTAGAATTTGAGTTTTAAAAGATAGAATGATGTAGAATTGAGTGTAGATTGCAGAAGTACAAGTTTTAGGTTGAAATCTTACCGGAATCGCGAGGAAATCGAGGAAAAAGGGTCCTGGAGCGTGTTTGGTCGAGTGGGAGCTGTCACATCACTGTTCAAGTGATGTGACATGGTATTTATAGGAAACAGAGGAGAAGAAAGGAGTTCTGGCCCGGATTGGACATCCGTCCGGATTGCCCATCCGTCCGGATGGCCCATCCGTCCGGATGGCTACCCTGACGCGTTGGACTTCTCCGTTTTTGATCATTTTGATAGTTTTCGAAGCGCGTACTTCCATAATTAATTTATATTATCAGTATATTGTTATTTATATACATATATATCACTAGGGGTCATATTTACCTATCCATAATCCAAAGTTTCGATAATTAACAATCAGTTTCCGATTCGAGTATGCGATTATTAGCGACGTTTCACGGCCATCAATGAGGGTAGTATAGGTCCTTTCTTGATGTCATCGTGAACGTTATTTTGTGTAGTGCCACAAAGACTGACGGGGTACCGCTTACTTGTATTGTCATCATCGTCATGACGACTGGAGTTACAGCACTCACCCGGGAGTCCTTGTTAGCGTTAATTGTTTACGTTCGACACATCACGGCCACTGAGGAGGGTAGAATAGGTCCTCACTCACTGCCTCCGTGAGTGTTAGTGTTTGTGATAATAGTGTAGTATAGTGGTATTGTATTTCGAAAATATGCGACTATCCTTCGAATAGCGATATATATACGATATAGTTACATTATGATCCGAATCTCTGGTGCTAGGCGTAACGAGTATATCGAGTGGTAACAACGCACGAAAGTGCGGGTTGTTACACTTATTAACTAATTAGGTTTCCTCCTGGGTGCTTATATAAGGAGAATTATGTAGAGGTCATTAGGTTACACACTTTATCAGACAACCTAATCATAACATCATTATCATCATCGACCTCCTCTCCCATAATCGAATCCCCTATTCGATTTCTTAGTCACCATCATCAGTCAGCACCCTAAGGAGGAACCGGATCACGCTGACAATCATGTCGAACTCAATGTCATCTTCTCTGACTAGATTCTCCACTGCATTGAATGCTATAACAGGTATGTTTTAATGTTTTCCCTCATATAAAAAAACAGAACTGAACCAACACAAGTAGCATATAAGACTGGTGGGTGTGGATGTGTGGGCGTGGCCAAGGGGCGTTGTTGGCCCTTTAACGCCGGGTACACCCACCCGGGTTGGTGTTTTGGTAAGCGTTGCCCGCTTGGCATGGCAATAGTGCTTGGCGTGGGACGCTGGCTTGGGGTTACGTGTCTTGCAATGGTTGGTTGGGTGTTGATGACTGTTTGGCTAGCCGTTAGGCATAAAGAAAATTAAGTGTCACATGGCACCCCAACGCCGGCCTGGCCATGCCCCTTCCACACCCCATTTTTTGGGTGTGGACTGGTGGAACCCACACCTGCCACGTGTCGAGCAATGTCCTTAACCCAAGCCCCCTCCTCACCCCAAAGTCTAATACTTGGGGTTTTTGTGCATCTCTAGTAATGAATGTTATGCATTCATACTCTCTATAGGCTATAGGGTGTGATCATAACCCTCCATGCTAACACCATGTCACATCACTCTATTCCACTATCTAAAACCACTACCCTATAGCAAAAACTGATTCATCACTCGCCCCACTTGGGGTTTTTGTGCACCTCTAGTAATGAATGTTATGCATTCATACTCTCTATAGGCTATAGGGTGTGATCATAACCCCAAAGTCTAATACTTGGGGTTTTTGTGCACCTCTAGTAATGAATGTTATGCATTCATACTCTCTATAGGCTATAGGGTGTGATCATAACCCTCCATGCTAACACCATGTCACATCACTCTATTCCACTATCTAAAACCACTACCCTATAGCAAAAACTGATTCATCACTCGCCCCACTTGGCCTACCACAAAACGCCGAGATCTTCCTATTCTTCTCTCGATACTTTGAGCCCATTGAGTTCAGTTCTCGGTACGGTTCTCTTTGCATTAAAACATGAAATTGTTGGAAACCTTCTTCCAAAAGCCATCAAACTTTTGATTGTTACCTAAAAAATATCAAAGTATAAATAACTAATGATTTATATATATAGGGTAAGGTTATTGTAAAAAAGACCAAAAGTGTGAGAAAGGTAAGAAAGAATCTCAGCCATTAGATCTAAATTAATTGAAAAGGGTAAACAAGTAATTTTATCATTAATTCAATTAATTAAAAACTTACCATAACCGCCGCCTTAATTATAGGAAGTATATAACATCATTCAGCAAGTATATAACACCATTCAGTAAGTATATAACACCATTCAGCAAGTATATAACACCATTCAGTAAGTATATAAACCATTCAACAAGTATATAACACCATGCAGTAAGTATATAACACCATTCATTGACTAAACATCTGATCGAAACATATTTTTTTCTCTATATAAGTATAGCAATATGGTACTCATATTAAAGATAAAAAACGCTCGTTATTATGGTGTAATTTTTTTTAAAAGTTACGTATAAAAAGTTATTGACGTTTTAAAAAGACGGGGGGAAGTTACATGTGCATTACCTAATTTCTAGTGGGTTTAAAAGACTATATTGCCCCTAGATATTTCAAATCAGTCCAAATTAATGAAAATATTTTACAATTTGGTCCCTATTGATCTCAACCATTAGATCAAAAGATCTAATGGTTGAGATTTTTTCTTACCCTTCTCACACTTTATTCCTTTTTTATAGGATCCTCTACCTATATAATTATAAAAGTATAAATAATAAAGTATAACATACCTACGATCGGACACGTAGACGTATTGCTCCACGCCCTTACAAACATCATCTCTTTGATCGATGTCTAAGTTTGACCTCTACCGGTAGTTAAATCTTCTTGTTCCGGCCACTTTGAACGCTTCTTTTTATTTGTTATCTTCGAAATTTGAGGTTGGGTTTCGGATACAACGTCAACGTCATCCAAGTCGTCTAACGAAGGGGTATCGGGTGTCGGTTGCGTTTGGAATTTCGTAGGTTTATGCGGTAGAGTAGGCCGACTTTGACTTTGTTGTTGTTGGAGCATTTAAAGTTGTTGGAATTGTATTTGTTGAAGTTGAAAGAAACTGTTTGGAGGTGGGGTGTGAGGAAGTTGCGTGAACGCGTTAGGAACTTGATTGTAGTTCGCACAAGAAAAATTGTGGTGTCGTACACAGCAGATCAACAGGTGGCGAATAGCCGGCCGACGTCCACATGGTTTGCGGCAGGTTGTTCGGGTCGTTTGGATCCATGGTAGTATTTTCTTTTTGGTGGAGATAGAGGTTAACTTTTGTAAAGATTTAGAGATGGTGGAGATAGAAGTTAAATTTTGTAAAGATTTTGAGATTTGAAGAGAGAATGGTAAATGCTTGGGGTAAAACGGGGAGTGATTGTTTATTTAATTAGAAAATAGGTTATTTCTTTTAAAGTATCAGTTGCACAACATTCACATTTCTAGAAAATTGCACAAATTGGATTGTGTTTTCCATGGTTTAAACCACACGAACAACCATGAATCATTAGGGTGGAGGGGTGTAGCTCTTCAATGATGGTTCTATGTGGCGAACCATGACCCAATCCATGCCCCCACACCCTTCAGTCAAAGAGTTTCATGTTTTATTTATATTATCTTCATCTCGACACAATCATTAACAGTAACAGTAAAGGATAAACACTTGTAAAACTTGGAGCAGGTAAACTACATTATAGTCAATTTCTAAATGACGTAAACCGCCTTGATAGAACTACTTGAAAATGGCTAACACGAGTCTATGCGTGAAAAGATATCACCCATTCAGATATTATAAATATGG
This sequence comes from Helianthus tuberosus, assembly GCA_030545235.1. Lineage (NCBI taxonomy): Eukaryota > Viridiplantae > Streptophyta > Magnoliopsida > Asterales > Asteraceae > Helianthus > Helianthus tuberosus. The sequence continues at coordinate 190,060,787 of CM060443.1, read as the reverse complement.
AGTCAAGTTATTTTACAAAGGCTCATAAAAATAAGAAGTGTAAGAAGACATTATAGAATGACAAGTGTCCAAGAACCTAAAACCTAAACCCACTACACCACCACCCAAAACCTAAACACCCACCACCCAAAAACCTAAACAGTCCCCCCCCCACACCCAAACTAAATGCTAAAAACTAAACTATTATAAAGCTAAACCTCACAACTAAATGCTAAAAAAATCTATTTTTTAAATCGCTACTTTTCGTCACCCAAAAAAAACATTTTTTTTGGGTGGGTGGGGGGTTTAGGTTTTTGGGTGGTGGTAGGTGTTTAGGTTTTATGGAACAAAATTTTGGAAGCTATTAGTTCTGGTATAGGCCAATGGGTTCTTCTTGGTGATTTTAATGCGGTTTAGATATCCGGAGGAAAGAAAGAACTCCGTTTTTAACAGTATGTGTGCGAAAAACTTTAATGACTTCATTGATTCGGCTGGGATGGTAGAGTTCGGTATGAAAGGTCGCAGATACACTTTGCTCGCCCCGAACTCCAATAAGCTTAGCAAAATCGATAGAGTCTTGGTTTGTAAAGACTTTTTTGCGGATTGGCTGTAGTCGTGCTTGAGAGCTCTTTCGAGATTACACTCGGATCATTGTCTGGTGTTTCTTGGTACTAACAAGAATAATTTCGGGCCTAAACCATTCAGGTTCTTCAATTCTTGGCTTGACAGGGAAGGTTTCGTAGCTTTGGTGGAGAATGCGGCGGGGTCTTATATTAAGAATCGGGTGAGGCCAGACGTGGTTTTGGCGGAAAAATTAAGGCATATTAAAAAATCTATAATTAGTTGGAAAAAAGATTGGATGGATAAAGAAAAGGAGGATAGTGTAAGGGATAAAGAAGAGCTTGAGTTCCTGGACAGTTTGTGTGAGGATAGGGATCTAAATGACGAGGAGGATTGGATCAAGGAGGAATGTCTGAAAAACATATGCGATAGGGAGCGTCTGGCAGCATTGGATTTGAAACAAAAATCTCATTGTAGGTGGGCAGTGGAGGGGGACGAAAATTATGCCTTCTTCCATAGACTTATCAACAATAGAAAGTGAAAAAAATGGTATTCCAGGATTATATATTGGGGGTGTCTGGGTCTCGAACCCAAAGCGGATTAAAAAAGAAATTTGTAGTTTTTTCAGGGACCATTTTACGGAGAAACACAATGTTAGACTGGGCCTTTCTTGTCAGGGGGTTAATAGGCTTACGGTAGAGGAAGTCAACAGTATTTCGGAGTGGTTCTCGGCCAAGGAAATCAAGGAGGCTGTTTTTTATTGTGGGGCTGACAAGGCCCCTGGTCCTGATGGCTTTAATTTTAAATTTTTGAAGCAGTTTTGGTCGCTTTTTAAATAAGACTTTATAGACTTAATGGCTCACTTTTTCGACACTGGATCTATTCACAGGGGGTGTAGTTCCTCGTTCATCATGCTTGTTCCAAAGATCAAAGATCCGATAGGTTTGAAGGATTACCGTCCGATAAACCTTATTGGGATTATAAGTAAAGTTATTTCGAAGATTTTGGTAAACCGTCTGAAAAAGGTAATTGGGAAAGTGGTGTCGGCTTCCCAATCGGCTTTCTTGAGTGATAGGTCCATTCTTGATAGTCCGTTGATTCTGAGCGAGGTGTGGTCGTGGTGCAAAAAGGCGGGTAAAAAAGTGTTTATCTTCAAAATCGACTTTGAAAAGGCGTATGATAATGTCAACTGGGGTTTTCTGTTAAAGATGATGGATTAGATGGGTTTCCCCCATTTTGGTGTAAGTGGGTGAAAGGGGTGCTCGTCTCGGCTAGATCCTCTATCCTAGTAAATGGATTTCCTACTTTCGAATTCCAATGCTAGGGTTTACATCAAGGTGACCTCGACTTAAAATATAATTAAAAACCCCGACTTAAAATATGTCAACCACGACAAATAATAACATAACTGTTTTAAGTATGATACAGATGGAAATATTATTTGAGTTTTTTAAGTATGATATGGATAGAGATAAAAAGGCCATGTTCCAAATTGGTGTAAGTCACTTTTTATTTTAGTGTTTCCTAGTTGTAGTAAGTTTTAACTAATTAGGATATTAGCTTAGGTTTATAAATATGCAAGGTTGAGTTTTGAATAAGAAAAAAAGTTTGTTTCCTTTTGGTGCTATAACATTTATTTTGTTTGATCAAAGGCTGTAAGCAAGAGTATTAATTGGAGTTGTGCGTTCTTGGTTCACTTTTGTAAAGGACCTCAGGTTTAACAATCATCTCCATCAAAATTCTACATTCTTTTAAACTACCATTGATAAACTTCAAGAGTTACAAGTTTAGTAATTTTGTAATAATATTAATGTCTTATTTAATTGTAGAATCATAGTTATATATTTTTACTTGCTTCTAATTGCTATAATCTAACCTTTTTTTTTCGCATTTAACTATGCTTTAACATCAAACTTTTTCTTATATATATGAATAGAGTGTGTTAAAGTTAGGGATGACAAAAATACCCGAGCCCGGTGGCTACACCCGAAACCCGAAACATCCGGGACGGGTATGAAACCGAGTATGACATTAGTTTTACAAAAAAAATACAGGTATAGGGTTAGGTGATACTCTACCCGATTACCCAAAACCACATACTTATTTACCCGGATCATATACCCTAAAATTTTGTATTTTTATCTTCACTTTTAACACTTTTCTATTAGTTGTTTATTTGTATATATGTGTTTGTTTTTATATTTGGACGGACATATGTTTTAAAAAGTAGTCTCAACTGAAATTTTAATTTTCGAACTAAAATCATTTAGTCACTGCTATTTTAATAAAAAATTAAAACTAAAAGTGGTTGAAACAAAAATTGGCTACTCGATTTATTTGTTAATTTTGAATTCAGATGGATCGTGAGGATTGGATGTACAAACAAAGTCCTGTCAGTGTAAAGTATATAATGGGTGTTCAAAGTTTTCTTAAGGCCGTCGAAGCTCATCGGGTTCGGGTGAATGCCGAAGATCAGCTCATTTTTTGTCCTTGTGCATCGTGTCAAAATTTTCAGAAACATGATATTAAAGACATAAAGTTCCATTTGTTGAGAGATGGTTTTGTGTCTAGATATACTTGTTGGTCAAAGCATGGGTAATTGCTTTCAAATCGTGGCACGTCATCGTTCAATGAAGACAATGATCAAACATATAACAATGAACAAGATACTGATCACGAAAATGACACTTTAAATGAAGACAATGACAACTTCAATGAAATGTATAATGATTTAGAGACTAATATTGGTGATAATGGGCAAGAAAAATTAATGAAATTACTTGAAGATGAGTTAAAACCATTATATGCGGGATGTAATAAATATTCGAAACTTTGTGCGGTTTTAAGGTTGTCTACCTTGAAGTCAGCACAAGGATGGAGTGATAAGAGTTTCACAGATCTATTAGTGCTATTAAATGACATGCTTTCGGAAGGTAACGAGTTACCACTTTCGTTATACCAAGCAAAAAAATGATGTGCCCAATTGGATTGGAAGTTGAAAGAATACATGCATGTCCAAATGATTGTGTGTGTATAGAAACGAGTTCAAAAATCATCATAAATGCTATAAGTGTAACGCATCTAGGTACAAGCGTAAAAGCGAAACAAATGAAGTTGACGATGTTGTGACGAAAAATGGACCACCAGCTAAAATATTGTGGTATCTCCTAATTATACCGAGACTGAAACGGTTATTTGTTAACAAAAATGAAGCAAAATTGTTACGTTGGCATTCAGATGACCGTATAAATGATGGAAAATTAAGACATGTGGCAGATTCACCCTAATGGAGAACTATTAATAATAGGTATCCAGAATTTTGCAACGAGATTAGAAACATACGGTTTGGACTTAGCTCGGACAGGATCAACCCTTTCGGAAACATGAGCAGTCGCCACAGTACATGGCCGGTTCCTCTTTGCATCTACAACCTTCACCGTGGTTATGCATGAAAAAATACATAATGATGTCGTAGTTGATTCAGGGTCCGAAACAACCTGGTAATGACATTGATGTTTATTTGGCTCCATTGATAGATGACCTTAAAACCCTATGGAGTCCCAGTGTCAACGTGTATGATTCTTATAAGAAAGAATATTTTGATTTGCGTGACATGATTTTTTGCACCATAAGTGATTTTCTAGCATACGGTAATTTGTTAGGATATAGTACCAAAAGTAAAATGCTTGTCCTGTTTGTGAAGATGACACGAGTTCAATGTGGTTAAATAATTGTAGAAAAACAGTATACATGGGACATCGAAGATTCCTTCCAGTCAATCACGATTATCGGAACAAAACTCTTGAGTTTGATGGAAAACCTGAGCACGGAAAAGTAAGGAAACAATTTGATACGTTCTCAAAAGTCAGAAATTTAAATGTCGAGTTGGGGAAAAAATATCAGCCGGAGCCAAGCATTTGGAAAAAAAAGTCTATCTTTTGGGATTTGCCTTACCTGAAGCATTTACAAGTTAGACATTGCTTAGATGTTATTCATATCGAGAAAAATGTATGTGAGAGCTTGCTTGGCTTGTTGTTAAACATTCCTGGTAAAACTAAAGATGGGATCAATGTGAACGCGTTGTAGGACCGTAAACGACTCCTGAACGATTGCGAAACGACACGTGCGTGGACCGAACACAAGAACGTAATAATATCAAGATTCTATTGAGGATTTAACAATGTTTACACCTTGAATCTTCTCCTTTGCTACTTTCTCCCTCTAGAATCTCTCTCTAAGCTCCAAGCTCTCCAAATGATGAAAATGGCAAAACTCCTAAAAGAAAAAAATAATATATTATCAATAATTTTCTTATACTTTGTAAAAAATTTCGACATTTTTGTTTATGTTATATTAGATTTCTATCTAAATATTAGTTATTTTATAATTATAATTTAAGTTATTTAAAATTAAAATATAGTAATGATTTCTCACAATTTCTATATTCCCTCTTAGACCATGTGTAGTGGTAAAACAAAATAATGCCCCCACCATGGGGCATTATTCGACACGTGTCATCCCAGTCAGCATGGGGCATTATTGCAAAAGTGGTGTAGTGGGGCATTATTCCAATAACGCCCATGCAATCGTGTGTGTGTGTAAATTTTAGAATTAAAAAAAAAAAAAAGAAACTACTAGTCATTATGTGATTGGCCAGTCAAACTACAAGTCTCAAGCCCAATGCACCTTCAGCGTTTTAATTAAAAAGCCTAACCCCATTTTTTTTCAAAAAAAAAGCCTTATAACGCCTAGTGTAGTGGGGGGTGGGGCGTTTTTTTCCAATTTTTTTTTAAAATACCGCCCCACTACGGGTGGTCTTAATATTCTTCCCAAAATTACAAAATTATTTGTTTTCCCTCCAATCCAAAACACAACTAATCTCATCTCCCCCAAAATCAACATCTCACTTCTACACATTACGTTTTGCCAAGCCCTAACATCCTTTCTCCTCTGCTTCTAGTCACCCAATCGACGTTGCCAGGATTCTTTTACAGGTGGCTTAACTTTGTTTTATTAAAAGATTTTACAGGTATAAATAAATAACTTTTATTTGTTTAGCGTTTACGTGTTGCCTGTTAATCTGTTATGCGTTGATGTATTTTGGATTTGCGACAACACAATTTCTCTTCCCTCCTTCATTGCATGGATTCCCGTCGTGAACAAATCACCAACCACCACCACCACCACCGCCTGTGTATGGTGACGTCGAGTGTGCGAAGGTCGACTTCTGTCGGTGAAGCGGAAAACTAAACCACTGAACCCGAAGTGGTTGAAAGCGAAGAGCCGTCGATTGGACCAAAATTGATATAATTACTCTTCACCTTCATTCTCTTCTTCCTAGGGTTTCGGTTTATTATCTATATTCGGCTTCAATTTGTCAGTAGGTATTCGATTTTAATTTGGCTCTGATTTCATTATTGTCTCCGACTAATGTGTAATTTGCGGTGAATAATAATTTACAGGTGTCTGTTTCTTAGACTGCCTCCAATGCTTCAAGTGAAGGGGGTGCATTTGGTGACGTGGAGGCTTCATGTGGGAATGATGCAATGGAGTGGGTGATGAAGGGGAAGGCTTGTAGGTGGGGAAGTGCAACCAAGTGCAGAGAGAGAAGGTGGGCCCATTCAATTTTAAGCTTAAAAAATAGTGGAGAGAGGGTGCATGTAGGAATGATGGGTTGGAGTTAAAAAGAGGAGAGAGAGTGCATTTGTTAATAATGAGTAAAAAGCTGATGTGGCAGTGATGACTAGGATGCATGTAGTAAATGCAGGCCGATGCATTGGAGACAGTCTTATGGATTATTTGAAATTTTGTTCAAAGCTGAAAGTGTAACAACAGAGGTAAGCTTTTCTCTCTTAAGTTATACATATGCTTTTTACATTTTTCGATAAGGAGAAATACACTTTGATTTTGTAACATTATGCTGCTTCACTTTTATGACAGATTAACTTAGTGAACCCATACGACATGATATAAATTACACAAGAAACAAATACAACGTGGAGGAATCCTTCCTAATTAGCTAATAATACTACCTTTTTAGTTTTTTCTTTTCAGATATCATTCCGATTCTTTTATGTTGCAAAATGGCGCTCATCATTATTATTAATTCGTTATGTTACGAAGATATTTCTATTTATTTTTAAAATACTTTTTGAAATTTTAAATGAATCTGGGTCTGATGTATTGTTATTTTTCTTTAGTTAGTGACAGAATTTGAGACCATTACAAGCCTTCTATCTGAATGTACTTGTCTATGAGGTTGTTATTCTAGACGGTTTATGGCGGTGTCATCCCCCTGTTTCATTGCTGTTAAGTTTTAAGTTAATATTATGCGGGTATTTTGTTATGTCTATGATGTTGCACTTTTTTAATAAATAGGATTACCATGTGTTGTTGATAGATCTGTGATGGTCATGCGTAGTTTACTAGTGCACGACAACCGGTTACTGTATGTGCATGGTATGTTTCAAAGCTTTCCTTTGTGTCTTACGGCTACTGTAGCTAAATTGTACATCCTTTTAAAGCTAGATGTACAAGGCTCTTATTGCATCTTTTTTTAATCTCCTGCCACTATTTCAGTTGTTGTATATTATATGACTTAAAATGCAGCATGGCTTTGTGATGGCTATGATGTTGTACCTTTTTAAGAGATTGGTCTACCATGTGTTGTTGATAGAGGCGTGATGTTCACGCGGTAGGATTTGCTGTTGCACGACAACCAGTTACTATATAACCATGGTATCTTTACCTATCAAAGTGCATGAGCCTTATTTGTAGGTTCCTTCTATTTTTTAAGGCTGATTATTAAAGTTCAGTTGCTAATAAGTCTAAGTGAATATGGTCTAATGTGGTTACCTTTGCATATGTTAGGTTAACTTACAAAGAATTGGTGGAAGAGCAAAGCATGACTTAAATCGTGGTGGGGATTAATGGTAGCTGTGAAGTTGGGATTGTTAGTGGAGGACAAGGATCGATTCACGTCGTCTTCTAGATCGATTTAGAGAAGAGGATCGATCGGTTAGCATCGTCTTCTAGATTAGCACTTTTGACTTAACTTTATAGTTATTGTGAATTATTACTATATATAAGCCAGCTGCCAAGGGCGGGGGCTTTTTAGTGGTTAATATAGTTTTCAATAGATTTAGTAATGAATTATTATTTTACCCGTTAGTATTGTAGACTTTCGGGTTGAATGTGTATTAGGTCGATTTGAACATACTTGGATTTGGCTATGTTGAATATATATAGATTGATTGTTTGGAATTTGGATTGCGTATTATTTTTTAGTGCAGATTATTTTTTTATACGTTTGGAATTTGGACCTGCATATTATTTGTTTGAAATTTGACTGCGGTTATATTTTTTTTTACCTAATTTCTTATAAGTCGCGGTTTATATAACACCGACTAAAAATTGTTTTAAAATTATAATGTAATTTTAAGTCACGGTTTCAAATCCTGACTAAAAACATTTTCTAAAGGTATTAACAACTTTTAAGTCGCGGTGGGTGTATTTTAAGACGGGGTTCGACAAACCGCGTATAATAATTAACACATTTTAAGACACGACGTTTTAAGTCGCGGTTCAAAACCGCGACTAAAGACTATTTTAACCGCGTCTATTGGTCACTTTTGTACTAGTATATTAAAGATAATATATAGTAGTATACTGGTCATTATCGGTCTGGTTCATTATAATAACAATACGATACTGGCACTTGGCATAACAGTCGCTGCCAATCGACACGTGTTTTACATCGATTGAAAACAATAAAAACGAATACCTATGCCGGTACCGGTGTTGTTCGGTCGGTATCGGTCCGTTAAGATACCGGTATCGTACAGACACTCGATATAGCTTACGTTAAAAAAAACACTTTATTGCAAATATAACTTTGTGTTCAATGAATTCTACACCGCCACGTCGAGAAAACTATAAAAACGAATACGGTAGCGTTACCAATGTTGTTTGGTTGGGATATGTTCGGCTTGTGATGATAAAAAGTCAACTATATGGCTCGTTTGTGTAGAACTTTATCGAATCGTCCATAATAATAAGCACATGAACCGATGTTATACTGTACGATACTAATGTTGTTCAGACAGTATCAGTAATATTAAAAAAAGAAACTCATTAAATGTTAAAATTAAAGAAATATGTTTAAGATTAAAAGTAAATACAACAGTAATCTTTTACAATATTGAAATGATAAAAGTATGAAAAAAACTATATATATTACTATAAAATGAAATTACTATTCATAATCACTTTCCAATTATATATACAAGTTGGATTCCTCTGTGCTTTGCGGCGGGTTTTAAGCAAGTGTCAGTTCGGTTAGCTCCTGAAGACTCGGGCTATTCGGTTGAAAAGAAGACGTTGAAGCCGGAAGAAGAGGACTTCAACGTCTAGGAAGGAATATTCCAAGCATCCCGGTTTTATAGGATAGTTTGTTATATTTATTTTACTATATAAAGGAATGTACGGATCGATAGACACACACAATTTTTCACACACTTATACTCTCTACAAGCTGCAATCACTCGCAATCACCAACACTTACACTTGAAATTCATTGTAACACTTAGCTGATCCGTATCATATCCTACACTGTATCCTGAAATTTGAAGTAATAAGAAGAACAAGGCAGCTGCGATTGTCAGCTCCCGATGTTTTGTGCCGGCGATCTAGATTGATCAAGGGTTTTCCTCGTACATCTCGTGTCACTTTTTACTTTTCTGCTCATTGTTTGATTGTTGATATAGCTCGGTATCCTGAGCTATATCCTGAAATCTGTTTTTGTTAACAACTTAATCAGAATATTTTTAACGCACATTGTTAGCACACTACCTCACTTAACTAATATGATCACTAAATTGCTTCGGTAATTTTTGACCAAAACACTAATTCCATCCAACTTATAGTTAAGGGGCATGTACATATATCCCCTTATTAATAGTTCTTATTACATATTTATCAAACTATTAAAATAAATTACATATTTCCTTTTCGATACCATAAATTACATATTTATCTATTTAATTTAATTAAATTTACTATTATTAAATTATTATTTTACTAGAGATTGGGCAGATTTCAATTTTAATGTAGCAATCTAATTGTTGTTTTTGTCTCTTTGTTTCGTTGTGCGGCGGCCTGCAGCTTCTTGCTGAGCTAATCATTTTGTAGTTTCGTTTGTTTTTCTATAAAAAGCCTAGCCGTTAAAAAAAAGGCCAATTGGATTTTAACACCTTTAACTTTGAAGAGTTGGCCGATAACACCCGCAACTAACACTTTGATCTGTGACACCCCAAACTTTTAATTTTGTTTGTCATTTCACCACTCAGTTAAAAAATCAGTAACTGAGTTAGTTTTCAATCCTAGGTGGCATCATTAATCCTACATGGCACGAGTGACGTGGCTAACACATGTTATAAGATGCAAAATGTTGAAAGTAGGCATTGTTGTTCTGTTCAATTAAATCCACCACCATCTCCAAAGCACCCCATCCACCAACCACCACCAAAACCCCCAACCATCTCCTTGAACAAATCGACAGTATCCTTGAACACCTTCGGATCAAGCAACAATGTAGTGATATCTTGAAACATTATGCCTGTTTGATTACAAAAACAATCATCAATCACCGTTCATGAATGTACGTGATTATGTTTGATACAAATTAGCCAGTGAGTCAGTGAGAGATGATTGTTTGTACCTGGTTTCGGGAAGTTGGGGACGACGCGAAGTGCAGATTTGATACCGGTGATACGACCGGAGGATTCTCCATCATCGCCGGACGACATTGTGCGGTGTGAAGAAGCAGTTGCAGGTTTACTAATGGCGAAGATGAGGAGGTTTTAGGGTGATGAAAATGAGAGGGAAATAACGGTATTTATAATGGTTCAATTAAATCCACCACCATCTCCAAAGCACCCCATCCACCAACCATCCACCAACCACCACCATACGACAGCCCACCCCAACCGTTCTGTCCCAAACCGACACCTTTTGAGTAGGCAAAGTTCTGGCACCAGTAGAGCTGACTGCTAAAGGACTTGTACCATCCCCCATCTCAACATCAGGTTCAATCGTAGGGCCTAGTTTCTGAACCGGAGCTGATTGGGCTTCACCCAGGGAGGATTCAGAATTCGAATCCCACTCCGTACTCTCCACTGTCATCTGATCAGTCCCGTTAACCTCATTTTTGTCATTTTCAGCCCCCAAAACCGACACAGGTGGTGTTGTAATTTAGGGTTTGTAAGTTAGTATAGGATTGGGATGTATGTTTGTTGGATGAATTGAGAGATGAGTTTTATACCCATGAATGTGCCACATCTGCAAAAATAGTCCACGTAGGATGCCACATAGGATTGAAAACTAACTCAGTTACTGATTTTTTAACTGAGTGGTGAAATGACAAACAAAATTAAAAGTTTGGGGTGTCACAGATCAAAGTGTTAGTTGCGGGTGTTATCGGCCAACTCTTCAAAGTTAAAGGTGTTAAAATCCAATTGGCAAAAAAAAAAAAAAACACTTATTGAATGACTATTATATTATAAACCAACTCCAACTCCAACTCTTGACCCATTTTTCACCCGATCCAAAGTAAGCCAATGCCTATTTTTTTTAAATTTTATTGTTTTGACTTACCAACAGAGGGAACTCCAAAATTAACTTTTTAGGTTACAAACAAACAGGTTGGGTGATATTTCTAAAAGTTCTAAAGATTTAATGGTGGCTTTTGGAATATAGAATATAGAGGCTGCTCAACTTGAAGCTGAAAGGACTATTCAGTTGTTTTAATAGAAGTGTACATTTGTCAGGTACAAATATTTTAGAGTAAATGTCAACTAGTTTGATAGGTGAGGTGTAGGAAAAGATGTAAATAGTCATTCAATAAGGGGGCGTTTTTTTTTTTTAAAGCACTTATGGACCTCTTATGTCTGCCCCACGCAGACCACGCGCAGACATTTGAGTCTGCAGGGTGTTTGTTTTTTGGAAGTGATTTCTTTAAAAAAGGTCTTCCGTACCTCTTCTCCAAGCAGACCTGGACTCACCTCTTCGAAGCTCTTCTCCTTCTTTCTGCTCTTTCAAAACACAACAAACCCTAGCTCCTCCCAGCCGACACCACATCTCCCCTCCGCCACCACCACATCTCCGTCACCTCCCCCACATTCGGACTCCGGTTGACCCTACGTCACCCCCCCACCTTGATCTCACCGTGTTCGTGAGGTTTTGGAGAAGAAATTTGTTGAAATTCATTGAATTTTTTATTGATTTGTTGAGTTTTAGCTGTAGATTTTGAAACAATGATGGATGATGATAAGATGACGGAGAAAACGGTTGTTGAAGGATTTGTTCCGGTGTCTTCTGCTCCGGTTTTTTGGAAGTCGAGGAAGAGATCAGGTAATTTGAGTTAATCTGCTTTGTTTAATGATTTGAGTGATTTACGACGTTCGGTGGATGATTGATTTGGTACCAAATTGGATTTAATTCTGTTAACAAACTATTTCTTTTGGATGCTATATTATTATTCTTATTTTATTTTATTATATTATTTATATATGATAAAAATCTAACTGAATGAACAGTGATTTACTATTAAATTAAAATTAGAATTACATTACGCAATTACACATTACACCTTACACATTACACAATTTTATTATTTAAATTTAGAATGGAATGAATAGTAACATCATTAAGAGATGAGCAAATGGTATCGGGTATAGGTACCGGTCTCAAATTTATCAAACCGGTGTATTTTCGGTACCGGTTCTGCACAGGTATTCACTGGTTTTTACCCTCAAATACCGGTGACGTACCAGTACCGAACCGTACCATACTAGGTATATTCGGTACTGGTACCCACTTTTTGGGATTTCGGTACCGGTTGGTACCGAGCTCATCAAATCCTGTAGCAACGCAGTAATGCAAGTAATTCCACCGTTTAGATTACTTTTCATACACACAGTAAGTAAACTGTATTTCTTTTGAATTAGGTTTTATATACACAACAACTTATTTTGCTTTCTTTTTTGTCTTTTTCTGTAATTAATGAATTGTAGCATGTAAAATTAACTTGGATATTTAGAATATTGATGAGCAAATCGTATCAAATCCTGTAAACGAACCGGTATCGTATCGGTACCAAATTTACTATACCAAATCATTTTCGGTACCAATTTGGTACCCACCTTTTGGCGTTTTCAGAATCATTATTTTCGGTTCGACATCGGTCTAGCACCATACCTATATTTATTGATTTTTACCTTCAAATACCATACCGTATTGTACCGAGCATTTTCGGTGCCGGTACCTAATTTCGATGATTTTCCAGATCGGTACTTTCGGTGCCGTTACCGGTACCGAGCTCATCCATATTTTAACGTGTTAGCACCGTAATAACTGAACTGAAAACAACCGAATTTCCAACGTGTAGGACGTGTGGGTCCTATTATTATATATTAGGTTATTTAAAATCGTTTTTTTGGACGGATTGACTATCCTTTTCACGACATTTTTATTTATGTTTTGATATTCGGTATCTGCTTGCCGTTACTGACACGTGTTTTGCAGTCATTGGGTCCCCACCGCAACGCGCGGGCGGAAATTTAACTAGTTTAAATGAATAAACATTTTCTTCATATGTATATAATCAAGCTTTTTTAAAAATTTATTTACTTTGTTGGAATAATGTGTATAAAACATTCGGTGGATGATTGATTTGGTACCAAATTGGATTTAATACTCTTAACAAACTATTTCTTTTGAGTTTTTTGGTGTTAAATTTCAGAAATTTTGTGGTTTGTTGCTGAATTTTGGTGTTAAATTTCATAAATTTGCTGGTAGTTTACTGAATTTTTGATTAATATTCATGCCTATTATGTTATTTTAGCAGCTTGGATAAGTTAAAAAAACAAACAGTCTTCTTCTTGTAGACTGCAAAGATTTGGTCCACCTTTTTAGCTACAGATGTCTGCAGATGTGGTCCGCAGACTGCAGACGTTTTACATTTGAAAAAACAAACAGCACCTAAGTTTATTAAGTTTAAATAGTAATTTAATAATAGTAAATTTAATTAAATGAATAAATATGTAATATATATGGTTTAGAAAAAAAATATATATAATTGGTTTCAAGAGTTGGGTAAATATGTAATAAGACCTATTAATAAAGGGGATATATGTAAATGACCCTTAACTATAAGTTGGATAGAGTTAGTGTGGTGGACCAAAACCGTAATAAGATAAAAACATTGGTATGAAAATTGCAAGATATTTAAATTTTGTAAAACTAGTGCTATTAAATCCTCGCGTTGCGCCGGAAATCCTCGAGTTGCGCCGTGGGTGGGTATTAGTTCGTTTAACTTCGGTACTGACACTTGTTATAGCAACCAATAGAGAAAAAAACTAAAAAAAAAATCATGATATGACAAAAAATATACCAACACAGCGCGAATTTGATTGGTATTGATTTGTTTTGTTACGTCACCTATACTCGTTACAACACATAAAGAAAAAAAATCTTGATATGACCAAAAAATACCGACACGTGATTTACATGGATAAAAAACAAACGTCAGTTATATAAGATATATAAAAAACCAAATAATACACATAAAAAACCACTAAACAACAGATATAAAAAAGCCTTTAAAATAAATAGTTACTGTGTATTTAGTTTTACTGTTCATTTAGTTGTTCTAGTAATAATGTATATATTATTTAGTTTTACTGTTCATTTAGTTCTATTAATAGTATAAAATAAAGGAATAACACTGTACCACAAGGACCATGGGTGGTTCTGATGGAAGAGTGGGAGGCCAAAGCTAATGATGTTGTTTGCATGATTATTTGTTAAAGTCCTTAACAAAAGTCAAGTAGGATTGGCTGTGGGGATCGAGTTTAGAGAGATATAGGTTGTAGATAATTCCTTGGTCTAAAAATTAATAAAGTTAGATTTGTAGGCATGCTCTAGTTTAGATTCATGTATGTCTAAATAGATTTATGTAACCAACATAGTTTATAAGCATTATACTAGTATTTGTACCCGCCGCGCGTTGCGGCGGCGTACCTGACTCTTTCCGAACTAAATTTACGTTGAAATAGAGTAACTGGAATTTATACCGTCGAATGAAAACATATTCTATTTTAGCCCAAAAATTCTATGTTAAAAATTATACTAACTTGAAACGTAGATATGTGGTTCTTGAGCAAAATTTATATCGAAAGTTGAACCAAATAAAAGATAAAGAAAACGTACCAGTCCCTCCCTCATTGCGGCCGGTTTAAACACAGACTAACTCGAATTAAATACCATCGAATCAAAACGTAACCCATAGGAAAATACAAAGAACAAAAGCATGTAGCAAGCAAAAAAACATGTCTAGAGTCGATCTCGTACGCATCATTTTACTTGATAATCACTTACTTGTTAGAAGAGTTCACAATGGATTCAGCAAGAATCTTAATGTATAGTAACCTCGAAGTGCATTCTTTAAGGGTTGTAATCACAAAAAAAATCATTTTAACAAAAAATTGACCGACAAGTTTACAAATATTTTGTAACAGAATCTTTAAGCAATAGCAAACCTGTAAATCAACGGCAGATGAATATTACCTCCTTGGTCATTTCGAAACTAAACGCCATGAAACGAAACAAAATTAAGAAATGATTATATGCATAATTCTTTATCAAGCGCCGTTATACAATCACCACTTACCATTTGCATTGCCGGTTTACTGACCATATGCATTGCTAGTTATTTCATCCCAAAATCCACTATCACATTCCAAAACATTAGAATTAGTTTGCTAAAATATAAAAGCACATTAGAAATGAAAAAAAATACATGAGAAATTACCATCTTCTTGAAAGAATTATTAGGTCTTAGTAGCTAGGGTTTCCAACTACATGAAATTGAAAAGCCATGAAATTTGGGACAATATAATATGAACGAACAACAAAACCAAATTTACCTTTTTTGATTTGCATCATCCTAAACATAAATGAAAAACGCTCTGAAAATTCGTTGTCATATATGGATCTGCTGCCGACTGGAGTACGTTAATCGCTGCCTGATGTGGCCCTTGTTCGGCGTTCGCTAGTAGTTGTTGCCACCGGCCCACCTCCTCTATTATTCCTTCTCTTTCTCTGAGTCACTTACCTGTTAAATAGTTTATTTCATACTGTCAAAGCAAAGTAAATAATATTATGAATCATGTAAAACTATGCCTCATTTACACCATCCAAGAACAAACGCTCATATAAAACATGGGATGAGGGCAGGTAAAAAAAGACACATATGGCAATTAAAATTATAAGTTATATTAAAACAAAACTCAAAAGAGGCGGCTTTACACCATCCAAGAACAAACGCTCATATAAAACATTGGATGAGGGCAGGTAAAAAAAGACATATGTGGCGATTAAAATTATAAGGGTGTAAGGGGCACTCCTCTAAGTGGGGAGTGATCTCTCTTACCCACAGCCAATCAGCACGCGCCACGTCAACTCTCCACTTAACTCCCCCCACACCCTCAATTTGATGGCGGCACTCCTCTCTTGGGGGACTTGTTTTTTTTTTTATTTTTTTAATTAAGTTTTACTCACCTACCATGTGCATCCATTCAATAAAAAATATGAATCAATGTGCGGTGAATCAATGCCGCAGATGTCTTACCGCTTAGCCTCCCCGAGGGGTCGGCGGCGGTGTCCCGAGCGGGAACTCACTCACCGCACGCCACCCCAAGGTCGCCCCGTTCAACCTAAGTTATATTAAAACAAAACTCAAAAGAGGCGGCTACAATGTTTTTCTTAACTTTTGGAAGTTTCAAATAAACCCCTTACTCTACAAATAATATACACATTTATCCCAATAATTTTATTTTCCTCTTCTAAATTACCATACACAATATTAGTTTAATGGGAAATCTCATAAAAATGCCAAAACACAATTTTTTTTTTTTTGAAAACGACCGAGCAAGTAACACCGAAAAAATTATCTAAAATTTCTATTACATAAACTTAATGCTTTTCGTTTCAAGTGAAACATAAAACTACACAATGACTCATAAACCAAACGTCACTAACAAAGATGCAATTAGCTCTATTTATCACCAAAGTAACAAATATACATCAAATCAACTAAAAAATATTATACAACAGCTACAAAACATATCAAATAACTAAATTATATCAACAAAACTACTAACAACAATTATTCTACCTAACCATTACAAAAACAGATAAAAAATTTCTAGTAAGAGCAAAGTCTAAATAAACTATCTGAATCTAAGTTGAAAAAAATATTATACATCTGCTATAGACAACATCAACATCAACAGCTACTATCAAACAACTGAATCGGCAGTTCTTCAACAAAAACAAACAGATCTACAATAAACAATCTCAAAACAAAATTATCCGCTACATAAAACTAAAAATCATACCAACAAAACTGCTAACAACAGTTAATCAACCTAACGATAACAAGAACAGATACAAATCCAGTAAGAAACAGTTCTAAACAGACTATCTGAATCTAAGTTGATAAAATATTAAACATCAACTACAAACCTAATAGTTTAATTAATATGTAAATGACCGATTTCAAATACACATCCTTCTCCGACTTCTAAGCCTGCTTTTTCCGACACCGATTAACCTTCGATTCTACTGATCCGAGCAACCTTGTACATCGGCGGAGGTCAACTACTCCATTTGATTTGTTAGCAGCCATATTCTACTTGTAGGAGCCCTAATCGTCGCCTTCCGACAAAAACCCCAAATTTGTTGCAACAATACTTAGTACCCAAGACCCTAATCGATGCCTACAAACTTATTCATGTCAAATTAATAACACATACCTGTCGGCGTTGTGAATCGTCTGACCACCCCCTTGTCCGCCATAACGGATTACCACCCCTCCAGTAATCTCGTAAATTGTTAGTGATACAACCATCTGACCGCTGCCTTCACCACATCACAGCCACCTGAGGGCCACCACCACCTAACCGCCGTCACAACAACACCATCACCTAACAACTTCCGCCGAAACCTAAAGGGAGTCGTCACCTTGTCGGTTGAAGTCTTGAAAGATTAAGCGAGGATGAAGATGAAAGAAGCCAAAGGATTAGTTCTGTAATTTTAAGCTCTAGACAAAGGGCAAAAGAAGGAGCCATGTTTTGTTGCAGGTAGAAGAAGAGAGTGGCAGGGGTAGGGGTGTTCACGAACCGATCCGAACCGATCGTGGGTCTGCTCGAGATCGGATCGAATTACAACCGATCGGATCGGTTCGGTTCGAATTTGGAAACCGAGCATAAAAGTTGTGCTCATGATCGGTTCGAATTTAAATCGATCGGATCGTTTTCGCTCGGTTTCGATCGGTTTTTCTCAACACTTATACATCGACGGAGTAGTCAATTGAACACCCTTAACACCAAACATCAAATGATTAATGCTGTCAAATGGTACGATTTCTCAACAAACAACACAAGAAACAATACTAAACGCAAGAGAAGCGGCAAAACGGTGACATAAACTTCTATTAATTTCCCAAACCAAAAAATACCCAACCAATACCCTTGATCTTACACGAAGTAAGATCTGATGTACAAACGTTTAGATCGACTGATTAATCAGTTGATCTATAAAATATAAAGACAGAAAAACGAACAAGAAGTTATACAACCTGATCTACACAGCAAGATACAATAGACGAACAAATCTCACAGACGAGATTAACAACAAGACAGAATGATCTTCACAGTTGAGACCGATGTGCAGGCCAGGAGACGAACAGAACTTCAAGGTTGAACTCAATCGCTGGTAAATCACAATGGAGAGAATACTTCTAGAAACAATTTGTGAGTTGAAGTTTATAGGGAATACCACTCTTCTGCGTAAATGATAAGCCTATATATCTTCAAAAACCAAATAATACACTTTAGTCCAAAAGAACATGAAGAGATGATCGGGGTCCCTCAAAAGTTTCATTCTGCCCCCTCGAGTTAGAATAGGGTAAAACACTTCAACTGAGCATCTAAGTGTGTTGTGGACTTGTGGCTGCGTATGATTAGAATAGGGTAAGGAATGGGCTGGGCTAGTTATTTTTATGGGTTAAGGAATGGGCTAAGTATGATTGGGCTAGTTATTCTTATACTTATAATAAATAAATATATATATTAATTATTTAATAAAATTAATTCGAGCGAAACCGATCGATCGACGAGCGATCGGATCTATGCTCATGCTTGGATCGTTTTCAAATCGAACCGATCCGAGCGGCTCATTTACAAATCGAGCGTGAATCGAACGATCATTTTTCGAGCAATTTTCGAGCGATCGTCGAGCGATCCTCGATCGTCGAGCAGTTTGGACAGCCCTAGGCAGGGGCTAAGGTTTAGGGTTAGAAATAGAGGATGGTGAGTTAGGAGCAGGAATGTCATTTGTTCAGGTCACCGACCTTTGTATTTAAGACTATATAAATATATTAAAGATAATATATAGTAGTATACTGATATTTAAACTTTAGTATTAAAACTAAATGTCTTAACATAAATCTAGGTTACTAGTGTTCATGTTTGTCATATCGAATAACGAATAACGAAAATTTCTAAAATTTACCAATGTATGTACTGGTTTCTCATGAAAAATTGGACTCTTTGCATGACATTTAATAACCTAATTTGTATAAAAATTAAGTCTAGTGGGTTTAACTTGTGTGCTAACAATGAATTCGAGTTTAAAAGTCGTATGGATAGTGGCCCATATCCATGGTTGTCACAGTTGATTTCCTTTATGACGTTGTAGCGGAAAAATTATGGCATAACATGACATAAATGCGCATGGATGACCAAAAAAAGCTCCAAGCCACCTAAAACAACATAACTTTTTTTAACGACCAATAAAAGTACGGCCGCTCGGGTAAACCTGATGGCAAAAGGTCACCCACTCACCCACGCTATATTACTTTTGCCAACATGTTTTAGCATGCTAATCCTTTGGTCCAACCTGTTTTAACTTGCCATTCCTTTTAACCCGTTTAGATAAGTGAATTTCAAAAAAACATTAAAGCAATGCAAGAAGATGGAGCAACGCAACTAGGATTGTAAACGAGCCGAGCTACCCGAGATCGATTCGACAAAAGCTTGAAACGAGTCGAGCTTAAACAAGCTCGAGACCAACTCTAAAATGAAGCTTGTATAGTAAACAAGCGGCGGCCCCAAAGCTTCACTTATCGAGCTTGAATCAGCTTGCGAGCCTATTATTTATAAAAAAATTATTTAATAAATTAAATATATATTTATATAATAGTTATTATTATTTTTAAAACTATGATAAAATAACCAAATCGTTAGATACTGTATAATAAAGTCATTCAGACTCTCAATTACTACACAACTTTAGACATGGAGAAGAAAAGGAAGCAGGTCGTTTATGCTATTTTTCTGCTAACTATCTGGATAATGCGTAATGACAAACTATTTACCCTTGCCCACAAGAAATAAAGATGGTGATTTTTTTGGCTTCCAGTTACACCATTAGGCATCTTAGCAAACTGCTCAATGACTTGGTCAGCGATCGATTCTAATAATATTCCCATCTTATACCGTAGTCATCCGCCACCGGTGACTGCAGCAAAGGTTCTGTTTTAATGGTGGTTCCTACATGTAGAACCACCACCACCGTCAAGTCGTCAACGCAGTGCAACAAACCAGCGTGGAATATGGAAGCTAGCCATTGAAGGCAACAACTGAAACAAAACATTTAAAACCTCAACTTGTATCTCTAGGTAACAAATTCCATAAGGACAAACAGAAAACTTGAGAATCAGATATCAAAAACAAACCTGTACGTATCTTTGCTACTGGATGTTGGAAAGAACAATGCATAAGGTTTTCTTTAGTACCATCTCCAGACTTCAACCTATAGAGTCAATTTTGTTTCAATTTTTTCTACTTCCTTAAATATATATATATATATATATGTTTACTGATTTATGAAACTTTAATATAACATTGTTAATCTTAAATATTTTGTCCAATCACATTGAAAGATTATCAGTAGGTACTTCAAAATAATACACAAAAATATATAGCGACAAAGTTGGTTGTAAAAAGAAATGAATCGTGGACGGCAGGATTCGAACCTGCGCGGGCAGAGCCCACATGATTTCTAGTCATGCCCGATAACCACTCCGGCACGTCCACATGATTTTTGAACTGTTCTTCACTAAATTTATTATATGAAATATTCATTATTATAGTAATGCTTATATGGTTACAGTTGGACAGCTAGTGTTTAAATTGTTTATTACTATCATCGCAACTCTTAACACAGCCTCGATTTATATAGGTTTATATACTAAGAATCATTGGATGAATCTTATGAATCGGTTTTTTATTTGTAAATGAAAACAAAAATTTGTTAATTATGTAAACTTAAAATGATGGAAAATACTAACGATTTAAGAGGTAGAGATTAATGTCTATTTGAAAAATAGTGTTAAATAAATACGGTAACCTTATTTATTTGAGTTTTTAGTGGCTTAATTTGTAATCTTTAAATTTGATGCCTTGATGGTAACGAGGTAATATATGCTCAGGCGTTACGATAACATAATTCTAATATTATTAATTTAATCGGTGATACATGACATATGATTTTTAAAATATTGTTTTGCCAGGATATATCATTTTGCATATGCAGCATATCTGGTCAGACATATATTTTATCATTCATATTAGGTTAGAACCCGTGTATTACACGTGTTAAATAAATGTAATTTTATATATTAAATAATAAAAAAAAAAATTATGAACCCCGTATATTGTACGCATTAAATAAATATAATTTTATATATCAAATAATAAAAAAATTATATTTTTAAAAACCATGTGTATTACACAGATTAAATAAATGTAATTTTGTATATTAAATACTAAAAACGTCGTATCTTTAAAAAACCCGTGTATAATCGGGTTGAATAAATCTACCAAATAATAAAAAATTACATCCTTAAAAACCATGTATATTATACGTGTTGAATAGATCTAAAAAAGAGTTATAACTTTAAAAAATATATGTATTACACAGATTAAATAAATGTAATTTTGTATATTAAATACTAAAAACGTCGTATCTTTAAAAAAACCCGTGTATAGTCGGGTTGAAAAATCTACCAAATAATAAAAAATATATCCTTAAAAAACCTCGTGTATTACACGTGTTGAATAAATCTAATTTTACATAGCAAATGATAAAAAAAATTATATCTTTGAAAACTTTGTGTATTACAAGGGTTATATAAATGTAACTTTGTATAGTAAATAATTAAAAAAATATATTTTTAAAAACCTCGCGTTTTACACCAGTTGAATAAATATAATCTATACTATATAATAAAAGAAACAATTTTTGAGACATTTGTCATCATATTAGGCCATGTATCTTATAGATAATTATTATTTACTTTAATCTCTTCTAATTAATTATAGATAACCCTCCTATTAAATATTATTTAGTTTAATCTCTTATAGATAATTATTATTTAGTTTAATTTTAATTTAATCCCTTCTAGAAAAAAATTCATAATTATTTATTAACGAAACATTCAATAACTTTTAAAATTTCATTTATTAAAATATCTAACGATAACTTTTAAAATTTCGTTTGATGAAAAGGGATCACACTCAAATATCTCATTTATTTATTATGGGGATTTTAATTATTGTATATTAATTTATTTTAAGAAATTGTGTATATAGTTAGGTTCTATATTTGTTTTGTCATATTATTATTATTAAATTAATATATGTTAAAAACTTAACTGAATGAACAGTTAATAAAGGGCACACCAGTAAATAGAGGTCGCACCTCTCCAGCTTTCCTCCACGTCTGAGAATTGATTCAGGCCACGCGTCTCATGTGAAGGCCCAGTATAAAACCCTAAACCTGCTTCACCCCACACACCGCCGATTACATGGAGAGAGAACGATGAGAGAGAACGGTGGTCGGCCATGTCCCGTGTGTGTTCCGGAACGGCGCCGTTGCCTATAACTGGTGGTGTGGTGGTGACTAAAGAGATTATTAGTGTGTGGTGGTTCCGGATTCAGGGTGCGGTTCCGGTGGTGATTAGCGACGTAGAGAAAATGCTAGGGTTCCGGTGAAGGCCCTGCAAATTTACGGTACCACGGGTGCGGGATCAACTTGAACGCCGATAAGAGATCTGAAAGTTTTAGGGTTCCAACGAAGTCAGCTTAGCTCCGGTGAGAACCCGCTTTCCTGAACCAGGTATGCATGTATTCTTTTATAGTCAAAGCGGGTGTTCCATGTATTCATATCTAACAGGTTAGGCTTTTTGGGACTTTAAAGATTGTGTATAGTTTGTTTCAGTTGAGCGACGGTACATGTCTGATTTTGGGGGTTTAGGGTTAGGTTTTCATTATTGTTTGGGTTAACGCGAGTTATTAGGAATGTAAGTTTAATTTAGTTATTTGTTTTGATTCATTGCTATTTGCAGGTTTTGGTTTGTGATGTGCTAGCTTTGGCTGTTGCATTTGGTGTTTTGGATGGTAAACCCTAAAGTCTTTCAACTGATTGATCGGTTTTCGACGTAGAAAGACGACTTCCAGCCAAATTTGATCAGTTTCGAACGCGAGTTATTAGGAATGTAAGTTTAATTTAGTTATTTGTTTTGATTCATTGCTATTTGCAGGTTTTGGTTTGTGATGTGCTAGCTTTGGCTGTTGCATTTGGTGTTTTGGATGGTAAACCCTAAAGTCTTTCAACTGATTGATCGGTTTTCGACGTAGAAAGACGACTTCCAGCCAAATTTGATCAGTTCCGACGAGTGGGGTGAGGGTTTTGCTCAGAATCCGGTCACCACAGAACTCATAACAGGCGAGTAAGGTAAATCTGACCATTTCAAGCTTTGTTCTTTTCAGTTGTATGATTATTATCAACAACTGATGTTCAAATGATGAATATGATCCGTAGGGGTTGTATAGATGAAATCGGACAAGAGGTGGACAATGATTGTTAAGATGGGTTACGTTTGTATAAGAAAAGGGCTGATTGTTCAGTATCAATTTTCATATAGGCCCATCATTCAGTATGCTTCGACAGGCTCATCTTAGAGTAACAAGTATGAACTTCAATTTTCATATAGTGTTCGTATGTTTGTAGTTCTACAAAAGTTCGTGTGTGCGCTAATGGTGGAGCTAATCAGTTGTTTCTGGAGCTATGTTGTTGTGAGCAAGATGTGCCTGGTGTTCGTGAAAGGTATTGTTTAAGTTTTTGTTGATGCCTGTACGGTGTTTGATGAAATGCTTTCTAAGAGTGTTGTGTTTAGATTTTTGGTTTTTTTTTTTTTTTTTTTTTTTGGAAAGGGATCGGGCTTTGTTTAATGGTTTAGATGTTGGTTACGAGAGTCACTACTTATTATTTTCACTTTTTGGAGAAACGGTCATGTTAAATCGAGGAAGATGTAAAGTGTGCAGAATTAGGTAGTTGTAAGAACTAAGTAACATGTGCAAGAAACCAATTTGATTGAGTGCAAAGGCCAATATATCCGGTTTTGAAACAAGCCATTTAATCAGAGGGCCGGTAAAATGAGTGATTTTCACTAACTAATCCATTATAAAAACATATCTTCTTCAACTTTGTATCATTACATTTGTTTATCATAACAAGTGAGGTTTAAGAGAGGGGGTTTTGGAATTTAAACCGTATGTGTTGTACGCGTGTGTAGTCAAATTCTTTTGCGGGGGCTGAAAGTGGGTTTTAGAAGACAAGCTCCTACTCTAACCTAAGTGGTCTTAGTTTGTGTCCCATGGGCCATGGTACAACTAAGTTTCAAATCACTTGCATTGACTATTTTAAGTATTGAGAGATGTATAAATGACTACAGATACAAAGTTGAACTGATGAAGTAGTAGTAATTTGTATTATTAATCTATTATTAATATTAATGCAATAATAGCTATCTGGCAAATGATGTCAATGCTTTCTTAATAATCTTTTGACTAAATTGATGGAAGATGGGGCTGTCCTAAAAAAAAAGATTTTGACGAGTGAACATTTTGGGTGATGGTATTTGGTACCATATCAATGAATATAGCATTTATTCAAATGATTTGCAGGCAAAGCTCAACTTCCCAGAGCGTGTTCAAGATTAGTGATTTTGCATTGAATTCAGGTTCGGAGAGGTGCACATAGAGCATATATCTACAGCCTTGCTTTCTCTACGACGACTGAAAGGCTGGCTGTTTCAAGTGACAGGGAAACCGTTCATGTTTTCAACTTTAAGGTTCAAAAGGGGCCATTGCAAACTGCCATCAGACCCATATAGTGGATACCAAAGGTATAAGTATTCTTAATTTAATATGTTGTTCAAGGTGCAGATTTTATATAGCCAACTCTTGCTGGAAACGCTTGGTTGTGTACATTCGAAATAGCCAACACTTGCTGGAAATGCTTTGATATATGTATTTTGAATTTAATATGTTGCTGATTGTGCACTTTTGATTAGTTAGTATTGTTTAGTTACTGATATTTTTATTTTGGGGTCAATCTGTCCGGTCATGGAGCGCGAAAGAAATTGGATTCGTGAGTTTTATAAATAAGGCATATGAAGACAACGCCTCGCTCACACGCAGTAAAATCTACTAGCCCGCGGGGCAACGCCCGCGGTTCCAAATTCTAGTTAAATTAAATATATAACTTGATTGTTCGTACTTAGGTCCTTAATTTGTTTGTCATATTATTATAACTAAATATATAACTTGATTGTTATTACTAACCACCTATAGTGTTCGTTTATTTTTGGAAAATTAGGGATTAAATTCAAAATTTTGATAAATCATAGGATCATCCATATTTTTTTTTGGCCAATTGGATTTTAACACCTTTAACTTTGAAGAGTTGGCCGATAACACCCGCAACTAACACTTTGATCTGTGACACCCCAAACTTTTAATTTTGTTTGTCATTTCACCACTCAGTTAAAAAATCAGTAACTGAGTTAGTTTTCAATCCTAGGTGACATCATTAATCCTACATGGCACGAGTGACGTGGCTAACACATGTTATAAGATGCAAAATGTTGAAAGTAGGCATTGTTGTTCTGTTCAATTAAATCCACCACCATCTCCAAAGCACCCCATCCACCAACCACCACCAAAACCCCCAACCATCTCCTTGAACAAATCGACAGTATCCTTGAACACCTTCGGATCAAGCAACAATGTAGTGATATCTTGAAACATTATGCCTGTTTGATTACAAAAACAATCATCAATCACCGTTCATGAATGTACGTGATTATGTTTGATACAAATTAGCCAGTGAGTCAGTGAGAGATGATTGTTTGTACCTGGTTTCGGGAAGTTGGGGACGACGCGAAGTGCAGATTTGATACCGGTGATACGACCGGAGGATTCTCCATCATCGCCGGACGACATTGTGCGGTGTGAAGAAGCAGTTGCAGGTTTACTAATGGCGGAGATGAGGGGGTTTTAGGGTGATGAAAATGAGAGGGAAATAATGGTATTTATAATGGTTCAATTAAATCCACCACCATCTCTAAAGCACCCCATCCACCAACCATCCACCAACCACCACCATACGACAGCCCACCCCCAACCGTTCTGTCCCAAACCGACACCTTTTGAGTAGGCAAAGTTCTGGCACCAGTGGAACTGACTGCTAAAGGACTTGTACCATCCCCCATCTCAACATCAGGTTCAATCGTAGGGCCTAGTTTCTGAACCGGAGCTGATTAGGCTTCACCCAGGGAGGATTCAGAATTCGAATCCCACTCCGTACTCTCCACTGTCATCTGATCAGTCCCGTTAACCTCATTTTTGTCATTTTCAGCCCCCAAAACCGACACAGGTGGTGTTGTAATTTAGGGTTTGTAAGTTAGTATAGGATTGGGATGTATGTTTGTTGGATGAATTGAGAGATGAGTTTTATACCCATGAATGTGCCACATCTGCAAAAATAGTCCACGTAGGATGCCACATAGGATTGAAAACTAACTCAGTTACTGATTTTTTAACTGAGTGGTGAAATGACAAACAAAATTAAAAGTTTGGGGTGTCACAGATCAAAGTGTTAGTTGCGGGTGTTATCGGCCAACTCTTCAAAGTTAAAGGTGTTAAAATCCAATTGGCCTTTTTTTTTTTTTGGAAGGTGACTTTCTATGTACAGGACCTATTGGTCACCGGATTCACGTCAAAGACGTTCCCCCGTCAGCCCCGCACTCTCGGACGCGATGTTCAATCGGGCCCCGGCCGCCGCGCAAGCTGACTTCCGCCCGGAAACCATACTGCCCCCACACGAGAGACTCGCTGGGGTAACAGCTGGGTAAAACCGGGTTGCCCTCAAGACCGCACCATGCCTCGGTAGGATACGATCTATCATTGGGACCACCCCCCCCCCCCCATAATGCCACAACCGGGGATTGAACCGGAGACCGGCCCAACCAAACCCCATGGGATTACCCAGCTGGGCTGGGAGGAGGTATAGGGATCATCCATATACTGTACTCAACATATTATTTTCATAATTTATTACTATTTAACTTTAAATATATATATATAACAAAATGTTGCAATACGTCACTAAAATCAAGCTAAAAATCTAATAATTATGTGAATATTTTTTGGATTCAAATTATTTTCGGTAATGTGCGAATTATAATTGTAACTTTCTATTCCTCATTAAATATAATGTAATACGTAAATACAATAATAAGTACTATATAATATAATATATTTATTTTTGTATTATTTTCAACGACAATTTAGTTACACGTTTCTTTGATGAATTTTATAATAGTAACATACATTCTCTTTATATTAAGGTATATTAACTCATTTATGTCAATTTAGTATATAAATGTCCCCATCTTTGGTTTGCATTTACAAGAAATATTTATTATATAGTTTAAATTGTCCAACCCGTGTAACACACGAGGTCACTAAACAAACCAACTCGAGTTCGATTTTGTTTCTTTTGTAACCGCAATGCTTATATAAGTTACACCGAGTTAGATCGGATACGTCGAAATACATGTTTTCATAAGGTTAGCGCATCACATAACGTGTCACCAGCTATAAACAATTAAGTCGTCGCCGCCGCAACGCGCGTCGTATGACAAGAATCTAGTTCATATTATTTTTGAATATTTAAAATAAATATTTACACATTACACTGGTCTATTTCATGAAGTGATGCTTATTATTGCTCAAAATATTATATTATTATTTCTTTTTCTAAGAAAAGAAAAAATTGCTTGAGGTCTTGAGATCCATTCCCACAAACTTTATTCCTAAACATCACAACACCTTCAAAACACATTCTTTTTTTCAAAACACGTCTAACAACAAACCATTATTATTAAATATACTCTTTAAGGGTTATGTGTCATCGAAATCAAAATCTGGCATAACCATATTACCCCACATCATAACTTTATAAACTTATTTTTTTTAGTGGAAAACATGTATACCCTTCAAATCCCACTAATTATTACCCTCTACACCTTTGCATTTCTTCACTTATACAACAACAATAATATCCTTGTCTCTTATGTGAATCATATTCATGTCAAACTAAAACGACCAGTCACACAAAATTAAAAAACCGACCGATTAAAACTTAACATAAAGTCAGAAATACTACCAAAAGTAAGAAAAACATACAATGGAATTAAAACCATACAAAAACTAAAACCAAAATGAACATCGAAACCAAAAACTTAGGCTCTAGAGTTATCGAAGGAAGTTGCAATAGGGTTGCAGGTTCAAAACCTACCATCCACAACCTATGCCATGCAAACTTCATGAATTCTCATGTAGATGCGCAACTCATCATAGCCAGATTCACAGGCATCAGCACCTCAAAACCATCATGGACACAAACCACAATACCAAAACGAAAACGTCAACAAACGGTGTAAAGATGGTGGTGAGTCACCGACACCTTCACCTCAACACCATTAAGCACAAACCACTACACCGACAATAACAGTACCATAGGAGGCTGGTGTGAAAATGGTGACGATGCATAAGACACATCCCAAGCATCATGTACAACAATAAAAGCATAAAAACCACAACACCAAACCGACATCGGCGGCGGCAGAAGGTTTTAACACGGTGGTGATCCACCAACAAAACGACACCTCAACACCATCAAACATGTGCACCGGCATAAACACTGGATGTCAAGAGCACCGGCTCCGGCAAGCTCACCAGAATCGGAGCTCTTTTCTAGAGAGATAAACTTGAGAGAAGAGAGAGTGTCTGAATTAAAGAGAGAGAGAGACAGAGAGTGTGTGTGAATTAGGGATAGTGAGGTGTGGTTTTTATACCCAAAATGAGTACAACCTCCAAGCCAAGAGTACATACCTTCTCATGCATAAAACACCTTTCAAGCATCATGTACAACACCAAGAACACAAACTATGTTACTAATTGATATATTGTAAATTATAAATAATATATATATATATATACATATATATATATATAGTTTTTTAATACTTTTATTATTTTAATATTAAAATACTAATTAATTTTCATACATTTTCAGATATTTCTTAACTTTAATGACTTTTTTAGTATCATGGGTTGGGATAAGCTTGGTGTCAACCGGTACTGAACCAATATTGGTACAAAAAATACTGGTACGGTCTTGTTTGATATCGGTACATGAAGGTAAAAAGCGGCACCAGCTTGCTACAAACAACGTCAAAAGTCAGTATCGAACTAATGATTAGTGCTTGGCCCATTAAGAAGTTGCCACATGGCAACTTCTTTTTTTTATTGTTTTTTATTTAGGCTTTTCTAATGGCACACCCCCTGTCTATCTACACACATTTTCAATTCAATACGCATCGTATAGGCCTATACGATGCGTATTGAATTAAAGTAAAAAAACATGGCAGACTGACAGGTGCAGGTTTTGTCTGGCGGCGGGCCTGATACGCATTGTATAGGCCTATACGATGCGTATTAAGCCGCTATTTTTTTGAATTTATTTTTTGTTGTGTTGTGTCGAATGCGAACCCGAGAAACGAAAGGGATTTCGAGCAGTTGGTCGATGATATGATTGATAAAAGAAGCGCTTTTATCATGTGTCATATTAGATGTGTTATAGTGAGATTTTTTAAGTTTGCACAGTGAGAGAAAAGACCAGCACCTCTGTCAGTATTTGTCCTTTAAATTCGCATAAACATATATTCGTTTCATAACCTCCTATTAATCAACCACAACTCACCCGATACGTCTTCTTTGGATCACACATGATAAAAGCGCTTCTTTAGACAATCTGGGATTATGGTCTGTTTCTTCAAGATTTACGTCTGATGTCCAAGTTTAATCACATTTGACTTCATCGGCGGCAGTCCAATGACTTTCTTGAGTCACATATCCGACAATAGGGCCCACGGATCTTATGCCCACCCGAGACCGACCTCTGAATCATCATAGAAGACGTGTCGGGTTCTTCTGCTAATGGTCGGGCTTCCAATGCTCACACAGGGTGATAAACAATGCTGATATCATCATAGAAGCGTTGGGATTCAAGGGTTTATGAGTCAAAGTTAACATTCAAATTCAGATTCAGAAAGCAGATGATTTTGTACTTCGTTTATTCTCTTTAATCTATTAGAACGATCCTTGTTTTGTCACGTACATGCGTTTAATTCCCAACATCCTTGTAGTGTTTAGAATGTTTGAAGGAAATGTTGGTTCAATACCACCGGTTTCTAACTTTATGCTTGCATCCACCACTGTGAATATTAACTTTGTTGGAATCTACGAAGAAACTGTTCGATTTCACGGTGAGTGGAGAAATTAGCGACGGAGAAACTGTTTGTATTTGTGGATTTCGGTTGGTTTGGAAACTTAACAAGAGAAGCAACTAAAAAAGCGGTGAACGGTATTTAACGTACACACCGCATTTGAAGATCCCTGATTGAGAGAAACTTCTTCGAGCTAACCGCCGATATCTCATCCTTCTGTTGTTAAATACGCATAATACGAATCGTCTCGGAAGTACTGAACAACAGAAGGATGAGATATCGGCGGTTAGCTCAAAGAAGTCTCTGTTGATTCAGTAATTCAACGTATTTTAGTTGGTTTCGAATATACCCAAAGAGATCTGAACCAACCGAAATCCACTTCCGAGACGATTCAAGTGAGTCCTATGAAGCAACCAAAATCGGAGCACGCCGCTTAAATCGGAGCACAAGTAGAGTAACGTTACCGATCAGTCCGTTGATCGAGTAACTAGCAGAAGAACACAACACATGATAACTTTAAACTTTATAGTGTGTGATTTGACCAGGAAATGATTGGAGGTGATTGCTACTTTTAATAAGTTGTCATAGTTGTCAAATTCGATTTCAACAAATCTTTTCCTTTTCCTTCAATTTCTAGAACAT
Source organism: Helianthus tuberosus (assembly GCA_030545235.1). NCBI lineage: Eukaryota > Viridiplantae > Streptophyta > Magnoliopsida > Asterales > Asteraceae > Helianthus > Helianthus tuberosus. The sequence continues at coordinate 190,029,781 of CM060443.1, read as the reverse complement.
TCTCTGTAACATGAAGATGTGTCGGGTTCTTCTACTGGTATTTTAATGAAGTATTGAAAATTGAATGTGCAAACCCAACCGTTTTTTTCTACGGAAACGGTGGCTATGCGAAATACAAACCGCCACCGTTTTTTACTACGGAAACGGTGGCTATGCGAAATACAAACCGCAATCTTTTGTGACTATGGGAAACACAAGTTTTCTTTTTGAGCTTGATGGATGTTTGTTATCTCAGTTGAGGCGGGCATTGTTTAAATCTGAATATAACTAGATGTTACGTGTAACTTCATTAAACCAAGAACAAACCCTATTTCGAAACACATGTGTCTGTATCAGCGTTGTTTATCACCCTGTGTGAGCATTGGAAACCCGACAAACAGTCTTGACAACTGTGACAGCTTATCTATCTATGTGTGTCACATCCATCCTGTTATAGCAATCGATAGGATTAATTTTACAGATTTTTTTCTAATTAGCGTTGTTAACTACCAAAAGAATGCATACACAAAATAGTTCTAGTGGACGAAGCAAAGAGAACCTGATTCTGTTGTTCAGTACTTTCGTGTGCTAAATACAAAGCCGATTTCAACTTCCATTGATCAAATAATAAAAACCCTAAGAATGCATACACAAATAGTTCTAGTGGACGAAGCAAAGAGACCGCCTTGTTAACAAAAGTATGTTGTTCCAAGATCAATTCCAAAGATTATTGATGGTAACAAGAGTATTGAGGTCGGTTCAAACTTCCAAGATCAAATTCCAAGATATCAGTGTTCTTTAATCTATTAGAACGATCCTTGTTTTGAGAACCTGATACTTTTATTACATCCGAGACGATTCAAGTGAGTCATATGAAGCAAGTGTCGGTCTATTCAATTGAGAGGAATCATTGCATTACATCTCCATTGAAAACAAGTGGTTGTAATGATGGAACCCTTGATTTGAAAAAAATATTTTTGAGAAATTTATAGTTCAATACGCATCGTATAGGCCTATACGATGCGTATTAATCGATGATTTTACTAAAATACCCCTGGTTTTCTGATAAATTTAGGGGTATTTTTGAGAAAATTCAAAGTTTAATACGAATCGTATAGGTCTATACGATTCGTATTATGCTGATATACGATACAACATAGGTCTATACGATCGTATATGACATTATTTCAAATTTAGTGTTATCGTGTTTGTAACAGTCCTCAATAAACCGACACCCTCATAATTTCCGACACCCTAGTATATTTTAAAATATCCCAAGATGTCCCAAAACACACCCCATACGCGAAAACGGGCCTCAAATATATTAAATAGTATTAAAAATAAATTAAAAATCTGAAATTTAAGTTGAGGCGGGCCGCGTAGACCCACCCCAAACCTTACGCGGGCGGTATGAAGGTTTAGATCTGATTTCGCTGATTATTAAGTTCAGACGGGCCGCGTAAGACCCCTGATTAGTTTACGCGGGCCGCGTAAGATCAGAAACCTGGCGCAGCCCGGTGTGGCGTGTTGACCCTACTCGCTGACTCGGACTAGCTACATGTTTGACCAGGGTTGACGCGGGCCGCGTAACCCTTGTCTTTGTTTTACGCGGGCCGTGTGAGGACTAGATTTCAACACTATATAAGAAGGGCATCGGCATTCAGTTCCGATCGCTCACAAACGTTTCTCAATCTTAATTTCTGAATAGAAGGCATAATACGCGGGTATTATACCCCCCTAAATAGCGAAGTTCTGCTCCGTTGTAAGTATTTTAACCCCTGGATACGTATTAGATACGCTGCCCGATTGATCTAGGGTTCCGTAACGGCTGTCGTGGTTCTGCCCGACGTAGTCGTTGGAATGCCGTCTCGGGGAGGGTATTACTAATGTTAAAATGGGTTATTAATACTAACGCGTGTACAATTGTGTAAATTATAGATTATCACCGGGAAACCCTTACGGAAAATCTAAGACAGCAATGTGAGTTGATCCACTTTTTGTAAACCTTTTGTTAATTGTTTTTACAAAACCTTAAATACTTTTCCATGCGAATAACAGTTATTGAGTATTTGTAAGCATACAATTATGATGAGTATGTTGGGGTTTTGTATACAAAATTTGTTACCGCCTGGTCAAGGAGTAACATGTCCACAAGTCGGGTTCGACAGTACCATGGATGTTAATTGTAATGTCTTGGAAACAAATATAATTGCGTGATCGCCCTCAATACTGTACACTGTGACTTTTTATTTAAACTTGATTAAACTGGGATTCACTCACCAGTATTTCCCACTGACAAATGTTTTTAAAACGCGTTTCAGGTAACAAAATGTGAAAACCAAATAGAAGCCAGCTGGACAACACTGAAGGCTTGGAAAAGTGGCAATAAAGTTACCTAAAAATAAAATAGATGTTTTTATTAAATAAATAGGATTTATTCCTATGAAAACATGTGTACTATGAACTTGGGTTTTACCCCATTTGTTTAATGTTATGAAAATGTGGTATTTTACTCTGATTAATATTTCCTAACTACGGTCCTGATGAAAAATTCCGCTCCCAAATTAGACAACACACGATACCACCGAAACTGGCTCGCGGAAGCCCGTTCCCGGGGAACCTGGGATCGGGGGTTGCGACAGTGTTTCCCTCGGTTCGACGCGTATACGTCTCGTTTTTTGCCGAACTTTCGCATATTTTGTTGTTTTGTTACGTATACCTTCAACATTAGTCGTTTCGGTGCCGTTCGGTTGCGTGCGAATATCTTATTCTATGATTACGTACAGTTTTGTTTGAAATCCACTTGAACTCCATAGTGCCGTATTATATGTATACGTGTGTGGAAATATCGTTAGTTGCGTACTTTGACGTATTTTTGCATATTTTGACGTATTCTAACATATTGTTGCGTATTTAATAGTATTTTGACGTATTTTAGCGTATTTTAACGTATTTTTACGTTTTTTAGTGTATTTTAACGTATTGTAACGTATTTTAGCGTATTTTAACGTATTGTAACGTATTTTAGCGTATTTTAACGTATTCCTGGTCAAATCACACACTATAAAGTTTAAACTTATCGTGTGTTGCAGTTTGGAAAGACGACCGAATAGAGATCTGAATAACAAACTGTCGAAATTGAAGGAAAAGGAAAAATGGTTGCTGATGTTTTTCACTATCAGGTTTTTGTTGGTTTGTTTGAGAACCTGATTCCAATGTCCTACTACTACAATTTGTCAATTTGTCACTTTCAAAATTCAAATCAAATGTTCATGTATCACAAGGAATGACCGATCTAAGGCAGAGAACCTGATTCAGATTCACAAATTCAATTTCAACAAATCTTTTCAAGGTCTTAAGTGATGGACAATTGGTTAAAAGATGTAGAAGAGTTTGTGTGGAGATCTTTACAGTATGGTTTCTCGACAAATGAAGTATTAAAAGATGTTAGTTTCTTGACAGTATGGTTTCTCGACAAATGAAGTATTATCTGACAAAACTCAAAACAATTGTAATCTTCCCAGTGATCATCCATAACAAAGGTGAGCTCGTGTATTGGACCCTGGCGCAGCAACAAAACTTGGTGTAAATCATTCATGTCCATGTTTTTCCTTGTACTTGCTACGTCAGATGTTAGCTCGGAAGTTCTATTACACAAAGTAAACCGAAGGCTTGTCCTTGAGTCACATATCCGACAATAGGGCCCACAGATCTTATGCCCACCGAGACCGACCTCTGAATCATCATAGAAGACGTGTCGGGTTCTTCTGCTAGTGGTCGGGCTTCCAATGCTCACACAGGGTGATAAACACCGCTGATATCATCATAGAAGCATTGGGATTCAAGGGTTTATGAGTTAAAGTTAACATTCAGATTCAGAAAGCAGATGATTTTGTACTTCGTTTATTCTCTTTAATCTATTAGAACGATCCTTGTTTAGAATGTTTGAAGGAAATGTTGGTTCAATACCACCGGTTTCTAACTTTATGCTTGCATCCACCATAGTGAATATTAACTTTGTTGGAATCTACGAAGAAACTGTTCGATTTCACGGTGAGTGGAGAAATTAGCGACGGAGAAAGTGTTTGTATTTGTGGATTTCGGTTGGGTCAGAAACTTAACAAGAGAAGCAACTAAAAAAGCGGTGAACGGTATTTAACGTACACACCGCATTCGAAGATCCTTGCATCTCAAGACGAAAACCGCAACCGTTTTTTACTACGGAAACGGTGGCTATGGGAAATACAAACCTGACACGAACCACAATGGACTCAGACTCATACTACCCTTGTCGTTCCGTATTTTCTCCTTTTCTAATTCTCGAAGAATCTCATAACGTATGAAACATGATAAAAGGGGATGTCTAATGGAACACCTGATTGAGAGAAACTCCTTCGAGCTAACCGCCGATATCTCATCCTTCTGTTGTTCAGTACTTCCGAGACGATTCAAGTTATTTAAGTTATTTCTGTTGATTCAGTACTTCAACGTATTTTAGTTGGTTTCGAATATACCCAAAGAGATCTGAACCAACCGAAATCCACTTCCGAGACGATTCAAGTGAGTCCTATGAAGCAAGTCCTATGATACTTAACAGGAGAAGCAACTAAAAAAGCGGTGAACGGTATTTAACGTACACACCGCATTCGAAGATCCTTGCATTAGACACAATTTGTTGTAACTGAAATAGTTCTCTTTAATCTATTAGAACGATCCTTGTTTTTGAGAACCTGATTCTGTTGTTCAGTACCAACAGAATGCATACCCAAATAGTTCTAGTGGACGAAGCAAATGAAACCGGAGCTGTTATCTTGGTTGTTCAGTACTTTCGTGTGCTAAATACAAAGCCGATTTCAACTTCCATTGATCAAATAATAAAAACCCTAAGAATGCATACACAAATAGTTCTAGTGGACGAAGCAAAGAGACCGCCTTGTTAATTTAAGGGGTGTTCTCAAATAATGTTTCCTAGATGTTTGAAGACCAACAAATGTCCAAAGTGCTGCTTCTTCGTTCGCGTGACGGAAAGCTACCGCGTGACAGCAAGCTACCTTGCAAAAATTAAAAAATTAAATCGACACCCTCAATACGCATCGTATAGGCCTATACGATGCGTATTACACAAATAGTTCTAGTGGACGAAGCAAAGAGACCGCCTTGTTAATTTAAGGGGTGTTCTCAAATAATGTTTCCTAGATGTTTGAAGACCAACAAATGTCCAAAGTGCTGCTTCTTCGTTCGCATGACGGAAAGCTACCGCGTGACAACAAGCTACCTTGCAAAAATTAAAAAATTAAATCGACACCCTCAATACGCATCGTATAGGCCTATACGATGCGCATTACTTTTTGGTGGGGGACAATGGCAGCCTTTGGCAGGCATAGAAGTTTGAACCCACCTCAATACGCATCGTATAGGCCTATACGATGCGTATCGAGGGTGTCGATTTAACCCCCAAGGTGTGCCAATAATACGACCCTTTTATTTATGTTATATATTTTTTCTCCAATTACCTATGTTTGTTAACTTAAAAAATAAACTAAATTCGTAATTCTGCTTAATTTTTTTAGATATTTCGTTGCAAATTTTGTTAAGAGCAGAGTTGCATTCATTATATCATATTATATCTAATATATACATATATAAATGGAAAGTGGGTATGAATAGTGTTTTTCTCCTTTTTGTTTATTATTATTATTATTATTATTATATATACATATATTAATACAAAGTCTTCATGAGTGATTTACTTTATTAAATAATTGTTTCAATTTTTCAAACATTGTTTTATTTATCATAGATTTTGATTATGTTTCTAACAATTTGTGTTCTATGTTTATTTTTTCAACATTGCGTTATAAATTTATTGAAAACCGTTACTGTGTCGCTATCGTACTAAACCGAATTGAAACTGATTTTTCTTTTCAACATTGCAATATAAATTTTAATAAAAATGGATATTGTGCCGCTATCCTACCAAATAAGAACCGAAACCGACCTAATAATATAGCTATCAGTCCAGTGTTTATTTATATTGTTTTTCCTTTTGATAAAACGACATCGTATTGCTACTATGTCGTACCGAACAACATCGGTACATGTAGTCGTTTGTATGGTTTTTGTTTGGTAATGAATTTTGTGTCGCTACCGTAGTCAACCAAATCGAAAACGACCTAACAACATCGGTATCTTTAGTGGTACTTATTTTTACTGTTTTTTTTTCTTTTGATAATTGATGTGTCCAACCGAACAACATTGGTACATGTATCTGTATTCATTTTTATGGTTTTCGGTTTCGATATTTTCCATTAATACAACTCTATCTGCTATGACAATCCAATATCATTACCGGTACATGACGATCTGAACTGGCCGATACCGTTAGGACAACATCATTGTCGGTACCGATGTTCATTTTTTTCATTTTCGGTCGATGTAAAATATGTGTTAGTTTCCGTATCGAGTGCATGTACCGTGCCAATACTATAACGAACCTAAACGATACTTATCGAATTTCTGTGAAAACGTACCGCCGCAACGCACGTGGAAAGAACCTAATTATTCTATTATATTATACTATTATTAATACAACCTAATGAATAGTAATTTTTTATATTATGTGGCCGGTTAATGTACAAAATGTCTTAACATACGACGCGTACGCGATGCATAATCAACATGTGAATACTTGTAACTAACATGCGAATTCGGGTTCCAATAACAACATGCGAAATAGTAGTTTTATTTGAACATGCGAGTTGGGTTTCCATAACAACATGTGAATTGGGTTTTTATTTGAACATGCGAATTGTATTTTTTAACGTGTGAACTTTCATGTTTATAACATGCGATATTTCTTTTAGGGTTTATAATATGTGAACTTGTCATCGCGTACGCGTCGTAAATTAAGGCATTTTGTACGATACACTTTTTCATTATACTAATTTATATAGTTTTTTAATACTTTTATTATTTTAATATTATACTAATACATTTTCATATTTTTCTTTAATGATTATTTTGTATCACGGGTGGGGATAAACTTGATGTCAACCGGTATCGAACCAGTACTGGTATCGAAAATACCGGTACGGTCCTGTTTGGTATCGTTACATGAAGGTAAAAAATGACACCAACCTGGTACAGAAAACACCAAAAGTCGGTACCTAATTGATATTGAAAATCTTTTAGTTCAGGAAATTTGGTACTGCTACCCGGTACAATTTGCTCATCCCTGATCACGGGTACCGTACAAACAACAACGGTATCGTACAACTTTATTTTGTTGATTTGCTTCAACTTTTAGTGATTTCTTTTTTAGTTTCAGGGGTAGGGATGAGCTCGGTGCCAACCGATACCGAAAATACCGGTTACGGTACCAGTATATGAAGGTAAAAAACCGGTAGCGAACCAGTACCAGGAACGCCAAAAGTCGGTACCGAATTTGTACTTAAGATCTTTTGGTTCGGGAAATTCGGTACCGGGACCCAATACCATTTGCTCATCTCTGACCACGGGTTTCATACGAACAACATCACCATACAACTGTTTGGTTGATTTTCTTTCGGTTACCTTTTAGTGTTTTTCTACATTTTCTTTTTATTCTTGTCAGCATTTCCGTGTGCAACACGCTCGTAGTGATTTCAAAATACATATAAACACGGACTACATAACAAAAGAAGTTATCCACAACGCGACGACGGTGATAAACCTAGTTTTATGAACTCTAAAATCCATCTTTTTTCTTCTTATAAATACCACCCTAGTTTCTCACTTAAAACACACCAACACTACAAACACACACTCCATTACACTCTCAATATTTCTCTCCTTCTCAAAACTATCTCTACCTTTTTTTAATCAATCACCATCTTCAAGCTGGTTTGTCGCAAGCGCCAATGATCCGCTGACCAATTGGTTTGGGGGAGGTGGGAAGGTTTACCCACTCATGTGGGGTTCTTGTCCGGAAGGTCTCAGGGTCGAATCTTGCGAGGGGCGAATTGTGTTATCGGTTCAAACTGGCAATAATATGTCAACCACGGGATTCCTACTCGTGACCTGGGTGATCAAAGGCCAAAGACCTAACCGGGTAATCTAGCCGTAAAAATAAAAGTTTGTTGCAAGCCTTCAAGCCTCACACATTTGGTCTTCCCTCTTGTTTTAGTGTTCATTATACTTTTTCACTATCAAGATATCGCCCAACAGGTTCATATATATGCTATTTGTATTAATAATCAAATACAAAAAAAAAAACCTAGTGTTCAAGCCTACATTTATCTTAAATACATACATATACATATATTTGAGATTGAACTTTTATCAAGACTTGGAACTTAGTTGTTCATGTTCACAATTTCGTATACATATATGTGTTTATACAAATGACTTTAAACTCATTACGAGCCTTGCATAATGTTTCTTCGTATTTTCATTATTATATGTATATTAATATTTATGGCTGTATATACCATCATGATTTTAGAACAATGAACTTAGAACTATATTTTTTTTTATGGTTAAAACTTATTTTTCCATTCAAAATATATATAGGTAGATACATGATTTCTAAACCTTAAATGCAAGACTTATTATTTTTGTCTCTCATGACATTTATATAGATATTTATGTATGGTTTCAAAGTGGTCATCTTGTTATCTCTACTTGATAGGAATAGTTTTATTTCATACAAGTATACATATTTGATAATAGTACTTTAAAGTTGCTAAAGACTTGGGATTATTATAATACAAAAAGGTTAAAGGTTTCATTCACTGGGAGACTATTTGGTGTTAGACAATTGTGATGAGCGAAAACCAAATTCACATAATACTCACTGACCTAGCAGGTTGGTAAAGCCAAAGTAAGATTCCATTTTCCTTTTTTCTTAATTTGAGCGAGTCGAAATTCTGGATAGTAGATCCGTGTTTCTTCTAAGATGCCGTAAATCTACTTAGAAAGTTCTCACTTTAAATGAAACAAACTTTGACGTCTCGCACCATATACAAGCTGTTACAGGAGGAAAAAATCTGATTGCAACCACCCCTTATCGCCATGGTAAGTTGTAAAGTTTTCATTTAACAATGGGTTTAAAAGTATTGATTGTGAATGCCTTTTTTACCTTCAGGAACTAACGAAGTGAACACCAAAGGAATTAAAGGTAATTTGCGAGATATGCAAGGGATTTGCAAGTTTGAGATTCACCCGGGTACTTTTGCTAACAACCCACTTATTAGAGGAGGAGCCTTTGACCCATCAATTAGAGGATGAAAAGAGAACGAGTTGGAGAAAGAGTTAAAAACTTTTGAATCCGTTTTATACTCATAGCCTAGATTGATGAGTGGGCCACACAAGGGGTTTAATTTCAAAGAACAACAACCTGTTGATTTGATAGAGGCTTATCATGAACTAGTTGACAAGTAGTTGATTGATTGCATTGAAGTTTTTGGTGTAAACAAGATGGGTGAAGGCCAATTGCTAGATTACGACGGGAGCCCGCACGTGAATTGGAAGCTTGATCGAGGAGCTTGCTAAAAAGCGTGAGATAGTGTTCGACGTTCATTTGTTGGTACACTTTATGTGGACGCGACTCGACTCGGTTCGATTCGGTTCGGGTCGACTCGGTTAGGTCCGGCTCAAGCCGACGTCACGACATTCCTCCATCGTGCGCCCCAGAGTTCGACACGCGAAGCACGAAGAGCCACGGACCCATTCCCGTTTACAATCACCATGACATCATCATTGTGATGTCATGATGATGTCACAGATTTGTCCTATGTTGAATTGGTGAAAGATTTAATCAGAAACTTGTCTGGGCCGATTCTCTTCATTTGGGCCGTAATTCTTGTGATGGACTTTGACTATTATTTGGGCTCAAACTACATATGACGAAACAGAATGATATTAATATGTATATCGACGAAAGAGAAAGTGTTTCGTCGACTTTATTGTTTCGTCGTGTCCTTTATGCGTTTCGTCATAGTCTGTGTCTGTCTAGTATAAATACCCCTCACAGTTTCTGTGTGAAACTGATGAGGATGAGCACTGTGAGACTTTGAGAGAGTCTGTAAAACATTGTTTGTATATATTTGTATCCGTTCTCATCCCTAATCAATAGATATTGAATCTTTGGTTACGCGTGTTTTATTAACTGTGTTTGGTTTGCACCGTCACGGGGATTCCGCACCCGTTACCGTGTTTGTGATAAACAAGGATAAGTTTTCGTATCGGATCCACCGAGAGAAACGGGACCTAAAAGTGGTATCAGAGCCTTGGCTCTTTTCCTTGTTTAAAACCAAACATTGTCGTGTTTGAAACAAGTGTGTTATTGTGATTTTTCAGATTTCGTTCTTGAAAAGTTTATATTTTTTTTTCTGGAAAAAGTCATTAAAATCAGTGTTTATCCTATTGTTTTGCTAAAAGTTTGTTCAAAAACCTTGTTTGTTTGAATGTTTACATGTTACTAATGGGTTTTTGTTAAAAGTTTTAAGCAAAATTTGTGTTCGGAAAATTTTCCGGTGATCATCTTTGCCGGAAAACTCATAGTTCATCAGGGTCTTCATATTGTTCTTCATATTTTCTGGATTTCAATTGTGTTTGATGAATTATTAAATAGATTATAATATTGTTTGTTTGACAATTGTGTACTTGTAATGATGTTTTGTTGAAAAAGGAACAAGAACTGTGTCTTTGAAAAGAAGGAAAATTGTGTGAAGTTTGAAAATTGTGTCAACTTTGTCAGAATAGGAGAAGGCTAGTTTGAAAAATTTAACCAATCTCACCAACTTGTCAGAAGAGGATAAGGGTCCTTTCTGTTTCGTCGATCAGATTATCAAGCTTATCAGTTTTGTCGCAATATAGATAAACCAATCAGTTTCGTCGAACTCAATTTAACCAATCAGTTTCGTCGTTTATCAACATAGAGCTGTTTCGTCGATCAGAAGTGTTTCGTCGACATACAACAAAACTGTATTGGGCTTCACATTTCATTGGGCTTCAAACTGAATTGGGCTTCATTCTTGTTTCGTCGCATTAAAGTCCAATTACATTCTGATTCGTCGCACATTTAATATATTATTCTATTCAAAGCACAGACCCATCAAATATATTATTCTGTTTCGTCGGACTTCCATCATAATTCACAAAAGGGTTAAAAAGAATTGGTTTCGTCGACATTTAATATTTTATTCTGTTTCGTCGAAGGTTATTAAAATCTGTTTCGTCGCAATACAAATAAGCAATTGGGTTTCGTCGTTGGTCAACAGGAATTGTGTTTCATCGACTTCAGCAATCACTCAGTTTCGTCGACATCATTCTTCAATTCGGTTTCGTCGATCAGGATATGTTTCGTCGTTCACATTCAGTTCAGTTTCGTCGTCTAGTTTCACAACTGAGTTTCGTCGATAGCTTTTCGTCGAGATACTTGTCATTTTTTAATAGAAGACTTGCAAAAGTGTCTTAACAGTTTGAGTTCAAGTGTGTGATCAGTTTTTCACATACATACATCAATCATGAGTTGTACTAGTCCTTCGGATTGGAGCATGGAACCGAGACCAGGTGAAGATCAAACTTCGGCAGCCGTTTGGGTAAGGAATGTTTTTGGTCAGAAATCTATAAGTGCAACTCAATGGGCTTTGGTGTTGAATCAAAATCAAAGCATTCAGAATCTTTTGCTTAGCGAGAGTGAAACGGGCAGCAACAATCGCCCGCCAAAGCTGAATCACATGAATGACTATCCATCATGGAAGGGTCGTTTTCACACATATGTTTTAGGGCAAAACACAGAACTTTGGACGTGTTTCACTACTGAATGGAACCTTGCCCTCGAAGCAGCAGCATCAACTGCAGCGGGTTTTACTAATATGCTTGAAGACGACAAGAAAGCGTATGATCTAGAGAAGAAGGCGTTTGCTATTCTCACGCAAGCACTCCACAAAAACATCTATCATCAATTCTCTTATTGTACGAGCACGAAAACACTATGGGATGCCTTGGTAACCAGAGGAGAAGGAAATGCAGCAACAAGAAAGGTCCAACACGATCTGTTAAAGAAAGAGTTTGAAGGGTTTTTGTTCATGGAGAATGTAACACTTAGCGAGATGACTACTCGGTACTATCATTTGATTAGTAAGATGTGCTCATACAAGGTCAACGCATCACAACAAGAGATGGTTATGCGTTTTGCTGAGGCTCTACCTCCTAAGTGGAGTCCATTCATTGAGCTTCTAAAGCATACGGGCGTTCTGGATACGGTCAATATCTATGAATTCATTCAGAAGTTGGAGCACAAGAACGAAGAGGAAATTCGGAAAGCTAAAAGGATTGCAGCTCCTCAAAACACAGAAATGTATTTTTCCTGGTTTTGCTCCTTCAGCTAGTTCTAGTTTCGTTCAGCAACCGAAGCTTCAAACGACGTTTGTGTCCAATACAAGCTCATCTCCGTTTCCACAGTCAGCTCCTCCACCGGTTTTCGATCCAAGTGTTTATCATCCGCCAGCGCATATGATTGCTCAAGCTCATGCTTTCTCAAAACCTCAATTCGATGCAAGTGCATGGCTACCAACACCCCAACCTCAACCTCAAGTTTCCACAACACAACCTCAACTCGATCCAAGTACCTATTTTCCTAAACCTACTGTCGATTGTGGTCCGGCCATACAGTTGGGAAACGGTGATCAAACAAGAACTGCGTTTTATGCCGAAATCATCAAGAATGTCAGCGATGGTGAATCTTCGGGAAATGATGACAGTTCAGGATATAGTGGCAGTATTGATAAAGATGGCTCATGTGTGAGTGATTACAGTTCAGAATCGGACGTGAAGGAGGGAGTGGATTCTGAAGCTGATAATTTGTCGAATGATGCTAACGAGAAATCGGACTTGATCAAGAAAGTTGATGCTACATCAGAAGAAATGGAGAAGATTCTCACTGAAGATGGATCTTTCTCTTCTCAGACTGCCTTTATGGCTAATGTCACAGCTTCTACAAGTTAGGTACAATCTGAAACTCCTAGCATATGTAGTGATTGTGCTGATATGAAACATGAATGTGCTGAATTGAAACTTGAATCTGAAAAGCTTCATAGTCATAATCAAAGTTTAGTTATTGAATTGTCTAAGTGCAAAGAGGCAAATATGGCTCTGGTTAGAAACGAAAAGGATTTTAAATCAGTAATTGAAACCTTAAAGAAAAGTGTTTCCGAAGTAACCAAAACTGTTTATCATAAACAAGTTAGTATTAACGATTACATTAACATCGTTGAGGAAACCAAAAAGGAGCTAGCCATTGCCAAATGCGAGCATGATGCAATCAAGCTCAAATTGGAGAGTTATTCTAACTCCCGATTTGTGCTCGATCACATCATAGACGTTCAAAAACTGAAAGGGAACGTGAAAGGCGTTGGGTATAAGTCGTGTCTGCCTCCTTTGAGACACAACTATACCAGAATGCCCGATGAGGAAGAAATGCCGCGTTTTGAGCCAACTGTACCTCTTGATTATGAGGAAGTTACAACTGGCTTAGGGTTCAAAACGGACAATTCATCGGAGGGCTCATCTGATAGAAAGGAAAAGTCATCATGTGCTTCAAATCAAAGTCATCCAATCATTGAGGACTATGATTCTTCGGATGATGAACCAGATGTGAGTGATGAGGATAAATCTCTTAAAAAGAATAAAGGAGTAGAAGTCCCCATTGAGAATCATATTCTATGTGAACCTCCTACTCCTACTGTGCAGTCTGCTGCTAGACAAGAGATAGATCCTATCGCTGAGACAGAGTTTACTGTTAAAAGTGATAACGTGCTGTACACTTTAGTCGGTGATGACAAAATTTATTCAAACACAACTTTTCTAATTAAAAATGTCAATCAATCTTTGATTGATAAAGTGTTTGAAGATACTACTAGTAAGTTTTTGGAAAAGGGGATCCCGAGAGTTTCAGTAACTCAGTGTGATCTGATTCCAAAAGCTGGAGTTAGAAGAAAATTTAGAAATCAAAAATCACCAACGAAGCAACAACCTATCGCTTTTAAGGGTAAACAACAACAACGAGCTCAAAAGCCTAAGGTTACACAACCAAAGGCTGAAACAAAAGGAGCTCGTTTCAAGAAGAAAAACAAAGACATTAAATTTGTGGCCTCCAAAGGTACTGATAAAGTGGAGACTTTTGAAAATAAGTCAAATACCGATTTTGTTCAAAAAGTCAACATTTTGAAACGTAATAGTGATAACAATTATACCCAACACACAAATGGGTGTGAAGCTAGTACCTCGGGGTCTACAAATTCAACGTCAGGCCATCGAACAGAATCTCCTAATTTTGTTGAAAGGATATCATGCTTTAAATGCGGGGAGTTTGGCCACATTATCAGAAATTGCACAAACTCTCCAAAACCAAATTTTGTTGAAAGAGCCCCTTCTGAACAAGGTCACCAACAACGTCGTCCTGTTTCACCCAAAAATGACAAACGTACTATTAAAGAACAAGAAACAAAACAACGACGTCAAAATGTGAAGGTGATCGAAAAGGCTTTAAAACCAGAAACTGTTAAAAGGAAACCAATTTTGACACAACCTTTAAAACCGGAGATTTCTAAATCGGTAAATTATACACAATCCGGTAAACAGAAACAGTCTTGGAAACCTAAAACGGGTGAAGGTTCAGGGGAAGGTTCAGGGGGAGGCATGAAATTTCCAAATCATCAAGAGATTGAAATTACATTTCTTGATTCTCAGGGGCAACCCAAGTCTATGAAGGCTTGGGTCCCCCTCTCCAACTAATCTCTGAGTGAGTGTGCAGGATGTTCCAGGAGGAACTATCGATAGTCATCGGATTGTTGATAGTAGAGTGTCCATGTACAAGATCGGCGACAAAGAAATTGTTGCCTTTGATGGAGAGAAGAAGAAAAGAGAAGACAGAATTGTCTGTCGAAAGAGATTGAAAGCTTCGACAAAATGAAAATCATTTCAAAGTTTGATTGTTAAAAGCTTTGATCGGGTCCCCAGGATAGATTCAATCAAAATGTACGCACCTGCAGCACGTCTGAAGTTCAAAATCAACAAGATGAACGTGCAGTGTATATTTCTTCGCGGTGTGATTGAAGAAAATGTGTTTGTTGAACAAACCAACCAGGTGTGCGGATGCCTTGGTTTGGATTGAACAACCGCACACTACTTCTCAAGAGAAAGTCAAAGACCTTCGCTGGTGCAATATGGAAGACCAGCTGGACCCAGAGGTTTATGATCTTGTTGCTGTCAAGAGATTTCTCAGTAGCTACAAAATCGTCTTTGAAATCCACACCGGGTGGATATCCAGTTTGGGAGAGCACTCAGATTCATTGCAATGCACGAAGCAATTGCAGGATACGGTTTTAAATTTCTAATCTCTCCTATACTTGTCGATATTTAAGCTGCTTTATGAATTATTATTATCTCGTACAGCACTCTTTGGCCTGACACGTTGATCTCGAATATCACCTCACACGTGATTGTTTCACTATGAAACTCGTCAATGTTGTCATGGTCCGCACTGCTTACCGACATGCCAACTCATTTTCTCCAAAATTGGATAAATCAATTCTGATTAAAATTAATTTTGGTAAACGGCATTAAGGTAAAACATGAGTTAACCGACATCGGAAAATCGTTTGTGTAAATACCTTTGTGTCTTTTTAATTTATCATAGTTTGTTGATTTTAGGGGGAGTAAATCCAAATTTGAAAATTCAAAAACATCGAAAATTTCAAAACCCAAAAACAATAGAAAAACAAAAATGAGTTTCCTGGTGAGAAAAAGAGAAAATGATAGTGCATCAGTGGTCTGTCGAAACCTCTTCGAACTGAAATGCAAAATGAAAAATGTTAAGCAGCTCTATATAAGATGTATTGGTAGGCTCACAATCATTTTAAAGTGTTCAGGGTGATATAAACCTTAAATCGACTGAAGACCAGGTGGGAACCACACATTGGCATATGGTCTTAGTACCGAAATTTCGTTTGAGAGATTGCCGAGGTTCTGAGATATTCGGTCTTTATGCTGTCTTATCATCTGGGTATCATGGTTGTATCTTTTACCGAAAAATAACGGAGACGAAGTCTAAGATCTTCCATGATACTATACATACGTGTACATATTGCATTCGACCTCAATAAGTGATCAACAATCACATGTCCAACAAACAAGTGATAATATATCACATTTATCCGGGAGTCAAGTTCGTCTCTCTGCTGTACGAAAGTACTGACCTGTTCACAGACTTGCTCCTGTGCCCTCATGCATCTGAAAATCAAGTTCCTCATCAATAAGTGATTCTATCACATAGGGCTTGTTTTCAATCAAAATACGTGAGAATCTCACATCATATACGGTCAAACAGATGATAATCGGTATACTCACCGGTAAGATGAACTCTCGGGCATACCTTGATACGGGAATGTGTCATGTGTGGATGAACACCGGTCGGTAAGTATAAATCATACCTTAACGTATCCCCTCGCCATGATTACATCTGATAAGTTGAGCTTATGTGGACAACAATACCGATAATTGTTATATGATGCTTTTCTAAATGTTAACTAATTGAACAACAAGAGCGTTTTGACGTGACCGTACACTGATATGATTCTCTTACCCTCGAAACTCGCAAATATAATGTTTGTAAATATTTATTTACTGCTTTCATTTTGGCATCTTTGTATATATTTATTTATTGCTTTCCGTCTTTACATTTGAAAAATGAAAAATTCCAAAAAGATTTTAGGTGTGTTTTAATGTAAACTTTACAAAAGCCAAAAAGATTTTATTTCTAGTTTATTTTGATTGACCGATGTTGGAACTCGAGTCTATCCTACCCAAAATCCTGATCGTAAGCCGGAAAACAATTGCATCTTCATAAACAGTCGAAGTTGACAGATTTTGAAAGTTAAAGGATTAAAACTGAACATTTTCTAAACTTTCAAACTGTTGTCGGTCGGTAGTTGATTGAGATTTGATCTCATATGTGTCGATTGTTCAATTTGTCTATATTCCAAGCGGTTGTTCTCATTACGCGTTTAGCTTTCTTGTATGTGCAGATGCGACATCAGAATTAGCTAAAGGCGAAGAGAACGTGTCAGATGACAAGCCGTAAAGTGAAGACACGACGTTGATGTAATCAGAAGATCAAGATGATCGGATTGCAGTTGATCACTCATCAACACTAAAACGATCAAAAGATTCACGAGCATGACTCAATGGAGAGTTCAATCTAAGGAGGAGTTTGTTAACACACTTCCTAAATGAAAAAGGGAGTTTGTTGATACACTTTCTTATTTATGACACGTGAAGACTTTGAAGATCCTCCGACACAAAAAACACGGAAGACGAACCATCACGAGTAGCGTCCAAGGGGGAGTTTGTTGGTACACTTTATGTGGACGCGACTCGACTCGGTTCGATTCGGTTCGGGTCGACTCGGTTAGGTCCGGCTCAAGCCCGACGTCACGACATTCCTCCGTCGTGCGCCCCAGAGTTCGACACGCGAAGCACGGAGAGCCGCGGACCCATTCCCGTTTACACATCACCATGACATCATCATTATGATATCATGATGATGTCACAGATTTGTCCTATGTTGAATTGGTGAAAGATTTAATCAGAAACTTGTCTGGGCCGATTCTCTTCATTTGGGCCGTAATTCTTGTGATGGACTTTGACTATTATTTGGGCTCAAACTACATATGACGAAACAAAATGATATTAATATGTATATCGACGAAACAGAAAGTGTTTCGTTGACTTTATTGTTTCGTCGTGTCCTTTATGCGTTTCGTCATAGTCTGTGTCTGTCTAGTATAAATACCCCTCACAGTTTCTGTGTGAAACTGATGAGGATGAGCACTGTGAGACTTTGAGAGAGTCTGTAAAACATTGTTTGTATATGTTTGTATCCGTTCTCATCCCTAATCAATAGATATTGAATCTTTGGTTACGCGTGTTTTATTAACTGTGTTTGGTTTGCACCGTCACGGGGATTCCGCACCCGTTACCGTGTTTGTGATAAACAAGGATAGGTTTTCGTATCGGATCCACCGAGAGAAACGGGACCTACAGTTTCTGTGTGAAACTGATGAGGATGAGCACTGTGAGACTTTGAGAGAGTCTATAAAACATTGTTTGTATATGTTTGTATCCGTTCTCATCCCTAATCAATAGATATTGAATCTTTGGTTACGCGTGTTTTATTAACTGTGTTTGGTTTGCACCGTCACGGGGATTCCGCACCCGTTACCGTGTTTGTGATAAACAAGGATAGGTTTTCGTATCGGATCCACCGAGAGAAACGGGACCTACATCATTAATTTGAATGGGGGGATAACGACAAGTTAGCACTGATTAGGTTTATCAAGGCTTGATTTTGGAAATAACACAACGAAAACTTCTATATTGTCTTTGAATTTCTGTAAATAAATTCCAAACCTGTATGGTTGACTTTGGATAACTTTCAATTTTGCTTGGCAGACTAGATATGGATATGGGTATGTGTAATACCAGATTATTAGACTTTTTTAATAGTTTACATAAATATATTTTAATGAAGGTTGCATGATTAGTTATTGATATGGTTCTTAAAGGGGTTATTGGAAATGGGCAAATAGTACGTTTTTGGGTGGATCTTTGGGTCAGGTCTTTACTAGTCGCTAACTTATTTTCCAGCCTTTTATGCTTTAGAGAAGAACAAGGTTGTGGAGGTTACGGATCGGATTAGGGGGAGAATGGCAGATCTATTTTGCTGTGGGAATGGGCTCGGGATTTACTCTCGCTTGTGGAACTAGACCAGAAACGCCAATGCAAGGAAATGTTGAGTGGTGTCACCTTCAAGGTCCAGGAGGATGATTAGGAATGGGTGTCATATCCTGTCAATGGATTCACAATTCGATCGATTCGCAAAATGTGTTGTGAGGTTATTCCAAGTGAAGATGATCGATCAGGTTTATCCTTGGTATCATTAGCTCCCTAAAAAGATGATCAGGTTTTTCCTTGGAAAAAGAGTGCAACATGTAATGCATTTTTTCTCCCAATGATACCATGTTGTGTTACCTTCTTTACATCTATAAGACTAACGAAACTAGTTTTCATTGGTTAGTAAAATATAGACATATATCATTCTTACCTTTAGAGTATTGACATGTGTGCTTTACCATTCGAATTTCTCTTCATTGGACATGTGCTATATCATGTTGATAAATTCAAATAAAAGATATATATAATCATGCATAGCTAGAAAGAAATATTATTGCACATATGCATTTAACTATGGTACTTCTAAAATGAGAATGTCCGAACAACATCTTCTGGATGTAGTTTATCGATGGATAAAAATATAACTACATATATACTCAAACTTAGGGATGGGCATTTTTTCCAAATACCCGTACCCATACCCGTACCGATTTTAGGTACTTGGTACCTATATTGGTAACCACTTTTATTAATTTTGGTATTCGGTATTTTCTATATTGGTACAGGTACGGGTAAAAAAAGGTATTGGTACTGAACTTCTTATAGAACTTTAAAAGTTCTTTATATTATGTTTTATTTCATATTATGGTATTTATGGTACTCATATTGATATTACCTGTTTGGTACATGTATCGTAATGTATTGGTACTGTAACAATCCTCAAAGAAAACCGACACCTTCGAATATTGTCCGACACCCTAAAAATATTTAAAATATCCCAATATGTCCCAAAATACACCCCATACGAGAAAACGGGCCCCGAATACATTAAATATTAATAAAAATAAACAAAAATCAAATTTTTAAGTTTAGGCGGGCCGCGTAAGCCACCCCTTAAGCTTACGCGGGCCGCGAGAAATCAAGAACGCGGCAACACCCCAGGCCGACACGTGTCATCATCGTGGCGAGCCTAGTAGATTACCCGGATCACCTACGCTGTTGACCAGCGTTGACGCGGGCCGCGTAGGCCCTGCCCTTGTTTTACGCGGGCCGCGACAAAGTCAAGATCAGACCCTATATAAAGGAGGCCTCGGATCTTCAGTCAGTTCATCCCAAAACTTTCTTTCTCACTTAATTTCTGAATAGTTGGCACTATATACGGGTATTATACCCCCTAAATAGCGAAGTTCTGCTCCGTTGTAAGTATTATAACCCCTGGATACATATTAGATACGCTGCCCGATTGATCTAGGGTTCCGTAACGGCTGTCGTGGTTCAGCCCGACGTAGTCGTTGGAATGTCGTCTCGAGGAGGGTATTACTAATGTTAAAATGGGTTATTATATTAACACGTGTGCATTTGTGTAAATTATAGATTGTCACCAGGAAACCCTTACGGAAAATCTAAGACAGCAATGTGAGTAATCTCTTTTTTGCAAACAGTTTTTACAAAACCTTAACTATTTTACAATGCAATTTAGCAGTGATTGAGTCTTTGTAATTCTACGATTACTGCCGGTATGTTGGGGTTTTGTATACAAAATGTGAGACACGTTACCATTGGACGAAGAGTTAGCCAATGTGTAATATGACCCACCAGTCAGGATTGACAGTACTGAATGAGTAATTGGGTAGATGTAAACATTGTAATCGCTCTCAATACTGTTTAAATTAAATTAATGTTCCTTGATTAAACTGGGATTCACTCACCAGTATTTCCCACTGACAAATGTTTTTAAAACGCGTTTCAGGTAACACAATGTGAAAGCTAATTAGAAGCCAGCTGGACAGCACTGAAGGCTTGGAAAAGTGGCTATAAAAGTTACCTAAACAAAGAAGGCGTTTTAATTCAAATAAAATGGGATTTATCCCTATCAATCAGTTTGTAATAAAAACTCAGGTTTTATCCCAACATGTTTATTTATATAAAAAGTGGTATTTTACTCTGATAAAATATTTCCTAACTACGGTCCTGATGTAAATTCTGCTGCCAAATTAGACAACACGCAATACCACCGAAACTGGCTGGCGGCCGCCCGTTCCCGGGGATTTGGGACCGGGGGTTGCGACAGAAGGTGGTATCAGAGCTAAGCCACTGATTCAGCCACAGAAGTGTTCTGCTGACATCAAAATTCAATCTGTTAGGAAATAAATTACGAAAATACGTGCATAATTGTATTTTATTGTTGTGTGTTATTTGACTATTTGTTAGTTTACAGTATGAGCGACCAAGGACCATCTGACGCGTACCGTCAATTGTCTGGTTCGCCTAGAAGCGAAAGCACCTCCTCTTCTCAGCCTGCCCTCTCAGGGTACTCTGCTGATACGGAAGAAGGAATCTTTGTGTTTAAGGCTCAATCCGAGGAGCCATTTCCTCAGAAAAAGAGGGGATGGTTCAGTCGTGGGGCACACGAACGTAGGAAGCGTATGAAAAAGTTACAGGAACAGAGAGTGCTAGCGGCAGCTAAAAGAGAATCTGATGCCTATGCCCAGGATATGATAAATAGGGGTATAGCTAATATCTATATCTTAGCAACCACTGCAGCTGACCCTAATCTGGAGCAAATAATAGCACCCCAACCACAACCATCTATCCCTGACCAACCCATGGAGATAGAAAACCCTGAAAACCAAGTAGAAATGCATGACTTTAATCCGGAAGAAATACCTAGGGTACCAGCACCAAACCCCCAAGACCCAAATTACGATCCCTGGTGGGATGATGTTAGGGACTATGTGCAACGTTACCCGATACATGAAGACACACCCATGCAGAACTTAGAAGCCTACCCAGGTATGGATCCCTTAGATCCCTATTACCACGATGAATACATTAGGGAGATTTTAGAAGATCCTTACCGATTCCAGGCACCCACACCCCCATACCATGAACCCGCACCCCAGATTCCGAACCCAGTCCTAGAACCTGCACCCCCAATGAGTGCAGACAATGTACAAGAACTTAAGACATTTGGTGAGGAAATTTTAGAAAGTAGTGAACGAATGAGACAGGTGGGAGAGCGACTCGTCTGGAAGTACGACGAGCGCAATATGGATTTTTGGATGAATCCATATCCGTGAATGTGATGGTGGAAAAGGTAGTAGTAATAATAATAATAATTAAATAAAATAAAATATGTATGGATGCCTACTACTATTAGTGTAATTTCATTTCAGTCGGTATTGTAATTTTTATTTCAGTACTGGTGCTTAATAGATGCCTAGTATATGGAAATAGAGTAAAGTCGCAATGATCGAAGCTTTTGGCTAAATTGTGTGTCATGTGATTGACTATATTAATATTATTTTGTGATATTAATACGGGGTAAATGTTTAAAATTCAGATGGCCGGCGAAAGAAATCAAGATAATCTGAATAACGATAACCAGAGTAACATTAACGTGGTTAATGAAAATCCGAGCATCAATAACAATGGAAACCAAATGGATAATAGTGTAGTTCAACATATAGTGGCACAAGGAATTATAGATGCAATGCCATTTATTATTCAAACGGTGCAAGAAGCAAATAATAAAAGTAAACATAGCAGTAAGTGACCAATTGAACCAGAAAACAGCGTGAACAATAGACCCGTACTTCAGGTGCCCATTCCCAAAAGAAGAAGAACCATGCCTTATGGTTGTTCTTACAAAGAATTCTGGTCCTGCTAACCAATTGAATTCTCGGGCAATGAAGGACCCATTGCAGCTCTACGCTGGATAGAGAAGACTGAGGCAGTTTTAAAAATAAGCAAGTGTGCTAAAGAAGATAAAATAATGTTTGCTTCTAATCTGTTTAAGAACTCAGCGTTAGAATGGTGGAACACTATCCTTCAGTCAAGAGGAAGTGATAAGATATACAACATGGAATGAGAAGAATTTAAAAATATGGTAGAAAATAAAATTCTGCCCTCCCAATGAAAAGGAACAGATAGCTAATAAGTTTCTGAACCTTAGGATGACCGGGGTAGATAGTAAGGGGTATACTACCACATTCTTTGAATATGCTAGAATAGTACCAACCCTTGCATCACCTGAACCAGTATTAATCTCCTGTTACATCTGGGGATTAATTGGAGAGATTAGACATGTAGTCAAGGCAGCTAGACCACAAACTATAGAAGAAGCTGTAGAACTAGCAAACACCTTGACAGATGAATTAATCCGTACTAGAGAAGAAGACCAGAGGAGAAACCTAACCCAAAGACTTACCCAGGAATTCCGATCTGGAAATTCCAACCGAGGTTAGAAGTTTCTTAGGATTGGCCGGTTATTATAGAAGATTTATTCGAGACTTTTCCAGAATGGCCATTCCTTTAACTAAGTTAACCTGTAATTCCATTAAGTTTGAATGGGGACCAAAGCAAGAAGAAGCATTTAAAATTCTTAAGCATAGATTAACCCATACTAGCGTTACCAGAAGGAACTGAAGACTTTGTAGTCTATTGTGACGCTTCTAAGTTAGGTTATGGATGTGTATTGATGCAACGTCAAAAGGTTATAGCATATGCATCTAGACAACTTAAGAATCATGAAGAGAATTATTCAACCCATGATTTAGAACTAGGAGCTATAATTTTTGCCCTTAAGATTTGGAGACATTATCTTTATGGTAGTAAGTTTACCATATTCACTGATCATAAGAGTTTAAGGTATGTTTTCGGGCAAAAGGAGTTGAATATGAGACAAAGACGCTGGATGGAGATGCTTAGTGATTATGATTGTGATATCCAGTATCATGAAGGAAAAGCAAATGTAGTGGCAGATGCTTTAAGCCGAAAGTATCATGAAAAGCCAAAAAGGGTACGTTCTCTTAAATTAAATCTACAAGTAGATTTAAATGATCAGATAAGAGAAGCACAAGAATCAGTAATCAAGGAAGATACTGAAAAATTAAAAGGTATGATTAAGGAATTAGAACAAGGAACAGATGGAATTTGGAGATTCCATAAAAAGAGAATATGGATACCTAAATTAGGAAACCTACGTCATCGTATATTAGAAGAAGCCCATAAGTCTAAGTATACGATGCATCCAGGAAATGATAAAATGTATCAAGATTTAAGAAAGAATTTCTGGTGGATAGGAATGAAAAAGGACATAGCAGCCTATGTTTCTAAATGTTTAACTTGTTCACAAGTTAAAGCTGAACACCAGAAACCCTCAGGTTTGTTGCAACAGTTAGAAATGCCAGTGTGGAAATGGGAATTGATAACAATGAATTTTGTTACTAAATTACCCAAAACAAGGAAAGGTAATGATACAATCTAGGTGATTGTAGACAGGCTAACCAAGTCAGCTCATTTCTTACCAATGAAAGAAACTTTCAATATGGAATAGCTAGCTAAATTGTATCTAAATGAAATAGTTTCATTACATGGAATTCCTTTATCAATTGTTTCTGATAGAGATAGCCGCTTTACCTCTCATTTTTGGTCAAGTTTCCAAAAGGCAATGGGAACCAAGTTAAATATGAGCACAGCTTATCATCCTCAAACTGACGGACAAAGCGAAAGAACAATTCAGACAATGGAAGACATGCTTAGAGCTTGTGTAATTGATTTTGGAGGTAATTGGGATGATCACTTACCTTTAATAGAATTTTCTTATAATAATAGTTATCACACAAGTATCAATGCTGCACCATTCGAAGCACTTTATGGACGAAAGTGCCGAACCCCAGTCTGTTGGGCAGAAATTGGGGAAAAACAACTATCTGGACCTGAGATAGTACAAGAAACAACTGACAAGATTATTCAAGTCAAGGAACGACTAAAAGCAGCACGTGATCGACAGAAAAGCTATGCTGATAACCGACGTAAACCATTGGAATTTCAAGTAGGAGACAAAGTATTATTGAAAGTCTCTCCTTGGAAAGGAGTAGTAAGATTCATCAAAAGAGGAAAGCTAAGTCCCAGGTATATTGGACCTTTTGAGATTATTAGAAAAATAGGACCTGTAGCCTATCAGCTACAACTGCCAGAGGAAATGGCAGGAATACATAATGTATTTCATGTATCTAATATCAAGAAATGCTTAGCTAATGAATCGCTAATGGTACCTCTTAAGGATATAGAGGTAAATGAACAACTCAAGTTTGTAGAAAGGCCTCTACAGATTGAAGACAAAAAAGTCAAGAACCTCAAGCATAAGAAATTAGTTCTGGTCAAAGTGAAGTGGGACTCCAAAAGAGGACCTGAGTACACATGGGAGCTTGAATCTGAAATGCAAAGGAAATATCCACACTTATTCCAGTAGATCTCGAGGACGAGCTCTAAAACAAGGTGGGGAGGATGTAACAATCCTCAAAGAAAACCGACACCTTCGAATATTTTCCGACACCCTAAAAATATTTAAAATATCCCAATATGTCCCAAAATACACCCCATATGAGAAAACAGGCCCCGAATACATTAAATATTAATAAAAATAAACAAAAATCAAATTTTCAAGTTTAGGCGGGCCGCGTAAGCCACCCCTTAAGCTTACGCGGACCGCGAGAGATCAAGAACGCGGCAACACCCCAGGCCGACACGTGTCATCATCGTGGCGAGCCTAGTAGATGACCCGGATCACCTACGCTGTTGACCAGCATTGACGCGGGCCGCGTAGGCCCTGTCCTTGTTTTACGCGGGCCGCGACAAAGTCAAGATCAGACCCTATATAAAGGAGGCCTCGGATCTTCAGTCAGTTCGTCCCAAAACTTTCTTTCTCACTTAATTTCTGAATAGTAGGCACTATATACGGGTATTATACCCCCCTAAATAGCGAAGTTCTGCTCCGTTGTAAGTATTATAACCCCTGGATACGTATTAGATACGCTGTCCGATTGATCTAGGGTTCCGTAACGGCTGTCGTGGTTCTGCGCGACGTAGTCATTGGAATGTCGTCTCAGGGAGGGTATTACTAATGTTAAAATGGGTTATTATACTAACACGTGTGCATTTGTGTAAATTATAGATTGTCACCTGGAAACCCTTACGGAAAATCTAAGACAGCAATGTGAGTAATCTCTTTTTTGCAAACAGTTTTTACAAAACCTTAACTATTTTACAATGCAATTTAGCAGTGATTGAGTCTTTGTAATTCTACGATTACTGCCAGTATGTTGGGGTTTTGTATACAAAACGTGAGACACGTTACCATTGGACGAAGAGATAGCCAATGTGTAATATGATCCACCAGTCAGGATTGACAGTACTGAATGAGTAATTGGGTAGATGTAAACATTGTAATCGCTCTCAATACTGTTTAAATTAAATTAATGTTCCTTGGTTAAACTGGGATTCACTCACCAGTATTTCCCACTGACAAATGTTTTTAAAACGCGTTTCAGGTAACACAATGTGAAAGCCAATTAGAAGCCAGCTGGACAGCACTGAAGGCTTGGAAAAGTGGCTATAAAAGTTACCTAAACAAAGAAGGCGTTTTAATTCAAATAAAATGGGATTTATCCCTATCAATCAGTTTGTAATAAAAACTCGGGTTTTATCCCAACATGTTTATTTATATAAAATGTGGTATTTTACTCTGATAAAATATTTCCTAACTACGGTCCTGATGTAAATTCCGCTGCCAAATTAGACAACACGTAATACCACCGAAACTGGCTCGCGGCCGCCCGTTCCCGGGGATTTTGGATCGGGGGTTGCGACAGGTACCCATACCAATTTTACCTATTTGGAACTTGTAATGTATTGGTATTCATGCTAATTTTACCTATATAGTACCCGTACGAGTGCTCAAAAACTAAAATAAAAACAAAGTGATACCAAAGCGGGTACCGTACCAAAATACCGATACCATACCAATATATTCGGTACGGTACTTGGTACCCATTTTTTTTCAATTTCGGTATGAATACGGGTACGGGTACTGTACCACTCCTATCCCTACTTAAACTGCAGGTCGAGTAATATTTGGACTGTGCCGAGGTCATTCAAAAGTCCTCAATATCAAGGTCGATAGTTTCTCTCGATGATGCTTAGGCATCATCACTGTGAACTGTGATTAGAATGAACTTTTAAGAGAGAACTTTTCATAAAAGATGGATAATATGCTCAAACTTATATTGCACTTTATTGGAATATTTCATGAGTTGTACAACACTCAATCCAACTATTTTAGCCCATGCGTATTTTGTGATCATGATACAACACATTCTTGAGGTTTTGATACCAATGCTTATGGCAATATCAATCCATCAGGAAATTCTTTCCATCATAACCAAATATGTATGTGCTTTCACTCTTTAGGAGTTTTGCTACATAAACTTGCTCATTTAACACATAGATTTTTATATTGTATGCAAACATATCATGAATACTTTCTTTTATTTCCAAAATCCACAATGTACCATGCTTGTACACTGTTTAATGAGATATCGTAATCAACGGGTGAAAGTTCTCTATGTACGTGTATTGGTGCACAAGAATTACCCCATTAAGATGTTTCAATTAACCTTTTAAGCACTCAATTGATTTAGGAAACTCATCTGGAGTTCCAATTATATTCAACATGTAAAATAATCAAAAAGTATTCAAATATGAACATGTGTACAATGATCAAAGTGTTCTCGAGAACTTATTGTACATGACTATGAT
The DNA here is from genome assembly GCA_030545235.1 of Helianthus tuberosus. Taxonomy (NCBI): domain Eukaryota; kingdom Viridiplantae; phylum Streptophyta; class Magnoliopsida; order Asterales; family Asteraceae; genus Helianthus; species Helianthus tuberosus. The sequence goes on along the minus strand of CM060443.1, from coordinate 190,002,265 downwards.
AATTTAAATCCTTTAGGGACTTTCATGTAAACTTTAGTACCAAGTGATACATAACATTCATAAGATGTATGTCAATTCTCTCTTTATATATTACCAGACTAGTAAGATATTTGAAAGTCAATGCATCCACCACAGGAGAATACATCTCCTCATTGTAACGCCCTGCTTTTTCGTACTTTCCATAATTAGAAAGCGTTGTTTGTATTCCTATTTTGGGAAATCTTGTATTCTTGTAATCGTCTTTTCGTCGTAATCATTGTAAAATTCGAGACTTGGATCATAATGAAATTCATATTCTCTTTACATTCATGGTATACACGTTTCATGCATTCAAACTTATTAAACATATGATACTTTGTTCACAATTTGTGCAAAATACGTCAAACTTGCAAACACGTGATTCGTATGCTCAATTTATGTAAATAAGATACTTACATGCTTGTTTATACTCGTTTTATATGTGTTTTATGATCAAATTACATTACACACCCTTATATATAGTTCTTGTACTTAAAACACCCTAAAAATAACTTAAAACATCATTATATATAAGTATAGGGGGCATAAGTGACAAAATAACAACAAATTTCGACCTGACCTTGGCTCGCGACCCGCGACCCCATGTACTACCCGAGTCGCTCCCCGCGACGGGCTCCGATCTGGAGAAACATTTGAACAGCTCGTGTATTGGCGGGTTTGTGTATTTTGTTGAGTTTAAACTTGTGTTTCTTGCATTTAATGTCACCTAATTAACCCTAATTCTTTTCCCTTTAAACCCAAGCCTCCTCCACACTTTTTCCACTTTGCAACTCACCTAAACTCACTCTCAAACACTCTTAATCAGCTGGAAATTCAGAAGTTAATTAGATTCATCACAAGTTACTAAAGTGAGCATAAGTTCACTTCTATTCTTCCTTTTTCATTGATTCTTCTTTCTAATCACTTGGAACAACCTTAGGTATGTTTCCACAGGTTTTCCATGGAAAACCAAGGCTGGAATATCACCATAAAAGGCTCCAAAAGTGAAATAAACTTTCTGTTTTGATTAAACATTTGTTAAACTTGCTTGAACTTGAGTTATCTCATCACATTCCTATGTCCTTATGCTCATAATCAAGTCTATGATTAGTTGGGCTTAAAAACAAGGTTGTGACATGTAAATCCAGAGGTTTAATCCTCATAAACATTCTGTTTTGATAGGGTTTTAATCCACAAGTGATGAACAAGCTTAAAGCTTGAAGATTGTGTGATTATAAGGTTAGCTTGGGCTATCCTACTGAAAATCCACACATCACTTGATGTTTTCTTAGATTAGTTGTAGTTATTTCATTCTTTATTGTATATTCTTGACCCTCCTTGTTGTCTATGACAACATGTGTAGTGGTGAATACAAAAAAGGTACCTAAATGGAAGATTCATCTTCCTACCTCATGCATGACTTATATGATGTTCTTGTTATGGACTAGAATCTATATTATAACCTATATATTATCTAAGTAACCAAACCTTTAATGATAACCTAGTGGTTATTTGTCAAAGAATTAGGTTACATCATCTAAAGATCATAATGCTTGTTACGATTCTAATGGGCATTTTGGACCCATGAAAACATTTAAACTCTTTTGAGTTTCATAGTGTCAAAACAAGTATCATGTGATGGATGATTACTTTCTCATATGTCTATTTTCATATATTTTTAAACTCCGAATCTTTAATCCTCCGTAATTTCCAATACTCACACACCTATGTTTCTTCGTGTAGAAGGACACGGTGTTCCACTCTAATCAAACAACAACTCTCGCGGGATTACCAAGTGGAAAGCTTGCAAAACCGTGAGTATACTCGAACCCATTTTCCTTTTTACACTTTGGGTGCAACACGTATGTTATACAAATCACGAAACACTTAAACTATTTTAATCTTTATCCATGCTTAACATGAAACTATATGATACTTGTTAGACTTGTATGCTATGTAAACTTTTGTGTCAATATATGTTCATTAACTTTGCTATCCTACCTTAACAATTATAGCACTATAGGATTAACGCACCGCCCATTAGTCTTAGGGTATTGTTAAGTTAAGCATGATAACCTCCCATTATTCTTTGGGATAGGCAAAATTAACGCATTGTATACTTGGGGTTGAACATATAGTACACTGTTTTAGCATATTAGTAACTTGCATATCATTATTCATGTTGGATATGAGTCGTTAAACATTTTTATTCTATATTATGCTATGTATGAAAACTTGTATACTCGCCAACTTTTTGTTGATATATTTTAATACATGTTGCAGGTTGATAGACGAGATGATGTTATGAGAAGAAACAAGATTTAGGTGGACTTAGAAACACACCTAGATTAATTATTATTTTGATGTTATGTTTGAAACAATGTTGTGTTTATTTGAATCTTTGTATGACATTTTTAGCCTTGCTATGAAATTTGAATTTAAATTATATTGTCACATAGTGTTATGATGTTTTAAGCAATTTTTTCATCTCATCCCGATGTTTCCGCCATCGGTTGGGGTGTGACAGATTGGTATAAGAGCCATACCTATAGGGAATTAGGAAAAGTAGGAATGCTTTTTGCCTAGTCTATAGTTTAGGAACTATGATTCTGATTTGTCGTTTAAAATTACATGCATTCTACCTTATTTGCTTCTTATCTCTTCTTCTTTAGTCTTTTAAACATCATGCCTTTCCTAAGGCTACCACAATACACTTTGAAGACTTGAAGACACTCGTAACACAAACGAGATGAGTTTACCAAAATAGGCGTGAAACCCACAATTTGGTAAACGACTCTCATTCCGCTTAATTCCAATCAATTTTAATTTCGATTCCATGCATTTCAAGACATGATACAACTTATGAGATCTCTTTATCTTCAAGTACCTGAGTTCCTTTTTGAACCTTCATGTCTAATGTCTCTGTAGGAGGCCCTTTTACTATACCTCGTATTGACCATCTTCATTACTTGCTCTTTTTCTCGAGGTCTTTTTTAGAATCAACTACTTTACCATGTTTCAGGCGTGCCATAGACTCATTACCAATATATGTTGTCTTATGAGACAATGATCTTAGTTGGAGCATTAGTAGTTGACATATGTGACTTAGCTAGTTATTCTTTTCCAGTCAGTGAATGCGTTTAGTAATTGATTCGCTAATCATTATTAATGAATTATCCTTTGAACTTCTGGTTCACATTGTTTAGTACGAGGAACAATGATAATTCATTCTAACTCGTTTCTATTTCCAGCAGCCCTTTGTCTCCCCCTGATGTTGGGAATGTTAATCCTTTTGAGGTCCCATCTTTGTGCGTTTTGGTGGGTCAATTTCAATATAAGTCGCACAACCAAAATCTTCCTTCAGACATCTTTGGTTCCTGACCAAAAACAACTATATGGGGAGAAATTATAATAACTTGGTGGCTTGAGGTGAATTAATGTTGTACATGTAAAAACACATGTACCCAAATGAAGTGTTGCTATTATGATCATTTGCTTTGTAATCAATTGTGAACGTTTAGTGATCATCTCAACAAAGCAATACTTATATGAACATAAGCTATACAAAGTTCAACAATTATTCCAATAATCATTAATAACTTGGGAATTAAACTCACCGTTATTACCAAAATAAAATACCAATCTGGAATAATATGCTTGCTATTACAATAGCTAAGCGACAATCACACAAACTTCAGGTTGTGGATCTGATAACCATTTAGACGATGCATTGATTTAAAACACTATACGGTATTATGTTCCAATATGCATATCTTTTAATCACTTCCAGAATATTTAGGGATACACACCCTCCGTTATTTGACAAATATATAAATTCCCTTGAGAGCAAACATTACATGCTAATTATCAGCTTGAAGAATCTAGCACTTCTTCATTATGTTTCACATCATCATTGAATCAGCTTGGTTTAACTGGTCATGCTGACTAATTAAATAATTATGATCCACAAACTTCTGGTTTACGATCGTATATGTATTACTTGCACGTATGTATACAAAACGTAACATACGAGTGAATGTACTATAAATTCAAAGTTTCGCTCTCCTTACTTGCCACTTGTGGTGGTCAATCTCATTATTAACATGATCATTATTTCATTTTGATGGTCAAATTCATTATTAATATGACCATTACTATTTTCCTAATTATGTCCATGATCAGAATGATCAATATATTAACTTCATGGAATGGATCAAAATCAAAACAAGATTCTTATCTTTCCAATATTTAATCGGTCACATGAATACAAATAATGCTACTTCATGAGCATGTCTCAGGTGTGACGAATAAAATAATAAGATAGCTTGATCGAACATGATGAAAAGCTACTTACTTTGACTGTTGTTCACATGAAAACCAGGGAGGAGGATTAGGGTTTTGGTGAGAGCACGGTCGCGCGCCTAATAGAAAATAATAAAGGAAGAAGAAAAAAAACTGATATTCTATTGATTAGATGTGTTATACAATGAAATATAATATCCTATATATAGGAGTGAGAAACTTTGTGAACAAGATAATCTCTATATGGAGTTAATAACCATAATAACATATATATTAGCTAATTATACTACATATTAAAATTTGAACGCTTTGAACAGTAACGTTATACTACATATTAATTTACTACACATACATTTACTAAATGGGGGAATAGTGCCAGACAGCTGCCTGCCACTCCCTCGTTTGACCAACCAGTTTATTATTTTATATCCATTTTAAAATTAAGTTTTTGCTCATGTTTAAAATTACCGTTTTTCCCCCAGCTCAAAATAAAATTACGCTTTTGTCCCCATCTCAAAATTACGATTTTGCCCTCAATACAAAATTACGATTTTCCCTGGCACCCCCCATTAGACCAACCAGTTTATAATTTTATATCCATTTTAAAATTACGTTTTTGCCCCTCTTTAAAATTAAGGTTTTGCCCCCGGCTCAAAATAAAATTACGCTTTTGTCCCCAGCTCAAAAATACGATTTTCCCTCGATTCAAAATAAAATTCTGTTTTTGCCCGAGCTAAAAATTACGATTTTGCCCGCTGTTCAAAAATGTGATTTTCCCGGTTTAAAAAATTATGATTTCACCCTCAGTTCAAAGTTACGTTTTTTCCCAGTTCAAAATAAAATTATGTTTTTGCCCCCAACACAAAATTACGATTTTGTCCTCGGGTCAAAATAAAATTGGGGTTTTGCCTCCACCTTAAAATTACAATTGTGCCCTTAGTTCAAATTTTATATTATGCTGTTACCCCAAGTTTAAAATTACGAATTTGCCCCTTTGAAAATTTACAATTTTGCCCCTGGTTCAAATTTACAGTACTGTAATCACTTTAGCTTTTGGCAAATTACGATTTTACCCCAATCAAAAAATACAACTTTCCCTCGGTTAAAAATTACAATATTGCCATTGTTTTAGTTTTTTTTTTATCAAAACTATAAAAGTGTTTTGTTTTAATTGGTTGACTCGATATAATTGTTTTTTCGTGTCAATGAGCTGCCTAACACTCCCTCATTATTTGGCCATCGCCCCGCAACGCGGGCTGGGATCAACTAGTTATTATACAATTAGAAGTTCTTTGAATAGTGATTTCCATTTTTTTAATTATTTTTTTTTGTCTCCTTGTGTTTTTATGTTTTTTTTAACACTTTTACCCTTCAACTTTTAGCATTAACTCTTACAACCACTTAACTTCCTAAGGACTTTGTAATCGAGTTTTATGTGTTTATATCTATGTACGTGTCCGTATAAATTAAAGTTCATTTACGTTTCAATGTAATTTTTTTTCACGAAAATGAGTTGGGTTAAATATAATATGTTATTATGCTTATTGTGGTGTATGTTTTTAGTTTATCTACGTTTAGGCGTAAATTTTTTTTATATTATTTTTCCGAAATCAGTCGGGTCAAATATAATACGTTCTCATGCTTATTTTTATGTACGTTTTCAGTTGGTCTACGTTTTAACATAAATTTTGTTCAGAAATGTAACATCTGTGCTTGTAATCATTATGAATAGTTCAATTGTCAATAAAACAATGTTATTTGATCCCAATGTTTGTTTGGTTGTGTTTTACATTTTTCATATTTTGACTTTTGCTCAATTTCAAACTCTATATCGCTTTCTGGAGAGTTATACGCAAACTGGTGCATAAACGTAACCAGTTTAATGCGACAAATACTCCGGAACATCAACATATACTTAACATACCTTAAATAACCTTTACATAACTTAGAAATAAGTTTTAAAGGCTTTGGTATGGCAAAAACAAGTTAATTCGCTTACAGGGACTAAATTTGATAAACTGCGAAAGTATGCCAATTTGAACTGTAACAGACATTCCAGAACATGACCATAAGTTAAACATACCATAAATATCCTTTACATAGCTTAGAAATAGGCTTTAAGGGGTTCGGTGTGCTAAAATAAACTTTTGGGTCATTCAGGGACTAAAAGTGTCAAAAAGTGCACAAGTTTGCACTTTTGCGCATAACTTACGTTCTGAATACACCCGGACATCCAAAAATTTATGTAAGCACTAAAATATTTTATTTTAGTGTTTGGCTTGAGAAAAATCCATTCGTCGCGTCTTTTGGATCGTTTTTCGCGCTTGTGCGCATTCCGTCGTAATTAAGCGAACATCGCGTTCGTACGACCAAACGAACCAACATCCGGCATATTTTTGAGCATGTTTCATGTCCACAATGAATAGGCATCATTTTAGGGCCTTAAAGTTGGCTTTACGGGCCTTAGAAGTGTCGGAAATGGCCTTAAACACGTGCAGGGACCAAAACTGTAAATTCTGAAACATGTTTCTGATCTGTGCAGGCCAGGCGGCCCGCGTAAGATCTATGTGTAACTTTACGCGGCCCGCGTCAGGGTCCCAGATCAGATAAGATCGATTAGTCAGCTGATTACAGCTGTTTAACCCACAACCACAAACCCACACTTGCCCTTTCAGCTCATTAGGGGCCATTTTTAGTTACCATAACTTTCCAACAAGTGTACGCACGAGATTCGATCACGTTATTCAAGAAACGATCTTAACGGTTCGGGAAAAACTATAAATACCCCACCCCCATTTGCTTCAAACTCACTAGAATCTGATCTAATGTGCTCTAAGTTGAAACCTTTGTTTCATACCTGAGCTATTTTGATCTAGATTAGCATTCGGGGACCCTTCGTAAGTGTTCCTTCGTTCTTTTATTGCTTTTCGAGTCCGAAAGTCAAACTTTGTTTGACTTTCTGCATTGACCAGTTTATGGTCAATGCGAAGTTCGTTTGAACTTTGCAACGTGATTGTAATCACGATGGTTATAGTCCCTTGTGACTATGCCTACTGATTACCATGCTGTCTAGGGTCGTAAGGGTAAGCGATCTAATAAATCGTTTATACCTTCGAACCCGACCCATTTGGTCGATCATTAGGATCCGACCAAATACATTAGGTGACCATAGTATATAGGGAATAACCTTCCAAGGTTATACCTTATGGTCACGACGTTTAAGTAGTTGTATGATAGGTAGTTTATATTCCTTAGGTAAATTACCAAAATACCCCTTTGATGCCAAAATTCATTTTAAACATATGTGACATAACTTTTGTGACAACCCGCACTAAACCAGGTATCCGTACAACTTAATTAATGATAAATTACTGCTTAATTACTGTGCTTGTTTGAAACTAGCTGATAAACTGCTACCTGCATACTGATACATGCACTTACTTGCATCATACTTTATATGCTGTCACTACATTATTTACATACGGCACCTTAGTGACAAAACATGATGCACAAAAAGCACAGTAGCACTAAACGGATACACAGTGAACATGCTGAAATAACCAGCATCAGGCAGACACTGCCTCTAAGGCCTGTTAAGAGCCTCAAATATTTGGCTACACTGGTAGTGAGTGTAGGGTTATAAGGGTTGTGGAACTGCGTCTCTAGGAATAAGATACACTGATTGGATGTGCCAAAAACGTACTTTAAATACAAAATTCTGCGCTTTATTATAGAACTCAGCATTTTAAATTGCTAATACAGTGCAAAAACACTTCAGAACGGTCCCGTATATTTTCCTAAGTACCGGGAATAATTTATGTTACAAAAATATACATAAAGGACCTTTATCGACATAATTAAACATTTTAACGGAGCGGTACTTAATCGTATAACCGGACATTACCCGGGACACTAAATTTTTGGCAGACACTTTGTTTTACTATTTATGGCTACTAATGATCCCCGTATGCCATAACACCCGCTAAAAATAAAACCTACTAACTTACACCACCATTTTCCTACATACTTACAATCTAACTTCCTAGTTACCATTTTTACATTATAACCACGCTTCCGCAAAGCCAGGGTGTGACAGCTTGGTATCAGAGCTCTGATCATAGCGAACTAGGATTCTTTCTCGAGTCTAGACTATGATCACTAGGGCTCTCACGAAAACATTTTACTACATACCACTTAAGTCCAGATCCACAACTTTTTACAAACAAATGTTGAGCACATTTTATTCGTTATTCTAGGCTCAGTCTGGGAGGCTGAGTTAGGAGGCTAGTGGGACTAGAAGTGTTGGCTAGTGGGACTAGAAGTGTTGGCTAGTGGGACTAGAAGTGTTGGCTAGTGGGACTAGAAGTATTGGCTAGTGGGACTAGAAGTGTTGGCTAGTGGGACTAGGAGTGTTGGCTAGTGGGACTAGGAGAATTATGTGATATCTTACTTGGAGATTATATGATTATGTGATTGAATATTATACGTATATGCGTTTGTGTTACAAACATCATGCTTTCATCATATACCAGAAAGATGGACACTACAAATCCCAAGACCACAGTATCAGACGACATAGTTCATCGAAGCACGAGGTGTACATTTCTGATACTACCGGCACAGACAATGACGACTTTCAGCCCTTTGTGCACTGCCTAAAGTCGTAGCAGAGCCTACTAATGGCTACCTTGTTGGGAATTTGTTCCCTGCCGCTTATCTCGTTGTTGATATGCCCCCGAGTTGTCTCTGAAGACGATGTCGAACTACCACGAGGAGGACCCACTTGAGGGCGAGGCCCTATTGCTGCTAGTATTAGACTACTGCATGCGGACGCTCCTGCAGGGGAAACTCATGTCCATTCCCCTGTCCCAGACTCATTTAAGATTCTAACATCCGCATCTCCGCACACACAGGGAATGCAGCACTACTTACACGACGCCGACCCTGATAGGGCATCATTAGCTGCACCGGATCCCGCACACAGTTTTGAGTTTGATCGCGATATTGAGGACAATTCTGTTTTTCCGCCTGGTGTTGATCCAGACCATGACATTGAGTTCATGAACTTAGACCAGCCCTTGGGGAATCCTGTAACCCCTGTGATTGTTGATCTAGCTGATTTTGAGATGGAGTTTTTGATTCGGAGCTAGCCGTGGCCCCTGAGCCAGGCGTTGCTCCTGACCCCGCATTGAAGTATGACCCTGTTCATGCCAATGCACCGGCTGTTGCTCCTTGATTGATCATCTGCTTGGATGAGAGAAAATTTGGGGTAACTGTGCAAGACAATTTATTATTACGGGGGCCCACGTAATAACGATTTGTGGTGCACAGGAATCCTGGTGGACTCTGCAGGTCAAGCTGATGATAACCAATGCAGCAGGAAATAACTTAAACACAAAATGACCTAGGCGATGTAGCCTCGAGTTCATTCTATTACGAGCAACAAGCCAAATTGGCAAGCCTATGTGAAGGCTCAGAAATTTACTTCCCCACTTATACAGTGAGTATATTTGCGTGTGAAATGGGGTGATTACATGATGGCTTAAGTTGCTATATATATACCCCATAGACAATTGAAACATTGTCCAACCCGCTTCACGCTATTTCGATAAAAAGGGAATGTCACCCAGGCGTGACACAAACACCAGTACATTGCCAAGGACAGAAGCCGAGCTGCAAGAACGCATCTCACAGATAAATGCACGACATGAAGCCCTCCACTCTAAGTACAACGACGGCATTACTGGAGATAACCCTCCAACTGGCTGCACCTATAAACAGTTCCTGAACTGCAAGCCTTTGAACTTTGTCGGAACCGGAGGCACCGTTGCATTTGTTCGTTGGTCCGAAAAGACCAACTCCACTCTAAGAATGAGTAACTGTTCGCCCCAACAGAGTGTTACCTACATCTCAGGGGTATTTCTAGATGGCACACTCTCTTAATGGAACCTCCAGGTTCAGACCCTTGGCACAGACGCTGCTTATACACTGAGCTGGGACGAGCTCAAGGAAACGATTGAGAAGAAATGTTGTTTTAGGACAGAAATTCAGAAACTTGACGTGGAGTCCTGAAATTTGAATGGACGAACCAGAGACTCCTGAACGTGTCCAGCGATCGCACGACTTGTCTAGGGTCGTCCCCTACTAAGTCATTGATGTAGTATGATATAGTGGTGTACTTGTAAGCTTTACATTGTGGTCTCGAATTGTGGCAATACAATCGCAGTATTCTCACCACATGCGATGTTCAATCAATTGTTTATGTCCTATAACATAAGAGGTTATGTGATTGACTTGTTGATAACATGATATGTTATGTGTTGGTATTGTTAAATGCATACGCACACTTCACTTGCTATGACCTAACCTATGTGAAACATCTTTTAGAAGATGCCGCCAAGACGCGAAGTGCGCATGCCCACCTCTGAGGCAGAACTTAAAGAGATAATTGCTGCAGCTATAGCACAGCACGAGGCCCTACGCTCCGAACCAATCCAAGGTACCTCAGAAAATAACGGTTGTTCCTACTGGCACTTCCTCAACTACAAGCCTCCGAAGTTCGACGGCACTGGGGGTGCCATAACTTTTGTAAAATGGATTGAAAGTATGGAATCCATCTTTCGAATGAGTGGCTGTACGCCAGAACAACAAGTCCCATACGTTTCTGAGTTGTTTCAAGATGGAGCTCGTTTATGGTGGAATCTTCAGGTTCGAATAATGGGCCTAACTACAGCATACGCGTTAACTTGGGATGAGTTGAAAGGAATGATGCATAAAAAGTTTTGCCCCCAAACGGAAACCCAGAAGAGGGAAGATGAATTTCGGAGCCTAATGATGGAAGGTCCGAAGGTGTTGGAGTACGTGCAACGACTTCATGATCTGTCACGAATTATTCCGTACCTGGTAAAACCAGAACTGAAGAAATTGGAACAATTCATTTGGGAACTGGCGCCTCAAGTCTTGAGCTTGATGACAGCATCTACGCCACCAACAGCCATTGTTGCAAGTAAGATGGGTTTGGCACTCGTTACGGGAGCAAATAGACTAGAAAAACTTGCAAACCCTGACAAGAAAACTCAGGTAGAGTCGTCTGGAAAGAACAAAAGGAAGCTTACCGAAGATACCCAAATGAACAACGATGAACAAAGATCTATTCGAGGTTGCTTTGACTGCGGGGACAAAGGGCATTTCAAGAAAGATTGCCCTAACAACAAACAGGCCAATGATAAGATTTACTTAGAAACCAAACCAAGGTGTGCTGAGTGCAAGTGTCACCGTGATGGTGGATGTCAGAAGCCTTGGTACGGGAGGAAAGGACACAACAAGGAAGGTTGTGGGATGAAGAGTTCCATGCAAGGAGAAAGCAGTAACAACGCTCTAGGTGGAAATGGGAAAGAAAATGACCGAAGGATAGGATGCTACCATTGTAAGGAAGTTGGACATTTTAAGAGGGAATGCCTGAAGTTGAAACAAGACCGTGAGAGAAAATCCAACATCAGAGCTTGTGAGGCATGCCAGGATCCAGGTGTGATTTCTGGTACGTTCTCTAACAACCAGAACTTTTGCACCTATTTTGTTTGATGCTGGTGCCGGTTATGGCTTCGTGTCATTAGAATTTAAGAATATACTTGGTTTAACCGCTAGTAAGTTAGATATCCCCTACTCGATCGAATTAGCTAATGGAAAGTTAGTTGGAGCCGACGAAGTAATCAGAGGTTGTGTGATAGAATTGGGAGAACGCGAGTTTACTCTGGATCTACTACCAGTCCAATTGGGAAGCTTCGACGTGGTGGTAGGAATGGATTGGTTATCCGGAAACAAGGCTGAGATAGTATGTCACGAGAAAGTTGTTCGTATCCCAACTGATGATGGTGAGACAATTGTGGTTCACGGAGAGAAGCGTGACACGCCGCTAAGATTTATCAGCTGCTTGAAAGCAAGGAAGTGTTTACAGAAAGGATGTGTTGCTTTTCTGGCACACATCGTAGACAAGAAGGCTGCTGAGCCAACAATCGAGGACATCCCTGTTGTAAGGGAGTATCCAGAAGTCTTCCCAGAAGACTTACCCGGACTGCCACCTCAGAGGCAAGTGGAGTTTCACATTGACTTAGTTCCAGGCGCCGCGCCTGTGGCTAAGGCACCGTACAGACTTGCTCCGTCTGAAATGCAGGAATTGTCGACACAACTTCAAGAGTTGTTAGACAAGGGTTTTATCCGACCAAGCTTCTCGCCTTGGGGAGCTCCGGTCTTGTTTGTTAAGAAGAAGGACGGAAGTTTCCGCATGTGTATTGACTACAGAGAATTGAACAAGCTGACGATCAAGAACAGGTATCCTCTACCTAGAATCGACGATCTGTTCGATCAACTTCAAGGTTCAAGCTGTTACTCTAAGATCGATCTTCGATCTGGATACCATCAACTAAGGATACAGGGGGAAAGTATCCCGAAAACAGCCTTCCGAACTCGTTATGGACCCTACGAGTTCCTCGTTATGCCATTTGGTTTGACAAACGCACCTGCGGTATTCATGGATCTAATGAATAGAGTTTGCAAGCCATACTTGGACAAGTTCGTGATTGTGTTTATCGACGACATCTTGATTTATTCAAGGACAAAGGCTGAGCACGAACAGCATCTAAGAACTATTCTGGAGCTGCGAAAGAAGGAACAGTTGTATGCCAAGTTCTCTAAGTGCGAGTTTTGGCTACGCGAAGTCCAGTTTTCTTGGACATGTGGTTAATGGAAATGGAATTCATGTTGAACCCACAAAGATCGAGGCAATCAAGAATTGGGAAACGCCTACAACGCCAACCGAGATTCGACAATTCTTGGGATTGGCTGGCTACTATCGAAGGTCCATCGAGGATTTCTCGAAAATCGCTCAACCTTTGACGCTCCTCACGCAGAAGGACAAGACGTTTGATTGGGGAATCAAACAGGATGAAGCATTTCAGATATTGAAGGATAAGCTTTGTAACGCGCCAATTTTAGCTCTACCAGAAAGTACCGACGATTTTGTGGTATACTGCGACGCATCGCGTCAAGGATTGGGTTGCGTGTTGATGCAACGCCAAAAGGTTATTGCTTACGCATCGCGCCAACTGAAAGTGCACGAAAAGAACTATACCACACACGAATTAGAGCTTGGCGCAGTGGTTTTCGCTTTACAGATCTGGAGACACTACCTGTATGGTACGAAGTGCACAATCTTTACAGATCACAGGAGCCTACAACATATATTCAACCAGGAGGAGTTGAATATGAGGCAAAGACGATGGGTTGAATTGTTGGACGATTACGACTGCGAGATAAAATATCATCCAGGGAAGGCGAATGTAGTCGCCGATGCCCTAAGTAGAAAAGAAAGGATCAAGCCTATAAGGGTTAGAGCTTTGGAAATGATTATACGAACCGGCCTTTCCTTGCGCATTCGTGCTGCACAAAAGGAAGCTCTCAAGGAGGGAAACCTTGAGGAAGAATATCTCCGTGGAATGGAGAAGCTTTTGGTACCAAACGAGGAAGGAACGTTATGTTTTGAGAAAAGGATTTGGGTTCCTCTGTTTGGTGGATTAAGGGAAGTTATTTTCGACGAAGCGCACAAGTCACGGTACTCTATCCACCCTGGATCGGATAAGATGTATCAAGATCTCAAGGATTACTATTGGTGGCCTAGGATGAAAGGCGACGTTGCTGTCTACGTGAGCAAATGTTTAACTTGCGCGAAGGTTAAGGCGGAATACCAGAAGCCCTCGGGGCTGCTGCAACAACCTGAGATTCCCAAGTGGAAATGGGAACAAATCTCAATGGATTTTGTTACGAAATTGCCAAGAACGCCAAGAGGCCACGATATGATTTGGGTGATAGTTGACCGCCTAACAAAATCCGCACACTTTCTGCCAATCAAAGAGAAAGATAGCACGAGCAAACTTGCGAAAATTTACATGAGAGAGATCGTCGCACGTCACGGAGTGCCTCTCTCGATCATCTCTGATAGAGACGGAAGGTTTGTGTCAAGGATATGGCAATCCTTCCAAGAAGCCTTTGGCTCACAGTTGAATCTGAGCACTGCGTTTCATCCGCAAACTGACGGCCAGAGCGAGCGAACGATACAGACTTTGGAAGACATGCTGAGAGCATGTGCTATGGATTTGGGCGGTAGCTGGGATAAACACTTACCTTTGGTCGAATTTTCATACAACAACAGCTACCACACCAGTATTGGTGTCGCGCCATTTGAGGCCCTATACGGACGCACGTGCCGATCACCACTATGTTGGTCTGACGCAGGTGATAGGCAGCTTGCTGGTCCCGAGATCGTCCAAGAGACGACAGACAAGATCGCGCAAATACTTAAACGCATCGAAGCCGCTCGCCACAGACAAAAGGCCTACGCGGATCCAAACCGGAAACATGTGGATTTCCAAGTTGGGGAAATGGTGTTATTGAAGGTTTCACCCTGGAAGGGGGTGGCACGCTTTGGTAAGCATGGAAAGTTAAATCCGCGCTACATTGGTCCCTTCAGAATCCTGGAAGGAATTGGGACAGTAGCATACAAGTTGGACCTACCTACTGAACTGAATGGTGTTCACGATACATTTCATGTATCCAATTTAAAGAAAAGTCCAACTCAAGTTGACGTTGCCATTCCTACCGACGAGATTCATATTGACGACACGCTCCACTTCGTAGAAGAACCTGTCGAGGTCACAGATTGGAAAGTTAACTAGACCCGCCGGAGCAGTGTCAAACTCGTCAAAGTTCGTTGGAATGCCAGACATGGTCCTGAATTCACATGGGAACGTGAGGACCGGATGAAAGAGAAATACCCCCACTTATTTCCTAAGAACACTGCGTCTACAAGCAGAACCTAAATTTCGGGACGAAATTTATTTAACGGGGGGAGAATGTGACAACCCGCACTAAACCAGGTATCCGTACAACTTAATTAATGATAAATTACTGCTTAATTACTGTGCTTGTTTGAAACTAGCTGATAAACTGCTACCTGCATACTGATACATGCACTTACTTGCATCATACTTTATATGCTGTCACTACATTATTTACATACGGCACCTTAGTGACAAAACATGATGCACAAAAAGCACAGTAGCACTAAACGGATACACAGTGAACATGCTGAAATAACCAGCATCAGGCAGACACTGCCTCTAAGGCCTGTTAAGAGCCTCAAATATTTGGCTACACTGGTAGTGAGTGTAGGGTTATAAGGGTTGTGGAACTGCGTCTCTAGGAATAAGATACACAGATTGGATGTGCCAAAAACGTACTTTAAATACAAAATTCTGCGCTTTATTATAGAACTCAGCATTTTAAATTGCTAATACAGTGCAAAAACACTTCAGAACGGTCCCGTATATTTTCCTAAGTACCGGGAATAATTTATGTTACAAAAATATACATAAAGGACCTTTATCGACATAATTAAACATTTTAACGGAGCGGTACTTAATCGTATAACCGGACATTACCCGGGACACTAAATTTTTGGCAGACACTTTGTTTTACTATTTATGGCTACTAATGATCCCCGTATGCCATAACACCCGCTAAAAATAAAACCTACTAACTTACACCACCATTTTCCTACATACTTACAATCTAACTTCCTAGTTACCATTTTTACATTATAACCACGCTTCCGCAAAGCCAGGGTGTGACAACTTTTGACATCTAAACTGATTTGACAACAATATTAAACATGTTAAGGCATATTTTACTTGTCATAGGACTAGTTAGGCGGTCCAAACGCGTTTCACGCGAACGACGCGTTAAAGTAGCATAAGCTACCTAAACGGGTCGTAATGGGTCGTAAGCGCTTAGACTAGGTTTCATTTAGTATGTAGGCTTTGGTAAACCATACTACATGAGTTCCAATACTCATCTGGTTTACGAGCCCTCATTCTATCCGATCCTCCGATATAGGTCCGGTTTATTAACATAGTTACCTATATTAGGTGTCGTTTGATTCCGTGATCTCTAGCATTGCTTGGTGGTTATCTTAGGACTTCTGAGCAATCTCAAGTGAGTACATAGACCCCTCTTTTACTGTTTTCCAAACCGTTTTGGGGTGAAACACATGTGCCTACTTGTTACTTTCGTGCTTTCCTGTTCTCACATCATATACCTGCTATGTTTGTTAGTACATTATAGTACATGATTTCATTACATTTCATGTTATGTATGCCCATTGTGTGCGTATTTAGTACATCGTTTTACATTACATTTCATGCTATGTATGTCCATTGTGTGCATACTTAGTACATTGTTTTACTTTACATTTCTGCTATGTATGTTGACTGATAGCATGCTAGCACATTGATTTACATGACTTTCTGCTTTGTATGTTAACTTAGCATACTTAGTACACTGTTTTCATATAACATGTTCACTTTTGCTATGACATTTGGTTTGCACAAACGAGACTATTATACGTTCATTAACATTAGCTACGCCGCTCGGTAGTGAGTACTGGTACCATAGGACTTGACAAATCCCATTCCTGACATCCCGGGTTTGTTTGGATGTAAGGAATGACTGAATCCGAAAACATTTCTTTTGATAACCTTGACTGAAAGGGTTATCCGACTGTCTCAAGGCTTGAATGTATGCGTTAACTTACCACATAAATGTTTGTATCAATGTAACATGCATTACTTTGCAAAACATAACTTTTTGATATATTCAAAATACTTTGTTTTGTACATTTCTACATTTGGACTATGTGACAATACTTACTTACAATACATAACATTTGATACACATTACTTGACTACTTTTGGACTTATAAACATTTGACATGACTCATACAAGAACTTTTGACTATTGGTTTAAACATAGACTTTATACATTGTTGGTTTGTTTAAGTGACTTAAGTAACGAGATGTGAGTAATATGATACAAGCATGGTGGATACGCCGCTGGTACTTCCTATATATAAGTGTTTGTATTATATTACATATCATAGCGTTATTTAAATCATTCAATTTGGACTTATACACTTTACACAAGTAACACGATTTTCACAAGACTTTGGTTTACAAACAATTTACTTTTTACAACTCATTTTACTTGGTTATACATTTAACCATACATTATTCTTTTATTTATACATATCATTTGATCTTATCGCTTTTTAAATGATTTACAAAACAAAACAATTTACAAGGTTCATGACTGACTTTTGCTAAACAACTTTTTCTTAAACATAAGTCATGAATCCTATTTTCACAAAACCTATGTATCTCACAGGCATTTTTATGCTGACGTACCTATTTTCACATGTGTTTTCAGGAGCTTTTGCATAGGATGATGATCGTGACACTAGGGCGGACCTGGGCCTTAGAGACTTAAAATGAAGAAAGACTTAGTTTAATTATGTTATAAACTCTTTGATTCCTGTTTAAAACAATGAAACTTCTATGTTGATAAATAAAATACATCGTTGTATGCCATGGTTATAAAACAATTAATTCTGTTACAACACTCCCTAACGTTTTCTGCCACGTCTTGTATGTTATACGTGGTCGGGGTGTGACAGAAGAGTTGGTATCAGAGCCAATGGTTATAGGGAATTAGGTTATTAGTAATTCTTTGACCTAGACTATAACCTTTCTAAGACCCTAACACAAGTTATCTTGTGTTTAGATCTTAAAACATGCACATCACCTATCCTTAGGTGTTTATCAAAAAAAAAAAAAAACCAAATTTTTCGAAACGATTTTTGAAAAACAATCTTCTGTTTTTGAATAATTTATTACAAGGTTTTGAACCCTCTATTGTAAGGTTTTGAACCCTCTGTTATATGGTTTTGAACCCTTCCAGTTTGGTTTTTGGCCTTGTGCCTTCAAATTTTCAAAAATCTCGTCAAAGTTTTGGGTTCTAAATAGTGTGAACGCGTGTAAACTGGAAGAGTGAATGCCTGTACCCTGGGTTTTCTGTCTAAGGCTAGAGTGTTCGTATAAATCCACATAATCGGACCAGTCACTCTTACCTGGGAACTCTTGGGGTGAGTGTTCACTTATAGGCGAGCATGTCTTCGCGATACATTATTTTTGACCCATTTACTTTGATTAGTCACTGTGTGTCGTTTGTTAGCTTGGTAATGCGGACGAATGACCACCATCTTTGCTCTTGTTAATTTTGTTTCTTTTCATTCTCTTTATCCAATCATCTCACTCGTTCCCTTTCATGTTTTCCTCTTTTAGAATGCCTCCTCGACGCGAAAACCAGACAGCGACTGCCGAACTGGCAGAAATCATTGCGCAGCAGATGGCTGCTCAATTCCCAAATCTCTTTGCTTAATGGCACCAAGCCAACAACAATAACAATGCTCCATGCAAATACAAGGATTTTAACTCGGCTAAACCACTCAAGTTTAGTGGTTCTGAGGGAGCGACTGGGCTTCTTCAATGGTTCGAGAGCATTGAGAATACTTTTTGCCACGTGCAGTGTCCTGACAATCGCAAGGTCGAGTTTTCTTCGAGTGTCTTTCAGAAGAGGGCTCTCACATGGTGGAATGGGGTTATGAGAGACCGTGGTGCGGAAGTTGCTCTAGCACAAACTTGGGCTGAACTTAGGGCCCTTATGATGAGGGAATTCTGTCCTCGTCATGAACAGCGAGCGTTGGAGAAAGAGTTTGAGGACTTGAAACAAGACAGTGGCGAGCACAGGGCTTATACTGATAGGTTTGAGGAGTTGAGTCTGCTTTGCCCAACTATGGTTACCCCACTCGACAAGGCTATCGAAAGATACATCGACGGCCTACCTGACTCAGTGCAAGACATCATTACTGGTAGTAACCCTGCCCCACTCCGTCAGGCGATCGAGTTAGCAGCGACATTGACTGAGTCGCAAGTTCGAAAGGGGAAGCTGCACAAAAAGGGTGACAAGGGTAGGAAGCAGGCGTCTGACAAGGAAGATAGCAAGAAAGGTCAAAACAAGAAGGGAAAGAATTCTGGAGGGTCTAGGAAGCGGAAGGCTTCCCAAAACTATGCCGTTACTGCACAGGCTCAAGCTGCACCAAATCAGCCTGCGCAACCACTAGCCAAGAAGCCATATCTTGGCAATGCACCTTTGTGCAACAGGTGTAACGGCCATCATCCACCACACCTCCAGTGTCGTCAGTGCACCAACTGCGGAAGATCTGGTCATCTTGCCGCTACTTGTCGCATTCCTGTTAACCAGAACCAGGCAGTTCAGAACCAAGCCCAACAAGTTGCTCAGCCTCTTGCTCAGCAACAAGGTCAAGCTGCACGACCTCATTTTCCTCCCAGTTCGTGCTACAATTGTGGGGATCTGACCCACTACAGGAACCGGTGCCCAAGGCTAGCCAACCAGAACCAGAATCCAAATCAGAATCAAGCTCCGGCTCGAGGTCGAGTCTTCAATATGAATGCTCAAGTGGCACAAGCAGACAATGAAGTGGTGAACGGTACGTTCTTTATTAATAATCAGCCTGCATCTGTTCTCTTTGATTCGGGTGCCGATAAGAGTTTTGTGTCATTATCTTTTGAGCCATTACTTCGAGTGTCTAGAACGAAACTAGGTAAACCTTTGACAGTAGAAGTTGCTAGTGGTGAACCCATTGTTCTTGATTCTGTTCTTCGGAACTGCCAATTAAACCTTAACGACCATCTTTTTCCTATTGATCTCACGCCAATGCAACTTGGAAGCTTCGACGTTATAGTGGGTATGGATTGGTTATCTAAGCATCGCGCAGAGATAGTTTGTTCTGAAAAGATTGTTCGTGTGCCGCTTTCAACAGGTGAGATCCTACAGGTTCGTGGTGAGAAGCCTGCCGGTGGTCTCAAACTCATGTCTTGTTTTAAAGCTCGGAAGTATCTCCGAAAGAACTATGTGGCCTTCTTAGCTCATGTTACAGCAGATAAAGGCAAGGGTAAGTCTATTTCAGATATTCCTGTCGTTCGGGATTATTCTGAAGTTTTCCCTGAAGAGTTACCTGGTCTACCCCCAGCACGCCAAGTCGAGTTCCGTATTGATCTCGTACCTGGTGCAAATCCTATTGCCAAAGCTCCATATCGTCTTGCACTATCTGAGATGCAAGAGTTGTCTAAGCAGCTTCAGGAGCTCTCTGACAAAGGTTTTATCCGTCCTAGCTTTTCACCCTGGGGTGCTCCCGTTCTTTTTGTCAAGAAGAAGGATGGATCCTTTAGGATGTGTATCGATTATCGTGAGCTTAACAAGCTTACCACCAAGAATCGATATCCCCTACCACGCATAGACGATCTCTTTGATCAGTTGCAGGGCGCTTCTTATTTTTCGAAGATTGATCTACGTTCCGGATATCATCAACTTCGGGTGTATGAAGAAGATATTCCCAAGACAGTGTTCCGCACTCGTTATGGGCATTATGAATTCACAGTCATGCCATTCGGTTTGACTAATGTTCCTGCTGTTTTCATGGACTTAATGAATAGGGTCTGCAAACCTTATTTGGATCAGTTCGTCATTGTTTTTATTGACGACATCTTGATTTACTCTAAGACTCGAGCTGATCATGAGCAACATCTTCGTCTTACTTTGGAATTCCTAAAGAAAGAACAACTTTTTGCCAAATTCTCCAAGTGTGAATTCTGGCTTAAAGAAGTTCAATTTTTAGGACATATTATCAACAAACAAGGTATTCATGTAGACCCCTCCAAGATCAGTGCGATCAAGGATTGGGATACGCCTACTACCCCTACTGAGGTTCGTTCATTTCTTGGTCTAGCGGGTTATTACCGCCGCTTCATTGAGAACTTCTCAAAGATTGCAGTTCCTCTAACTGCTCTAACTCAGAAGAACAAGCCCTTTGATTGGGGATTCAAGCAAGAGGAAGCTTTTCAACACTTGAAGCAGAAACTTTGCGACGCGCCTGTTCTGACTTTGCCTGAGGGCAATGATGATTTCTTCGTTTATTGCGATGCATCTAAACTGGGTCTTGGCTGTGTTCTGATGCAAAGGAACAAAGTCATAGCATATGCATCGAGGCAGTTGAAGATACATGAGAAGAACTACACCACTCATGATCTTGAGTTGGGTGCAGTTGTCTTCGCTCTAAAGATCTGGATACACTATTTGTACGGTACAAAATGTGTGGTCTTCACGGACCACAAAAGTCTCCAGCATATCTTCAACCAGAAAGAACTCAACATGAGGCAACGACGTTGGGTTGAGCTTCTAAACGACTATGACTGCGAAATTCGCTACCATCCTGGTAAGGCGAATGTCGTAGCCGATGCATTGAGTCGTAAGGAACGTACTAAGCTTCATTGTGTACATGTTCAATCTATTGTTCAAGCTCGATCTGATATCCAAGCACGCATTTCTCAGGCTCAACAATTTTGTGTTTCACAAGGCTTAATGGATAAGGAATTTCCCTATCACATAACACCTGATCTTGAACTGAAAGACAATGGATCATATTACTTCATGGACCGTTTGTGGGTCCCAAGCCAGGATAACCTTCGCACCTTGCTTATGGATGAAGCCCATAAGTCTCGTTATTCTGTTCATCCTGGCTCAGATAAAATGTATAAGGACCTTCGTATTCAGTATTGGTGGCCTGGTATGAAGAAAGACATTGCCTTATACGTATCAAAATGCCTTACTTGTCTTAAGGTTAAGGCTGAACATCAGCGTCCTTCTGGTTTATTGGTGCAACCAGAGATCCCAGTTTGGAAATGGGAAAACATTACTATGGATCTTGTTACCAAACTTCCACGCACAAAGAAAGGTCATGATGCCATCTGGGTAGTTGTTGATCGTCTTACTAAGTCAGCGCATTTCCTGCCAATCCGTGAGGATTTTCCTGCTGACAAACTTGCTAAAATCTATGTGGATGAAATTGTAGCTCGACATGGTGTTCCTTTGAACATCATTTCTGACAGAGATGCTCGTTTCACTTCTCATTTTTGGAGAACCATGCAATCTGCTATGGGAACCCAACTTAATCTGAGCACAGCTTATCATCCGCAAACGGATGGTCAATCTGAAAGAACAATCCAGACTCTGGAGGATATGCTTAGAGCTTGTGTGATCGATTTTGGTGGTAGTTGGGATTCACATCTTCCGTTAATTGAATTCTCCTACAACAACAGTTATCACACCAGCATCAAAATGGCTCCTTTCGAGGCTCTCTATGGTCGAAAATGTCGTTCACCAGTCTGCTGGAATGAGATCGGCGAGGCTCAGCTTACGGGACCTGCCCTCATTTTAGAGACAACTGACAAGATTAAGAAAGTTCGTGATAACCTTCAGACAGCTAGAAGCCGTCAAAAGAGTTACGCGGATCCAAAACGCAAGCCCTTGGAATTTCAAGTCGGTGATCGAGTATTACTTAAGGTCTCACCTTGGAAAGGTGTGATCAGATTTGGAAAGAAAGGAAAATTTTCACCTAGATACGTTGGACCATTCAAGATCGTCGAAAGAATCGGAAAGGTAGCCTACAGACTTGAGTTACCTCCTGAACTTGGAAATGTTCATCCAACCTTTCACGTGTCCAATCTCAAGAGGTGTTTAGCTGATGAGAACCTCCACATACCACTTGACGAAATTCGTGTTGGTAAAACACTGAAATTTGTTGAGAAGCCAGTGGAAATCATGGAACGTGAAATCAAATGGCTTAAACGCAAGCGCATTCCTTTGGTCAAAGTTCGCTGGGAAGCTAAATGTGGACCCGAGTTTACTTGGGAACGCGAAGATCAAATGAAGGCGAAATATCCGCATCTTTTCCCACGAGTTTCCTCTAAATAAATTTCGGGACGAAATTTCCACAAGTAGGGGAGACTGTAACATCTGTGCTTGTAATCATTATGAACAGTTCAATTGTCAATAAAACAATGTTATTTGATCCCAATGTTTGTTTGGTTGTGTTTTACATTTTTCATATTTTGACTTTTGCTCAATTTCAAACTCTATATCGCTTTCTGGAGAGTTATACGCAAACTGGTGCGTAAACGTAACCAGTTTAATGCAAAAAATACTTTGGAACATCAACATATACTTAACTTACCTTAAATAACCTTTACATAACTTAGAAATAAGTTTTGAAGGCTTTGGTATGGCAAAAACAAGTTAATTCGCTTACAGGGACTAAATTTAACAAACTGCGAAAGTATGCCAATTTGAACTGTAACAGACATTCCGGAACATGACCATAAGTTAAACATACCATAAATATCCTTTACATAGCTTAGAAATAGGCTTTAAGGGGTTCGGTGTGCTAAAATAAACTTTTGGGTCATTCAGGGACTAAAAGTGTCAAAAAGTGCACAAGTTTGCACTTTTGCGCATAACTTACGTTCTGAATACACCCGGACATCCAAAAATTTATGTAAGCACTAAAATATTTTATTTTAGTGTTTGGCTTGAGAAAAATCCATTCGTCGCGTCTTTTGGATCGTTTTTCGCGCTTGTGCTCATTCCGTCGTAATTAAGCGAACATCGCGTTCGTACGACCAAACGAACCAACATCCGGCATAGTTTTGAGCATGTTTCATGTCCACAATGAATAGGCATCATTTTAGGGCCTTAAAGTTGGCTTTACGGGCCTTAGAAGTGTCGGAAATGGCCTTAAACACGTGCAGGGACCAAAACTGTAAATTCTGAAACATGTTTCTGATCTATGCAGGCCAGGCGACCCGCGTAAGATCTATGTGTAACTTTACGCGGCCCGCGTCAGGGTCCCAGATCAGATAAGATCGATTAGTCAGCTGATTACAGCTGTTTAACCCACAACCACAAACCCACACTTGCCCTTTCAGCTCATTAGGGGCCATTTTTAGTTACCATAACTTTCCAACAAGTGTACGCACGAGATTCGATCACGTTATTCAAGAAACGATCTTAACGGTTCGGGAAAAACTATAAATACCCCACCCCCATTTGCTTCAAACTCACTAGAATCTGATCTAATGTGCTCTAAGTTGAAACCTTTGTTTCATACCTGAGCTATTTTGATCTAGATTAGCATTCGGGGACCCTTCGTAAGTGTTCCTTCGTTCTTTTATTGCTTTTCGAGTCCGAAAGTCAAACTTTGTTTGACTTTCTGCATTGACCAGTTTATGGTCAATGCGAAGTTCGTTTGAACTTCGCAACGTGATTGTAATCACGATGGTTATAGTCCCTTGTGACTATGCCTACTGATTACCACGCTGTCTAGGGTCGTAAGGGTAAGCGATCTAATAAATCGCTTATACCTTCGAACCCGACCCATTTGGTCGATCATTAGGATCCGACCAAATACATTAGGTGACCATAGTATATAGGGAATAACCTTCCGAGGTTATACCTTATGGTCACGACGTTTAAGTAGTTGTATGATAGGTAGTTTATATTCCTTAGGTAAATTACCAAAATACCCCTTTGATGCCAAAATTCATTTTAAACATATGTGACATAACTTTTGACATCTAAACCGATTTGACAATAATATTAAACATGTTAAGGCATATTTTACTTGTCATAGGACTAGTTAGGCGGTCCAAACGCGTTTCACGCGAACGACGCGTTAAAGTAGCATAAGCTACCTAAACGGGTCGTAATGGGTCGTAAGCGCTTAGACTAGGTTTCATTTAGTATGTAGGCTTTGGTAAACCATACTACATGAGTTCCAATACTCATCTGGTTTACGAGCCCTCATTCTATCCGATCCTCCGATATAGGTCCGGTTTATTAACATAGTTACCTATATTAGGTGTCGTTTGATTCCGTGATCTCTAGCATTGCTTGGTGGTTATCTTAGGACTTCTGAGCAATATCAAGTGAGTACATAGACCCCTCTTTTACTGTTTTCCAAACCGTTTTGGGGTGAAACACATGTGCCTACTTGTTACTTTCGTGCTTTCCTGTTCTCACATCATATACCTGCTATGTTTGTTAGTACATTATAGTACATGATTTCATTACATTTCATGCTATGTATGCCCATTGTGTGCGTATTTAGTACATCGTTTTACATTACATTTCATGCTATGTATGTCCATTGTGTGCATACTTAGTACATTGTTTTACTTTACATTTCTGCTATGTATGTTGACTGATAGCATGCTAGCACATTGATTTACATGACTTTCTGCTTTGTATGTTAACTTAGCATACTTAGTACACTGTTTTCATATAACATGTTCACTTTTGCTATGACATTTGGTTTGCACAAACGAGACTATTATACGTTCATTAACATTAGCTACGCCGCTCGGTAGTAAGTACTGGTACCATAGGACTTGACAAATCCCATTCCTGACATCCCGGGTTTGTTTGGATGTAAGGAATGACTGAATCCGAAAACATTTCTTTTGATAACCTTGACTGAAAGGGTTATCCGACTGTCTCAAGGCTTGAATGTATGCGTTAACTTACCACATAAATGTTTGTATCAATGTAACATGCATTACTTTGCAAAACATAACTTTTTGATATATTCAAAATACTTTGTTTTGTACATTTCTACATTTGGACTATGTGACAATACTTACTTACAATACATAACATTTGATACACATTACTTGACTACTTTTGGACTTATAAACATTTGACATGACTCATACAAGAACTTTTGACTATTGGTTTAAACATAGACTTTATACATTGTTGGTTTGTTTAAGTGACTTAAGTAACGAGATGTGAGTAATATGATACAAGCATGGTGGATACGCCGCTGGTACTTCCTATATATAAGTGTTTGTATTATATTACATATCATAGCGTTATTTAAATCATTCAATTTGGACTTATACACTTTACACAAGTAACACGATTTTCACAAGACTTTGGTTTACAAACAATTTACTTTATACAACTCATTTTACTTGGTTATACATTTAACCATACATTATTCTTTTATTTATACATATCATTTGATCTTATCGCTTTTTAAATGATTTACAAAACAAAACAATTTACAAGGTTCATGACTGACTTTTGCTAAACAACTTTTTCTTAAACATAAGTCATGAATCCTATTTTCACAAAACCTATGTATCTCACAGGCATTTTTATGCTGACGTACCTATTTTCACATGTGTTTTCAGGAGCTTTTGCATAGGATGATGATCGTGACACTAGGGCGGACCTGGGCCTTAGAGACTTAAAATGAAGAAAGACTTAGTTTAATTATGTTATAAACTCTTTGATTCCTGTTTAAAACAATGAAACTTCTATGTTGATAAATAAAATACATCGTTGTATGCCATGGTTATGAAACAATTAATTCTGTTACAACACTCCCCGACGTTTTCCGCCACGTCTTGTATGTTATACGTGGTCGGGGTGTGACAAGAAATGACTCAGATCAAATATAATATGTTTTCACTAAACCGTATAAATTCGAGTCACTTTACGTTTTGACACCGCCAAAATGCGTCGTACCATTCTTTAACTTAAAAAACAATATTTTCTTACGTGATTATTTTTATGGACATTTCGGTATAAATTCAAGTTGGTTTACATTTAGATGTAAATTTTATTTTTATTAAAGTTATATTGAATATAGTGTTTACATTTGCATTTATAATTAATTTAAAATCAGCCTGTACCTATGTGAAATTTAAATTTATTTTTATGGTTTTCGGTGGATGTAGTACAAGAGTGGATATTCTTTTAAACATATTTCTTTCGGCTGCTATACTGGACAAAAATACAAACCGATCGAAACCCATGACGTAACGTGGGTAATCTTACTAGTTTATAACAATTTCCAATAATTTGTGTTGATTAAAACATTAATCTTCCAATAATTGTGTGTTGATTTATTATTTTAAACTCATGTTATTTTATTGATTTATTAGTTTAAACCCATGTTACTTTAACATAGTTTAAACATTTAAATATAATATGATTGATTTAATGTTGGATGTCGATTTAAAGAGCTAATGACTATCTTCTAATTTATCTCTTATTTTTAGGATCAAGTTGTTAGTTTGTTCCTTTTTTTCTTGCTTTATCTTTTAAGCCTTTCGGCTATATGTATGTTTTTTGTATTCAGTTTCAATCAATAAAAAATACAGCTCTTGATCACCAGATTCTTCATGGTATCAGAGCAGGCATACCAAAATTAAAATCATAAACTATCAACTGATGGCAGGAGACGAGGCTCAGAGTTCACCCAGCAGTAGTGTTGTCGAACTTATCGATGTCAACTCGCCTTTTTACCTGCATCCTTCGGACTACCCGAAATAGATGCAGGTTAATGAAAGCCTATCGGATAACAATTTCAATGATTGGATTTAGGAAATCACCAATTTCCTGTTTGCCAAGAATAAAATCGGGTTCGTTGATGGAATCGTAAAGAAGCCAGAGAAGACTGACAAGAAGTATATGAATTGGATGAGATGTGACGCCATGATAAAAGGGTGGCTCAATACGGCTATGGAGAAGGAGATACGAGCCAGCGTTAAATATGCGAACACGGCTATAGAGATCTTGAAAGATTTGCACGA
The DNA here is from genome assembly GCA_030545235.1 of Helianthus tuberosus. NCBI lineage: Eukaryota > Viridiplantae > Streptophyta > Magnoliopsida > Asterales > Asteraceae > Helianthus > Helianthus tuberosus. The sequence continues at coordinate 189,974,483 of CM060443.1, read as the reverse complement.
AAGATTTGGTAAAGAGAGTGCACTGAGAACGTATGAAATAAAGCAGTCCATTACAATGACTCGCCAAAAAGAAGCCACGGTGTCGGCTTATTTCACCAAGTTGAGAGGATTATGGGATGAAATAGACACCATGATACAGGTGCCTCGGTGTTATTGTGAAGGATGCACGTTCGATATTGGAAAGAAACTGGTTGAATTGAAAGAGAAAGAAAGGTTATATGAATTTCTAATGGGTTTAAATTCTGATTTTGCAGTGATTGGAACTCAAATACTTGCTATGAAACCGACACCAACACTTGGTGTAGCTTATCATTTGGTGGCCGAGGAAGAGCAGCAAAGGAATATCACCGCTGGAAAGAAGGTTGCAACCGAAACAATAGCTTTTCAAGTCGCGCAACAAGGAAAACGTGATGTTCAGCCTCAAAAAAAATCGTGGCAGAAAACCGAAAAAACGTAGCAGAATACTAAGACCGGGCACTGTACATTTTGCGGGAGAAATGGGCACTTTCGTGAAGGGTGTTTTAAACTCATTGGGTATCCAGATTGGTTTTTCGGAAAAGAAAAGAAGGATGATTCTAAACCAAAGGCAGCTGTAGCTGAGACAACTTCCAGTCCGGTTCCGGGTCTCAGCGATGAACAATACAAGACGTTTCTCAAATTTTTCGGGAAGAAAGAAGAACAAAAGGAGAAGAAGACCAGCCCTCCAGCAGTAAATATGGCAGGTAGTTTTGACAAAAATGGTAATTGGATCATGGACTCCGGAGCGACCAATTCCATGACCCACGTTCGCAGATTACTCGATAATCTTACGATGAGTACTAGTGAATTGCCGGTCACAATTCCTAATGGACAAATGTAACACCCCAAAATATGCAATCTATTTATTTATCTTAAAATAGTTCTAAGAATGTAGTATGATAACCTTAGTTAAGTAACTAAATTAAATAAATGAGATGATAACAAAGAAAGAATGAAAGTTGTGCATTAATAAAATAAAAACTAGAACTAGAGGAACTAAGGTTGAGAAAGTTATATTAATTAAAACAAAACACATACTTCACACATTCAGTGTGTGTGTGTTGGAGGTCGACAAGGAGAAGGGCAAGAACAACAACCCTTGTTTTTCTAAAATTCTCAAAATTAGAAGGGTATATGAAGCCAACTCAGATGCATGAACTCAAATTTTAATCATCTAAGCTTGTTCATCAAAGTGGTAAGTTTAATTTCTTAAAATGATGAATTCTAGAAAGTGGGTTTCAACCCAATCTTGAAGTAATATGAATAATTGTGTAATTACGAGTTAGGATTACACAATAGAACAAGAATTTTGTTTGAGTTTGGTTAATCGAACTATTTGAAGCATAAACCCACTTGATTTAGGGATATTGTGAAGAACATGGATGAATTATGTGCATATTAGTGTAATGGCTAAGTATAAAAATTGTTATTAGTGAATAATTGTTAGATGAAACTGATTTGGAATGATTGTTGTATGAAATTTTGGTTGATTTTGATAATCTAAGAATGAATTAGTAGAACCATGTTTTGAACACTTGTACTTTATGCTTTGTTGATGTTATGCACACCAAGTGTTTGATGAAATGCCTTAATTAAGAATTCAGCCATGTTAGTCATAAACCTTATGTAATGATCATGATTTGAATGTGCTTATGAAGTAGGCGTTAAAATATATGATGTCTTATCAAAGGATGTATGTAAATGAGTATAAGACATGAATTCTAAGTATAAATGGTTATGTATAGGTGTAAAGGAAGAAAGTTCAAGTCACGCGAAGCAACAAGGGAATCAAGAACGAGGTACGCTACTTGTACGATTATAGTTTTTATCATAACTTTGTTTATCATTATCTATTGCGGCATTTGTAATCGATAAAAGAAGGAATATGTGTAAGACTCATTATGAATGGGTCGAATAAATTAGAATGATACGCAAAAGAATGAATATGTGTTAGACCCCTCATGAACGAGTCGAACAGACTAGAATGAAAGAATTAAGAATGATGGTATGATGATTATACCATGAATGTATTCAAGTACAAGAATGTTGGTACTAGCTAACAAGCAAACTTGTGAGGTTACGCTAATGGCATATTTGTTATGATATCGTAAGTTAAAAATCTTATGTTACTAGGAAGGGATTATGTCTAAATGATATTAACTTTTGATGTTGTGATGTAGGTAAAACTCAAGTTTAATTGGACATGCTTCGCTCGAAATCGAACACACATCTAATGCCCTCCATGCGCTTCCGCAATTTTTGTAAAGATGTTAACGGGTCAAAATACTTTTGTTACAAATGGCTTATGTTTAGTTGTTAAACTTTGAACATTAGGATGCTATGTCTTTTGTAAAATTCTAGTTGGTTGTAAATGTCTAAACGAAATGGTTTTTGTATGGACAATTAAGTTTATTTCTAATGGTATGTAAAAAGTTTAAATTGGGTCGTGATTTTGTCGTTAAAGTATTGATTTTTGACCATATTCGAACATGGACGTTTCAACAAACCATTCCTATAAAAGGGAATGGGGAGGTTCTTTTTAAAGGGGGGAGGGGGTTTAGAGTGAAAAATGTACTTTTTTGTACTGAATTTTAAGTGCAATCTTTTGTCAGTTCGTAGACTAACCCACGATTTGCAATGTGCCATCACTTTTTTCCCAGATTTCTTTGTCATGCAGGGATTGAGGACGAGGAGCTTGATTGGATCGGGTAGGTGCAGTGGTGGTCTTTATAGGATGGAAGCAACTCAAGCGAATCCAAAGGCTATGACTGTGGAAGCAACAAATGTGTGGCATAAGAGACTTGGTCATCCATCTAGTATCAAACTCTCTCAGATTAGTTTTCTAAAGGATGTTGGTTTTGATTCAGAAAAGGACCTTTGTGACTCTTGTGTTAGAGCAAAATTAACTAGATTACCTTTTTCAACTAGTTCAATAAAAACTATCGAATGTTTTGACATGGTGCATTGTGATATTTGGGGAAGTTATAGAACCCTTTCACTCTGTAGTGGAAGGTATTTTCTTACATTGGTGGATGATTTAGTAGGGCCGTTTGGGTATATATTCTTAAGCATAAAGATGAAGCGAGCGATTGTTTAATTAAATTTTACAACATGGTAGAAACCAATTTGAAAAGAAAATTAAGTGTGTCTGTTGTGACAATGGGGGGGGGGGAGTTCACTTCAAATAAAATGAAGGCGTTTTATAATGACCATGGCATCATTCTAGAAACCACGTGTCCTCACACTCCATAACAAAATGGGGTGGTGGAGCGAAAGCATAGGCATCTCCAAGAGATTGCTAGAGCTTTGAAGCAAATTTACCGGTCAAGTTTTGGGCGTAATGTGTGTTAACGACTACATACATTATTAATAGGCTTCCATCAAAGGTTATAAAGCAAAAAACTCCTTATGAAGTAATGTTTGGAAAGAAGCCTATGTACAATCACATGCGGGTTTTTGGGTGTTTAGCATATTTTCAAAACACTGACACCAAAGGTGATAAACTTGAACCAAGAGCAAAGGCGGGTGTTTTCTTGGGCTACCCATTTGGCACCAAAGGATACAAACTATATGATTTAGAAAAGAGAAAAATTGTAATTTCTAGATATGTTCTTTTCTTTGAAGGTGTTTTTCCTTTTGCCTTTGATAGACCCACTACCACCCAAGGTGATAAAGAAATACTTGATGAATACAATGCTTATTTTGAAGCTACTGATGAGATACCTCAGGGACCATCGAGTAATAAAGAAAAGGTTAGTGAAGTCCAAGGGCCTATCACAGGTGACCATTTATTAAATGTTAATTTTATGGATGACACCCCCCATTATGCACACGTGAAACAGAAGACAATATACACACACCCATTCGCCAACATGAAACGAATACCACTGATCCATGCAACGCTAATGCCCATAATGGAAACAATACTGCTGAAGTGTACCAAAGACAGCAACGAACTCGAACACAGCCCTCACGGCTGCGAGATTATCATGTCATGCTTCCTCCTTCAATCGACCACGCACACTCGTCTTCCGATCAAGCATCATCCACGGTACATCCCCTTGCCCATTATGTCGCTTATGATAATTTTTCTGCTGCTCACAAAATATTTCTTGCGGCCATCACCAACCATGATAAGCTGAAAACCTTTTACCAAGCTTTACAGGATGAGCGATGGAGGGAGGCGTTGAAAAAGGAGATCAAGGCCCTTGAACAAAATGAAACATGGTCTCTTGAATCGTTGCCTCCAGGGAAGAAAGCTATCGATTCAAAGTGGGTTTATAAAATCAAGTATAAGCCCGATGGAAGTGTTGAAAGATACAAGGCAAGATTGGTCGCCAAAGGCTTCACTCAAATGGAGGGGGTGGATTATCATGAAACCTTTGCACCGGTTGCAAAATTGGTTACAATGAGAACTTTTCTTGCTTTAGCTACGAAACGAGATTGGATCATCCCATAATTGGATGTGAATAATGCGTTTTTGCACGGGGACTTGGAAGAGGAAGTCTATATGAAGATTCCTCAAGGATTTTCAAAAGAAAATGAAACGAGGGTATGTCGGCTTAGAAAGTCTATTTATGGACTTAAACAGGCTTCGCGCAATTCGTATCACAAATTCACTACTGTTCTTTTAGACTTGGGTTTTATCCGGTCAAAGGCCGGTCATTCTTTGTTCCTATATAAGCACGGAACGATATTTGTTGCAGGTAATCACATGGAAACTATTCAACAAACCAAGTCACGTCACCATGACCTCTTCAGTATCAAGGATCTTGGATCCCTAAAGTACTTTTTGGGTATCGAAGTTGCTCGGACGAAGGAAGGACTAGTGTTAAGTTAAAGGAAGTATACCCTAGACATTTTGCAAGATAGTGGGTTGCTCGGATGAAAGCCGAGCCCTTTTCCTATGGAATCCACTTTGAAGCTGGTAAGGGGGAGGAAGAACAGAAAGTTGATGCAAATCAATACAAGCGTTTAGTTGGGAGACTTCTTTATTTGCAAGCTACTCGGCCGGATATCACTTATTCAGTTAATATATTGAGCCAATTTGTATCAGATCCTCGTCAAACTCACATGGAGGCAGCCACTAGAGTGTTAAGGTATCTCAAGGCGACTCCCGCTCAAGGGATTCTTTTGCCAAAAGAAGGTGGAACACGACTTATTTCGTACTGTGATGCAGATTGGCTAGGTTGTCCTCTATCGAGACGTTCACAAACCGGTTATCTTCTATTGCAAGGCGGAGCTCCCATATCATGGAAGTCAAAGAAGCAATCGGTTGTTTCTCGTTCTTCGACAGAAGCGGAGTATAGAGCAATGGCTACCACGGTACGCAAAATTTTGTGGGTTCGATGGTTTTTTACAGAACTCGATGAAACACAACATGCTGGAACAATTTTGATTTGTGATAATGAAGCTGCTCGACATATAGCAAACAATCCAGTTTTTCACGAAAGAACAAAGCACGTGGAAATGGACTGTTATTTTCTTCGGGAACGGGTTGAATCAAAAGAGGTAGAGCCAAGGTACATTGAAACAAAACTTCAGATAGCTGATCTTCTTACCAAACCACTTGGGACCAAGAAACTTCAAGAGCTACTTGTCAAGCTGGGCATGAAAGATTTACACGCTCCAGCTTGAGGGGGAGTGTTGGATATCGATTTAGAGAGCTGATAATTATCTTCTAATTTATCTCTTATTTTTAGGATCAAGTGGTTAGTTTGTTCCTATTTTTCTTGCTTTATCTTTTAAGCCTTTCGGCTATATGTATGTTTTTTCTATTCAATTTTAATCAATAAAAAAAACACAGCTCTTGATCACCAGATTCTTCATTTAACAATATTAGAATTATCTTATCGTAACGCGCACACATATACAACCTTGTTAAGGCATCAAATTTATAGGTTACGAATCAAACCTATAAAAACTCAAATAAATAAAGTTATTTTTATAGGGTTAAATTAAATACAAATTCTCCTAAAAATAAGAAGTCATAACAAGGTATCAAACGGACTTCAATTAACCTAATTCAAACGGCATTGAAACCGTCTAATCGAATTCTATGATATGAGATTTTAGGTTTTCACTTTTGGATTTATAGCTTGTAGATTTTATATTTTTTGTTTATTTCGATGTGTCTTTTTATTTAGCATTGTGCCTATCATATATAATTGCGTCATTGTGTCTTTATTGTGACTCATTACGTTATATTTTTCGGCATAGTGTTATATTTTGCGATCTGTTATTTCTTTGTACACTTCTTAAATTTAAGAGCTTTTGTAGAATAATTTTACCCTATGTATATTCTATCATTTACCAATTAACAAACTTTTGTCCTCAATGTACAAATAAAACCGATACGTAAGATTAATTCAATGATTAGTGTGTGTTACTATTATTAATAGTAATAAACTATTAAAACGCTAGCTAATATAATACTATAATGAAGATTTCCTTTAATAAATATAATGAAGAACTTAGTACATCAAGTGGACGTGCCGGAGTGGTTATCGGGCATGACTAGAAATCATGTGGGCTCTGCCCGCGCAGGTTCGAATCCTGCCGTCCACGTTTTTATTCTTTTCGGTGTTTATCTTTTGAACGTATTTTTTTTAACTTTCTTGTATGCATTATAATTTTGAAGTACCCTAGATAATCTTTTCAATGTGATTGGCCTAAGTATTTAAAATTAGGAATGTTAATATCGCATATTCTACTATAGAAAACCTATAAATATACATCGTCATCTTCTCAGTTCTCACCCCTGCTGCTACCAAACACGGTCACGTTTCGTTTCGTTTCAGCCGTATTCCACGATGGTTTGTTCAACTGGTCACTGCGGCAGTCGCGTTGACGGCGATGGTAGTTCTACATACCGATAAAACAGAACCTATGTTGCAGTCACCGATGGTGGATGAGGACGGTATAAGATGGGAATTATTAGAGTCGATTGCTGACCAAGTCATTGAGCGGTTTGCTAAGACGCCTGAAGGTGTAAGCCAACAATATTATCATCTTTATTTCTTGTGGGGAATGGTAAGTAACCTGCTTATTTTTTCGTTGCTAATTTCTAGACTTAAAACTTGAAATGTAATAGTATTTATACATTTGAAATATAATAGTACTTATACATTGTTGTAATTAGGGTTTACAACAGATCGAGTTTGTTTGTTTTTTGTTCATCAAAGCTCAGACTTATTTCAAAAGCATTGTGGTGCGGTGTTCCGACCGGGCCATACGCCTCCCCCCCCCCCCCCCCCCCCCCCCCAAATCCAGATAGCTCACGTGTTGGAGGATGAGGTGCCAAGCAGGGTGGACCCACCCTTTGGCCAAGAAGGTCGGCCACACCCTTTGAAAACAAAAATTAGTGTATATTTTAGGTAACAAAAACCCGATCGCACCCCTTGTAAATATGGTTGAACACCTCATCCGCGCCCCAGCAAATAATTCCTGGGTCCGCCACTGGTGCGCTCAAGCGGACTTGTCCGGACCCAAGGGTTGCGGATCACACACACATATACATTGTTTTTGTAATATATATATATATATATATATATATATATATATTTATATAGAAATAGAGCGTGAGGTGGAGATCTGGAGTGTTTTAACGTTTGCGGAGAAAAATAGCTTTTTAAAGTAGAAGTCTGGAGTGATATAACGTACTGAGGCGGCAGGTCTAATTTTTGGCAGGTCTAATTTTAGATTCGTTTCCAGCATTGAAGGTGCTCTTACTCCACTCACCTTTGACTTTCTAGTCGTCTTTAACCATAAACATCCTTTTAGTTTTAGTATTCCCTGTTAAACTGAGTTTTCTATTTCTACATTTCCCTTGAGTTGGCCATGATCATCAAATGGTTATGTACATGAACTCATCAGATTATATACGCTCCCCTCCCTACTAACAATCGAAACCATATAGAATAATTCCTCACTGATTATCAAAACTGTTTTGGAGCCATTTTGCTTATGCTTGTTATTTTAATGCGTGTTCCTCGGTTCGCTTCTTTTATATCATTTTCTTGCAGGAGGTATCTTTGGTTCCACAAAAGAGTATCTTGACATTATGTACATATGATTATCATTTGCACATGATCTTCAACTTTCCTAATATACTTGCTTCTCCAACTTTGACTTTTGTGTAATTTGACTCCATCTATTGACTTCATCAGTGATTATTTATTCCAATACAAGAACTTTTCTCCACCTTGAATATCATCTCAACCCTTAAAATTCACCTCCACCCAAATGGGTCAAAAGACTAACTACTGAATATAAAAAGGTTTGACCAAGGACTCCATGGTCTTCAGTCTATCATTCAAACACTGCAAAGCATGGGTGCGGGCTTGAAGATCACTGCGGCGTGGGAACGGAATCTTGTCTGAATGATTTTACATATTAAGTCATCTCAACACATCTACGTGAATATGAAAGGTGCCCAGCCACAATCCCAACCCACCGTCTATGTAGGACGTACATGCAGGGGCGGACCCAGGTATAATCCTGAGTGGGCAGGCGCACTCCTTGAAAAAAAATTAGTGTATTTTTTTTGGAAAAAAATCCGACCGCACCCCTTAAAAATATGCTTGAACCACTAATACGCACCACTAGCAAGTAATTCATGAGTCCGCTGCTATGTACATGAGACACTTGTTTTTCACAATTCACAAAAACTACGAAACCTCTTATTTAATTCTGTACTTTTAACATCCACGTAAAAATTCTTCCGGAAAAAAAAGTATGTAAAAAGCTACACATGCAAGTTTGCAACAATACCCTACAAACACGGCCACATCTGTCCTCGACTGCAACCGCCACAACCACCACCCCCGCCACAGCCGCCACCCCCGCCACAGCCGCCACCCCCGCCACAACCACCACCGCCACCCCCGCCACAGCCACCACCACCACCGCAGGCAGCGTTGTTGTTAGCAACATCACTGATTAGCAACCCACCAATAAAACCGGTTCCAAACCCATTACCAGAGCTAGAATATCCACCCGCTCCACCCACGGAACGGGTTGTAACACGCTTACCAGAAGTTTTTTCCCCAAACTTATAGGAAAAAGTTAGAATACCTTTCACTTCACCATCCCGTCCTCTCACCTGATAACTCACATTCTGCATGGTCTTCCCTTCGGGTTTTACGCCTTCAAGAAGCTCTTTGATCGGCACACGAACTTCTCCCAAATTCTTATCCAAAAACATTCTCGCACCCTTGATCTTTACTACGAGCGTCAGGCGGTTCTGAAGGCCCGCGGCTTCATTAACGGTGAACTTCATGGGGAAATTCCACGTGGGATCGGAACCACCATGTTTATCAATGCGGGTTTTGAACCTTTGAAGCTTGCTGATTACTGTGAGGGAATCGGAGATGGATGCGACGGCGTAGACGTTGAATTTGCCGGCCTTCGTTAGTCCCTTTGCGGAGACGAGGGTGAGGTCTAGGGTTCTGTATTCCATGATTGAAAGCTTGCAACTGCTAATGTTTCTTGAACAAATGGTGAATTGTGATGATATTTTGAAAGAAATTCAAAAGAAAGTGACGATGGGGATCTTTATATTGAAAACTAACTAACTGATATAAAACTGACATCGTTCAAAATGGATTACGATTATATAGAAGATTTTGAATTATAATAAGATATATTATTTTTAAAAATTATTTTTGTATTTAGCATTGATTTAATTTTTTAATCTTTTATGGCGCCATACGTGACATTTTTGGGAATTTAAACTTTATTTATTTATTTAACTTGATGATGTGATACAAAGGGGTATTTTGGTTAAGTAAATGAAGAAAGAATGGTTAAAAAGTGAAACAAAATGACTAGTGGAAATTGTATTAAGACAAAATTGCACAAATCAACCTTTATGTTATATCTAAACTGCACTTTATACATTTCACTATGAAATCGGCAAAACCCAACCTTTACCTTCGTGTTTTGTTACATTTATAACCTTTATAACTAACGTCGTCTAAAAACTCAGTTAAGTTACCTCACATGCTTTGCATGTGAGGGTATCATGGTCTTTTCACCAACCTTTTATAACATAAAGGTTGATTTGTGAAATTTTGTCTCATTATTGTTATTATTATTATTATAAAAAATAACTTTCAGAAACTGTTTGTAAAAATACTAATAATGATTTTAGAAAACATTTTTTTAAATAATAAAAAAATGTTATTATTTATTAATTATACTAAAATGTTTAAAAAACGTTTTTTTTTTAATCCTTAATTCTTGTTTTACCAAATAACCAAATCCTTGTCCAACAAATAAAAAAATGTTATTATTTATTAACTATAAATTTATAATACAACCTTTAAAAATATTATTTTTAGAAAATCCTTAATTCTTGTTTCTACGAAACTAGTTTTATACTGGCGAACCCGAATCTTTGGTGAACCAATCAAGGTGGGTGTTCATCTATGTAATTTATATCATAAAACAAACGAACTTGGTAACAATTAGGTTTTCGGTAAAATCTATGTTTAAGCAAAAAAGAGAGAAAAATAACCATAAATAATTTTGTTGATTGGATCGATATTCGGTAGCTATTAATTTTAAGGAATATAAATATGCTATGTTTTTTTACGAACGTATTTTTATCTCGATATAATAATTAATAAATAATAACATTTTTTTATTTTTTGTTGGACAAGGATTTGGTTATTTTGTAAAACAAGAATTAAGGATTTTTAAAACGTTTTTTTAAATGTTGGCGTGTAATTAATAAATAATAACATTTTTTATTATTTAAAAAAAAATTTCTAAAACCATTACCAGTCTTTTTTACAAACAGTTTATGAAAGTTATTTTTTTATAATAATAATAATAGATAATAATAATAATCAGACAAAATTTCACAAATCAACCTTTATGTTATAAAAGGTTGGTGAAAAGACCATGTGAAGGGGTATGGTCCCAAAAAGCTGCGCAACCTTCTGCAAGGTCGCGCGGGACCATGCTCCTTACTCAGCAATTTCCTTGATTGCCAACCTCGCGCGGGCTACAACACATCTGCGTAATGCGGCGCGAGGTCCACATAAGAAGAAACTCCAATTAGCAACACTTAGCATTTTGAAAAGAATATCTGAAAGCCCATGCCTCGCGCGAGGTAGTAACGTGCTCAGCAAGAATCATTCGTGACTACGGCGCAAGGCCTTCTCAGATAGTACATAAGGTACAAGTGGCAGAATAAAAGAGCCAATCAGGATCCTTCTGATCCTGCGCAATCGTGCTCCACGATCGTCTGACATGCAAGAGACAAAAAGTACTTAAGGACGCCTATGTGGCACCAATCACAGGGCAGAGACAACTGCCCACGATCTCCACTTACCTGCTGATGGCAGAAGGGCGGCCAGGCCGACAACAGTGACACGTGGCTCCAATCACGTTGCGCCAAGTCTATAAAGCTCTCAGAGGCCACTAACGGTCGACACCAGTGAGACAAGGAGCATATCCTCCATGTTGTCGCCTTCTGGCCCAAGGCCCATCAGCCCACATCCTCTTACACCTCTCCGGCTATAAATAGAGAGCTCACTTCACAGGTTAAACATTCCATTCCCTCTACTCTCTCGCTTAATACTTAATTCTCTCCCCAAAGCAGTCGCTTATTCTCACGCCGGAGCCCGGTTAAGAGGGAAACCCCCACATTCCCCTCTTAACGAGTAACGGTGTTTTGTTTTGCAGATAAACCACGGTCATTAAGGAGCTCAGGAAACCTTCAAGAAGATTAACCATCATGGTAGAAACATAAACCAAACTGATTAGTCCCCTAATTAGTTCCGTGTTTCTTCATTGGCGCCCACCGATTTTTTCTACAAACCACTTTCATCTTCTTTCCTGAGTTTTCGTTGTTTTTTCTTCCTTCGATCATGGCTGGTCAATGAATCATGCCCGAGTTTGTTGGTCTTGGAGCAGACCCTAATGCAGCGTTGGGGGCGGATAACCAAAACATCCAACCCCAGCACGTTGAAGAAATCGGCGAAATCGAGATAGCCAACACTGGGGGTCCGCGCGGGAGCTTCACCCGCATCACTCAAACTACCCCAGGAAACAATGGTGCTGGACCTTCGAACCCAGCTCCACCTCAGAATATCTCGGTGCTACTAGGGCTACCAGAGGGCGAAACCCCAGCCTCGTGGTACGCCAAGCAACTCGCTACCATTAACGCGGCGTATCAATCCTTGAGCGCGCAACAAGCAGTTTTAACGGCAGAACCTTCTTTGGTTACACCAACCGGTCCCAGTCACGGGCCGCGCCAGATGCCACCACCGCAAAATATCCAAGGAAGAGCCAACAGACCTCCCCCTACCCGAAGACTAAGCGTGCAGGACACGCGCGACACACGGGGAGAAACAGAAAGCTACTATGACGACCCGTCAAACTTCCAAAGAGGCCCAGTTCATAGCCGGCTCACGCCGCGCAACATGAACGATGAATGGGAAGAGACTGACCCGAATGATCCAACTTGGGAGAACGATGACGAGTCTTCGGTCTTCAATCGTTTACAAAGAAATCACGAGTACTACAAACCAAGGCAGCACGTTGGGTATACCGAAGAGGCAGAGCGTGACTTTCGCCTCGCCTATCGACCAGAGGAAGCTATAGAACATTCAAAATTCATTCCAAAGATAGCACTAGCGCCGCTCAAGAGAGAAAAGTTACCTCCGACTGTCGAAAAGTTTAACGGATTGACTGATCCCAATGATCACATCAGAGTGTTCACTAGCGTGGGCTGCATGGGAGGATGGAATATGCCCATGTGGTGCTATCTGTTTATCCAAACACTAACGGGGGCTGGTCGCGCCTGGTTCGACAGCCTTCCTCCGGGAAAGATAAAATCATGGGTGGATTTCAGGACTCAGTTTTTGAGTCACTTCAGTCAACAAAGACGATACCAGCGCGACACAGCCGAAGTTGAAGACATCTGGCGCAGAGAAAACGAGGGTTTGGAAGATTTCATAACTCGCTTTAACAAATAGTGTTTGGAAATTGGTGGCGTAAGCGAACAACTCATGCGCTGCCATTTCAAGAAAGCCATACGCTGCGATAGCCTAATTAGAACCATCACTGGGAAAGATGGAATGCCCAAGGAGTGGGATAAACTCATGGAAGCCGCGAAGATAGTCGCGCAAACTGAAGAGTCACTCGCTCGAAACAACAGCTATCGTTCTGAAGATAGATTTTCCAAAGGGGGTCACTCGCGCGACGACAACAGACGCAACAAAGGCAAGAACCCTGGGTGGAAGGCCAACCACTCCAGCGGTTATAATGAACGACCCCGTTATGAAGAACGATCCCGTTATAAGGAAGACGCGCGAGATACTATTGATCGCATCGGCTATAGAAAGGCAGTCCGAGATGATAATCGTGAAAGGCATTGGACTCCGCTCATAAAAACACCAAAAGAGGTGCTAATGACGGAGAACCATGATTTTAAGGCTCCCAGGCCTATGACGAACAAAAAGGGGCAAGACCCCAATCTGTATTGTGATTTCCACAAGGATACAGGCCACTTAACAGATGATTGTTACAGCTTGCGTCAAGAGATCGAGAGAGCGCTAAAGAGCGGAAAGCTAAGCCACTTAGTGAAAAACGTGCGCAAAGAAACTAGACAGCTCCATCGCCACGATGAGGGAAATCACAAGAAGGTCCGACGCCTAGAGACACACATGGTCAATGGACCAAGGTATAGCGCGAGAGAAAAAGGCAAGAGACCTTATGAGCCTTCATGGCAAGAACAGCAGGTCATTTTCCCGGTGGTGCGCGGGGGTCCTCGAGCCACACGACCCATCGTCATCACCGGTATCATCGGCCATTATGAAACCGAATACGTCTTCATTGACCCAGGGAGTACAGCAGACATCATCTATGAGCAGTGCTTTAATCAGTTCGACGATGAAGACAAAGCGAGACTCGAACCAGTTGATTATCCACTGTCTGGATTCTGCAATGAAATGGTCTTCCCGTTAGGCCAGATCAGTTTCCCCGTCACACTCTCTGACGGGAAGCATTCAAGAACAACGAACGTTAACTTCATGGTGATGCCTGTTAAGTCAAGACATGATGTGCTGATCGGGAGAGAGACGCAAGGTGAGCTGAACATGATAACTTCCACCCCCCACTCAGCGATTGGTTTCCCAACCAAGACGGAGGTGGCAATTGTTTATGCAAAGAAAGAAGTGATGTCAGCTGAAGAAATGCGCCCGACAAAAGTGGCGAAGGTTTCGACAACCGAGCCCGAAAAATGGGTTTTAAATCGCAAGTACCTGGAGCAAACGGTGACGATAGGCCACGCAATCTCACCAAACATCAGAACTCGCCTCAAACAGCTCCTGTTCAACAGTGACACGTGGCTCCAATCACGTTGCACCAAGTCTATAAAGCTCTCAGAGGCCACTAACGGTCGACACCAGTGAGACAAGGAGCATATCCTCCATGTTGTCGCCTTCTGGCCCAAGGCCCATCAGCCCACATCCTCTTACACCTCTCCGGCTATAAATAGAGAGCTCACTTCACAGGTTAAACATTTCATTCCCTCTACTCTCTCGCTTAATACTTAATTCTCTCCCCAAAGCAGTCGCTTATTCTCACGCCGGAGCCCGGTTAAGAGGGAAACCCCCACATTCCCCTCTTAACGAGTAACGGTGTTTTGTTTTGCAGATAAACCACGGTCATTAAGGAGCTCAGGAAACCTTCAAGAAGATTAACCATCATGGTAGAAACATAAACCAAACTGATTAGTCCCCTAATTAGTTCCGTGTTTCTTCACCATGATACCCTCACATGCAAAGCATGTGAGGTAACTTAACTGAGTTTTTAGACGGCATTAGTTCTAAAGGTTATAAATGTAACAAAACATGAAGGTAAAGGTTAAGTTTGACCGATTTCATAGTGAAAGGTATAAAGTGCAGTTTAGGTATAACATAAAGGTTGATTTTTGTAATTTAGTCTTGTATTAATTGGGCCAAAAATAAACCTTGTAATTTTTATTTTTTTTGCACTTAAAGTTATTTGTTTCATTTCAATCAACAGGGCAAATTACATAAGAAGACGAGCAACAAAATATGCACCATAATCTACTAAAAACAAAGTCTTGCCCCTGAGCGGTCGAAAAGTTGTCGTGGACCACACACTGAACTTTAGCCAAGAACCGAACAGGGTTAAGCTTTGTTTCTATTGTTGCCTTCAATGAAGAGCTATCATAGTATTCTACACTTGTTTGTTGTACTTATCGCTGTGACGGTGGTGGCAGACGGTATAAGATGGGATTTATTAGATGTGATTGCTAAACAAGTCAATGAGCAGTTTGCTATGATGCCTCTTGGAGGAGATCCTTATGTGGTCAAAGGTAAGTAATGATATGGTGATATAATTTTGTTTTTTAATGATTATAGGGCAGAGTGTGTTTGGCTGCTCACTTAAATGTATATGGGTTGTATATAAGACTCGTATATATGTATACGGGTTGTATACTTGTGTGGCTAAACACACATTTCTTTACTAGTATACGGCTCGTATACAAGTATATGGGTCATATACGTGTGCAACCACTTGTGTATCATGTACAAAATGAGATTGATTGTGTTTTTGTTTCATCAAAGGTTGACTTGTTTGAGCAGCATTGTGGTGTGATGACTAGATACAGGTTGAGACACTTGCTAACCTTTGGAAGCATTTGCAGTAACTTGGTTGATAGGGACACTGTTGAGGAAGCGTTTAAGGTTGTTTGTAGAAAGAGGATACTTGAATAATTACTAATTAGGTAAGCCTCATGTTTACATGCATAATCACATCATGCACTTGGTTTTAAACCGAGCTGTGAACACCCCTAACTAATGGCTTTTTTTCTCTTCAGGTATGACCAGTTGAAAGTCACGAGGAAGCTTAGTTTTTGTTTCATATTTAATGCAAACTTTAAGTATATGATGCTAAATCACTAGTTGTCATCAGTGGCGGACACAGGATTTTTTTCCTGGGGGTGCGGAAATTTTTTAAAGATTTTAGACCCCTAGCTATATAAAAAAACCGGTTCATAGCGGGTCGGATCGGGTCGGGTCATGTAAAACAAGTAAAAACAAACAAACCAAGTTTCATAGTGGGTCGAATCAGATCGGGTCGGGTCCATTTCAATTCTCAAACAATCAAACCCTAGTTCCAAACTTCCTATCACATTAACAAACAAAAAAACATCAAAGTTCAAACAATCCCTACTTTTATTTCTCTTAATCATTCAATAAAAGAACAAAAAAACTTATCTATAACATACCTTGGTCTTTAATTAGAATAATCCGGCGAAAAAAAGTGGTTCAACCCCTTTACTCTTGAGAAATCGCGACATAACTTCCCTACTCATTGTTCATTCCTAATCCTATCACATACAAAATAAACAAGGATCTTCAAGTGTTCAACCATAGCCCATGTTCCTTAATTTTCAATTTAAAATTTTGAATTTCAAGCCCTAGTAATTATTATTTGCCAACCAACAATCATATAATCAACAAACATGTTTGCCAACCAAAATTTTAAATTTCAAGCCCTAGTAATTATTATAAGCCCTAGTAAAAAACATGTACCTGTCAGGGGCGGCCTGAATTAACCAGTTTGCAGCCGAAATTTTGCAGTCACCAGCCGGAATTATGCTGTCGTTGGGCGCTGAAGTGAGGCAGAGGGAGGGCGGGAGTCGCTGGCAAGTGGCAGCGATTTGGGTTTTTTTTTATTATGTGGACTGGTTTGTTTAACAAAACTAGTAGTTGGGTTGGGCTTGAATGGGTATTAAGTTATTGGGCTTAATGGATTGAATTTAAGTTTTATTAAAGGGGTTAGTAGGCTAACTTGTTTACATAATTTCATCCGGTTTCAATCCGTGTTCACAATTTTTTACATAAATTCCTAATATTTTTTTCTATGGGGTGCGGTCGGAATTTTTCAAGGGGTGCGGACGAAAATTTCCAAGGGGTGCGGTCTAGATTTTTCGCGAAAAAATACCACTAAATTTTTTTTTTCAAGGGGTGCGGCCGCCCACCCACCCCATAACTTGGGTCCGCCCCTGGTTGTCATATCTATGTATTTAGAAGTTTTGTTTCCAAATCATGGTTTCTTCGAACCATTTCTCTTATGGCTACATTGCTCGATCTTCTTGCATCGCGCGCTTTAATGTTGGTGATGATCACCGGATGTATATGGAATGTTCCGCCCGAGTGGGTTGAGTAACTGGTCAAAACAAGTCTGGCTGAAACCTGCTATTTTAAGTACATGCCAAAACAAGCCGACGGGTTGGGTTGACATGCCTTTTTCACTTTTTTTTATGTTTCTTTATAAATAAGGGTGAGCGGGGCACAATCGGTGACCCCTTGCGGGGACCTTGTTGCCGATCGGTGGTGGTGCCGCCATCCAGGCGGTGAGCCAAATCGGGGGGCCAAATCGGTGGGGAGACACCGAAGAAGGTAGGAGAGAGAAGGTGGGGCCACCCTCATTTTCAACCAATGAAAACTTTTTGTTTTTTTTTTTTTTTTTTTGAATAAAAAAACAATTCCCCTAAGAGGGGAGTGCCGCCATCAAATTGGGGTGCGAGGGGAGTTTAAGAGGGGAGTTGACGTGGCATAACCTGATTGGGTGTGCGTAAGAGAGGGGACTCCCCTCTTAGGGGAGTGCCCCGAGTACCCTAAATGAATATGTTGATCATGATTGCAAAACAATGTTTAATTAACGTAATAATTGTAATATTAACAAGATGGGAGATGTTAAGATTCATTTTTATAATAATCAGAATTTGTTAAACAAAGAAGCTCATGTTGTCTAAGTATGGTTTTTTAGGACTTTGAAAGAAATCAATTGCGACTAATTTTCTATGTATATCTAAATGTATCAGGATGATTGGTAGAAATAATATGATCCATATATCTAATATCTCTATTACTATATGAGTTGCCGGGGTTTAAGTATCGCCATGACTTTGTTCGAGACGCGTTAATGGATATTCTCAGACGAGCAGGGATCTCGGCAAAGAAAGAGGCACCGGTGAATTTTCTTACAGACCCGTCGGAGGGGAGATCCACTCTACGCCCGGCTGACGTGCTAGTTTTTGGTTGGGAGGGCGGGAAACATGCTTGTGTCGATCTCACAGGTGTATCCCCCCTAGCCGGGTTTCGGGAAAATGGGTTTGTGGCGGGGCAAGCGGTACTGAAAGCAGAGTCGAAGAAGGTGGAAAAGCACGCGAAAGCTTGTGAGGATAATCAGCATGCCTTTGTCCCCCTAGCGTTTGACACGTTTGGCTCTTTGGCGCCAGAGGCAGTTCGTTTCTTGTCCAGAGTTCAACGTGTAGTCCACAGCAACTTTTCGACCCCTCAGGGCGAGGCTTTGTTTTTAGTAGATTAGGGTTTTCTATTCAGAAAGGGATGGCGGCGCAGTTTGTTGCTCGTCTACCTGCTATTCTTATGTAATTTGCCCTGATGATTGGAATGAAAACAGTAAATTAAATATTAAAAAAAAATTATTTAGATTTCAAAAAAAATTAGATTAGAATTATTTAAAATTAGTAACATGATTAAGAGATGAGCAAATGGTATCGGGTATAGGTATCGGTCTCAAATTTACCAAACCGGTGTTTTTTTTGTACCGGTTCCGCACAGGTATTCACCGGTTTTTACCCTCAAATACCGGTGCCGTACCAATACCGACCGGTACTGAACCGTGTCATACTAGGTATATTCGGTACCGGTACCCACTTTTGGGGATTTCGGTACCAGTATTTTCGGTACCGGTTGGTAACGAGCTCATCAAATCCTGTAGCAACGCAACAATGCAAGTAATTGCACCGTTTAGATTACTTTTTATACACACAGTAAGTAAACTGTGTTTCGTTTGAATGAGGTTTTATATACACAACAACTTATTTTGCTTTCTTTTTTGTCTTTTTCTGTAATGAATGAATTTTAGCATGTAAAATTAACTTGGATATTTAGAATATTGATGAGCAAATCGTATCAAATCCTGTAAACGAACCGGTATCGTATCGGTACCAAATTTACTATACCAAATCATTTTCGGTACCAATTTGGTACCCACCTTTTGGCGTTTTCAGAATCGTTACTTTCGGTTCGACACCGGTCTAGCACCATACCTGTATTTATTGATTTTTACCTTCAAATACTATACCGTATTGTACCGAGGATTTTCGATGCCGGTACCTAATTTCGATGATTTTCTGGATCGGTACTTTCACTGCCGTTACCGGTACCGAGCTCATCCATATTTTAATGTGTTAGCACCGTAATAACTGAACTAAAAACAACCGAATTTCCAACGTGTATGACGTGTGAGTCCTATTATTATATATTAGGTTATTTAAAATCGTTTTGTTTTTTTATGACGGAGTGACTATGCTTACCATGTCATTTTATTTATGTTTTTATATTCGGTATCTGTTTGCCGTTGCTGACACGCCTTTTGTAGTCATTGGGTCCCGCCGCAACGCGCGGGCGGAAAATAACTAGTTCATGTTAAAAGATGCCAACTCTAACCTATAATTTAAAACCATGTCACCCAACGCGACTTTTTTGTGAATCAATACTTCTCACAATAAGTAATGGCAAGTTAAAACGGGTTGGACAAAACGAGTAGCTTGCTGAAGTTGACATATTTTACATAATCTTAAAGGACAAAGTCGATGGATTTCCCACCGGCTTTGTCTCCTTGCCCCTCCTATTTTTAGGATATTCTAATTTTAGCCACTTAAACTAGTTCATGTTAAAAGATGCCAACTCTAACCTATAATTTAAAACCATGTCACCAACGCGATTTTTTTGTGAATCAATACTTCTCACAATAAGTAATGGCAAGTTAAAACGGGTTGGACAAAACGAGTAGCTTGCTGAAGTTGACATATTTTACATAATCTTAAAGGACAAAGTCGATGGGTTTCCCACCGGCTTTGTCTCCTTGCCCCTCCTATTTTTAGGATATTCTAATTTTAGCCCCTTAACTTTATAACTTTTAAAGTTTTATAAAATGACAAATTTAGTCCCTAAATCTTCTACTTTGAATTTTCAAAACCACAACATCATCTTTCAAATTTTGTCAGCACCAACCCTCTACTTTGGTTTTCCACCATCGCCCCCTTAGCTCTTACATAGTTACGCACCAACCATCTTCTTTTACATTTCCAACAACACCACCTCATCTTTTACACATTTCCACCACCACCCCTATAATTTTACACTTTGTCTTTTTTAGACTTTGTTTTTTTACCCCTTGCACTATTACTCTATTTTTACACCCGCCCAACTTTAAAAAATTGCAATTGTAACCCCTAGGCTACAACTCCTACTTTAGCAAATGCCAATGCATTGTGTTTTACGAAATGTCTTAGGCATTGTGTTTTACACTTTATGTCTACCTTTGTGTTTTACACTTTTTTGTAATTATCTTTTACGTACTGCGTTATACGAATAGTGTTTTTGTCTTACTATATGTTTCCACTAGTCAAAAGACAAAGTCAGTGGCAACTCCACCAGCTTTGCCTCCCCCATCCCCCATACTTTCACGATGTTGCAATTTTAGCCCCTTCATTTTGGTACCTTCAAAGTTTCATAAAATGACAAATTTAGTCTCTAAACTATTGTTCCATTTTACAAATAGTTTGCTTTTGACACCCCAACTTTGTGGTAGTTTCCTTTTCAGCTCCAACTTTGTTATAGTTTCCATTTTATCTTTACTCTTTCTTAGCCATAAAGTTTAGGAAATACAATTTTTAACCACTTAACTTTTTATGAACTTTGTAAATGGCACTTTGACCCCTCGAGAGTTTTTGGCTTGGCGATATAAATTCGAGTTAGTCAGGTCGCGTATAATACATTGTGATTGTACGGTATAAATTCGATTTATGTTACGCTTTAATACAATCGCAATGCAACTATAGGATACACTGACTTCAATCGGATACGTCAAAACGTGCGTTTTCATATAGTTAACACATCACATAACGCTTGGACTAATCCGTTCGATATTTGCGAAGTACCCGCACCGCAACGCACGCGGGTCTTATTACTAGTTGTAAGAAATTTGTAAAAGAGGCTAATCATCGAAACGACCACCTGAGAATGCATCGATCAACTAATTTTGTAACTTTTATCTATAATCTTTGTATATTAAGATTTTTTTTTAAATTTTATTATGATCTGATTTATATATTGGATCGGATTTTGCAGTTTTTTCTTACCTCGACGTGACATGAGCATGAAAGGGGTTCAAGAATCAATTATCCTTTTACTAGGGCTAAAATCACTTATTTTGGTTTTTTTACCCCATATTGTAGGGTTGATCTCGAAAGATATGAAAGATCTCCATTTAAGTTGTACATACGACTTTCATCGAATACGGCTTACCGCAAAATTCTATATGTAATTTCCATACGACTTATTAATAAACTTAAAACGTAAAGTCATATATCATACTAACCAATTTTGTGAATGAATACCTTTTCACAATAAAAAAGAATAATAATAATAATAATAACTCATCAAATTTATATTTATTTATATATGATACAAACAACATGAGGGAATAACTAGCGATGGCAAAAATACCTGAGTCCGACGGGTATGACCGAAACTTGACACAAATGGGACGGATATACCCGATACCCAACGGGTATTTGGGTCGGGTATGAGATTAGTTTTAAAAATTTTCGCGAGTATGGGTCGGGTACAGGATTAGGTGATACCCGACCCGATAACCCGAAACAACATACCCGATTACCCGAACTATATACCCGAATTTTTTTAATTTATAATATTATTTTTCATTAACCCTTATTTATTAGTAATTTATTTTAGTATGTTCTTAAAGTGAAAAAATATATTTTCTTTTACTATATTTATTTGATAATAATAATATTTATATTTATATTTATATTTTGTATTTTGTGAAGAATTCATGATTAAACTTATATGTATGTAATGTACATTTTTACTTTATAATAGTTGTTGTATAAATAAAATTATATAATATCTATAATAGTAAAAAATGGATTTGGAAATCTCAACGTATATATTTAACAAACAAATGGGTATATCCGATACCCGTGGCTATACCCGATATCTGATGGGTAATTACCCGACAAATACCCGTCGAGTATTGAGTCGGGTATCGGACATGATTTTATAACCGGGTATGAGTATGAGATTACCAATACCCGAACCCGACCCATTGCCTTCTTCCCTAGGAATAACCCCCTCATTGGTCATGGCTTTTGTATTGCACTTTTAAACCTTTAAGTTCGCTAATATAAGTGTTTAGCCCCTGCCACTTACTCGATGGCTTTAACAAATTACGAATTTGCCTGCGACTCAAAATTACAGTTTTGTCATCGTTTTAGGTTTTTTTTTGGCAAAGCTATTGTTGGTGCATATGTCTGTCGACTTCGTCTTATATCGAGTCTTGTATTAGATTAGATAGATCAGGGCACGAAATACGAGAAAAATATGAAACATATGGGTTGAGGCCATTTCGCACGAAATGGAATATGTCCATTTCGTACGAAATGAACTATGGCCATTTCGTGTGAGGCTGTTTCGTACGAAATGGCATGCCTATATATAGTTGCCTTGAGTCTTTCATTTGTAACGTTTCGATTCCGGTAGCGAAGCTCTGCCGAAGTGTCTCCAGCATTGTAAAACGATCTGATATCAATACAAGAGACAGTTTAAGTGAACATAAGTGCAAACCAGCTGAAATAACTCCGATACGTCTGTTTCCGCCTTTCGTATTGGACGAGATCTCTTCTGAACGACTTGTTTGGGTCACACAAACGATCCTACATGTGGTATCAGAGCTCAGGAAGAAGAGTTCTTACCATTTCAGCTGAAAATTTCTTATTTCTACTCACTTTCTTCACATTTTTTTCAAAATTAAACAAGATTTTACGGATAAAATGGCTTGATTTTCACATATATCATGCGAAACACTGTTTTAACAAATCCTTGAAAAAATCAGACCTTAAAACGAACTAAAACTTGATCAATTTGTCAAAAATCTGTCCGATCGTGTGACGTCAGATCCATTTCGCACGAATTGGATATCAGATCGTTTTGAATTTACATTCCATTTCGCTCGAAATAGCCTCCATTTCGCACCAAGATCCATTTCGTTTGAAAGTGACTTCATTTTGTACGAATTGAACATTGGTTGGACCATTTCGCTTGAAAGGTTCATTTCGTTTGAGCAGGGTCCATTTTGCTTGAAAGGTTCATTTCGTTTGAGCAGGGTTCATTTCGCTTGAAAGGTTCATTTTCGTTTGAAAAGGCCCATTTCGTTTGAAGAGCATTTCATGTGAAACATCTTCATTTCGTTTGAAAGTCTGATTTTGTGATTTTTTGAAACCGAATCATGGAGAACGAGTTCTACAACGCCTTTGCAACTCCAATGACTGTGACTCAGAGTACGATGTTAGAAAATGAAACGGGCACTACGCAAAAACCGCCTAAGCTTATGAGTATTGAGGAGTATAGTGGATGGGCAGAACGTTTTGAGAATTGGGTTCAAGCATATTACTTAGATGCATGGGAATATACTGAATTTCGATATATTAGACCGGTTAAGGACAACAGACAGAAGGTTGATATTAAAGATCTAGATGTTGATGAGAAAAAGAAATACAAAAATGAAAAAATTATGGTTAGTCTCTTGCAGCAAGCTATTAAGGAAGAAATCTTGATTTTACTCCAACATAACGGAAGTGCACATTCAATATGGAAAAATCTAAAATCAAAGTTTGTTGGAAGTAAAGAGATGATCAAGAACAAAATGTCGCTTTTGAAGAAAGAATTTGATCTATTCCGTGGATTAAGAACTGAAAACACCAAGCAGATTATAGAAAGATATTGCAATTTGGTGATGAATATGAAAAGATTGAACATCAATAAAGATAAAGAAGAATTGATTGAAAAGTTGGTCGATGCGTTGCCACAAGATGTTTGGGGCACGTATCTTATGATGTTGAAAAATAAACCTGAATTTGACAATCTAACGCTAAGCGAATTTATTGAACAACTCGAAGCTCAAGAGATGGAACAACGAAAGATAGCGAGAATGAAGAACTATGATGGTGAACAAGACATTGGTCTGTATTACAAAGGAGGTGCTAGTGATAAGACCAACATTGCACCAAAGATTGAAACAACCTTCTGTTAGTGCATACATCTGTCGACTTCGTCTTGTATCGAGTCTAGTACTAAATATGTTAGATCAGGGCACATTGTACGGGAAAATAGAGTTTTAGAGTTGATTTCCCACGAAATGACGAAATGTTGATTTCTGTTGGTGCATACATCTGTCGTCTTCGTCTTATATCGAGTCTTGGTTGCGTTGCGGATCTGTTCAAGCTTGATGTCATCATTAAGAATGATGACATCATATATGTGACATCACAGATGACATCATCATTGCATTACTATACAAAAGACAAGGGATTTTGCATGAAACAGAATGTAATTTTGTTTGTAGGTTCGCTTGAAAGTCAGCATGTGGTTTCGCTTGAGTTTAATGAGGGGATTTCGCTTGAACAAGACATGTATGTTTCAAGCGAAACATGAATACTATAAATAGGCTAGTGGTTAGTTCATTTGTAACAGATTTCAGATTTGATACCGAGGAGCTGCCGGTATTTCTTGTGACTGTAATCGCTGTTAATTCAATATACAAGAAGTTTAAAGTGATAATCAAGCTGTTTCGAGTCTATACGTCTGTTTTCGCCTTTCATATAGCCTAAGAACTCTTCTGAACGACTCGTTTGGGTCACAGATCGATCCTACAAGTGGTATCAGAGCTTAGGACGAGGAGTTCATACCAAAACAGCCTGTTTTCATCACAAATTCTGTTTTTCTACACCTTCTACATCTGATATTTCAAAATTCACAACTTTTCACGGTTAAAATCGGCTCAAATTCACAAAGTGTGTTCGGAATTCTGTATTAGCAAAGCCTTAGAAGTTTCAGACTGAAATTCAAACTAAAACTGATCATTTTTAAGGTTCCGCTTGAAATTGCTCGAAAGTATGATGACATCAGCAACACTTTGGGTCTGATTTCGCTTGAAATCACGTTTTATACTTGATCCCGCTCGAAAGTGATACTTGATTCCGCTCCAAATCAAGATTTCGCTTGAGACTTTATCTTGATTCCGTTCCAGAATCAGATTCCGCTTGAAATTAATCAAAACTGTTGATTCCGCTCGAACTTTATAGACTGATTTTGCTTGAACAATGTCGTCGTTTCATTTGAACATGTCAGTCAACAAGTACAGGTGTCATTAATAACCTACAACAAAAGTCACGAGACAGTTAATCGGTCCAATCAGTTGTGATAAAGCGTTCTGGGTCATGTGACTTCAGTTGTCGGACCAATCACTGATTTTGAGTGTTGTAGATTGTCGGCAAATTGTTTTTGATAATATCAGTCTTGCATGTGAACAAGATGTTTGGCCCAATCACATTTTGTTGACAATAAATTCAAGTGCAGTCCACGTGAATCTCTATTAAAATCAAAGGTTATCGGCCCAATCACAAAGTGCTAAACATGATGACATTTAAAAAAAAAGTATGTGTTTGAATATCAAATGTGTTTTGAACAAATTTTTAAAAAGGTTCATCAAGATTATTGAGTTATTTTTGAGGGAGAGTCAGTGTTAGTAGCATACATAGAATTGTTAAATGTGTGAAATTTACTTTGAGGTAGAGATTGTGCAGGTTTAAGTTTGAGCTAGGTGACAATCCTGAGCAGATCGAGAGCTAGGTTACGATCTTGGAATATCTTTAGTAGAGCCAGGTTGATCAATCCTGAGAAGCTTGTGTTTAAAGAGCCAGGTTCCGATACCTGAGGATGCTGTGAATAGAGTTTAAGCCAGGATTCGATTTGATGGTCAAAGAATGAGCCAGGCAACGATCTTGAACTGAAGAAAGTCATATTACGATTCTGAAGCAGATGATGCTGATGAACTGAAGAAATGCCAGCACATTGTTAGGGGGAGTCTGATGACATGCAAGAGAAGATAGAAAGAGTGAAACCCAAAGACAGATAAAGACTGAAAATTGAGAAGACTCGACACTTAAGACTCGTCAACATCTGAGGGGGAGTCTGTTGGTGCATACATCTGTCGTCTTATATCGAGTCTTGGTTGCGTTGCGGATATGTTCAAGCTTGATGTCATCATTAAGAATGATGACATGATATATGTGACATCACAGATGACATCATCATTGCATTACTATACAAAAGACAAGGGATTTTGCATGAAACAGAATGTAATTTTGTTTGTAGGTTCGCTTGAAAGTCAGCATGTGGTTTCGCTTGAGTTTAATGAGGGGGTTTCGCTTGAACAGGACATGTATGTTTCAAGCGAAACATGAATACTATAAATAGGCTAGTGGTTAGTTCATTTGTAACAGATTTTAGATTTGATACCGAGGTGCTGCCGGTATTTCTTGTGACTGTAATCGCTGTTAATTCAATATACAAGAAGTTTAAAGTGATAATCAAGTTGTTTCGAGTCTATACGTCTGTTTTCGCCTTTCGTATAGCCTAAGAACTCTTCTGAACGACTCGTTTGGGTCACAGATCGATCCTACAATTTCCCACGAAATGAAAAAATGTTGATTTCCCACGAAATGAACATTGCACTTTCGTGGGGAATCAGAAACTCTATAAATAGGCTAGTGATCATGTCATTTGGTGGGGAATCAGGAACTTGTACCGAAGTGCTGCCGGTATTTCTTGTGACTGTAATCGCTGTTAATTCAATATACAAGAAGTTTAAAGTGATAATCAAGCTGTTTCGAGTCTATACGTCTGTTTCCGCCTTTCGTATAGCCTATGAACTCTTTTGAACGACTCGTTTAGGTCACAGATCGATCCTACACTTTCAATGCAAAAAGTTCTTCTGGAGGTTCATCTCAAGGATCAAGTAGCAAAACTGGATTTTCTTCATATCCATCGTTCGATCCAAATTTTTCAGCAACAAAGAGTGGCAAAGTTCTACAATGCAACATTGCGCTAAATCTTGAGAATGATCAAAATTACTCTGAAGAAGTAGCCAAAAGTCACATGTCTTTGTTGGTGACTGTGTTAGAGTCTTATGGGAGTTTAGTTGCAGGAAGGATCGGAAATCCAATGTAGACAAAAGAGGATTACGATCAGATTGATGCTGAGGAGATGGAGTTAATGAATATAAAGTGGTGTTTGGCTAGTGTGTTGAGAAGAGCTGAAAAGTTTAAACAAATTACGGGAAGAGATGATTTTCGTGATGCAAATGTTTCTACTTTAGGATTTGATAAATCTAAAGTTACTTGTTTTCGTTGCAGGGAAAAGGGGCATTTCAAGCGAGAATGCACAAATCGCGAAGCAAGTGGAGCTCAAAATCCTTTCGGAAACAATGACTATTATCAGAAAGCGATTTATCATCAAGTTGCTCAACAGCCGTATCAACAATCGCCACAAACTTCACATGTAAGGAAGGAGATTGAAGAACCAAAGAAAGCTTATCTAGTTAATCAAGAGGATGAAAGATTGCCAGAAGGTTTTAGCTGGGACAAATATTGTCCGGATGAAGAGATCTTAAAGGCTAAAGCTTTTGTTGCTCAAATTGTTGAAGATAGTGCTGATGATAATTCGTATTGGGCAGATAGTATGAAAGAGCATTTAAAATATCTAGCGATGCTGAAAATGCTCGAGTGGCAAAGCAGAAGGTTAAAAAACAAGATGATGGTGATGATGATTATTGCGCAGATAAAATGAAAGAGCATTTAAAATATCTAGCCGGGAGAGATAAAGAAAGAATGAAAGGTAAGAATGATGAAGAAGAAGTTCGAGTGATAAAGCAGAAAGAAATTCCAGCTTTCGAGATTAAAAAGGAAGTTGATGCAGTAAAGGTGACTGAAAATTGTGAAAACTGTGAGACTATGAAAAAACACAACAATAGTTGATTCACAACATGAACAGATTGAAAGAATCATATGATGTCTTAAACAAAGCCATGAATCAATACAACGAGTCAAGCAGTGAACAAGCTACAGCCATAAAGACACTCAATGGAGCAAACATGATAAAGCAGGAAAGGTCAATTATTACATTGATATGTGTGCTGAGCTTGAACAGAAATTAGAAACTCAGAGGATAGAAACTAAAAGAGTAAACAAGTTGTTGAAAAGTTACTCATGTTCTTCTTATGTGATTGACAGGATTTACCCTACAGCTGAAGGCATGAAAGCATTTGAAAAGGATACTGAAATGAAGAATTCTGGTAAGAAACAAAGTTTTGGTTATAACAAGTGTCCACCTCCGCTTGAAAATGGATATTCTCCACGAAATCCAAATTCAGAAAGAGTAAAAAAGGCAACAAACTTACAGTGGGAATCTGAGCCTTCAGATAACTTGCCAGACAACATTGATGTCACTTTCACATCATCCGACACTGATCATGAGTCTGAGTTAGTAAAGAAAGTGGTCGATCAGGTGTTGGATAAAGATGAAACGGAGGAGTCAAAGTCAGAGTCAAAGTCTGAGTCCGACACTTCAAGTCCAACAGTCAAAAAGGGCAAACGAGTTTACAATAAAGATTTTCTGTTATCACAAAATAATTTGAATGATGAAACATTCAAAGTAGCATATACTTTGAATGATTCTGACAAATTATATTCTGATGAAGAATTTCCAATAAGATGTGTTAAAACCGAAATGATCAAAAAGGTTTTCAAACTAACATAAATTAATATTTCTGAAATAAAAGATGTACATCTTGCTGAAAAACCTAGACCTTACACCTCAAGAGTTAAACAAAGGTTAAACAAGAAAAAAAGGTTACAGTTCTGGTTCAGGTTATCGAAAGAAACCAAATCATAACGGTAATTTTAAAAAGAAAGGATTGGGTTTTATTCCACCGAAAAATCATAAAAATGAGAAAATTTATAAACCAAAAACTGTTTTTGTTTCAGGAATATCATCTGAAGAAGAAAAAGAAAATTTGTTCAGGAAGCAGACAAACAAAGAATTCCTTGCGAAGAAACAAGAGGGAATGAAGAAGGATGTTGTTCAGAAGAAGGAGACAAGAACCTGTTTTCAATGCAAAACAGTTGGTCATATTGCCAGGAATTGTCCAAAGGCAATCCAAACAAAACAGGGGGTCTCTGAAAAACTGAAAGAAAAGATGGTTGATAATGAACCACCAACCAAACAATTTAAAGTTTTCAAAAATTCAAAATTTGAGGTTGGTGAATGTTCAAAGAGTTTTTACAGAAGAAAAGTGAAGCTTAATAACCAAAAGTGGGTTGTTAAGAATTTAGATGCTAGTTCTAGCGATGAATCTGACTCGTCAAAGTCAGAGGAGCCACAAGTTGAGATAAAAGGTGAAAATTCAGTTCCGCCATTGGATGATGCAAATTTTCCACCATTGCGGGCTGAAAATTTAAAATCAAAAATTGAAAAAGTTGAAATTTCAAATCAATTCTTTTCTGAAAAGAAACAATTTGATGTTGAAAAAGCCTTTAACCCCACAGTTCAAAATATTTTTGGAAAAATGATTGACGAGAAGGTCAAAGGGGTAAAGGAAATTTATGAGTTGAAAACGAAGAAACCAGATGAAGATGGGTCATCCCAGGTTAGTAACTGGGATAGAACCTATCATGACTAAAACTCTGGACTTATCGGAGCTCCCAAGTTGGTAATCGTGGAGCATGAATCGGCATCTTTCTCAAAATCTCAAAAATTGTCATATTTCAATTTGCAAATGATATGGTTGATAAGTGAACCTACAAGTGGTTAAAGAAAGAGGGTTTTCACCTACAAGTGGTTTATCAAGGTCATTAAGTTGAACTTGATTTACCTTTCATATAAAATGGCTGAAAGAACAAAGTGATGAGTTTATCCCCGATTTTACAAATGGTATCAACAAAACTTATTTTTCGGAAAAAAACATTTTGATTAAAACAAACTTAAGTGTTTTGAAATCATAATGGGAAAATAGTTTGTTGTTGTCAGGGGGAGTTCTGATTGTTTATGCCAAGTGGATGGCGATTTGAAGCAGTTCACAACAGTTGTCACTTTATCTGTACAATTTATTTTCAAATTTTCCTTGAAAATCAAAAATTGAAACATATTTTTGATTTTAGGGGGAGTAAAAATTTAGAAATTTCGAAAATTTGAAAAAGAAAAAAATATGATAAAACTCAAAATCCAAAAACTTTAAAAAAAATCAAAATTGAGTTTTGTTGTGAAAAAGAGGAAATGATAGTACATCAGTGGACAATCACAGCACGCTAAAGAATTGGAAAGTAAAAAGTGATAAACGATCTCACTGATGATATGCCAGTAGGTTTTCGCACGCTTAGTGGATTGTATTCGAGATATAAACCTAAATATCATACTTATTTATTTCGTGGGGAACATCTCTCGGATATATATGTAACCCTGAAATCTTGTTTGAAGGGCTTTCTATTTCTGGCATACTAGGTCTTTGTGCGTGGTGATATCTGGGGTATTATACCAGGACTTCTGATTTTGCGGTAGCAATAGCCTAGTCCTCGTATATTACTTTATATTGCTTTAATCATAAAACCCGCCCTCAGCATAAAAAATGATGAAACATTGAAAAATGCTAATCATGTGTTGTTGAAGAAAAGATTCTCTAAAGGGAACACACCGAAAGTCGAACCATCATCTCTCTGATTTTGCGGAAGCAATCGCCTGAGCTCTCATGGTCTCGCATTTACCCCTTTACAGATATCATTAGTGTACATTCACCTATAAGACTGAATATAGGAGTCTGGATACGAGAGTATATTCTGAGTTGGGACACACGAATAAGTTAAGTGCTTAAAACACTAATTCCGTATCTCGAAACAGTTGAAATTTGTGTGAAAATTTAAGTGGATCAGTATACAGACAATCTACGTGAATCGTTTAGAACTTAAAATGTTTAAAGCTTAACGGTGTTAGTGATTTGTCTCAAAAACTGATATGATCCTCTTACACAAACTCACAAAAATATTTACAGACAATATAAACCTAGATTGTAAATATTTCTTTACTGCTTTCCATTAAAACAAAAAACTCCAAAAAGATTTTCAGTGTGTTTTAGCATAAAATATTTGAAAATACAAAAAGATTTTCGACAACTGATGTTGAAAAACTGATTTTCAAAATTCCGAGTGCTAAACATGATGAACAACAGTGGGTTGGGAGAGTTAATTTTGTAATGAAAATTGTTATAAATAAATCTTCTCAAAAGCAAGTTGTTGATAATTAAACGATACCTGCAAGAGGAATATAAATTTGTCAAATTGTTAAATTTGTGAACTTTATTGTGAGGTAGAGTTTGTGCAGGAAGAAGCAGCCAGGTTTCGATTCCTGAAAGATATGCGAAAGCCAGATTCTGATTCCTGTGGACTTTCAGCATGAGGAGAGCAAGGAAACGTTCCTGAACCTGTGAAAGCTGCAAAGCGTGAGCAGAATTTGAGCCAGGTCATGATCCTAGAACAAGAGCTATTCCAGACTGCGATCCCAGCTTATCGAAAGGGGGAGTCTGAAGATGCAAGAGCCAGTTTCTGATCATGGATCAACATTCAATGGGGAGTTTGAATGGTAGAGAGCCAGGTTTGAATCCTGCTGTCCACGCAAGATGCTGATGCTAAAGAACTTAAGGAATCAAGAGATCTGATCAAGAGAAGATAGAGTCAGGTTGAGATTCTGAAGATAAGAGAAGATAGAGATTGTTGATGCTTACAATGGAGAATATTTTGGAGAAAGCGAGAAGACTGATAAAGACTGAAGATGTGACATACCGAAGACTCGACACCGAAGACTTCGTCAACATCCAAGGGGGAGTCTGTTGATGCATATGTCTGTCGACTTCGTCTTGTATCGAGTCTTGTATTAGATTAGATAGATCAGGGCACGAAATACGAGAAAATATGAAACATATGAGTTGAGGCCATTTCGCACGAAATGGAATATGTCCATTTCGTACGAAATGAACTATGGCCATTTCGTGTGAGGCTGTTTCGTACGAAATGGCATGCCTATATATAGTTTCCTTGAGTCTTTCATTTGTAACGTTTCGATTCCGGTAGCGAAGCTCTGCCGAAGTGTCTCCAGCATTGTAAAACGATCTGATATCAATACAATGTGACAACTGGCACAAAACTGGTAATTTCCGTCAATTTAATAAATACTTAATGACTGCAATTATGTGCTTAAATGTCGAACATTATCTAATTATATGCTATACATGTGAATTCATGCACGTTTTATACTACAAGAAATTGCTTTATGCATTAATGATAGCGTTGCGTCAGAAATACTAGTAAACTCACCGGTAAGACACATTGTGTCAACAATTCTGCATAAAGCAGTCAGACAATAGAATTGGGGCCTAGGTGTAGGTCCAACGTCAAAAATACATTAAAACCCAAAGAATATATACAAGGGTTAACATATAGACCTTCCGGAAGCTAAAATACGCACTAAAAAAGCACCAAAGCACACTTTAAATGCTGAATTTCATATATTTCAGCAAAATTCAGCATTGTATTGAGTTAGTAACATGTAAAAATATGACTAATTAGTCCTGAATACTTTCCTAAGTGTCGGGAATTAAAAGGGTCACAAAAGGGTACATAAAGGACACTAAACGGTGCAATTTAGCACTTTAACGAACCGGTATTTAACCGAACAACCAGACATTACCCGGAACATCAAAATATTACAAGAAACATTGTTTTAATGTTTCTGAACTAGTTATGGTCCCCGAACACCATAACACCCCTTATAACATAATAACACATCAAGTCCCTAAACTTTACACTTGAAACTTAACCTATTTATGTAGTTAGTAAATTAGAAATTACACTTTACCCCCCACCCCCCTTTATAGTGGACGGTTACAAGGAGTGGCCCCACTCTTGATTTGGTGAAATCTTGCTAAATCCTCTAAGATCTTGCCAAAATATATTTTATGATCTTTCTTGGATTCTTTATGATTTGGAAGATCTTGCAAGCTTTATAAATATCACCATCCCCATTCTCATTCACACACCACAACCTTCTCCTCTCCTCCCTCCCACCTACGGCCGTGAGCCACCACCCATACCACCACCATCTTCATCCATTCCAAGTTAGTTACAAGGTACAAGAAGGTGTTTAAGGAGGTTTAGAGCTTGTAGATCTTGAAGAACCTTCTTCCTTTGTTTTTATCCAACCCATTTATCATCTTCAACCTCAAGTGTTCTTCCCTAGCCCTTGTGCTAGTTGTAAGCTTCTTATCACTTGTTTACTTCTATTTTGGTGGTTAAAAGATGATGAATATTGTTAATCTTGAAGAACACAAAAGAACATGATCATGATACTTTAACATAAGCTTAAATACATAAGAATACATATAAATAATGATGATTTGCTTCTTGATGAATGATGATTTGTGTTAGTGATGTTAGACATCATAAGAAACCTACTAGATTGTGATTAAACGCATGATCTAGTAAGTTAAAGTGGTGATCTTGTGAAAGACCAAGATCTTCATGCTTTATGTCTTCATGAACTTGAATGATGAAATTGGTTTTCATATGAAAAGGTGATTTAAACAAAATACAAATCTTGTAAATAGATGAAAACCAAGTTTATTTATGAGATTTACCAAGTCATGGTTTCTAAATAAACTAATAATTTTTTTAGTGTTTAAACAAGACTAGGAACATGATTGTAACAAGAAAAATACAAAAGAAATATTTTTAGAAAAACCATCTTACAAGTTGTAAATGATTAAATCTTTCAAGAATGTGATTTACAAACAAATAACCATGTTTTTAAGGGTAACTAAACCTACTAAATAACATGGTAAGTTACCACAAGCTTTTACAAAAACTTCAAGTTCATGATGTAGTGTAATTTACTTGATTTTGACACTCGGTAAGTGTTGAATGAGTTGGTGATTGTTTGTGATATTTTAAAAGAAAATAAACACATGTTTTGAAAACATGGGAAAGCTCCATTTTTTAGGGGAAACCATATCAAAATTTCTATAAATTTTGACACTTAAAAAAATATAAGTTTTGGTGAAACTTATTCCCTAAAAATTCACCTAAAAATATTTACCAAAGTTTCCCTAATTTTTATGTAAACTTCAAGTTAAGAAATGATGATTTCTTCAAGAAAAAAATTGATATTAAGTATGTATATTTTGAGGAAAAATATATATATTTATTGATCACCAAATTGTGTGCTAAGTGTATGTAATATGTATTATACGTGATAGTGTATTAGGACTTGAAAATACACTAAATACTCCTAAGGAGTGAAAGTGCAAAATATACATACAACATGCTTAGACAAATACAAGAAAATATATTTATGAAAATATATTTCTTAATAGATTATGTAACTTAGACGAGTTAATAACTAAAATGAAGTTTTGGACAAAAATACATAACTCGGGTGAAAAATACAAGATACTTATATTTATTTGTGAGAAAATAATATAAGTAAGATATATAGTTAAAAATATAAATTATTTTTAACACACAAAGAATACATACATAAAATATGGTGACTTGTACTTGTGCGATACAAGTCTAGTGACTAACGTTAATAAAACACCTATAGGTCACGACGCTATGTAAGCAAACCCGGTGAAGTTTACGGCGCAAGAAACGCAAAGTTGTGAGTTCATGCTCCCCCTTTTCTTTTAACTGTTTTCAGTTTTATAATTTCGGGGGTGAAGTACGTGTTGCTAAATGTTTACAGAAAAGTGAGATTATGTCCCCACTTTTAATCTTTTACATACTTTTAAACTTGGGGAAAATACATATGTTATGGTATAATGGATACAAGAACTAAGGAATGATACTAGAAATTGTGTCGCGAATAGGGTACCAGAAGCACCATTAATCGTGTACATACTAAGACCGCAGAACAAAAGGTTAGATCTAATGGGTTTTCGGGCAGCCACACTCTTGGTGAAAACTAGTACCAAGTAGTGCTTTTGTGTCTCAGTCGTGAATCGACAACTAGAAAAATGCCTATGGTTTGGATGCTTCCTATGTCGTGTCACATGTTAATGGCCTTGCAACCCATTAACAATCTCGATATTTACAGAAATACTTGATTTATACATGATACATATCATGTTTTCATACAAAGTATACAAAGGTTCAATACAAAAACTGCATGAATTCACACCAACATTATGTTGACGTTTTTCCAAAAACTCACATGTATTTCAGGTAACTAAAGTGGATGTGCGCGCGGTCATACCCTTGCTCTTGGATGTCGTTTATGTTTATCGTTGAATAAAGTTGTAAACTTTTCAAACAATATGTTGTCTTGTGATGTAAACACTTAAACCATGTTTTCAGTTATGTAATGTTTGGCATTTGAAGTTATTTTTACGAGCATGTAGTATGTTTACCATTCGTATGCAATGAGAACCTTTCATGATCACACCTCGTGCTTTCGCCTAAGAAAGGGGTGTGACATACAAGAGACAGTTTAAGTGAACATAAGTGCAAACCAGCTGAAATAACTCCGATACGTCTGTTTCCGCCTTTCGTATTGGACGAGATCTCTTCTGAACGACTCGTTTGGGTCACACAAACGATCCTACAGCTATCGTAGTGTTTTGTTTTAATTGGTTGCCAGGAAGCTGCATGATACTCGCTCATTGGTCCTGAAAAATTACAATTTTGCTCATGGTTAAAAATTAGAGTCTTGCTATCGTTTTAGTTTTCTGCAAAACTATGGTAGGGTTTTGTTTAATTGGTTGACCCAGTGTCATTGTTTATTGAGATCATGTTATCAGTAGTATGTACAAACAACCGAAACGCATGTGTACATATTATGAAACTGAGAAATATTCATCTTAGCGTCCCGCAAAGCGGGCTAGCCGTAAAACTAGTAAGATAACAAAAACTAAAAAGTATTGTGGTCAATTTGAGAAATTCAAAACAAGGGGAAAAGATTTTGCCTGCTCCAATCTCCTTCACTACCGGAGAAGCAAAACCGCTCGGAGGTTCCCGCCGGCGGCCACCACCTTACGACGTCGTACGGGAGAACCCCACAACAAGTAAATATATCTTATCTCTAAACTAGGGTTTCGTTGAATTTGCACATGATTTACTTTAATATGGTTTGATTTACATCCTAACAAATTTAATTTCAAGTGTATGTTGAGTTGAGTTAATATCCTTTGTAACTTGTTCTTGATCATATCAATTGTAGAATTAATAAAGATTAGTTCTTTAGAGGTGGTGGAAATAATATTTATGTTGTGCTCACAAAATGTTCGATGAAATGCCTCACTGGGATTTGTTTGAATTTACCGGAAATCTCGATATATTGTTCCATTTTATGATCAGTTTTAAAGATGAGTAGGCTCTTTGATGGGTGGAATGAGATTTTAAAGATTCAGAAGTTCCGAAGAGCAGTGGGAAAAACTATATTCTTTTCTTTCTCGGCGCTCATTAGCTATGCATACAACTCGAATACGTACGTCTACCGTTATTGATTGCATTTGAAATTTAAGGTTTTATAATCTTCTTTGTTTTCCCTCATTTAATCTTGCAGGACAAGAGCTGGGTTTTCCAGAGGTGATCAATTTTATGCATCGTATCCTGCAGGGAGTGAGCTTTTGACCGATACTACTAAGGTAACTTGTATCATATTGTTCTGGAAAAAAAATTGTTTGTTATTCAGAGTTTTGAAAGCTTTTAGTTGGTGGTTAGTTGTATAAATCTGCACTGGGGAATTGTTTTGAAGTGGAAGAATGGGGACCTATAGAATGGTCTATAATGGCTAAACATTTTGAGCGTCAAGGGAAATCACCGTATGCATATCATGCTGTAAGTTACCTTGACACATTGAATGTTTCTTTTTTCTATTTAGCTGTCATGCTATATGTTGAACATAAATATTAAATACGGATTCTTTTTCTAGTAGATTATAAGTTCCTACTGAGTTAACGTCATACTGAACATATCATTATATGTTAGTTTTAGTTTTTTATGTTCTCTTATTACATTAGGTCTGCACTTGGAACCTAGATAAACATTGTAATAACACCGTTGTCTGGTAACTAAGCCTGGCAAAACGGACGGGTTGGGTCAACTAGGGTGTGTAAACGGACCGGGCCTAGCTCGGCTCGTGAGTAGTTTTTCAAGCTCGAGCTCGTTCAACTTATGAAAGCTCGAGCTCGGCTCATGAGTAGTTTTTCAAGCTCGAGCTCGACCTGTTTATTATTTATTAGTTGATTTATATAAATTATAATTATTATCGATATATGTTTTAATTATATTTTTTTTATATTTGACATAACATACAGTACTTAGTAATTATAGTTTTATATATAATAATTATTATTATTTAATATATTAAATAAAAAATATATAAATAACATGGCTCATTTAGGCTCCCTCAAGCCGGCTCGAGCTCGATAAGTGAAGCTTGGGCTTATGCTCGTTTATTAAACAAGCTTATTTTTAGGCTCAGGCTCGAGCTCGTTTAGGCTTTGACTCAATTTAAGCTTTGAGCAAGCCAATCTCGAGTAGCTCACGAGCGGCTTGGCTCGTTTACACTCCTAGGGTCAACTAAAAGCACTAGTTTTGTTATGGTCAAAATAGGTTATGAAGAAAATGACCTCCGGTTGAAATGGACCATTTTAGAAAATCATCCACTTGTTTTTATGGTGGCTAGTGGTTATGGCAGGAAAAATGGGTTGCAGTTGTGGCGATTGTGGTGGCGGTGGCAGTGATGGTGGTGGCACGTGGTACTGGCTCATTTGGACCCGTTCTAAGTTAGCAAATTTTATGGCAGTGACCAATTTTGACCCATTATATAGTTTTGAGTGACCTATATCAATCCATTTACTAAACAAAGTTACCCAGATCAACCTAGTTCTTGAAAAATCCGTGATGATTGTCAGGTGTACATGTACAGTTTACGCATCTGATAAACATGTCTGCATATGCTTGTAATAATCACATTCCTGTCTAACATCAATAATCGACCTATTCAGATTGGAAACTACAATCAACATATACGTTTATAAAATTTGGAAAGTTTTAATGATATGTTTTATGTTTTTGCAGCAATACCAGGCTCACATTGCCTCTAATGGACATCTTGATGGAAGTGGCTGATGGTAGAATATGAAGCCAAAATCCCGCATGAGTAGGAGCCAGAAGCATATGAGATTTTGGTTAGTAGTAACCCTTCATTAATGTTATGTTGATTCAGTTGTTGTTCTTTAATTCCAAAGTATATGTTTTTCAACACTCAAATTACATGTTGGCATCTTCAAGCAATTTGGACAAACTAAATGATCAATAAAGCCATAGATCCATTTAGTTTAGTTATGGGGGTGTTTGGGTTTGATCATATAAACACATCATATCTACCTATTTTGTTATACATAGAAGATTATTTAGCCTAGAGCAATTTTATTGATAGAAATTAGTAGTAGTATTTGTTCCTTTTTCCATTTCATGTAATTTCACATGCTTATATTTTAGAAATTTTGATTGACGAAATAAAGAAAGTAGGTTTATGTTTCTAGGTGTGTTATTTTTTTATGGTAATGTCAGAACCAATCACCCATCTAGCTATGAGATGCGATTACAAAAGTTAGATTTTACACAACACCATATCGTGTATAAGTTGTTCCCTTGTGTGTCAGCATAAAATGTTATTATTATTATTAAGCAATCATACAATGTTATTATTATGAAGCAATGTAATACTCGACAACATTGTATAATAGCAAAATTAGGTTTAACATGTTGATGATCAAAGATCCGCGTCTTATGATGAATTAAGAACGTCTACATGGTGTTATGACTTAATAGTTTGGTGACTGATTTAGCAGCATAATGCAACCTTAGTATTGGATGTATTGCATGTTTTCCCGAAAGAGGAATATCTTAGTGTGGAAAATTTAAACTAAGCACTTTACTAAACGTTTGTAACTTCGTATTTCGACAAGACCCTATAGTAGAATCATGGGTGAAGCTTTTAAGGGGCAGGAGGAAGGGGCGGCCAACCCCCCGAACTTTTCGCTCAGTAGTGGAGAGTATGTAGTTTTTCGTATAGAAATTTTTGGGTATATACGTTTTCGACCCCCCAGTTTTATAGAAATTTCTAGGTCCGGTGACTTCCACTCCCCCTTGGGTCGGAAATCTCAAGCTTCGCAACTGAGTAGAATGATATATAAGGGATTTTCAACCAAGATCTTCCCATATTAGAAAAAAACATGTACAATCAAGCATTGTTGGTTGCAAATGTTCTATTATTTTGTTAACATTGACCACTAACTAATTATTAAAGCCCAAACAATGTGTAGACATTCTCAACTTACCCCAAGACGTTAATGAAACGTGTGAACATGTTCCCATATAATGCTGACAAGGTACAAACCATTACAAAGGTAAGTAGTTGGATTTGACGTATATAGGTATTGTCTTATGGTAAGTCAAGAACGAAATAACAAATAGGAATGTGGGGTTGAGTGATACATGCACGACTTCAAATAACATATAGGTGTTAGGGAAGCAAGGTAAATGAGTGGATATTATGAAGTATGATGGATCTTTATGCTAACATAGTGCAATTTGAGATTGAGCATAACGTGGGGCCGACACATAAGCCATCCATTGGTTGTGCTCCCATCATAGGCAAGTCAAGAACGTAGCACATGAACATCTTCAAGAGGGTGAAGCGATACACTCTCGCAATAAGACTCCGATCACTAAATGTACAGCGTGTTCATACTCAACCAATTACTAACAAACTTTATAGCCTTTGAGATGGATGGAGTATGTATAACATCTCTCAAAACCAGAGTATACATACAAACCAAATAACCAAACATAACCGAAAGAACCGGCTTTACAAAGCCGAACAAAATGAACCGGTTTTACCGATTTTAGTTTTTGGTATCCGATTTTTCGGTTCGGTTTCAGTTACACATACGCAAAACCGATTTAACTGAACCTGATCCGCTATATTCAAGTGAAAACAGAATAGAACCAACCGGTTAACCGGACAGAAATGCTATTTTAGTTGAAAGTAGTTATCATTTGTTTTGTTCTTTCTTTATTCTGTGAAGAAGGTAGGTAGGTATAAAGTGAGCTTTTTGATAATTTTGTGAAAATACATTTGGGGAATTGTTATGTAGCCAATTCGTTTGTGATGTACATTTGCTAGTCCATTATTGTTTGTAGAGTTATATTGTATGCTATGAAGGCATGAAGCGATCTATACCAACAAAGCTACCTTCTATAAAAAAAATATGTGTTTTACATACCAACAAAGCTACCTTCTATAAAAAAAAATATGTGTTTACTCGTGCTTTATCATAAGTGTGAAATCAAAAAATTTCATACTGGAATAGTGGAATTCATTACTTTGGGTTAATTTTTATCATGTTCAAAATATTAGGCTCAAATTTAGTATTTTGTTATCACCTACCCATAACCAAACTGAACCAATGCCTATAAGTGATTAACCGAAACAAAATCAACCAAACCGATCCGTTTTTAAAACTACATAACCGAATTTTTGGTTTTGGTTGGGTTAGTCCTAAACCTACCTATGCACACCCATAGCGCAACCAACAAATGATATCCAATGACCATCAATAAGTGCAACTCTTCTCTCAACGGGGACAATTTATAAAAAAAAAAAAAAAAAATCATACCGTCACTTGCATGAGTAGTTGACCTAGACATTTCAAAGTTCATGAACCATCCACAAGCAACAATCAATCTTGTGATTTGAAAGACCTCCAATATTAACTTTGTTGATTATTCGATAACCTCCCTCACTAACCAACCTTCCATACATTATGATCTCTCTTTATATGTGTTCAAATGTCTATGTTTAAGGGACACTCATTGTCATAATTTCAGGACCTTAAATAGAAAATTTTGGCTTTACTAATACACGACTTATGTACTCGTATATATGGATCGGATCTCTTCAAACTTTCGATATATTTAAGAATTCAAAATCTCGTAAAAACAATCATTTATTTATTTATTTATTTTGTATTAATATTATTTAAGTTTATTTTATCTAGCTTATATTATAATGTAGTTTTGTGATTAGATATATGTAATCATAAGTTTATATATCTCTAAGAATCAAATTACATATGTGTAATGATCATTTTAATATGTGTAATAACTAATGCATGTATATGTACATTGAAGTCGATTTATGTCAGCTATGATTTTATAGCTATAAATGTATATTTGTTTTTTTAAGAAAAGATAAAATTGTTTGAATGACATCCATCTCAAAGGAATGTTCTTATCTATCACATGGACTTCTTGGAATCAACAAACTTGCTCCCCAAAATCACCATTTCAGTTTTCCACCATCCATGCTCATATTCAGGTATCACCTTGAAACTCACATACACATACTTCTATAACTCATTCTTTTCTATATTTATTTCATTAAGGGTTCACTTTACCAAAAATAATAATAATTGAATACTGAAGAAAAAATATATTTTTTTTTGAATAGCAAGAAAAAATATATAGTTAAAAATGAATGAGTGAATGGTGACAAAATAAATTATAGAATAGTAACAAGAGAAAGCTATAATTGAAGTGAGAAAGTATATGTTATGATAGACCAATTAGCGTTATAGCCTAGCAATATTAAGTACATAATGGTGTTGATTTTCAGACTTGTTTCGCGAGTAGATGTCTAAATGACGACAATGTGGCAAATCTGGAAATCTAGGAATAAGGTGGAATTCAATGAACGAAAAGAGTCGATAACGAACACGGTGGACACAATAAAAGAGATGACGTTTCTGTGGATTAAGGAAAGAGCAAAATTAAAGGATTTAGTATGGGAAAGATGGAAGGATTTCAATATTAGAGACATAATTATGTAATGGTATTTTTCGTTTTTGTTTCCGTTTTATTTTTATCTCTTTAGCTGTTTTGTTTCTTGTACTTTTGGGTTTTACAGCTTGCTGGCCCTTGTTCTATAATCATAGAATCTTCGCCGTTCAAAAAAAAAATAATTTGCCTCTGAATGATTAAGTATTATACCGAGTCTGAATGGTTAAGACATCTTATCTGAATTGGTCAGACATTTGCATCTGAACGGTTAAACATTATACTAGCTCTTAATGGTTTAGACCTCTTACTGATTCAACACTTACTCATTCAAAAATTACCAAACAGCCCCTAAGTTACCCAAATGAGTGTTACAAAAATAATTGTTAATACACTCGTAAGGAATTCACATATACTTATGTTACCATGTAAGTATAAATTTAGCTGGAAGGTATCTTAGTTATATAATGTTGATTTAGCTAAATCACATATAAAAGGTGTCTTAATTAGTAAATCAAATATTTATTGTAAAAATATGTGAATTGTATATTTTATTAATTCACACTAATAAGCCGCTTAGTTATCTTTAATTTTGTTCCTATAACTTTTAATTATAAAAATTTGACATCACCAATCAGATTTTTATTCAATTGTACACCATAAGAGAGCATGACGTATTGTTAACATTTCTTATTAATGTATTATATTAGATTCCATTCGTATAATAATCACTAAAAGAACTCTTGGTTCGATGTCCATCTTATAAAGGAAGGAATACTAATTCAACTTTCTTTTGAACGGCACTAATTCAATTATCCTAGAATGGATAAACGTGTTATCATCGATTAACTAAAGTTTATTTAGTAAAGAAAAAATGGAAACGGGGGTAAGTGAGGTTTGTAAAACATGCACAAATTATTAAAAGGATGGAGGAGGACGTGCCGTGTAGAGAGTGGTGTGTGGTGTTAAGTAGAAACGTTCATGCATCAACCTATACATGGGGGATAGAGCACGGTCCTCCCAACCGCCGGAGTGATCCCACTCCGGGAGCCGTTACCCGACCAAGCTAGCTTCGCGGTGAATTCCCCTTGCCGAGTTCTTATCTTGGGCGACATATGTCACTCCCAAGACTCCCAACCGCCGGAGTGATCCCACTCCGGGAGTCGCTACCCGACCAAGCTAGCTTCGCGGTGAATTCCCCTTGCCGAGTTCTTATCTTGGGCGACATATGTCACTCCCAAGACTCGAACCCGGTACCTCTGGGAAGATGTGGGTGTCGGTGGCCAACTGGGCTACCACAG
Source organism: Helianthus tuberosus (assembly GCA_030545235.1). NCBI lineage: Eukaryota > Viridiplantae > Streptophyta > Magnoliopsida > Asterales > Asteraceae > Helianthus > Helianthus tuberosus. The sequence goes on along the minus strand of CM060443.1, from coordinate 189,931,271 downwards.
TTGGTTTACATGTAGCTACTTAGGACACCCTTTTTGTCTCCACTTCACTTGTTAATAATAAGCAAGAAAAAACACACTTAAAGATATTGAGCCAAGAGATGAGGATCTTGTTGTATCAAAAAGTGGCAAGGATAGGGAAGGAAATAATTTGGTGTAGAAGAAATTTGATTTATGTTTCTTTTTTATAAATGTATTGGAATAGGTTTAACGAATTGGAATTTTAAGTATCTGGATTTGAAACTAAAATTTGCTAAAACAATTGTAATTTGAAGGAATTGAAATATATTAGGAATTGAAACTTGTGATATACTTAGTTGACAAAAGAATTAGGAAGAAGTTAGAATCCATCATCACTAGTGGTACCACTACCACCTCTTGACCATTGTCGCAACCATCACCACCATTGACGCTTGCGACCCCACCTTCATTGTTGCCACAACTTATCAGTCCCCGTTAGTACCACTTCCTCCACAATCGTCGCCAAATGATGGTCTTGCAAACTATGGTGGTGTGGCGTTGGAAGTGTCAATAGCTATAAGGGCTAATAGGTGGTAGGGGAGTGATGTGACGATGGTTGTAACGACGTTCAAATGGTGGCCTGGAGGTGGTGAGCTGGCGTCGACTAGTTTGTGGGGGCAATGATGAGAGTGGCAATTGGAGGTGGGGGTGTCGTCAAGAGGGTGGGGTGGATGTGGTGGAGGACAAGGGTTGTGGTGGGGATCGCATAGGTGGTGTTGACGGTGCTGTAGGTCTTAGTAACGATGATCCTGGTGTCATGGGCGATGTTGATGATGACAAAGGTGATGATGAATAGGGAGTCAAAGACTCCACTCCTTTGATTAAATTTCTCCACAATATAAAAGTAGGAAGGTTGAATTCCTTTACATTTAGGAAGTTTAGGGAATTCATTCAATTCAATTCAAATTTCATTATTTTTTTAACTCAATGTGTTATTCTTGAAATTTATATTCTAGTTCCAACAAATTATGTGAACCAAATTTATTAGGAATAAAATTCATATTTCATTTCTATACAATGGTATAAAACCAAACACCCCAAAAGATAAAGTATAATTTCACAAGTTCAAGGATTTAAAGCACATTAAGGTAAATCCACCACTTTTTAGATTGAACTAGTGTTTACTATAATTTTTAATTAATAATGCAACCATACTTTATTAGTAATTTTTATAATGGAGCAAGTGTTAAAATAGGTACAAACCTTGCTACAATCTTTACTATAACTAGGAGTTAAAAATCATTCTGGTCATTAATACAAGAAACAAATCCAGCCAAATACTAAAACCGAAGAGAAGAAGCAGAACAAAACACGATGATAAAGCGTGCGTACGTCAGCATGTGCAAGGATGGAGGCATTTTATCGATTAAGGTTAGGGTTTGTAATGGTGGTGACAGTGGGTTTGGGGGTTTTGGAAGAGTGGGAGAATTGAGAGACGAAAGGTTTTGAAAAAGTGATGCCAGACAGTAAAAGGCATGCAAGATGTGTGGTTTCAGAGAGATTGTTAGACACGTGGATCACGTCCTAAAACCGGCTACATCCGCAAAATTACAAATATGCCTTTTCTACTATTCACAAGGTTTGTGAATTCGAAAGGTTTTGAAAAAGTGATGCCAGACAGCAAATGGCATGCAAGATGTGTGGTTTCAGAGAGACGTCAGTTAGACACGTAGATCACGTCCTAAAACCGGCTACATCCGCAAAATTACAAATATGCCTTTTCTACTATTCACAAGGTTTGTGAATTAATACTTTAATTTAATTTAATAATAATTTAATTAATTAATAATATAATAATTTAATAGATAAAATACAGGGTAATTTTACTATTCACAAGGTTTGTGAATTAATAGATAAAATACAGGGTAATTTTGTAGGGGAAAAGAATTTGAAGGACATGTTAAAATATGTACAAAACTCAATGAATAAATTAAGGAACATTCTTTAATGTTTAAAACCTTTGAGTCAAGAAAACCAAATTGAACAAACTAACTGGATTAAGAAGAAAGAAGTTTGTGTCTAGTGCACTAATTTGCATAATTACTAATTAGTGTTCCTAATTACCAAAGTTTGTGTCTTGGACCACTCTCGAAGAAAGGAGGCGTGTAATCTAGAATGGATGGAGGGATCTTGATTGAAACAATTAAAGTCAATGAACACAAGTTTAAAGATTAGGTACATGGTGCAATCAGAGTGTTAGGGTTGTGTGTCTGCATGTGAAAGTGCATGGGGTTGATGATTATGCCACGTGAACAAGATCAAGCAAGATGAGGAATTTATGTATATTGATATTTTTTTTTTTTTGAATGGCTAACGTTACTCTCCCAAACTACTATATTTACAAATAGCTCACCCTTGCTTGGGATTGAACCCAAGACCTCCCACTAAGAGGCAATAATTGAACTTCTATAGCATATAGCTTTTTTTTTTTCTTTTATTATAAACTAATGGGGTTTAAAGAGTTAGATGCTTGGTTGGTCCCTGTGGTTTGCAAAAATTTCAAACTTGGTCATAGTGGTTTACTAATTACACGCGTGGTCTCAAAAGTTGTCAAAAATGAACTCGGTTGGTCCCCTGATCAAACCTCTGTTAAATTTCTAAGTTAACTATATGTGAAATGACTATATTACCCTTAAACAATTAAAAGAAATAAAAAACCAATAAAAATGACTCATCTTCTTCAACCTCTCATCCCCTGTTCTTCCCCCTCTCTTTAAAACCCACCAGGCCACCATCTCCACCTTCAATCCATCACCACCACCTCTACCTCCACCGTCACCTTCAACCCAGCCAAGCATTACCCTTCAATTAACAATCGCACTCCAACCCAGCCCACCCCAGGCCACTGGTGGTTGAAGAAACGGGAGAAACCGTTAACGCTTGTCTGACAGTCGGTGCCGGAAGCGATTCTGATTCGTCGGCGGCTGGTAGTTTTGGATATGCTTCTGAGCGGTTGATGAAACGGGAGAAACCGTTAACGCTTGATCTTGATCTTAATTTTCCTCCGCCGAAAGTTGTTTAATCGGAAGTTTTTGTTTTGTTTTGTTTTTTAGATCAGATTTAACGGGAGATAAAAGTTGGTCTTTGTTGGAATCAAAGCAGCCTTTTGATGCGCTGATAACGTTGAATTTCTTGTTCAGTTTGTACATTTATTTATATGATGATGATGAAAAACATAAACTCTTTTGGTTGTTGTAAGTTGTTCTGCCAAACAAATGGGTATTTTTTTGTAATAAAATGAGTTAAATGCTTGGCTGGGTTGAAGGTGACGGTGGATGTGGAGGTGGTGGTGGTGGTGATGGATTGAAGGTGGAGATGGTGGCCTGGTGGGTTTTAAAGAGAGGGGGAAGAACAGGGGATGGGAGGTTGAAGATGATGAGTCCTTTTTATTGGTTTTTTTTATTTCTTTTAATTGTTTAAGGGTAATATAGTCATTTCACATATAGTTAACTTAGAAATTTAACATAGGTTTGGTCGGGGGACCAACCGAGTTCATTTTTGATAACTTTTGGAACCACGCGTGTAATTAGTAAACCACTAAGACCAAGTTTGAAATTTTTGCAAAACACGGGGACCAATCAAGCATTTAACTCGATTTTAACTAATTGGGTTTAAATAAGGAAAATAAACAAGTAGATTAATGGAACAATGGTATAAGGCATGATGGCATTTTTCTTATTGTTTTTATATTTTATATAACATGTGTATAGTTATGTATTGAATAAATAATACGAAAAATGAAGAGTAATCTTATATAGGAAGTTGTATTTAAATAGTTAGAGATAATTATTAGTTTAAAGTATTATATTTATCTAGTTATTTTATTACTCCCTCCGTCCCATTAAAAATGTCCTATTTTGAATTTTCAAAGTCTTTATTTGTAAACTTTGACCTTAAATAATTTTGTTTGTGTTAGATATTACGTGATGAAAGTTATATGATTTGAGTGTGTTTTACAAGTGTTTTTATCGGGTTAATTTTCATCAAGTTTTATATAACACAAAAAATATATAATTAAAGTCAAAGTTCATAAATAAAGACTTTGAAAACTCAAAATAAGACACATTTAATGAGACCACTTGTGGTGGAGTGGTGGAAAGAACTTTGGGTTTCCTTGGAGACCCGGGTTCGATCCCCACCCACTGCATTTGGGGGACGTCCCTGTGATGGATCGCTTCTACCGAGGCATGGTGCGATCTTGAGGGCAACCCGGTTTTACCCAGCTGTTACCCCAACGAGTCTCTCGTGTGGGGGCAGTATGGTTTCCGGGCGGAAGTCAGCTTGCGCGACGGCCGGGGCCCAATCGAACATCGCGTCCGTAGTGCGGGGCTGACGGGGGATTGTCTTCGACATGAACCCGGTGACCATTAGGTCCTGTACATAGAAAGTCACATTCCAAAAAAAAATAGGTTAAATAAGTATTAGAGTTCGTATTGGTTTAGGATAACTTGTTTAGCAAGTAATTATTTTAGTATAAATAGATATGTTATGCTATGCTATGTAATTCTTTGGTTGTTTATGTTTTGGTTCAATAGTAATAAAGAAGAAAGAGTCGTGTAAAAAAGGAATATATGTGTATAAAAGGATTCAAAGTATCAACAACGGATAAATATACTCTAAAATAGCCCTACATGATGTTTATACCTTCAAACGAATAAATCATGGATCATACGAAGCTAAATATGAAAGAAAGTGAGAGATTACAAACTACAGGGGTTAAATGTGTCAACATGTATAACGTATACCTCTGAGTGACCTTTTAGCAAACCCGAAGCTTTGTAACGATTAAATATGCTCACTAGAATATGTGATAAAAATTTCACAAAGTTTCGATTAAGTATGAGAAAGTTATGACAATATTCGTATATGAGGGGCTAAAAGGATCAACGTTGAAAATTCAAGGCTTTACGGGTGATCACAAAGTTAACCAAGGACTTAATGGTGTTTGATAATCCCTTGGAACCCTTAAAAGTAAAGTTAGAGGGCTAAAAATGTAATAAACAAAGTTAAAACCACGTTCAAAAGGACCAGGGACTGAAATGTAATTGTTTAAAACTTGTTTGGCTGGTTCTGGAGGCCAGGCGGCCCGCGTAAGAGTACCTTATGGGCTTACACGGCCTACGTGATAGTGCCAGCGACAGAAAACTCCTGGCAGCTGCCAGTTCAGGTCTGTAACCGACTTTAAAGGCTTGTTTTCTTATACCAGGGGCTCCCCAATGGTATTACATGCATAGAGGGCACTTGTCTTGATCTCCTAACATCAGTAGAGTTGCTTGGCATGATCCTAGATGATTAAAATTCATATATATAGAGCCCCTTAGTTGCAACTCTTGTGCCATTCATTTGCAAACTCTCATAAAGCTAACTTCTGGAGCTCCTCTGATCAGCAACAAGTTTTCTTAGGCTTCCTAGTCGTGCTTAGGACCTTTGTAAGTGTCCTTAACCCTTCCTAATTAAGTTTAGCTTAGTTAAATAGCTAAAAGTCAAACCGTCGTAATTAAGGTTTGACTTCGAGATTAATTAAAATATGTTCTGTCAAATCTCGAATTAAAAGTACCTATAAGTAGGTAATTATATGGGTAATAAACCCTTAAAAGGGTACCCTCTGATTTCCACTCTAACTATGTCAATTGTCGGGTCAAAGCTAACTTTAAAAAGTCAACAGAATACTTATTTTCAAATTGATACATAATTAGCAATGTAGGATCCATGTAACCTGTTTTATCATTAATATAACTTGGTAATTAATGTAAGAACATGTCTAAACATGCTCAACCCGACAATTTTCAGTTTAGACTCGGTTCGGAACCGAAAGGCGCATAAATTGACTTTTGCATTGACTTTCGATTCTGACCCATTGTAGCATGTTTTAGAAATGCCTTAGAGCCCTATTAGGACCAGGTTTCATGTTAGTATAACCCTCTGTGATTATACACCTTGGTTCAATAGATATCCGATTCACATGCATGTTTCCGTTAAATGCTTATATGTTGACCATTATGCCCAAATGACCTTAAAATATGATTTTTGAAAATGTAAAAGAGTAGACACCTTAATTACTGATTCATAAACTTGTACCCAAAATTTGATATCGGTTTGAGGTCTAGATTAGGAGTTATGCTCATTAGCGTAATTAGAAGGCTTTTTATGAATTAAATGGCATAATTAGCATATAGTCTATCTAAACCCGATTTTAATATCAAACTTTTTACCCACTGATGTAAAATAATATTTTGGGATTTTAAAATATTTTTAATTAATTTTAGGCTCAGCATAACATAGGGTTGTAGCTTTAATTCGGTTAATGCCGGTTTTGCCCTTTTTGGCTATAAAATGAGTTTTACAAATCCTTTTGACCCCAAACATTTTGCTACTGATTTTATATGATAAATAAATTATTTTAAACCTTTTGGAATAATAAAAATATCAGCTTTCTATATAGAACCCGGAAATGGCTCTAAATCGCATTTTTAAGCGTTTTTAACGCATCGTATGTATTAAAACTATTTTAAACATATAAGGTTTGATACCTACTGATATTTTAAGTATATTTTTATACTTTGACAGTAAGCTAAAGTTTTAAACTCAGAATTCCAGTTTTGACCTTTTTAGCCTATGTGAAATTACCAAAATACCCCTAAGGTGCATAGTTTGGTTTTAAATGATAAATTTCACATCTATCTAGTACCCTACTGTTATAACTTATTAAATTAAGTATATTTACTAAATGAATCAGACCTGTAACTCAGATTAATAATTAAACTCTTTTATAACCTTTTAAATGACCAAAATGCCCTTACGAGGCATAATTTGAGTTTAAATTCATTACGGGCATAATAGGGGATATCTTACTGATGTCACAACATATTTAAGGCATGTTAACTTAGGAAACCTGTATATGGCTCTTATGGTTACCCGTTACGCATCCTTCGCGTTCGGTTCGTTTTATGTAACTAGTTTGCATAAATTGACCGAAACGGGCAAAACCTTATCATTTTTGTCTCAAAATCCAGAATGTGTTTAGTTTACCCATATTATACAAGTCTTCAAACTTGTCAGGTCTAAATCACATTCCATTCCGGTCTTCGCTTATACACGCGTTTGAACCGTATTGTCCGTTGAAAACTAACCGGTCTAAGCTTAAGCTTAATTAAAGACCCGTTAGGAATCTAATAGGTTATTATAAACCTTTGTTCCAGAATAGGAGACCCAGTAAAAGCTACACGCACTTGCTATTTGTGATTTATACTTGCAAAGGTAAATACTTTTAACTTATTTTCCCTATACGGGCTTGGGGTATGGTATATAAAATACCGCTTGGTCGGGCATTGAATCTTTAATCGAATAGAGGTTAAACCATTGATATGCTCCGTTTGGAAATGTTTTGTTTGCTTAAAGCCTTTGGGGGGTTAATGACCATGTCCCGGATATCCTTAGCATCATTTTACGAAATGGCCACGACCTAAGCACAGGGTGTAGGCGTACACCCGTCAGTGCCTAAATAAATAATGTGGTGTGTCTATTAATCTTTAACCCGGCAAAAAAAAACCGGGCTACTGAACGCATAAGAAACATGTAATTCTTTTACAAGATTATATTCAAATAATTATCCCAAGTTATAAAAAGTTTTGTGCCACGTGCATTCAAATCAATTTTATTAAACTTTTCAAAATGAGTCAGTTAAATTGTATTTACCAGTGTAAACTGACGTACTTTCCCAAAAAGGTTAAGTGCAGGTACTACTTGAACTAGGCTGGCTTTCTCCTAGCGTCCACAATAAGTCTCGCAAGCTTGGATGTCATAAAACTGTTGAACAATGTCTCCTTTTTATTTTGATCCGCCTGTGGATCTATTTCAACTATATCGTGATACTTAATATTACAATTTATTAAAGTTGAAATGAATATATCTTTCCTTCCGCTGTGCATTTATATATTGTGTTGTTTGACTATGATGATATCAACTACGTCACGATACTCCCCACCGGGCCCACCGGTAATACGTGGAAATATCGGGGTGTGACAGGTTGGTATCAGAGCCAACATTGAGTGAATTAAACACTAGTCTTTTGTGTTTAATCTCAGTTACACAATTGCACATTCCTCGAATTTTCGAGTCTAGACAAAGAACATAGGACAAATCCTGATTTTGTTTTATTTTGTCTTTTATATTATTCTTTGTTGTTATCTTTGTTTATGTTGACAGGTCTAAATATGCCGCCAAGATTCTTCAGAAGAAAGGGAAAGTCACCTGTAACAGGCCACGACCAGGAGGTCGGGCCTTCTCAAAGACGAACCTCACCCGTCAACATACATACCAGTCCATAGGGAGACTGGAGGGCACATCTACAGCCAGCGAGGCGATCTGTCTCGTTAGCTTCGTCACCTTCGTCACCTTCTTACTTACACTCTTTTGGACCCCATTCAGAAAATGAGCCCGAAAACCCACAGCCTTCATTTATCCCTCTCCAGAGGTCCAACTCTCGTCACTCTTTTGATAACCCGTCTCATATCTTTCGAAGCCGGTTCAACCCGGCAAACTACCTCGAGGAACCAGTGGGTGTTAACCCATTGGGACCTGAAGATCATTTTTCTGGAGATCACGCCATGGATATGGATGAGGATACTGACCCTACCGAACCACCGACTGGTACCCCCACACATCCCATAGAAATTTCTAATGGGTCATCTTTTCATGGATCACCTTACCGTGGTCCAGATAGCTACCAAGCAAGATTCAACCAGTTCGAATGGTATTTCACACCCTCCTACCATTCAACGCCTCAGCAGCAGCAGCAATCGGATCCTTCCAGGGATTCTCGCTTTGTGGCAGTTACCCCGCCACCACCACCACCGAGGCGAAGGAGAACAAACGCACGAATGTCCGTGCAAGGAAGAGGAGTGCATATCAGCACCCCCCAACCATCGAGTAGCAACCACTATCCGGCGCTCCGAGAAGACCAGCAGTTTGGGGGACCTTCAAACCCCAACCCAGAAGTGAACTCTGCACCTGTCATGCCACCACCGTTGGGCTTTGACAACCCAATTCCCACGTACACTGGCCCAGCAACGTATAATCCCTTTGAGCAGCCGGCTCACACCAGCTTCAATTATGCTGAGATCGACCCATACCTAGCGGCGTGGAACTACAATGCTCTTAACCCCGAAGGGCCCTACGGAGCTCCTTGGGGAGTTGGATACCCAGCTTACGGATACCAACAACAGCCATCTCTTCGACCTCCACATCAGCCGCAACCGCAGCCGCATGTACCTCGGTTTTCCCCGCCAGAACGCGAGGAAATTCTCCAAAGACTGGACCAGGTTGAACAGGAAGTTCACATAGATCGCAGGGAATGACAAGGTTTCTTCAAGGGATTAACAAATTTAATAAAAGGAAAGAGCAAGAAAGACCATTGAATCCTTCAATCGTTGGTTGTATTTCCTTGTTTTCAATTAAGCCCCTGCGTGGGCCTGTCTTTCTGTTTTAACCCCTGCGTGGGTATGTTTTGTTTGTTAAGCCCCTGCGTGGGCAAGTCTTTTGTTTGACCCCTGCGTGGGTATATTTGTGTGTTTAAGCCCCTGCGTGGGCATGTTATTTTGGTAGAAGTCCCGTTAGGGCAGACTCATATTTTTTTTTTAAATTATGTGATGGAGTTGTTAGTTTAAATTTTCATTTTATTTATATGCATAAACATAAAAGGTGAAATAAATAGAATAACATTCCTACTAAAAGATCTACCATTATAATAAAATAGCAAAATCTAAAAAGGACAGACCTAGCCATGTATCACCTTAAGACAGGGCCAAGATGGTAGTTCCACAATTAGATTCAGATCCATATTAACATCTCAATGTAGGAATGTTCTGCGTTAAATATTAGAAAGAATCTTAAAAGGTAAAACCTAGCTTGTATGTCATTATCAGACCTGGCCAATATGGTAAAACCTGTTTTAAAAAGATTCAAATCCCTGATAACATCTGCAAACATATTAACATTCTTGGCTAATGTGATCCGCAAAATCACACATGCCACCCTTGTGTTGAATTAACCCAAATTCTTTATTATTAACTAAACATCCGATTGTGATGTAAATGCCTACGGGCTATAATTATTGTCATATAAGACAAAAGACAGTCGTAAATAAACTCCCTGTCAAAAAAGGTAATGAACTTGGATTCAAACCTTAATGCCTCGATTCCATAAAATCTGGGCTTATGAACCAAACATGTCCACGTGACTAGGCCTTTTGTGCCATTACTAACTTATAAATTAGGATTATGATAAAGATCCTGAATAATTATATATTTTTCAAATTAACTAAAATTGCTATTAAAACCATGGTTAATAAATCGTCAAGAACGATAGTACTGTTTAGGCTTCTAAATAAACCTTGTCCTTACTTTCTTTATGTAGGAATTAAAGCTACATGACTAGGTCAGAAGAGGGAAACAGTCATCCGGTGGAAAACCATGAAAATACTAAGATACATGTGACCGGTGCGGAGTTGCAAGCATTAGTAGATAATGATGTTACAAAAGCTATAGAGCGGCACTATAACGAATCAAGCGGGACCCGAAGTAGGACCCTATCCGCACCGCATTCCATGCCTAAGACACAATCAGAGGCTCACAGCAAGCCACCCTCCAAGAAAGATGAGCCAAAGAGGGATGATGATCGACATTCCTCAAAACAAAATAGTGTTCCATCCAAGAGGATAGTATTTGATGATAAACCACGTACCAAGTCCTGTACTTATAAATACTTTGTTCCTTGTAAACCCTGGGATTTTACTGGTGAAAAGGGGGCAATTGATTGCATGACATGGTTGGATGAAATGGATACCGTGGTTGATATCAGCGGGTGCGCTGATAAGGATGTAGTAAAGTTTGTATCTCAATCGTTCAAAGGTGAGGCCTTAGCCTGGTGGAGATCGTTGATTCAAGCTACTGGGAAGATTCCACTGTACAATATGACATGGGAACAATTTGTTACCCTCATCAAGGAGAACTACTGTCCTCAGCATGAGGTTGAAAAGATTGAGTCAGATTTTCTATCATTGGTAATGAAAAATCTAGATTGCCAAGCTTACCTTACGAGCTTTAATACAATGTCAAGGTTGGTTCCTTATCTTGTGACCCCGGAACCCAAAAGAATAGCTCGTTTCATTGGGGGTTTAGCCCCATAGATTAAGGCAAGTGTAAAAGCCTCTCGGCCAGCTACATTCAGGTCTGCAGCTGATATATCCTTGTCCCTCACATTGGACGCGGTCAGGCAGAGATCGCTAAGGAACACGGATGCCGAGAAAAGGAAGCGTGAAGATGACAATTCACGACGGTCAGACAAGAAGCACAGGGGAAACAATGACCACAAGAAGGGGTCTGGATCTAAGAAGGATGGGAATCAATCTGGAGATAAGCCCAAGTGTAAGGTTTGTAAGAAGCACCATTTTGGGAGGTGCAGACTCGAGTCGAAATCCCAGTCACAGCCGAGAGCTTGTGGGATTTGCAAGTCTTCTGAGCACAAGACCTTAGACTGTAAGAAAATCAAGGATGCTACGTGCTACAATTGCAGTGAAAAAGGACACATCAAGTCCAATTGCCCAAAGATCACCAAGAAAACTGAGGATGGGAAAAAGACCAATGCTAGGGTCTTCAGGATGGATGCAAAGGAAGCTGTTCAGGACGACAATGTGATCACAGGTACCTTCCTCATAAATGATGTTTATGCGAGAGTCCTATTTGATTCAGGAGCTGATAAATCATTTGTAGATAATAAGTTTTGTAAGTTACTGAATTTACCTGTTAAAACCTTAAGTGTGAAATATGAAGTGGAATTAGCTGATGGCACCTTAGAAACCGCCTCAACCGTATTAGATGGATGTTTCATCTCCATTAGGAACCACTCCTTTCCACTATCCTTACTTCCTTTAAAGTTAGCCAGTTTCGACATCGTTTTAGGCATGGACTGGTTATCTCATAACCAGGCCCAGATCGTATGCAACAAGAAGCAAGTATTAGTCAAGACCCCGTCTGGTGAGCCACTTACCATTCAGGGGGATACCCAGTATGGATTTCCTGAGCAAGTGTCTATGCTCAAGGCATCTAGATGCCTAAAGAAGGGTTGTGTCATTTATATGGCACAGGTTACTATTGATGAGCCGAAACCTAAGATAGAAGACATCCTCGTCATTTCTGAATATCCTGAAGTTTTCCCTAAAGAACTATCTAGGTTACCACCAGATAGGCAAGTGGAATTCTGAATTGACATCATCCCCGGAGCAGCACCTGTTGCTAGAGCACCTTATAGGTTGGCACCAACAGAGATGAAGGAGTTGAGGACGCAGTTAGATGATCTGCTAGCCAAAGGTTTCATTAGACCTAGTTCGTCTCCTTGGGGAGCGCCGATCTTGTTTGTCAAGAAGAAGGATGGATCGATGCGTCTGTGCATCGATTACCGTGAGCTTAATAAAGTCACTATCAAGAATAGGTATCCTTTGCCCAGGATCGATGATCTGTTCGATCAATTGCAAGGGGCAAGCTACTTTTCTAAGATTGATTTGAGGTCAGGCTATCATCAATTGAAGGTTAAGGAAGAAGATGTACACAAAACTGCATTTAGGACTCGTTATGGTCATTACGAGTTCCTAGTGATGCCTTTTGGGCTCACTAATGCACCTGCCGCATTCATGGATCTCATGAATCGCGTCTGCAAGCCCTACTTGGACAAATTTGTCATTGTCTTCATTGACGACACTCTCATTTACTCAAAGAACCAAGCTGACCATGAAAAACATCTTCGCTGTATACTTAAACTTCTACATCATGAAAAACTCTACGCCAAATTTTCGAAGTGTGAATTTTGGCTTCGAGAAGTCCAATTACTTGGACATGTGGTTAGTGAACGTGGTATCCAAGTAGATCCCGCTAAGGTGGAAGCAGTTATGAATTGGCACGAGCCAAAGACGTCCACTGAGATTCGCAGCTTTCTAGGGCTAGCAGGATACTACAGGCGATTTATTGAAAACTTCTCAAGAATTGCAGCACCCCTGACTTTACTCACCCGCAAGAATAGCAAGTTTGATTGGGGGCCTAAGCAGCAAGAATCTTTCGATATTTTGAAGCAGAAGTTGAGCAACGCTCCTGTATTGACGTTGCCTGATGGAATTGATGAATTTGTGGTATATTGTGATGCATCACACACCGGAATGGGCTGTGTGCTTATGCAGAAAGGCAAGGTCATTGCCTATGCTTCACGACAGTTAAAGGTGCATGAGAAGAACTACACCACCCATGACTTGGAGCTGGGTGCCATTGTATTTGCACTAAAACTATGGAGGCATTACCTATATGGAACCAAGTGTGTGATCTACTCGGATCACAAAAGCCTTCAACACTTGTTCAATCAGAAGGACTTGAACATGAGGCAGCGACGCTGGATGGAAACTTTGAATGATTATGACTGTGAGATAAGATACCATCCAGGCAAGGCAAATGTGGTTGCTGATGCCTTAAGCAGGAAGGAAAGAGTGAAGCCTATAAGGATCAATGCCAAGAGCATTGAGATAAAGAATAGTTTGAACGAAAGGTTGTTAGCTGCACAGAAGGAAGCTGTGCTGGAAGCTAACTATCCCGATGAAAAGCTAGGAGTAACTGAAGAACAGTTATCTTATGGCAAGGACGGAATTTTGAGACTAAATGGACGAATTTGGGTTCCAGTTTATGGAGGACTTCGGGATGTTATCCTCCAGGAAGCCCACAGTTCTAAATATTATGTTCATCCTAGAGCTGATAAGATGTACCAGGATCTGAAGGCAAACTATTGGTGGATAGGCTCGAAAAATTCTATAGCTGCTTATGTAGCAAAATGTTTGACGTGTGCACAAGTCAAAGCTGAACATCAGAAGCCGTCAAGTTTGCTACAACAGCCTGAACTTCCCACATGGAAGTGGGAGATGGTGACAATGGATTTTATCACCAAGTTGCCAAAGACAAGGAAAGGAAATGATACTATATGGGTGATAGTAGATAGACTGACTAAGTCAGCACATTTCCTACCCATTAAGGAAACTTATAGCTCCGACATGTTAGCCCAATTGTACGTAGATAAGATTGTATCTCTGCATGGCGTACCAGTATCAATTATCTCTGACAGAGATACCAGATATACATCACATTTTTGGAAAAGTTTCCAACAGTCTTTGGGCACGCGCTTGAATTTTAGTACAACTTACCATCCTCAGACAGATGGGCAGAGTGAGCGTACCATCCAAACTTTGGAAGACATGCTTCGTACATGTGTAATTGATTTAGGTGGCAGTTGGGATAACCACCTGCCACTGATCGAGTTCTCCTATAACAATAGCTATCATACGAGCATTAAGGCTGCGCCTTTCGAGGCATTATATGGTAGAAAATGTAGAACGCCTATTTGTTGGGCGGAAGTAGGAGAAGTTCAATTATCAGGACCGGACTTAGTCTTTGAAACGACGGACAAGATTGTCCAGATTCGTGACTGCCTGAAAGCTGCCAGGGATAGGCAGAAAAGTTATGCTAATAAAAGGCGAAAACCTCTAAAGTTTGAGGTTGGCGATAAGGTTTTGCTAAAGGTATCACCCTGGAAGGGAGTGATGCGATTTGGTAAGAAAGGTAAGTTAAGCCCAAGGTATATAGGACCATTCGAGATCATCGAATGTGTCGTGTCAGTGGCTTACAAGTTAAACTTACCTGAAGAGCTCAGTGGTATTCATAACGTATTCCACGTCTGCAATCTGAAGAAATGCCTAGCTGACGAATCGCTAGTCATACCACATACGGATGTGCATATAGATGAGAGCTTGAAATTTGTGGAAAAACCATTGTCGATTGAGGATCGACATGTAAAGAAGCTTCGAAGGAAGCATGTGCCTATTGTAAAGGTCAAATGGGATGCCTGCAGAGGTCCCGAATACACGTGGGAGGTAGAGTCCACAATGAAAGAAAAGTACCCTCAATTGTTTCAGTAAATCTCGAGGTCGAGATTTCTTTTAAGGGGGGTGAGGATGTAACACCTCGAAAATTCATGTCCAATATTATATTGACACGTGTCACGGACTTTAAACGTGTAAAGAATTAAGTTAGAGGGACTGAAGTTGACAAAAAAGGAATATATGTGTATAAAAGGATTCAAAGTATCAACAACGGATAAATATACTCTAAAATAGCCCTACATGATGTTTATACCTTCAAACGAATAAATCATGGATCATACGAAGCTAAATATGAAAGAAAGTGAGAGATTACAAACTACAGGGGTTAAATGTGTCAACATGTATAACGTATACCTCTGAGTGACCTTTTAGCAAACCCGAAGCTTTGTAACGATTAAATATGCTCACTAGAATATGTGATAAAAATTTCACAAAGTTTCGATTAAGTATGAGAAAGTTATGACAATATTCGTATATGAGGGGTTAAAAGCGTCAACGTTGAAATTCAAGGCTTTACGGGTGATCACAAAGTTAACCAAGGACTTAATGGTGTTTGATAATCCCTTGGAATCCTTAAAAGTAAAGTTAGAGGGCTAAAAATGCAATAAACAAAGTTAAAACCACGTTCAAAAGGACCAGGGACTGAAATGTAATTGTTTAAAACTTGTTTGGCTGGTTCTGGGAGGCCAGGCGGCCCGCGTAAGAGTACCTTATGGGCTTACGCGGCCTGCGTGATAGTGCCAGCGACAGAAAACTCCTGGAAGCTGCCAGTTCAGGTCTGTAACCGACTTTAAAGGCTTGTTTTCTTATACCAGGGGCTCCCCAATGGTATTACATGCATAGAGGGCACTTGTCTTGATCTCATAACATCAGTAGAGTTGCTTGGCATGATCCTAGATGATTAAAATTCATATATATAGAGCCCCTTAGTTGCAACTCTTGTGCCATTCATTTGCAAACTCTCATAAAGCTAACTTCTGGAGCTCCTCTGATCAGCAACAAGTTTTCTTAGGCTTCCTAGTCGTGCTTAGGACCTTTGTAAGTGTCCTTAACCCTTCCTAATTCCGTTTAGCTTAGTTAAATAGCTAAAAGTCAAACCGTCGTAATTAAGGTTTGACTTTGAGATTAATTAAAATATGTTCTGTCAAATCTCGAATTAAAAGTACCTATAAGTAGGTAATTATATGGGTAATAAACCCTTAAAAGGGTACCCTCTGATTTCTACTCTAACTATGTCAATTGTCGGGTCAAATCTAACTTTAAAAAGTCAACAGAATACTTATTTTCAAATTAATACATAATTAACAATGTAGGATCCATGTAACCTGTTTTATCATTAATATAACTTGGTAATTAATGTAAGAACATGTCTAAACATGCTCAACCCGACAATTTTCAGTTTAGACTCGGTTCGGAACCGAAAGGCGCATAAATTGACTTTTGCATTGACTTTCGATTCTGACCCATTGTAGCATGTTTTAGAAATGCCTTAGAGCCCTATTAGGACCAGGTTTCATGTTAGTATAACCCTCTGTGATTATACACCTTGGTTCAATAGATATCCGATTCACATGCATGTTTCCGTTAAATGCTTATATGTTGACCATTATGCCCAAATGACCTTAAAATATGATTTTTGAAAATGTAAAAGAGTAGACACCTTAATTACTGATTCATAAACTTGTACCTAAAATTTGATATCAGTTTGAGGTCTAGATTAGGAGTTATGCTCATTAGCGTAATTAGAAGGCTTTTTATGAATTAAATGGCATAATTAGCATATAGCCTATCTAAACCCGATTTTAATATCAAACTTTTTACCCACTGATGTAAAATAATATTTTGAGATTTTTAAATATTTTTAATTAATTTTAGGCTGAGCATAACATAGGGTTGTAGCTTTAGTTCGGTTAATGCCGGTTTTGCCCTTTTTGGATATAAAATGAGTTTTACAAATCTTTTTGAACCCAAACCTTTTGCTACTGATTTTATATGATAAATAAATTATTTTAAACCTTATGGAATAATAAAAATATCAGCTTTCTATATAGAACCCGAAAATGGCTCTAAATCGCATTTTTAAGCGTTTTTAACGCATAGTATGTATTAAAACTATTTTAAACATATAAGGTTTGATACCTACTGATATTTTAAGTATATTTTTATACTTTGACAGTAAGCTAAAATTTTAAACTCAGAATTCCAGTTTTGACCTTTTTAGCCTATGTGAAATTACCAAAATACCCCTAAGGTGCATAGTTTGGTTTTAAATGATAAATTTCACATCTATCTAGTACCCTACTGTTATAACTTGTTAAATTAAGTATATTTACTAAATGAATCAGACCTGTAACTCAGATTAATAATTAAACTCTTTTATAACCTTTTAAATGACCAAAATGCCCTTACGAGGCATAATTTGAGTTTAAATTCATTACGGGCATAATAGGGGATATATTACTGATGTCACAACATATTTAAGGCATGTTAACTTAGGAAACATGTATATGGCTCTTATGGTTACCCGTTACGCATCCTTCGCGTTCGGTTCGGTTTATGTAACTAGTTTGCATAAATTGACCGAAACGGGTCAAACCTTATCATTTTTGTCTCAAAATCCAGAATGTGTTTAGTTTACCCATATTATACAAGTCTTCAAACTTTTCGGATCTAAATCACATTCCATTCCGGTCTTCGCTTATACATGTGTTTGAACCGTATTGTCTGTTGAAAACTAACCGGTCTAAGCTTAAGCTTAATTAAAGACCCGATAGGAATCTAATAGGTTATTATAAACCTTTGTTCCAGAATAGGAGACCCAGTAAAAGCTACACGCACTTGCTATTTGTGATTTATACTTGCAAAGGTAAATACTTTTAACTTATTTTCCCTATACGGTCTTGGGGTATGGTATATAAAATACCGCTTGGTCGGGCATTGAATCTTTAATCGAATAGAGGTTAAACCATTGATATGCTCCATTTGGAAATGTTTTGTTTGCTTAAAGCCTTTGGGGGATTAATGACCATGTCCCGGATATCCTTGGCATCATTTTACGAAATGGCCACGACCTAAGCACGGGGTGTAGGCGTACACCCGTCAGTGCCTAAATAAATAATGTGGTGTGTCTATTAATCTTTAACCCGGCAAAAAAAAACCGGGCTACTGAACGCATAAGAAACATGTAATTCTTTTACAAGATTATATTCAAATAATTATCCCAAGTTATAAAAAGTTTTGTGCCACGTGTATTCAAATCAATTTTATTAAACTTTTCAAAATGAGTCAGTTAAATTGTATTTACCAGTGTAAACTGACGTATTTTCCCAAAAAGGTTAAGTGCAGGTACTACTCGAACTAGGCTGGCTTTCTCCTAGCGTCCACAATAAGTCTCGCAAGCTTGGATGTCATAAAACTGTTGAACAATGTCTCATTTTTATTTTGATCCGCCTGTGGATCAATTTCAACTATATCGTGATACTTAATATTACAATTTATTAAAGTTGAAATGAATCTATCTTTGCTTCCGCTGTGCATTTATATATTGTGTTGTTTGACTATGATGATATCAACTACGTCACGATACTCCCCACCGGGCCCACCGGTAATACGTGGAAATATAGGGGTGTGACATTAAGGCTGCTCGGGATGGTGCGGAGCAGCTTAAAAAAGAGAAAGTTGCTTTTGAGCAGTATAAGCAGGCTGTGGCTTGGGCTACAACCGCTGGTCTTAAACAGGTTCGTACTCTTGCTAAGTTGCTTTCTGATGAGCGCAAAAGTTGAAGGGAAGCGTGCGCTCGAGAAAATGAAAAACTTTACCGTGTTCACCAGAAGGTCACTAATCTCAAAGCAGCGAATGCTGCTTTGATGAAGGAGAAGGCCGCAGCTGAGGCGGTTTCCAGTGAGGCCAAAGAGGCGGAGGGCCACGCTGCCAAGGCTCTTGAAGAGGCAAATGTTGACCGCAACCGTTTGAACAAAGTTGCTGAGGATCTCAAGGTATGGGTTGCGTTTACTCTTGAATTTGTATTCTTGTTTCACAAGTATAACTGACTATCTTTGTATACTTGTGTTTTCTTTGTTGAAAGGCTGAAGTGCAGAACCGGGTGATCATTATTGAGGAGGTCACTGCCCGCGCAGCTGAGGCTGAAGCGCGGGCAAGGGAGGCTGCTGAGGCTAGGGATAGCCTGATTTCTTCTTTTGAGCAGCTTAAGGCAGACCGTGAGTGGATGCGTGATCATGGTATCGGGCATGTAAGTAACAGGTGCCTTTGTTGCCTTTAGGTTTTGCTTTTGTTTACCTTTTCTCCTTGTGTGTTTGAAGATTATTGGAACCGTTCTTGACGCGCCCGAGAATACAGCTGCTGTAAATGAGCTTAGTGAGCGCGCGCGGGAGGCGGGTTTCAAGGCTGGTTACGCTCGGTGTATTAGCCATATGAACCCGTTGTATCAAAGCAAATTTACTGATGAACAATCTGGGTTCCAAGGCGTAGATACCGAAGCGCGGCTTGCTGCAACTATCGAGGCGTACAACAACCTGTCCATTTCCGCTATTGCTGACATTGATAAATGCTTGGAAGCGGAATATTACGTGGACCGCTTGCGGTTGTTGTACGGTGATCCGGAAGAGGAAGAAGAGGAAGAAATTGCTGGAAGTGGCAAGGGTGGTGCGGGTACCAGCGGTACAAAGGAAGATTAGGTTGGCCTGCGTGCCCTTCTTTTTTATTTCCTCTTCATTGTAAATAGTAGAAAAACTATGTAAATTCCATATGCACCGCATAGGTGTAGATTTTTTTTGGAATACAAGGTTACCCTTTTTATTCAATTTGCACAAGTGTTTTGGCTTCTTGCGTTTGAAGATTGGTGAGTTAATGTTAGGGAAGGCCAATGTTTAAGGCTAGTCGTAACATTATCTCTAAATTTTTCATTTGCGTATCAAGATGATACGCAAGTATATGAATGACTCTGTTGGCTATAAAGCGCGGTTGAGTATTATTAGGATCCCGTAAGGGGGTAGGGATTGTAAAGCTTTTGTAACCCGTATGTGCGTATCCAGCCGGATAGACATTGATATTTCGCTTTTGCTGGCCTATTACAATTCTTGCGTGTGGTCACCACTTTGTATGGGTATCGCGAATGATGATTTTGCGAATCTGTTTTTGCAAATACCGCAAAGTGGAGCACGCATTTGTAATAGAAGTAATAAACAATATTGCATTGAATCGTTCATTTATTTATTTGCAAATGGCCTACGGCCCGATAGGTTACATGGAAATGTAAAAACATGGCTTACATGTAACAGCGTCGAAGCTGCTGTGCATTCCATGTGCGTGCGATTGGTTCATCGTCTAATGTTTGTAGTTTATATGCGCCTTTGCCCAGGACCTCTTGGATGAGGTAGGGTCCTTCCTACTTGGGGGCAAGTTTCCCTGGCGTTCCGCATTAGACGCTTCGTTATCGCGAAAGACGTAGTCTCCCGGGTTGAAGGTACAAACGCGAACGCGTGAATTGTAGTTCTTTTCAAGCTTGGTCTTGTACTTGGCCTCGTTGATGGCAGCATTTTCACGCCTTTCTTCTAGGAGATCCAAGTCAAGCCTGCGTTCATCGCCGTTGTCTATCTTGTTGATAACCAACATTCGCGGTGAGGGGAGACCTACTTCAGTGGGGATCACCACTTCTAAGCCGTAGACCAGGCTGAAGGGTGTCTCACCGTTACTTGTCTTTGGGCTAGTCCTGTGAGCCCATAAGATACTAGGGAGTTCATCGACCCAGCTGCGTCTGGCTGTTCCCAAACGTGCCTTTATGCCTTCGACTAAACTTTTATTGATACTCTCGACTTGGCCATTTCCTTGCGGATGAGCCACTGATGAGAATATGTGTTCAATGTTTAACTATTCTAGCCATTTTTGGAAGTCATCGGCGGTGAAGTTGGTGCCGTTGTCAGTAACGGTGCACATTGGTAGGCCGAAACGGCAGATGATATGTTCCCAAATGAATTTCCTTGTTATCATAGCGGTGGTGGAGGCGAGTGGTTTTGCCTCTACCCATTTCATGAAATAGTCGACAGCTACTATGATAAAATTTACTGCACCTGGTGCGTCTGGAAATGGTCCCACCACATCGATTGCCCATTTTTGAAATGGCCATGCGGTGGTGACCGGGATCAGGTTGTTCTTGGGGCGTAAGGTTTGGGGAGCATGCCGCTGACAATTAAAACACTTGCGCAAGACTTTGACCGCGTCCAGGTGCATACCGGGCCAGTAGTACCCGGCATTCATAATTTTGGCCACTACCATGCGTGGGCCTGCGTGTATGCCACATATCACTTCGTGTATCTCTCTGATTAGGTATGTGGCATCTTGGGGGTCGATGCATCGTAGGAGTGGCCCCAGGTATGACTTACGGTATAAAATACCGTCTCCCATTTGATAATGGCATGCTTTATACTGCAGTTTGCGTGCCTCTGCTTTACTTTCGGGAGTAACACCTGATTGCAAGTATGCAATGATTGGTGTTATCCAGGACGTTGTTTCGTACTGGATGACGTTGACCTGGCGGAGGGGTACTGAGGGATTCTGCAGAACCTCGATGCGTATCTTCTTTGCCAGGTGTTGGAAGCTAGTGGATGCGAGTTTCGAAAGTGCATCCGCAGGTTTGTTTTCACTCCTGTTGATATGGCGAATATTGAAGGAAGTGAACTTTGATTTCAGTTGCAGGGCTTGTTCGAGGTAGAGGATCATGATGTCGCCTTTTTGCGGCATAGTCGCCGCGCACTTGTCCTGCAACTAATAGTGAGTCGACGTGTGCCTCCAGGTGCTGGACGCCGAGTTTGACTGCCAGACGTAGCCCTGCTAGTAGAGCTTCGTATTCTGCCTCGTTATTTGTGCTTTTGAAATCGAGGCAGATTGCGTAGGTGAGCTCTTGGCCATCGGGGCTGACGAGTCGCAGACCTGCACCCGCACCATCCTCATTGGATGCACCATCGGTAAATAGTGCCCAGGTATCTGAGGAGGATGGTGGTGGTGTAGGGTTTTGTTCTTCTTCGCATTCTTGGATGCGATTTGCCGGTATTTCGGCAACAAAATCAGCTAGAACCTGACCTTTGATCGCGGGGTGCGGGGTGCGGCTTATAGGTTAATGTGTGCGCGCCCAGTTCAATGGCCCATTTTGCTAATCTCCTAGAGATGTCGGGCTTAGAGAGGATCGGCCCGATCCTGTAATTGGTTAATACGGTGATGACGTGATTTACAAAGTAACGTCGTAACCGTCTTGATGCGTGCACCAGTGCGAGTACCAATTTTTCCATGATGGAATATCTTGTCTCTGGGTCGTTTAGCATTTTGCTGATGTTTGAACTCCCTCACGCTCCACGATGAGTACCACACCTACCGCGTTGTCTGTGGCAGATAGGTACAGGATAAGCGGTTCTTCTTTGCGTGGTGCAGTTAGAGTTGGGAGTTGAATCAGACACTCTTTCATCTCCCGGAAAGCGTTTTCAGCCTCTGCGGTCCACTGGAATTTTTCCTTTTTAAGCAGTTCCGCAGGGTCTTGATGAAAGGATAAGATTTAGCTGCATGATTGGCCAAGAATCTATTCAGTGCGGCCAGCCTGCCAGCTACTCGTTTCATTTCTTTCTTTGTGGAAGGCGATGGCATGCGTTCGATCGCCTGAACTTTTTCCGGGTTTACCCTGAATTCATCTTTGGTGACGATGAATCCAAGGAACTTGCCTTCCTCCATTCCAAACGAGCATTTCCCTGGATTGAGCTTCATATTGACGCTTCGCAGAGTTTGGAATGTTCTTTCGATATCATTGAGCATGGTATCCTCCTCCATGCTCATGACGACTAGGTCGTCCATGTAGATCTCGACACTTTTGCTGATTTGATTACCAAAAGTGTCGTTCATCAATTTTTGGTAGTTTGCGCCCGCGTTGCGCAACCCGAACGGAATTTTTGTATAACAGTAATTCCCGTTAGGTGTGCGGAATGCCGTTTTATCTTCGTTCTCGATTGCCATCTGTACTTAGTGATAACCTTTGTAACAATCGAGGAAACACTTCCATCGAAACGGGGCGAGGTTATCGACTTTTTCGTCGATCTCTGGAAGCGCATAACAATCCTAGGGGCAGGCTTTGTTGAGATCTTTATAATCGATGCACATGCGCCAACCACCGGTTGGTTTTTCTACCATGACTGGGTTAGATAACCAAGTCTGGTACTTGACTTCCCGCAGGATGCCTTGGATCACCGGCTTGATACCTGGCAAGGTATTCAAGAAATGTTGCGCAATTTCGCGTGGCACCCCTGTCATGTCTGCGGGTGTCCACGCAAAAATATCTTGGTTCCTGAAGAGGAGCTGCTTTAGGAGCGCTCTGATGCTGTGAGACAAGGCGTGGCCTAACGTGAGCATTTGCTCTGGGTTTCTTGCGTTAAGAACCCATTTTTCTAGTTGAGTGTTGGGGGTAGGCCTTGCTATCTTGGTCGGACGCAGCTCGTCCGTGGACATAACCTCTCGGCGAGCATAGATTATTGCGACCCCTGTTTCGGTTGGGAAACCGATAGCAGAATTGGGTACGGACGTAATCATGTTGAAATCGCCTTGGGATTACCGCCCAAGAAGTACGTCGTATCGGGAGGTGTGAGGTAAAACCATGAAGTTTACCTCTTCCGTTCGTGTGTGCCTTCCGTTGGTGAGGCGCACAGGAAAAGTGATTTGGCCTAGGGGGAATACGGTTTCCCCCGCGAACCCGGCCAAGGGGTAATCTACCGGCTGCAACCGATCTTTGTCTTCTTGATCGAACTGATTGAAGCACTGCTCGTATATAATGTCGGAAGTACTGCCTGGATCGATGAAAAATCGCTCCGTACAGTAATGAGCCAGGTGGCCTGTAATGACGACGACGCACCTGTCGCGCGGTCCGCCTCGGACTTTTGGAAAGATGACTTGTTCGTCTTTCCAGTCATTGTCCGGTCTTCTTGCCGCCCTGCGCGGCTTTCCGCGTCCTCCATTGATCATGTGGGTTGAGGCCACGTACATGGTCCTTTTACCCGAGGAGGGGCCCTCGTTGTGGGGGGTGATGCGCTTGTTTTGCTTTTGCGCGGCTGGCAACAAATGTTGCAACTTCCCCTCCTTTAGGGCTCACTCAATCTCCAGCCAGAGACTAATGCAGTTGTTGGTTGTGTGGCCCGAGTCCTTGTGATACTCACAGTAAAGTGTGAGATCCTGATTCTCTTTGGACTTCATTGGTTAGGCCGGTCGCAAGAATTGTGCGTCCGTGAGGAGTACGTCACTTGGCAATTGGTTGATCTCGGTCCAATTACGGTCCCGAGATTCTTTTTTTGATGCCCGGTCATCGCGTTAGGCATTGATCGTTGCCCTTGCGTCGGGCTGGTGACTACGGGGGACGTACGGTTTGGAATCGCTGCCGCGATTCCACGTGTCCCGGTTGCACTTGTTGTTGCGCTTGGAGTCTTGGCGGGAGGTCTGGCCTTCCGCTTGGGGCTGTGCTCTGGTAGTATGCGGTTTGAGAGACCGTTGAGTTTGGGCGTACGTCTTGACCGCGGCCATGACGTCGTCCCATTTTTCTGGCAAGCCCTCCTTGACTGAGATGGTCATAACCATTTCCTCGTCCTTGACGGCTCGAATGAAATGTTTTCGTGCCATTTGGTCTGCAACACCGCCTATCTCGAGACACTCTTTGTTGTAGCGGATGACAAACGATTCCAGAGTTTCGTTGTCTCCGCGCCAGATGTTTATGACGTCCATAGAATCACGTTTGTGACGTCGCTGCTGGCTTAAATGTGGAGGAACCTTGCTTGCAGGTCCTCAAATGAAGCCAGTGATCCAACTGGCAAAGAATCAAACCAAGCCCTCGCCAGACCAGTGAGGGTCTGGGGGAAAAAATGACACCAAGTGGCCTCATCCCACTTACCGTTGCACCCGGCGCCGGTGAAGATGTTCATGTGATCGTCTGGGTCGGACGAACCATTGTATTTCCCGATCGTTAGTGGGAATTTGGTCGTGGTGACGTCGGAGTGGGCAATCTCCGGGACGAATTTAAAGTTTTCGGCCGCGGATTTTGGTCTGTAGGGCTGGATTTGGTTGCGCTTTGCAGCGCGGAGGTATGTCGTGCGGGGTTGAGTGGGAGGAACATAATTGTGCCCTCCCGGTCTGCTGTTGGTTGTGTGGGACTCCTCGCAGTATGTATAGTCGTCCGGATTGGTACGGCCATACCCCTCATTATGGGATTGTGGTCCCAGGCGGCTGTGGATGCCGGAGCCGCGGTGGGCTGTAGACTGCCACCTAGTTTCGCCATGGGGGCCTAGGCAGCTATGTATAGGGCCCCTGCGGCGGGACCCATATGAGGAATCGTCCTCATCAAGTGTGCGGACGTCGCAGTAAGAGGAACCGCGGTCTTCATGCCTATTTCGGGAGGCTGGGTGCGTGGGGGCCCTGTCGTCGTATTGTAAAATACGACCCGCAGGTGTATGTGGTGCCGGGGTAGGCCCGATAGGTATTTGCGCTTCTGCGCAAGCTCTGTATGTTGCGGCCAACATAGCTTGTTGTTGGTCGTACCAGGCATGGAGGTCCATGCCTGGAGGTATCACAGAAGCATACTGTGAAAAGTCTAGTGCGAATGTAGGGGGTGCGCCCCCTTGTGTTGATGTGTCAATGTGGCCAGTATTTGGGGCTGGAGGGGTGGTCCCTGCGGGCCCTGGGTGTGCGGGGTTTAGGTTATCCCCGGTAATGTTGTTTAGACGATCAGACATGATCTTGGGAAAGAAAAAGGAATGTGGAAAAAAGTGCTAAGAGTAGCGGTGGGCACCAATGATGAAACAATGGTTAACCGAGAGGGTTAACTCACTGGTCTCGTCAAGTAGGGTTAATCCCTTCTTTCCGAGGATCGCTGGCTGGATCGTCCGCTAGTTGATCTCCTGCACAAGGAAAAAACCCGTGACTCGTAACAAGGAGGATGGGGTGGGGGTGCTCCTTGTTACCACTCTCCGGCGTGAGAATCAATAATTTGCTTGGGAAGCAAAGTGTGATAGTAGTAGTAGTGAGAGAGTTGTGAAGAGATACCTCAAACCTGGTTTGGGATGGGTACTTATAGCCGAGGAGTGAAGGAGGGTAGTTGAGTGGCTAGTCTGACATCGCACAGCCTCCTGCAGGTGTGTCAGGCCTGTCGGTTACGGTGGTGATGCCACGTCCTGCTGTGGTGTCAGTTTGTTGCTTACATGTGGGCTGACAGGTGACTGTCTTCAGTGCCACTTGCACCGTGGTGTCAGTCCCACTTGCCTCGTAGGCAGGATGCGGTGTCGGGACGCATCGCTGCTCGCGGTAACTGATGTTGTTCCCGCGTTCTTATTCTGGCCAAGACGTATGCGGGATGCGGTGTCGTGCCGCATCGCCGCTTGGTGACTGTTACTGTTGTCCAGATCCCTTGTCGTGACGAAAATGTTCATAGGATGCGGTGCCAGGCCGCATCGCTATGCGTAACATCCGTTTTCGTACTTAAGGTAAGTCTTCTCATACCTTGACCGATTGGATTCGACCGCTGTGTTCGCGCGTGCCCTCACAGACACAGATAAGTTCTTGCTGGTGGGGGTTTTTGATAAGGGTAATGGTCGCTCGCGGTCGTGATGACGCGAGATCTGGGACCATACCCCTTCACAACCTTTAATGTATTAGAAAATAATTTGCCACCACTTTTCCTTTACATCAAAAATAGATATTTTATTATTTTTATAGCTTATTGATTTGAAATTGAGAATTATCATATACATGTATGAGGAAGCCATTGTCGACTGTTTTTAATCACAATTTATGAAGTGTTGCTACTTGCTACAAACATCCTGTACAAGTTCGAAGATGACTGGAATGTTGGCAAGCTTGTGTAGTGATTAGTATCCGGGTCTTCTATTTGTGATGTATAATGTAACTGTCGAATCCCCAAATCCCTGAAGTCGTTCGATGGGTTTGGCGGTACTAACCTTAGATTCGGTGAGCTCCGGTTCAGGTTTGTCATCTTTTCGTCGTAGTGACGGTTCCTCTTGCGGGGTGCCAGGTCTTGGGCTGTAGCCACAGGTAGATCTAGTTAGAGGGCCCGAGGGGGTTCACCCCTGGGCACTCCGACGCTCAAGTCAGTATCTTGTATGATAAAGATAGTTATAAGTGCAAGTAAATGTACATTTTAGTGAGAGGGAGCAGGAGGTGTAAGGGAGAAGGAAGAGGAAGGAAATTGTAACCTCTGATTGTGGGGAAAATGTGTTGTATCCCTTCTTGGAGAAGGGAGTTCTCTTTATATAGTGAGACATTTGGGCCATAGCCCTAATGGGCCGATCCAAGAGTGGGCTTATCAGGACATGGCCCATTCAAACCAACTAAACATACCGAGAAAGACACAAGTGGGCTCGAGCCCAGCCACCAATCTAGGGCGATGAGCCCAGACGAGGAGCCCAAGCGGGGATCCTCGTCGTCAAGTCATCCTTAGTCCCAGTCTATTCACTCATGAATGGGCGCAGGACTTGTTCCAGTCCCTGACAATCTAGGCGGGTCGTTATCCGCCCTTCAACCGTTCCCCCTATCCGTCGGGTAAGCATAGTCTAAGGCACGTCATGCCAAACCAATCTACTTTGTTGTCCTTGGGGTGACCTTGCATTCAGGTGACCCCTTAAGTAGGGTAGCACAATACCTTACTTCAATTTATGCCTCCTTGAAGGCATTTTTTCCAATGCACTTGTTCGATAGTGCTTTTTTATAGCGTTTATGTTATTTAGACCATCTTTGCATATACTTTTTAGATGCATTTCGATTAGAGTACTCGTTCGAGAGTAATTTCTCAAAGGGCATCGACCGGGATGCCTTGTTTACCGTGTTGTACTCTTTGTATTGTGTTCCTCTAATGAGGGTTTTTGTATTGCTTGAACTGTTAAACTTTCTCATGAATTTTCTTTGTACCCTGTTTAAGCCGTTAAGACATTCTATGGGTCGCTCTGTAACTTTTTAAGTTGTTAAAGCTTTGTATAGACCCGCTTTGTGACTCGTTTGAAACTTTGCGTAAGTTTGTTTCGTAGCTTGCTTGAGTTGTTAAAACTTTTCTATGAGTTTGCCTTGTAACGTGTTTGGGTTGCTAAAGCTTTCTATAGTTTGCTTTGTCGCTCGTTTAAGTTGTTAAAGCTTTATATAAGTTTGCTCTGTCACTGGTTTAAGTTGTTAAAGCTTTGTACAAGTTTGCTTCGTAACCTGCTTGGGTTGTTAAAGCTTTCTATAGTTTGCTTTGTCACTCGTTTAAGTTGTTAAAGCTTTATATAAGTTTGTTTCGTAACTTGCTTGAGTTGTTAAAGCTTTATATAAGTTTGCTTCGTAACTTGCTTGGGTTGTTAAAGCTTTCTATAGTTTGCTTTGTCACTCGTTTAAGTTGTTAAAGCTTTATATAAGTTTGCTTCGTAACTTGCTTGAGTTGTTAAAGCTTTATATAAGTTTGCTTCGTAACTTGCTTGAGTTGTTAAAGCTTTGTACAAGTTTGCTTCGTAACCTGCTTGGGTTGTTAAAGCTTTCTATAGTTTGCTTCGTAACTTGCTCAAGTTGTAAAGGCTTTGCCTAGGCCCGCTTTGTAACTTGTTTTAACTTGTTTAAGCTTCTGTTGGGCCTGTTGTCCAATGGCGTTTGGGCCACTTGGACTTTCATATGCCTGCTTCGGCGTTTTTTGGACGTAGTCGACTTAGTCCTAGCCCCACGGCCGGGCTTTGCCTTGTTTTGATTAAGGCGGCATGTCTGTATGCCTATGTACATGTTCATTTTATTGTAAGATCGTTCGGCACGTCTGCCTAGATGATCCTGTTTGACCCGTTAGCAAGGTCCTCAAACCGTTCAGGTTTTTGTTCTTCAAGAAGGGGTGGCATCTTCTCCCTTTGGAGGGATTTTATGAGGCCTTTAAAAACACTTGTTATGTAAAGGGAAACTTCCTATGTGAGTCCTTGTTAAGGGCTCTTTCCTCCCCTGAGGGGTGTTGTAATTCTCTAAAAATGGGTGCCCATGGAATGTGCAACCCTCTACTCTTGGAGAGACTTCTTTAAACGTATGCGACCCCGAGATGGGGTATGCGACCCCGAGATGGGGCTCCTCTTCTTTGGAGAGATACTTTCTAAAACACAGACCTGTGGCGGAGATCTTTTCTTTTCAAGGAAAAGATTCTTCAGATTCGAAGTCCCTTGTCAAGGGGGCTCCCCCCCCCCCCTTTTTTTTTGAATAAGTTGTTCAGGTGCGAAATTTCAAGGAGGATTTTTCTCATATATCAAATCCCAGGGATGTACTTTCCCGTCCTTAGAAGGAACTTTACCAATACTTGATCCCGTAGCCGGGTGCACTTCTGTTCGTTGAATAGACTTCTGGAATACTTAATCCCATGGGAGGGGATACCCTCCTTTTCTTGGGAGAAACTTGTTCCTGTTCGTTGAAGAGACTTACGAGACCCCTAATCACATAGGGGGGACATCCTCATTTTTTCGGAGGTGGCTCCTCCAAGACTTAATCCTCAGATATACTAATCCCCATCGTGAAACTCCCACTTTAATTACCTCCCACATTTAAGTTTCAAATAATGACACATTGGATCCCCGACTCATTTACTCCCACTTTAATTACCTCCCACATTCCTCTTGTATTTTCATTTAATTCAACTTTTGATTAATGACCGAACGACCCCTGTACTTCCTCATTTCATATTCTTGGAAGGAGCTTCTTCAAGGCTGAATCTCGAGTGAGGGATATGTTCCTTCCTATTCTTGGAAGGAGTTTCTTTAAGATTGAATCCCGCTGGAGGGATGTGTTCCTTCCTATTCTTGGAAGGAGTTTCTTTAAGATTGGATCCCGCTGGAGGGATATGTTCCTTCCTATTCTTGGAAGGAGTTTCTTTAAGATTGGATCCTGCTGGAGGGATGTGTTCCTTCCTATTCTTGGAAGGAGTTTCTTTAAGACTGGATCCCGCTGGATGGATATGTTCCTACCTATTCTTGGAAGGAGTTTCTTTAAGATTGGATCCCGCTGGAGGGATGTGTTCCTGTTTACGAAAGGGACTTCTAAAATACTTGATCCCAGATAATGGGATATTCTTCATATTCTTGTATGGAACTTTTCCTAGACGTAGTTCCATGGAAATTATACGCTCCTGTTCTTGCAAACGACTGCTGAGGTACCTTGTCCACAAGAGAAGGGGTTTTCTTGTTGATGGAAGGGACTTCCGAAATGCTTTAGTCTTTAGGAGAGGCCAGGAGGGGGTTCTTCCTTCCTTCAAGGAGTGAGTGTCCCGGTTTATGGATTAATAACGCAGTCCAGGGAGTGTTTCGCCTTCTGGCGAGGAGCCAAATATGCAGCCCATGCTTCCCATTTCAAGTAAAGGATTAGTGACATAGCCCACTGATTCTTTTTCCCTTCAGGGTAGGAGCCAGATACACATCCTTGGCTTTTCCCTGTCTTTAAGCGGAGGACGAATGATGCAGCTTACTGATTCTTTTTCCTTCAGGGAAGGAGCCAAATACACATCCCAGGCTTTTCTTTTCTTCCAGTGGAGGAGTTAGTAAGGCAGTTCATGCCCATTCCCCCTCCCTCCCTTTTTTTTTTGTTTTTGAGATCTTCGAACATGAGAACTTATGGAGGTGCTTAATCCTTTTCGGAGGAGGTAATACAAAAATAAAGTTCCTTTCGAGAAGTCTTCAATGTAGGACCCAATGGTGTTATACCATGCTAGCTCCCCAGTTCAGTGTTGTCAAGCGTAGTTGGTAATACTGAACTTATGAAATAGGCTATCCTTGAGCCCGTCTGTCTAGACCATTGGTTGCGAATAAAGAATATAGTTACTTTTGATGAGTATCGAAAGTCTTCTAAATCATAGTCACTTCTAATGAGTGATGCCTTCATCCGAGACACGATAGCACGCAAGGATATAACCGATAGATGTATCCGGCAGATTAGCATATGATTCTTTGTTGAATGAAAGTAGCCCGAGGTTAGCAAAAACTCTGTCCAACAATATCCACCTAGGCATATTAGTCCCCCGTTCAATGTTGCGCGAAGGTATTTCTTGCTTTCACCAATGTTGTGTTACTTTCTTCCTAACCGAAGCTATATCCATGTTTAAGGATATTTAAGGTGACCGCTATTCTTTATTCTCTTTTCAAAGATCATGCCCTGTTTCTCGGGTGCACATCATTCAGTCCAATGCTAGCCTTTGTCGACCTGTCCCGTAGGTCGTGGCTAACAGCTACTTGTGTTGTTCATGTTCATGCTTCGATACTTGCCACGAAAACACTTTCAAAGAGGTAAGTCATACCAAAGATCAATTTACCCATGTGTTAAACATGTTGTGTTGTGTGTACAAGTACTTGTGCTTCATGCTTTATTTTGTGAAGACATGTGATCATCATATCGTTAATGGGGGTAGCCTACGTACCCTAACAACGTTGTAATGGGAACAATAAATCTGTGTCTAGAAGTGGTGTATGATGCAAGACTTCGGAGAAGGGCCTTGCGTAAATGTTTTGTGTTAGGGTCTAGAAAAGGGCCTGAGGAAGGGACCCCGTGAAAAGACCTGAGGAAGGATATGGGGAAGGACCTTGGTAGAAGAGCCTGAGGAAGGACCTTGCAAAAGGACCTGAGGAAAGGCCAAGTGGAAGGGCCTGAAGAAGGACCCTGCAAAAGGACCTGAGAAAAGGCCAGGTGGAAGGGCCTGAGGAAGGACCCGGGGAAGGACCCTATGGAAGGACCTAGGGATAGGCCAGGTGGAAGGGCCTGAGGAAGGACCTTGCAAAAGGACCTGAGGAAAGGTCAGGTGGAAGGGCCTGAGGAAGGACCCGGGGAAGGACCCTGTGGAAGGACCTGGGGATAGGCCAGGTGGAAGGGCCTGAGGAAGGACCCGGGAAAGGACCCTGTGGAAGGACCTGGGGAAAGGCCAGGTGGAAGGGCCTGAGGAAGGACCCCCTACAAAAGGACCTGAGGAAAGGCCAGGTGGAAGGGCCTGAAGAAGGACCCTGCAAAAGGACCTGGGGAAAGGCCAGGTGGAAGGGCCTTGTACTAGTAAAATATTATTATTTTACATTGGTAAGAGTGAGGCATCATTACTCTTTTTTCTTTTTCAAAAAGTATGGTCACATCACTCTGTCACCCTAATTAATACACACTAGTTACTTTTGTGTGTAGTTCAATTTTTCAACTAGAAAATTAAGTTGTCACTTTTACCAATAAAGTTGTACCACAAAATATATATATATATTAGTAAAAGAAGAAGGCATGCTTCTGACACTTTTGTATAGGAAATGAGATCCAATATCATTGGGAAATAAAACATCTTTATTAAGAGTTGTACCTTATGTAGTAAAACTTGTAACTATGCTCTTTGTGAATTTTGTTACACGGGAATATTGTATCATGAGACAAAGTCATGTAATACACACTTGCACATGTGTATTGTTTTACCGGATCTACACCTTCTGTCAAATGGGCGAACCAATGTTCCATTCACATGTTTTGTTTTGCTAAATTTTTTGTGTAAAAAGGATGGTCAACACCCTTATTATATATTTATATTTTCCACAAATATAGCATTATTAAATGATCTTTGTTTCCTAAGAATCGTATACATGTACCCGGTGTATCAGAGACGTATACTTGTAAAGCACATAAACTAAATTGTTTAGGGCAAAAAGTCAAACCATATGTGACTCATGCGCATGGCAGAATGAAAACTTAGCAGATCCCTTTCTTTTGTTTTATATGTTTATGATGCACAACCCCTTTTTATTTGTAAGGGTGAAAGATGTATCTCCTAAAGGGGGTTTTATTCTTTTTTTTTTTTAGTGAAGGTCATCTCTCTTGCTGTAGAGCGTTTCACCCATGTGATTATGATGTCACCATGAATTCTTCTAAGCAAATTTCGATGGTAAAGAAGCATAAGGGCATATTAAACAACAGTTCTTAATTTTTGAAGAGATTACACAACCAGTAAGTTTGGTTTTTAGATCCTTTCTTTTTATCTCTCAAAAAATTAAATCCTCTAGAGCTAGAGAACCTGTGGGGGGTCTCTAGGCTCACGACCATGCGTTTCGAACATTACAAAGAGAGTATGAGATTTGAAACCTGGTAACCGGAGTTAAGAATGCAGATCTGAACTTTGCGCACCTTACATGGAGGGAACAGATCCGACCGTTTGTATGAAGAGACCAAGACATGCTCGTACTCGGTCCCACGGATGGCGCCAATGTCGAATCCCCAAATCCCTGAAGTCGTTCGAAGGGTTTGGCGGTACTAACCTTAGATTCGGTGAGCTCCGGTTCAGGTTTGTCATCTTGTCGTCATAGTGACGGTTCCTCTTGCGGGGTGCCGGGTCTTGGGCTGCTGCCACAGGTAGATCTAGTTAGAGGGCCCGAGGGGGTTCACCCCGAGGGCACTCCGACGCTCAAGTCAGTATCTTGTATGATAAAGATAGTTATAAATGCAAGTAAATGTACATTTTAGTGAGAGGGAGCAGGAGGTGTAAGGGAGAAGGAAGAGGAAGGAAATTGTAACCTCTGATTGTGGGGAAAATGTGTTGTATCCCTTCTTGGAGAAGGGAGATCTCTTTATATAGTGAGACATTTGGGCCATAGCCCTAATGGGCCGATCCAAGAGTGGGCTTATCAGGACATGGCCCATTCAAACCAACTAAACATACCGAGAAAAACACAAGTGGGCTCAAGCCCAGCCACCTATCTAGGGCGATGAGCCCAGACGAGGAGCCCAAGCGGGGATCCTCGTCGTCAGTAACAACCGTCAGCCTCAACACAGGGAGGTAGAGGCCGATAACCCTGTGTGACCGACTTTGACGTGAGAATAAGTAACTTTTGGTTTGGAACGTATTTAATGCGGGTAGTTAATGTGAGTATTAAATAAGAGCATACATGTTTCGTTCGGAGGTCGAAGTCTTTCTATAGTCGACTTTTTGCGGGGAGCACACGGAACATCGTTCGAACCTAGTGGTCTAGACATGTTTGTCACAAGCTTATGCTTAGTGCTCCGGATGTGGTGAAAGCTTATCAGTGCTTTAGGCGTGGTAGTCTAGAGCTTATACCTAGTGGCTCAAAGCTTAAACCATTTGGTGTGGAGGGGCATGAAAATGAAATGTTATGCGACATGTAGCAGCCACGTCAGTACGCGTCAGAAAAGTGACGAGGTGGAAAAGGGGGTGAAAGGGTGACGTTATTTGACACGTGACACACTTATTATTATTATTATTATTATTATTATTATTATTATTATTATTATTATATACTAAAATAATATAAAAAAATCTATTAAATTTAAATTAAAAACATTAATATTAATTGCATCAAATCACACACGGCCACGTCATCTCCAACTATGCCCTCCATGCTAGTGGAATTCTAGCCGCCCCTTCAACAACACCGGCGCCCACACATGTGGGTGGACTGATATGGGGTTGGCTCTTTATTAAGTTTAACGATTTTGATTTCGGTTTAAAAAATATGTAACAAGTATTTTATATGTTAAATGCAATTTTAATAAGAAAATAATATATAAAATTTAGAAAATGAATTGAGATTCATACCGATTGCACGAATGCATCTAGACAGCTAGACCCACTTGAAAGTGAAGTTATATATCCAAACAAAACAACTAAAATTATAGAACTTAACATGTACAATAATCGTAGGGTTCCAAAATTTCCTACAAATTGTTTGTTTTACATCGTTTAGTCCCTTTCCTTTGTAATGCTCAGACACATATCATATGGCCCCTTGTACATCCTAATTTATTTGAAATATTATGTTTAATAATATAAAAGATTTATTTATGTACGCAATAATCATAAAACAATATACAATGTGTATATTATGTGGTGAAGTGTGACAACTAAAACGGTATTTTTCAACATTTAATGTTGATGTATGAACCAAAGATTAAACTTTTTATGTTTAATAACAACCATACCCGATAAATCCCATAAATAGCAAAATTATTGGTTAGGTCTGTAGATGGTGGGTGTAGGCAAACCTTACCTCTTTCCTAAGGATAGAGAGACTGCATCCAGAGAGACCCCCAACTCTAAATCAACAACAGACAAATAGACGGAAGGTGTAGCAATAGTCAAATTTATCATCAGAAAACAACAAATAGGCATAGAACAAGAAACCTCGCCTATGTAAGGCCTATCTAAAGTGAAAGAAATCTAAGCCCCTAAGACAAAGCTATGACACAACTATACCCTTCCCTAAAAGTCATTAACCTTAATCTTACGTCTCCACGCACTCTTATCCTGTACCATATCCTCAGAGAGATGCAACTCTATCAAATCCTGCCCAATATGATCGTCTCATATCAACTTAGGCCTGCCTCTACTCCTCCTTCCTTCCACTGTGAGGGTTTCAACTGCTCTAAAAGAACACTAAATCTCCTAACTCGTCAAAAGATTGACAATGGTCTATATTAGACGACTTACTTTCGTTTTGGGTCTTTTTAGAAATCCCTCTAAACCACATAAATCCTAAACATAAATCTACTTCTGTTTGGTTTCCTTTTCCATAGTTTAACGTACTTGAGTGAGAGAAATTCATAATTGATGACCTCATTAGAAGTTTCTATCTAGACAACCAAAAACAAATGCGTAAGCTCCTATAAGCAACACAAACTTTATATGTTGGCAAGAAGGGCATATGTTGCAAATGGTATAAGAGCCACTCCAACTTTATTCTATTTACGTTGGTGGATCAAGTCTTATCAGGGTCTACGAGTCTCAAGGGGTGTTTATTAAACCTTAGGCAAATTGCACAATGTGTATGTTATGTAAATAAAAACACCATCAAAATAAGAAGCTGTCATTTAGTAGAAGTACATGCCTCATAAAGAGGAGTTCTTAGGTTCAAACTTGGGCAAGGAGAATAGTTCAATATAATTGGTGTGAAGTACGAGTAGATGTACTATTTTTGGTTAAAAAAAATAATAATAATATGCTCATGTATTTTTTTTTAATTTTCAAATTTTCACCTAGACATGTATAGATAATATAATCTACACTTGATTTGCACATGTATAGGTTCTATAAATAAACAAAATTTCTTCATACATTTTTCTTTTGAATTTTAAGGAGATACAAATAAACATTGCATTTTATTTTATTTTTTATATTAAAAAAAAAGTAAATTGAAACAATGAAGGATTTATTTTATTCTCCCTTCGTAAAGATTGCATTTCAACCATTTTTTACTTTAGATTCTTCCCACAAATTTATATAAATTTAGAGCATTGTTTAACGTATCACACATATAATACAATGAATTCCAGAATGACCCTTATAATATTCATTACCAACAACAAATCTCTCTTCGTTTGCTTTAGAACTTTGCCAATCCTGTTTGTCATGATGCTTCTTTCTCCTAGACTCCTAGTGTAGCTTCGTGATTATTTGATTTCCTTTAACGTTTGTAGCTATAATTAATCACTATATGGTTAAATACACACTTGATACAAATTTATGTAAATAAACAAATGAAAATAATTAAAAAATGACCTACTGACTTGATATTATCTGTTGCCACTAAAAATAACCTAGTGTAAGTCATTCAATTCGCCAAACATAACCCACTAAGACTCACTATAACGTATTATAACTAAAGGGTGTACCTATTGGCACACCAATTTACCTATCTACACACCTTAAAAAATATTTTTTGTCCTTATATGCACACCTTCCAGTGTTGAACTGTGCCCAAAATGCGGCGTTTTGGTCTGGTTAACCTAACAAAGACTGACGGGTTTCTGACGGGTCTGTTGACCGGACCAAAACGCCGAGCTTTGGCCGCGTTTTGGTCCTGTCAACCAGACAAAAAACTGACACACGGTCTGGTTGACAGGACCAAAACGCGGCCAAAACTTGGCGTTTTGGTCCGGTCAACAAACCCGTCAGACACCCGTCAGTCTTTGTCTGGTTAACCGGACCAAAACGTCGCGTTTTGGCCACAGTTCAACACTGCAGGGTGTGCACATAAGAACAAAAAACACCTTTTTAGGGTGACTATCTACACACAAAGTGTGTAGATAGTTTGGGCCTAACTAAATATGATTCATTGCACCAAAATGTGGTCCGATATATGTGATTGTCCCCCAAATATGATTAATTGAGACGCATTATGGCTTGTTACAACACATTACAACCAAATATTACTCTATAAGAGAATACATATAAATTAGAACCATGTATACTTGTTACGATCAGTTACAAACGAATATGCCTATTAATACCCGTTATAACAAATTAAATGCAAATATAACAAAATATAGCGTTTCACCCAAAATGACCTTCATACCTGAACTGACCCATTGTAATCAGTATGATCTTTTAACATGTTTATATCGCATGAATACGATAAGTTTTCCCCTTCTTCTTTCACCAATAAATGTTTTAACCACAGATCAATATAAAAATGGGTGTATACTAGTGTCCTCTCCATACTTCTCAACAACAAGTGTAGTATATGCTATTTATGATATACATGGGAGACTGATGTGCATCTGAGGTTACTCGTTCAGTTCTTTACTATCGGTATTACCTCGACCCACTTGTTCACATATATACATATACTTTTACTTGTACACAAATTACAACTTACGAACGTATATATCTAAACATGTTTGTATTTGCATAATCAAAATTATATTATAAAATAAATAATCCAATATACATAATTTGGTTAATAATTTAGTTGGTTCTTTCATATAATAACATGCATGCATGCTTACATACCTACACATATTAGGTGAGTTAGAACCTAGACCCTCAATCTTTAACTACTTGAGATGGATCACAACCAACCCTCAAACTAAGGCAACTAACCAAACACCAAAAAAAGTAAAATAACATACATACATTAATACATGTACATACGCATATAAATACATACATGCCTGATGCGTAGCTACCCAACTATTTAAAAGTTCACATGAGGCCACATTGCTACTAACAAAGAGTAGTAAATGTATTTTAGAAGTATGCAGCGAAGAATTCTACCAAGAAAACAAAATCCATGTGTGTATACGTGTCGTGTATTAGGAAAAAATATATTAGAGGGTCGGGGATGAGCTACCAATAGTTTGGTTTGGGTAGTTATTCGATTGTCAAAATTAGTCATTTAGAAATCCAAACATTAATTCTTAATTAATAAATAGACTTCAAGTTATTGTACGTACATATTTTACAAGGTTACAAGTGATTCTAGGTTACCCGATTTTATGATTCGAACTGGTCGAAAAATGGGTGGTCGCATATTGTTGGAGGAATAGATGGTTGTATAGTCGATGACACAAAATGGAAAGATGTGCACAAGGAGTATATGAATTATTTTAAGAGCTATAATGTTATTCATGAACACCCAAATAAAGCCCTTAATTGACCTTCTTGGGATAAGGGTCTTACCAGGTGTCACTAGGTTAAGAGCACACGGGGTGGTCCGTTATACCACCCCGATCACGCGTTAAAAACGAACGGAACACCGCCGCCGGCACCCCCACAACGCGTTATTTTTTGAACGCGTTAAACACATCACGCGTTGAATTTGAAATTGGACCGTTGATTTATGACCGTTTGTTAATTTTTTTTTACCGTTTGA
Source organism: Helianthus tuberosus (assembly GCA_030545235.1). Taxonomy (NCBI): domain Eukaryota; kingdom Viridiplantae; phylum Streptophyta; class Magnoliopsida; order Asterales; family Asteraceae; genus Helianthus; species Helianthus tuberosus. The sequence continues at coordinate 189,892,640 of CM060443.1, read as the reverse complement.
ACCTTTTTTTTTATATAAATCCTCACTACTCAATTAAAAAAACAATAAATTCTCAACCATTCTCACACACTCAATACAAAAAAATCAACAAACTCTCAATCTAAATATTTTTAGAAACATGGAAGGTTCAAGCAAGAGAGGTGGGGGTTCGAAAAAAAGAGGTTCGGGTACGAAGAAAAATCCCGTGAGACCCAAGGTTCGAGCGAATCTTGGCGAGCCGACGCGCTTTAGGTTGCAAGACGAACCCGACCAAGTCCCACCCTTTCATACCCAACAATATCCACCCTTTCAAACCCAACAATATCCACCATTTCAATCGCAAACGTATCAAAACCAACCGTTCGTCCCACCGTTTCAACCTCACCAATTTCAACCCCAAACGTATCAAACCCAACCCCACCAACTCGACCCACTACTAGAAGACAACACACTTCTCCATCATTTTGCAACCGCGTATCGTGAACCACAACAAAGTCTTGACGACGATGAAGATGATGATTACGTTCAAGAACAACAACAAGAAGAAGAGGAAGAGGAAGAAGAAGAAAATGATGCCGTTCAAGAAATCGTCCAAACCGGCCGACAACAATGGACGAGCGAGGAGGAGGTGTCCTTGGTGCAAGCGTATTTGCACATCTCGGAGAACAAGAAACATGCCAACGAGCAAAGAAAGGATGCGTTTTGGAGACGGGTCATTAATCATTTTAGGCAACTTCCCGGTGCAAGGATACGAAACATGGACCAAATGACGTCGAAGTGGACGGATTTGAACGGGAAAATTAGTAAGTTCAACGCTTGTTTCATTCAAAAGGTATGTTTTTTATTAAAGTTTAAATCTTTTTTCATTGAAAACTGTTTTTTATTTTTTAAAAAAACATAAAAGTTTTAAAAAAAAAACAGAAACAGTTTAAAAAAAATAAACAGAACAGTTTTTAAAAAAAAAAAACAGAACAGTTTTTTTTTTTTAAAACAGAACAGTTTAAAAAAAAAACAGAAAACAGTTTAAAAAAAAAACAGAAAACAGTTTATAAAAAAAAAACAGAACAGTTTAAAAAAAAACATAACAGTTTAAAAAAAAAAACAGAACAGTTTAAAAAAAAAAGAAAACAGTTTAAAAAAAAAAACATAACAGTTTTTAAAAAAAAACAGAAAACAGTTTTTTTTTTATAAAAAAACAGAAAACAGTTTATATTTTTAAAAACAGAATTTTTTTTAAAAAAAAAACATAACCTTTTATATTTTTGTAGAACCGAAACCCACAAAGTGGAGCGAGTGAGGCGACAATCATGCGACAAGCCACCGAAATGTATTGCGATGTCTACAAAAAGAGGGGTTTTCCACACGTGGCGGCATGGGAAGTTGCGAGAAATCACCCGAAGTGGGTCCCCGTTGAGTTGGTTGACATGCGTGGTCCTACGGCTCCAAAAAAACGAGGAGGTTCGAATAGATCAAAGACATCCGATTCGGGGAACTACACGACTTCCGCGTCGGATAACTTGCCCCAAATGAACTTAAACGACGACCCCCTTGACGAACCCGATCAACCCGTTAACGACCCCGTTGAAGAAGTTACACCTACAAGGCCACGACGCAGGAGAGGTGGTGAATCGTCAAGCAAAGGGAAGAAAGCGGTGGCGGAGTCGATCTTCAGAATCGAAGAGGAGAAAATGACCCAATTCAAGAAGGCCGAACAAAGAAAAGAAACAATTATGTCCCTAAAAGTTGAACGCGAGCAGGCGTACAAGGATCACTTGAAGACGATTGAAAGACAAAAAGATTTAAAAATCTTGTGTGAAAAGCACAACCATCTCGACGAACCATTTAAGTCAATTGTCATTCAACAAAAGCGCGAGATTTGCGCAAAGTGGGGTTGGGATATGCCACCCGTTTAGTTTTTTTTTTTTCCAATGTTAGTTGTTTTTTTATTTTGCTATGTGTTTAGTTTTTTTTTTCCAATGTTAGTTGTTTTTTTTAATACGCCCCGCTTGCGGTATGCTCATATAATGTATATATGTGTGGGCGCTCGGGGGGCAAAAGTGAAAGTGCACTAATTTTAACATTATTTTACTAATTTCGTGAAAATAATGTTAAAAGAGGGGAATGGTTAATCATGCATCATGTGGTGGCGTTGATAGCCAAAAGACAAGGGGGTACATGCACTAATCGGCGTTTGTCTCAATTGCTGAGTGTTATGTGCCTTATGTCCAAGGCTTGATGCAAAACTACAATCGAGCCGAGGGTCTCATTGGAAGCAGCCTCTCTATTCCTACGGGGTAGAGGTAAGGCTGTCTACATCTCACCCTCCTCAGACCCTACCTTAGCTTTGCTATTGGTGGGATATACTGAGTATGATGATGATGATGATGAATTTATTTTTTAAGTTTAATGAAATTTTTAATTTTAGTGTTTTATTGTTAATTTCTGATTTTAAAATGAAAATTAAAAAAATTTGGGAGTGATAGAATTCCATCACTAGTGATACCCCCCTCTACATTTCTATCACTAGTGATAGAATATTGGGTGATGACATGGCATGATTTGATTGGATAGTGGGAGTGATAGAAACTATCATTAGTGAACCACCCCTCCTCCCCTTATATTAACAAGTTATGTTGGGTGTAACAAATCATGTTAGGTGTAAATGAGTTATATTGAGTGAAACATTATCTATTTCATCATGATGGATATAAATATGCATTATTGAGTTATGTTGGGTCATAATATTCCAGGTTAGATGTTAATGCGTTATATTGGGTGACAATAAAAAAATACGATTTAAATTAGTGACATATTTAGAGACGGCTTCCTAAAAATGTCGTAAATTTCACCAAAAAGAAGTTGAAATTATATTTTATTTTATAAAAAAAATCATCTGACAAAATAAGGAACGAGTTTGAGGATGTCGTCACCAAATTCGTCCTTAACACCTAATATGACTTGTTATCACTAAAGTTTACTAATTAACACCAAAAGAACACACTTCACTGACTTTAATGAGCCTTGCTAGCTTAATGAGTTATATTGGGTGGCAAAGGGCCTTGTTGGGCATTGGTGAGTTAACTAGGTGGTAATAGGCCATATCATGTGTTAATGAGTTATATTGGGTGCTAATAATGATAGGTGTTAATAAGTATTAATAAGTTAACTAAGTCATATTAGGAGCTTGCGAGTTATATTGGATGATACATTTTTCTAATTCACCATAATAGGCCTTGATGAGTTAAGTTATGTGTTAAGGAGTTATAGTAAGTGATTGATAACCTATATAAAGGGTTGATGAGTTATACTTGGTGGTAATAAGTCATGCTAGATGTTAGTGAGTTATATTGGGTGATAATATGTCATGTTAGGTTTTAATGACTTATATTGGGTGATACATTAGCTAATTCCTCATGATGGGCCTTATTATGCCTTAATGAGTTACATTACGTGATAACCAGTCATGCGAGGTGTTAATGAGTTGTACTAGATGATAAATAAAAATATATGATTCAAATTGGAATGGATTTAGCGACAACGTATTTATAATCATCACAAACTCGACCCCCAAATTAAATTTATCAATTATTATTTTTAAACATTTCAAAATGGCAATGAATTAGCGACAAATTTGAAAGTAGCGGGTCGGTAATCGTTATCAATGTTTGCATGATAACCGAACCGAACCAAACCGGCATTTAGTAAAATCTTTGTCTAATTTTGGACTTTTCATCATTTTCTCAATATTTGATGTTATTGGTTGAACATTTGTTAGAATTTATGGGTTATCTCATATATTTTTAGAGTGTTGTTTGAATTTATGGATTATATCATATCATTATATTTGAATATTAGGTAATAAACGGTATTAATATTATAAACTCTATGTATTTTAGTATTTGTAATATAACTAGTATCTATGACCCGTGCTTTGCAGTGGGACCGTGAAGCCGAACAAAAAGTAACCGTAAAAATAATGAATCACGCATGCACGTTAGAGCGTGTTAACTTACAAAAATTAGACCCAAAAAAGTAAAATATAGAAAAGAATAACTAAATCGGCTTAGGACCCGCGAGTTTCGAGTGAACTATTAAACCGTAAATAATAGACGTAAAAACAGTTAACTACGCCCGCACATTGCAGCGTGTAACTCGCAAAAATCTAGAACGAATCGTAAAATGAAAAATTTGTAAAAGATGAAAGTACAAGACACAAAAGTTAAAAGTGGGAAAATGTTGGGGTTAGAAAGAGAAAATGTATGTGACAAATATGTAAAAGACGAAAACTATAGGGTTAAAAGTGTAAAATATGAAAACTATGGGGTTATGTAAAAGATGAAAACTATTAGGTTAAATGTGTACAAGATAAAAAGTAAAAGGGTTAAAAAGAAAAAGGAATAATGTTTTTGTAAGGGGAGAAAATTTTGAAAATTAATATAGGATAAATAATAGACAAAATTGCAGAAAACAACCTTTATGTTTACCCCAAACTGCACTTTATACCTTTCACTATGAAATCCGCCAAAACCAACCTTTACGTTCATGTTTTGTTACACATCACAACCTTTACACCAAACCTAGTCAAAAAAGTCAGTTAAGTTGCCCCACGTGAGATGCACGTGAGGGCATATCTGTCTTTTCCTTTCACCCCTTTTACTATGAATATTATATTTAAAGCTTTTTATTTATTTAATGGTTTGTATTTATTTCCTACAGCTACCCCCAACATCAGATTACCCCCAAAATCCAATTCCCCCATTCTCGTGAAATGATGAACATACGATTGATTAATTTATTTAATCTGTGTGTTCAAACTAATATATTATAAATAATATCCATTAGCTAAGTTTAGAGAAATTTATTTTGAATCTATCTGTGTATTTATAGATTACCCTAGGTTTGCATCTATCTGTGTGTTTTGAGATGAACATACTCGTGAAATGATGAATCCGATCATAAAACCTGAATGTGTGAAATCACACACACGCGAGCATATACGTGTGTGTATAACTTTATATTTGTGAATTTGACCATTTCACCTTCAATTTAGTTTCATCTTCATCATTATATGATTTCTATCGCATGCTCTGTTTCACTTACGATTGATTAATTTCTGTATCTCTGCGTATATTTGTGAATTTCACCTTCAAATTATCTTCATCTTCATCATCAAATGGCGTTCTCTGTTTCAACTTTCAATCAACACATACAATTGACTAATTTCAGTATCTATATGTGTGTTTTGAGATCGATATACACTATTATCGATAAATTCGATCATAAAACCTATATGTGAGAATATCTATATATGTATGGATGTATGTATAGCTGAACTCGGTTAATTATGTATATGTACAGCACCTCGAATGGCTGGAATGATTGCGAAGTTATTCGTGTGGTTTCTGGAGATGAAGCTGATCGGCGACATTTTGCTGTATTTTCTGAAGAAGAATAACCGAATCCAGAAGGTATTAATCTTTATTCTTTTGTCAATTAGATTTTTTTTAACTAATTTGTATTTCGTTAATTGTCTTTTGTCAATTAGATTTTTTTTAACTAATTTGTATATCATATAAAGACTTATGATTCTTCCCCATCCTATCCTTTTCCTATCATATTCATCTGCAACAACACCCTCAAATTTCATTTAAGATATTCAAAAAAATTGATACGTATATGGAGCATGGACACCTTCATCATATCAGTGGTAGTTTGGATAGCATAGCCAGCGGAGGTGGCGGCGCCAGTGACAGGATTCTGCAATGGAGTGTCCAAGAAACGCGCGATTTCTTGATGATACGCGCAGAAATGGATCAGAATTTTGTAGAAACGAAACGTAATAAGCTTCTATGGGAAGTGACGTCGAGAAAGATGATGGAATTTGCAAGCATAAAAATGAAACTGTATGATTTAATGAACTGGGTTTTCTTTTCATAAGCTTGAATATGTGAGGGAAGATGATGACCATGTGATTTAATAAACAAAAAAAACAAGGTTGAAATGACAATAATACCCTCACATGCAAAGCATGTGAGGTGATTTAACCAAGAATATTAACAGAGTTTGTGTTAAAGGTTGAATTTGTAGCAAAACATGAACGTAAAGGTTGGTTTTGGCGGATTTCATAGTGAAAGGTATAAAGTGCAGTTTGGGGTATACATAAAGGTTGTTTTCTGCAATTTTGTCTAAATAATATATACAAAGGTGTAATAACAATTTATTCCATGGTAAAAAAAATTAAGGTATTTTTAGCTAGGCCCAAATTTGTGGTTAACTGACCCATAACCAACCTGTCATAACCATCAAAACCGTCATAACCGATCAGTTATGGTTATGATTATCCATTAACCGACTCATGCACACATCTATTGACACAAGCGAGTTCCCCCATACTTGCAAATCAAACTCGGGACCATAACTAGTCGAGGTTGCGGCAGTGTACCTGCTTACCCTGGCATACATGGCTGGAGGGGTTGCGGGTTATGCGCCCTCATCCACATATTGGTTCTTCTAACTCAACCACAAAATCATAAATGCACTAAAACAACTAAAACATTTTATTTAAAAGTTGTTTATTTTGAGGAGAATGTTCAACACAATGTTTAGGAACTCGTCGATGCCTTTACATCTCACTCCATCATTTTCTTGTTTTGCTATTCAAAAAGAGATAGCGGTGTACCTTGTTGCCCGTTTACCATCTATCTCTATGTAAATTTTTTAACTTGATAAGGTGATCGTTATACTTAACAAATATAGTTTTGTTTATCAAAACTAATAATATAATATATCTATATCATTTCAGAATATAATATAAATAAAAGGCTTTATACTATTGTATGTTTGAAATAGTTGGAATAAAGTTTGGTTGTTTTGTTAGGACTTGTAAGTATATTTCAAAGGCATATCTATGTTTAATTGTGGCCAATTTGAAATAGTTGGAATAAGTTTGGTTATTTTGTTAGGACTTTGTAAGTATAATTCAAAGGCATCTTTATGTTTAATTGTGGTCAATGATTATAAAATATTTGTTAATCTGAGTCAATCATGCATGCCCAAAAGGCATTGATATTTTAGGTCTTTGGATGTGATATATGGGTTTGTAGAATCACTTTTACTTTTTTTTATGTTATTTCAACACCTAAAATTTTAAAATCACTTTTCATAAATTTATTTATTAATGTTTTTAGATAAAAGCAATTTTGAAGAACTGCAAGCCAATGTTCAATGTTTTTACGGTCGGATCGAACTAGACGTCGAAACGATCTCTTTACCGGACCATTAGCCACGCCACTCGAATCAGTTAAGAACTGGGTGATGTCGTAAATAATATGGTAAAATTAAAAAATGTTAATCAAAATCCTGTTCAACCCATAAAAATCTGGTTCAACCCTCAGTATTCTAGTTTGACTGCTGGTTCCCGGTCCAACCGGGTGATTCGACTCAAAACAGGCCAGTTAGTGTGAACCAGATCGGCCAGACCCTTAATTACCGGTTTGACTGGCTAGTGCGGTCTGGTTTCAAAACATTGCATATGCTCTTATGCAAGTTTGTTATACAATCCGCTAACGACCATAAAAATCCTCCGGTTATAATTCAATTTAAGCAGTTCTCAGTTTATAATTTCAACTTAAATACATAGTATTGCACTTGGCGCACTCATCCCACAAATACATTCTAGAGTTTTATATGCCCATCTTTTATTGTCTATAAACACCAGCAATAATATGCAAACCGGATAAATTAAATCGAGAAAACCGAATGCAATCATTCCACAATTTACATCCTAAACTCTTAATTTGGTTTGGTTCGGTTCGATCCAGTTTTCAGCTTCGTCAAGAAAAAGATCCAAACCGAATAAACTAAACCAAGAAAACCAAAATACGAACGGATTAACATCCGTAGGTATGAGCTCTCCAAATGTATCTCAGTTAGGGTAGTAAACATGTTTTGAAACTTGAATCTCCAAAACTATTGAAATAACAAAATTTACCATTTTGACTAGGGGTGTTCAAAAAAACCCGGATCCACAATCGAATCCGAAATTTCTGAAAACCCGTATCGAAATATACGAAATTTAGGATATTCAGAAATCAGATAATCCGAATTACCGGATTCGGATGTGAATTTCTAATATATATTTATATATACATATATATATATATATATATATTATGTGAGTACTATGTTTAATTTAAATATAGTAAAAAATGGTAAATAATCAGATTCGGATGTGGATTTATAGATGTTTTTTGTTTTAATGTTGAAAATTTCGAAAATCGAATACAATTTTAGTTTTAATCTATTAACGAAATGGATTTTTTTGAGTTTTTTTATATAATTTTGGATATCCGCAATCCTTAATATTAATATTTTGAATAAGTTTTGAATTTTAGATATCTGAATCCTTATTCGAATATCCGAAAGTTTTGATACGAGTTTGAATATTAATATTCACTTTCCGAAATGTTCAGATATCTAAAATTTGGATATTCAAAAACCTGATAATCCGACCTTAAAGGTTGCTAGTCAAAGCTTCTACTCTGGATTTGGCATGTGAGTGAATCTTTTGACTATAATTTTTGGTAATTAAATTAATATAAAATAATAAACAATTTAATTATTTATTCCACTAACTAATATTAAAATTTGGTAATACTATGTTGGATTGCAACTTTTAAACAACAATATTCGTTTAATGCTAAGTGTCTAATTTTTAATTTTAAACAAACAAAAAACTTCAACTTTTATCACTAGTATAATATTTAATATAATATAATCATGGTCGTTTGTGGGGGTATATCGGACCGGCATGATATCACGAGACTTGAGATTCCAGTCCACAAAAGATTATATAAATTTACGTGTAAAACGATCGGTTTACACATATTTTAGATGAGAACCTTGTCTCTAGGAGGTTTTATGGTTTGAATAGGTAGGTTTTGACAAAATTATGGGACCACCCGCTTACTATGTTTTCGGGGAATGATAACCATACTGGAGGGGTTAGGTGGTCGGTCGAACCGGTCCATGCTTATAATATATATATATATATATAACGGATAAAGATAAAATACAAATAAACTTAACGTAATAAACGTACGAATTGAAAGAAAAGTAAAAAAAAGACAGTGACATTTTTGTAATTACCAGTAACTATCAAAGTTAGTCTACAAATGTACCTGTAAAGTAATTTTGATCTTTTGTAGAGTAATTTTGTAAAATGGTCTTGTAGAGTAATTTTGTTCTTGTAGGGTAATTATCAAAATTACCCTACAAGTGTATCAAAATTACTCTGCATCAAAATTACTTTTACAAGTGAATCAAAATTACACTGTAAGTTTATCAAACGACATACAATTCAAAATTACTCTACAAACGATCCTGTAGAGTAATTTTGATATTGTAAAGTAATTTTGTAAAATGATCCTGTATAGTAATTTTGATCTTTTGTAAAGTAATTTTGTTCTTGTAGGATAATTATCAAAATTTCTCTACAAATGATAATGTAGAGTAATTTTTTGTTAGCATTTAGTTATGGGGTTTAGTTTTATGGTTTAGATTTTAGTTTGGGGGGGGGGGGGGGGGGGTGGGGTTAAGTTTTTTTTAGGTTTTTGGGGGTGGGGGGGGGGGGGTTAGGTTTTTTTTTTTTTTTTTTTTTTTTGGAGGGGGTGGGGTTATTTTAATTTTGATAATTACCCTAGAAGACCCAAATTACTCTACATGAACGTTTTACAAAATTACTCTACAAAAGATCAAAATTACTCTACAGTATCATTTGTAGAGTAATTTTGATAATTACCCTACAAGAACAAAATTACTCTACTAGACCATTTTACAAAATTACTCTACAAAACATCAAAATTACTTTACAGTTACATTTGTACATAATTACAAAAATGCCACCGCCTCCTTTTTTCTTTTCATGCAATTCGTACGTTTAATACGTTTATTTTATTTGTACAGGAACATAACCCTATATATAACTACATATTTCCCAATTCCAAACGGAACCGAGTCGTCTGCCAAAATCAATATTGTGAACCAAACTGCCTAACTCTCAAACAAGTGTTCTTCCTTTGGTTTAGATAATTTAATCGGTTTACTTTTCAAAAAATGGCTCCTAGTCCAAATCTACTCCTAATAAACAACTATACATGCATCTTGCAGGATTTGAACCATCCATCTTTAAAATAAAAACCACCTTACCATCACACCATGTATCTTAGGAACCGTTAATAACTTACTTGTCTCCCTTTTCTATTAGTTAGAAGGTTAGTTTTATCATCAATCCTAAGACATAAAATAAATAACCTTTCAAATAATAATACAATTTCTTTCTAATTATTTCCTTTCAAACTTTTTTTTAAATGACAAATTTCTTTTAATCTTTGTCCTCTATGGGACTTGAAACCAAGGTCTCCTCTCAAATCCAGGTGTTTAAAAGTTTTGTCTTTAACATTGAACTACCAACGGCAACATGCACCGGAGTATTTAAGATTAAAAACTTAATTTTGTTAAATAATGATTAAAACGGAGTATTAAAGATTAAAAACTTAATATTGTTAAATAATAATGTTTGGATAAGACAATACAAACCTTATTAAGTTAATCAATAAGTTAATAATAAGTCCATGCTTTATGTTGCAACCCGGGCACTCCGTACACCTAATTTCGCTACAATCTACATGCACGGGAGTACTAAAGATAGGGGTGTGCACGGTTCGGTTCGGTTCGGTTATTAGCATTATCCGTAACCGTAACCGAAGTCATCGGTTAATCGGTTCGGTTAATTCGGTTAATTTGTCGGTTTTCGGTTCGGTTCGGTTAATAACCAATTCAAACAAGGGCTAAATTTTTTGCTTAGAAATACATGTAATAGAGTTATAAATACATGAAATAGATGTATAAATACATGAAATGGATGCATAAATAAATGAATTAGAGGTATAAATGCCTGAATAGATGTTTAAATACATAAAATGGAGGTATAAATAAATGAAATGAATGTATAAATAAATCAAATGAAGGTATAAATAAATGAAATAGAGGTATTATTACATGAAATGAAAGTATAAAACATGAAATACATGAAATAGAGGTATAAAAACTAGAAATATATAAAAAAATAAATGATTCGATTCGGTTCGGTTAATTTCGGTTAACCGATGGTAAAAAAAATATCCGTTAACCGACTTTCGGTTAATTCGGTTTCGGTTAATTTCGGTTCGGTTTTGTCGGTTTTCGGTTCGGTTTCGGTTAACGGTTCGGTTATTGCACACCCCTAACTAAAGATACGACTCAAATCTCAATAATCCTTCAATATTCATTAATCAAACAAATAATTATGAACTAACGCCGTTAGTTAGCTTTACTTGACAATGACGTTACAAATTGCGTTTTAGTTATATTGGAACGAAATGCATAGAAATCTAGTTTATAATTACAAAAGGTTTTGCAATGACTTAATTAAATCTGACGTTCCTTTCATCCTTTTTTCAATGTATCGGTGGGTGCGAACGAGCTGAGTTGAAACCGATTAAGTTTGAGGCAAACTCGTTTAACTTAATAGAGTTTGAACTCGAACTCGAGTTTGAGTTCGTATCGGTTTGAGCCTTTTAATGGAACTGTGGGAACCTGTGGTGTCTCTGAGAATTCATGTACCCTGTTTGACCTCGAAAAAATGTGCATTTCCGTAATGTTTTATTATTATTTTTTTAAAATCAAATGGGTATTGGCTCACTAAACCTATTGCCAATTGGCTCACTTTTAAACCATAAAAATTGTTTTGTTAATGGGCCTATCTTAGAGTTGTTATTGGTATATTATTTAAAAAATGTGCCCCTCGAAATCATTGGCATTGTGTGGTGGTCCTCCTCGCACACCCTCATCGGTGCCACTGGTAGGAACGCACACAAGGTCTATTTCAAATAAAAGTTCCGACGTTCTTAGGATAAATTGTTTTTGATTAATTGTGTGAGGTCTATGAACAAATGTTTGCTTATTTCCTTGAGAAGGATGGGTCGGAGTAGAGCCATTTGATTGAGTTGGCAGGTTTATGGAGGGATTGCAAGCTGTTTGATAGGCTGATGTGGCTTAAAACGGCTCGCGTTCCAGTCCACCTGAGAGATTGCAAGCTGGTCTGACTCGGACAACTCCAGCGATGGATGTTGGGTGGTCCCTGAACTTGGGAGACGTATTGATGAGGAATTAGAAGTCCTATGGTGCGATAGGAAGTATAAAGCTTGGGTTTAGGAGGAACCAAACCCTTGGTTGCAAGAGTTAATAGTTGAACTAGCTAACGCAATTCTGGTGGCTCCGATGGACACCATTGAATCGGTCGCTGACCATGATGATTGGGAAGATGGAGAGTTTCGGGGTGGAGAGAGTAGAGATGAGAAGTTAGATAGGTGCCCTATGGAAACGCAATAGTCGGATCCCATGAATGCGTTGCACGGGGAGTTATAAGATAGGGTTACTTTGACGGCTGGGGAGGGTCATGTGGCATTGGAGAATGTTCTTAATTATGATGCAGGTGGGGCCCCTCAAAATAATAGGGAGGGTAAATTAATTTCTCAGGATAGTACGAGGGAGTCACGACCCATGTACTAAATCTAGGAAAAGACCTAGAAGACTCAGGAGCCCACCTGAATGGAGCCCAAATGGTGAGCCATGAGAAGACCGTATTCCATCGCATTCTGCCAGTGTTGGAGTTTCAAATCTTTAATCTAATGATAATATCGCCCAAATTCTAGCCACTGTTTAAGGCGCTGTTAATGAAGAAGGGAGCCGCCAGATTACGTTGGAGCAAATGAGACTTGGTCCTTCGGGTACGGATTGCGAAGCAATCAATCCAGGATTTCTTTAGTAGGACCAATGTTGTAGAAGGCGCTAGGCGCTAGTCGGGCGGTGAGGTACCGCCTAGGGATTAATCGGGATTAATAGGGATTAATCGGGATTAATCGGATTGGACTTTTATATATAATTTTACATTTTTTTTATAAATATGAAGTTAATTTTATACTTTTTATATATAATTTTACAAGTTTAGGAACCATATGTAAACTAGTGCAAGATAGAGGGGCTAAATATCAAAATACCCAAACTTAATATACCCTAATACCCACCCACGTTCTCCATAAGCCGCCTCTGCCTCTTCCTCTTCTCCTTCGATTCATCAGACACAACACATACCTCTTCTCCAAATTCCCATCCAATATCATCCGATTTTCTGGTTTTTTTTGTGCGGATGAACTCGTAAATCAGAAACAACAACAAACTATCGAAACAATCAAAGTCGTACCTCTTCAAGGCGGAGCTGGTGTTGTGCGGATGAAGCAGGACTGCAGGATGCTCGAAGCTGGTGGTGTGCGGTGGTGTCCGGACTGCGGAGGAAGTCGGAAGCTCAGATCTGCTCGATTAGTCCAATTTTAGGAGCTGGATTTTAGGTTTTAAGTAATATTTGGGCTTAAAAGAATGGGCCAATTCAAAAAATGGGTCCAATTTTGTGTTTAATGGGCATGTTTTACATGGACCGATTAGTCCGATTAGACCGCCTGGGACCGACTTTTACCGACTTTGACCGCCTAACACCGATTTTGACCTCACCCGACTAATTGGACCGCCTAGCCAAAAATTAATCAGTAGGCCACCGCCTAGCACCTAGGCGGCGATTAATCGGCCGCCTAGGCCGATTTCTACAACATTGAGTAGGACGCGGCGACGGGACCAATCCAAGAAGAAACGAATGTGACAGTGGAGGTTGGAACTTAGGTGGTTTTAGCTGGGAGGTTTCAACAACCAAGTTAGTGAGGTTATTTTGGGTGAAGGGGATCAAACTGGTTTGCAATGAATTTTTTATCAGTCATTTTAAGGGGGGTCCGGGACCAACGGAAGATAAACTGGATTAGGGTTTTAAAAAACGTCTCATGGAGTGCACTTTTTAGCGATACAAGGAACTAAGTTGGGGGTGTTAACACACGGGGCAAGATTTTAAATGTGGTAAATGTTTACGCATATAACAATCCTATTGCAAGAAGGGCTTTGTGGGTGGAATTAATTTCTCTTAGGAGATCCGTTCAGGGTTTATGGGTTATTGATGGAGATTTTAATGATGTTAGAGTGCCGGAGGAGTGCTTTAATTATAAATTTGTGGCTCTATACGCAATGATTTTTAACCAGTTGATTGATGCGGCGGAATTGGTAAAACACCACATGGGTTGTCGCAGGAACACGTTCCATTATGATACTGGGTCTCATAAAAGTAAACTGGACCATTTTTTGGTGTGTAGGGGTTTTCGGGATAAGTGGCCTTCGGTAACGGTTGTCGCCTTATCTAATGGCGTGTCGGACCATTGTCCAATACTGTTATCTTTAGCTTCACCAGATAATGGGCATATTCCTTATAGATTTTTTTAACTCTTGGTTAGAGATACCCGATATTTTGGAATACATTGAGTAGTCGATGGCAAGCTTCGGATTCGTTGGGCTAATAAATCTTAGGTGAACAATTATAAGACAATAAAGGAGGCGGGGTATAGAGATAAGATGGAAAAATTAGAGTTTTTGGAACTTCAAGCCGAGGAAAGGATGTTGTCCCCCCATGAGATAGACTTTAGAGCCGATTATAAAAAGGCCATTATGGAGATGGATAGAGCCAAAGTTAAGGATTTGATGCAAAAATCTCGAGTTAAGTGGGCGGTGGAGGGTGACGAGAACATGGCCTACTTTCATAATATTGTAAATGCTAATATGATTTCTAACAGGATAAATGGGCTCAGTGTTAACGGGGCATGGGATACACAACCAACGCTCATTAAAGATATGCTATGTACTTTTTTCGAACACACATTCCAGCAACTGATGCTTACAATACCCGACCTTCTTTGTCCGCATTTGAGTAAGCTTTCGGTTGAAGAGTCAGAGATGTTGGCTGTTCCGTTTTCATTGGTTGAAATAAAGAACGTGGTCTAGGATTACGTCAAAAATAAAGCTCCAGGTCTGGGTGGAATAAATTTCAGATTTAATAGGCGATGTTAGGGTTCGTTTGAGGCTGATGTTGTCAAGGTTTTTGAGGAATTATCTGTGAATGCAATAGTTTCACAAGGTTGTACTTCCTCGTTTATTGCTCTAATTCCTAAGAGTTCCGACCCAAGTGTATTCAAGATTATAGACCGATCAGTTCGGTGGGGTATATTAATAAGGTGATCTTAAAGACATTGGTGAACCGAATGAAAACTGATTTTTGAGGAGCAAACCGCGTTTTTGGCTAGTCAAATTATCTTGGATGGTCCACGATTGTTGAACAAGTTAATCCTTGGATGATGCGTAACAAGAATGAGGGGTTTATCTTTAAAGTCGACATCGAAAAGGCATATGATTCACTAAATTGGGGGTATATTGATTTTATTATGGATCAAACAAAATTCCCTGTGATATGGAGGAAATGGGTCATGGCCACGGTTACTAATGCTCGGGCCTTGGTACTAGTAAAAGGGTCTCCTACACGAGAATTCTCGTGCTATAGGGGTTTGAGGCAAGGTTACCTCTTGTCTCTTTCCCTTTTTATTATCATGATGGAAGCACTTACGAGCATTGTGAAGAATGCATGCGCCATTGGGCTTTACGAAGGAATTCGGTTCACAAACAATGGTTCGGTTTTGTCACACTTTTTAAACGCCGATCATGTCATTATTGTAAGGAATTGAGAGAGCTCAAGAGTGAGAAATTTGAAGAGGATTCTTTGGTGATTTTATTTAGCATTGGGGCTACCAGTCAACCTTGCAAAAAGTTACGCGTTCAGGGTAAATGTAAGTGAAGCACAAATTCAAAACATGGCGGTGAGTTCGGGGTGTACAGTGGGTTCCTTCCCATTCAAACACTTGGGATACAAAGTGGTTGCCAATATGAACCTCGTTAAGCATTGGAAACTGGTATTTGATGTGTTTAAGAAAAGGTTGGCTATTTGGAAGGTGCACACGTTATTGTTTGGGGGAAGATTAACATTGATAAATGTGTTACTAAATTCTCTTCCAATATATTATTTCTTGTTACATAAGGCCTCTACACAAGTAATCAACCAACTTGAAAGATTACAGAGAGAGTTTTTATGGGGAATTACACCCGAACGGAGGAAGGTTAATTGGGTTTCATGGCATAGTGTGGTGACTCCTAAGGAACAAGGTGGGGCTGGGATGGGGTCCTTAAAAGAAGCTAATTTCGCTATGTTAGCAAAATGGTGGTGGCGTTTCAAGACAAATTCGAAAAGTTTGTAGCGGAAAGTGATTTGGAGCATACACTATAATGCTAGGACGTCGAGCTTGGTGCCTGGGAAGTTAATGATAGCAGGCCGTGGAAACAAATGTAAAGTTATCATCCGCGCTTGTAATTTATGGCGTGAGTTTGGAAAGGTGTCTCTGTGCTATTCCGTGCAACGGGGAGTCGATTATATTTTGGAAAGAGTGGTGGTTGGGGGACGAACCACTACTGAATAGGTTCCTTATTTTGTTTTCATTGGAATGGTATAAGAATGCAAAAAGAAATATGTAAGTATACTTCTGGAAGCTTTAAACAAGCCGAAAGAAATTACCACAGTAATGAAAAAGAATTACTTGCGGTAAAAAACACTATTTCTAAATTTTCTATTTATCTTACTCCTGTAAAATTTATATGTAAGTATACTTCTGCAAAGGTAGTGGAATAGTTCGAATCAATAAATGAGGGCTGTGTTGCTTAAACCGGTGTGGATCGATAACCTTCAACGCCGAACGAAATCGCGAAACTGTAGGAGCTTATGAGGTCGTTGTTCGGTGCAGGGGTGGGTACCAGAAGGGATCGGTGGAGCTAGGAATTAGATGATGCGGGAACGTTTTCTGTCAAGTGCCTAAAAACAAACTTCAACTTGCTAGATTCCTATACTTAGGGATTGATTTCATGTGGAACAACTGGATACCAACCAAAGTAAATTTTCTTACATGGAGATGGAGGATCTCGATGGGTAGAGTGCTGACACTCCTTGCTCTTGCCCTTAGAAATATTATGAAAGGTCATGTTCGGTGTAAAATATATGATTTGGAAGACAAGGATGTGGGCCACTTATTTATTAATTGTCCAGTAGCTAATTTGATATGGGATCATATAACATGTTGGTGTAGATATTCCAATATCTATGCCTTTTGTATCGAGGATCTTGTGGGGTGGTATAAACAGGTGCGTGGCAGTGAAAAATGGAGAAAATTGTTGTACGCGGTGATGCAAGTGTCCGTTTGGGGTTATGTGGAGGAACAGGAATGACCTGTTTTTCAATGGTGAACAAATAAATTTGGCTAGGATGTTGGATGAGATAAAGCAACTTGGGTACCTATTGGTCAAAAGTTGCTCAAGTCTAATAATATAACGTGGGAAGAGTTGTGCAATTTTGATTTGTCAAGTAAATGTAGTTAAGGTGATGTCATGTAATTCTCTTTCTTGGTGTTGGTATGTATTTGGGAGGGGCTAACACATTTTGATTGCAAAACAAAGAATTTATTTAGAAAAGCTATCAATTATAAGAAAGCAACCCCCTCCGACATCCTGGTTCTAGGTTTCCCACAAAACTCGTTTGTTTAATTGGATACCACATGGAAATGGTCGTAAGATTAATTTGTTGAAATGATAATTATTGTTGATACATATTATGTGGCCGCGACTCGGTTCGGTTCAACTCGGTTCGATTCGGTTCGGTTCGACCCGGTTAGGTTCGGCTCAAGCCCGACGTCACGACATTCCTCCGTCGTACGCCCCAGAGTTCGACACGCGAAGCACGGAGAGCCGCGAGCCTTCCCGAGGCGCCACATCACCATGACATCATCATGATGATGTCATGTAGAAGGAAATGCATGCAACTATTAAATTTACGAGTGCTTTCAGTTGAGTTAATTGTGATTGGACCAATTAAATTATAGTGGGCCGAAACAATTGATTTGGGGCCGAAATCCATTATTTGATTTGCACATGTTGTCGACGAAACTCAACATCTGTTTCGTCGATTTTGAAGACTTTGTGTTTCGTCGACAACATCTGTTTCGTCGACTTTGAAGTGTTTCGTCGACAACAATTTATGTTTCGTTGACCTGTTCAGTTTCGTCGTGTCTGTGACTATATATATTCAGATAGAACTCAAAGAACACATAACACACACTAGAGAACCAGAGAGAGTTTACAGAGATTATTTTGTAAACATTGTATTGTAACCGTTTCAAGTATTAATACAATGGAGTGTTAATCGTTGAGTCTCGTGTTTATCATTTGCGTGTTCGAACTTGGTTTAACTTACCCGTTTGGATTCCGCACTTTCGGGTTTGTCGGAAAACAGGGAATAGAGGTTACTCGATCCTCCGGGTGGACCTACAATTGGTATCAGAGCATTGGCTCGATTCCTTGTTAAAACCAAGTTGATTTTCTTGTGTTTTTTTCTTGATTTTGAGCTTTGAAAAATCATATATTTTCTGGGAAAATAGCTTGAAATTCTTGAAAATCTTGATATTTTGTTGTTAGTTCATACAAAACCTTGTTTAAAACTCATGCATATATGTTAGGATTGGGTTTTCATTGAACTTTATTGCAAAATCGTGTTTCGGAAAATTATTCCGGTGGAATTATTGTCGGAATCATCAAAAACTCATCGGAGTTCTTTGTAATCTTCAAGTGTTCTTGGTGTTATTCAAACTGTTCTTCACACATTATCTTTGTTTGATCTTGAATTGATATATTGTTGTAGTGTTAGTGCTTTAAATATATTAAGTTGACAAATATGACCATAAGCATGATGATGTTGATAAGATAAGATAAGATAAGATAAGGTGTCTAGGTAAGGGTGCTCTTGAAAATTGTTTCACCAACTGTTGTTGTGTCAGGATAAGGATAAGGGTCCCACTAACTATTTTCACCAATTCCAATTTCAAAGACATTCATAGTCTTCGTGGAAGGTGTTTGAAAAAAAAATTGGGCTTATTCTTAGTGGGTTGCACTTTATTCACAAAGATTAATTCTTGGACCAACTCCTTTTATTCTTTGTTTGGGCCAGTTCATATCTTTCATAAACATTGGGCCTAACTTCTTACATCTTGGACTTCACGAAATTCAACCAATTTTTGGTGGGCTTTTATTTGGTGTTTCATCCATTTATTTTTCATGGACTAAGTGAGATTTTCGGTAGCTTCACAGAAGGTTTTCAAATCACACAAACTTGTTTAATTTGGTTATTTTCATTTCATCATGACTTCAGAGTGGTGGGGTTCATCCAAAGCGAGTTCAATTACGGCAGAGCAGTGGGCATCAGTTACTAACCAAAATCAAAGTGAACCGAAAATGACAATAGATATGTATGGTCGTTGGATACCGGATCCTAATGCGAGCAAGTATACGAGCAAGGGTTTATCTCCTTCATGGGCTCAGTCTCCCACACCGTCAAATAAAACGTATACGAGAAAGGACTTAGCAACCGATTTGTATGGAAATCCACTACCACCAGTTGCCTCACAGCAAAGCCATCGTTCTACTGGAGTACCATCATTTCTTGATCCAAACTACAATGATCAAACAAAAACGGCGTTTTATGCCAAAATTGTCAAAGATGCCAGCAATGGTGAATCATCGCGAAACGATAACAGTTCTGAACATTACAATAGTTCAGTTGAAGACGTTTCAACTTCAGTTGAAGATGTTACAAGTTCAAGTTCAAGCGAGGATGGATCTGAATGTGAATCATCAAGGGAGGTTGTTGATTCTGATGCATATAGGTCAACATCTGAGAGTGATTCCAGTCAGGTACGTGTCGATGAATCAAAATCTGATAGTTGTGATAGGTGTGTTGGATTAAATGTTAAATTGTCTGATTTGCAAAGCAAATTTAACGATTTGAAAAGCAAATATGATGTGACATATATCCACAATCAACATTTGATCGTGGATCTTTCGAAATGCACAGAGGCCAACATGTTTCGTGAAAATTATGAAAAGGAATTTAAAAAGAAAATTGAAACATTAAAAGCAGATAAGACCGAGCTAACGAAAATGGTTTCAAGAAAACAAACTGAAATAAACCTTTACATCAATCGTCTTGAGATCATGCAAAAAGAGTATGTGCTGAATAGCTATTCAAACTCTAGGTATGTGCTGGATCACATCATTGACATACAGAAAAAAAATGATGTCACGTGCATAGGTTATAAGAAGTGTCCACCACCTCTTAAACACGATTATTCTTCGATGCCTGGTGAGGAAAATAAACCTCATTTTGAGCCCTCAGTTTCATTGAGACTTGAGGAATTCACAATTGGGCTAGGTTACAAAAAAGGAAGTATCCTCAGATTCGGATGAATCAGCAGATGCGAAAGCGTCAACAGCTGAACGAAATCAGGATCCTCCAGTCATTGTTGAGGATGTTGATTCATCAGATGATGAATCCGAGGATACTAACTCTGAAAAGTCAGAAACGGTAACAAAAGAGGAAAACATACCTCTCGAAAATCACATTCTTTGTGATCCACCTGCAAAACCGTTTGTGACTGCTACAGCCAAGTCCGTTGAATCCTCATCTGGAAGTTGTGAAAGCGTGAACTTGCTTTACACGTTGATTGGATCTGATAAAATATATTCAGACAAGGATTTCCCTATAAAAAATGTCAATCAATCTTTGATTGATAAAGTTTTCGAAGATTCTACCAGTAAGTTTTTGGGAAAGTCGAGCCCAGGAGTTGTAGTAACTCAGTGTGCTCTTATCCCAAAATCCAAAGTTAGAAAGAAATATGGGAATCAAAAATTGCAAAAACAAATCAATCAACGAAAGCAAAATCACGCTGCCCAAGGAAATGGAAAAGGCAAACAGAGCCAAAACAAGAAAAAGATTCAGAAGATAAACTTCGTGAAATCCAGAGGGACTGATAAAATTGAAACTTTCGAAAACAAATCCAACACGGATTTTGTTAAACAAAGTAAAATTTTGAAAAGAAACAGTCAAAACAATTACACACAACACACAAACGGTTGTGATGTAGGACCAAGTACCTCAAGATCACGAAGTTCATCGTCAAGTTCTTACAGTTATGATACTCCGAGGTTTGTTGAGCGGAGATCATGCTTTGAATGCTGTGAGTATGGACACATTGTTAAGAATTGTCCATATCTCACCAAGCGAAAGTTAAAGGTTGATGCCCCCCATGGTAACAGTTACCATAAAAGATCTGTTTCACCAAAACAGGACCCTCGTCTTGTTAAACAACGGGAAATGAAACAGAAAAAGAAACAACGACAAGAAGTTGAAAAGGTTTTAAAACCGGAGGTTGTCCAAACACAGTCTGTTACGTTAGAAGTTAAAAATGAAAAACAAAAACAGATTTGGAAACCAAAACCAGTAAGTGTTTCAGGGGGTGCTACATCAATTCCGAATCATCGGGAAATGGATGTTACAATTCTCGATGATGACGGACGACCCAAGTCTGTGAAGGCTTGGGTCTCCCTCTCCAACTAATCTCTGAATGAGTGTGCAGGATGTTCAAGGAGGAACTTTTGATAGTCTTAGGATTTGATAGTGGAGCGTCCATGCACAAGATCGGCAACATAAGGCTCCGAAATATTGTTACATTTAGGATAATATTGTTGCCATTGATGGAGAGAAAAGGAGAAAAGAAGACAAAAATGTCTGATGCAAGAATGATAATGAAAGAATTTGACCACTTCGACAAGATGAAATATGTGCCAAAATTTGGTTGTTATGGTTTTTGATCGGGTCCTCAGGAAAGATTCCAATGAAAAGTACGCGCATGCAGCACGTCTGAAGTTCGAAATTAACAAGATGAACGTGCAGTGTACATTTCTCCACGGTGTGGTTGAAGAAAATGTGTTTGTTGAACAAACCAACTGGGTATGCGGATGCCTTGGCGTGGATTGAACAACCGCACACTACTTCTCAAAGAGAAAGACAAAGACCTTCGCTGGTGCAATGTGGAAGTCCAGCCGGACCCAGAGGTTTTTGATCTTGTTGCTGTGAAGAGATTTCTCAGTAGCTACTAAAATCGACTTTGAAGTCCACACCGGGTGGATATCCAGTTTAGGAGAGCACTCATATTCCTTGCAATGCAAGAAGCAGTTGCAGGATACGGTTTTGAATTTCTAATCTCTCATATACTTGTCGATATTTAAGCTGCTTTATGAATTATTATCATCTCGTACAACACTCTTTGACCTGACACGTTGAACTCGAATTGTCACGACCCCCGACCCCACCCTGGATGGAATCGAGAGCCGCGAACAGCCAAGTGGTACCGGTTGTTATTTTGAAAAGTAGTGCAGCGGAAATTTCGTCAGAACCGTGAGTTAGGAAAAATATCAGAGTTTAGAAAACACCGGATTTTTTTTATTTATTAAATAGATGGAATATAACCATGTTTAAAAAGGTATCTTTAATATATGATATATTCGAATACATAAAACAACTTTTCTTAATTTAATTTAATTGATAAAATAAGCCACTTCTGTAAGCCTTGTTGGTGCCACATCCAACTCTAATTCCTGATCTACTGTAATTACCTGAAACGCGTTTTAAAAAGATTTGGTCAGCAGGAAATACTGGTGAGTTCGTTCAGGTTTTATAAAATGACCCTTAGTTATAAATTACAGCATAAGAGCGATTACAATGGATTCTATCTTATTGTTATATGGCGCCTTGTCACAATGGTGACGATGGTCATACCACTATTGGGTCCTGTCACCCAAGTAGTGATGATTATCACTGTTAGGGCTTATTTGCCTAACCTCTGTTAGGGCTTATTAGCCTAACCCCTTGAGAAATTAGTAATGTGCACAATACCCCATTAGCCATTGATTAAGATTACCATGACTTACTCCCTGTAATTATAACATTTGAAAATAATTTGAGGTACTGTAAAACAGTTGATAAAAAGAGAATGACTCACATTGCAGATTTATATGGGCAGAGCTTAGCCTACTGATTAGCCTTGTACCCTAATTAAATAATAATGCATACGAACTAGGTCAGTAACTAATACAGCATTTACGATAATTCACGAGATTAAACCCTCACAACGAATGACAAAATGCAATCACTTAAACATCCATCGGATTCACAACGAATGACAGAGTATTCCCCGATTTCGGGTGGTACTCAAACATCCTATCGGAATCACGACTAATGACAAAGTATAGCATTTAAACATCCTGTCGGATAGTTTCAAACTATCGGATATTGAATCGTAGTAGCGATCGAGTTAATACCCGGTATCGTAGCAGCGCCTCGCTAATTTAATTGTAATTTCTACTTCAGAGCAGAATACTTTCGTTTTTGAAAGTTTTCATCGACACAAAATGAAAGCCCCTGAGCTAGGCTATTTATAGCTGAAATTCAGGCCTGTCGCGGCCCGCTTGAACTCCCGGCCAACCATTACGCGGCCCGCGTAGCCACCTAGTCTACGCGTAGGGTTGCTGAGTCACCAGTAGGTCTGCCATGTGGATGCCACGTGGCCTGGGAACGCTTATCCGGTCAAACACATGTTGACGCGCCCCGCGTAAAGGTCTGCTTACCTTTACGCGGCCCGCCTGAAGACCACAAATCTTGATTTCTTTATTCTTGATATGGATTGGGGTTTTAGGGGTCTGGGTTTTTACTTACGGATCAATTTGGGACATTTTTTAATATAATTATATCACAAAGAAAAAGGGAATAAAATAGTGAGAAACGAGAATGGACCCTCTTTGTAACTTTAGGGTTCAACTAGAAAGCCTCCTGGTATAAATTTTGGGTATAATTTCTTAGCTATAAAAATATATAATGCATTCGTTTTAAGTATAGTACCCCTAATTCAACCTTGTCCCGATGTCCCGAGACCGAATCCCAACAACTTAGTCGGGCAGAGCCCTGACATACGTTATGAGGCTCAGATCAATCGGAAAGGGTAGCGGTGATCGGGAGTTAAAACACTTAAAACGGGGCATGGCTTTTATTATTATTATTATTATTATTATAATAAAAATATATATATGTATAGAGTGAAATCGAGATGCAAGAAGGAAAAGATTGAATTGTCCTATATTTATAGTACAGGGGTATTTACGTACGAAGGCACTTATGAAATTTGAAGTTGAGTTGTTTGCCATCCATGCGTGACTCTTGAAATTCCTGATGGACACGTATCCTCATAGAATTTCTATATTCTATACACATGCATATTTTTAATATTCATAATACACGTACACTATTTTCAATTTTAATGCAATTGTTGAATTTTAATTATCTTATTTATTTTGAATTTCGATTCTTTTGATATTAGCATACGTATACAATAACAATAATTTGTAAATTAAGTTTTATTATTATTATTTTATTAATTTATATATTATAATTAATTTAACTGCTTCACTTATTTGGTGCTTATAACTTCTAAAATATGGCGTTCTAGAAAATAATAAATATGTTATTAGAATGAGAATATTTTTGTCTACATTTTGAACCAAGTTTCATTAAAAACGGAGTAGGTTCAAATATAATGTATTTTTATAGTTTAATTAGTAAACGGTTCCTGGGCTCGTCCAGGTACTTCATATTTCTTACAGTCAACTTACCCGTAATCTACCCGTCTAATTATATGAGTTTATATATACTTTTATTTTATTTGAAAGGTCACCCATATACAGGCCAATTAATTAGTATAATATTACAACCAACTATATATAAAATAGTTGTTAAAACTATTTGGGTCAAATAATTATATTAAAAATAAAACTAGTTACTAGTGGTTAATAAATTTAAATAACCCTATAATTCTTATATGATAAAAATGGGAATGTTACATCCTCCGCACCTTGTTTTAAATCTCGTCCTCGAGATTTGGACTACGATATTTCTTTTAGACTTATGTTATGTCTTAGTCAATAAAAACAATATTGAGGTAGATGACACAGAATTAAAATATCAAATTTTGTGAATACGAGTTGTACAATAAGTAGGATTCAATGGTTCAACTGAATTAGTTCAAGAAATCGATGACCAACGAATGAGATGAAATGATATAATTTCCAAGGTGACTAGGTTCAAGCCAAAAGATATATGATCAATAGATATTTAAAATGAATGTGAAGGACTTTTAGAATCAAATAAAAATTCTTTGTCAAAAGAAAACTTACTTTGATTGGCAACTGAGGAAGACTTAGAATCGACAGGTTCAAAATGAAATAAAAGCATGAAAATGATGTGTCAAATATTAAATTATGATATGAGAAAATCAATGTGCTGAGATGAGTGAATTGCAAGGATACACGAAAAGACAATAGAGTTAATGTATTATTGTCTTAATACATATTTGCATTAAGACGATTTTTTTAGAACTTTAAAAGACAATAAGAATCCTTATAAACTTTTATGTGATACTATATTTATCTTATTTACTTTAGATAGTAATTTATGTGTATGGTTGTAAAATAATAATATTTTTTTATAATATATAAAGTAATTCTACTACACATGTAACTTTCATAAGCTGAATATAAGAAAACCAAAACAAAATTTAGTGTTATTATTATCCTTTTTAACATGAGCTACAAGTTTATACCAATACCGCAAGGTGTCGTAATGATTTGAAATAGTTTAATAATTATGGTGTTTGAAAAAATTTACCGTGTAATCAACTGAAAGCTTTTAATGAAAACTCTAGGGGTTTACATCTCTGATCTGCATAACTCTTTTGTCGATCTTGATACATAATACTTCTATAAGTATTTAATAGTTGTGGAATATTAAACAAGATGAACAATTACTTATAAGTATAAAATGTCTTGTCGATGAATACTTAGACAGTTATTTAGATAATTTTATTCGTCCCTCTAATTCTTGTATTGTTTTATGAAAATATGTCTTCTTCTTACAGTACAAAGTATATATATATATATATATATATATAATATTTTTACATATAATTAAAATTTACTAAATAAGTATGATGACTTAATTTATATATATTAACTAGTCATTATCATGGTTGGATATTGGTTAGTGCTGCCTTGTTTAAACATGAGTGATCAGTCCATGCCTAACTAAGGCTAGGCTATCCAATACCTGCTCCTGACAATAAACCTAGTATTTAAAAATAATACTAACACTACTACTATTAATATATTATTACTAATAATAAAACTAATATTAATTACCAATAATAAATAACTAAACATAAACTTAAATGAGAGTATACCTCAAACAAAATTTTATACATATATATAAAAATATAAATTCTTCACCTCCATGGTTTAACAATAATTTTTAAATATAGTAATACTATATTGTAAATTAGGTAATTACTTATGTAAGTTTCCATATATAATCAATTAAATTTATATAATGTTTTTCGATTGAAGATGATAAAGCAATAATTATCACGAAAGGCTCGATTAATGCTGTAAGAACCATTAAGAGATACACTGAAATATGACATAAATTTGTATATTATTATCTTAGCACACAATTGTGTTAAGATTGCTTTTATAGGATAAACCAACAAAGCAGATTTAATATAAATAAATAAATAATTAAATCCGTATATGATATGTACAAACGAGATTAGTGCAAGCTTTAATTTTGTGATAACGTTACCACAAGGTGACCGTGATTAAAGAAATGATTTAATGAAGTCGAAGACCAAACAATCATGTTATAGTTCAAGAAAATTGAAGTGCTTGTTGGGATTTTTTTTTCCCGAATATTATGGCTTCAATTCATCATATGGAGCTTTGAATTGAATCCGTAATGCGAGCAGGTTCAAACAATTGAACTTGGTTTAAACAAAACGAGTTTTAATAAGAAAGTTCGGACATGGTTACAACCAAAAACCATGTATGCCAAAGGAAATTGAATTTTTTCAAGAAATTCATTGACTCGATATCAAAGAGTTATTATTTTGCACTAATGCGGTTCATAGTGCCAAAAATCAAGTATAGCAAAATGATATTTGAGTTTTGATAAAACAACAAATTAGAATGAAGCCCTCCAGTGGTCTTCACAAATCAAACGAACCACATGCGCAACAAACAGTGCATGTGTAATGTGTGAATTTACCAGGAAAGGAAATAGATCAATATTCGCTACTATGAAAGAAATCCTCATGGTATGATGACCATTTGGGGAAGTAGAAACACGAAAGTCAACTCATTATATGCAGAAGTCAGAATTTCAACGAAAGAAATATAAGAACTTCTATCTGGAATTTCGCGTGATAACTGTTGTTAAGTGACATTATCATGAAATGTCGAATATGGCATATTTGTCATAAAGAAAATAGGGGAATTGCAAAGGTATGTGACTCCTTTTGCAGTGCTAATAATTATGACTCTGATTAGACTGTGCACCGATGGTTGTGAAATTTTGTTCCACGTATCTCAGCGAGATTCATGTCGTTTGTAGGATTACGTGGCAAAGTGCCGCTTTTTAATTAGTAGTTCTTCTACTGACGGAATTCGCATTGGTGTCGTCGTGCCCAATTATATTTTCCAAAGGTCTTGCTTTGAAAGTCGTGTGTGATATACTTTGACGTCTGTGGACGTATAATTTAAGTTTCATTTGTTTTCTTGTGCACTAGCACAACTTTTACATGCTTCTTACTTGCGTTAATAGTCTATGGTAACGCATTGGAAATTCTTATACTTTTGATGGCGTCCCAACTTAAAGGGTTCCCATTGTTTATATTGTTGCTCGAGTTACGAGGCAGATAATCAAACGAAATAATGTTTGATATCGAAATTATAGATATATGCAAGAGATTTCTGATAAAGAAATCTAGATTTATTATTGACACTTATGCGTGTGCTTTATTCTTAATTGACTTTTGGAATTTTCTTATAGATATACACATTTATATAATCATATATTTCACATGCTGTAATATACATATCATTCATAAGGTCCATGTATTTAACAGATTCATATTTCCAAAAATAAGTCAGATATCAGGTCATGATACTATTTAGGGAAATCTTGTCACTTGTTTGACATAGTATATACCTGCTTACCCGGTTCTAGCCGAAGAGGTAACCCCAGTATATCCGGACAAACTGGAGAGTCTGCTACACCATACCCAGTCTTGTCGGAGAAGAAATTTATATTTCCCGTAAATAGTATTTAAATCATGATTTGGAAAGTGCATAATGACTTTCAACACGAATCAGGAATTTAATATTTACCTGACTGATCATATTCTAGAACGAAGTAGTACCAATAAATAAGAATAACAGTGGTCAAGTGTTATTGCTTATTTATTATACTTGCAACGTTCTAGTTATTATTCTCATGGCATACCAAAACCCATCACAATTTATTTACACAAATATTTAGCTTATCTTGAAGCTTATACTAAGGCATATTTTCTTAAGTTCAAGTCTAAATACTATCCTGGGTGCTACCAGATAATATCAAGTTCCTAACTCTTTTATTTAAGCTTAGGTATTATTATTACAACACCTATTGGCTTAAAGTAGTGGCTCTGATACCACCTTCTGTCACGACCCCCGACCCCACCCTGGATGGAATCGAGAGCCGCGAACAGCCAAGTGGTACCGGTGGTTATTTTGAAAAGTAGTGCAGCGGAAATTTCGTCAGAACCGTGAGTTAGGAAAAATATCAGAGTTTAGAAAACACCGGATTTTTTTATTTATTAAATAGATGGAATATAACCATGTTTAAAAAAGGTATCTTTAATATATGATATATTCGAATACATAAAACAACTTTTCTTAATTTAATTTAATTGATAAAATAAGCCACTTCTGTAAGCCTTGTTGGTGCCGCATCCAACTCTAATTCCTGATCTACTGTAATTACCTGAAACACATTTTAAAAATATTTGGTCAGCAGGAAATACTGGTGAGTTCATTCAGGTTTTATAAAATGACCCTTAGTTATAAATTACATCATAAGAACGATTACAATGGATTCTATCTTATTGTTATATGGCGCCTTGTCACAATGGTGACGATGGTCATACCACTATTGGGTCCTGTCACCCAAGTAGTGATGATTATCACTGTTAGGGCTTATTTGCCTAACCTCTGTTAGGGCTTATTAGCCTAACCCCGTGAGAAATTAGTAATGTGCACAATACCCCATTAGCCATTGATTAAGATTACCACGACTTACTCCCTGTAATTATAACATTTGAAAATAATTTGAGGTATTGTAAAACAGTTGATAAAAAGAGAATGACTCTCATTGCAGATTTATACGGGCAGAGCTTAGCCTGCTGATTAGCCTTGTACCCTAATTAAATAATAATGCATACGAACTAGGTCAGTAACTAATACAACATTTACGATAATTCACGAGATTAAACCCTCACAACGAATGACAAAGTGCAATCACTTAAACATCCATCGGATTCACAACGAATGACAGAGTATTCCCCGATTTCGGGTGGTACTCAAACATCCTGTCGGAATCACGACTAATGACAAAGTATAGCATTTAAACATCCTGTCGGATAGTTTCAATCGATCGGATATTGAATCGAAGCAGCGATCGAGTTAATACCCGGTATCGTAGCAGCGCCTCGCTAATTTAATTGTAATTTCTACTTTAGAGCAGAATACTTTCGTTTTTGAAAGTTTTCGTCGACACAAAATGAAAGCCCCTGAGCTAGGCTATTTATATGTCACGGTCCCCGACCCGGTTTGACCCGTTTTAGGAGCCGCGGGAGAGAAAATCCCGTGGTATTTATTTATTTGAGTTTAACAGCGGAAGATTTCATCAGGATCTTTTTAAAACTGAAATTTTCCAATTATTTTATTTCACAATTCGGGATAAAACCCTGGTAATTTACAATTATATGATTTCACGGAGAAATCTTTATTTTACAAAACATGTTTCTTTATTTTTATATTTAGCCACTTCCTCAAGCTTGTAGTGCTACGCGACACTTTTCCTGGATCATAACAGATCACCTGAAACATGTTTGGAAAAGGTTTTATCAGCGGGAAATACTGGTGAATCATTCTTTTTACTAAAACGACACATTTGTTATAATTTACAGTATTAAGAGCGATTACAATGTTTCCATATATCAACCAACTACCCACAGTATTTGTCACTCGAACATCCATCGGTAGCCTCTTAGCCCGATGGTGTCTGTGACTATAGTCATATCACTCATTGGCTAACCCGTTGTCCAATAGTGAAGGTTATCAAGTAATGTATACAAAACCCCACATACCGGCTGTAATATGGTGATTACAAAGACTTAATCCCTGTAATTACAACTTTGAAAATAAACATGATTTTGAAAGTAATTTGGTAAAAAGAGAATGACTCACATTGCAGATTTAACACGGGCAGAGTTTAGTCTATGGATTAGCCTGGTTACCTAAATTAATAACATGCACACAAACTAGGTTAGTAACTAATACAGCATTTACGATAACTCACGAGATTAAACCCTCACTTCGAATGACAAAGTGCGATACTTAAACATCCATCGAATTAACGACGAATGACAAATCATAAACCCTAATGTGGGCAGCACTTAAACATCCATTGGATAGTTTAATCGATCGGACATTGAATCGTAGCAGCGATCGAGTTATTACCCTGTTTTGCGGCAGCACTTTGTGATCTGTGTGTGTTTTTGTAGTATATAGACAATATCTCAACGTACAATTTGAGTTTGAACGTCAAATCAACGCAGAAACTCAAGTCCCAAGCCCCTGTATTTATACTCAAAATTTGCCCCCCTCGCGCCACGCGAGAGATACTCTTGTGCGCGTCGCGTAGCGCGAGAGACCCTAATCTACCCTATGGTAGCTTCGTGTCCTAGTAGGCTTGCTGAGTTGGTTTTGCATGTAAATTCGTTATACACGTAAAACTGTTTAGATATTACCGACTAGGGTTTACCCCCCCTGAGTTTTAGGGGCCCTGATCCTAATTCCGATTATTCTGAAAATTTTAGGGTTTATGCAGAATCACTTGGGTTTCTCAATTAGGGTTTCCTATTGGACAATTAAAGTAATAAATAGGACTTTTAATAAGAGTTGTTACATTCTCACCACCTTAATAAAAATCTCGTCCTCGAGATTTACTGGAATAAGTAGGGATACTTTCGCTTCATTTCTGATTCTAACTCCCAAGTATATTCAGATCCTCGTTTTGAATCCCACTTGACTTTGACCAGTTTTAGTCTCTTGTGCTTGAGAAACTTGATCTTTCTATCTTCAATTTGAAGAGGTTTCTCTACGAATTTCAGCTTTTCAGTTACTTCTACATCTTGAAGAGGTACTACCAGAGATTCATCAGACAAACATTTCTTGAGATTTGATACATGAAATACGTCATGTACTCCTGCCAGTTCTTCTGGTAGCTGTAAATGATAATCAACTGGTCCTATACGTTGGATCACTGAAAATGGTCCTACGTATCTTGGACTTAGTTTCCCTTTCTTACCAAATCGTACTACTCCTTTCCAGGGAGAAACTTTCAATAGTACTTTGTCTCCAACTTGGAACTCCAATGGCTTCCTTCTATTGTCTACATAACTCTTTTGACGATCCCGAGCCGTCTTAAATCTCTCCTTGATTTGTGTAATTTTGTCTGTAGTTTCTTGCACAATCAAGTATTACAACGGAAAGTAAAGGATCCACAGGCGGATCAAAATAAAAAGGAAACAACTGTTCAACAGACTTTGACATCTAGAGCTTGCGAGACTTGAGTAATGATGCCTGGAGTAGCCAGCCTATTTCGTCTAGTACCTGCACTTAGCCTTTTGGAAAATACGTCAGTTTACACTGGTAAATACAACTTAACTGACTCATTTTGAAAAGAGTTTGAAAATTGATTTGAATGCACTTCGGCAAAATATCCTTTATAACTTGGGACAATTATTAAAAATAATCTTGTATACAGTTTTACTCATTTGTCGTCCATTAGGGCCGGTTGTAGGGCCGGACTTAAGTTAACTGACACGCCACAGGTATAATGCCCACAAGGTTGATTCCTTTAAGTGGGTTACCAGTTTTTACATAATGCATCTGTCAGGTGTACGCCTACACCCCGTGCTTAGGTCGTGGCCATTTCGTAAAATGATGCCAAGGATATCCGGGACATGGTCATTTAACCCCCAAGGGCCATACACCAAATAATACAGAATAAAGCGAGTTATGTAAATACATTAATCACAATCCGATTTAAATGACTACATACCCGACCAAGCGGTACTTTTATAGTACCGTATCCCAAGCCCGTATAGGGAAAATAAGTTAAGAGTATTTACCTGAGCAAAGTATAAGTCCAATACAGTAAGTGCACGTAGCTTTTACTGGGCTCCTAATCTGGAACGAAGGTTTTTAATATCCTATTAGAATCCTAACGGGTCTTTAATTAAGCTTAGACTTAGACCGGTTAGTTTTCAAAAGGAAGACACGGTTCAAACGCATGTTAAAGCGACGGCCGGTTTAGAATGTGGTTTTGACCCGACAAGCTTGTATGCTTGTTTAATATGGGTAACTTAAACACATTCTGGATTTTGAGATAAAAACGATATGGTTTGACCCGTTTCGGCTAATATATGTAAACTAGTTACATAAGCCGATCCGAATGCGACAAGTGCGTAACGAGTAACCAAATGAATCATATACAGGTTTCCTAAGTTAATATGCCTTAAATATGTTGTGATATCAGTAGGATACCTTCCATTATGCCCAAAACGAGTTTAATCTCAATTTAAGCCCCGTAGGGGTATTTTGGTCATTTTAAAGATTATAAAAGAGGTTAATTGAAATTCTGATATTCGGGTCCGAATACATCAGTAAAATAACTTATTTTATTAGGTCATATCAGTTGGTAATATGTCTTATATGACAAAATGGTTTTAAACCCAAACTATGCGTTTAATATGCTTTAAAAGCCATTTTAAGCGATTTCCGGGTTATACAGGAAATCTGAGTTTTCTGATCAGGTTATAATGTTCAAAATACTTTATTTATCATATAAAATCAGTAGAAATTGGATTGGTGTCAAAATACTATGTAAAACTCATTTTATGACTGAAAAGGGTATAATCGGTATTTTCCGAATCAATGCCATAACCTCAGGTTATGAGCAGGTTAAAAATAATTAAAAATCTTTAAAAATCTCAAAATATTATATTACATCATTGGGTAAAAGGTTTGGTGTCAAAAATTGGGCTTAGATAGGCTTTATGCTAATTGCGTCGTTTAATTACTAAAAGGCGTTATAATTACGCTAATTGCGTCGTTTAATTACTAAAAGGCGTTATAATCTCACAGTCATAATCATTTAACGTCTCTATTCATCGGCGCTGCCTCATGTTTAAATCCTTTTGGTTAAATAGGTGCTGGAGGCTCTTGTGATCAGAATAGATCACACACTTGACACCATATAAATAGTGCCTCCATAGCTTCAGTGCAAATACAACGGCACCCAACTCCAAGTCATGGGTGGTGTAATTCTTTTCGTGCACTTTTAACTGTCGTGAAGCATAGGCAATGACTTTGCCTTTCTGCATAAGCACACATCCCATCCCGGTGTGTGATGCATCACAATATACCACAAAATCTTCTTTTCCATCAGGCAATGTCAACACAGGTGCATTGCTTAACTTTTGGTTCAGAATATCAAAAGATTCTTGCTGCTTCGGTCCCCAGTCGAACTTAATCTTCTTCCTAGTCAAAGAAGTTAGGGGTGCAGCAATCCTTGAATTTTTTTTTGATAAATCGCCTATAGTATCCTGCTAAACCTAGGAAGCTACGAATCTCTGTAGGCGTCTTTGGCTCTTTCCAGTTCATGACAGCTTCCACCTTAGCGGGATCCACTTGGATACCACGCTCACTAACCACATGTCCAAGAAATTGGACTTCACGAAGCCAAAATTCACACTTAGAGAATTTGGCGTAGAGCTTCTCCTGCTGAAGTAGTGAAAGGATACATCAAAGATGTTTCTCATGGTCGGTCTGATTATTTGAATAAATCAGAATGTCGTCAATGAAGACGATAACAAATTTGTCCAAGTATGGCTTGCAGACACGGTTCATGAGATCCATGAATGTCGCTGGTGCATTAGTGAGCCCAAAAGGCATCACTAGGAACTCGTAATGACCATAACGAGTCCTAAATGCAGTCTTGTGAACATCTTCATCTTTAACCTTTAATTGGTGGTAGCCTGACCTCAGATCGATCTTAGAGAAATAGCTTGCCCCTTGCAATTGATCGAACAGATCGTCGATCCTGGGCAAAGGATACCTATTCTTGATAGTGACTTTATTAAGCTCACGATAATCGATGCACAGACGCATCGATCCATCCTTCTTCTTGACAAACAAGATTGGCGCTCCCCATGGAGACGAACTAGGCCTTATGAAACCTTTAGCTAGCAAATCATCTAACTGCGTCCTCAACTCCTTCATCTCGGTTGGTGCCAACCTATAAGGTACTCTTGCAACAGGTGCTGCTCCGGGGATGATGTCAATTCTGAATTCTACTTGCCTATCTGGTGGTAAACCAGGTAGATCTTCAGGAAAAACCTCAGGGTATTCAAAAATGACAGGGATGTCTTCGATCTTAGGCTTCGGCTCATCAATAGTCACTTGTGCCATGTAGATGACACAACCCTTCTTCAAACATCTAGAGGCCTTGAGCATAGTCACTTGTTCCGGCAGTCCATATTGGGTATCTCCCTGAATGGTAAGTGATTCACCAGACGGAGTCTGGATCACCACTTGCTTCTTATTGCAGACAATCTGGGCCTGGTTATGAGATAACCAATCCATACCCAAAACTATGTCGAACCCGGCTAACTTCAAAGGAAGTAGGGACAAAGGAAAAGAGTGGTTCTTAATGGATATGAAACATCCATCTAATATGGTTGAGGCGGTTTCTAAGGTGCCATCTGCTAATTCCACCTCATATTTCACACTTAAGGTTTTGATAGGCAATTTCAACAATTCACAAAACTTATTATCTACGAACGAATTATCAGCGCCTGAATCAAAAAGTACTCTTGCATATACATCATTTATGAGGAAGGTACCTGTGATCACATTGTCGTCCTGGACGGCCTCCTTTGCATCCATCCTGAAGACCCTTGCATTGGTCTTCTTAACCTCTTCAGGCTTCTTGGCGTATTTAGGGCAGTTGGTTTTAATGTGCCCTTTCTCATTGCAGTTGTAGCATGTGACATCTTTAATCTTCTTGCAATCCACAGTCTTGTGCTCCTTAGACTTGCATATCCCACATGCAGGTGATCCTGACTTAGAATTGGACTCAAGTCTGCACTTTCCAAAGTGGCGTTTTTGGCAAGTCGTGCACTTTGGCGTTTCCTCTGTTCGCTGACTATTCCTTCCAGACCCAAACTTCTTAGAATCAGTGTTTCCCTTGTGTTTCTTCTCTGACCCTCGTGAGTTATCATCCTCACGCTTCCTCTTACTTTCTTCAGAATTCTTTAGCGATCTCAACCTGACCGCATCTAAAGTAAGGGACAGAGAGAGATCAGCTGCTGACCTAAACGTAGCAGTTCTTGAAGCCTTAACACTGGCTTTGATTTCTGGGGCTAAACCCCCAATGAAGCGAGAAATTCTCTTGGGTTCTGGTGTTACTAGGTAAGGAACCAGTCTGGACAGGGTATTGAAACTGGTGAGGTAAGCTTGACAATCTAAGTTTGTCATAACCAATGATAAGAAATCCGACTCGATCCTCTCGACCTCGTGTTGAGGGCAGTAGTTCTCCATAGTGAGAGCAACAAACTGTTCCCATGACATGTTATAGAGCGGGATCTTCCCAGCAGCTTGAATGAGAGACTTCCACCACGCTAATGCCTCTCCCTTGAACGATTGGGATACATACTTCACCACATCCTTTTCAGCACAACCGCTGATATCGACAACTGTGTCCATTTCATCCAACCAGGTCATACAATCAATTGCCCCTTTCTCCCCAGTGAAATCCCGGGGTTTGCAGGAAACAAAGTATTTATAGGTACAGAACTTGGTACGTGGTTCATTATCGAACACTATCCTTTTGGATGGAACACTGTGTTGATTAGATAAACGTCGATCATCATCTTTCTTTGACTCATCTTTCTTTGGGGGTGGCTTGCTATGAGCCTCAGAATGAGTCTTAGGGACAGACTTAGAGTGGGGTACAAATGAGGCTTTACTATTAGTCCCACTATACTCCCTGAATTGCTCCTCTACATCTTTAGATACAGCTGTATCAATCAGTGTACGAAGCTCTCCTCTGGTTATATTAATCCTATCATCATCGCGGTTTTCCAGATGATGACTGTTCTCTTCCTCTGACCTAGCCATGTAGCTTTAATTGCTACATAAAATCAAACAAGGACAAGGTTTATACGGAAGCTTATACAGTTTTATCGTTTTAAACGGTTTATTAACCATGTTTTTAATACACATTTTAGTTAATTTGTTAAATATATAATTGTTCAGGATCTTTATCATAATCCTAAATTATAAGTTAATAATAGCACAAAAGGCCTAATCTCGTAGACAAGTTTAATTTATAGGCCTTGATTTTACGGAATCGAGGCATTAAGGTTTGAATCAAAGTTCATTACCTTTTCTTGACAGGGAGTTGTAGGCTACCACTGTCTTTAGTCCAGAGGACGTTAATTATAGCCCGTGGGCACTTCATCATTAAGGGATGATTATATAATTACGGGAATTTAGAATAACCCATTTAAGAATGACTTATGTGATTTTATCGTATCACATTTTGTCAAGCATGTTAATATGCTTTCAGATGTTTAACAAGGATTTGAATCTTTTGAATAAGTTTTACCATCTTGGCCACGTCTGCAATGACATTTAGACTAGGTTTTACCCTTTAGATTCTTTTTAATATTTAACGCAGAACAATCCTAAATTGAAATGTTAACAAGGATCTGAATCTAATTGTGGAACTACCATCTTGGCCCTGTCTTAATGTGACATATGGCTAGGTCTTGTCCTTTTTAGATTTTTGCCATTTTATTATAACGGTAGATCTTACAATATAGGAATGATATTTTAAATATATAATCGTTCCATTAAAATTTAAGCAAGTATATGGTTGCCCTAAACGGGACTTCTACAGAAAATGACTTGCCCATGCAAGGGCTAATCAGAAAAATAACAAAGGAATCAAATAAGGACAAAATAAAACGAATTAGGATTTGTCCTATGTTCTTGTCTAGACTCAAGAATGTGCAACTGTGTAACTGAGATTAAACACAAAAGGCTAGCGTTTAATTCACTCAGTGTTGGCTCTGATACCAACCTGTCACACCCCGATATTTCCACGTTTGACCGGTGGGCCCGGTAGGGAGTATCGTGACGTAGTTGATATCATCATAGTCAAACAACACAATATATAAATGCACAGCGGAAGCAAAAGATAAATATATTACAATCCGAATATAAAGTAATATCAAGTATTACAACGGAAAGTAAAGGATCCACAGGCGGATCAAAATAAAAAGGAAACAACTGTTCAACAGACTTTGACATCTAGAGCTTGCGAGACTTGAGTAATGATGCCTGGAGTAGTCAGCCTATTTCGTCTAGTACCTGCACTTAGCCTTTTGGAAAATACGTCAGTTTACACTGGTAAATACAACTTAACTGACTCATTTTGAAAAGAGTTTGAAAATTGATTTGAATGCACTTCGGCAAAATATCCTTTATAACTTGGGACAATTATTAAAAATAATCTTGTATACAGTTTTACTCATTTGTCGTCCATTAGGGCCGGTTGTAGGGCCGGACTTAAGTTAACTGACACGCCACAGGTATAATGCCCACAAGGTTGATTCCTTTAAGTGGGTTACCAGTTTTTACATAATGCATCTGTCAGGTGTACGCCTACACCCCGTGCTTAGGTCGTGGCCATTTCGTAAAATGATGCCAAGGATATCCGGGACATGGTCATTTAACCCCCAAGGGCCATACACCAAATAATACAGAATAAAGCGAGTTATGTAAATACATTAATCACAATCCGATTTAAATGACTACATACCCGACCAAGCGGTACTTTTATAGTACCGTATCCCAAGCCCGTATAGGGAAAATAAGTTAAGAGTATTTACCTGAGCAAAGTATAAGTCCAATACAGTAAGTGCACGTAGCTTTTACTGGGCTCCTAATCTGGAACGAAGGTTTTTAATATCCTATTAGAATCCTAACGGGTCTTTAATTAAGCTTAGACTTAGACCGGTTAGTTTTCAAAAGGAAGACACGGTTCAAACGCATGTTAAAGCGACGGCCGGTTTAGAATGTGGTTTTGACCCGACAAGCTTGTATGCTTGTTTAATATGGGTAACTTAAACACATTCTGGATTTTGAGATAAAAACGATATGGTTTGACCCGTTTCGGCTAATATATGTAAACTAGTTACATAAGCCGATCCGAATGCGACAAGTGCGTAACGAGTAACCAAATGAATCATATACAGGTTTCCTAAGTTAATATGCCTTAAATATGTTGTGATATCATTAGGATACCTTCCATTATGCCCAAAACGAGTTTAATCTCAATTTAAGCCCCGTAGGGGTATTTTGGTCATTTTAAAGATTATAAAAGAGGTTAATTGAAATTCTGATATTCAGGTCCGAATACATCAGTAAAATAACTTATTTTATTAGGTCATATCAGTTGGTAATATGTCTTATATGACAAAATGGTTTTAAACCCAAACTATGCGTTTAATATGCTTTAAAAGCCATTTTAAGCGATTTCCGGGTTATACAGGAAATCTGAGTTTTCTGATCAAGTTATAAAGTTCAAAATACTTTATTTATCATATAAAATCAGTAGAAATTGGATTGGTGTCAAAATACAATGTAAAACTCATTTTATGACCGAAAAGGGTATAATCGGTATTTACCGAATCAATGCCATAACCTCAGGTTATGAGCAGGTTAAAAATAATTAAAAATCTTTAAAAATATCAAAATATTATATTACATCAGTGGGTAAAAGGTTTGGTGTCAAAAATTGGGCTTAGATAGGCTTTATGCTAATTGCGTCGTTTAATTACTAAAAGGCGTTATAATTACGCTAATGAGCATAACTCCTAATCTAGACCTCCAACTGATGTGAAATTTTAGGGACATGTTTATAAATCAGTAATAAAGATTAATGTCCTTTCACATTTCTAAAATTCTCGTTTTATGGTCAAAAGGGCATATTGGTAAACATTAGGCAATTTAACGGAAACGTGTAAACGAATTGGATAATCAATGAACCAACCACATAGGGTTATACCAACATGTAGCCTGGTCCTAAGGAAGCTCTAAGGAATTCTCAAATCATACTAAATTGGGTCAGAACTGAAGTCAAAGCAAAAGTCAAAGTTTTGCGACTTCCGGTTCCGAACCGGGTCTAAAAAGAAAATTATCGGGTCGAACATGCTTAGACATGTTCTTACACTTATTACTGAGTTATATGAGTGATAAAATAGGTTACATGCCTTCTACATTGTTAATTACATGTTAATTTGAAAATTATAGTTCTGTTGACTTTTTATAGATAACTTTGACCCGACATTTGATCTAGTTAGAGCGGGAATCAGAGGGTGCCCTTTTAAGGGTTTAATGCCCACTTAATTACCAACTTATAACTACCTTCAATTCGACTAATCACTGGACCATTAATGATTAATCGCTAAGTCAACCGTTAATTACGACGGTTTGACTTTTAAGCTAATAACTAAGTAAAACTCAACTAGGAAAGGTTAAGCATACTTACAGAAGTCCTATGCACGATTAGGAAGGCTTAGGGTCTGCTCTTGAACTCCCAAAAGCTCCAGAAATGCAGAAGGAAGGTGTGATCAAATGGTTGCAACAAGAGGCCTTTATATAGTGCTTAAAATCTCATTGATCATTGACACATAAGCCTACCAATGGCCATGGATCATCCACAGATGTCCCCTAGGTCTAAAAAGCATGTAGGGGTCGCCCATGGAGTGAAAATATCTGATTAAAGTCGGTTAATGCGTGAAAACAGGCTGCTGTCCAACTTTTCTGTAACTGGGGATCGAACGCGGCCCGCGTAGGCTATTGGCAAGGCCTACGCGGCCCGCCTGAGCCTTGTGTTCAGGTTTAAAACTTTTCTAGTTGTTGCATCTTGGCTCTTGGCCTTTCGAAGGGTCAACCAAACTTATTTCTTGCATTTTGAGCCCTCCAATTTACCTATAAGGGCTTCAAGACTTATACCCACTTTGTTAAGTCCTTGGTCAATTCATGTTTACCCGAAAAGTCATAATTCTCAACGTTGACGCTTTAACCCCTTGTATACGAATTTGATCATAACTTTCTCATACGATAACGAAACTTTATGAAATTTATATCGTGCATTCTAGTGAGCATAATTAACCGTTACAAAGCTTCGGGTTTGCTAAAAGGTCACTCAGAGGTATACATTAAACATGTTGACACATTTAACCCCTGTAGTGTGTAATCTCTCACTTTCTTTCATATTTAGCTTCGTATGATCCATGATTTATTCGTTTGAATGTATGAGCATCATGTAGGGTTACTGTAAGGTATATTTATCCATTGTTGACAATTTGAACCCTTATATTCACATACTTTTCATGTTTGTCAACTTTAGTCCTTCTAGAGTATTATTTCACACGTTCAAGCTTATGACACGTGTCAATACATTATAGGACGTGAATTTTCGAGGTGTTACACATTAGATCCTTGTTCTAATTCTTTTATTCTTCCTTTCATTCCTTCAGCCGCATCCTTAATTGTTGTTTCTTGAAAATGCTTCAGTTGTTCCATTAAATCTAACTGTAGATTTAATCTAAGAGCACGAACTCGCTTTTGCTTTTCATGATACTTACGACTTAAGGCATCTGCAACTATATTTTCCTTTCCTTCGTGATACTGAATATCACAGTCGTAATCATTTAGAATTTCCATCCACCTTCTTTGCCTCATATTTAATTCTTTTTGCCCAAAGATGTATCTTAAGCTTTTATGATCTGTATAGACAGTAAATTTACTTCCGTACAGATAATGTCTCCAAATTTTAAGGGCAAAAATTATAGCTCCTAATTCTAAATCATGAGTTGTATAGTTTTCCTCGTGCTTTTTCAATTGTCTTGATGCATACGCAATTACCTTCTTGCGTTGCATTAGCACACATCCAAATCCTAATTTTGAAGCATCACAATATACTTCAAAATCTTCAGTCCCTTCTGGTAAAGCTAGGATTGGAGCATTGGTTAACTTTTGCTTTAGAATCCTAAAAGCTTATTCTTGCTTAGGTCCCCATTCAAACTTAATTGCTTTACAGGTTAGCTTAGTTAATGGAACAACTATTTTGGAAAAATCCTTAATAAATCGTCTATAGTATCCAGCTAAACCTATAAAACTTCTAATTTCCATTGTGGATTGCGAAACCTTCCATTTGGTAATTGCCTCTATCTTAGCAGGATCTACATGAATGCCATCGTGATTCACCATGTGACCTAGAAATTGCACTTCTTGCAACCAAAATTCACACTTCGAGAATTTGGCGTATAGCTTTTCTTTTCTTAACAAAGTTAAGAGTGCATGCAAATGCTGACAATGCTCATTCTGACTTTTGGAATAAATAAGTATATCGTCTATAAAAACAATTACAAATTTATCCAAGTACGGTTTACAGATTCTATTCATCATGTCCATGAATGCGGCAGGTGCATTCGTTAACCCAAAGGGCATGACTGTAAACTCGTAATGACCATACCTAGTTCTGAAAGCAGTTTTAGGTATGTCTTCTTCTTGTACCTTTAATTGATGATATCCAGAGCGTAAGTCGATCTTAGAAAAGTATCTAGCTCCTTGAAGTTGAT
This sequence comes from Helianthus tuberosus, assembly GCA_030545235.1. Taxonomy (NCBI): domain Eukaryota; kingdom Viridiplantae; phylum Streptophyta; class Magnoliopsida; order Asterales; family Asteraceae; genus Helianthus; species Helianthus tuberosus. The sequence goes on along the minus strand of CM060443.1, from coordinate 189,850,788 downwards.
CAAAAAGATCATCAATCCTAGGTAATGGGTATCGATTCTTAATTGTAACCTTATTCAATTCTCTATAATCAATACACATTCTCATCGAGCCATCCTTCTTCTTTACAAACAACACTGGTGCTCCCCACGGGGATGAACTAGGTTGTATGAATCCTTTACTTAGTAATTCATCTAATTTCTTTTTCAGTTCTAACATTTCTGTAGGTGCTAACCGATAAGGTGCCTTAGCTATCGGTGTAGTTCCTGGAATTAGATGAATCCTAAATTCTACTTCCCTATCTGGTGGTAATCCTGGTAATTCTTCTGGGAATACATCTGGGTATTCTGAAACTACAGGAATCTCCATAAGTTCTTTACCCTTAGTACTAATGATCACTGAAATCATATATACTATTCCTTGCTTTCGTTCATAACTAGCAACTTTCATTACTGATATGAACTTCATGGGTTTACGTGGTTTATCTCCTGTAATCATGATTACTTCTCCGGTAAGTGCCTGAATTTCTATAGAGTTCTTATCACAAAGGATTCGAGCATGGTTGGCTACTAACCAATCCATTCCTAACACCACATCGAATTCAGCTAATTTCATAGGTAACATGTTTGCAGAGAATTTATGACCTGAAAGTTCTATTTCTATATTTTGCAAAACCTTATCTATTTTAACTGAATTCCCATCTGCCGTTTCGACTGTAAAAATCTGCCTAATGTTGGTTAAGGGTAAGTTAAGAGCTTGGCAGAATGAAGTATTTATAAAACTTTGGTTTGCACCAGAGTCAAATAATACTTTTGCGTATATGTTGTGGACTAAAAACGTACCAGCTATCACATCTGGAATGAGTTCTGCCTCCTGAGTAGTTAATTGGAAGGCTCGAACATTCTTCTTGGTAGCTCCATTGGCCGGCTTGGCTTTGTTGTCTGCTGGTTTGACCAATTTAGGACATTCCGTTTTGAAATGCCCATTTTCTCCACAGTTATAGCAGATCCTGGTTTTCTTTCTGCAATCTTCTTCGCGATGTCCTACCGTTTTGCAAAAGTTGCAGATTACATTGCATCTTCCATAATGTTTCTTTCTGCAATTCCTGCAGAACGGCGAAGTTGAAGATTGCCCTGTTCCTCTTCTCTTGAGGCTGCTATTATTACTTGTACGAAATCCTTGGGTAATTTTCTAAGCCAGTTCCTTTTTCCTATTTTCATCTCTTGTGCGTACCAGTTCGTCTGTTAAGGTGTTAGCTAGTTCCACCGCATCGTCAATAGTGCGAGGTCTCACAGCTTTAACGATATTACGGATTTCACTAATTAATCCCCAAATATAGCGAGAAATAAGTACCGGTTCTGGCGAAGCCAGTGTTGGTACTACTCTAGCATATTCAAAGAATGTCGAAGTATAACCGCGACAATCTACACCCGTCATACGATGATTTAGGAACTTATTTGCCATTTGATCTTTTTCGTATTCGGGACAGATTTTCTTTCTATTAAATGCTTAAATTCTTCCCAATTCATGGCGTAGGCCATATTTCTTCCTTTAGCTTGAAGTACCGTGTTCCACCATTCTAGCGCCCCTTCTTTAAAAAGATTAGACGTGTACATAACTTTGTCGTTTTCGGCACATTTACTGATTATAATCACTGCCTCGGTTTTCTCGAACCAACGCAGTGCTGCAGTCGCTCCTTCATTGCCTGCAAATTCAGCGGGTTTACAAGCAAGAAATTCTTTGTAAGTGCAACCAGACGTTGCAGCTTTCATTTTCTTAGGGAGCGGAGCTTGCAGTGGTTCATTATCATGATTAGTATGATTACCGCCTTCGTTTACGCTATTACTGAAGTTATCTTCAGAAATACGTTTGCTGGGAATTATTTGTTGAGGTTCAACAGGTTTCTGTGCAGCAGCAAGTATTGCTGGAATAGCATTGGCTATCCCTTGAGCAACGATATTTTCTATATCTTGTCTAGTCATAAATTGATCCCCAGGTTGTTGCTCAGATTGGTTAACCTCATTTACTGGTTCATTATTAGCGTTTTCCATCTATTAATTAATTTATATAAATTATTAGTATTAAATAAATAACAATCATACACAAATAATCGTATAGATTTCATAATACACATATAGCCAAAACTATCGATTTCTCGATTCCCATTGTTATATTTTATAATATGCATCATTACACATCATTATCTTACAAAGTTTTATTTTAGGTTATTTCATAAGCTACATTCTACTTATTTATTTTACAACCACAGTTTCACATTCTCACACCATACTATCCCTAGTCAGATGATATTTTAGTAACGGCGTTCCCTCTCATCGTATTTCCAGGAGATCTGTTCTCCTACTTCCCTGATCCTATTTCCTGCATCCACCAACTCCTCACCAAAGTGGCGGAGTTCGGCTAAATTCTCATTGCTCATTGGTATGTTTGGTATAGGTTCTGGGTCGAATTGAGGGAGAAAGGAATAAGGACTGTTGAGAAGGTTTTGGAATTGCCAATCATTAGTCCACCATTCATCCATTCCTAAAGGTTGGGTGTGGATTATAGGTTCTGGAATTGCTGGTTCCAAGTTCATTGGAAGTTGTGTTTCTATAGGATAAGAGTAAAGATTATTATTAATAGGCCTGACAACATCACAGCTTGCCAATGCACGATCTAATTCTTCCTGAAATGGTAACTCCTCGATCTGTCTAGAGCTTTCCCCAATTTCTCTCTGGGTTTGCCTAGAACCTTCCCTAATTTCCATTTCCAGTGGCCTAGAATCTTTCCCAAACTCCATTTCCACCTGCCTAGAACCTTCTCCAAATTCCATTTCTAGTGGCCTAGAATCTTCCCTGACTTTAATCCCCTTTCCTTTATCTAATGGATTTTCTATTTTGGGAAGTCTCTTGGCTGGCTTTTTCCTACGTACACGCCTCCCCCATACATATCTCTTTCTTTTCTGAGGTTTTGGCTTTTCCGGAGGTGGAGCATTGAATTCCATAGGTTCTTCTATATCAGGTGTATACCTATTAAAATCTCTGGAAACCTCTATTTTCACCGGATAGAGATTTAAATTTTGAAGGGCTTCAGACAAGTCACTCATGCTGTTTAGCATATATGCAAAATACACAAAAATTGCTAAGTTAAAATTTTATAACAAAATTTCATAAATAACTTTTAAATATTATTAATCACAAAGATAACTGACAATTAAAACATATTAAGTTTTATGGTAAACTTATTTATTTACTGGGTAAAGCTTCTAGCTTGTAGGTGATAAGGGTGCTAAATCTTGAGTCAAAAGTATTTAAAGATTTGCATTTACTGCTACAGTGGCTAGCATATAGAGATCTGCCCATTTTTCATCTAACTTCTCTTTCCATGGTGGTTTACTGCCTAGTTCTTGGGTTTTCTGATTAACTCTCTTTTCTTTTGGTTGTGATTTCTTTAATTTCTCCTGACTTTTCCTAATAATCAAACTTCTTTAATTAGGAGAAAGTGGTTCCTCATATTGTGACTTTTGGACAAATATTCCTTCTTCAGGATTTGCATAGGGGTTTGAGGAATTTGTTTGGGATGAACTTCCCTTCTCGTTTGATGACCTATCTAATTTAAGATAGATGTTTGAAAGCTTTTGCTTACCCATACTGTAACTAACAAATAGTCAGTTAATAAACACATAATCACATAATGGTAATCAGAAAAATTTAAGTATTTCTAAATACTTAATTAGCTTAACTCAGTGGCTCTGATACCACCTTTTTCTGTCACGGCCTCCGACCCGGTTTGACCCGTTTTAGGAGCCGCGGGACAGAAAATCCCGTAGTATTTATTTATTTGAGTTTAACAGCGGAAGATTTCATCAGTATCTTTTTAAAACTGAAATTTCCCGATTATTTTATTTCACAATTCGGGATAAAACCCTGGTAATTTACAATTATATGATTTCACGGAGAAATCTTTATTTTACAAAACATGTTTCTTTATTTTTATATTTAGCCACTTCCTCAAACTTGTAGTGCTACGCGGCACTTTTCCTGGATCATAACAGATCACCTGAAACATGTTTGGAAAATGTTTTATCAGCGGGAAATACTGGTGAATCATTCTTTTTACTAAAACGACACATTTGTTATAATTTACAGTATTAAGAGCGATTACAATGTTTCCATATATCAACCAACTACCCACTGTATTTGTCACTCGAACATCCATCGGTAGCCTCTTAGCCCGATGGTGTCTGTGACTATGGTCATATCACTCATTGGCTAACCCGTTGTCCAATAGTGACGGTTATCAAGTAATGTATACAAAACCCCACATACCGGCTGTAATATGGTGATTACAAAGACTTAATCCCTGTAATTACAATTTTGAAAATAAACATGATTTTGAAAGTAATTTGGTAAAAAGAGAATGACTCACATTGCAGATTTAACACGGGCAGAGTTTAGTCTATGGATTAGCCTGGTTACCTAAATTAATAACATGCACACAAACTAGGTTAGTAACTAATACAACATTTACGATAACTCACGAGATTAAACCCTCATTTCGAATGACAAAGTGCGATACTTAAACATCCATCGAATTAACGACGAATGACAAAGCATAAACCGATTATGTGGGCAGCACTTAAACATCCATTGGATAGTTTAATCGATCGGACATTGAATCGTAGCAGCGATCGAGTTATTACCCTGTTTTGCGGCAACACTTTGTGATCTGTGTGTGTTTTTGTAGTATATAGACAATATCTCAACGTACAATGTGAGTTTGAACGTCAAATCAACGCAGAAACTCAAGTCCCAAGCCCCTGTATTTATACTCAAAATTTGCCCCCCTCGCGCCACGCGAGAGATACTCTTGTGCGCGTCGCGTGGCGCGAGAGACCCTAATTTACCCTAAGGTAGCTTCGTGTCCCAGTAGGCTTGCTGAGTTGGTTTTGCATCTAAATTCGTTATACACGTAAAACTGTTTACATATTACCGACTAGGGTTTACCCCCCCCTGAGTTTTAGGGGCCCTGATCCTAATTCCGATTATTCTGAAAATTTTAGGGTTTATGCAGAATCACTTGGGTTTCTCAATTAGGGTTTCCTATTGGACAATTAAAGTAATAAATAGGACTTTTAATAAGAGTTGTTACATTATAGCTGAAATTCAGGCCTGTCGCGGCCCGCGTGAACTCCTGGCCAACCTTTACGCGGCCTGCGTAGCCACCTAGTCTACGCGTAGTGTTGCTGAGTCACCAGTAGGTCTGCCAGGTGGATGCCACGTGGCCTGGGAACGCTTATCCGGTCAAACACATGTTGACGCGCCCCGCGTAAAGGTCTGCTTACCTTTACGCGGCCCGCCTGAAGACCACAAATCTTGATTTCTTTATTCTTGATATGGATTGGGGTTTCAGGGGTCTGGGTTTTTACTTACGGATCAATTTGGGACATTTTTTAATATAAATATATCACAAAGAAAAAGGGAATAAAATAGTGAGAAAAAAGAATGGACCCTCTTTGTAACTTTAGGGTTCAACTAGAAAGCCTCCTGATATAAATTTTGGGTATAATTTCTGAGCTATAAAAATATATAATGCATTCGTTTTAAGTATAGTACCCCTAATTCAACCTTGTCCCGATGTCCCAAGACCGAATCCCAACAACTTAGTCGGGCAGAGCCCTGACATACGTTATGAGGCTCAGATCAATCGGAAAGGGTAGCGGTGATCGGGAGTTAAAACACTTAAAACGGGGCATGACTTTTATTATTATTATTATAATAATAAAAATATATATGTATAGAGTGAAATCGAGATGCAAGAAGGAAAAGATTGAATTGTCCTATATTTATAGTACAGGGGTATTTACGTATGAAGGCACTTATGAAATTTGAAGTTGAGTTGTTTGTCATCCATGCGTGACTCTTGAAATTCCTGATGGACACGTATCCTCATAGAATTTCTATATTCCATACACATGCATATTTTTAATATTCATAATACACGTACACTATTTTCAATTTTAATGCAATTGTTGAATTTTAATTATTTTATTTAATTTGAATTTCGATTCTTTTGATATTAGCATACGTATACAATAACAATAATTTGTAAATTAAGTTTTATTATTATTATTTTATTAATTTATATATTATAATTAATTTAATTGCTTCACTTATTTGGTGCTTATAACTTCTAAAATATGGCGTTCTAGAAAATAATAAATATGTTATTAGAATGAGAATATTTTTGTCTACATTTTGAACCAAGTTTCATTAAAAACGGAGTATGTTCAAATATAATGTATTTTTATAGTTTAATTAGTAAACGGTTCCTGGGCCCGTCCATGTACTTCATATTTCTTACAGTCAACTTACCCGTAATCTACCCGTCTAATTATATGAGTTTATATATACTTTTATTTTATTTGAAAGGTCACCTATATGCAGGCCAATTAACTAGTATAATATTACAACCAACTATATATAAAATAGTTGTTAAAACTATTTGGGTCAAATAATTATATTAAAAATAAAACTAGTGGTTAATAAATTTAAATAACCCTATAATTCTTATATGATAAAAATAGGAATGTTACACGAATATCACCTCACACGTGATTGTTTCAATATGAAACTCGTCAATGTTGTCATGGTCCACACCGATTACCGACATGCCAACTCATTTTTCCAAAATTCGATAAATCATTTCTGATTAAATTAATTTTGGTAAACGGCATCGAGGTAAAGCATGAGTTAAAACCGCATCGGAAAATCGTTTTTGTAAATATCTTTGTGTTTTTAAAATTATTGTAAGTTTGTTGATTTTAGGGGGAGTAAATCCAAATTTGAAAAAAAAATTCAAAAACATCAAAAATTTCAAAACCCAAAAACAATAGAAAAAACAAAAATGAGTTTCCTGGTGAGCAAAAGAGAAAATGATAGTACATCAGTGGTCTGTCTAAACCTTTTTAAACTAAAATGCAAAATGAAAATTGTTAAGCAGCTCTATGTAAGATGTATCGGTAGGCTCACAATCATCTTAAAGTGTGCAGGGTGATATAAACTTAAATTGACTGAAGACCAGGTGGGAACCACTCATTGGCATATGGTCTTAGTACCGAAATTTCGTTTGAGAGATTGTCGAGGTTCTGAGATATGTGGTCTTTATGCTGTTTATCATCTGGGTATCATGGTTGTTTCTTTTACCGAAACAAACGGAGACAAAGTCTAGATCTTCCATGATATCATACATACGTGTACATACTGCATACTACCTCAATAAGTGATCAACAATCACATGTCCTCAAAACAAGTGATAATATATCACATTTATCCGGGAGTCAAGTTCGTCTCTTTGCTGTACGAAAGTACTGACCTGTTCACGGACTTGCTCCTGTGCCCTCATGCATCTGAAAATCAAGTTCCTCATAAATAAGTGATTCTATCACATAGGGCTTGTTTTCAATCAAAATAAGTGAGTTTTTCACATTTTCATATACGTCAAAATAGATGATAAATGGTATACTCACCAGTAAGATGAATCCTCGTGCATACCTTGATACGGGAATGTGTCGTGATGTGGATGAACACCGGTGTAAGTATAAATCATACCTTAACGTATCCCCTCGCCATGATTACATATGATAAGTTGAGCTTATGTGGATAACAATACCGATAATCGTTATAGGATGTTTATCTAATTGTTAACAAAATGAACAACAAGAGCGTTTTGGCATGACCGTACACTGATATGATTCTCTTACCCTCGAAACTCGCAAAAAAGAATGTTTGTATATATTTACTTTTCTTAGTTTCTGCAACTCTGTATATATTTATTTACTGCTTTCAGTCTTTACGTTTGAAATATTCAAAATGCCAAAAAGATTTTAGGTGTGTTTTAATATAAACTTTATAAAAGCCAAAAAGATTTTATTTCTAATTTAGTTTTGATTAACCGATGTTGGAATTCAAGGCTTCGTTACCTGAAATCTGATTGGAAACCAAAACGACTGAATCTTCATAAACGGTCAGAGTTTGCAAGTTTTGAAAGTTAATAATCAAAATTGAAAAATCTGTTAACTTTTCAAACTAAACTGTCGGACGGTAGTTGAATAAGAATTGGTCACATGTGTGTCATTTGTTTAAATGTTAACTATATTCCAAGCAGTTGTTCTCATTACGCGTTTAGATTTCTTGCATGTGCAGATGCTAAAGGCAAAGAGAACATGTTCGTTGACAAGCTTCGGAATGAAGACACGATGTGAAGGCTCTCAAATGATAAAGATGATCGAGTTGCCGCTGATCAATCATCAACACCACAAGGATCTCAAGTATTGAAGATCAAAAGATTCACGAGCATAATCAAAGGGGGAGTTTATTGATACACTTCCTAAATGAAATGGGGAGTTTGTTGATACACTTTCTGCTTACGACGCGTGAAGACTTTGAAGATCCTCCGACATGGAAGACATCGAAGATGAACCTCACGAGTAGCGTCCAAGGGGGAGTTTGTTGATACATATTATGTGGTCGCGACTCGGTTCGGTTCAACTCGGTTTGATTCGGTTTGATTCGGTTCGGTTCGACCCGGTTAGGTTCAGCTCAAGCCCGACGTCACGACATTCCTCCGTCGTACGCCCCAGAGTTCGACACGCGAAGCACGGAGAGCCGCGAGCCTTCCCGAGGCGCCACATCACCATGACATCATCATGATGATGTCATGATGATGTCATGTAGAAGGAAATGCATGCAACTATTAAATTTACGAGTGCTTTCAGTTGAGTTAATTGTGATTGGACCAATTAAATTCTAGTGGGCCGAAACAATTGATTTGGGGCCGAAATCCATTATTTGATTTGCACATGCTGTCGACGAAACTCAACATCTGTTTCGTCGACTTTGAAGACTTTGTGTTTCGTCGACAACATCTGTTTCGTCGACTTTGAAGTGTTTCGTCGACAACAATTTATGTTTCGTCGACCTGTTCAGTTTCGTCGTGTCTGTGACTATATATATTCAGATAGAACTCAAAGAACACATAACAACACAAGAGAACCAGAGAGAGTTTACAGAGATTATTTTGTAAACATTGTATTGTAACCGTTTCAAGTATTAATACAATGGAGTGTTAATCGTTGAGTCTCGTGTTTATCATTTACGTGTTCGAACTTGGTTTAACTTACCCGTTTGGATTCCGCACTTTCGGGTTTGTCGGAAAACAGGGAATAGAGGTTACTCGATCCTCCGGGTGGACCTACAATTATAGACATGTTTTTAATGCTAACTCGTATAATCCAATTACCCAATTATAAATGCCAAATCCCTTGGTTACCAAACCACTTACGATAAAAGGAAACCGAATGCGTATGATAAAACACATATAACTGAGACACAAATAATTCATTTAAATTGACCAAACACAAGCTGTTCCATAATATCAAATAAAGAACAATTCCAAAAACGCAAGCCAAAACCTTATTAGTGTGTTTTGTTGAAAACAATCACAATCAAGTTCCATAACGATAAATGTTATCATCCACATAACTAGTTCAGTTCTAGTAAACCAACTATAACCATCGATTTGGTTATGTTTGCCAAAAGCTGAGGTTGAGCCTTGTTGAATCAATTTAAAACTGACGTGACCTGTTAGTTTCAAGGTTCGTCAAAAATAGTTTGATCGTCTCCTATGTCAACTTTTATGTTCAAAACACTTATGAAGGATCACAATTAATTTGAAATTATATTTAATCAATTTGGTCATCAATTCACCAATTGGCACTTCAGGTTAATTATGTTTTCTAGGATCATAGGACAATACTATTATACTTTTAACCCCCACAATCATGGGGGACAATATTGTATGACACAATGTTTTTTTTGGAAGGTGACTTTCTATGTACAGGACCTATTGGTCACCGGGTTCATGTCAAAGACAATCCCCCGTCAGCCCCGCACTCTCGGACGCGATGTTCTATCGGGCCCCGGCCGCCGCGCAAGCTGACTTCCGCCCGGAAACCATACTGCCCCACACGAGAGACTCGCTGGGGTAACAGCTGGGTAAAACCGGGTTGCCCTCAAGACCGCACCATGCCTCGGTAGGATACGATCCATCATTGGGACGTCCCCCCCCCCCCCCCCCCAGAATACTCCAGCCGGGGATCGAACCGGAGACCTCTTAAGAGGAAACCGGCCCAACCACAACCATTCGGACCAACTGGGCTGGAGGAGGGATACCGGAGACCTCCTAAGAGGAAACCGGCCCAACCACAACCATTCGGACCAACCATGTATGACACAATGTTTAGCACATAATAGTGTGTCATGCATGTCACGTATTCCCAAATTCTGTTTAATTCAAAAAGTTTACATGGTTTTCATAATTAAATACTTAACAAATTTTAATCATTAAGCATGATGTTTCTAAGTTGTTGAATGTGTTATACACCATTAGTTTTAAAACATGGATTAGGTATATAAACCTATAAATCAAAGAAAGATCAAGAGAAGTAACAATTGTCAAGTAATGATTTTTTTTTTTTTTTTGAAAGGTGTGAATTATTCGCGAACGTCGGGAGGTCTAGCATACGTTGTCTTAACCGGGTCCGCGCTAGAGAGCCCCCTCGCACAATAGATCCCCAATTTAAACCCCTCAATGATAAACCCCTATCACCAAGACTCGAACTTGAGACCTTGAGGGGAAAACTCACCCGGGCCCACCATAAGTGGAACTTAAATACCCGTGGCCACCACTAGAGCACTAGTGATGGTTAAAGTAATGATTTTTCACTTCGAATAACTTGTGATGTACACCATGAATAACACAAAAACTTTATTTGATGATTTGCTAAGTTGTTTGTTATGACACAATTGCTTTTGAACAAGAGAACATATAGAGTTGATGACTAATGTAGATGGTAATTATCACCTTTAAGGATATTATCTTCACGCCTTGAAAACAAAGACACTAATTGTTGCTTAAAATCACAAGTCTAATGCATAGCCTCATAGTTTCTCAACTAACAAAAATGTGTGGTCAATCATTAAGACACTTACATCTAAATATAGCCAATCAAAGAACATATGTGAATATTACATGATGAAGGCGATACCTAACCGCATTATTAACTTTGAGATTTTTTTGTTTATTTTGTCTTTGTAAAAGAAGCATTTCAGTTTTGAACATCTTTAGTTGCTTCATCCATCGTGTGAAGGATAGGAGGAAGAAATCCGTAGGGGCGAATGCCCACATATGAAAACTACGAGGGAGGAAAGAGAAAGGAAGGGTGTGCGTTAGTACACGTTGATAGGGCAAACTCCAGACATAGACATATACGACGTAAATTCATTCGTGATACGTCCCACTCAAGAGTCTAGTGAATTTTTAAATTGGGCTAATAAAAGTAACGTTAAATCATTGCATACGTCCCACCGAGGACGACGGTGGTTGGAAGCAAGGTCGGGGTGAATGGGGCCATCAAAAAGCAAAAGGTTTCTTAGTGTGGTTTAGCTTAATCAGAAGCTTTATATCTTAAATTCCCTATATCTATTTTTATATAATTGTTTTTATGCTAATTGTCTTAAAAGATTTGTAATTACTACTTCACTATAGTTTTTTCTTCGCATCACTTTGCCATTTTTGCCGACAAAAAATCTGCCTCAACGCATTTCCCTTTCTTTAAACACATTACAAAATCTATCTTATAATTCGGTATTTTTGTAAAAATTAAATGATAAAATAGTAAGTTATTAAGCCATAAGCTGACTCATATATAAAAACTTCCAACTCAGATTAGACATGTTGATTTCCACTAGATCGACTTATTCTAAATATCAAGACTAATTAACTCTACGCAAACTCTTTTGTTGAACAACACATTAGTTTCCTTTCCTATACCTTTATTTTTACCAAATATCAAGATAGTACACATTTCTGAATGTTATAAATTTATAGTAACGTCTTGAACAACTTTACCCGGATAACCAAAGATACATGATGAATCTTGGATCACATATATATCCATATCCACACTTACTCAACATTGGCGACAAAACATTAACTACCCAAGTCACACAACATTGGCGACGCCTTACTCTTGCCATAAACTATTTTTTTATATTTTAATATTAATATTAATAAAGTCAAATGCCCCAACCAATCCCAAAGTCAACACCCACATTGCCATGCTTAAGGCTGAACCAACCAGACTTGTCTATTCTTGTGGGTGGCTGCGGTGTTGTGAAACACGAACCATCCCGGCGGAGTATCATGAGGATGCCCCTTCCCCTCATTTCATACATGAATTACAAATATATGTAAATAAAAGTACATATACGAATATACACACACAATTTAATAAGTTATATCAGATTAGCAAATAAAACTAGAAACTCTGCTTTCATATACGTACTTTTTATAAAAGCAATTTCAAAACAATTAGTTGCTTTTTTTTGTTATTTTCCTGTATATTGACTTCTATATGTAAATGTTTTTTTTTTTTTTTTTTGCATACGATCTCCCATCACCGTTAAAAAAATAAATTTATAAATTTTGATATATTATTTTCAGATTTTTATTATAATATTTTAAAAATATTAATAATATTTACATTTTACACTCACTCCACTCCTATATATACACTCCCCCCAGCCCTATCCTCTCTCTAATTTCCCCTGCTCACTTCCTAGCCGGTACTCATATCTCTGCCGGCGCCTCAGCCGTAATCAATAACAAAATCTGTCAGAAAAGATAACGAATTTCTACTTCCCTTTTCAATTTCCCATTTTACCCTCCACCCCACCCTATATTTCCCCTTTCCACCACACCCAAAACCACAACAATGATCACCGGCCATGACTTCTACACGGTCATGTCCGCCATGGTCCCGTTATACGTCGCCATGATCCTCGCCTACGGCAGCGTCCGCTGGTGGAAAATCTTCACCCCCGACCAATGCTCCGGAATAAACCGTTTCGTCGCCATTTTCGCCGTTCCACTACTCTCATTCCACTTCATCTCCATGAACAACCCATACGAGATGAACTTCCGCTTCATCGCTGCAGACACTCTCCAAAAGATCATAATGCTCGTGGCCCTAACTCTATGGGCAAACCTTGCCCGTAATGGTAGTCTCGAGTGGGCGATCACCATCTTTTCGTTGTCCACGTTGCCGAATACCCTCGTGATGGGGATTCCTCTGTTGATTGCTATGTACGGAGAATATTCTGGGTCTCTGATGGTGCAGGTTGTTGTGTTGCAGTGTATAATATGGTACACTTTGTTGTTGTTTTTGTTTGAATATAGGGGTGCAAAGATGCTTATTATGGAGCAGTTTCCTGAAACTGCTGCGGATATTGTGTCGTTTAAAGTTGAGTCTGATGTCGTTTCGCTTGACGGACATGATTTTTTGGAGACGGATGCTGAGATTGGTGATGATGGGAAGTTGCACGTGACTGTCAGAAAGAGTAATGTTTCAAGACGGTCGTTAGGGTTGGGTTCGGTTACGGGTATGACTCCTCGCCCGTCGAATCTCACGGGCGCGGAGATTTATAGTTCGAGTTCGTCTCGAAACCCGACTCCGAGAGGATCGAATTTTAATCACTCGGATTTTTATTCGATGATGGGGTTTCCGGGTGGGCGTTTGTCGAACTTTGGACCCGCGGATGCGACCCCGAGGCCGTCGAATTTTGAAGAGAGTACGGCCCCGGGGCCGCTCAATATGAATTCGCCTAAGTTCGGGTTTTATCCCGCTCCGAATCCGGATATTACTTCGAATGGTGTGAAGTCGGTTAAAAGTCAACAATCAGAAAGTCAAAAACAAACACAAACACAACAAAATGGTGGGCTTAATAAAGCTAGTCATGACGCTAAGGAGCTCCATATGTTTGTATGGAGCTCCAGTGCGTCGCCTGTGTCCGAAGGCGGGTTACATGTTTTTGGAGGTGGTGCGGAGCATTCGGGTCGCCCTGACCCGAATGATGCTAAGGAAATTAGGATGATGGTGTCGGATAATCAAAATGGTAAAACTAAGGGTATATTAGTAATTTTATGTATTTTTAACGTATTTTCGAAATTACATTAATGTTTATTTTTTGGTGTAGAAATGGGAAGAGAAGATTTTGGATATGGTGAAGAAGAGAGGGGGAAAGAGGGGCAAATTGGTCTAAATAAATTGGGTTCAAGTTCTACGGCGGAGCTCCACCCGAAAGGTGTTCCGGTTGACGATGGTGGTGTCGGGAAACAGATGCCTCCGGCGAGTGTGATGACCCGATTGATACTGATTATGGTTTGGAGGAAACTGATTCGGAACCCGAACACGTATTCGAGTCTCATTGGTCTGATATGGTCTCTCGTGGCGTTCAGGTAATCCCACGTGGCACCCTAGTATATTAATTAATATTACTTTGACTTGAGGTGTTCAAACCCCGTCGAAATAGTCAGTTTTTGGTAAAACATTTTACTGAATTAAAAAATATATATATTTAATTTGTTATTACAGGTGGGATTTAGCGATGCCAAAAATATTAGAAAAGTCTATCTCAATACTGTCGGATGCTGGTCTTGGAATGGCTATGTTTAGTCTAGGTAAAATATTTTATTGAATTAAAAAAATATAAACTTATTTATTATTGTTAGATTTTTTTTATTTATATTTTACTGTATATGTATATGAAGGTCTGTTTATGGCACTACAACCGAAGATAATTGCATGTGGAAATTCAGTGGCTTCATTTGCCATGGCGGTTCGGTTTCTGACTGGACCGGCAGTAATGGCAGCGGCTAGTATAGCCGTCGGTCTACGTGGCACTCTCTTGCATGTCGCTATCGTACAGGTAATCAACACTCTTCACCTACATTTCATTATTGTTCATCATCTTTTATTTAATAAATTTATTATTGTATTTAAGTAGAAATTCTACTCAACTTTTTGTGTTTATTAAAGTAAATTAGATAACACGTAAAATATGTGATCATTTGATAAACGTGATTGAAAAATAAAAAGTAAAAAATATATGATAAATATTTATATGCAGTGGGGATTAATAAAAAAGACGATTTAGTGGTTATTTAACTAACGTATGCATTATGTTTTTTGACTGATAGGCCGCATTGCCTCAAGGAATTGTACCATTTGTTTTTGCAAAGGAATACAACGTTCATCCTGCTATTCTTAGTACTGCGTAAGTATTGTTTTATTTATTTTGATCTTAAGTGACCTTTTTAGGTGTTAATGAATTTGTATGAAAGGTGAAGGTTTCCATATTGAATTCGAAAAACATTCCTTTAGAAATTTAATATCTAAAGTTGGGAGTTCGGTATTAAAAATGTACACTTAAAATTTATGTCAAGTTGACAAGCACGTGTATCGACGCGTAACGGATATAATGAATGGTGATATATATGTCAAGTTAAATGATTAATGTAACGTTGGGTCGCAATCTACTTTAAACGTGTAATATCTAGGTCGCACTCTACTTTAAATGTATAACTCTTGACAGATTTAGATCTATAGAATATGTTGATTATAAAACTGCAAGTCTTTATCACCAAATTTAAAAAATTGTAAACATTGCAGGGTTATTTTCGGAATGTTGATCGCGCTACCCATTACTCTAGTATACTACATAATTCTTGGGTTGTGAAGATCGAGAAAGGAAGATATGTTTTTTAAGGTTAAAGAGTTGTCCAAGACAATTGGAATATGGAATTTTTGACTTCATTTAAATCCTACTCCCTTAATGTAAGGATCATGTTCCCTCCATCTCCCAATGTTGTATCATCTTTTAATATGTTGATTTTCAAGAAAATGAGGAAAACAATGAAAAGAAGATGGCTTGAAGAGGGATGGCAAAAATGAGGAGAAATGGGGAGATTATATCTTTTTTTTTTTTTTCTCTTGTAAGGAAGAAGAAGCATGTTAGTGATAATATTAGTGAAAAGTTTAGGATTTGATGGGAAGAAATATTATGGTTTTTAATCGATTTCTCGGTTCTTGTTTCATCTATACTAGTGTTGTTTGTTTATTGCATATGGATCCCCTCGTGTAATTATATAACGGTTTGATTAAAAGATGATTAACATAAATGATCCAAGTAGAAAAGAGAATATCCATCACATAATTGATTTTATACACAGCATGGTTGGAGCCCTAAACAGAAAAGCTTGTATCTTTTGTTATAATTGTGATACATAATCAAGCTATGTAAGAATACTTTTGTTTTAATTGTAGTAGTATATACTAAGCAAGTATATTTGATTTTGTAAAAGTAGGTTAAAGTGTTTTAATTTAGACAATATACGTAACTTTTCCTGTAAACAAATATCATATACAGAGCTCAAGAATTATTTATTGAGTGGTTTAATTGTCTTTTTTTTTAACTCAATTTGTTTTTACAAACATAAAAGAAGATACTACTTTTTTTTTTTGAACGGCCAACAGAAATTTTATTAATTCAACTATCCAGAAGCTAGACACCATATTTACAAACCAAAACACCAAAAAGACCAACCGGTCAAACCAGGCAAAACAAACGACACGAGGAACCAAAATTACATTTCAAAAATTACATTACAAACCAATGGAAAAAAATCGCCAATCATTCCAAGACCAATGCGAAGATCCCGAGTGATTTTTAATCCAGTGATATGCCATCGACTTGGACTCTTCAACCACCTTCGAAATACTAGGAACCGCCTGCCCGAAAATAACCTCATTACACATTCTCCAAACGCTCCAAATCACAACCTGAACAATGGCATTTAGCACCTTCTTTTTCTTATTACTACCTTGCATATATAAATGGAAATCCAATAAATCTTTAAGACAGAACGCCATAATGGGAGGGATCTTGCACCACTGCGCCATAACAAGCCAAATGGACTGAGTGAACTGGCATGAAACGAAAAGGTGTTCACTAGACTCCTCGTAATCACCACAAAAAATACATCTAGTATCTCCAATATTAATGTTCCTTCAAGCCAAGGCAAGTCTAGTCGGAAGGCGATCCGCTAACGCCCGCCAAGAAACAATACCTACCTTTTTTGGCACAAGATTATTCCATAAAAATAAGGTAGCCGGAACAGACCTGGATGCCGCCGCTGCTACACGTTTAATACTAGCCACCGAAAACGTTTCAGCATGGTCATGATTCCAAACCCATTCATCCGGTCCTTCGCGGACCCCAAAATCACTCAAAAGAAGAATTAAGTCTGTCAATTCAGCTTCCTCATTAGCAGACAGTGAAGGCCGACTCCAAACCCACGACAGAATGACAGTGTCATCCCCCCAAGACACCCGGTCAGATATGGAACAAAGTTTATCCTTTTCTAAAGCAAATAGAAGTGGAAAACTAATATAAAGCGGCTGAGAACCTATCCAAAAATCGATCCAGAAAGCTGATTTGGATCCACAACCCACTTTACACCATATTGACTCCATCAGATTTATACCCACCTGGATAAGCGGTTCTCGAATGCCAACAATTTGCTTCCACGGACCAGCCAAAGAAACTTTAGCTGGAATCGAAGACCAAGATCTACTATTATGATGTACTGCCCATACTACTCTCCGCCATAAACCTTCCTTATCCGTTTTAAACCTCCACCACCATTTTGACAACAGCGCGAGGTTAGAATCCCGAAGAGATCCGAAACCTAGGCCCCCATATTCAATTGGAGCCGAAACCTTTTCCCAAGCCATCCAACTCATATAAGAATTTTCGTCCACTCCACCCCAAAAGAAAACCCTCCGCAACCGTTCCAATATCTCGATAACTTTTACCGGAGCTTTGTATAATGAAAAGAAATAAGTCGGTAACGAATTCAATACCGATTTGAGTAGGGTAATTCTGCCACCATATGAAAGGTTTTTAGCTTTCCAAATCGACAGTCTATTTTTAAAAACATCTATGATCGGCTTCTAGTTACGAATTAGATTCATGTTAGCCCCTACCACCAAACCCAAATGTTTAAAGGGAAAAGACCCTCTTTTACAAGACAGAACATCCGCCAATTGTTGCACATCTACTTCTGCAACCCCAATCCCGAACAAAGAGCATTCAGCAAGATTAACCTTTAACCCCGAAACCAAGTGAAAACATCTCAATATCCTACGTAAATTAATGGCATTTTCGCTCAACCATTCACCCAGAAAAACAACATCATCAGCGTAAATAAGATGAGATAATACCGGGCCAGCAGACGTACACCGTAGACCTTTGAAAATATCTTCCGACACGGCCTTCTTCATGATCCCCGTGAGAGCTTCCATGGCTAAAACGAACAAGAATGGAGACAGTGGGTCACCTTGACGCAGACCACGAGAGCACTCAAATTCCATAGTTGGTGAACCGTTCACCAAAACCGATGCTCTAGAAGAGATAAGGGTCGCCATAATCCACCCTCTCCAACGATCCGGGAAATTCATTTGAGCCATAATAGCCTCCAAAAACTTCCAATTTAGAGAATCATAGGCTTTATTAATATCAATTTTAAAAAGCATACCAGCTTTCTTAGCTTTTTTCATCCAGGCGATAGTTTCGTTTAGGATCAAAGGACCATCCGAAATATTTCTCCCGGCTAAGAATGCCGATTGTTCCTCCGAGATTAACTTTCTTATCACTTTCCTTAGCCGGTTCACCAAAACCTTGGAAATAGCTTTATTAATCACTCCAATCAAGCTAATAGGTCGAAAATTAGATGGGTCCACATGGTCTTTAATTTTTGGAATTAAGGCAATGAAAGAAGACGTACAGCACCGATTGATGGCACCTTTAACGAAAAACTCCTGGAATAATCTAATAAAATCCCCTTGAAAAAGATCCCAATTCTTTTTAATGAACAAAAAATTAAAACCATCTGGGCCCGGGGCCCGATCCCCCACACAACCCCAGATAGCTTCTTTTATTTCGATTACTGAAAACGGTTCAACCAGAGAGCCAGCGTCAACTGTCGAGAGAGAAGCCAAATTAGGACAGATTATATTTGGCCGAGAAACCATTGGTTCAACGAACTGTTTCGAGAAGAAATCCAAAAAGGCTTCCTTAATCTCCACCGGATTAGAAACCCAAGCTCCATTCACCATAAGACCATTGATACGGTTGTTACTGACATTAGAATTTATGAGGTTATGAAAAAATGCAGTATTTTCATCCCCATCTATAGCCCACCTAGCCCGGGATTTTTGTTTGGCATCAACAAGCTTCCTACGGTCCGTTTCCAACACTATGTTGATACATTCGGCCCTTTCAGACAATTCCCTTTCCTCCAAGACTCTCTCCTCAGCCATCCTCTCCAGAATACGAATACGATTCTTCTTATCCAAATAAATTCCTTCAGATTTATCACGTTCGACCTTTAACCAAGCCTTGATATTGTTTTTAAGCCATCTCAACTTCACCGATAATGCCATATCCGCTGGCCCATTAAAAACAAAACTATGGCATAATTGTTTTACTAGATCCACAAAACCCGGTAGCTCCATCCAAGAATTGAAACACCGAAACGGAATGTGGCCAAAATCTGAAGGTACAGTGGACAATAGAATCGGCCGATGATCCGAAACATCCCGATTAAGGGCTAGAACCGACGCCATCGGCCATCGCTCCATAAAACCAAGACAAACAAGGTACCGATCCAGCTTGCTCAACTTATCCCCCCGATCAGAAATGTATGTAAATTTACCACCCCCCATATTGAATTCACAGAGACCCGCCGATAGGATAAATTGATTGAATGCCTCCGCGTTCGATGCTATAAATTCGGAATTAAACCTCTCCGATTCGTCCCTAACTTCATTAAAATCCCCCATGAAAACCCACAAACCTTGAATAGAATTCTTTAAATCCAATAACCTGACCCATAAGTTCCTTCTAGTTGACGCGTCATTAGACGCATAGACGTTCACTAAATTAATCCGAACGCCTAACTGAATCAAAGTCCCAGACAGGACCAAAAAATAGCGATCTTTAACAACATTATCACAAGAAAACATACCCGGGTTCCAGAGACAAGCGAGACCCCCTGATCTGCCCTCCGCATTAATACTCTCCAAATTATACGCCGACCTTCCCCAAAACCCATTGAACATAAAATACGAATCAGCCCCCAATTTTGTTTCTTGAATCGCCAAGAAATGAACTCCATAAGATGTCTTGATACCCCTAACCCAATCAACTTTACGGGAATCCCGTACCCCCCTTAAATTCACTGATATAAAATTCATTGACAACCATTAAACTCACCTTCACCAAGAATAACGGATCTAGTCACTTCTTCAAAGCCTTGTAGCTCAATGCCCACTTTTGCCCCAACCTCTACAGTAGCTCGAACTTCAGAATCCACGTACTGGTGGACCGGATTTAAATCACCAGGATCAGGGGAGAAACCTGAATTTAAGTTCGGGAGTCCTGATGCCGACTCAATATTCCTGCCAGAGGCCAGGTCCGACGATGACTGAGGTTGAATAGGCTCACCTACCGACTCACCAAGGAACGCCCTAGAAGCCGAAGATGGCCTATTGAGGTCAAAAGAAAAGTCATCGGGGTTTGGATCTTGGTAAAAGGATTTTATTGGTGGGCCCTACATAGAACCGGACGATGGGGGGCTCCTATCGGCCCTATTTCTCTTTCCAAGCCCAATATGGGGAGTTGGGCCCTCCTGAACCAGATGGTCCACCGAATAACTATTATTAACTCCTTTGTGGTGGGGACCACAATCATAAGTACCAGCCGCCACATTCTCGGAATTATGATTAGAGGATTCCCCATGCATTTCATGCAGCCCATTAGTAACCGGCTCTTCGATATCACCATCCATGGCACGCGACCTATCAGGACCCAACTTTTCGATTATCGGCAACTGATCATTAACCGGCTCCGAAGGGGGTTCCGACGGGGGCCTATTCCCTTCCTCCGGCACCGGCGAACTCAGAACTGGAGACCTAATTTCACCTTCTTCGACCTCGTCAACCATATTAGTGTCTTCTACACCTACACCTCCACCGACGCCGGAGGATTCGTCCGTTTCTTCCGAAGACGAACTACCCAAATCCTCATCCACTGAATGGGAATCACTAACCAGATCAGGTTTCCAAGCCATAACTTCCTCCGCAACCCATACAACAAATCTCCTTTCCTGCCAGTCAATCACCACCGACTCCTCGATTCTCCTTCCCAGGGGAACTAACACCAGAACTGAGCCTTTAGAGTTATCCGATACTGACCATGAGAATGGAGATTCCTGGACTACTTTACCAAAAAGCCCACCAATCAGATCGTACACCGAGTTGTCCCTGAGATGGACGGGAACACCAGCAATTCTGAGGGACACTACTCGATCAGACGGAAGTTCATCACCTTTCCATACATTGTAGAAGCTAAAAACATCAGACAGAACCTCCGAAAAATTGGTCATAACATCCCTAACCAACCCTGGATTCCCGAGTGTAAGTAAAACACTAAGGCCACCCACATATGATAAACCAAAGTTACTTAAACCCCTCCTGCTAAGGACATTTTCCAATGACTTAAAAGACCTAAGATCCTTTAGCACACCATGGATGGAGCGATTCATACAGTGCAAGGGGTATTTGGAACCCTTGATATTAACCGCGACCACTTTTGCACCACTATGTTGAACATGACTATCCTTTTGGAATAAACTAGCAAAGGATTTTCCGGCCTGCACCGTCGCATTTCCGTTGAAAGCACCATTACTGTTAGGAGGAACCATATTAGAGGAGTCCTTCGGTCTCCATACTTTCTCCCCAACTATTTTAGACGTGTAGATAAACTGCTTATGATTCTTATCATATTTGGCGAGTGAGATAGACACTTTTGCTTCAAGAATTTTGACCGTGTTCATTGCCGCCAGAGTCGTATCCACGTTCTCAACCCCCTTATACCTAACGAACCCAAAATAGTTGCCTTTTTTATCTTTCTTACGGGCAACATATGCATCTGACACAAAACCATACGGCTGGAAGTCTCTCCTCAACATCATCCTTGTCGCCCTATCAGGCAAGTTTTGCACTATAAAAGTTAACTCCACACCACTACCACGGCCATTCCTATTCTTCTGGTATTGCACTTCTGTCCATGGGCCCCCATCTCTATCATCAACCCCCTCCCCCCAACCAGTATCGAACTCCTTAAGAACAGGGAACAACAACAAGATTGACACCGGGCACAAAAAGAGAAATCGAGAAAAACCCCGGACAGCAAATGGGAGAGAGAGAAGAGGGATTAGGGATAGTGGTCAAGCCAGAGGAGGCGACCACACACACTAACACCGACTAACTCACTCCGTCGAGCCAATCCGGCGGACAGAAGAAGGGGAAAAAACAGACGCGCAAAGGACAAACTAACCCCGGCCAGCGAATGGGAGAGAGAAGAGAAGGGTTAGGGATAGAGGTCAAGCCGGAGAAAGCGACCTCACACACTAACACGGACTAAGCCTCTCCGTCGAGCCTACCGGCGGTCAGAAAGACGAACAGACGAGAGAGAAAAGAAGATACTACTAGCAAAAAGCTGGAAAGGAAAAAAATGACATGACTAATTATGTGTTTTGTAATTAATGTTACAAGCTATTGCTTGATTTCCTGTTCCTGTTAAAAAACACAAGTTATACGAGAAAGTAAAGATAGACTCAAATATTCTTCTTTTTTTAAACAAGTTATATCAAGTTATTGCCATAAACATTGTTACTAAATCTCCATAACACTAACCACGAAGTGCCAAGATTGCATCAACCAACAATCTTTTCAAAGCATGCTGGCAAACCACATCTAACCACAAGTGCAAGCCCATGGGGAATTTTTGAAACATGCAACGCCCGTAGCAGTGGCGAAACTAGAACATTAACTCAGGGGTATCCTAAATTTTTTTTTCACCCGTGCAATCGTACAATATTAAAAAAACGACAATAAACAAATAAAGTAAAACAAATATCTAATAGATTTGTCCTCTTCTTTTTTTCATAGCTTGAAATCGTTCCATCACATCGTCGTCTTTTACGTCACGTAAAAAATTCTTTTCGACCGCACAAACCATAACATTGTTCAAAAAATCCGGGCCCATTCGATTGCGTAAATCCGTCTTGACAAGCTTCAATTTCGAAAAACATCTTTCAACGGTTGTGATTGCAACCGGTAACAGCAAAGCTAGCTTCACTACCCGATAAATTGAAGGAAAAGAACTATGCGTTCCCGTTTCAGCCATAACACGCGCAAGATCCCTTATTCTATTCAAGTTTGCAAATTTATCACCATCACTTATAGTGTGACGAAATGGGCAATTGAGATTTGGGCTTATTATTTTCAATTGATTGATATCCTCGTAGTTGGGCCGTGCCGTGCATTATAACTTCAAGGCAAGGCAATTGGGCAATTATTTACAATCTTTTATTATTTTGGGCTAACATATCGGGCAATTGGGCTTATTATTTACAATCTTCAATTGATTTGGGCTAACATATCGGGCAATTGGGCTTATTATTTACAATCTTCAATTGATTTGGGCTAACATATTGGGCAATTGAGATTTGAACTTATTATTTTCAATTGATTTGGGCTTACAGACTCTTTTTTAGGAGTGTCATCGTAGTTGTTTAGGGGTATCCTTGGTATAAAAACCCAAAAAAAAACTTATTTTTACACTACCGATAAAATGTTGAGCCATAACCCGTGCTACGACTCGGACAACATAAGGTCCGCCCCTGGCCCGTAGTGTTAAGTTTACTGATAATTTTATATGTACTGAGTCCAGCACCACCCCCGTCCCCTAACCCCACCCTAATTTTTTCTTTAAAACTTTCGACTCCCTATTTAATAGTCTAAGATCCGTCACTGAGCCTAGGTTAATACTCTAGTATTCCGTATTATATGGAAAACTTGACATTTGCCAAACAAATGATTAACTTTGTTCTAAATGAATTCCATAAATTGAATAACAATAATAATAATATTTTGAATTCCATAAATTGAATAATAATAATAATAATAATAATAATAATAGTAGTAGTAATAATAGTAGTAGTAATAATAATAATAATAATAATAATAATAATAATAATACCTTTTTAATTACTTAAATTCCAAAGAGTAAGCAAGCGCTTGTAAAATAAACACCACATCAAAATATTGACATTTCTTGATAAAAACCGATTATGTATAGTTTGAGCCATACATACCATCAGGGAGGGTAACTCTATCAATATGCTTTCTAACGCAACTCACAAAAAACTCATCTTCAATGTCTAATCCTGAATCCATTAGTCTATGGATCCAGATAAAGACATATTACAAAGAAGCTTAGTCATATCCTGTAACTGGGATTTTCCCCTCCCACCCTTGATAAGGCGTCGTCACCCTAACCGTTGCCATATGCCATTATTCAAATGATCTTGCATGTAACCAGTGGCGGATCTATGAATGTTTTCCACCAGGTTCCTTTTGGTAGATTTTCACTAGTTTTCACTAGTGGTGTTCAAAACTATCCGTATCCGAAAATCCGATCCGAAATATCCGATATCCGAATCCGAAATATCCGAAAAATCGGATATTCGAAATTCGGATATCCGAATTTTTCGGATTCGGATAGTGATTTTCAAAATTTTCGGATATTTCTGATATCCGAAATATCCGAAATTTAATTTTCATTTTTCTTCGGATATCCGAATATCCGAAAATATCCGAAGTATCGGAAAATATCCAAAATATCCGAAAAATATCCGAAATATCTGAAAACTTATATTCGGATATCCGAAATGTAACACCCGTTCCTTTATACACATATTTTATATAAAATAGACATTTTTGAAACCAAAATACATCATTTATAATTTACACCAAACGGAAGTTTGCATATTGTTAGCATTCTAGTTAACTACTAACTAGTTTAAACATAAAAAAAAAAACAAAACAAAACAAAAAAACATTAGTTAAGTGTCTACATCATGAACATTGTCTGTAACAAAGCTAATTAAACGCGGAAGCTTCAAAATGTTGTGTTCGGTTCTTGAAAACATGCTTGATCGCCATCCGAGTTGAGTCCAACGTCACCTAGGGTCAAAACCACTTTAAATATTAGTTTTGACATTGTTAAAATACGTATAAACATGTTCTAGGATCAAACAATTGAAAATAAAATAAAATTTCGAAATTGAGTCTGTCGCGCCACGCGACAGATCTCTTTCAATACTTCGCGTGCCGCGAGAGCTCTCGCGTGTCACGCCAGGTTGACTAGTTCCTGTCGCGTGCCGCGGGGGAACCTGTTTTCCAGCAAGTGCAGGTTTGTGACCTGCATTTCCTGCCCAGCTCCAAATTTCAAAATTCTAACTTCAACTACTCATAACTTTTGATTCAAAGGTCCGTTTTAGGCGATTCTTTTTCCTACGCTTCTGTAATTTAATTACCAACGCGTCTATTACATTTATTTTACCAAAATTTAAGTTTACGGACAGAACATCTAAAATCACTATTTAGCTTATTCGACCAACAAAGTTTGCACTAATTCTACTATCTATGTTAATGTAACCTCACGGCGCATTTACCCAACATCCGGGGCTTACGATCACCGGCGTTTCATTACCAAATCTATGGTTTCACGCTCTTGTGACCCATCATTGCCAAACGCTATCTAAAACACATTTATACTACTTACTTAGACCATTATTCGACCCGTTTGGCTCATTTATGGAATCCACCATTTCTAATGATTACCAAACGCTTTCTAATCTATTTTAACTCATTCAATCAAGTTGCGAGCATTATCACTTCAACTAATACAATCTTTATTCTAAAACACAACAATGGATGATTACAATATCAAATTTACATAATGTAACGAAACAAGTTACATACCTTCAAAGCACACCCTTCAAACGCACGTCACCACCGGCTTGTCCACTTGACGCTCCGGTTTCCTTTCCTATAGAGTTCAACCGGAAACCGTTTAGAACTCTTTTCTTACATATAACGCATAGTTCGCCATAATTTTACAAATATGCGTTTTAGCTCAAATTTTCAGTTTTTAAGCCTTCTTTTAGGCATTTTTACAAATATCTTAAGGGCACAATTTCTCACAATTTATAATCCAGTTCAATACTTGTTAATTAGCCAAGATTATCACCAACTAAGCATGTCCATATCAATTTTCACATTAACAACATCTGAATTTACTTCCTAGAACTCAAATTACACTAGAACAACAATCAAAATTCTAGTGTTTAGCATGTTCCTACAAAACCCACTTATCACCTTCAATGGTGATTGTGAATTCACAAGAATTATGCAAAATTTCAACAAGTAATTGACTAGGGTTTATCCCTAGACACTATTTCATTCCTATTTCATCCAAGAAACTTTCATGCATCATAAATTTCGAGTTTCAAGTATTGATTCAGAATTTTAATTAGAATCATTCAACGAAATTTCATATACCTTATGATCCCTTTACTAAGGAGATCACCAATCTATGCTCATATTTCGTTTTGGAACTGATTTGTGCCTTCAGTTTGTGAGATTTGTGTGAATTAGGGTTTGATGGGGGTTTCTTGGTCGCCCCCTACGTTTTGTACGGACCAGACACACACTTATGTGTGTGTTTGGTGTATTATTTTGTTATTAATATTTCTAGTTTCAAACTTGACAACTTTGGTCCCTCTACAATCGTTTAATTATATTTTGAGTGTTTTAACCCACTTATAAGTCACTACAAGACTTTTATCTAACTTGGTTATTTTTAATCCTAGTTAGATCATTCGTTTATTTACCGGCGTCATATTTATAATAAAATATTTATATTTTCGGGGTGTTACAAGTCCACCCCCCTTAAAAGGGTTTCGTCTTCGAAACCGGAACACGTACCGAATAATGTAGGGTAGAGACGTCGCATCTCCTCTTCGGATTCCCATGTAGTATCCGAACCTTTTCTATGCTCCCACTTGATCTTAACTTGATCAATTTTCTTACTCCTCAAATCTTTAATCTTCCGGTCTAGAATCTCAATTGGCCTTACCGCATAGTTAAGGCTATTGTCCACTTCGATGTCATCGTAGTGTATATAAGCCATTTCCTCAGCTAAGCACTTTCGGAGTTGTGACACATGAAACGTACCATGGATTCCACTCAATTCGTCCTGTAATTCAACGCGATATGCTACCTTTCCAACCCGTTCGATGATTTTAAATGGCCCGATAAATCTTGGGCTTAGTTTCCCTCTTTTTCTGAATCGGATAATGCCCTTCCACGGAGAAACTTTTAGCATAACCATGTCGCCTACCTGAAATTCAATCGGTTTTCGTCTTTTGTCGGCAAAAGACTTTTGTCTATCTTGGGCCGCTTTCAAATGAACTCGCACTACGTCAATTTTCTCATTAGTGTCTTGAACTACATCTTTATGGGCTAGTTCGCGAGGACCCACTTCACCCCAACACACCGGGGTTCTACATTTTCTACCGTATAGCATCTCGTACGGGGCCATACCGATACTAGTATGATAACTGTTGTTGTAAGAAAATTCTGCTAACGGTAAATACACATCCCAAATGCCCCCGAAATCAATAATACACTCTCTCAGCATGTCTTCTAGTGTTTGTATCGTTCTTTCACTTTGCCCATCCGTCTGTGGATGGTATGCAGTGCTGATAAAAAATTTAGTTCCTATCTGTTCTTGGAAATCTCGCCAGAAGTTTGAAGTAAACCGGGTATCCCTGTCTGACACGATGGTTACCGGTACTCCGTGGCGTGCCACTATCTCGTTTGTATATACTTCCGGCATCTTTTCTGAAGTATAAGTCTCACGTATAGGAATAAAGTGAGCACTCTTCTTCAGTCTATCCACAACCACCCATATAGCATCGAATCCTCGGTTCGTCCTAGGCAGTTTGGTCAACAGGTCCATGGTGATATGTTCCCATTTCCAAACTGGAATTTCCAATGGCTGAAGCTAGCCATAGGGTCTTTGGTGTTCCGCCTTGACTTGTAAGCAAGTCAGGCACTTCTCTACATACTTTACAACATCTCTTTTCATTCCAGGCCACCAGTAATTTTGCTTCAGGTCATTATACATCTTGGCCGCTCCCGGATGGATAGAGTAACGGCTTTTGTGTGCTTCATCAAGTAGAAGCTTCTTAACTCCACATGAGTTAGGAATCCATATACTGCCAAACTGAGTTTTCAACCCATTGTTATTATCCGTTAACTCTTTCAACTGGCCAACGATTCTTTCTCTTTTCCAATTTTCCTCTTTTATCGCCTCGGCTTGTGCTTCTCGGACTCGTTCAAGTAAACCCGAGGTTACAACAAGCTGCATCGACCGCACTCATATTGGAACATAATATGTTTTCCTGCTCAAAGCATCCGCCACATTGGCCCTTCCGGGGTGGTAATGTATCTCGCAGTCGTAATCCTTTACCGTTTCCAACCATCGCCTTTGTCGCATATTTAACTCCTTCTGATCGAACAAGTACTTTAGGCTCTTGTGATCGGTAAATATGGTGCACTTTACTCCGTATAAATAGTGCCTCCGTATTCTTAATGCAAACATCACCGCCGCCAATTCAAGATCGTGTGTGGGATATTTCTGTTCGTGCACCTTTTGTTGCCTCGAGGCCTAAGCTATCACCTTGCCTCGTTGCATCAAAACACATCCGAGCCCCGAATGTGACGCGTCCGAGTAGACTACCAAGTCTTCGACTCCGTACGGCAACGTTAATACTGGAGCGTGAGTTAACTTCTCTTTTAGCGTTTGGAACGCGTTTTCCTGTTCAACACCCCATATGATTCTTTCCTCCTTCCGAGTTAATTTGGTTAGTGGTGAAGCAATCTTGGAGAAATCCTGAATGAATCTCCTGTAGTATCCCGCAAGCCCCAAGAAACTTTTAATTTCTGAAGGATTCTTCAGAGGGCTCCATTTCGACACGGTTTCTATCTTTGACGGATCTACCAATATTCCATCGGCACTTATGATGTGGCCGAGGAACTGTACCTCTCGTAACCAAAAGGCACACTTTGAAAACTTCGCATACAATCTTTCTCGTCTGAGTGTCTCTAACACCTCCTGTAAGTGATGCGCGTGATCCGCTTCATTTTTCGAGTATACTAGAATGTCGTCGATAAACACGATCACCGATTTATCTAACATAGGTTTGCAAACCCGGTTCATGAGATCCATGAAAGCCGCGGGTGCATTCGTCAACCCGAACGACATTACGAGAAACTCATAATGTCCATAATGCGTACGGAAAGATGTCTTCGGAACATCTTCTTCTTTGACCCTTAATTGATGGTATCCTGATCTAAGGTCAATTTTCGAGAACCAATTCGCACCTTGTAATTGATCGAATAAATCGTCTATTCTCGTAAGCGGGTATTGATTTTTCACCGTGAGTTTGTTTAACTCCCGGTAATCGATACACATGCGCATGCTTCCGTCTTTCTTTTTCACGAACAATACCGGTGCGCCCCAAGGAGACACACTCGGCCTCATGAATCCTTTATCGAGCAAGTCTTGAATTTGCGACATTAACTCTTGTAGCTCCGATGGCGCGAGTCGGTATGGCGTCTTAGCTACGGGTTTCGCGCCCGGAATCAATTCGATTCCGAACTCTACCTCCCGTTCGGGCGGTATTCCGGGCAAGTCTTCTGGGAACACATCCTCGTAGTTACGCACCACTGGTACGTCTCCGATTTTCAGTAATTCTTTCCCCGGCTCATTCGCGTATATCATAAATGCTCTACATCCGTGCTTCATAAGCTTGTAGGCCTTCAACATCGTGCATATTATAGGGTTGCCTCCTTACTCGCCATAGATGGTGACATGTTTTACGCTTGGAGATGTTAATTTTATTTCCTTACGGAAACACACGACCTTTGCACGGTGTCGGGACAACCAATCCATCCCAACAACTACTTGGAATTCTCCCATTGACATTGGAATTAGGTCTATTGAGTATTCTTCATCATCGATACTCAATTTACAGTCTCGAAAAACGTCACACACTATGAAACTCTTATTATCCCCTATTTCAACTTCTAAGGGCACAGATAATTTCGTCAGTACAAATGAAGGATGCCGAATAAATCCATGTGAAATAAAGGATTTATTCGTAACCGTATCAAATAATACACGTGTAGGGATCGAGTTTATTGCGAATATACCTGAGACCACATCGGGTTCTGTTTTTGCTTCAGCCGCTGTTAGTTGGAAGGACCTGGCCTTCGCCTTCGGAGTTTCTGATGGAGGTTCTTTGGTGTCTTTCTTTCCAACCAAGTCCGGACATTCGGACTTCTTATGGCCCGGTTGGTCCTCTACAATCGTTTAATTATATTTTGAGTGTTTTAACCCACTTATAAGTCACTACAAGACTTTTATCTAACTAGGTTATTTTTAATCCTAGTTAGTTCATTCGTTTATTTACCGACTTCATACTTATAATAAAGGGTAAATTACTTTTTGAGTCCCCGTGTTTTAGTGGTTTTAACCATTTGAGTCCAAAATCAAAAAGTTTAACGCCCTGAGTCCCTAGTCATTTATTTTATAACGTTTTGAGTCCAATTTTGTTCATTTTATAATGATTTGAGTCCAAAAAATTGGACTCGGAAGGTTAAAATTTGGACTCAAATGGTAAAAGAAAATGCTTATAGGGACTCAGGTCGTTAAACTTTTGATTTTGGATTCAAGTGGTTAAAACCACTAAAACACAGGGACTCAAAAAGTAATTTACCCTATAATAAAAGATTTATATTTTCGGGGTGTTACACGAAACTATCCGTTTCCGAATATGAAAAAAAAAATAAAAATAAAAAGTTGGATTTTTGGATATCCGATTCACTATCCGAATCCGTATCCGTATCCGAAATTTCGGATATCCGAAATTTCGGATACGGATTCGAATACTGAAATCTGGTATCCGAAAATTTCGGATATAAGGTTTTGAACACCCCTAGTTTTCACTAATTTTTTCCAGATCATACAAGGTTTCCACTAGTTTTTCTATTTTTTTCCAAATCGAAGGGATTCCCGGAAACCCCCAAAACACCCCTGGATCCGCCCCTGCATATAACAATCCTTATGAATTTTCAGTTGAAAAACCTTGAATGCATATAACAATCCTTATGATTTTTCAGTTGAAAAACCTTGAAATCTCTCTAATAAAGATGATTGACCAATCCACAAGAAGTAGAAGCTCCATTTCCAACTTTTTTCTTTCAAGAATTCTAAGGAATGATCTCTCTATTATTAAAATTATCCCCATTTTCTTACCATGATTGTCCTAATAGTGTGAAAATAACAAGTGGATTCTCATTTGTAACAGGCTAAAAGAAAGTTACTTTCAAACAAAAGGCAAACCAACATGCTTTTTCTACAGTATATTTCGATTGATAATTTCCTTAAAGTAATAATTTTCATCATGTTCATATTTAATTAAAAAGGGGATTTGTGTATAGTATTGAGTAAACACTTTTGTAAGATAAAACAAAGATGAAAGGGACTTTGTGAAAGCAAGGGTGTAGTAAGTATAAGAAAAAGGTGACTAGTTTGTGGTAGGATTCAAACATTTGGTCCCTTCTTTATATTATCAAAATAGCATCTTTGCATAATAACATGCACAAAATCAACCAAAAGTTGTTTGAAGGCATGGGGGAATTGAATCATGTGTTAGCCACATAATTCAGAAAAGGAATCTTTCTAGAGGCCTAACTTTACATTTCGTAAAAAGTAGAAGATATTTTTTATTAAAATAAATGTCAAGAGTTCTAGTGGTGAACAAGATTACCATAGTTAATGAATATCAAACAAAGTGATGTAATAACTAATAATCAAGTGTTTTAAAAAATTATGAATTTGAATTTGCATGTTCCCATGTATGTTGTTTGTGTGTTTGTAGATCCAAATTTAAGTGTTTTTGTATGTTGGATGGTTCATATGTGTGTTACATGTAAGTGGTTTCATATGTTTGCGTTTATGCAATGGCTGATTTTGAACTTTTAAATTGACAGGGGGAGGGGAAACTCAATGCATATAAAATTTTCGGTAAAATTTACACTTCGAAGCAAAAAAGGAGGGGGTGATCCTTGCGTGGCCGCGGATGAAAACATGAACAATAGAACTTGGTAAGAAACATTCAGCCAACAATCACAAATATTTTTTTGTTACCTTCAATCAAGGATATACAGCCGAATAAAAACATGAACGATAGAAATTGTGGGAAAGAAATTTGTATAAAAAGTGTTACAAACGAATTATATAGAAGTTGCTATTAACGATGATATATATGTTACAAAAATTCAAATAACCTTTATGATATTTCTATAGCAAGTTGTTATAACAATGAAGCTAATGGCCATAAAAGGAACTATAAAAAAACTTTGTAACAAAATAATATTTTTTTAATAAATAAACTTTTTTTGCTTGAAACCAAAATTTGAATAAATAAAGTTTGCTTATAAAACTAGAAGATTATATTCAAAAGTAATAATGGATTTTAATAATCCTAACTATTAATCATTGGCTGGCAAAGGTCCCAACTTAAAAATTCATCAGTGGTGGTCCCAACTTTTCATATATTGTAAATCAATGGACATTTACTAAACCGAAAACGATAAGGTGACAAAAAGAAATTAAGGTTATGTTTGTAAAGGTCCATTAGTTTACAATATGTGAAAAGGTGAGACCACCACTGGTTATTTTTGAAGTTGGTACCGTTGCCGGCCAACGACTAATAGTTTGGATTATTAAAATCCATTATTCCTATTCAAAATACAAGTTTACTAATACCTACATGTCGTAACATTACAAGTAACTTAACATTTCATATCATCATACATGTGTATTAGTGTATAAACTTCGATACCATTTTGTAAAAAAAAAGTTTATTACTCAAGTAGCGACCAAACTTAATTTACCAGGTTTATAGCCAATGGAAAAGGTTCAAATACATAGTCTTCTAAAATTAGGAAGTCGTCGAAAGAGTATCAAACAAATTTCGATTAAACTCATTCTAACGTTATTGGAACTGACTATTCGAACTCTATGATCTTGGATTTTTGGTTTTCGCTTTTAGGTTTTTAGCTTTGTAGATTTTTAGAATTTTTGTTTAGATAATCGTGTCTTATTAGGCGTTGTGTTTTTAATTTTTAATTTTGTCGTTGTGTTTTTTTTGCGATTCATTCGGTCTTTTTCTTAGAATTATGTCATATTTTGCGATTCGTTGTGTTTTTGTACCTGTCCTAGATTTAGGAGACTTTATAGGTAACTTTACCATGTATGCAATTTACCTGATTTTAACTCTTGATAAACTGATTTACATGAAAAGACGTCAATGGGTCATCAACCTCATTATTACTATTTAATCAATTTGATTTCTGAAAAAAAAAATTATTACTAAAATTATTATTATTATTATTATTATTATTATTATTATTATTTTGAACAGCAACACTAAAATTTAGAATTTTTCTAGGGTAAATTTTTTCCTTTGGGCAAGGGTAGTAAAAGGTTTCAAAACCACATCTTTTTGTTAACTTTTTTTCTTTTTTGTACTTTTATATTTTTTAACTTAACTTATGTACCGAACAGAACACCCATTCAAAACCTAACTTTATGCTCATTAAATGTGAGACATAGAAGTCTTATTCCCACTAGTATTGTTCAAAGTAGTAGGAAAAAAAGTATGGGTTGTAAAAAAAAAGGATTTTAAAGTTGGGACAATTCCATCTCATTCCAAAGATTTTAGGTCTAGTTGCAAAACACTAATTCATATATAATATTTGTTTCATTTTTTATGATTTGTATTTTATTTGAAAGACATTTGATGACGGGGTAGCCTAAACCTAAATAAAATGACTAAGAATACATGGTAGCTTGAAGGGTTCAAAGGTTCAAAACCCGGGAACTGAGCTAAAGCAGCACGAGTACAGTAATCAGTCATGTCACTGATTACTTCAACAACTCTCCCATCCGCAAAAGTAAAACGAGTGCACAGGGTGTAGTCTTTTACCCGCAGGTCCAAACGCTTCAACCCCTAAAAGGGTAAGTCCCCCACTGCAAGCATGTTTCACTAGTCAATGGTTTCCTCTTTGGGCGATGTCCTTCCCTATATAATGACACTCCATTTAGTGCTGGGGGACATTCCGATCAGCTCTGATTCCATTGGGATCTCTGGTCTTTCTTCTCGAGTACTTGTTCCATGCAAGACTCCATTCTTCACATTCAACACACACATTTCCACTGCTCCTACATCCGAAGCTGAACACACTTCAGTGGAGGATCTCGAGCAATCAATAAAATCTAACTAATGAACCTCTCTCCACGTCTTGCAAACGTGGGGGGACCCCACGACATGCGTTATGCAAACCGGAACCCTCCAACCCTTTTGCCTAACCAGCCTAGCTACTACCATCGATCTAGTATTTGTTGCATCAACAAGTTGGCGCCCACCGTGGGGCTACGCCACTGATTTTCTTCAAAAGACCTAGTAGTGTAGCTCCATTTCTGCTCAAAAGTCAGCATGTCGGAAGGTGAGTCTCCGGGAGAGGTAAACCAAATCCCACGTACCTCTACCCCAAACACTAGCCAAACTCCTGTGGCTATACCAACCTCCATCTCAACACCGGGAAGCACTCCAATTGGAGTAACATACCCCGAGTTTCTCACTTTCCAAACGCCGGCACCATCTCGTTCCGGAGTACCATCTCCCAATGTTGGTGCCTCTAACACTCCCTCATGTGTTGACCTTACTCCCGAATGGGTTGCTAATAACTTTCTCGAGTTAAGGTTTCTTCTTAACCAATACGTGAGTAGGGAACGAGACAAGGGAGTGAGGATCCGTCTGGATTATGACGAGCCAGAACCATTGATGCGTGTGTAGCGTGATATATATTTAAGTATATTTTAAGCCCTTTTTAACAATTTAGTCAAGTTTTAAATTTATAAAACATGATATTTTACTAACACTAAACACACATATGGGCAAGTGCACCCACCGTGAACGTAGTATAGCGTTGGTAAGATACCGAGGTCGTCCAAGGACACAAGAGCTTTTAGTACCCGTTTTATCCTCAACGTCTAATTAAATCAAAAGTTTAGAAAAAGTTTTAAACATGAAAATAAAAACTAAAAATGCTGAAAAATAAAAATAAAATAAAACAGATAGACAAGATGAATCACTTGGATCCGACTCGCCTTTAGTGTAACCTTTGATGATTTCCGCACTTTTGCACTTTTTAAGAGATTATCTTAGTTATAGTAGTAGGCCCCTCTTTTGAAGGTGACGTTACCCTCAACCCAGTAGTTTGAGTCGGCAAGGATACAATCCTAAAGGGTTGGATTATTGAAAGATAATTAATTAAGTTATTAATGCGTAATGTGGTAGGCCCCTCTTTTGAAGGTGACGTTACCCTCGGCTAAGTGGTTTGAGTCAGCAGGGATACAATCCCAAGTAGCCGGGTTAATGTATTAATAGTAGTTTACATATGAGTGGGTCAAGCCATTCGCACCCCCGCCATCCAATACCAGTGGGTATTGAAGGAGGTCCTAGTAAGCTTGACCCAGGTCCTTGCAGGATCTATACACTGAACAAGGCAAGAACCTTACCAAACCATTCCCTTAACCCCCGACCAGGTAGCCAACATATCTCTATATAGACCGTAGAGATATAAATGGTGTAAATCTTTTATTTTATATAGACAGTAACATAATGCCAAGACACCATGGACAAATGATAAGGAAGTTTCACCTTCAACATAAGAAACTAGTTATTAAAGTCATTAATACAAACCAAATAAAAAGTGCGAAAAGATTAAAAAACAAAAATATTACACTAAATGCTTGTCTTCACCAAGTGATGTAAGAGACTTAGGCAAACATGGCCTTTGATTGTCAAGAACTCTTACTATCAATCTTGGATCCCGAGACTACTACACACACTCTATGATGGATGATGGTGGTGGATGTGGGTTGTGATGGTGGTGGAGTGTGGGTGAAGTGGGAGAGAGGTGGTTTGCCAAGGGATGCCTTTGAAGTGAACCAAGCACCCCTATTTATAGCCTGCACAGAAGCCCGGACACGGCCCCGTGTCCATCAACTTTCTCTTTCTTCATTAATTTCATTTTGTCTGCATTAGCTCCACACGCCCCCGTGTCCGCTGGGCACGGCCCCGTGTGCAGAAGCGTATCTGTACTATCAAGATTTGCTTAGATTCTGCAAATCTTAGCATTGACCACGACCGTGTTGGCTGGGCACGCCCCCGTGTTGGGAAATAGAAGTTTATATGCTTTTGTCCTTTCTGCAGACACCTGAACACGCCCCCGTGTCCGCTAGGCACGGGGCCGTGGTCAGTCTTTTGTTCACTTGTTTTTGCTTGGGGAGATGCTGTCGAGGGGTCGGGCATGCCACGTTTATTCCTTTTATTGTAATTATGTTAGATTTTGCTGCATATTTGCTCCTTTTGTTCATTTACGTTCATTTAATCCTGAAAATACAAAAGTAAGACAAAAGCACACTTTTTCCAACATTAGTACTAAAAAGGGTTAGTTTTATGCCTCATTTGATGTAATTTATATGTTGCATTTTACGCACGTCAACTATCACTATCTCCCGTACCCCCTGCTCTTCCTTTTGCAAGCTCACAACCAACTGTGTCTAGAAATGAGGCTGGTCCCAGCAATCCTCCTCCAAATCCTAACCCATATTTGTACACGAGGCCAGATCCAACGTCTTTTCCCCTCCTTTCTTCCCAACCAGTTGCAACCGGTGCTCCCTTGGGGCACGAGTTGACTTTGGACCAGCTCCTACAATCTCCAGTAGCAAGCCTTCCACCCTCAGCAACAACTACGTGGGAACAAGCTTTGTCTGTGCTTCCCTTAGCACGAAGTGCCGTTATGAGCATTCCTTTGGGGGTAAACTGCCCAGTTGCACCTGGAAGCCTTCAGGGCTTCAACCTTATGCCTCAGATGATGGCCCAGATGATGGCAAGCTTCCTGTGGCAACACTTTATTAATAAAGTGCTGGCCACCTAAGGGAACAAAAATAATAACAACAACGCAGGTGTAAGGGTGGAAGAAGATTTGGCCAAGCCATATAAACCAAGTAATTTGTCGTCTTTCTCTCAGCAGATTGCTAATTATGATTTTCAAACAAAGATCAAGATGCCATCCCACATCAAAACATATGATGGGACTGAAGACCCAGAGGATCATCTCCAGATCATTACTGGTGCTGCTAGGATCGAGAAATGGTCTAATGCGGAGTGCTGCCTCATGTTCATGCAAACCCTTGTCGGGTCAGCCAGAATCTGGTTCAATGATTTACCTGCCAGAAGCGTTCGAAGCTTTGATGACCTTAGCAAAGGATTCCTGGCAAACTTCTCCCAGCAAAGGCGGTACATTAAAGATGCCACGGTGATTTTCCAGATAAAACAAAGGGATGATGAAAGCCTTCGAGAGTTCATAGAAATGTATAAAAAGGAAGGTCTGACGTATGTGGGGGCGGATGTAAAGATGAGAGTAGCCGGTTTTATGAATGCAATTACCTCCAAATACCTTACCAGGGATTTCAACAAGTCCCTGCCAAAGACCTTGGAAGAAGCTCTCGAAAGGGCTAAAGCCCACATCAGATGAGAGGAGGATGTAGACATAAAAGAGCAAAGAAAAGGGGGATCTAGCTAGAGAGGCAACAGTCCAGCTAGAAAAAAGGGAAACTTTCATTCCTATGACAGACGCCAAAGGGGTTCAGAGCAACGAAGGTCTGAAGGCCGGAACCCCTCAAGCAGGGAGAAGGGCATGAACTTCACACCCCTCACCAAGACCCCTCAAGAGATTCTTGCTACAGAGGAAGTGAAACAAAGCTTCCGACCTCCTAGACCTCTCCCTAAAAGCAAAAGTAATGAAAATTCTACCCAGTTCTGTGAATTTCATGAAGAGAAGGGCCATCATACTAATGATTGCTTTCAAATCAAAAAGAGGATTAAAGAGGCCGTCAAGTCCGGGGAGCTTGCCCACTTAGTAAAGGGGGTAAGGGACAAGATGGCCGAAGGAAAGGGCAAGGAAGTTAACATGGTGGATTTTGATGGAAAGGTTCCCCACAAACGGCAGCGGTTGGAAGCTTGGGAGCTTCAGTGTGTCTGCTTCCCTCCAACAGAAAAGGACCCACTCTTGAACCCCCTTGTGATTGAAGAAACTGTGGGTACACTAAAGACAAGTAGAGCATACATAGACACTGGTGCAACCACTGAAATTATGTTTAAGAAGTTCTTCAACCGTTTGAGCAATAAGGAACGTTCGAAGCTACAACCCTCTGGAACCTCCATAAAAGGTATTGCCGACATACCCCTCAAGCCTTTAGGGCAACTAACCCTTGATGTCCGTTTCAGTGAAGGCAAGATGGGGAGAGTCCAACCTCTCACTTTTGTAGTCATCAATATACCTTCAAACTATGATGTCATCATAGGAAGGCCGGGGCAGTGTGCATTCTACATGGCTGTTTCTGTTGGTCATGGCACAGTCAAGTTCCCTACCCAGAGAGGGATTGGAACCCTTCAACCTACTCAAGAGGCTTACATGGTTGAATGAGAAAGTTCCAAAAGTGAATAAGACAAGCAAGGGCTGATTATAAACCCCAAGTATCCCGAGCAAAGGATAAGGGTTAATCCAAGCCTTTCCCAAGAAACTCTCTCATATCTTGAAAAGCTGCTAGTACATTATAGCGATGTCTTTGCTTGGTTCCCGGAAGATATGACGGGTATCCCTCGAAGCATTGCTGAATACGAGCTGAAAATACCACCCGATGTCAAGCCTGTTGTCCAAAAGAAGCGAAGTCTAGCACCCGAAAGAAGCTTGGATGCATGCCAAGAAGTTGAAAAGCTTGTATCAGCCGAAATTCTCCGAGAAGTGAGGTATCATTCCTGGGTTGCAAACCCAGTCATGGTTCGTAAGCCTGACAATTCCTGGAGAATGTGCATCGACTTCAAGGACTTGAACAAGGCTTGTCCCAAAGATTGTTACCCGTTGCCAGAAATCGATCTTAAGGTTGATCCCCTCATTGGTTACCCTTTCAAGTGTTTTCTTGATGCCTACAAGGGTTACCATCAAATTCTCATGAAAGAAGAAGATGAAGAGAAAACCGCTTTTCACACGGATAAAGGAATCTTTTGCTACCAAAAGATGCCTTTTGGCCTTAAAAACGCGGGTGCAACCTACCAACGCTTAGTTGACAAGGCCTTTGCTAGTCAAATTGGCAGGAACATGGAAGCATATGTCGATGATCTGGTAATCAAAAGAAAAATAGAATACCAAATGCTTGATGACATCCAAGAAACCTTCAAGAACTTGAGGAAGGTCAACATGAAACTCAACCCCGAGAAATGTTCGTTTGGATTTGAAGAAGGTAAATTCCTGGGGCATATTGTGGGAAAACAAAGTATAAATGCCAATCCTAACAAAGTCAAAGCCGTTCTTGAAACCAGGCCCCCACAAAGCAAAAAAGAAGTTGAGAGTCTTAATGGAAAGCTCGCAGCCCTGAAGCGTTTTACCTCAAAACTGGCTGAAAAATCTTTACCCTTCTTTAAAACGCTTAAAGGGCGTTCTGACAAAAAGGATTTCAAATGGACGGAAGAAGCAGAACAAGCTTTCAACAAGATGAAGCTACACCTGGCTTCACTTCCTTATATTGCCGCCCCGGAAACAGGTGAGCTGATCTCTGTCTACCTCTCGGTTGTTGAGGAAGCAATAAGCGCGATCTTAACCATTGAACGTGACAAAGTTCAGGTACCTATTTATTTTTTCAGCAAAACTCTAAAATTGGCATAAACCAAATATCCTTCTCTGGAGAAACTCGCCTTAGCCTTAGTCCAGATGGATAGAAGGCTTCGAAGGTATTTCCAAGCACACCCTATACAAGAGGTCACCGACCAACACATAAAGTGTGTGCTTGAAAAACCAGAAAATTCAGGAAGGCTGGCCAAATGGTTTGTGTAATTGGGTGAGCATAAAATAACCTATGTCCCAAGAAAAGCCATCAAAGCCCAAATTCTGTCCGACTTCATTGTGCAAGTCCCAAAGCAAGCTGCCATGGAAGTTAATACAACCACGATTGAACCTTCTGACCCTGAATCCTGGAAGCTCTTCACCGATAGAGCTTTAAGCGTTGAAGGGTCAGGAGCTGGGCTCATTTTAATCAACCCCGAAGGCTTAGAATTCACATATGCTCTTCGATTTGAATTCTAGACCACAAACAATGAAGCTGAATACGAAGCATTGATAGCCGGCTTGAGGTTAGCCAAGGAAATGAAGGTTACAAAGCTTCAAGTCTTCACAGACTCGTTGCTGGTGTCAAGTCAAGTGAATGACAGTTATGTTGCAAAGGAGCCCAACATGAAAAGATACAAAGAAAAATCTAAAGAGCTGATGAACACATTCCAAACATGTACCATCAAGCAAATTCCCAGGTCTCAAAACAAGAAAGCTGATGCCTTGAGTAAACTCGCCTCTCTAACCTTTGCCCACCTTACCAAAAAGGTTTTAGTAGAGGTGTTGAAAACTCCATCAATTGAAGAATTGGAAGTTCAAGATGTAATCACCGAAGAAGGCCCCAATTGGATGAATCCCATTAAAGAATTCCTTAAAAACGGTGAGTTACCTGCTGATCAAACAGAGGCTAAAAGGGTTAAAATCAAATCTAGGCAGTACGCGTTGCAAGGTGAAATCCTTTACAAAAAGGGTTACCTTGCACCCTTACTGAGATGTGACGATCCTGAACAAAGCCAATACTTGGTCAAAGAGGTTCATGAAGGGATTTGCGGAACTCATTTTGGAGCAAGAACGGTGGTTGCTAAGTTAATGAATCTTGGGTATTTTTGGCCTTCCATGCACCGAGACACCACCGAGCAACTGAGAAAATGTGATTCTTGTCAACTTCATGCACCGGTCCCAAAGAGCCCCAAGCATGACCATGTGCCGATATCTTCAGCCTAGCCATTTTATAAGTGGGGAATGGACATTGTCGTCCCATTCCCACCAGCCAAAGGTGGAGTAAAGTTCTTATTAGTGGCCATAGACTACTTCACCAAGTGGCCTGAGGTTAAACCACTTGCAAAAATCACGGGCAAACATGTCATTGACTTCGTTTGGGAAACCATCATTTGTCGCTATGGGTTGCCGAGAGTGCTGGTCACCGATAATGGAAAGCAATTCGCTGAGAAGCCTTTTAGCATTTGGTGCAAAGAATTCAGAATAGCCTAGGTTTTCAGCTCAGTTGCATATTCACAATCAAACGGCCAAGTTGAAAGGATGAATTGAAGCATAGTTGAAGGAATCAAAACCCGATTGGGAAGGCGTCAAATCAATTGGCTCGAAGAGTTGCCAAGTGTTCTATGGGCTATAAGAACAACTGAAAAAACAAGCCACAAAAGAACACCTTACAGCTTGGTGTTTGG
Organism: Helianthus tuberosus; assembly: GCA_030545235.1. Taxonomy (NCBI): domain Eukaryota; kingdom Viridiplantae; phylum Streptophyta; class Magnoliopsida; order Asterales; family Asteraceae; genus Helianthus; species Helianthus tuberosus. The sequence continues at coordinate 189,809,387 of CM060443.1, read as the reverse complement.
ATCTGAAGCCGTGATTCCAGCTGAAGTAGGAGTTGTAACTCAAAGAACAGTCAACATGGACCTCGAAGCAAACAACAAAGAGACCATGTTGAACTTACAACTCCTCGAGGAAGCACGAGACCAAGCTGCAATTCAAGAAGCCAAGTACAAACAAATGATGGAAGCTTTATAACAAAAGAGTCAAGCATGAACGCTTCAAGCCAGGAGACCTGGTGCTTAGAAACAATGAGGCTAGTAAAAAAGAGAACCAAGGTAAAAATGGGAAGGGCCATATACAATCCTTGAGGCACATAAGGGCGGATCCTATAAACTAGCCGACACAGAAGGTAAAAAGCCTCCCAGACATTGGAATTGAAAGAACCTTAAAAGGTTCCATGTCTGATCAAAGAAAGATTGGTTTGTATTTCACAAGTTGTATTTCAAGAGTTGTCCTATGATCACTTTTTGTAAAACAATATCTCTTGAATGAATGATGATGTTTTATCAAATTTGTCTTTCTATTCTAAAATCAGGTTGAGTACCTAGCAAAAAACTCCATGGCAAGGGCCATGTAAGGGGATGAGCTCCCAGGCCATATCGCTCAATAGGTTTAAGGGTTGAGTGAACCTATATAAGGGGTGAGTTCCTAAATCAATACAACTCCATGAGACTTATGAAATAATAAAAAACAAAGTTGTCTCATAGACGGGTCCAAACAGCCCACACCAAGTGTTCCTTAAGCCTTAGAAAACTTATCAAAAACAGGCTTACAAACTGAAATCAAACTAAGGAAAGTAATAAATAGGATAGGTGCTATGTCTTCTTGTTAAAAATACCAAGGCTAAGTGACTGCAGCACTGAACCCTTTAAGGTATAAAAAACATAAAGACAACATAAACCCAACAAACACAATAACATAAAAGATAAAGAATGATTCAAGAAGCAACACAACAACATAGTAAAAGGTTGCATACACCCAAACTCAGAAATACAAACCAAAGCATCAAGTCACAAAAAACAAAGTAGCAACCGGAAGCTTTAAAGGCTTCAAGCTACAAACATTCAACAAAGCAATAACACAAGGCAAATAGTCAAAGTTAATAGCATAGGAAGCCTTAAAGGCCCCCAAATAAGTTAAAACAAACCTTAACGGTTTGTAAACATTGATATTGTCCAAACGGCCACCAAGGCCAACCACAACCACAAAACAGAAACCTTAAGGGTTTCTGTAAAACCTAAAATTGTTCAAAGTAACTTACAAACCATTAAATTGTTTAGTGGTGCTAAGAAAGCTACGAATTTTGTTCAAACATCAGAGGGAGGCTTAGAAGCTCCAGAACCATTACCTTTAGCCTTCTTGGTCTTCTTCGACTTCTTAGCCTTCGAACCACCATCATCACCAACTGCTGAACCTTCGAGGCTTGCATCCTTGGAAGCATCAGGTTCTCCCGAAAGGGTCTCCTCACTATCTTCCGAACGAGAACGCTTCCTCGAAAGGGAATCAAACACTTCAGCATAAACTTTTTCATTGAGACCATCCGGCTTCAGCTCCTGCAAGACAAGAAGGGGCTTACCAAAACAAGCTGCAACCTGACTTACATACGGGTAAGTCAGCCTATCCATCTGCTGAACGGAACCTTTAAAAACCTCAGAAGCTTCAGGGCGATTCAAGGGAGACTTCTCCAAAGGCTGACCAGATTCATGAAGTTTTTGTAACCAGCAATAAGGCCTTGATATTTCCCCAAGTTTAGCAGCTTGGTGTAGACTTCTCCAAGAGCGGAATTGAATTCCTTGAAGTGAAGAAGGTAGGTAACAACTTAATGAAAACCTTGCTCAATTAGCCACTGGTTATCACTAGTAGCTTAAGCAACCAAAGCCTTCAAACCTTCCTTCTCTTCTTCGAAAGCCCTCTGCTGAACATCCAAGGTTTCCCTGTCAGCCTTCAGCTTCAATCGATCAGCTTCAAAACTCTTTTTGAGATCGCTCATCTCAATTTCATGTCTCCTTGTCAACTCCCCAACCTTTTTCACCCAAGCTTCCTCTTTCTTGGAGAACCCTTCAACCTCCTTCTTCATGGCAGCCATAGAGCCTTTCATCTTATCCTTCTTCTTGGAAGCTTCTTCTTACTCCTGCATACTCTTTGTGAAACGGGTAACACCTTCAGCCAACAAGGCTGAAAGGTTACAGGAGCTTAGCATCAATCTTGAGATAAAGTGATTAGCTTCCATTTCAGAGATGGCACTCCGAACACCAGGAGGAGCAAAGTGGGCTAATACCTCAGCACAAACAGCTGGATCCTTGAAGCTATCCCCAATCTTCACATCCTAGTTGGGAACATAAACTTCTTCAGCCTCTGGACCCTCCAAGCTCTTAACACTTTTCCCCGATGAACCCTGGATGGTAGGAGTGCTACCTTTCTTGACCAACTTCTTCTTCTTCTTCTTCTTCCCAGAAACCACTAGTTCTTTTCCTTACCCTTTCCCACTTCAACCTCAAGAACCTGTTCCGCAGACACCTCTATGTCATCGCTAATATCAATGGCCTCTGACCCAGAGGGTTGATCAGAACCTTTCAAGGGACGGTTTGAACGACGAACAGAAACCTTGGCACTCGAAGCTTTCGTGAAACCTTTAACGTTGGGAACATTCACATAGCCAGAACCCTCGAACCTATGCTCGGACCCCCTAACAACTGCATCTTCACCTGGAGTAGCCATAGCATCTCCAAATGCAACATCAGAAGTATCATCACTCTTGATAAAGTCAAGTGCAGACATGACTACAAAATAAACAAAAACAAAATATATAAGCAAGCAAAAAATAAGAACATAACAACACAACAAGATAAATGCATACCCTGCCCATCTCTCATAAGCACCGGATCTCGATCACGTTTGTCCCATAACTTACTGAGACCCAACAACACCAGTAAGTGCTCAGGAAAGGGACGAAGCCTTGAAGGGCATTCCCTAAGAGTTTCAAGAAAACAAGTGTTTATCTCAAAAGCAGAAGGTTCAGGCTCATTCAAAACGGCATCCGGATGCCTCCAAACAAGTTTGAAAGGAACAATTTTATCGGAAACCCAGAAAAACCGGTCTTTCCTGACACCAAGACTAGAAACCATAGATGAAATTAAGAAAGTGTCAACCTGATATGTCTCGAATGTAAACCAGTCACCATTTTTGGCCAACCGGAAAAAACGAAGGAACGATAAGAGAGTAGGATCATACCCAGAAGCCCGGCACAGAACTTCAAAATGTAAAACCCTAGCCAGAACTTGAGGGTGAATCTGGCCGAAGGATACGCGGTAATACTCCAAGACATTCAAAACAAAGTTCGAAAACGGATGACGAAGGTTCAAAAACTCAAAATGGCGACAATAAAGAGCAATGGAACCAGGGGGACATTTATCGATTGAAACATCACAAGCCGGTGCAACCGGTTTAAACTTCATCCCAATCCCCCATTCCATACAGAAATTTTCTACTTCCCCTTGAGTTAATCGAGAAAATGATTTCGCTAATCTTTACGAGCACCCATGATATAAGAAAATAACCAGAAAATAGGAAATCGGAACTAACCTGAACTGAGAAAAGGGAAGGAAAACTTGAGAGAAAATGTGCAAATAATGGTTCTTCTAAAAATTATTAATGTAAATTAATGAGAAGAATATGTTATAAGGGGGAAGTTCATTTGAGAAGAATCTTCTTAAAAGAAGAAAAAATGAATTAATCTAGACCTTATATTTTTTTTGATCAATGGTTGTGAATCAATATATCATTTTTGTCCACTTTTAATTAATGTTTTAATTACTAAGGGTAGTATAGACATTTTGATGTACAATATTAATAAATATTTTAAAGAGTTACACAAATCTTGTTAATGCAACCATAAATTCCTCCTTCACCATCATTACTATATTGGCTCCTACACAAATTTTATTAGAAGTGACAAAATTATTTAAAAATTATGTGTCCTACACATATTTTATTATGAGTCGCAAAATTATTTAAAAGTGTTTGAGTCCTACACATTTTGTATCCTACACCAAAATATTGTTTTAATGGTGTAGGAAACGTTGAAAATATAAGATCATGTGCATGATTGTTTTTATTGTGTAAGATGCATAACTATTTTATAAGATAGGCACATTAAATGATTAGATTCATTAATTTGAATAACAAAAACACATAAAAGAATCATTAAATGATTTGTTCAAATTCCCTTTGTATCCTTTATTATTTTTATTCTTAATTTTTAATTCTTCTCATTTGAACTCTCCACTATGTTATAATTACCCAAGGGTATTAAAACCGCCGCCTGACATAAAGAAAACTGCCACAAGTTATATCAACTGTCTTGTCAAAATTCAAAAATCAAAAAGCTCAACCGTTTTCAACCTTTCAAGCCTCGAAGCCTTGAAGCCTTTAAGCAACATAAAACACATGTACAAAAGTCAGAAGCATTTGTGCTTACACCCAAAAGCCTCTGACTTGGGGGGCTGATGACGGGGGTAGCCCAAACCTAAATAAAATGACTAAAAATACATGGTAACTTGAAGGGTTAAAAGGTTCAAAGGTTCAAAACCCGGGAACTGAGCTAAAGCAGCACGAGTACAGTAATCAGTCATGTCACTGATTACTTCAACAACTCTCCCTGCCGCAAAAGTAGAACGAGTGCACAGGGTGTAGGCTTTTACCCGCAGTTCCAAACGCTTCAACCCCTAAAAGGGTAAGTCCCCCACTGCAAGCATGTTTCACTAGTCAATGGTTTCCTCTTTGGGCGATGTCCTTCCCTATATAATGACACTTCATTTAGTGCTGAGGGACATTCCGATCAACTCTGATTCCATTGGGATCTCTGGTCTTTCTTCTCGAGTACTTGTTCCATGCAAGACTCCATTCTTCACATTCAACATGCACATTTCCACTGCTCCTACATCCGAAGCTGAACACACTTCAGTGGAGGATCTCGAGCAAACAATAAAATCTAACTAGTGAACCTCTCTCCACGTCTTGCAAACGTGGGGGGACCCCACGACCTGCATTAGGCAAACCGGAACCCTCCAACCCTTTTGCCTAACCAGCCTAGCTACTACCATCGGTCTAGTATTTGTTGCATCAATAACATTATTAAAATTTAAGATGTAATAAGCAGTACTACAACATAGATAGCATTCGAAGATTAATTTAAATAAATGCTCAGAGTCGAGGCAAATAAACGAGCTCAAGCTAGATGCCGCTAATTTACTCTATTATTTAGTTGATTTGAAAAGCCCATAACCCTTTACTCTTTAGGAGAGAACCTCTATCATCACAAAAAGTGTTTGGACGATATAAAGATGTTTTTCCGCAATTAGATCATGGGTAGATTTAAGATTTGTAAGTTATCTTGGTGAGAAGGATATGTTGCTCTCCTTTCATTTGTAATTTGTAATTTGTAACATGTTTTCTTTTCTAACATCTTGCTAGTTTTATTTATAAAAATATTGTCATTCTACAACGAAATATAGCCCGATAAAATGTTATAACAATGGTTCATCATAAATCATATGTTGTGTAAGTGATGGTGTGCAAATGAAATAGTGCATCTTATACTCAAAATCTAGTGGATATGGATTTGTTAGCATTATAACTAATTTACTCAAAATCTTATAACTAATTTATAGTGTTAAAAACAATAATGTAGTTTTATAAGATTTCTGTTAGAGCCTTGTTTTTTTCTTTGAAAAAGTATATTTTTCTTTTTATGCATGTGATTTAATATACCTTAAAAAACTATTTATAAAATGACATAAGCCCTTATTTATAAAATACATAAAGGAATAATTGTAATTTTTTTTACACTTTTAGAAAAGACTTCCATGAAATCTTGCAAAAAAAGCCCATCCCTTCTCTTACGTAAACTTTCCATTGTAATTAGGGGTGTTCAAAAAAATTCGAATTTGAAACCAAATCCGAAATTTTAGATATCCGAATTTTTCGGATATCCGAAAACCGGATAATCAGAATTTTCGGATTCGGATATTAATTTCAAAAATTTCGGATAATCCGATTATCCGATATCCAAAAACTAATTATTTTTTTTATAAATATATATAGTATATGAGCATTATATTTAGTTTGAAGTATTGTAAAAATTAGTAAAAAAATATTAAATAATTGTATGTGTGTGAATTTATGATTGTTTTTAGTTTAAGTGTTAAAAAATTAGAAAATCGAATATAAGTTTAGTTTTAATCTATACACGAAACGGATTTTTTGATTTTTTTTAATAAATTCGGATATCCGTTTGGATATCCGAATCCGTATCCGAAATTTTGGATATCCGAAAATCGGATATCCGAAATTTCGGATACGGATTCGGATATCAATATTCATTATCCGAAATTTTCGGATATCCGGTTTTCGGATATCCGAAAAACGGATAATCCGATCTTGAACACCCCTAATTGTAACTCCATCTAAACCCCTCAACCCTTGTGTTCTTTTATTTAATAAACAAGTTTTATGATTCAATAAAAACTTTGACCACCTCTGACGCATGAAAGGCCAAATACACTCATAAAAAGCATAAGAAAACAAACAATATCTAAGAAGTCAAATACCAAAAGGCTTGTACCATTGCGGTTACCAAGCGTGGTTTAGTAGTAAAATCAAAGGGGGTCTGAGTTAGGCGATCGAAAGAAAAAACAAATATCTAAGAAAGCAAATTTAGCAGATATGTTCCATCATGATTATTCCTTAACTTGTTAACCGTTTAAATTGTTGAGGTAGGGGTAGACACGCTATCTTCACTTTTTGTTAAAAACACTTATGTGGGGTGTCAAACGTAAATCAATCGGGTTCGATTAAACTTTTAAAGCGCAGAGGAATATAACCAAATCTTGCAAATATGTTGATCACTAGACAATTACTGTTGTGATCTTGACAATCTTGTTTCTAGAAGAGTTATGTTGCCTTTGATTGGTAGGTACATAGTGAGAGAATCAACTATTGCAAAATGTGGCGAAGAAGATATTATTCTTGATTGGGAATGAAATCACATCCATCAATTTTCATTAACGTGCATCCTCCTACAATTATGTTCTTTTTTTCTTTTTTTTTCAATTATCATACAATTATGTTCTTTGTTCTTTTTCTTTCAATTATCAAAACTGAAAATGATCAAAGAAGAAAAATATTTGAGTTTTTAATACCACATTAAAAATACCGGTATTACACAAAGAAAAAATAGAAACTTATTATCAAACAAAATCTGTAACTCTTTTAAGACAAGCAGAATCAAACAATCGAGTAGCAAACATACACACATGTTAGGTTCCTTTTATTTTCTTTATTGTTTAAATTTATTGTTTGTGAGACGATGAAAATTAAATTTATAATTTAGGGAGTTGTTGCAAATCTTACTTGAGATGTGGTGTTTTGGATTTGCTACGTTGTTGTGTGCAGGGGCGGACCTATGTGGACACAAGGGGGAGCGCCCGCTACCGCTTGGCGGGGAAAAATTTGACGTTTTTAGTGTAAATTTTGGAAAAATTTGACGTTTTTTCGATTTCGTTACCGCTTTTCTTATAAAACGTTCCTGCTTGGCGTGAATCCTAGATCCGCCACTGGTTGTGTGCCCTAAAGCTACAACTATATATATACATGATTACACTTTGTCATTATGGTCATTATTAGACAAAGGAATTTGACTTCTAGCCTTTGTAATGTTTCTAATGTTTCAATATAAGAAAATAATTAGTGGAATTAATCAGAAAATTTGACATGTTGGATTACATTTGAAACTGGAAAGGGCTCTTAAGAATATAATAAGTGGAATTAACTAAGAAAAAAAACCTTTTAAGGGAATTAAATTTAAAAGCCTCCAAAATTTAAAAGAATGACTTAAGTTGGAGCTCTTTTTTAAGACATCTTAATGTAATCTATGTTTCTTTCTTGTCTTAAAGTTATCTATGTTTCTTTCTTGTTTTAATGTTATACATTTACATTAGAAAGACTTGAAATTACGGTTTCTTTTTACACACCCTTTAAATCTACTTTGTAATTTATATCAATGTCCATCATATGACTAAACCCTCAATTACTTGAGAAGAAACATCTTTATTACACTTTGATACCCCTATACTACAAGCTTACTATTATATACTCAATGGTTATTGTTACGTGCATAGCTCATATTAAACAATCTCACGTTGATCATGTCATTTAACTTTTTAGGGAGAAAAATTTCACGTTGATCATGTCCCTTAACTTTTTAGGGCGAAATTAATATAAACCATATATACAAGCTGATGTTTGTGCAGCCTGCATTATTTGTGATCATATAAAAAAAACTAATTTAGATAATAATAAAATATTGTGTACTTGTGTATGCAATTTAAATCTACACTAGTTTTTTTATACCGCGCGTTGCGGCGAAACTGAGCAAATGATAATGTAAAACAAATGTGATTTGAAAATAAAGCATGTTTTTTAGAAAGTCAAACCATTAGAACGATTTAGTTTATCATAGTGCCGTTTTATGATACCAAATAAATATTTTATTTTGAGTATAACCTCGTTTTAACAAAACTTATAACGGAATGTCAGGGAAAGAAATCAAGCACAACTACGTACTTAAGTTTTAGAAAAAAGTTGTAAACGTAACTTATTAAAAACTATCAAATTAATCGATAAATTAATATATGTTAAAAAAAGGAAAAAACAATTATTAAAAAAAAGGTAAAGGAAATTGATGTTTAAAAAAAAGAAAAATATGTTATTAAAAGTAAATATAATAATAAATTATTATAATATATTAAATAATAAAATAATGAAATAAAAAAACTATATATTATTATAAAAATTAAATTACTATTCATGGTCCTTCGAAATCAATATATATATATAATCGTGCCGTTTTATGATACCAAATAAATACTTTATTTTGAGTATAACCTCGTTTTAACAAAACTTATAACGGAATGTCAGGGGAAAAAATCAAGCACAACTACGTACTTAAGTTTTAGAAAAAAATTATAAATGTAACTTATTAAAGAAGTATCAAATTAATCGATAAATTAATATATGTTAACTATCTATTTGCTAAACAAGAAACCTTTATAATTAACTTGCACACAAATTATAATAATCTTAACTATCTATTTATATTAACAAACTATTTGCTAAACAAGAAACCTAATTAGACTCAAATTGGGAAGCCAAATAAACTCTAATATTCTGACCATATCAATAAACATACGAAACAATGACAATTTAACGCGGTTTTCTAAAAAACTTAAGCTTAAGTTATGCTTAATTTTTTAATTGAATTAAAAAAATGTATATTTTATATATAAGCTTGTATATATTTGTCAATTTGTGTATACAAACTTGTAAGGTTATATATATTTGTAAAATGTTATAAACTATGTTACAAAGATGTTGATGTATTTATAAGAAATATACGAAATTAAACTATTTTCAGGTGTTATAGTTTCGTAGGTTTTACTGAATTAAATACCTTTTGTAAGAAAAAATGAGTGTTGTATTCATCTAAAGGATAAAAATAACATTTTTTTTCTTTAGGTTATAAGTTTAAAATAAGGGTGAGTGTATTGATACATCCCTACTTTTTAAGTGCATATCCCCCAGAGGTGGCATATAGGGCAATAAGGGGAGTATATAGTGTGAAAGCAATTAATGTGCCAGAAAAAGGGTTTTGATAAGCCTCTCATTGCCCTATGAGAGGCGTATAAGGTTGTGGTAGGTGGAACATTAAACCCTTTACGCCACTCATTGAGCAATGAGAGGCTTACCGGCACGACTTTTGATGAATTTTAGGTATAATTACTGAAATGAAAGGAGTTCAGTCTGAAAAAGCGTGAAAGTGACCCATATGACCCTTATCGACCTATACGACCCTTATCGACCAAGAATGTTTATTTACCCAAGCATACAAGATTTATTTGATTCAAAATTTTTCAAACTCATAATAATAATAATTAAAATAATAATAATAATATTACTTAATAAAAATAACATATGCACATTTAAAAAAAAAGATTATATAACTAGACCCAGCAAACGGGTCGGGCCGGGGGTCGGGTAGGGTCATGAAAACAATTAAAGACATAAAAATTTGACATTTTATAACATACACATTGCGTTATGAAAACAATTAAACACATAATAGTAATTGATAAATATAAAATTTGACATTTAAAAGTTTGAAAATTAAAGACGTAATAATACTCATTTAGTAATATTAAATAAAACTAATTTTGACAATTAAAGAAATAATAATAATTCATAAATAAAAAACTTTGTTATAATATATACAATTCGTTTTACAAAAAAAAAAAAAAAATAGACATTTAATAATACTTACAAAAAATTGGCATTTTATAATATACACAATTCATTTCATAAAAATATGAAGTTTTTAATAATAATACTTAATAAAAAAACATATGCACATTAAAAGTATACACAATTCATTTTATAAAAATATGAAGTTTTATAATACTAACACAATTTTTTATAACAACATTTTATAAAAAAAAATATTAATTTTCTTATATAAATATTTCACAACTTTCCCATACAAAAACTCTATCAAAATAAAGTTCCTTACATCCCAGTCATTGGTAATCATTGGCTGACACAAAATGATTGGCATTAATTAGATGGTAGGGACCATTTTCAAACGTATTGGACAATGATGGGCGTATGGGTGGGGCCAGTTTGAGGCGTATTGGGCAATGAGGGTCATTTAGGGTTAGGGGATGTGTAAATACTTTTGGAGGGATGTGTGGATACTTCCTCCGTTAAATAAAGATATACGTATACTTGTGTGGTCAAAATGAATCTTAGCTTGTAAAATAAAAAAATTATAATATTCAAGCCTCTTATAATAAACACACATTATAAAAAAATATAATGTTCGACCCCAATGGGGCAGGGGTTTGTGTTTGGGAGGTTGGGGTTTGCAATTCAGAAAGGGTTGGCGGCGCAGCTTGTTGCCCGTCTACCTTCTGTTTTGATGTAACTTAACAAGTTTTCTTAATTGGGAGATGTTTAAATGAAAACAAGAAAAAACTTTTTGATTTGCATAAGAAAAATTTACGGACCCGAGTTAAAACTTAATATGAGATCACCCATTATAGATTGTTCTCAATCAAATACAATAATTAGCGTAGTTCTCCTACATTCAGAGGGTGTTTGAGATTACATTTTGAAGTGATTCTTTGATTATTGCGTTTGTAAAATATAAATAATCTAAAAAAGTGTTTGGATGAAAAAGTGATTATCTGCCTCCAAAACGCAGTTTTGGAGAAGCATGTACCTACATGCTTTTTCAAAACGCAGTTTTAAAAATGCAAAATCTATTTTGAAAACGCATAATTTATTTTAAAAACGCAAAAACACCCCCTCAGTGTATTTAAAACGTTACTTTTTTTTACAGTTTTATTTTGTTTTATATTATATTATATTTTTGACTCAACAAATAATTCCAACTAATTCTTATACGATTGGCTTTTCTTTTTTGGAAAATTAATATGTTTAAGATTGTAAAGAGGTAAAGGTGCAAAACAATAAACCTATCACACTCTCATTTATTGAGTTGGAGGGTCCATGCTCCACACTTCCCATGCTATGGCCATGTGGTTGTATTATTGTGTGTAAAAGAGGGAAATAGAGGATCCAACTAAATTTGGGAAGAACGTAACTCGCCAAGACCTTTTAGCTTAGTCATAATTGCATTTTCTTTTATATTTGCACTAATTTTGTCTACTATATATTATTTGTTATACAATATTTGTTTGCTAAGTGGGAAAATATGAAAAATGAAGCAAAGTAGAAGGAAAGAAGAAATCATGACGGTTTTCTTGTTAACTTATTTCATGTGAAGCATGTGGTGTGTGTTAGTTCATATCTTAGTGTAAAATAAAGCTCTTTATTGATGAATTGGTATGTAAAAGTAAACAACATGATTGGAAAAAAGTTGCAACTGCAAAGATTCAACAAAGAAATGAATGATGTGGTGTGTATGTAAGTATGAGAAAAAAAGTGACCACTTTTGATTACTGGTTTAGTCCAAAGATATTGAATTAAATATTAACATGTGTTGTCATTTATGTTTCATAGACTTATCAATCGTTCTTTAGTTGACTAAAATATAGGTATGTCTCATGCCCTACAAAACCCGAAATGTTATCCTTAACAAAGCTAAAGTGACTGTGAAATCAATAATGTCGGGTGTTCATAATCATGTCATATTACATACTAATCGATTAACAAAGATTATACAAAATTGTAAGAAAGGCTACATGCTTTAAGAAACATCCAACTTTTAACCTTTTGATGCAAAAATGCACATTAAATAAGATAGTTAAAACAACCAAACCCTTATGGCGCTTGTGGTTAAGAAATGATAATTTAGATAAGTGAGTGAAAGCAATCATAGTTTTCACTAACGGTTCATGAGCACTTATCGAACGAGATTTTTTGTTCGCGTCCACTCACTAAGAAAATGAATGTGTTCATAAAAGGTTAACGAACACAATCGGACAAAAATAAAATCTGCAGAGGAAGCGGAGGCTGGAGGGGATTACGGAGGGAGCAACACTAGAGTTCGAACTTGAAGCCCTAATCGTGGAACATAGCTAGGTCGATAGTATGAGCTTTCATTGGTGGGAATAATGAGAAAGAAAGGGAAACGCTACATAAACAAGGTGGGTATGAGGCTTCCAATTTTATATGTTAACGTAATAAATGTTGGATTTGAGAGTGTGTGTTTTTGATAAAATAGTTGGATAAACTTTAAATTCAATCAAACAGTGATAATAAACACATCACCATAAACAAAACTGGATTTGGGAATGATTGCAGAATGATTTCATATTATTCAGAATGTTTTCAGCATAATCAAAGGTTCAAAAGACTCCGCCTCACCAGGTGCATTCTCTCACTAAGTTCTTTTGTTTTTCAGCTCATATTGTTGTGAAATACATTGTGTGCAGAACTATATATAGAGGAGAGAACTACTGCTGACGTTACCATGGAAATGACCTTAAATGTAATACCCCGACCATGTGGAACGCATGGCGGAAACATCGGGGAGTGACGTTACAAGATTGTTCATAATACATGAAAGTAAATTTTAAGTTTCATTATATTAAATTTATTGAGTTATATTGTTTTCAAAACACAAAACCTCGCAAGTAGTCGATTATAAATTAAAGTAAACTACGGCCCAAGTCCGATTCTGTAACACCCTAATTAGTTTTTAACGGTTTTACATTTAAATACCAAAAATAGGATGTATAGTTAGGACTACACATGCTATAAAAATACGGGTTTATTAAAACTTTTACAAATCATAAGTTATTTGACATAACGTGATCGGATTCGTCGTTTAAATTTACGACAAGGCAATATGCGGAAGCATGAATCTTTATCGTGTTCGGTTCTTCGTTGAGCTTGATCGTCTTTCGGCATCCAAAATGTACCTACATTTCATAAACATGAAATGCTTTAGTCATACGGGAATTAAAATGTGTCTAAACAAATCCGGTAATGATAATGGAAGGAAAAAGAATCCCAACGTTAAACTCTTGATCTCAAAACAAAGATTTCCAACTGGCCTCCACCGTAACTTACGGTGGGCACCGTAAGTTACGGTGGCCCCTGTATTACAAATCTCCTACCGTACTTCAGTAGGCAACCACCGTAACTAAATCAGCTCCACCGTAACTTACGGTGGACACTGTAAGTTACGGTGGTCCCTGCATTCAACCTTTCCATTTTGTCGTTTATTGACACGAAAACTTTCGTATCTTTCAATCCGCTTATCCGTTTGACATACTGTTTCTTCCTACATGATTGTAATTTGATCCTCCATCATATGGAGCTTAAATCCAACATTCGGTTTAACAAAATTTCAGACTTTTAAGTCTTCGGCTTATTACCCTTTTTACCAAATTTTGACCCGTTCGATTTTTATCAAACAAACAAGTTTGTTTGAACCTTATTTCTCATAAACTATTAAATTCAATGATGTTTAACATATTAGGTTCCAATTACGCCCCTTAGCATATAAAATGCACATTCAAGTCAAACGCCCCTTAGCATATAAAATGCACATTCAAGTTCGACAACTAGTTTAAGCATTCCAATAATTACCCGGTAGGCATTATTTTTAGGCCCCCGTTTTAACTAAAGTTCTAACTAACTCCATTGTCTTTTCAACACTTCAACTAGCTCAAGCGATTATCAAAACTAGTTTGTTCATTCGTTTCGCAAGAACTAAGGGTCTCTCATATATGAGCGAAAACCCCATTTCATCCTATTACTAGCATTCATCCAAACATTTAATAAAATCAAGTTCTATCTATCAATTAGTAGATAACATGATCTCATACACTTAGTTACATGACTATGGTTACCAAATTTCATCATAACATTCAAAACCCATTTCAACCATGTATGAACAAGTACCCAAATTCATGGTTAAATCGAACACCTTCTATTTGTTATCATGCATGTTGATTCTAAGCATAGTTATATCATCATAACATTAAAACCCACTTATCTAAGTGTGTTAATTCATCAAATCCTTCAATTCATAGCATGTTATGTATGATTTTCACTTAGGGTTTCGTTCCTAAGCAAGTATACATCACTAATCTAGCCCTATCTTCTCTAATCCATGCCTAATTCGCGATTAGGATGATTATCAACTTTTTACAACTTCATGAATGTTAGAAATTCGACATACCTTAGGATCCCCTTGACTTGGTGATCACGAATATGTGCTTGAATTTCGATTTGGGTTTGATTTGCCCTTCCAATTTCTTGATTTGTGCTTGTTAGGGTTTTGAGCTCAAGATGTTCTTGGCTCCTGTGGATATATCGACCAGAACACACACTTTAAGTGTGTGTTTTGGTGTTTAACTTTTGTTTTAATAAAACAAGTTTCCCACTTAACAATATTAGTCCCTCATGTTTCCTTTTGATCAAATGAAGCTATAACTCACCATTAGTCACTTAATCACATGCTACTAACTAGGTTAATTATTCCTTGTTACTTTAGCGGGTTCGGGAAGTTATAACCCGTTATGTTTTTAAGTCCCGTTAACTCGGGCCTTTCGTAACTTTATTTCCTCAAGCATTTATTTTCCTTTTTAATTAATATTAGGATTATTTGTTTAAGTCCTAATACTCGCCGGGTTAATTTTACCATTAATGGTATTTTATCCGTCTTTTAGTACTAACGTGGTTTGACTACCAAACCCGTTTTCGGGGTGTTACAGATTCCTATGTGAAGCATACTTGATTAGCATCATGAATTAGTACTTGAAACATATATGAAAACACATATGGGTTAACTACAAAAGTTGGTGAGTAACATAGGTTTTGTGGCCAAGTATATGGCAAAAAGTTTGGTATTGCAATACGTTGACTAATTACAAGAGTTAGGGAGAGAAATTAAGTTTTATAGCCAAGTACATGGCAAAAATTTTGGTATTGCAATACGTTGGCCAACTATAAGAGTTGGTGAGAAAATAAGTTTTGTAGGAAAAATGGTTTTGTAATAATCGTATGGGAATAATTTGTTTAAGCACAAATTGTATGGCATTATATAGAAAGTTTTGTATTTTTTGCATAAAAAAGTGTGATCGTTTGAAAATACATTCAAGCTTTTGTTGACTTGTAGGATAAACCTAAAAGGGTTCACCTAGAATATATTGTTCGGTTTCTGTCATTCCCAACGTAACCTCCATAAACAAACCAAACCCACAGGAAGCTGGACTGGAGCGCCACACCTATAGCGCTATAACATACTACCGGTCGGCTTGGCCAAAGTTAATGAATGTATTTTTGTTATGAATGACGCATCATTAAGTTTCATACAAATGAGAATATATTTTATATAAACCATATGTAGGAAATTTGTAAATTTGAAAAATAGTTTAGCACATATGAATCGTCCCAAAGGTTTAAACCATTAAGTTTCATACAACTGAGAATATATTTTATATAAACCATATGTAGTAAATTTGTAAATTTGTAAATTTGAAAAATAGTTTAGCACATATGAATCGCCCCAAAGGTTTAAAAAAATGGGAACTATATACTTCCTTTGGTTGTTGATGATGATTTTACACGTGCTCAAGGAGTACAAGTATTTCCTAGTAATTAGGATGATTATATAGTTAGCGTGGATTTAGTTATGGTTTTTATTAGGCTAAACAGAAGATTTGATAGAAGGTGTTTTATAACCATACGAGCGAGGAGTCTCGTGTAATATGATTTGTTAAACCTTACATTTAGTATATATGAATAGTTAAAGAAATTGTATGTATAATAAACCCAAACAATGCAATATGAAGGCAGCATACTGGTAGGGTCAAGAAGGAGCATGCGTGGTTGAGGAGAGTCGAGGATAAGGATGTCATTGTATGAAGTGTTGATGGCACTCAGCACCTGATAATTGACTTTTTCTTCAGCATTGGCCAAGCAGCACAAGAAGGGTTAGGGGCGGTGGGTGTGGCGGCAGGATGTGATGGTGGCGTCGGCAGAGTATTAACAAGATTTCTTGAATTTTCGGTGACGATTTTTAACATTTATAGAGAAAAACATATTATACACCCGAATTGTTGATAAACAAATAATTTTCCTACATATTTTATTCATTCTTCTTTACTTTCTTTTTCAACACACATTTTATTCATTCTTTTATAGACATGGTGGCATGGGTGGGTGGCCAGGGGTGGAAGGGGACCATTCTCGTGAGGGACGAGAAAGACAGCTCCTTGCAAGAAACTACTTTATGTCCATGTTTTTCCTTTTCATTTTTTAATGTCAAGAATAAAATAAAAATATTAAAAAAGTGAATTAATCTAAGTGATTTACACTTGATTGAACATGAACCCCGACCCCACAAAAATATTTAATGTTATTGTATTTACAATAGAGTAAAATGCTAACATCGTCTTTGAGTTTCATTAATTTTTTGCTTTTCCATCCAAAATGATTTTTTACTATATTTGAGTCCTTCATGTTTGCGTTTTATTGCATTTTCATCCTTGAGTTTGGCAAATTATTGCGACTTTCGTCTCTCGAAATTTGACCTTTAGGGATGACAATGACAAGATTTCAAACTTTTTAGATGAAAATACCACCTCTGGTACGAAGATAACATTTTATTGTTTACAAATAAAAAGTAGCTTGTGTTGATTTGAGTTGATTTAACTATAATGTTTTTTTTTAATTTTTACATATTGAATAGATATTGTGGATTTTATCATAAAATATACAATAATATTATTTTGGTAAATATATATATATCAAAATTATTTGGAGCGGGATAAAAGTGAGATGTTTTGTTATCAAGAAAGAGAAATACACCTGCACCAGAAATCATCCGATGAGAATTGCCTGGCTGTGCTCACATATTTCTTCAATGGCCCCCTCTTCAATTATTGCATCAAACCTGTAATATACACAAGGGTAATCTCTCTCTTGACACATCGTAATCTAATAATGTATTTGTAGCTGGCTACGGGTAAACGAGTCTAAACTGGATTAGTTTCAACTCGTTTCGTGCTCTATCCTAAGCTCGAGTTTGTCATGTGATAAATTCTACAAACTCAGATTCAGCTTGTTTATAAAACAATATTTTAATATAAGATATGATTGAAGTTACGTGTAAATTACTATATTTTTAATATAATACTAGTTTTTTTTATATCGTGCGTTGCAGCGAAATCGAGCAAATGATAATGTAAAACAAACGTGATTTAAAAATAAAACATGTTGTTTAGAAAGTCAAACCATTAGAACGATTTAGTTTATCATCGTACCGTTTTATGATACCAAATAAATACTTTATTTTGAGTACAATTTCGTTTTTAACAAAACTTATAACGGAATGTCAAAGAAAGAAATCAAGCACAACTACGTACTTAAGTTTTAGAAAAAAGTTATAAACGTAAATTATTAAAGAAGTATCAAATTAATCAATAAATTAATATATGTTTAAAAAAACAAGAGTAAATTACAAGTTTTGTCCTTTATGTTTGTCCCAAATTTCAGGCGTTGTCCTTTACCTTTAAAATTGATGAGTTTTGTCCTTAATGTTTCCAAATCCTGCACGTTATGTCCTTTAGGCCAAACCTAGTTAGATTTTTTGGTTAAATTTGGTCATGTGCAAGGCACATGAGGGTATTATTGTCATTTCAACTTCCCAAGGACTATCATGTAAAACAACTTATATTAAGGGACCATTAGGTAAATAATAAAACACTAATTATATCATCATCACCAGAACTCTGCAACACACTCATTCTCTTTATCAACATCACCAGAACAAACCCTAACTATATCATCATCAGATCGATTTTCAACAATTTCATCACAACTAGACCGGATCTTACTATTATCCCATGAATCCAAAGGAATACCTAAATCTTCAGCACAACAGTCTTCCGACGAAGTGGACGCGATTGGAGGCGCGATTAGAGACAAATGATGCATTGAGAGGTGTAGAAGAGTATAGATCTTGTTAACTCATCGGATTTGATATTGTTTGAACAGTTGCGGTGGTTGAGTGGTGGTCCGGTGAGAAATTGGTTGACCCCGGCGGTGGTGAGAGGGAGTAAACGGTGGTTGGAGTCAAAAGAGGGGAAGAATGCGGTGGCGCTGTGTGTGGTGACGGTGTGCTCTTCCGTCAATCGAAGACCTTACCACAGTCGATCGACTATCAGAATGGTGGTTTGCAGGTTCTTGGGGTTAGGGTTCCAGTGGGGGTGGTGGGTTTAATGGTGTTGGTTGCTGATTTTGGTTGTTGCAGGTTTGGGTTAGGGTTCCGGTGGGGTGTGTTGATGGAGGAGGTGGTGTGTTGATGGAGGAGGTGGGTGAAGGAAAGAGACAAAGAATCGATGGTGGCGGTGGGTTAATCGATGGTGATGGTGGGTCTGCAGAGAACGGGAGAGAAGAGAGAGAGTGGGAATTTAGGGAGAGAGAAGGCAGAGGATTGGAGGGGGTTTTGTGGGTGTTTGGTGGAAGGTGAAGATGATGTTGGTGAAGGGTGGAGGGTGGTGGTGATGGTGGCCGTAGTGACGGTGGCGATAGAGGGTGGTGGTGACGGTGGAGGGTGGTGGAGATGGCGGTGACGGGTTGTGGTAATTGTTAAAGATATATGATATATATATATATATATATATATATATACACACACTTATAATAATAATATTTTTTTAAATCATTTTGTTTTATTTTTTAATAATACTAAGTAGACAGGGTAAAAAGACTAAAATACCCCTGGGTGACCAGATTTAACCAAAAAATCTAACTGGGTTTGGCCTAAAGGACATAACGTGCAGGATTTGGAAACATTAAGGACAAAACTCATCAATTTTAAAGGTAAAGGACAGGGCCTGAAATTTGGGACAAACATAAAGAACAAAACTTGTAATTTACTCAAAAAACAATTATTAAAAAAAGGTAACGTAAATATATGTTTTAAAAAAAGAAAATATGTTATTAAAAGTAAACATAATAATAAACTATTATAATATATTAAATAATAAAATAATAAAAAAATATATATTATTATAAAAATAAAGTTACTATTCATCAAACCTCGTCAACAATATATATATAATGTTCCATTACTATTAATTTTTATTTGACATTTTTAAATTAAGAAATAAAATACGCATGCGTGAAATAAAAGCAACATGATAAAAGACTATTGGGCTAACAAAATTGTAGTCAGGAAAACAAAGGATCGTTTAGGCTCGTGACACTAGTTAAGCTCAATATAAGGAACTTCTTTTAGACTCAAAATCAGGCTCGGGCTCAGACCCGTTTATAACAATACATACAGTGCCTGATGTAAATGAAGTTAAAAAAAAGATGAGGTAAGCGATTACATACCATCATATATATCACATTTGAAACAAAAGGTATAAGTGATTGTGAATCACATTTCTTCACTTAATTTGGTTTTGTATTAAATTAGTGGGATTTCCCATGCTACGCGCCTGAAATTCAAACGGTATCGATTCAATTCGTTATGTTATCGCCATTCGCTGTAGCAATCGAAAACGAAAACCAAGAAAAATAAAGTTGTGATATACCCAAATAGATATCACATGTATTTTACACTGATCAAAGATTGAATACTGAAACCGGTTCCAATAACACCGATACCAATTCCGACGTTGATTTTTCGGTATCAGGCCGCTTTGTCTCGAACTAGCAATTGGTATAGTCTATGACACAAAGAAAGACATTACTCTGGACACAAATTCTACGATACAAAAAAAAAAAAAAAAAAAAAACTCGTTTACAACAGTTTCATTAACCAAAAGTTGTTTCATATGACCCAAAAAATAAAGTCGTGTTTTACATCAATCATAGACCATAAATACGAACACCAATACCGGTTCCGATGATACTAACACCAATAGCGATGTATATATTATTTAATAGTTAAAAGTGTTTTTTTTTTAACGGTGACTTTCTTTTTGAGTGACCCAATGTCACACCGCCTAAACGGCGGCCCTAGCCAAGATCTGTCAGACTACGTTGTCTTAACCGGGCCCGCGCTGGGTTAGTCAGACTTGGTTACAACGTTCCCCCGGAAACTATTCTGCCTCCACACGAGTTGCCTGGCTGAAGTAACAGCCAGATGAAAACCGGGGTGCAGCTCAGGATCGAACCCCCCTCGGTGGGTTTGTCACTATCATTGCCCAACCACTGAGTATAAGCCCAGGGTTATATCCATCCCAATATAACACAAGTGAGAATTGAACTTAAGTCTTCATTGGAAAACCCAAGGCTCCTATCACTAGGCACAAATGGGAGGATTAATAGTTTAAAGTGTATATTATATATATATATATATATATATATATATATAGGGTAAGGTTCATGCGAGAACCACCCTTATTGCGAGAACCGCGAGAACCAATGTGAACACAACCTAAAATAGCTAAAAAAACCTAACCCCACTCCCCCCCCCCCCCCCAAAACCTAAACCCCCCACCCCCAAGCTAAATGCTAAAAACTAAAACCCCCAAAAAACCTAACCCCCCCCCCCCCCCCCAAAAAAAAACCTAAACCCCCCCTCCCCCAAGCTAAAATGCTAAAAACTAAACCCCAAAAAAACCTAAAAAAATAAAAAAAAAACAATCTAAATTTTTTTTAAATATTTTTTATGTTAAAATCGCTACTTTTAGTAGCAAAAAAAAAAAAAAAATTAGTAACAAAAAAAAAAAAAAAAAATTCTTAAAGTTTTGCTTCGAAAAGTAGCGATTTTTTATAAAAAATATTAAAAAAAGAAATTTGTGTGATTTTTAGCTATTTTTAGTCATTTTTGGTTGTGTTCACATTGGTTCTTGCGGTTCTCGCAATAAGAGGTGGTTCCTAACGGATCTTTGTCCTATATATATATATATATATATTGTTATAATATAACAAGAATTAACACAAGATTAGTGCTAAAACTTTAAGAACTTTAGAAATTTTATAAGAGAAAGAAGAAGAGAATTGTATAACTTATAAAAGTGTATACATGAGGTGCATTTTTTCTTCTATCTTGAGCTAGTATTTATACTACAAAAAGATTAACTATTTGGTAGACAAGGTTAACTATTTGGTAGATAAGGCTATCCATAAGTTTGAAAAAGAGTTCATCCACTTGCTTGGTAAATGTAGAGGTAGATCTTGATTTTCATGGTAAATCATTTTGTAATATTATAACACTTCCCCTTGGATGACACTTTGCAAACTTCGGGGTCTTTATGTACTGCCTCATTAAAAACTTTGCTAAAGAAAAACCCAGTGGGAAAAAACCTTAGCTAAGGGAAAAAATGTGCAGTCTATAGCTCCCCCTCAAGTTTGCAATTTGTAAGGAATCACATTCTCCGTACATGACGCATGCCAATGTCATGAACATGTTTCCTAAAAGTTGCTGTAGGTAGTGCTTTTGTGAAAAGATCGGCTGAATTGTTACTGGATTGGACATATCTCATCTCGACCTGATTGTCTTTAATAAGGTCCCGAGTATATGCAAAGAATCTTGGTGGTATATGTTTTGTTCTGTCACTTTTGATATACCCTTCTTTCATCTGAGAGACACAGGCGGCATTATCTTCATGGATAGGAGTTGGACTTCGATCTTTCTCTAGCCCATAAGAAGTCACAATGTGTTGTGACATAGATCTTAACCATACACGTTCTCTTGAAGCTTCATGTAATGCAATGACTTCAGCATGATTTGAGGATGTTGCGACAAGTGTTTGTTTCTGAGAACGCCATGAAATCGCAGTTCCTCCGTTCATAAATACATATCCAGTTTGAGATTTTGGTTTATGAGGATTAGATAAATAACCTGCATCTGCATAACCAACTAACCATTCTTTTGAATCGTTGGGATAAAACAAGCCTAAATCAACAGTACCTCGAAGATATCGAAAAATATGTTTAATCCCATTCCAGTGCCTTTTAGTAGGAGCTGAACTAAATCTTGCCAACAAGTTCACTGCAAAAGAAATGTCAGGTCTCGTACAATTGGTAAGATACATAAGTGCTCCAATTGCACTGAGGTATGGTACTTCTGGACCAAGAACTTCTTCGTTGTCCTCACAAGGACGAAATGGATCATTTTCGACATTAAGTGATCTAATGACCATTGGAGTGCTTAAAGGCTTTGCTTTGTCCATATTGAAACGTTTCAACAACTTTTCAGTATAATTCGTTTGATGCACAAGTATTCCATTGCTCATATGTTCAATTTGTAAACCAAGACAATATTTGGTTTTTCCAAGATCTTTCATTTCAAATTCTTTCTTTAAAAGAATAATTGCTTCATGAATTTCTTTTTGAGTCCCAATTATATTTAGGTCATCAACATATACAGCTATGATCACATATCCTGATGTTGTCTTCTTAATAAAGACACATGGACAGATAAGATTATTTGTATAACCTTTACTTGTCAAATAGTCGCTCAAACGATTGTACCACATCCTTCCTGATTGTTTCAACCCATATAAAGATCTTTGTAATTTGATCGAATACATTTCTTTGGGTTTTGAACTTAACGCATCAGGGAGTTTAAATCCTTCAGGAACTTTCATATAGATGTCATTATCAAGTGATCCATACAAGTAAGCTGTAACAACATCCATAAGACGCATTTCTAACTTTTTAGAAACTGCTAAGCTGATTAAGTATCTAAAGGTTATTGCATCCATAACGGGAGAATATGTTTCTTCATAGTCAATCCCTGGCCTTTGTGAAAAACCTTGAGCTACAAGTCTCGCTTTATATCTTGTAACCTCGTTTTTCTCATTTCGTTTTCGTACAAAAACCCATTTATACCCTACAGGGTTTACAACCTTAGGTGTAACAACAATAGACCCAAAAACCTTTCGTTTGTTGAGTGAATCTAATTCAGCTTGCATAGCGCCTTTCCATTTATCCCAGTTATGTCTATTTTGACAATCATTGACAGATTTTGGTTCAGGATCATCATCTCCACCCATGATGTCACTTGCTATAGAATAAGAAAATATCTCATCAATATTTTCCATTTCATATCGGTTCCATATGGTATGTGTATGACCATAGTTGATTGATATCTCTTTGTTAGTATCATCAACATCTTCCGCATGAGAGGTTTCGGTATTTACTTTTTTATCAGGATCATTCTCTTTGTGGTCAATTTCCTTTACAAGTGCTTTTCTTTTTCGAGGATTCTTATCCTTTGAAATGATTGGCCTTCCACGTTTTAAACGTTTTTGAGATTCATGAGCTATCTTATTATCTATTGCCTTACTTGGGATCTCAACTCGAGCTGGAGTATTAGCAGCTGGTGTATGAGATTTAGTAACTCTGTTTGTATCAGTAAAAGCATCAGACAATTGATTTGCAATGTCTTGCAAGTGTATTATCTTTTGAACCTCTGTCTCACATTGTTTTGTTCTTGGATCAAGATGAGACAATGAAGGCACACACCATGAGACATCATTTTCTCATTTTTTATTTTTCCCCTAATGCTGGGAACATTGCCTCGGTAAAATGGCAGTCATCAAAATGTGCTTTAAATACGTCACCCGTTAAAGGTTCAAGATATCGTATGATGGAGGCTGTTTCATATCCAACATATATTCCCAACCTTCTTTGAGGTCCCATTTTTGTGCGTTGTGGTGGTGCAATAGGAACATACACTGCACACCCAGAAAATTTAAGGTGGGAAATGTCTGGCTCATGGCCAGAAACAAGTTGTAGTGGGGAGTAGTTATGATTTGCACTTGGTCTCACACGAATCAGTGATCCAGCATGTAAAATTGCATGACCCCAAACCGACACAGGAAGTTTTGTTCTCATTATTAATGGTCTAGCGATTAGCTGTAAACGTTTGATCAATGATTCAGCTAAGCCATTTTGTGTGTGTACATGAGCAACAGGGTGTTCGACAACAATTCCCACAGACATGCAATAATCATTAAAAGCATGTCATGTAAATTGACCATCATTATCAAGTCTCAGCCTTTTAACAGTGTAATCAGGGAAATGGGCTCGTAGTTTGATAATTTGAGCAAGAAATTTTGCAAATGCAACATTACGAGTTGATAATAAAGAGACATGAGACCATCTGCTGGATGCGTCTATCAAGACCATGAAATATCTAAACGGTCCACATGGTGGATGAATTGGTCCACATATATCACCTTGAATTCTTTCAAGAAACATTGGTGATTCTTTGTCAACTTTTAAGGACGAAGGCCTTGTAATTAATTTTCCAAGTGAACAAGAGGTACATAGAGGCATTTTATCTGATTGGGGGATCTTCTGATATTTCAATGGATGTCCATGTGTGTTTTCAATAATTCTTTTCATCATTGTAGATCCTGGATGACCTAGTCTATCATGCCATAAGTTAAATGTCTCAGGATCACAAAAACTATCTTTTACTGCCATATGTGCTTGAGGCACATTA
Source organism: Helianthus tuberosus (assembly GCA_030545235.1). Classification (NCBI taxonomy): domain Eukaryota; kingdom Viridiplantae; phylum Streptophyta; class Magnoliopsida; order Asterales; family Asteraceae; genus Helianthus; species Helianthus tuberosus. Next base: position 189,784,404 of record CM060443.1, on the reverse strand, counting down.
ATGTTTGTATAATGCAACCAGAGTGGAGCATTGGCAGTTTTTCCAGTATATGATCTTTGCTCATGATGTGCAAATATTTTTTATTATCAACAGTCCTTGACTGAGTATCATATCCGTTATGATATATGTTTTTGAAACTTAACAAGTTTCTTGTTGATTTTGGGGAAAATAAAGCATTCTCTATTAAGAGCTTTGTACCATTTGGTAATATTAAATTAGCTTTTCCCACTCCTTCTATCAAGTTTGTAGGACCTGATATTGTATCAACGGTTCCTTTTGTTGGTTTCAACTCATAAAAATATTTCTTAGATTTAAGTATAGTGTGTGTGGCTCCACTATCTGCTATACATATATCTGCATCATTTGTCTACTCTTGTGCTCCAATGGTATTCATTTTAATCTTGAAATATAAAGAGAAATAATAATAAGTGTATAACGAAGGCATTATGATTTATTTATTTATTTTTAATAAGAAGTTTATTTATTAGCTAAAAACGTTACATGAAAAGAATGACTAATGAAACATAATAAAGATAGTTATAATAAAGGAAATTACATAATTGTTGCATATAATTATTATGGTTTAGCAACATTTGTTTCAGATTTCCATCTCATTGGTATAGTCGGTGACATTCAGTTCGACGTTGATATCATTAAAATTATCCACATGGTTCATCTCCTTTTCTTTTCTTTTCTTTTCTTTTGAGAGAGGCTTGGTAAAGTTCACATAAATGTGAAGGTGTACAACAAGCCTTTGACCAATGGTTTGTACTTCCACATCTAAAACAAGAAGTGCCATTGTTTTCGGACCTACCAGCTTCATTCCTTTTGTTATACTGGTTGGAATTGATATTTTGTGGAGTGTGGTAATTGGGGGTTCTTTGATTTCGACCACGACCACGACCGCGACCACGTCCACGACCATGGGAATTACCTCGGAAATTATTATTTCTTTTGAAGGAATAGTTGCGACCATTACCTTTACCAAAATGGCCACGGCCACGGCCTCGTCCCCATTTTCTTCCAGAGTCTTTAGTATCATCATTAATAACAACATTTGCTTCTGGAATGGCTAATGATCCAGTGGGACGAGCTTGATGATTTTTCATTAGTAGCTCATTGTTTTTCTCTGCTACAAGGAGAAATGAATTTAGATCAAAATATCTTTGAAACCTTTGCAACCGATATTGTTGTTGCAAGTTTATATTTGATGCATGAAATATGGAGAAAGTTTTCTCCAACATATCTTCCTCCGTAACAGTTTGCCCACAGAATCGGAGAGTTGAGCATATCCTGAACAAAGCAGAGGTGTATTCATTCACCTTTTTAAAATCTTGGAATCTGAGATTGTTCCATTCATCTCTAGCAGTGGAAAGTAAAACTTCCCTTTGATTATCAAATCTGCTTTTTAAATCTTCCCACAAAACGTATGGATCCTCAAAATTTGAATATTCAAATTGCAACATCTCATCAATGTGTTTATGGAGGAAGACATCGGCTTTTGCCTTGTCTTGATCGCTACAATTATTCCACTCCATTATCGTTTCCAAAACACCCATTGACTTGAGATGTCGCTTAACATGTGCCGTCCACGGCATATAATTTTCTCCGGTGATATTAAGAGCCGAGAATTCAATTTTTGCGATGTTTGCCATTTTGTTGCTAAACATAAATAAGATATATATTAAAATCTAAATACTCATTAAAAATGAGATAACATACAAAGGTACAGCTATAAACAAATAAATGAATACATAAGTACCAAAAAGATGAGGTGGAAGCTCATATATTAAGGTCGGCAACAATATTAATATTATGCCGGCGAATATTAAAACCGGGTGAATCATCTTCGAAATTTTTCTTGAATAACCTTGAGAAGAAGAGTGTTTGTTGCAAAAAAATGAGATTGATAATTGGTGATTTATAGTGGTAAATTATAACCGTTTTGCAATGGTTATATTACCATTTTATAGCCGTTATATAACGGTTATAGATATATATATATGTATTTATAATAAATGATGAATTACAGATATGTTATTTTATAAGATATAAAATTAGGATGCATAATAATAAGAATAAAAATGTTAGTATACATAAATAAAACTAAACTCTAAATGAAATGTGAGCGTGTGTGTATAAATAAAAGTTAGTTGCGATAAAAGTAAAAGTTAGATGCATAATTAAATGTTAGAATGTTAGTAATCCCGTAGTTATGAAATATGTATATTAAAATGTTATTTTGTACTTATTTTTTTTTCAAAGTAAATTATGAAGTTAATGATGTGCTTACATTGCTTGTGATGGATATCTTTGGGCTTTAAAGTCTTCTTTGATTAGGATATAAGCGACTCGTGCTGATAACGTGTTATAATATAACAAGAATTAACACAAGATTAGTGCTAAAACTTTAAGAACTTTAGAAATGTTATAAGAGAAAGAAGAAGAGAATTGTATAACTTATAAAAGTGTATACATGAGGTGCATTTTTTCTTCTATCTTGAGCTAGTATTTATACTTCAAAAAGATTAACTATTTGGTAGACAAGGTTAACTATTTGGTAGATAAGGCTATCCATAAGTTTGACAAAGAGTTCATCCACTTGCTTTGTAAATCTAGAGGTAGATCTTGATCTTCATGGTAAATCATTTTGTAATATTATAACATATATATGGCTGAAAAACAAAAGTTGAAAAAACAATTAATTTGACTACTGATTCCGTTGATAAATGTTAGGCTGCGGGGAATAGAGAGGCTTGGGTTGGGGGCATTGCTCGATATGTGGCAAGGTGGGATCCACAAACTTATGGTGAAAAATGAGGGGTGTGGTGTGGCGTGGCATAGCTTGGTTTGGCTAGCCATTTGATTTTTTTTTAATTAAAGTAGCCAACCAAAATCAGCCATATTGAACTAGCCAACCAAAGCCAGCCAAAGCCAGTTTTCTGATTGGATATTTGTGACTTGATTTTGCCATTTACTTTATAACAATTTAAAAGGGCACCAGATATGTAGTTCGTTTAGGGTATCCAAACATGTTCGGCCAACTCTGGGTAGGGTATCAAACGTACTCTGATTGAACTCATTTTAGGTTTTTGCTTCTGGAATTTTAGCTTGTAGATTTTAGAATTTTTGTTTAGATCATTGTGCCTTTTTATTTTCCATTGTGTTTTTATTTTATTTTATTTTTGTCATTGTGACTTTTTTGCGATTTATTATGTTTTTTTCCTCGAAATTGTGTTATATTTCTTGGGATTGTGTTTTATTTTGCGATCCATTGTGTCTTTGTACCCTTCATAGATTTAGGAGACTTTGTATAATAACTCTACCCATGGTAAAAAAGCAATGTTTATTCGGCTCTTATGAAATAAGTAAAAAGAACATATTTCACTTATTTATAACCTATACATGTGTAAGTAAACGTAAAAAAAAAAACTAAATAAAAACATATAAAGAAATTAGTTTGATGATCTTTTATAAATACATGAATTATCTATTTAGTGAACGCTTTCGTGTATATAACCCCGTCTATATATATATTGAAGAGATTAATCTTGAATTTAGGAGATAATTATTAAACAGGTTATAGATAATTCTTGATGAATCATATTGAGTTTTTTTTATATTTTAATTAAGGATAATTGCTAGTTTGAATAAGATAGGTTTATCTAGTTGGTTATTTTATTTATATAAATAGAGTTTAAGTCGGGTTAGGACTAGAATGGGTTTAGTATAAATAGATGGTTAGGATTATTGTATTGGTGTGCTTTCAATGATAAATAATAAAAAGAGTCAAACGAGTCCGTTCAAATCGTGTTTTAGTGTTTGATCAAAGGCCTGATTTTCCAACAATTGGTATTAGAGCTTGGCACTTTTGAGAGTCATTTTCTGATAAAAGGGGGAGTTGCCCCTCACGGGGATGCAAGGGCGGTCTGTACACGCGGCACAAGCCAGGCGGACCTGCGGTGGCGTTCGTTTTTGTTCGTACGGCGGCAACACCTTGAAGGGTTCTACGAAACGGCTGCCATTTGGATATATTTTATGGGTAGCAAATTAAGGAAGGGAAAAAAAGCAAACAATGTAACTGTTGGGATTGAACCCTACCAGAGGAACATATAATTAAAGCCAAAACCGGATCACGACAGTGGATTCACAATAAGCAGCTGTTTACATTAGGCTTTCCCCTTGAAAGTGATTATAACAACTGATGGCTCTCTATCCACTGTCCGCATACAATTGCTGCTACCATTTCAACTGCTGACAAAGCCCTGAAGAAGAAACCACTGCTGGTTCTATCTACTGATGACAAAGCACTGCTCACTCAAAGACTGATCACCTTTGAGGAAAGCACTGATGGAAGAAGATAGCAGTAGTTTAGTGTATTACTTGTCTTATGTAGAATCAGTGGTTAAGATTAGCAGTGTTTGTATAGGAACAGTTGTTACAGGTTGTTAGGCTGTTAGACGTCGCTTTCATGGTGACGTCAGCTGAGATGCCTCGGTGGTTTGGCTTGTCTATAAATGGAGCAGTACTCTGAACTGTTACATTTGATCGTTTTGAGTGAGTTCTTCTCCTCAATTCAATCCTTTCATCTTGTGCAAACCAACCATGAAGTATCAGGCTGAAGGGGAGTTTAGCTTGTAAGCTTGCATTGTAATCTTTTGCTTTGAATTGTAATCTTTCGACTCTATGAAAAGCAAATGTTTATCAAACTATATTCTCCTTTGATTGTGTTTACAAAGTTTGTTTTCATTTCCGCTGCACTTAAACTCTGTTCATTTCTGTTGATTTGTTCAATTTATACAAACAAGCACAATCATGACAGCCTCCGATCCTAACAATTGGTATCAGAGCTTGGACAGTCAAATTCGATCTAACAATCAATTTGACATAACAGTTCAGCTCAAAATCCATTGATACTAAGGTTGGTTGTATTCAGTTGAAAAACAGAGTAATGATTGATCACGCTTAACGTTGTTATTCAAAATACTCTGTAAAACAACCAAGATGTCATAAGACACACAAATTTCACACAACAAGTGATGTCATGCACAAGTCACTCATAGTTTTCAGATCTGAAAACATGTCTATTAAACTATTTTCAAAATTGATTTCAACTGTTGCTATGAAATTTGTGATGTTCTCACTATATTAGATGCTAAAGTATGAACCCCAGATTAACAAAAACCTATGTTCATAAAAACATTAGTGTTTTTGCTAACACAAAAAGAGGGTAATTAAAACTTTAGTCATTAGATTTTATGTGTTGAAAACAGGTTGAGATCTTCAAAAGGAACAAATCAACTCTGTTAAAATACATTAAGAAAAACAGGGGTCAAGATAGTCCGTATCATATGTAATGTGAGATTGGTCAAAAATTTGTGCAAATATGGCTAAACCTCTCAAAGCATTACAGCAAAATGATTCTGGGTTAAGTATTCCTTAAATAAAGACCTCCCAGTAAGTATTTCATTACTTATGAATGGGAAGGGTAAAAAGGGAAGAAGAAAATTCACAAAAACTCAGAAGTGTGTTTATCTCAAAACTTTTGAAGTCAAAAGAAAATAGTATAAATATAAAACACTTAAAGAGTCCAAAACTGGGTTAAGAGTGGTTATCAAGCAACTGTTCAGGGAAGTTCAAGTGAAAATAGTATCACCTGTGAATAAAGTTACAAGAGAACTGACCAGCGTTCAGAATCATCACATGGCAACAAAATCTATAACAGGGTTTTCAAAAACTTATGTGTACTTGTGTCCTCATGTTTGCAATCAACTGACATGAAAGTGGTACCAAACAGTGGTCATAACGCATTTAAAATTTCATACCACTGTTGTCAAACCACTGACCATTTTCATAAACTTGAGAATGATATGATTTTGTGCTCTATTGTAAATATATATTAGATCCTTTTGGTGCTGTTTTCAGAAAATCCTTTATTAATTTTTTTTTGAAAAGGATTTTCTTCAATAAAGCAGGATATATTATTCTTTATTTTTCTTTAAGAATAATATATTTTGTACTTTTACTAGTTTTTTATAGTAAAAGTTTCTTTCTCCTGACAGGATATAGAACCTTTATTTTTGGTGATATTATCCTCGAAAATAGATCAAAAGGAATTGGTGTATGTGTCAATGTCATGTCAACTCAAGTTTGGTTTTAACGCTAATCAAAGATTGATTGCTAAACAGATCTTAAAATACTTGGGTATTCATGTCCAAATTCAAAAATTATGACAAAAATGAGTAACCTCAGTAAAAAGTTTTCATCATCTGGGGTACCAAACCACTGTCAGGAAGTTGTAAAAACTTCAAAATGTATAATTGACATGTGGCAAAACCTTGAATGAAAATTCCTTTAAAAGTTGCTGCCATATTGAGCTTTCAAATCATTGCCATTACTTTAACCCTAACCACTGTTATGTACAAACATCTGTTTCCTAAATACTGTCCACTGCTAAAAGTCAGCCACTGATCCTTCATTTTGCTTGGCAAGCACTGATGCTCAAAATCAGTGTCTTTTCCACTAATATGCTATCCACTGATAGTAAAAATCATCCACTATTATCACATTATAATTGTTGTAACCACTGATGCTTGTTTCATCAGTGGCTCTCAAAATAACTGTCCTCCACTCTTCATCCATATCATCAGAGGTTGGCGCGTGGTCAGTTTTTAGCCATCAGATCTTAATAACCGCTGCCACATCAGCGATCACTTTTTCCCTTAATAAAACCCTGATCAAAACCCCCAAACAGGGTTTTACACTGTCGAATTGAATTCCAAAATTCTCTTCTCAAAGCAGTTTCTAACTTTCCATCCCAAATCATTCTTCGTTCTTCTTCGCAAAAATGACGAAATCAAAATCATTAGAGCCTCCGATCCCAACAATTGGTATCAGAGCTTTGTAGGTCTGGATGGAATGGATTTGGGTTGCCTCACTTTTCTAGTAGGATTCTTCTTTTCATCTTCAGGATTTTCATCATCCTTTGACCCAGAAGTACCCTGTGCTAATTGATCTAACCTAGCTTTATTCTTGGCCTCTCTATCTTTTTTAACACTTGCTATTGCTTCTGCAAGTGCATTGGTGGTCTCATCAACTTTCTTGCTACCATCTTGCTACCCAAATAGTTGTGCGGGGATTTGTATGGTATTTCAATGGATTCAGCGGCCGTTTGAGCGACCTATTTGGAAGATGATGATGATGATTTTGACTTTGATTTCGATTTTGATTTCGTCATTTTGATGAAGAGGAACATAGGATGATTTGGGATGAAGGGTTGAAAACTGATTTCTTAAAAAAGGGGTATGCAGAACAACCAAAAAGGGATACCTTACAAATAGGTTTCTTCCCCTCCGCGCCTAGGTTTTTATTCCACACACTTTTGATGTGTGTTTCAAATAAAACAACTGCTTTTAATGAAATATCATTAAAGATCCAATGTCTGGGTTATGCTATTTTAAATAATGAAAATTATAATTATTCCCAGGAGATCTTTAATGATTTAGTAAAGAATGTTGATAGCAAATCATTTTTACTTTTTCCAAGGTTTTTAAGTTACTATTTCAAAGAAAATTTGGAAAAGAAAATGAAAGCTTACTCAAACAAGGTGCTTCCTTTAAAATAACTGGTTTAACAATTGAAACATTTTCTAGAATGATGGCACCTGTAAAAACAAAAGCAGAGGTGCCTGATCAGATTTTAGCAGTTACCCCTGCTCCTCAGACATCTACTGTTGAGCCCACTGCTCCAGGTGATCATAGCAGCACAACCACTGCTTTGAAACCCACACCTGTCATCACCAAAAAGACCAAAAAAGAAATCTTACAAAAGCCCACCAAACCCAAGAAAAAGGCAACTCTGGAAGATGAGATCCCAGAGCAACTGCCAGTGACAACACAAATGTAACCAAAAACCACTGCTGCTACTTCCTCACAACAGTTGGTAGAAAGATCTCCACCCTTATCTCAAACTCCTCCTGCATCCTCACAAAAGGATCAGGTTGTAAGCACAGGGACCCCACATTATGAAGCTCTGGATTCAATAGGATCCATCTTCCTCAGTCCTGATCCCAAGGACATGTCTCTTTCAACACCCATACCTTCACCAATCACATTACCACAATCAATAATACCCTTGTTGCATGCAGTTGCTATAGCTCAGACACAAACCAGTTCCTCTCTATCACTTGTCACTGAGAGTATACTCCCACAAGTGACTGGGTCTGATGCTACTACCCCTGCTATCCCAGCAACAACTGAGGAGGTTACACCACTTGAGTTATAAGTAACTCTTGGTGGTAGTTCAAGTGGAGCAGCAACTACAAGTGATGGATCAACATATCTGCATTTGGACAGTTGTTTCATTAGTAAGACTCCCTTGAAGGCAATTTCTTCTATAGCACCTCTGGTAACCACTAGTGAGTTTGTTTTAACCACTGGTACCCTCAAAAGGTTATCAAGTGTTGAAGAGAGAAGACCCCAGAACCAAGAACAAGGGGCATCAATGGGTGATTTTTGGGACTCAATTCCTAAGTCACACATTGGTACAACCACTACTGGTGGGGAATCAGATGATCCCAGTAACATGGGCGATGATTTAAAATATCAGGAATTGACGGGCAGAGTTGAAAAACTTGAAAGTTCAGTTGCTGACATAAAGGATATGGTGCAACAGCTGTTAAAAGCTCAAAAGGCACAATCCACTGCTGCTCCAGCTCAAGCATCTGCACAGCCTGCATCTGCTGCAAATGAGTTGTGGAACCTATTCCAACCCCTGCTCCAACAACAGAGAGAAATGGCAGATCATCAGCATGCAATACATGTTCAGGAGATGAGAAACATGATGGAGTCCAGGTTCAAAGACACCCAGGCATACATCAAGGCTATAAAGGCCCACATCCTGAACACCACTGGCAAAGTTCCTCCCACTATACTCTTCATTGATAACCTCCCTCCAGATAATGCCAAAAAGGGGGAGAAAATCAGGCAGTGGAGGAAGAAGGGAATAGAAGATGGGCTCTATATTGAACCTGAAAAAGAAAACATGACAAAAAATATTCCACTGCCAGATGGTAGCAAGAAAGTTGATGAGACCACCAATGCACTTGCAGAAGCAATAGCAAGTGTTAAAAAAGATAGAGAGGCCAAGAATAAAGCTAGGTTGGATCAATCAGCACAGGGTACTTCTGGGTCAAAGGATGAAGAAAATCCTGAAGATGAAAAGAAGAAGCCTACTAGAAAAGTGAGGCAACCCAAATCCATTCCATCCAGACCTACAAAGCCTGCCTCTAAACCACCTCCAAAAGGCTCCAAATCTCAAACTTCCACCAAAACAGTAGTTGTAACACCTGCTGTATCAACATCTGCTGGTGTTTCAACTATTGTCAGCCAAACATCTACCATCTCCTCAACACACACCACTACAACACACACTACACATATCACAACCACTGCTCTACCACCACCAAACACATCATCAGACTCTCCTACAATAAAAAGGAAAAAGATGTACATACCTTATGATTCACCACCACCATCAAAAACTACTTCACCACCTTCAACCCCTGCTCAAAAGCAGAAGACATCTACTGACAAATCAGTAGTTGTAATGACAACAGAGGTTGAGACACCAGTTGTTTCAACAGCTGTTAGTCAACTTTCCATCACTTCTCTCACCATTCCTACATCACAACCAAAACCCCCTCCACCCATAAAGCTTTACAAAAGAAAAAGAGAAACAACTCAGTCAACTGAGGACAAGTATGATCCTGTTGCTGCTAAATATCCACTGGAACTAGAAGCTGTCAAAAATGAGATGAAACAATTTTACACCGAGGATGATCCTTCAAAAAGAAGATTTCCTTCTCTCATAGGCTTCATAGTTCCAGAAAACATAGACGAATATCTTGAGATGAAAGCAAGGCAAACAAAGATTAGAGCTAAGCTTGAATGCAAAGATCAAGGTGATGAAGCCATTTCTGAAAAATTGGAATTTTTGCTCACAAAAGTCAAGCTGATGAAAGATTATGCACAAGATCTGAGCAAAGAAAAAGCAGATCAACGAAAAGAGATGAGAAAAGAATATATTGCATATATCATGAAAGAAAAATTCTATCCAGCTGAAGAAAAACAATTTGAAGAATGGCCAATGGTTGCTTTAAAGCATGAGGCAAACAGGATTGAAAGGATTAAAAATGATCCAAGAAAGAAGAAGACAGCTCCAAATTGGAACAAATACAAAAAGCTCATTGCTGATCTTACATCTGAGTACAAAAAGAAAAAACAGGAACTGGTAGATGCTAAGGTGGATACTGCTGAAGCCATAGCAAAATGGACAAAATAGTATACCGACGAGGCTTATGAAAGGCTTAAGAAAAGAAGGATAACAGTTTCAGACAGTTCTGACAAGCCAGACTACAACAAGCTAGAACAACAACTAAATGCTCTTAAATCACTGATCACATCAACAGATAAGCCTATCCTTGTGAAAAACCAAGAAAAAGGAAAACAGTTGACCAGTGAAGAAGAAAAAGAAAAGGAAGATGAGTACTTCACAGAAGCCATCAAGAAAATGGATCTAAAAGAAGAGAGCTCAGTGAGCCTTCAAAACCTTGTCAAAAAGGTATTAACCAAACCTGCAGCAGATATCTCAGACACTGAACTTGAACAAAGAAAAAGGCAAGAGCTGATTGAACAAGAAGCTGCAGAAGACATAGCTGCAGCAAATGAAGTCATAGAAGAGGCTTTTAAACGAATGTCTGAAGTTCAGGATACTGCTTTACAATTTTTCTCAAGGCCAAAATCTCCAAGCTCATCAGAAAGAAGCACTAGGCCTTGGTGTTGAAGATTTGCAGGATCTCCTTGAACTTTCACTGTGCAGGGATGAGGATGACACAAGTTCCAAAGATTTTGAAGAAGAATTTAAAAGACAAGCTAGTGAACTTCTGATGAGGAATAAAGATCCAAAATAATGAAGGGTTTTGGCATTATCTGTTCCAGGGGGAGATTGTTGGGATTGAACCCTACCAGAGGAACAGATAATTAAAGCCAAAACCGGATCACGACAGTGGATTCACAATAAGCAGCAGTTTACATTAGGCTTTCCCCTTGAAAGTGATTATAACAACTGATGGCTCTCTATCCACTGTCCGCATACAACTGCTGCTACCATTTCAACTGCTGACAAAGCTCTGAAGAAGAAACCACTGCTGGTTCTATCTACTGATGACAAAGCACTGCTCACTTAAAGACTGATCAACTTTGAGGAAAGCACTGATGGAAGAAGATAGCAGTAGTTTAGTGTATTACTTGTCTTATGTAGAATCAGTGGTTAAGATTAGCAGTGTTTGTATAGGAACAGTTGGTACAGGTTGTTAGGTTGTTAGACGTCGCTTTCATGGTGACGTCAGCTGAGATGCCTCAGTGGTTTGGCTTGTCTATAAATGGAGCAGTACTCTGAACTGTTACATTTGATCATTTTGAGTGAGTTCTTCTCCTCAATTCAATCCTTTCATCTTATGCAAACCAACCATGAAGTATCAGGCTGAGGGGGAGTTTAGCTTGTAAGCTTGCATTGTAATCTTTTGCTTTGAATTGTAATCTTTCAACTCTATGAAAAGCAAATGTTTATCAAACTATATTCTCCTTTGATTGCGTTTACAAAGTTTGTTTTCATTTCCGATGCACTTAAACTCTGTTCATTTCTGTTGATTTGTTCAATTTATACAAACAAGCACAATCATGACAGCCTCCGATCCTAACAGTAATGGGTGTTGGTTTTCTTTGGGACGACAATTTTGAGGTGTAATTAAAATTACAAGTCAGTGAAACGGTGAAATCGCTTTACGGAAAGGTGATCACATTCTGATGGCTAAATTACTAATTTATTAGTGGGTGGATTATTCAAATACATCATAGAATCTTTCGTCGTTAAAAAAAGCTAATGGAACAGTGATAGTTGCATGGATTTTATAATTTAAAGCCATGGGCTAGGTAGAATGCATGGATGATGTTCACATTAGTAATATCTTGATTTTATTGCTAAACAAAAAGGGTTTTGTTTGGGAGCTGCTTAGGTTGTATTATAAGAAATCAATGTCAGGTGATTCGGGTATGGTTTCATGGTTGAAATCGGAGTCCAAACATTACCGAAAGGCAACAACTGATCAAGAAGAAGTGGGAGATTTGATCGAGTTTGTTGATCGTGTTTTATTTGTCGGAGACTCTTTCTCGCCAAGGAGGAAAATCACAACGAGGAGTACGAATTTGTTTTTAGCAAAAAAGCCAATGGGTGTGTCGTGGTAGAAACGGAAGAGCGAGGATGCTTAGGGTTTCGTTTGGCGACCGAGGGACGGATCAGCAGGTGTTTGTCATCTTTGTTGGTGGTTGATATTAGGAGGAATATCAAGGAGGAGTCTGAAAGGGAGGTAAAACTATGATTAAAGAAGGGTTCAATTTGCTTTACATTAACGATGAACGGTGGTTCGGATCAGCCGGTGTCACAGAAGTATCGTTGGGAAAATGGTGGTGACCAGGTGATAAGCTTCATTGCATTAGCAACTTTCAATCTATGTGATATCAAGACCCAGTCCTTCCGGCCAAGGATAAGAACAGAGTAACCGATGTAGGTTGTTCTTTTGGTTGAAGTATCCGATTGGAAATTGCAGGTAGACGGACGATAGACAGACAGAAGAAGATTCGTCAAAGTGGGAGGCTTTGAATTTTGTCGTGTCTAGCAAGGAAAGAAAAAAAAAACGATATAAGCGGGAAGCTTGTTTATTTCTTTGATCGGTGGTCAAGAACGTGGTTGTTCTTGTTTTTTTCTTTGATCGATAATGGTACGGATGTAAAGAAACGGGTCTAGTTCAAGATTAAGGGCGAGAATGAAAGGATTAATCTTCGATTTAGGAGATACTTATTAAACAGGTTATAGATAAATCCTGGTAAACTATTTATTAAGTTTTTTATTTTTTAAGGCATGTTTGGATGGCCTTTTTATTTCTCCTTATTGACTTTTTAACCTCCTTATCTCCTTTTTGGAGAAGTCACAACCAAGTAACTTTTTTATTTCTCCTTTTCAATGACTAAAAAGCTGTTTTTCACCTTATTACCCAAACACAATTTCACAAAAAACTCATTTTCCAAGAAGTCATATTGAGTTAAAATAAACTCATCCAAACATGGCCTTAATTAGGGATAATTGCTAGTTTGAATAAGACATGTTTATGTAGTTGGTTATTTTATTTATATAAATAGAGTTTGTGTCGGGTTAGGACTAGAATGAGTTTAGTATAAATAGATGGTTTGGTGTGCCTTCGTTGATAAATAATAAAAACGTCGAACATGTTCGTTCAAATTGTGTTTTTGTGTTTGATTAAGGGCCCGATTTTCCAACATATCCAATATAAACTTCATATGGAAGTGCTTTAACCTAAAATGATTTTAATTTAGTACGAGTCTAATCTGCAATGGCGCAACTTTGAAGGGGCCGGTGGGGGGGGGGGGGGGCAACAACCCACGAACTTTTCGTTCAGTAGTGTTATATATTTAATTTTCGTATAGAAATTTTTGGGTATATACATTTTCGACCCCCCCCCCCCCCCCCGGGCCGAAAACGTCAAGCTTCGCCACTGCTAATCTGTAATTACAAGTCTATAGCTAATCAAAATTTAAAATGATAGAAAACTATGCATTTGAATATATTTAACTTGGTTTCTAACCCGTTTGATTTATTCAACCTGTTTAACCAATATATATTATATACGTTAGCTAATAGTAATTTATATATTTCATCTCTTGTCAATACATCCACGACAGAAGATGTAAGTCGGGCCAAATGGCCCAACTCAAGAACGGCCCCTCCCTAAGAACCATTAAATTAATTCATTAAGTTGTATTAAGAGGTGTAAAAACCGTTTTTTTTCCAAACTGGTTGGGGTTATAAATTAAATCACACGGTCAACTTCGGTCAAAACCAGGTTGAAAAGAAACCCATTCGGGTGAAAAATATCTGAACCCTATTTAAATTGATTTGGGTCCGGTTGAAACAGGTTTGAGTCAAAACCCGTTATTAATTTTTTGGGGTCGGTTTGGATGACGAGAGAGGAAATTGGTATACAAACTCTGTCTCAATCGGATTGAAATCAGTTTGGCTAAGATCGGTTTGTTAGTGTAAATTGGGAAGGGTTACCAAACCGGTTTTTTGTCCATCTCAATATATATACAAAAAGTATTATTCATAAATTATCATAAACTTTATGTATGAAAATTTAGTTATACCAAATAGATGAATATAGAATTTTAAAAAATAAAGTTTATCATGCAATTTTCTGTGAATTAAAGAAACTAAAGTTAGTTGTATGAGAGTGCAAGTCAATCTCAAAATATTATTAATTGAAGTTTGAGTATATTGGATCCCACTTTTAACATTCTATGTTTGTATAAAATGTGATTTACCTTATGAAATCCATTAATGCTACTTAAGAGTTCATAATGTAGAGCCCACGTACCCAATGTCATGCTCTTTTCACGAACCTAAAGAGTACATATATCACCAATCCTCGTCCTATTTCTTGACTAAATGGAACCTCACATGTCATTCCTCACGAGATGCAACTCTCATGAATAATGACCATACACCCCCCTCTAAAGATGATGAGATCTTGTATCTCACCGATACCCGACGTGTGTAAGCTCATTGATTATTGATTTTTTGGTATTTATATATGCATTTATGAATTTCACCATATTTTTTGGATTTTTCGATTTTGCAACAATTAAAATAAATGCATAAGGCCTGAGACTCATAGTTAGATAGATAGACGTTTTGTGTCACCAGTTAATTGTTCCACATTTCTATATGGTAATAACTAATAACAAAGATATTATAAGAATTAAAAGACTTTTCCTTTAATATTACTGAAAGAGAATCATCTGTAAAAGCAGAAACTTTTATGACCATACAAAATTTTATTGCATTCATTTTGATGCATGGGCATCGGATCATCAATATGGTAATGAAGGGGGCCAAAAGCAAGGGCGGGCCTGAAGACAGAATTGGGCCAAGAACGCGCCAAATCAAGCCACCGTGCCAGTTGGGCTGCTGCTGAGGATCCTTGGTTGATAAGGTTGTGTGAATCATGGGCCGATTTAAAGAGTTTTCGTTTATCCATTATTTTCGAATCTATTTAAATATGTTTAAGGGTCGCGAGTTTTCTTAGTATTTGGTTTAAATATATATTAGGGTCGGGAGTTTTCTTAGTATTTGCTTTAAATATGTTTTAGGGTCGGAAGTTTTCTTAGTATTTGCTTATATTTTTTGAACATTGTTAAGCTTTTGAGTATTAATCAAGCCGACTATTTGAGTTTGTTCTACTTGCATCGAGTGGTGTCAGAACTATGGCTAATCAAACAGTTTCTTGTGAAGACTGGTTCAACCTAGATGGTAGAACCACCGAATGAGACAACAATGTCCAAGGGCATGATTCACATAAACTTATCATACAAGGTAACCATTATCATCGATTTCCGGATGTGGCAACGAGTGTGGGAACTGAGACCCAAAGGATGTGATCCTTCGGAATCTATGCAGTAGGGTTCACCGTCTAAAGGAGGTGGCATGACAAGCATTGGAATTGGCAACCTAGGAAGTAAAGCAAGATGGAGTCACGACCCTAGTCATAGTGGCGGACCTATAGCCAAGTGCGGTGGGGGGGGGGGGGGGCGTAAAATAGTTTAGTGTAGTATTTAACCGAAATCCCGATCGCACCCTTAAAAGTATGGTTAAATCATCCAATAACACCCCCGGAAAATAAATCTTAGGTTTGCCATTGTCTAGTCTCAAGATGGTTGTTGAGTACCAACCAGGTCACTAATGAGGAACAGAGGGTGAGCCCCTTGAACCAACTATTTTGCACCCATTGCACAATTTAGGGAAGCGTTTGTGATTTGGTTATCGATGGGGGAAACAACAAGAATCTGATATCTTCATGGGTTGTGTCATTGTGAAGCTGTTGGGATTGCTAGTTGAAAACCACCCTCACTCGTACTAGCTCGATTGAGTTAGAAAGAATGCCAAGATCACAATGAATAGACGATGCCTATTAAAGTTTATGATCAGAACACATTACGTGGAGGAAGCTTGGTGTAACGTGGTCTTCGTGGAATTGTGTCATTTTTATTTGGTAGGCCTTGGGAATTCAACCGACTAGTGGTATTATGAAATAAAATTTAGTTATACCAAATAGATGGATATAGAATTGTAAAAAATAAAGTTTATCATGCAATTTTCTATGAATTAAAGAAACTAAAGTTAGTTGTAAGAGAGTGCAAGTCAATCTCAAAATATTATTAATTCAAGTTTGAGTATTTTGGGTCCCACTTTTAACATTCTACTTTTGTATAAAATGTGATTTACCTTATGAAATCCATTAATGCTACTTAAGAGTTCATAATGTAGAGCCCATGTACCCAATGTCATGCTCTTTTCACGAACCTAAAGAGTACATGCATCACCAATCCTCGTCCTCTTTCTTGATTAAATGGAACATCTTATGAATCATGAGCATACATCCCCCCTCTAAAGATGATGAGATCTTGTATCTCACCGATACCCCACGTGTGTAAGTTGATTGTTTTTTTCAGTATTTATATATTCATTTATGAATTTCACCATATTTTTTTGGATTTTTCGATCTTGCAACAATAAAATTAAACGCATAGGGCTTCAGACTCATAGTTAGATAGATAGACGTTTTGTGTCACCAGTTAATTGTTTCACATTTCTATATGGTAATAACTAATAACAAAAATACTATAAGAGTTAAATACTTTTCCTTTAATATTACTGAAAGAGAATCATCTGTATAAGCAGAAACTTTTATGACCATACAAAATTTTATTGCATTCATTTTGATGAATGGGCATCGGGTCATCAATATGGTAATTATGGTAATGAAGGGGGCTAGAAGCAAGGGTGGGGCTGAAGACAGAATTGGGCCGAGAACGCGCCAAATCAAGCCACCATGCAAGTTGGGCTGCTGCTGAGGATCCCTAGTTAATAAGATTGTGTGAATCATGGGCCGTTTTAAAGAGTTTTTGTTTAATTGTCCATTATTTTGAATCTACTTAAATATGCTTTAGGGTCGGGGGTTTTCTTAGTATTTTCTTTAAATTTAAATATGTTTTAGGATCGGGAGTTTCCTTAGTATTTGCTTTATTTTTTTGATTGTTTTTTGAACATTGTTAAGCTTTTGAATATTAATCAAGCCGACTATTTGAGTTCATTCTACTTGCATCGAGTGGTGTCAGAACTATGGCTAATCAGACAGTTTCTTGTGAAGACTGGTTCAACCTAGATGATAAATCCACCGAACGAGACAACAATGTCCGAGGGCATGATTCACACAAACTAATCATACAAGGTAACCATTATCTTCGATTGCCGGATGTGGCAACGAGTGTGGGAACCGAGACCCAAAGGATGTGATCCTTCGGAATCTATGCAGTAGGGTTCGCCGTCTAAAGGAGGTGGCATGACAGGCGTTGGAATTGGCAACCTAGGAAGTAAAGCAAGATGGAGTCATGACCCTAGTCATAGTGGCGGACCTATAGCCAAGTGCGGTGGGGGCCTGTAAAATAGTTTCGTGTATTATTTAACCGAAATTCTGATCGCACCACTTAAAAGTATGGTTAAATCCTCCAATAACACCCTGTCAAGAATACATGGATCAAGAGCAGATATGAACAAGACTGTACCCAAACCTTGATTTATTACCCTTAACAGATTGATTTCAACTAGTACAACTTCCAGATCTAAACAAGAAACTCTCAATCCTCACCACAACTGAGTTATCAACTAGATAATCTCACAAATAAAAGAATCTCACACTCACTAAACTTTGATTCAAGATGAATCAAAGTCTTACAATGAAACCCTAGAAATTTGCCAGAGAGAACTATGAGAGAACTATGTAAAATATCTGAATAATAATTAATCGAATATACTGGATGCTCTTATGACACCCGGGTACAAACTTATATAGCCAACTCGGGTATGGTATGTTATAACTGATCCGGATAACCCGGGTTTGTTTTTGTTATAACACACTTAACAAACCACAGGCCTTCAAGAATAAGCCCAATAGTTCCCTAGTACTTGCAATCTTTATAAGCCCAACTGCAACAACAGGTTCCCTGGTACAAGCCCATCTACAAGTCCAGCAGTGATAGTCCAATAAACTCAAGCCACAGTACAACTTCATCCATACCTCATGTTTCAGCCAAAAAAAGAAAACAACATTAGATATATAATGTATATAAAAACATCTATAAAATATAAAACTGATTGATATTAGATATAAATTTTTAACACACCCCCGGAAAATAAATCTTAGGTTTGCCATTGTCTAGTCTCAAGATGGTAGTTGAGTATTGACCAGGTCACTAATGAGGAACATAGAGTAAGCCCCTTGAACCAACTATTTTGCACCCGTTGCACAATTCAGGGAAGCGTTTGTGATTTGGTTATCGATGGGGGCAACAACAAGAATCTGATATCTTCATGGGTTGTGTCATTGTGAAGTTGTTGGGATTGCTAGTTGAAAACCATCCTCACTCGTACTAGCTCGCTTGAGTTAGAAAGAATGCCAAGATCACAGTGAATAGATGATGCCTATTAAAGTTTATGATCAGAAGTCAGAACACATTACGTGGAAAAAGCTTGGTGTGACGTGGTCTCTAAGGAATTGTGTCATGTTTTGTTGGGCATGCCTTGGAAATTCAACCGACCAGCACTACTAGAAAATAGACCTAATGCAACTTTTTAGAAGCAACCTTTTATAAATAGGTTGCATTTGACTCTAATGCAACTTCGTTGAACATAAAGGCTGCATTAGAATATATAATGCAACCTTTTTCATAAAAAGTTACAAAACTAAATTGAATTTGCAACCTTTTTATTCAAAAGTTGCAAATATTACCGAAACTGCAACCTTTTTCTTGAAAGGTTGCAAATTATATTAGAATTTGCAACTTTGTTAAAAAAATGTTACATTGTAAAAATGGTTACATTGTTAAAAGTTAACCATCACTATTATTTTTAAAGGATGTGTATAAATGTACGCGATGTCGTATCATAACGTAATTACTTATTTACTCACGAACTTCCACAACCAAAAAGTTTTAGGTTGAGAATGGGTAAGTGTTGAACTAGTAAGAGGTCTGAACCACTAAGGGTTGAACGAGTAAGAAGTCTGAACCATTAAGGGCCAGTATAATGCTTAACAGTTCAGAGGTAAATGTCTGACCAATTCAGATAAGAGGTCTAACCATTTAGCCTCAGTATAATGCTTAACCATTCAAAGGCAAATGTCTGAATCATTCAGACATGTGCTTGCGAAACAAACAGTCTGAATCATTAAGTGTTGAATTAGTAAGAGCTCTAAACCATTAAGAGCCTCATTAAGAGCCAAACAAACAACTCCGAAGTTAAGGTGTTATCCCCCTTAATACCAAGGCAGTGGCGGATCCATGGGTGTTTTGGGGGTTCCGGGAACTCTCTCGGTTTGGAAAAAAAATAAACAATGGAAATTTTATATGATTTAAAAAAATAGTGAGAATTGGTGAATATCTACCAAAAGGAACCTGGTGGAAAAAAATTCTGGATCCACCACTAGACCAAGGGTTCAATCCCCGTCGAAGACGGACATGGCATAACATAAGCCGTTAAAAATACCATTTATATTTATAATCATCATTCTAAAACTACATTATATAACTTCTATAATGGATAGCTAATGATAATTTAATATAAATGATTTGTTTCAGTTCCCGCACAATCCTAAGGGTGAACGGAGTGGGGGCGGTAACCCACTCGGTACCAAACCCCCTCCACCGCCAACCTTTTTACCGAGCATGGGTTACCGAAATGGGGGCGAAATCGGTGAGTGGTCACCGAGTTGGTAAGAGGGAGGGAAATGGGAGAGAGATGGGTGTGTGGTGGGGTCCATTCCTTCTCAACCAATCACACATTTTTCCTTTTTTTAAATAGTTTACCTAAACTCCATTACGTAAACCACCGACAACATTTTTGAGTATTAGGTAAATAATTTAGATGAATTGACATGACACTGTCTGATTGGATGAACGACCCTAAACACATATGGGTCCCCAAAAATTTTAATTTCCCTCTTATTCTCATTTTTAGAATTCGAAGTCATCACCCACCCCAATCGGTTCTTTCCCTCAACCTCTATCAACCATGTTATTCTTATTCGATCGATTCCAATCCCCCATGCCTGATACCCCAAGCAGATGCTCGTCTCTACCCATCGATTTCTATTTCTACCATTGTACCACTGATAAGTCACGGTCCGGCGAACCACCACTGCACCACCAGATGACCCATCATAACCGCTCGATCGGAACCTTGTTTCGTGACTCCTCGCTTTAGTTCTCACTTCAGCCCTGAGCAGGTAATTTTTCTCTTCCATCAACCTTACTTCAATTACATTTAGGGGGCGTTTGGTTCGCGGAATGTGTAGGAATTGGAATTGGAATCCCTATGGGAATTGGAATTTGATGGATTCCTTTGAAATCCATAGATGTGTTTGGTTGATAAATGTATTAATGGAAATAGAATTTAAAAGTACTTAAAAAGACAAAATTACCCCTAGTTATAAACAATTGGCAAAAGTTTTAAAAACAACTATTTTAGATAAAAATTCAAAAAAAAATCTAAAAAATCCAAAAAATTATAAAAATTCAAAAAAATCATAAAAAATTCTAAAAAATCCAACAAATTCAAAAGTATCAAAAAATTTAAAAATAAAAAAAAATTTAAAAAATAATAAGAAGTTCAAAAAATTCTAAAAAATAAAAAAATTTCTAAAAAATCAAAAAAATAATAAAAAATCCTAAAAATTCTAAAAAATTCTAAAACATCAACAAAATTCTAAAAAATAATAAAAAAAATCCAAAAAATTCTAAAAAATCAAAAAAATTCTAAAAAATCAAAACAATTCTAAAAAAAAAAATTAAATAAATTCTAAAAAAACAAGAAAATTCTAAAAAATCCAAAAAATAAAAAAAATCCAAAAAATTCTAGAAAATCAAAAAAATTCTGAAAAATAATAAAAAAAAATCCAAGAAATTCTAAAAAATCCAAAAAATTCTAAAAATTCTAAAAAATCAAAAAAATTCTAAAAAATCAAAAAATTCTAAAAAATCAAAAAAATTATAAAAAAATTCTAAAAAAATCTAAAAAAATCTAAAAAATAAAAAAAATTCTAAAAAGAAATAAAAAAAATCCAAAAAATCTAATTTTTTTTTTGATATTTTGGATTTTTTTTAGAATTTTTTTGTCTTTTTATAATTTTTTGGATTTTTTAGAATTTTTTGGATTTTTTTTTTTGATTTTTAGAATGTTATAGATTTTTTATTATTTTTTTGATTTTTTAGAATTTTTTGGGTTTTTATTATTTTTTTTATTTTTCATTTATTTTTCATTTTTTAGATTTTTTTAGGTTTTTTATTATTGTTTTGATTTTTTAGAGTTTTTTTATTTTTTAGAATTGTTTGGATTTTTTATTATTTTTCTGATTTTTTAGAATATTTTTGATTTTTTAGAATTTTTTGGATTTTCATTATTTTTTATTATTTTTTTGATTTTTTAGAATTTTTTGGATTTTTTATTATTTTTTTGAATTTTTAGAATTTTTTTATTTTTTAGATTTTTTTGGATTTTTTATTATTTTTTTGATTTTCTAGAATTTTTTGATTTTTTATTATTTTTTTGATTTTTTAGATTTTTTTTGTTTTTTTATAATTTTTTTATTTTTTATAATTTTTTTTCATTTTTTATTATCTTTTTGATTTTTTCGAATTTCATAGATTTTGTTTTTATTTTTTTGACTTTTTTGGATTTTTTTTGATTTTTTTATTATTTTTTGGTTTTTAAACAAAAATGAAAGAGGCAAAGGATTATTTTCATAAGAGTTAATTACTGTTTTCGTCACTGTTGTTTGTCAAAAATCACTATTTCAGTTCATTAGTTTAAAAATTGCGATTTCAGTCCCTGTGGTTTCACTTTCGTAACCATTTCAGTCCATCTCGTAACCATTCCAGTCCTTGTACTAACAGAATAAATGGATTGAAATGGTTACGAAAGTGAAACCATAGGGACTGAAATGGTTACGAAAGTGAAATCACAGGGACTGAAAACGCAAATTTTAAACTAATGGACTGAAATAGTGATTTTTGACAAACCGCAGGGACGAAAACAGTAATTAACTCTTTCCGTAACTTTGGAAACATTCCCGTGATTTTTTAAACTTTCCTTTGAAATTTAGAAGGAATCTGAATTCCATTAAATAAGGGATTTTGTTGGAATTGAAATCCAATTCCCTTCAACTAATTTGTCCAACCAAACACACGAAGGAATGGAAATCAAATTTCAATTCCGTTGAAATCCTATGGATTCCTGTCAACCAAACAAACCCTTAGGGTTTTAATTAAATCGTTGAATTTGGTTGTAAGTGTGTTTGACTATCTGAGGGGGTATATCGTGTTATGCGGATTTCAAATAGTTTTAACAGAAAAAAACACTTCTAATATAGTTAACTGAAAATGACATCTTCAATGAAATTTGAAAGAACCGATCGGTTAATGTTTGAAAAGAACAGAGGTCGAGAGGGGATGATTAAGGGCATATTTTGGGCTAAATTTAGTTTTGGTTGCTCATGTATTTTCTATAGACGGGTATCATATATAAATGGAACTTAGAATACATTAGCAGTGGAAAAAATTGCATAGAAAATCCAAAGAGTGGCATCTTTTACACCATTGTATTATGATTTGTGCCAAAGAGTGGCATTTTTTGCACCATTGTATTATGTTTTGAGGTAATCCGATTTGTTGGAGGTCCTGCTGTAATTTTCTTACTCCATTGTCAATTTTACAGTTTGAGAAAGATAAGGTACTGAATTGTTGATGAATTTATGCTAAATAATTTGGTGTTCTAATCCATGATCTGATGAATGCTAGGTTTTTGTTACTGAACGTGGCCAAAACATATGTATAATAATACAATAATGCTATTGATTCAACAATTGGTATTATTTTATTAATTATACATGGAATTACAATCTTTATTTTGGTAGCATGCCATCAGATCGATCCTAGTTTTGAAGGTTTGTTTTGCAATTTTGTTGAACTTTAGGTATACATGTAACTTTCAAAAAGGATTTGTAATCCCCCATGTTCTCAGAATTAATTACAATGTGTGTTTAACAAATGAATGTGCTGAGGAGTGGGATTCTATTACTTTCATGTAATGCGTTCGAAGTTGTGTTACTCAAATATTGTATTAGGGGTGTAAAAGCATCAAGCCGAGACCGAGCTTGTTTAACTTATGAAGGGTTCGAGCTCAAGCTCAGCTTGGTTCAAGATTTGTTTCTAAAATTCGAGTTCAGCTCATGGGTAGTTTTTCAAGCTCGGGCTCGGCTCAGGCTCAACTCGTTTAAGCTCGACTCGTTCCAACTTTTTTTTTCAAGCCGGTCTCGAGTAGCTCGGTTTGTTTACCCCTAAACATATCTTTTTCTTATGTTGAATGTAGTTTGTGTATTTGGATTTGAAATGAACTATGAATTGAAGGTGTATTTTTTGTACTTATCTGTTACTAATGTTTAGTGGATATGTGGTACTTGCTTAATCGGTTGTTACGGGTCACACAGATCAAATGAATCACGGGTCAGCAGTTCAAATGGGTCAATGGGCCAGAATTATGTTTAACTTGCAGCAGGAGTTATGTTTATTTTTCTGTTAATAGGTCAAGTAGTGGGCTTTTAGTTATGGGTCACGTTTTCTTTTTTCTTTTTTAGGGTTGTTTCTGAGTTATTCCCAATCACGATCGGGAAGTGGAGTCTAGATCCAGGTTGCTATTTAATTCGCTGCAAAGTCTTTCAACTGTAATCATTGTTTAAGTTTTTTCAATCAATGAAAAGAGTCGATCAATCAGTTTGATCAAATACTATGTATTATTTACTGTTTTTGGCTGCAGTTTTTTGGTTTAATGAAATCCCATTTGGCCGTTAGAATAACAAAGATGCAGGGTGTAAACGAGAGCTCGGCTCGGAATGAGCCGAGCTTAAATGACCCAAAAGGAACATCATTAATCTTAATTTACCATCATTTACCCATCATCTTCATTTTACTCAATATCAAGGGAGATATGGTGATTGTGCACAATGTTTTAAAATCTGTTTTTTATACCGTATCGGATTAGACTCAGAAACAGTTTAACCGGGTGTATCTTTATTGTTTGTGAGTAGTTTTTATATTAATTAATTAAATAAAGCATTCATCTTTTTATTGTTCATACAGAAAGAAGAAGACCATGCATGATTCAATGCCAACTTGTTTGGGTGACGAGAGAGGAACCGATATATAAATTGGTGGTTTGGGTCAGGCTGAAACCAATTTAACCGGTATTTGAAAAAAAATATATTTTTTTGGGTCAGGTTGGAACTAGTTTGGGTGACGAGATTGGAACCGGTATATAAATTGGCAGTTTGGGTCGGGCTAAAACCAGTTTAACCGGTATTCAAAAAAAAAATATTTTTTGGGTCCGGTTGAAACCAGTTTAGCTCAAACCAATTTGATACTGCAGATCGGGTCAGGTTAGAACCGTTTTTTCCATCTCTATGTTTAGTCAGGTCGCAATGGGTCAGGTTAGGTTGGGCCATAAAAAAGTGTTTGTCTAGTTTGTTTTTTAAATTTTATCTAATTAATTAATACGTTAGCCGATTAAAAAGCAATATTATTACAATAATAATGATTTAAAAGGTTTTGTGCATTAGAAAAAATAGACAGTTGCTTTGACTATTATTTTTACTTGACCCGTTTAAGACAAAACTCAATTAAATCACCTGTTCATCCGCAAGCGGGCCGAAATTGCAACTCTAGACAACCAGACATATATTTCTTAACTTTTTTTTTTCTTCTTTTTGTTTTAGTTGAAGTTTCTATTCAAGCCAATACTTGGGTTGTTAGCAGTTCTTCTCAAGTACAGAGTATGTTTCTGTTTTGTTCATAATAATCTGTTAACGTCTTGTTCATGATTTATTTAAAACACGAGAGGCAACCACTACCAATAAGCCAGGGACCTGAATGGTCCGACGATACTCCGGTGTCCCAAAATGACGCCCCTAATTCCGTCGTTCAGGTTACAAACTTGGAACGGTTCACCGAGATCATGGGCTCCTTTCAAGCCATATATTTGTATGCGGGTTGACTTTTTTTTTTTATTCTTAGTTGTTTTCCAGCGTTATATATACGGAAAAAGTAACCAGCCGCAAAGTGTATGTAGTTTCTATCAAGACAAGATCAGCTGTAGTTGTTTTGCAGTGTTAGATATGTTATTTTGCAGCGTACTCAAAGTTTTTCCTTTGAAATTTGTCTTGGTGTTGTTGGTGATTAGTGTTTTTTAATGTTCAAGATGCTGATTTTTTTAATACGTGTATGTTACCATGAATACAGAGAAACGACGACCCAAACAAGGAATTACCTAGCTTAACCAAAGTGTTTGAACGTACACAAAAAAGGACCGAAGGACGTTCATATCTTGATACATATGACGATACGGCAACGAAAATTGTAAGTTCTTACTAGTTTTTCGTTACGAGGGTTTTTAATGAAGAATGTTTTATGTGTTGACTTTTAAAAGTCAGTTGCTTGTTCTGGTTATGTTGTTGTAGCCATAATATTTGACTTCTCCGAAAACACTAGGCTACTCTTCCAGTCTTTTTAACGTGAATCAATGTAGCAAGTAAATCCAACCAACTAAAGATAACAACCTTATAAATATGTGAATAACTCCAACAGAGATAGCCCCGTGTGTGTATATATATATGTGTGTGTGTGTGTGAATAACAAACTAGGTCTGATTCAGCCTTTTGATTTTTAAGCTGATATGTCGGGTTCTTTGGTTTGGTTTATTATTGGCTGATTTTTTTTTTCTTGTTTTATAATTTTTAATTTCCTTATTCTCTTTTAAAGGAACAAATGATAAATTACAAACCTCCCGAAGATGGAAGTGCTTTGGTGGATCCTTTTACGGGTGTAATGAACAAGGAGCATGATGGCTACCTTCGACTTTATGGTAGGGGTGTTACTAAAAAAATGTTGAAAAAAATGGATGATGGTGAAGAACCATATACATGATTCCGGGTGGCCTTATGGAATCATTCCAAGCAAGCCTTGAAGTTGAAAAAACCCAATTGTTTGAAATGAGAAAAGAAATTGAAGATGATCATCAAAGGAAAAAAAGCTGAGATAGAAGCTATGAAGAAAGATTTTCACAGCCAACAAGCACATTTGGAATATAGGATACAAAGTATTTTGAAAAAGCTACTCGTTGAAGTACTTCAAGATCTTCAAGATGAGTAGAAAGTTTTTGTTGCTTTTTATCATTGTAATCGACAAGTTTGTTTTCATTATGTTGTTTTTTTTTTAGTTTGGACATATGTTAAACTACTATATAAGATATTTATGTTATTATTACATTGGTGGAATTATCTAATAGAAAATTTAGTATTTTAAACAATGATGTTATATAGTTGCATTTGACTTTTAAAAGGTTGCACGGTAACTAAAATCTTTAAAAAAATGTTGCATTTGATATAAAAAAAGTTGCATTTTTCTACTGAAAATTATAATAATGGTTGTATTTTAGAGTAGCAAAAGTTGCATTTGAGGTAGTAAAGGTTGCATTTGAGTGTTAAGAAAGTTGCAAATAAAAATATAAAAGTTGCATTAGAATGTAAAAAGGTTACATCTTAAAAAAGTTGCATTTAAATAGCAAGTGCAACCCTTTCAAAAAAAGTTGCATTATTTAAGAAAAGGGTTGCATTAGGTCTAATGCAACTTCATCTAATGCAGCCCTTGATAAAAGGTTGCATTAGGCCTAATGCAACATTTTCAAGACCTAATGCAACTTTTTATCATGGTTGCAATAGCTTCATTTTCTTGTAGTGCAGTGGTATATGATGGCTAGCACACCTCTTAAAAATTAGAAAAGGGGATAAGAATTACATTGTAATCCAAAGGTGACCATGTGAGGTAGAGAAGACATTACGGGATCACGAGTTTGTCTTCGCTCTTGTGATGCTCGAAGCACATGTAAAAGGAAACTAGATTCCTCCTTAGTTATTTTATTTATATAGGAGTTTAGAGATATCTTTTCGGTGGACATCAAACTCGGATTGTTGATGGCTCGGGGCATTTAACATTGCATTTTCTAGTGAGTGAATCTGTAATTCGGAATAAGCCTGCCTATTAAATGAACCTTAAAGAATACAAGGATCAGCACCGTCAAGTTTTAGAGTTATTGGATAAGGGCTTGGTACGTGAAGAAACACAGAACTAATTAAGGGACTAATTAGTTTGGTTTATGTTCCTACCATAGTGGTTAATCTTCTTTATGGTTTCCTGAGCTCCTTAATGACTGGGTTATCCTGCAAAACAGAACACCGTTACTCGTTAAGAGGGGAATGTGGGGGTTTCCCTCTTAACCGGGCTCCGGCGTGAGAATAAGCGACTGCTTTGGGGAGATAATTAAGTATTAAGTGTGAGAGTAGAGAGAATGGAATGTTTAACCTGTGAAGTGAGGTCCCTATTTATAGCTGGAGAGGTGTAAGAGGTTGTGGGCTGATGGGCCTTGGGCTGGAAGGCGACAACATGGAGGATATGCTCCTTGTCTCACTGGTGTCGACCGTTAGTGGCTTCTAGGAGCTTTCTGGAGCTGGCGCAATGTGATTGGAGCCACGTGTCTCTGTTGTCGGCCTGGCCGCCCTTCTGCCATCAGCAGGTAAGTGGAGATCGTGGGGCAGTTGTCTCTGCCTTATGATTGGTGCCATGTAGGCGTCCTTAAGTACTTGTTGTCTCCTGCATGTCAGATGATCGTGGAGCACGATTGAGCAGGGCCAGAAGGACGTTGATTGGCTCTTTTCTTCTGCCGCTTGTACCTTGTGTACTATCTGGAACAGCCTTGCGCTGCTGACCTGTGCGATTCTTGCTGGGCACGCAACTAACTCGCGTAGGGTATGGATGACTGAGAGCTCCTTCAGAATGCTAAGTGTCGTGATTGGGGTTTCTTATTGTCCAAGACGCGCGCCTGGTTAAAATAGATTGTGCTATAACCCGCGCGAGGTTACCAATAAGAAATTTGTTGGATAAGGAGTATGGTCTCGCGCGCGATCCTGACGGAGGTTTGCGCGGCTTTTTGGGACCATACCCCTTCAGTACGGGAAAGCACAAGCCTGTGTTCAGTCCCCACTTTATTAGTTCCAAATCCCGGTGGTAAGAATTGGATGTGTATCGAATCTCGTGCCGTTAATAAGATTATTATCAAATACCGGTTTCCTATTCCCAGGTTTGACGATCTAGCTGATTAGTTTCTGGGCACACATTTATTTTCCAAGATCGACTTGTGCATCAGATTCAGCTGAGGCCTGGAGACGAGTGGAAGACGAATTCTAAGACTCATGATGATTTATATGCATGGATGGTGATGCCGGCCATTTGGATTGTAGAATGAACCTGGTACATTCATGCAATTGTTGAACCAGGTTTTTAGAGATGTAATTGACAAATTCTTAGTGGTCTACTTTGACGACGTATTGATTTTTAGTTGGGGCCTACAACAGGTTTTTCAACTCTTATGAGAACAAAAGCTATACACCGATCTAGGGAAGTGTAGCTTCCTTTACCCCTGAAGTGGCCTTTCTCATTTGTATGATATCAGGTGAAGGGTTACGTGTGGACCCTTCCAAGGTGAGTGTTATTTTGGAATTCTCCATGCCCCGGAGCACGCATGATGCGAGTATTTTCATGGAGTAGCATCTTTCTGTCGATGCTTTATTTCAGGATAGCACCAATTAGTAAGTGCTTCAAAAAGATTTGTTTTGAGTGGACCCACGAAGTTGGCAAAGCCTTTAGATGCCTAAGGAGCAGGTTACACAATCTGCTCTCTTAGTTTTGCCTAATTTTGACGAAGCTATTTAGGTCGAATGTGATGCCTCAGGGTTGGGGATCGGTGGCGTCTTAAGCCAAGGTCAAAGATATATCTCCCTCATGAATGACACCAAGAGAAAGTATTCAACATATGACAAGGAGTTTATGCTAGTATTATTCACTCACTTGACATGTGTTGTTATTATCTCCTTACAAATGACTTGTCCTCTACTTTAGATCCAAAGGGGGTTGAGGTACATTGTCGAAACGCACAAGTTTAGTGCTTGTCATGCTAAGTGGGTGGAGTTTTTACAAGGTTTCTCCTTCGTTATTCACCATGAAGCGGGGGTACGAATCCAAATGGTTGATGCTTTGAGCCGGCAGTACTTGTTACTTGCAACTTTGTGCATCAAAGTTACAAGTTTTGACACTGCACGTGAGCTTTATAATGATTACCCCAATTTCAGAGAGGCATGTTTGGTCGGTGCTTACCCCATGTGGAATTAGCCCTTTCCAAGGGTTGCGTTGAAAGGGCTTTGTCCATGAGCGTTGTGCCATTCTGTAAGAATTTTGTCCGAACAAGATAGTGACCCCAAATAAAAAAAGTAACTTTTGTTTGTTTTAACCCTCTCAAATGTGTTAATGACTTGTTTAAGGATTTATACATCAATGTTATTTTAACTCTTAATTCCTATAAATATATAAATTGGGCAATAAAACAAAAATTGTTTTTTAATGAAAATAACATTTTTTTTGTTTCGATCCTCTTCATGTGCTTCAATTACTTGAACATCATGCGATTTAATGACTTGTACATCACCTTTATTTTTAATTTTTTAAATCGGTTTACTTCCATTGATTGAGTAAAATGACAAAAAAATATGTTATGTTTATTTTTAAACGTTTATTCATTATTTTTTTTTGTACACCATTTGCATTTCTTTAGGTACAATACTTAATTTATACAAATTATTATACTAGCAATGTATTTGTTTTTTATTGTTTTTATTTTATAATATGGTAACTAAATGTTTAAATAGTTACATTTGGTATAGAAAATAACTTGATTATGGAAAATATATTTAAAAAGTGGTGATTGTGTGGAAATATAAGGTTTTTCAAGGATAAAGATTTTTTTTGGATGAATTTTGAAAGGTTAATACAAAACTTGGTGTTATGGTACTTGACCTGTTTGTGGATGTTCTTATTATAAGTCTAAATAAAATATTTATATAAACCTTATATATACCGCACTAATAGTAGAGTTAATTGCTCGGATGGTCCCTGTGATTTTACGTTTTTTCACGTTTAGTCCCCACCTTTTGAAAATAGCAGGTATGCTCCATATGGTTTGTGATTTTGTTACTCGGATAGTCCCTGAGTAGATGTCAGTTAGTTTGGAAATTGCATGTATGTTCCCTATGGTTTGTCGTTTTGTTACTCGGATAGTCCCCAGAGTAAATGTTGGGGGACTATCCGAGTAACAAAATGACAAACCATATGGAGTATACATGCTATTTTCAAAAGATGGAGACTAAAAGTGAAAAAACGTGAAACCACAGAGACCATCCGGGCAATTAACTCTTAATAGTATTTTATTACATATTCATTACATTGTCATTTTAGTTTTTCACTATGATAATGTAAGTTTCTTCCTTATTTCTTCATACCTAGTATTTATTTACATACAATAAATAACCTATAACAATTCCTGTTTAATTTTTTTTAACAACTAGAAATTTTACCCAGCGCGTTGTGGCGGGAGTTTGATTATCAATATAGTACCGACACTCGGTATAGCAACCGAAAGAGATAACATAAAATCATTGGAAAGGGATTATTGAAACGTCCACGTATGTATAAAAAACACTAACAAACGAAATACTAAAAGAAAAAATATTGGTTCTGATAATACCAATAGCGGAAACAATATTATTCAGTTGGATTGGCTTTGGTTCATCACGTTAGGGAGAAAAAAACCTCTAAAAGGCGAAATACTTAACTAAATAAAAGTAAAGTAGAGTAATTAAATATGTATATCAACAAAGTTAAAGTAGATGACGTAAACATGTATATAAGCAAAGTAAACTAATGGCGAATCAAATTTATTAATTTGAGGGACTAAATATGTATATTAGGAAAGCTAGAGTAGAAGGACAACAAAGTTAAAGTAGATGGACTAAACATGTATATTAGCAAAGTTAACTAATGAGGAATAAAGTTTATTAAGTAGATGGACTAAACATGTATATTATGATAGTTATAATAGAATGACTAAACACGTAAATTAGAAAAGTTAAGGGTTAAAAGCAAAAAATTCTTTTGACCAACCAGAAGTCGACACTTGGCTATGGCGGATTAGCCCACCAACATAGCCTTTTAAGTGGATATATAATATGTAACATTTTGATTACAAGGATAACAAAAAAATAGTACATGGTTACCTTTGTTTGAATATAATACTTAAAAAACCTGTTATGATATATATGTCGTATAAAGTCTAAAAAACTAAACTATACATCGTGTCAAATCCATATTACGTCCAATAAAGCTAATAACTTGAATCTCTTCCAAGCAAAATAAAGTTGGATTTATCTTTGGTGAGCATAACATAAACAAAAATAAAGTTTGTGAAGCCTAAAAATATACACCTTCAACAATTACATTTCTAGTTAATTTTTGTATAATAAATAACATTAAATAAATATAAGAAACTTACATTTAGGGGCTGTGTGTTTACCTCTTAATGAGACTCTTAATAGTTCAGACATTTTACTAGTTCAACACTTAATGGTTCAGATTGTTTGTTTCGTGAGCAGATGTCTGAATGGTTTAGACATTTGTCTCTGAATGGTTAAGACTTATAATCTGAATTGGTTAAAATTTTCCTCTGAAGGATTAAGTATTATACTGACTCTTAATGGTTCAGACCTCTTACTGGTTCAACACTTAATAGTTCAGACTTCTTAGTGGTTCAACATTTAACCATTCAGAAGTTGTTAAATAGCCCCTTAAATATATGTAATCAAAAGAAATATATGTAATGGGCTTTATGGAACTATGAGACATTAGGATTTGAGACTAAACATTTAGGATTGATTGCCGTTTTCGGGCTTAGGGCCGGGCTTTTTATAGGCCGGCAGTGGGTTGGGCCCAAGACCAATCTAGAAAAGTACAAAGTACTAACGGACATAGTAAAACTTTAGAAAATAATAACATACTAAAACTTTAGAAAAGAATAAGATGATAATTTGGAATATCTCTTGAGCCAAAAAGAAATTATAAATCTATTAAACTAAAACTTTAGAAAAGAATAAGATGATAATTTGGAATATCTCTTGAGCCAAAAAGAAATTATAAATCTATTAATTGTTAAGAAGACAACGAAAAAAACAAGTATAAAAATATAAAAAAACAAGAAAAGTTAACATCGACTCTTTGAAACCATGATTATTTAATCAAGATGCCCAAATTAAAAAACGAAAAAAAAAAAAAAAAAAAAAACGAACAGAGTATCAACTATATCCCAGTCTGCTTTCTAAGAGTTTCTTATATGAAGAAAAACCATTGTTAACGTAATCAGAGCTGACTGGCTGATCGGATCTGAAATCCGATATATAACCACCCGGTTTAACCTATTTGAACCGCCCGGTTGAATTGATGAACCAGATCAGGTGATTGGTAGAATTTCAAATATAGTATATATATTTTTTATTTTTATGATTCCAAAATCTCTTTAATGTCCTACTTTGTGCTTCACATCTTCTTGTTAATTCAGATTTTATATTTTGTTAGCACTGAAATCTACACAAAAACGATAAGATAGTTTTATATTTTGTGTCAAATTTTTTATATATAGAAGAATTATAGAGAGAAAATCCACTTAAGTTGAGAAAACTCAAGAAAACCTTATGTAACAAAAAAATAAAATTTCTAAAGAAATTAGGGAATTGGTGAACCAGATCAGGTGGTTGGTCGAATTTCAAATATAGTATATATATTTTTTTTATTTTTATTTTTATGATTCCAAAATCTCTTTAATGTCCTACTTTGTGCTTCATATCTTCTTGTTAATTCAGGTTTTATATTTTGTTAGCACTGAAATCTACACAAAAAAGATAAGATAGTTTTATATTTTGTGTCAAATTTTTAATATATATGGGAATTATAGAGAGAAAACCCACTTAAGTTGAGAAAACTTAAGAAAACCTTATGTAACAAAAAATAAAATTTCTAAAGAAATTAGGGAATGTAAGTTACATATTATCGAATGTTTTGTAACAAAAAAAAAGCGCTCAAGGGATTTTTTTATAATTTTTTAAAAAATTCAGTGTTTTTATATATATATATGCTAAAAAAACTAAATTTTTAATTTTTTTTGTAAAAAATCCCCTCGGCGTTTTTTTTTGTTACAAAACGTTCGACAACATGTAACTTACATTCCCTAATTCTTTTAGTAAAAAAATTGTTACATAAGGTTTTCTTAACTCAAGTGGGTTTTTCTTTCTATCCCTCCCCTATATATATAGAGCAAGGTTGGAGAACTCACTAGTCGCTAGTCGGTCGGTGAGGTGGGGACTAGCGACTACTCGAGATTACTCGGGATTAATCGGATCGGAACGTTATATGTAAATTTTTTTATTTTTATAAATATGTATATATATACTCACACATCCATATCAATATAATACTTAAAAATGTTAAAGTAGTTCAAAATATAAACTAAACTTACATATAAGTGATAACATAACAAGTCTCAGTACTTAAAATTCAAACATTAACAAATAGCTCAAATGTAATCGTTATCCCCGTAGTGTTCAATGATTTCCACACCATCCAACTCGTATTCAATCTCCTCGTCTACTTCACCCTCTTTCTCTGACTCAAATTCTTCGTCACATTAGGGTAAGGGATAAGGAAAATGGGCTAAAGTTGTAATCTTGGGCCTGTTTTGTAAGGATTTCAAATGGGCCGACTAGGACGGCTTGGACCGGCTTTGACCGACTAGCGATTTTTTGACTGATTAGTGAAAAATTACTCAGTAGGAGGCCGACTAGCGACGAGTTGGCGATTAATTGCAGAGTAATCGCGATTTTTGCAACACTGATATAGAGAGAGAAAAAGTGTAACGTACAATAGGACTTATCGTACAATGCGTACGCAACGGAAAATCGCATGTACTAAATGATAAAAAATAAAATCGCATGTGCATAAAAGTGGCTGTATTGTTCATGGAATCGCATGTTCATGTTATACGTATATGAAATAATGAAATTGCATGTGGTTTATTTTATTAAAATCGCGTGAAGTGGTGTATATTATTTTCGCATGTTGTATTTGTTTCTTACAAATTGTATGTTGATGAATAAAATTGTACGTTGAAAATACAATCGCGTACGCATCGCACGTTAAGTCATTTTTTACGTTAACCCGCTCTCTCTCTCTCTATATATATGTATGTATTTATATATACTATTTTTGTAATACTTTTTTAATACTATGTAAGGATTTTCGAGGAAGGTTTGAAAATACTATGTAAAGGCTGTGGACTTGATACATTGTAGACGATATTATGGAAACAAATCCTCTAGAAAATCCAAAACCAGAGTTAAAAAGTAAAATAATAATAAACCAAAGACTTCCAAGATTTCAAGAACCAACCAGTGAACATCAATGATTAGAAACAATAATATTAAAAATATGCAGATGACAAAATGATTAACAAGAAGATAATAGAGAAAAAGTTGTCAATATTCTTAATCAACAGCCTTCAACATTGTGGCCCTTCTTCTATCATCTTTTCACCACCTTCTTGCCACTACTTTTTCTTCATATTCTAATTTTGCCCCTTCTTCAACATTTCTAACACCATAGTACTCATATTCACAGAAGAGTAACAGAAAAAGTAAAGAATTTTAAACATGGTACGTAGGTAACTTAACCAACAAGTAACAACAATGATAAAACAAGATCAATCGAAAAGATCACAACAGTCGATCGTTCTCGGCTGGCTGTTGATGAGGGTTGATCAGTGCTATGAGGTGGCTTCTTGTAGTAATAAGGGAACCATGGAACCACAGGGTCGGGCGGTGGCTGTCCCCCGCCGTAGTAGTTAGGGTTTGGAGGGTTATATGGGAATATAGAAGAAGGCGAAGGGTAATACCCTGTTGGAGAAGGCGGTGGAAAGGTGGTTTTTGGTGGACTGTTTCCACCAACACCACCACCGCCTCCTCCACTATTACCACCGCCAATTGGTGGTGGGTAGCA
Source organism: Helianthus tuberosus (assembly GCA_030545235.1). Classification (NCBI taxonomy): domain Eukaryota; kingdom Viridiplantae; phylum Streptophyta; class Magnoliopsida; order Asterales; family Asteraceae; genus Helianthus; species Helianthus tuberosus. Next base: position 189,749,131 of record CM060443.1, on the reverse strand, counting down.
TGGATATGGACACTCCTGATCCACCACCGCAACTGCGGAATTTAGGGTTGTGTAGAGAAAGAGGAAGATTGAGAGAATTTGGTGGAGTTTAGAGGACATATTGTTGTGAAAAATGGGGAATGAGAGTGTGGTATGAAGCAGATAAAATAGAAGAGTAGAAGAAAAGGCCAAAGAGGGTAGGAGGGTTGTTTGAGTGGAAGTTATAACTAGTCAACAAAGGTGGTAAACATTATGAACTCTAAGAAGGAACACTTGCAATATTTAGGGGTTACTTTTGTTTATGGTGAGGGCCTACATATCCCATTCATCCATAATGACCGAGTCATGCTAAATGTGGCTGAAGTTAACTCAGTTCTTTAGTCACCTTGTGGAACTCTACTTTGTCAGTGGACACTAGCTTTGATTTTAATAGAGCATCCACAAATAAATATATACTAAAAAACACTCCAAACACTAAAAAAACTCCTTGACTAGTTTTCACATAAAAGCAGTTATTCTACACAAAAACACTGATAAGCAGTGGCTGATCCAAACTTTTTTTTTTTTTTTCACATGAACCCACTTAATTTAAAAAAAATGAAAAAAATTAGTAAGAACATTGTATAATTTAGAAAAAATTGGTTAGAAAAACGAACCCTAGAAAAAAGTTCTAGGATCCAAGTGGCGAAGCTTGAGATTTCCGACCGGAGGGGCGGAAGTCACCGTACCTAAAATTTTCTATAAAACTGGGGGGTCGAAAACGTATATACCAAAAACTACATACTCTCCACTACTGAGCGAAAAGTTCGGGAGATCGGCCGCCCCTTAAAAGCTTCGTCTATGGATCCACCACTACCGATAAAGAAACCCAAAAACATCTAAAAAGATTAAAAGATTGTGTCACATTATCAATGTTGTGACTGAAACTTCAAAACTGCCGGTGGTGGAACTAGCCCAAAAAGTTAGGGGTATTCTAATTTTTTTTTCAGGATCAGGGGTATCCTTTATATAACGGAAAAGGAGTTGAGGGGTATTTTTACACTACGGAAATGGAGTTAAGGAGTATTTTTACACTACGGAGACGAGGTTGAGGGATAGCCCGTGCTACCCCTAATAATACTATAAGTCGACCTGGCATTCAAACATATGACAGAAACTACAAAACCAGGAGTTTTCAAAACCAATTAAAATGGTAGACTTACAACCAAAAATTATTAAAATAAATTTTGGTGTTTTTTTTAAAGTTTTTTTTTCGAGTTTTCTAATTTTTCACATTTAAGTAGTTTTCACATGACCCTCTCCCTATATATATATATATATATATATATATATATATATATATTGGTATTTAAGATTTATATTTTTAAAATTTATGTTTCTTACATTCATATGTATATATTATATATATAAAAAAATCATATATTTTTACACACACATAATCTACACATAACCTACATATGTGCAGGTTATATTAAAACTGAAAATTTTTCATATTTTGTTTTGAATTTTAGTGTAAGAAACAATAAATCTTACATTTGTAACATTTTCAAATATTTTTTAAGTTTTTAGGATTGAAAATGGGTGATTTATTTTGTTTTGCATGTTCTAACAATTAGTGTTTTGTATAGAACTTTCCCTGTATGTATGTATAGCACATGTTAAAAAACTACCAAAAGTTAAGATAGTTCGACATATTCAAATCTACATAAAAGTTAAGATAGTTCTCACGAATTTTAACATAGTATTGATTTTGAAATTATAAATCCTTATCACTTAAACACCCAAACACCCCCCCCCCCCCCCCCCCCCCCCCCCCCTGACTTTTGGTTGAACCATCTCATCACATACATTTATATTTTGTGATTGAAGTATAGTTGTCATACATGTTTTTTTTAATCATATATTACAGTTCCAAGAAATTGACATGTGTCATTAATTAATTCGATCATTATTTAAAATGCATGGTGACAAATCGATTTTTAACCTACGTGTTGTCTTAGTTGTTAAATAATTCTAATAATAATAATTGTAAGCCTTCATCACATGCTGGTTTTCTTCGGCTGCTTCTCTTTCAAGGCTCTCCCTTATTTTTTTATTTTCATATATGTCTGTATTTTTCATTATTGTAATCGTAAACTGTACGATAATAACATAATGGATCAGTTATAATCAAATCCAGTATGCTATAATACCAAGGAGCTCTACTGTTATAATTAAGTCAATAGTAAAGTCATTAGAGTTAAGAGTGTGATGAAACAATGGTTAACCAAGGGGGTTAACTCACTGGTCTCGTCAAGTAGGGTTAATCCATTATTTCCGAGGATCGCTGGCTGGATCGTCCGCTGGTTGATCTCCTGCACAAGGAAACAAATCGTGACTCGTAACAAGGAGGATGGGGTGGGGGTTGCTCCTTGTTACCACTCTCCGGCGTGAGAATCAGTAATTTGCTTGGGAAGCAAAGTGTGATAGTAGTAGTAGTGAGAGAGTTGTGAAGAGATACCTCAAACCTGGTTCGGGGTAGGTATTTATAGCCGAGGAGTGAAGGAGGGTAGTTGAGTGGCTAGTCTGACATCGCACAGCCTCCTGCAGGTGTGTCAGGCCTGTCGGTTACAATGGTGATGCCACGTCCTGCTATGGTGTCAGTCTGTCGCTTACATGTGGGCTGCCACTTGCACTGTGGTGTCAGTCCCACTTGCCTTGTAGGCAGGATGCGGTGCCGGGCCGCATCGTTGCTTGCGGTAGCTGATGTTGTTACCGCGTTCTTGTTCTGGCCAAACGTATACGGGATGCGGTGCCATGCCGCATCGCGGCTTGGTGAGTGTTACTGTTGTCCAGATCTCTTGTCGTGATGAAAATGTTCATAGGATGCGGTGCCAGGCCGCATCGCTATGTATACACTCATTTTCATACATAAGGTATGTATTCCCATCTCTTGACCGATTGGATTCAATTGCTGTGTTCGCGCGTGCCCGCACGGACACAGATAAGTTCTTGCTGGTGGGGGTTTTTGATAAGGGTAATGGTCGCTCGCGGTCATGCTGACGCGAGATCCGGGACCATATCCCTTCAAGTCCCCCCAGTCTAGTGTTGCTTCCTTATGCAAGTTGCATGTGGGAGGAATACTTGACTATGGTATCTAGAAGGAAGAATATGGGTTGTAGAAGAATTTAGGCCATGCGAATGGCTCCTGCTTCAAGTGAATCAAGCTGGGGGTCCGGTAGAGTCGTGAGACGTCTCCTCCGTACCGGTGAGCAAGGTCCGCTTGATGTGAAATTCTCAGCCTGATTTGATTCGGTAATATGGTCTACCTTTCTCTGATGTCATCAGCCACCTGTTGGTGTTTCGAACCAACCTTTGAGACGGTGTCTGAAGATATTATGAAGGTTTAAACCAACCTTTGAGACGGTGACGGAAGATGTCCGTGATCGCAACTCTGGTTGTAACCTCTGTGTCACCTGATGCAATGCTGTAAGTGCTTTGCTCAAGCTCTATGTTTATCTACTGGACATGCAACGATGATCCCTGCTTTGTGGGGTATTCGCGTTCTCCAGTTTAGCTCTCAAGTAACCGCACGTCCTTTGCGGTTACCTCGTTGCCGCATATCGTTGGCCATGTTTGGTCGAACAATGTGGGGAACTTGCGTCATTGTTGGCCGTGTTTGGTCGAACAATGTGAATCTGTACTATGGGCAAATAAACATGGTCATAGGCATGATAGTGCCCACCATTGTTTATTCTATACGGTCCATAGGTGGGCAAACAGATTCATAAGCAGACTTGTTACCATTGTTGCTTGGCTTGCTGCTCGAGGAGATCACCTTAGATACATGGGAATCTGGGTGAAACTCGTCCGCATTCGTTCCTTAGCTACTTTCCTTCACGCTTAGGTGGAAAGTAGTTTTCCTTGAAGTAGTTTTGCTTCAACCATGTGACGGCTCAGTCGTGGCTCTTCCGTAGCTACCGTCTGCGTACTTGTGTTTCGCCGCAGCTACTCGTGAGTGTTTGCGGTTTGCAGCAAAGGACTCGCTTTAAAAGTGCTTGAAGCTTGGATGTGGCTCTTGAAGGATCAGGAGTCAGGGTTGCTGATGTGCGGTTGCCCAGCATACTTGTCCTTTTTCCTAAGGAAAAGCTGTTTGCGTCCCCTCTGTGGTTGTGAATCGGACACAAGGGATTTGAAGCTTAAAGAAGGTTGCATGGAATGCGGTTTACCGCATCCTGAGAAGCGGTTTTCGCAGTCCAAAGAACAACGCTGGTTCTGGGTATCTGACACACCTGTACGGGCTCGTGTGTGTCATCTCCGCATATTCCATGTGTGCTCGTAGGTATATGCGGATATTGGTTATACCTCTTTACATAATGTAGAGATATATATTTTGCCTTTTTTGAGGGGTATGTAAAAAAACGACATGTGGCATGGGTTATGGTGCGGTGTACCAGAGAAACCGCATGCCGCTTATGTTTGGATAATGTTGTCGCTTTTTTGTTGCATACGTAGCTGAACGCACGTGTGAGTTGGTGAAAGTTGGTAGGATTTCCTAGCATGTGCTGAAACGAAAGGACGTTTGCACTGCCCAAGGTCATAAATGCACTGTAGCAGGAGTGTAAAAGTCTCCTTTGTCAGGCGCGTGGACGGCCACTCGCGAGCGGTAACCGTCAGCGGAATCGTCGCTAAACACGTGGCGTCGCATAACTCGCTCTTTTCAAACGTGATGATTCGGTTACTGCCTCGCCTTAATTGCGATGGGTATATAAGGGGAGACCGTTTGGTTTCCCCTCACTTGTTCACAATTTCAAAAAATTTCCGGTAAGAGAAAGAGAGCTTCCGTCGTCTTCCCCGATAAACTTGTTTGATATTTCGGTGAGGTTTCTGAGTTTCTTTTGAACTCGTTCCCTAGTTTCTGTCTTTGTTATTACAATGGCTGAACCATCAAATCCTCATAATGTTGAGGGTGAAAACCCAGATCCTTCATCGCCGGCGGCGGCGGAAGAGGAAGAAGGTGGTGCACCTGGTGGCGGTCTGCCGGTGTTGAAATGGCTGAAATCCTCTTTCGATCATCTGATGATGGAGGTTCAGATGCCTCAAGAATATGGGGTTGTCTACCCCCAAGAGGGTGACACCGGTGCTGATGCTCCGGCCGGTTACGTCACCATGTGGGCAGATTTCTTCGGTGACTGTAACCTCCGGTTGCCGTTGACTGTGTTTGTCGCCGACGTACTGGAATGGTTTCTTTCCGTCAACGGGACGGTAGTCCGAAGTTGATGACCCCTCCCAAGGGTATTACAAAGTGGAAGACAAAGTTCTTCTATATCAAGGCTGCCGCGGCACTGCCAGGTTAACCTTTCGGAATGTGACTGATAATATCATAACGGAGACTATTGTTGTCCCCAGTGTTAAGATGGTGGACTGGTTCCCAAGGTTGCGGACCATTGAGTGGTAGAGACTGAGCAACACGCAGTTGTGGGTGTTGCGGATGATGCTAGGGAGGGCAAGTAGGAAGGCGAGGCCCGTTGTGCGGGAGAAGAGTGGTGGTAAGTACCTTTATTCTTGTGCGGTTTCTGACTTCCCTATCTTTTGTATTGAATTCTTTGTAAATATACTATCAGAGGATGCTGCCCTTTGGAGTATTCGATCCGCAGTTTGAGGGCAAGGTGGAGGTGCTTGCATGTGCGGAAGGTGAAGAAGGTTTTAACCTAACCATTCGCAATAACTTCCGCATTCTTGATCGCGATGCGATGCAGGCACCACTGCCGCTAGGCAAAGGTATAGTACTTATTGTTGCTTTGTAAAGAAAATGGCCTTGCTGATCTGTTCGTTTGATGGTTTACATGCAGGTGATCTTGGGGCCCTTGGAGATTCTGACGCGAAGGGTGTTCCCAAAAAGCAGGTAGAGAAACCTGTGTGGTTTCGCCAGAGGAAAAAGCATGAGCCTGCTGTTGTTCCTCCTTTGGTGCCACAGGTGGCAGGTATCTCTCGTACTAGTTTCCGCAGATACACCGATTACGTGGTAGTGTCTGACACCCTTGAGGGTTTGGGTGTTCCAGGTGGTGGTGCGGGTACAGGCGGTTCCTCTGCGGGTTCTAAACCTGCTGGTGAGAGGAAAAGGAAGGTTCAGGAGAAGGCTGCTGGTGCTGGCGAGAAGAAACGTCCGATGTTGCAAACGAAACGGACAACTGCTGTCTCGCAGTCAAAGCCTGCGGCTGAGGCTGGTAAGTGAATCATAACTTTACAAGTGTTCGCTATTGTAATTTGTAATTGATAGTTATTTTTGCTTTGTTCGCAGAACCGCAAGATGGAGGTTTCTCCTTGTTTGATTCTCCTCATTCCCCCATGCATGACGCGGCTGCGGATGCGGGGGTGGACAAAGGGTTCACAATAAACCCTTCTGTTAAAGTGGTTACTGAGCCTTCAGTGCAAGCAAAGGATACTGGGAAGAAGACCACAGATCAAATCTTTGATACGGTAGATTCTTCTGATAATCTGATCTTTCCGGGGGATATTGGGAACCTTAAGTTTGCTGATGCTGAAAAGCAAAAGTCTCCTGCTGCCGAGAAGGCTTCCGGTTCTGCCTCTGGGGGTGCGGGTGTTGAAGGGCCTTCCATTCAGCCTGGTGAGTCTGAATTGGAGTTCTGCTACCGTACTTATACGGAAGACCGGAGTGTGACCTACCATCATCCCCCTTGGAGCGTTATGCAAGGGGATGATATTTCAAATGATCCCTCCGCTTGCAAGGAGATTTTGGGTGGTTTGGGCACCCCGTTTTGTGGTCTTTCGTGCCCGTGGCCTGCCTCGTGAGCACCGGATCAACCAACTCTCGTCTATGCTTGTTGGGAGTTCCATAATGGAGAATGCCATTATGGAAGACTACAAGGTGCTGGGACGCAAGGAGGAGAAAAATGCTCGCTTGCGGGCTGAGGCTGAAGCGTTGGTGAAAGCTGCTCGGGAGGGTGCGGAGCACCTCAAAAGGGAGAAGGCTGCTTTTGAGCAGTATAAGCAGACTGAGGTGTGGGCTGCCACTGCTGGGCTTAAACAGGTTTGTACTCTTGCCAAATTGCTTTCTGATGAGCGCAAGAGTTGGAAAGAATCTTGGGCCAAACAGAATGAAAAGTTGTTTCGTGTTCGTCAGGAGCTGACTAATGTCAAGGCAGCGAATGCTGCTTTGGTCAAGGAGAAAGCCGCAACTGAGGCGGTTGCCAAAGAGGCCAAGGAGGCGGAGGTCCGCGCTGCCAAGGCTCTTGAAGAGGCAAATGCCGACCGCACCAATTTAAATAAGACTGTTGAGGGCCTCCAGGTATGTGTTGCTTTTGCTCTTGAACTTGTATCTTTGTTTCACAAGTATGATTGATTATCTTTGTATACTTGTGTTTTCTTTGTTGTTGAAAGGCTAAGGTGCAGAACCGTGTGACCAGTCTTGTGGAGGTCACTGCCCGCGCGGCCGAAGCTGAAGCGTGGGCATGGGAGGCTGCCGAGGCTAGAGATAGCCTGGTTTCTTCATTTGATCAGCTTAAGGCAGATCGCGATTGGATGCGTGATCATGGTATCGGGCATGTAAGTACCCGGTGCCTTTGCTGCCGTTTAGTTTTGCCTTTGCTAACCTTATTGCTTGTGTTTTGCAGATTGTTGGAGCCATCCTTGACGCACCTGAGAACGCAGCTGCTGTAGAGGAGCTTAAGCAGCTCGCGCGGATCGCGATTGGATGCGTGATCATGGTATCGGGCATGTAAGTACCCGGTGCCTTTGCTACCGTTTAGTTTTGCCTTTGCTAACCTTATTGCTTGTGTTTTGCAGATTGTTGGAGCCATCCTTGACGCACCTGAGAACGCAGCTGCTGTAGAGGAGCTTAAGCAGCTCGCGCGGGAGGCTGGTTTTAAAGCTGGTTATAACTGATGTATCAGCCATATGAAGCTCTTATCCCAAGGCAAATTTACCGATGAAAGGTCTGGGTTCCATGGCATAGATACTGAAGCGCGTCTTGCTATCGCTGTTGCAGCATATAACGACCTGTCCATTTCCGCCCTTGAGGAAATTGATAAACGCTTGGAGGCGGAAGATTATGTGGACCGCTTGCGGTTGTTGTATGGTGATCCTGGAGAGGAAGAGGAAGAGACCGCTGGTAGTGGCAAGGGTGGTGCGGGTACCAGTGGTACAAAGAAGGACTAGGTTGGCCTGCGTGCCCTTTTTGGTTTCCTCGATGTAAATGCTAGAAAACTTTATGTAAATCTCTTGTGCACCGCGTAGGTGTAGAAATTTTTTGTTTTTTGAATACAAAGTTTAATCGTTTTGTTCAATTTGTACAAGTGTTTTTTACTGCTTGAACGTGTATGAGTTAATGTTATTGTGAATAGCATTAAGTCTGAATTTGCCTTTTGCATATCTAGGTGATATGCAAGTATGTGCGGCTCAAAGTGTGTAAATTTTTTTTTACTTTCTTTGTGCGAGTGCGTATGACTCTGTTGGCTGTAAAGCGCAGTTGAGTATACTCTGTACCTTTGTCGTATGAGTATTTTTCAATTCCTGTTTTTGTCCTGTTAAGGTTTAGGAATTGTGTAGGTTTTGCAAAAACCGTAAGTGTGTATCCAGCCGGTGTAACCATTTAATGTTTTGCCTTTGCTGGCTAAAGAAACACTAGATAAATGGTCGGAACCGAGATATCTAGGGGGTTTGAATCCCCATAAAAGGGTTAGTTTCCTCTCGATTGATTCAGGTGCAACTGATCTACTTCTTCGATAACTCTGCAAAAAAGAGCACCGTTAGCCTCGCCAAGGGGAGAAGAGGGTTCTCTCCTTGACCCGACTCCGGTGTGAGAATAAGTATTGGTTATGAAGAAGAAGAAGTATTTGAGAAGTGTGAGTAACTTGAATTCATACCTGGGTTCTTTCTCATATTTATAGCCGGGAGTCGTTTAGGCGGGAAAACCCGTTAGTGAAAAGTTGACGGAAGATGCTAACCCCGTAAGCGGTTACATTTCCTTCCGTTTAAGTTCTTTGATCCGACGTGAGAGCACATGGATCGTGGTTTAGATCGAAGGCTGGGGATTTGCCACGTGTAAAGTGATCAAGTGGAGATTACTCTCCAATTGCATGCCTTCGTTGTGATTTCAGGGACGTCTGAGATGGTGACACGTGTTCAGACGGTTATAACCGTTTTGGTGGTGCACGATTGTATTTCTTCTAGAAGATTACTGCTGTAATCTGGTGTGGCACTTTTATTGTGTGGAAACAGCTGAAAGAATAAATCCCAAGTCTGGGTAAATAATATCCAAGTCTGAATATTTAAGCGGAAGTATTTATAGGATTTTCATCCTTTGCTAACGGGAGAAGGCGCAAGGATTTATATTTCCTTTAGGCGCGTGATTATAGGCTGCTGACTGTTTCTTCCTTTTGTAAGACCAGTGCACGGCCGCGCAAGGTAAAAAGGTTAAAAGGCAAGGTTGTGGTATGGTCCCAAGTACTTATTATGAGGTTTTTGGGACCTTACCCCTTCAAGTCCCCCCAGTCTAGTGTTGTACTTATGCAAATAAGTGGAGCACTAGACTTATAAGAGGAAATGCTTTTGGGCGCGGTACATAAAGAATCTTCTATGAGAAGATTGGAAAAAGGTTTTTTGGGAGGAATTTGTGACTTTTTCCCTCTGCACTCATGTCTTGACGTGTGGTGACGTCAGTTTGAAATAAAAATTTATATTTTGCCTTCTTATATTGGGATATACAATGGCGCTTGTCAGTCTTCATTAATGGAGATATGACCCTGGTTCCTGTAGCGCCGTTCAGAAGGGACGTTTTCCTGACAATTAATCATGATGACTCAGTTTTCCTTTTCCCGGTGTCTTGCTCCCTCCTTTATATATTTTTAGGATGTTCATTTCATTCCTTAATTTTGAGAGTATGAAGATGAAGATCAGCCGTTCCTCTCGTACCCGACGCCTTTTGGATGTTTTGAATATGTTTGAGGCTGCTGAAAGTCTTTTGCTTCTTGCTAACTCACCATCGCCGACGGTTACCGGAACCGGTACGCCGACGTCTTCTGTTTATCCTCTCTCAGGGATTAGTTCTGAGCCTCGCCTATCGGAGACTAGGGAAGAGGCTGGTGTGTTGTCTGTTGAAGCTTTGATGGCCCGTTTCCCCGCTCTTCAACCTGGTCGGTGTGAGTTGGTGTACCGTCGTCGCCGGAAGCGTCAGGTTGGTGATGCTCTGATTCTTGATGAAGATGCTATGGTTGAATAGGGTAGGTTTTGGGAACCGTGTATTCTTCCCCTTTTTGATGTCGATACTTTTGTTTTGAAGATCACTGCCGTGATCGTTTGTGAATGGTTGTTGTTTGGAGATTTTGCTACCAGTTAATTTTTAACGTGGAAACAGTATTTCCCCTTTTGATATTTTTGCAAATTCTCTAGTCTTGGTACTAAAACTTTTGAAGATCATTGCCATGACCTTTGTTATGAAGTGTTTATGCTATACTTGGTGATATGTATTTTGATGTACTGTTGTACTTTTGCAGATTTTTTGTGTTTGTTACAATACGTTGCATGTGTTTAATTGCTTTTAGGTAGGTGGGACGAATGAGAAATGGTATTATGCTCATGTGTGAACGTTTGTCTAAAAAGCGCGCTAGTTTGCTCTTTTTTTAGACTGCCCATGAGGTGTACAATGTTTATCATATTGTTTTCGCGCAAACCAAAGGAATTTTCATGCAATTTGTAATAAACAGTAACAAGTATGAGAACAGTGTTTGTATTTAATAAAGCGCGAGGCTTGTAATACAAAATGTAGATAGGAAATACATTGCCTGTGAATGATTTGTCCTATATGTAACACCTGCGCAGCTGTTGCGCGTTCCAGGTGCGGGGAACCAGAGTCCCATCAATTATTTTTAGGGTATATGCCCCTTTGCCTAGGACCTCATTGATGATGTATGGTCCTTCCCATTTTGGCGCTAATTTGCCCGGTTTTTCCGCATTTGATGCTTCATTGTCGCGCAAGACAAAATCACCGGGGACAAATGTGCACACGCGCACGCGCGCATTGTAATATTTTTCGAGTTTGGATTTGTACCTTGCTTCTGTTATGGCGGCGTTCTCGCGCCTTTCATCAAGAAGGTCTAAATCCATTCTTCGCTCTTGTTCATTCTTCCGTTTTTCCATGGCTATCATGCGCAGTGATGGTAGGCCGATTTCGGCTGGGATTACTGCTTTAGACCCATAGACTAGGCTGAACGGAGTTTCTCCCGTGCTAGTCTTTGGCATTGTTCGGTGTGCCCATAGGATGCTGGGGAGTTCGTCGACCCACCCTCTGCGTCCTGTCCCAAGCCGCGCTTTTATGCCCTCAACAATCTGTTTGTTTACACTTTCTACCTGACTGTTCGCTTGTGGATGCGCGACGGAAGCAAAGTTATGCTCGATCTTCATTTCTTTGAACCATTTTTGAAGATCTTCTGAGGCGAAGTTTGTGCCATTGTCAGAGATAATGCGCAATGGTAACCCGAACCTGCAAATGATATGTTCCCATATAAACTTGCGGATCACCATTGCTGTGGTTGAGGCCAAGGCTTTAGCTTCCACCCATTTGGTGAAGTAATCGACCGCCACAATGATAAATTTTACTGCGCCTGGCGCGTCAGGAAATGGGCCGACAAGATCGATGCCCCATTGTTGGAATGGCCAGGTGGACGTGACAGGTACTAGCGGATTTTTTGGTCGGGGCGTCTTTGGTGCGTGGCGTTGGCATGCTGCGCATTTTCGTAATATTTCTACTGCGTCCATATGCATTCCTGGCCAGTAGTATCCCGCGCTCATTATTTTGGCTACGACCATGCGCGGTCCGGCGTGTATTCCACATAGGCCTTCATGGATTTCTCTGATCAGGTATTGTGCGTCTGTCTTGTCAACGCATCTGAGTAATGGTCCCATGAATGACTTTATGTATAGAATGCCGTCCGCCATTTCGTAGTTTATTGCTTTATTCTGGATTTTCCTAGCTTCTGCTTTTTCTTCTGGGAGTTTCCCGTGCTGTAGGTACAAAATGATCGGGGACATCCAGGACGGACTGCCGATCTCTATAATGTTGACTTGCTTGAGAGGAACGGAGGGATTAGAGAGTACCTCTATGCGCACTTCTTTTGCTAAGTGCTTAAAGCTGGTTGCAGCCAATTTGCTCAATGCGTCTGCATGTTTGTTTTCACTTCTGTTTATATGGTTGACTTTAAACGTTTGGAATTGGCTAATTAATATCCGCGCTTGTTCTAAGTATAACGCCATAGCTTCTCCTCTTGCATCGTAATGCCCATTAACTTGTTCAGCTACTAGTTTTGAATCAACATTAGCTTCAAGGTTCCTTGCCCCCATTTTGAGCGCCAAACGAAGGCCTGCTAAAAACGCTTCGTATTCTGCTTCGTTGTTGGTACTTCGGAAGTCTAAGCGTATGGCATATGTGAGTTCATGATTGTCTGGGCTGACTAGTCGGAGGCCTGCCCCTGCTCCGTCGTCATTGGAAGCGCCATCTGTGTGTAAGGTCCAGACTCTATCGTCGAAAACGGGTACAGGGTTCTGGATTGCTTCGCATTCTTGAACTTTGTCTATGGGAACTTCGGTAGCAAAATCTGCTAGAACTTGCCCTTTAATTACTGGTCTTGGCCTGTAGAAGATATTGTATCCTCCTAGCTCAATGGCCCATTTAGCCAACCTTCCCGCCACGTCGGGTTTGGATAAGATTTGGCCTAAATGATAATTGGTGAGAACTGTGATGACGTGGCCCGAGAAATATCTGCGTAGGCGCCGTGACGCGTGTACTAGTGCGAGGACTAGTTTTTCTATCATCGAGTAACGAGTTTCTGGGCCGGTGAGCATTTTGCTTATATAGTAGATTGGAGTCTGAATGTTTTCGCGTTCTACCATCAATACAGCACCAACCGCTACATCCGCAGCAGATAGATATAAAATCAGTGGTTCTTTTTCTTTTGGCGCAGTCAGCGTTGGCAGCTGGATTAAACATTCTTTCATTTGTTTGAATGCTGCTTCTGCTTCGGATGTCCATTGAAAGTCAGTTTTCTTTGCGCAGTTTCGCAGCGTGCTGATGAATGGATAAGACTTTGCCGCGTGATTAGCCAAGAATCTGTTCAAGGCTGCTAAACGCCCGGCGAGCCTTTGCATTTCTTTTACTGTTGCAGGTGATGGCATTAGCTGGATGGCCTGCACTTTTTCTGGATTAACTTTAAAGCCGTCTCTTGTGACTATAAAACCCAAAAATTTTCCTTCTTCCATGCCGAAGGAGCATTTTGTCGGGTTAAGTTTTAAGTTCACGTTGCGCAAAGAGTCGAACGTGCGCTGAATATTGTTGAGCATTGTGTCTTCCTCATGGCTCATGATGACGAGGTCATCCATGTATACTTCGACAGTCTTGCCGATATCTCCGCTGAAAACTGTGTCCATTAAGCGTTGGTAAGTTGCGCCTGCGTTGCGCAGGCCGAAAGGTATTTTGGTGTAGCAGAAGATGCCTTTATCTGTGCGGAATGCGTTTTTGTCTTCGTCTTCTTCCTTCATCTAGACCTGATGATAACCCTTATAACAGTCGAGAAAACACTTCCATCTGAATGATGCTAGAGATTCGACTTTCTTATCTATCTCCGGAAGCGCGTAGCAATCTTTTGGGCATGCTTTATTCAGGTCTTTGAAGTCGACGCACATTCTCCATCCGCCACTATGTTTTTGTACCATTACTGGATTGACAACCCATGTATGGTATTTTACTTCGCGCAAGATTCCCGCATCGAGTAATTCTGTCACTTGCTCATCCATAGCTTTTGCTTTTTCTTCACTAAAGCTGCGCCTTCCCTGAGCAACAGGTTCTGTTGATGGTTTGGTATTCAAGCAATGTTGCGCTATGTCGCGTGGAACCCCAGTCATGTCTGCTGGGCACCATGCGAATATATCTTTGTTGTTGGTCAACAATTCTTTTAGTTGTATTCGTGTTGCTGGTAAAATGGCATGTCCTAGTAGGATGGTCTGCTCTGGGTATTCGTTGTTCAGGACCCATTTCTCCGGTTCGTTTGATGCCGAAGGTTTGACTACTTTCGCCGGTGGCTCGTCGTCCACGTACATGACTTCTTTGCTTGAGTATAGAATTGCAACTCCGGTTTCTGTTGGAAACCCGCATGCAGCATGTGGGATAGAAGTGATCATGCTGAATTCTCTTTGTGACCTTCTTCCGAGCAGGACATCATGGCGTGATGTTGCCGGCATGACCATGAAATTGACTGTGACTGTTCGTGAATGCTCGCCATCCGATAAAGTCACAGGGAAAGCTATCTGCCCTAATGGGAATACAGCTTCATTGCAAAATCCGGTGAGGGGAAAATCGACCGGTTCTAGACGTGCTTTGTCTTCTGGGTCCAGCTGTTTGAAGCATTGCTCGTATATGATATCCATCGAACTTCCCGGATCTATAAACATATAGTCTGTCCGATAATGGCCGAAGATGGCAGTAATAATTACTGGTCGCTCTTCCTGAGGGCCTCCAGGGATGACAGGAAACACGACTTGTTGTTCCCTCCAATGTTGGTCATGGCTTCGTTTATTTGGCCTTCTCGACGGACCTCCTTGAATCATGTTTATTTGTTTTGGTTTAACTTTCTGATGGCTGCTATTTCTGGATTGTATTTCGATGGTACGACTAGATTGGATGTCCCCCCGACATGGTGTTGGTGGGTCCAATACTGCAGTGTTGATTTCTTCACCAGATCTGATGTTTGGGAACTCAGATCTGGCGATTTGCATAACGATTGTGTTTAAAACAACTTGGCATCTGTTGAACCAATATTCTGGTGATCTTTCTATGACTAGATCTGAGAAATTCTTTTTGTCTGGAGGACTATTGTTTTCGTTTATTCCCATGATTCCGTCAATCTGGGCACATTGGGTTGTAGAACCCTAGAGCTCAGATCGAGGACCTGATGGGTGAGATAATGAATTCTCTGTCATGTGGAAAACAGAGAATAAAGCAACTGAATCGAAACGAGATGAAACTGAAAAAACAGAGGAATCGGTGGGCGCCAATGAAGAAACACTAGATAAATGGTCGTAACCGAGATATCTAGGGGGTTTGAATCCGCATAAAAGGGTTAGTTTCCTCTCGATTGATTCAGGTGCAACTGATCTACTTCTTCGATAACTCTGCAAAAAAGAGCACCGTTAGCCTCGCCAAGGGGAGAAGAGGGTTCTCTCCTTGACCCGACTCCGGTGTGAGAATAAGTATTGGTTATGAAGAAGAAGAAGTATTTGAGAAGTGTGAGTAACTTGAATTCATACCTGGGTTCTTTCTCATATTTATAGCCGGGAGTCATTTAGGCGGGAAAACCCGTTAGTGAAAAGTTGACGGAAGATGCTAACCCCGTAAGCGGTTACATTTCCTTCCATTTAAGTTCTTTGATCCGACGTGAGAGCACACGGATCGTGGTTTAGATCGAAGGCTGGGGATTTGCCACGTGTAAAGTGATCAAGTGGAGATTACTCTCCAATTGCATGCCTTCGTTGTGATTTCAGGGACGTCTGAGATGGTGACACGTGTTCAGACGGTTATAACCGTTTTGGTGGTGCACGATTGTATTTCTTCTAGAAGATTACTGCTGTAATCTGGTGTGGCACTTTTATTGTGTGGAAACAGCTGAAAGAATAAATTCCAAGTCTGGGTAAATAATATCCAAGTCTGAATATTTAAGCGGAAGTATTTATAGGATTTTCATCCTTTGCTAACTGGAGAAGGCGCAAGGATTTATATTTCCTTTAGGCGCGTGATTATAGGCTGCTGACTGTTTCTTCCTTTTGTAAGACCAGTGCGCGGGCCGCGCAAGGTAAAAAGGTTAAAAGGCAAGGTTGTGGTATGGTCCCAAGTACTTATTATGAGGTTTTTGGGACCTTACCCCTTCACTGGCCTATTACAATATTTGTGTGTGGTTACCACTTTGTGTGGGTATCGCGAATGAAGATTTTGCCAATCTGTTTTTGCAGATACCGGAAAGTGGAACACACATTTGTAATAGAAGGAAATAAACAATATTGCATTGAATCATTCATTTATTTTTTGAAAATGGCCTGCAGCCCGATAGGTTACATGGGAAATGTTTAAGACATGGCTTACATGTAACAACGTCGAAGTTGCTGTGCATTCCATGTACGCGCGATAGGCTCGCCTTCTAACGTTTGTAGTTTATACGCGCCTTTGCCCAGGACCTCTTGGATGAGGTAGGATCCTTCCCACTTGGGGGCAAGTTTCCCTTGGCGCTCAACGTTAGAGGCTTCATTATCCCGAAGGACGTAGTCTCCCGGGTTAAAAGTACAAACGCGGACGCGTGAATTGTAATAGTTTTCAAGCTTAGTTTTGTATTTGGCCTCGTTGATTGAAGCATTTTCACGACTTTCTTCTAGGAGGTCCAAATCAAGCTTGCGTTCCTCACTGTTGTCTACCTTGTTGATAGCCAACATTCGGGGTGAGGGGAGACCTACTTCCGCAGGGATCACCGCTTCCGAGCCATAGACCAGGCTGAAGGGTGTCTTACCGTGACTTGTTTTTGGGCTTGTCCTGTGAGCCCATAAGATACTTGGGAGTTCATCGACCCGGCCACGTCTAGCCGTTCCCAACCGTGCTTTGATGCCTTCGACTAAACTTTTATTAATACTCTCGACTTGGCCATTCCCTTGCGGATGCTCCACTGAGGAGAATATATGTTCAATGTGTAGTTCTTTTAGCCATTTTTGAAAGTCGTCGGTAGCAAAGTTGGTGCCGTTGTCGGTATCGATGCACATCGGTAGACCGAAATGGCAGATGATATGTTTCCAGACGAATTTCCTTGTTATCATAGCGGTGGTTGAGGCGAGCGGTTTTGCCTCTACCCATTTTGTAAAGTAATAAACAACCACTATGATAAACTTCACCGCACCTGGTGCGTCTGGAAATGGTCCCACTACATCGATTGCCCTTTTTTGGAATGGCCATGCAGTGGTGACGGGTATCAGGTTGTTCTTGGGGCGCAAGGTTTTGGGAGCATGCCGCTGATAATTGAAACACTTGCGCAAGACTTTGACCGCATCCAGATGCATACCGGGCCAGTAGCACCCCGCGTTCATAATTTTGGCCACTACCATGCGTGGGCCTACGTGTATGACACATATTCCCTCGTGTATCTCTCTGATAAGGAACGTGGCATCTTGGGGGTCAACGCATCGTAGGAGTGGCCCCATGTATGATTTACGGTATAAAATACTGTCTCACATTTGATAATGGCACGCTTTGTATTGTAACTTGCGTGCCTCTGCCTTGCTTTCGGGAGTAACACCTGATTATAGGTATGCAATGATCGGTATCATCCAGGATGTTGTCCCGTATTGGATGACGTTGACTTGGCGCAGGGGTACTGAGGGATTCTGCAGAATCTCAATGCGTATCTCCTTTGCCAGATGTTGGAAGCTAGTGGATGCGAGTTTTGATAGTGCATCCGCGGGTTTGTATTCACTTCTGTTGATATGGCGAATTTTGAAGGAAGTGAACTTTGATTTCAGTTGCAAGGCTTGTTCGAGGTAGAGGATCATGATATCCCCTTTTGCGGCGTAGTCGCCGCGCACCTGCCCTGCAACTAATAGTGAGTCGACGTGTGCTTCCAAATGTTGTACGCCGAGTTTGACTGCCAGTCGTAGCTCTGCCAGTAGAGCCTCATATTCTGCCTCGTTATTTGTGCTTTTGAAATCGAGGCGGATTGCATAGGTAAGCTCTGGGCCATCGGGGCTGACGAGTCGCAGACCTGCGCCCGCACCGTCCTCATTGGATGCACCATCGGATATATAGTGCCCAGGTTTCTGAGGAGGATGGTGGTGGTGTAGGATTTTGTTCTTCTTTGCATTCCTGAATGCGATTTGCCGGTACTTCGGCAATGAAATCAGCTAGAACTTGGCCTTTGATTGTGGGGCGCGACTTATAGATCAGCGTGTGTGAGCCCAGTTCAATGGCCCATTTTGCTAATCTCCCAGATATGTCGGGTTTTGATAGGATCGGCCCGATCCTGTAGTTGGTTAATACCGTGATGACGTGATTTGCAAAGTAACATCGTAATCGTCTCGATGCGTGAACTAGTGCCAGTACCAACTTCTCCATGATGGAGTATCTTGTCTTTGGGTCGTTGAGCATTTTGCTGATATAGTAGATGGGTGTTTGAACTCCCTCTCGCTCCACTATGAGTACCGCGCCTACCGCGTTATCTGCGGCGGATAGGTACAAGATAAGTGGCTCTTTCTTGCGTGGTGCGGTTAGAGTTGGGAGTTGAATCAAACACTCTTTCATCTCCCGGAAAGCGTTTTCGGCCTCTGCGGTCCATTGGAATTGCTCCTTTTTTAAGCAGTTCCGCAGGGTCTTGATGAAAGGATAAGATTTAGCTGCATGATTGGCTAAGAATCTATTCAGTGCGGCTAGCCTGCCGGCTAGTCGTTGCATTTCTTTCATCGTGGAAGGCGATGGCATGCGCTCGATCGCCTGAACTTTTTACGGGTTCACCCTGAATCCATCTTTGGTGACGATGAATCCAAGGAACTTGCCTTCCTCCAGTCCAAACGAGCATTTCCCTGGATTGAGCTTCATATTGACGCTGCGTAGAGTTTGGAATGTTCTTTCGATATTGTAACACCTCGTAAAATCATACCCAATAAAATAAAGACACGTGTCATGTAAGATAAGCGTGTCAGGAACCCGGAACAAGTAAAAGATGTATGGTAGGATTTAAAAGGGTCGACATGTTAATAAACACCTCTGAGTGACCAAATAATAAATCCCAAGACCTTAAATCGTTATGATAAACATCTGATGTATTTAACCGGTTACTCCTAAATTAAATAAATTCAGTTTATAAGGAATTGGATTTTTAAATAAATAATGTTACGATAAAGTATATGGCAAATCCTTTTCAAAAGAGTCCAAGCTCCTTAAAAGCATGCAACACAAGGATCCAAGGCAACATAAGTGCATGGCTAGGCATGCATGCCCTTTCAGAACTGACCTTATGGTCCCACTCTGTTGCAAAAGACCCAAGGTTCGAATTATGAAGGATTGCATGGTCAAAGTTTGAAAATCACGAAATTTTGTCTTCTGATGAAGGCTTACGGACTGCAAAGGGGTTACCTTACGGTCCGTAAGGCGGATACGGACCGCAAAGCCAAGGGTTTACGGTCTGCAAGATTGTAACTGGGCATCTTTGATCAAGGTCGGTTACAGACCGCATGACCAAGGGTTTACGGTCCGCAAAGAGGTGCTTACGGACCGCAAGGCTTCCTCCTTACGGTCCGTAAGACTGTCGCTGGCAGCAGAAATTGGACAGCTGCCTGTTCAGCCTGTTACACCGCCTTATATGAGTGGTATTCGAAAATCAGGGGCCCTATAACTGGTTTTTAGCATCATAGGGACACCTGGGAACATCTTACAACAATTGTAGACTGATTTGGAGTGATCTTGATTTATCGAAGTTGCTATATAAGAGAACCTCTTGTTGCAACATTTGGTCTTTCATTTGCAACTCACTTCAAGGACTTCTCTGGAGCTCCTCTAATCAGCAACAAGATTCCTTAGGCTACCTAGTCATACTTAGGACCTTTGTAAGTGTCCTTAACCTTCTTTAATTCAGTTTAGCTTAAGTGAATAGCTTAAAGTCAAACCATCGTAATTAAGGTTTGACTTCGAGATTAATCAATAATTGTTCAGTCAAATCTCGAATTAAAAGTACCTATAAGTTGGAACTTATGTGGGTAATAAACCCTTAAAAGGGTAATATCTGATTCCCACTCTAACTAGGTCAATTGTAGGGTCAAACTTGATATTAAAAAGTCAATAGAAAGCTTAATATCAAATTAATGCATAATTAGCAATGTAGAAGCTATGCAACCTGTTTTATCATTAATATAACTTGGTAATTAATGTAAGAACATGTCTAAACATGTTCAACCCGACAATTTTCAGTTTAGGCTCGGTTTGGAACCGAAAGTCGCACAGTTTGACTTTTGCTTTGACTTTCGATTCTGACCCATTGTAGCATGTTTTAGAAATGCCTTAGAGCCCCTATTAGGACCGGGTTTCATGTTAGTATAACCCTCTGTGATTATACAACTTGGTTCATTAGTTATCCGATTCACATGCATGTTTCCGTTAAATGCTTATATTTGACTATTATCCCA
This sequence comes from Helianthus tuberosus, assembly GCA_030545235.1. Taxonomy (NCBI): domain Eukaryota; kingdom Viridiplantae; phylum Streptophyta; class Magnoliopsida; order Asterales; family Asteraceae; genus Helianthus; species Helianthus tuberosus. The sequence continues at coordinate 189,728,959 of CM060443.1, read as the reverse complement.
TATGACCCTAAAACGTGATTTTTGAAAATGTAAAAGAGTAGAAACCTTAGTTACTGAATTATAAACTTGCACCTAAAATTTGACATCAGTTTGAGGTCTAGATTAGGAGTTATGCTCATTAGCGTATTTAGAAAGCTTTTTATTAATTAAACGACGTAATTAGCGTATAGCCTATCTAAACCCAATTTTTGATACCAAACTTTTTACCCACTAATGTAAAATAATATTTTGGGATTTTTAAAGATTTTTATTTATTTTTAGGCTGAGCATAACTTAGAGTTCTAAGCTTGATTCGGTAATTGCCGGTTTTGCCCTTTTGGGCTATAAAATGAGTTTTACAAATCCTTTTGACCCCAAACCTTTTGCTACTGATTTTATATGATAAATAAAATATTTTGAGCCTTCTGGAATAATAAAAATATCAGCTTTCCTTTGAAAACCCGGAAATGGCTCCAAATCGCCTTTTTAAGCGTTTTTAACGCATAGTATGTATTAAAACTATTTTAAACATATAAGGTTTGATGCATACTTATAATTTCAGTAAATATTTATATATTAACAGCAAGCAAAAGTTTTTAAACTCAGATTTCAGTTTTGACCTTTTCGGCTTAAGTGAAATTACCAAAATGCCCTTTCAGTGCATAGTATGGTTATAAATGATAAATTTCACACATAGGTTATACCCTACTGATATAACTTAGTAAATTAAGTATTTTACTGATTACATCAGACCCGAAACTCAAATTAATATTTAAACTCTTTTATAACCCTTAAAATGACCAAAATGCCCATACGATGCATAAATTGAGTTTAAATTCATTTGGGGCATAATAGAAGATATCTTATTGATGTCACAACACATTTAAGGCATATTAACTTAGGAAACTTGTATATGACTCTTTTGGTTACTCGTTACGCACTTTTCGCTCTCGGATCGGCTTATGTGACTAGTTTGCATATATTAGCCGAAACGGGTCAAACCATATCATTTTTGTCTCAAAATCCAGAATGTGTTTAAGTTCCCCATAATAAACAAGTGTCCAAGCTTGTCGGGTCAAAACCACATTCTAAACTGGTCTTCGCTTTATCATGCGTTTGAACTGTGTCTTCCTTTTTAAAACTAACCGGTCTAAGTCTAGGTTTACTTAAAGACCCGTTAGGATTCTAATAGGTTATTAAAACCTTCGTTCCAGATTAGGAGCCCAGTAAAAGCTGCGTGCACTTGCTGTAATTGATTTATACTTTGCTCAGGTAAATACTCTTAACTTATTTTCCCTATACGGGCTTGGGAAACGGTATTATAATAATACCGCTTGGTCGGGTATGTAGTCATTTAAATCGGATTGTGATTAATGTATTTACATAACTCGTTTTATTCTGTATTATTTGGTGTATGGCCTTTGGGGGTTAAATGACCATGTCCCGGATATCCTTGGCATCATTCAAAGAAATGGCCACGACCTAAGCACGGGGTGTAGGCGTACACCTGACAGTTGCATTATGTAAAAACTGGTAATCCACATAAAGGAATCAACCTTGTGGGCATTATACCTGTGGCGTGTCAGTTAATCTTGTCCGGCCCTACAAACCGGCCCTAATGGACGACAGATAAGTAAAACTGTATACAAGATTATTTTTAAATAATTGTCCCAAGTTATAAAAGATATTTTTGCCTAAGTGCATTCAAATAAATTTTCAAACTCTTTTCAAAATGAGTCAGTTAAGTTGTATTTACCAGTGTAAATTGACGTATTTTTCAAAAAGGTTAAGTGCAGGTACTATACGTAATAGGCTGGCTACTCCAGGCATCAATAATCAAGTCTCGCAAGCTCTAGATGTCAAAGTCTGCTGAACAGTTTTCCTTTTTATTTGATCCGCCTGTGGATCTGTTTTAACTGTTTGTGATACTTAATATTACAATTTTATTCGGTTGAAATAAATCTATCTTTTGCTTCCGCTGTGCATTTATATATTGTGTTGTTTGACTATGATGATATCAACTACGTCACGATACTCCCCACCGGGCCCACCGGTAATACGTGGAAATATCGGGGGTGTGACAGGTTGGTATCAGAGCCAACACTGAGTGAATTAAACACTAGCCTTTTATGTTTAATCTCAGTTACACAGTTGCACATTCCTCGAACCTTCGAGTCTAGACAAAGAACATAGGACAAATCCTGATTTTGTTTTATTTTTGTCTGTTATATTTTTCCTTGTTGTTATCTTTGATTATGTTGACAGGTTCGAATATGCCGCCAAGATTCCTTGGGAGAAAGGGAAAGTCACCTGTAGCAGGCCACGACCAAGAGGCCGGGCCTTCTCAAAGAAGAACCTCACCCATCAACATGCGTACAAGTCCCCAGGGGGACTAGAGGACGCATCTGCAGCCAGCGAGACGGTCAGTCTCGTTAAGCTCGTCACCGTCTTACCTTCACTCTTTTGGACCCCATTCAGAATATGAGCCCGAAAACCCACAGCCTTCATTTATCCCTCTCCAGAGGTCCAACTCTCGTCACTCTTTTGATAACCCGTCACAAATCTTTCGAAGCCGGTTCAACCCGGCCAACTACCTCGAAGAACCAGTGGGTGTTAACCCATTGGGACCTGAAGATCACTTTTCTGGAGATCACGCTATGGATATGGATGAGGATACTGACCCTACCGAACCACCGACCGGTACCTCCACACATCCCATAGAAATTTCTGATGGGTCATCTTTTCATGGATCACCCTACCGTGGTCCTGACAGTTACCAAGCAAGGTTCAACCAGTATGAATGGTATTTTAGACCCTCCTACCATTCATCTCCTCATCAGCAGCAGGATCCTTCCGAGGATTCACGTTTCGTGGCAGTTACCCCGCCACCACCACCACCTCAGCAACAGCCTCCTGAGCCACCGAGGTGAAGGAGATCGACTGCACGGATGTCCGTGCGGGGAGGAGTGCGTATCAGCACCCCTCAACCATCGAGTGGCAGCCACTACCCGCCACTCCAAGAAGACCAGCAGATGGGAGGACCTTCAAACCCCATCCCAGAAATGAACTATACACATGCCATGCCACCACTGTTGGGCTTTGACAATCCAATTCCCACGTACGCTAGTCCAGCAGCGTATAATCCCTTTGAGCAGCTGGCTCACACCAGCTTCAATTATGCTGAGATCGACCCATACCTAACGGCATGGAACTACAATGCTCTTAACCCCGAAGGGCCCTACGGAACTCCTTGGGGAGTTGGATACCCAGCATATGGATACCAACAACAGCCGTCTCTTCGACCTCCACATCAGCCGCAACCGCAGCCGCAAGTACCACAGTTTTCCCCACCGGAACAAGAGGAAATTCTCCAAAGATTGGACCAAGTTGAGCGGGAAGTTCACAGAGATCGCAGGGAACGACAAGGCTTCTTTAAGGGGTTGAAAAGTTTAATAAAAGGGAAGAGCAAGAAGGACCATTGAATCCTTCAATTGTTGGCAGTATTTCCTTGTTTTTAGTTGAGCCCCTGCGTGGGCCTATTTTTCTGTTTTGACCCCTGCGTGGGTATGACTTTTTGTATTCTGCCCCTGCGTGGGCATGACTTTCTGTTGACCCCTGCGAGGGTATGTTTGTTTGTTTAAGCCCCTGTGTGGGCGTGTTATTTTTGTAGAAGTCCCGTTTAGGGCAAAATTGTACTTGTTGAATTTTATGGAATGGCTAATTTAAATTTTCATTTTATTAATTATGTGCATAAACATAAAATATGAAATAAATAAAATAACTTTCCCACTAAAAGATCTACCATTATAATAAAATGGCAAAATCTAAAAAGGACAAGACCTAGTCATATGTCACCTTAAGACAGGGCCAAGATGGTAGTTCCTCAATTAGATTCAGATCCTTTTTAACATCTCAAATTATGATTGTTCTGCGTTAAATATTAAAAAGAATCTTAAAGGTAAAACCTAGCCTAAATGTCGTTGCAGACATGGCCAAGATGGTAAAACCTATTCAAAAGATTCAAAACCTTAACATCTGAAAGCATATTAACATGCTTGACAAATGTGATTCGATAAAATCACATAAGTCATTCTTAAATTGGGTTATTCTAGATTCCCTCATTTATATAATCATCCCTTAAAGGATGAAGTGCCCACGGGCTGTAATTAACGTCCTCTGGGACTAAAGACAGTGGTAGCCTACAACTCCCTGTCAAGAAAAGGTAGCGAACTTTGATTCAAACCTTAATACCTCGATTCTGTAAAATCCTAGTTTATAAACTAAAATTGTCTACGTGACTAGGCCTTTTGTGCTATTACTAACTTATAATTTAGGATTATGATAAAGATCCTGAATAATTATATATTTAACAAATTAACTAAAATGGCTAAAAAAAAAAAAAAAAAAACAAAACCATGGTTAATAAATTGTCAAAAACAATAAAACTGTATAAGCATCTATATAAACCTTGCCCTTATTTGATTTTATGTAGCAATTAAAGCTACATGGCTAGGTCAGAAGAGGTAAACAGTCATCCAGTGGAAAACCATGAAAATACTAAGATACATGTGACCGATGCGGAACTGCAAGCATTAGTAGATAATGTTGTTACAAAAGCTATAGAACGGCAGTATAATGAATCTAGTGGGACTTGAAGTAGGACCCTATCCACACCGCACTCCAAGCCTAAGACTCATTCGGAGACTCATAGCAAGCCACCCTCTAAGAAAGATGAGCCAAAGAAAGATGATGATCGACATTCATCTAATCAAAACAGTGTTCCATCTAAAAGGATAGTGTTTGATGATAAACCACATACCAAGTCCTGTACCTATAAGTACTTTGTTTCCTGCAAACCCCGGGATTTCACTGGGGAGAAAGGGGCAATTGATTGTATGACCTGGTTGGATGAGATGGACACAGTAGTTGACATCAGCGGTTGTGCTGAAAGGGATGTAGTGAAGTATGTATCCCAATCCTTCAAGGGAGAGGCACTGGCATGGTGGAAGTCTCTCATTCAAGCTGCTGGAAAGATCCCGCTCTACAATTTGTCATGGGATCAGTTCGTTGCTCTCATTAAGGAGAATTATTTCCCGCAACATGAGGTTGAAAGAATTGAATCAGATTTCTTATCGTTGGTGATGAAGAATTTAGATTGTCAAGCTTACCTCACCAATTTCAATACCCTGTCTAGGCTGGTTCCGTACCTCGTAACCCCGGAACCCAAAAGGATTGCTCGCTTCATTGGGGGTTTAGCCCCAGAAATCAAAGCCAGTGTTAAGGCGTCCAGACCTGCTACTTTTAGATCAGCAACTGATCTATCTCTGTCTCTTACCTTAGACGCGGTCAGGCTAAGATCGCTGAGGAATTTGGAAGAAGGCAAAAGAAAGCGTGAGGATGATAACTCACGAAGATCTGAAAAGAAGCATAAAGGTAGCACTGACTTCAGGAAGAAGTCTGGATCCAACAAGGGTAGCCAACAAGCTGAGGAAAAGCCAAAGTGCAAAACTTGCCAAAAACGCCACTTTGGAAAATGCAGGCTTGAGTCCAAGTCTAAGTCAGGATCACCTGCATGTGGGTTATGCGAGTCTAAAGAGCACAAGACTGTTGATTGCAGGAAGATTAAAGATGCCACATGCTACAACTGCAATGAGAAGGGGCATATTAAAACCAATTACCCTAAATATGCCAAGAAGCCTGAAGAGGCCAAGAAGACCAATGCAAGGGTCTTCCGGATGGATGCAAAGGAAGCTGTGCAGGACGACAATGTGATTACAGGTACCTTCCTCATAAATGATGTCTATGCAAGAGTACTTTTTGATTCAGGAGATGATAAGTCATTCGTAGATAATAAGTTTTGCAAATTGCTGAATTTACCTGTTAAAACCCTAAGTGTGAAATATGAGGTGGAATTAGCTGATGGTACCTTAGAAACCACCTCAACAGTGTTAGATGGATGTTTCATATCCATTAGGAACCACTCTTTTCCATTGTCCCTACTTCCTTTGAAGTTAGCCGGTTTTGACATAGTTATAGGCATGGATTGGTTATCTCGTAACCAAGCCCAGATAGTGTGCAATAAGAAGCAAGTAGTGATCAAGACTCTGTCTGGTGAGCCAATTACCATTCAGGGAGATACCCGGTATGGACTGCCTGAGCAAGTGTCTATGCTCAAGGCATCTAGATGTCTGAAGAAGGGTTGTGTCATTTATATGGCACAAGTAACTATTGATGAGCAGAAACCCAAGATTGAAGATATTCCAGTCATTTCTGAGTACCCTGAAGTTTTTTCTGAAGAACTACCTGGTTTACCCCCAGATAGGCAAGTAGAATTCAGAATTGACATCATCCCTGGAGCAGCACCTGTTGTGAGAGCGCCTTATAGGTTGGCACCAACAGAGATGAAGGAATTGAGGACACAACTAGATGAATTGCTAGCCAAAGGTTTCATTAGACCTAGTTTGTCTCCTTGGGGAGCGCCAATCCTATTTGTCAAGAAGAATGATGGATCGATGCGTCTGTGCATCGATTACCATGAGCTTAATAAGGTTACTATCAAGAATAGGTATCCTTTGCCCAGGATCGACGATCTGTTCGATCAATTGCAAGGGGCAAGCTACTTCTCTAAGATCGACTTGAGGTCAGGCTATCATCAACTGAAGGTTAAAGACGAAGATGTTCACAAGACTGCATTTAGGACTCGATATGGTCATTACGAGTTCTTAGTGATGCCTTTTGGGCTCACTAATGCACCTGCCGCATTCATGGATCTCATGAATCGCGTCTGCAAGCCTTACTTGGACAAATTTGTTATCGTCTTCATCGACGACATTCTCATTTACTCGAAAAGCCAAGTTGACCATGAGAAGCATCTCCGTTGCATTCTTAAGCTACTTCAACAAGAAAAGCTCTATGCCAAATTTTCAAAGTGTGAATTTTGGCTCCAAGAAGTCCAATTCCTTGGACATGTTGTTAGTGAGCGTGGTATCCAAGTGGATCCCGCTAAGATTGAAGCTGTTACAAATTGGCAAGAGCCCAAGACGCCTACTGAGATTCGCAGCTTTCTAAGACTGGCAGGATACTATAGGCGATTTATTTAAAACTTCTCAAGAATTGCAGCACCCCTAACTCTACTCACCCGCAAGAATAACAAGTTTGACTGGGGGCCTAAGCAGCAAGAATCTTTCGATATTTTGAAGCAGAAGTTGAGCAATGCTCCTGTATTGACATTGCCTGATGGAATTGATGAATTTGTAGTATATTGTGATGCATCACACACCGGTATGGGATGTGTGCTTATGCAGAAAGGCAAAGCCATTGCCTATGCTTCACGACAGTTAAAGGTGCACGAGAAGAATTACACCACCCATGACTTGGAATTGGGTGCTGTTGTATTTGCACTAAAACTATGGAGACATTATTTGTATGGAACTAAGTGTGTGATCTATTCTGATCACAAAAGCCTTCAACATTTGTTTAATCAGAAGGACTTAAACATGAGGCAGCGACGTTGGATGGAAACTTTGAATGATTATGATTGTGAAATAAGATACCATCCTGGCAAGGCAAATGTGGTTGCCGATGCCTTAAGTAGGAAGGAAAGAGTAAAACCTATAAGAATCAATGGCAAGAGCATTGAGATAAAGAATAGTTTGAATGAGAGATTATTAGCTGCACAGAAGGAAACTGTCTTGGAAGCTAACTACCCTGATGAAAAGCTAGGTGTAACTGAAGAACAGTTATCCTATGGCAAGGACGGAATCCTGAGGTTAAATGGACGAATTTGGGTTCTAGTTTATGGAAGACTTTGGGATGTTGTCCTCCAGGAAGCCCACAGTTCCAAGTATTCCGTCCATCCTGGAGCTGATAAGATGTATCAGGATCTAAAGGCAAACTATTGGTGGATAGGCTTGAAAAAGTCTATAGCTGCCTATGTAGCTAAATGTTTGACGTGCGCGCAAGTCAAAGCTGAACACCAAAAGCCGTCAGGTTTGCTACAACAACCTGAACTTCCCACATGGAAGTGGGAGATGGTGACAATGGATTTCATCACTAAGTTGCCAAAGATCAGGAAAGGAAATGATACTATATGGGTAATAGTAGATAGACTGACTAAGTCAGCACATTTCCTACCCATTAAGGAGACTTATAGCTCCGACATGTTAGCCCAATTGTACGTAGATAAGATTGTATCTCTGCATGGTGTACCAGTGTCAATAATCTCTGACAGAGATACCAGATACACATCACATTTTTGGAAAAGTTTCCAACAATCCTTGGGCACGCGCTTGAATTTTAGTACAGCTTTCCACCCTCAGACAGATGGGCAAAGTGAGTGTACAATCCAAACTTTGGAAGACATGATTCGTGCATGTGTGATTGACTTAGGTGGTAGTTGGGATAACCACCTGCCATTGATCGAGTTCTCCTATAACAATAGCTACCATACAAGCATTAAGGCCGCGCCTTATGAGGCATTATATGGTAGAAAATGTAGAACGCCTATTTATTGGGCAGAAGTAGGAGAAACTCAATTATCAGGACCTGACATAGTCTTTGAAACGACAGACAAGATTGTCCAGATTCGTGACCGCCTGAAAGCTGCCAGAGATAGGCAGAAAAGCTACGCAGACTTAAGGCGTAAACCTCTAAAGTTTGAAGTTGGTGATAAGGTTCTGCTTAAGGTATCACCCTGGAAGGGGGTGATGCGATTTGGTAAGAAAGGTAAGTTAAGCCCCAGATATATAGGACCATTCGAGATTATCAAATGTGTTGGGTCAGTGGCTTACAAGTTGAAATTACCTGAAGAGCTCAGTGGTATTCACAATGTATTCCACATCTGCAATCTGAAGAAATGTCTAGCAGATGAATCGCTAGTCATACCACATACAGATGTACATATAGATGAGAGCTTGAAATTTGTGGAAAAACCTTTGTCGATTGAGGATCGACGGGTTAAGAAGCTTCGGAGGAAGCATGTGCCAATTGTCAAGGTTAAATGGGATGCCCGTAGAGGTCCCGAATACACGTGGGAGGTAGAATCCACAATGAAAGAAAAATACCCTCATTTGTTTCAGTAAATCTCGAGGTCGAGATTTCTTTTAAGGGGGTGAGGATGTAAAACATCGTAAAATCATACCCAATAAAATAAAGACACTTGTCATGTAAGATAAGCGTGTCAGGAACCCGGAACAAGTAAAAGATGTATGGTAGGATTTAAAAGGGTCGACATGTTAATAAACACCTCTGAGCGACCAAATAATAAATCCCAAGACCTTAAATCGTTATCATAAACATCTGATGTATTTAACCGGTTACTCCTAAATTAAATAAATTCAGTTTATAAGGAATTGGATTTTTAAATAAATAATGTTACGATAAAGTATATGGCAAATCCTTTTCAAAAGAGTCCAAGCTCCTTAAAAGCATGCAACACAAGGATCCAAGGCAACATAAGTGCATGGCTAGGCATGTATGCCCTTTTAGAACTGACCTTATGGTCCCACTCTGTTGCAAAAGACCCAAGGTTCGAATTATGAAGGATTGCATGGTCAAAGCTTGAAAATCACAAAATTTTGTCTTCTGATGAAGGCTTACGGACCGCAAAGGGGTTACCTTACGGTCCGTAAGGCGGATACGGAACGCAAAGCCAAGGGCATACGGTCCACAAGATTGTAACTGGGCATCTTTGATCAAGGTTGGTTACGGACCGCAAGGCTTCCTCCTTACAATCCGTAAGACTGTCCCTGGCAGCAGAAATTGGACAGCTGCCTGTTCAGCCTGTTACACCGCCTTATATGAGTGGTATTCGAAAATCAGGGGCCCTATAACTGGTTTTTAGCATCATATGGACACCTGGGAACATCTTACAACAATTGTAGAATGATTTGGAGTGATCTTGATGCATCAAAGTTGCTATATAAGAGAACCTCTTGTTGTAACATTTGGTCTTTCATTTGCAACACACTTCAAGGACTTCTCTGGAGCTCCTCTGATCAGCAACAAGATTCCTTAGGCTATCTAATCATACTTAGGACCTTTGTAAGTGTCCTTAACCTTCTTTAATTCAGTTTAGCTTAAGTGAATATCTTAAAGTCAAACCATCGTAATTAAGGTTTGACTTCGAGATTAATCAATAATTGTTCAGTCAAATCTCGAATTAAAAGTACCTATAAGTTGGTACTTATGTGGGTAATAAACCCTTAAAAGGGTAATCTCTGATTCCCACTCTAACTAGGTCAATTGTCGGGTCAAACTTGATATTAAAAAGTCAACAGAAAGCTTAATATAAAATTAATGCAAAATTAGCATTGTAGAAACTATGCAACCTGTTTTATCATTAATATAACTTGGTAATTAATGTAAGAACATGTCTAAACATGTTCAACCCGACAATTTTCAGTTTAGGCTCGGTTTGGAACCGAAAGTCGCACAGTTTGACTTTTGCTTTGACTTTCGATTCTGACCCATTGTAGCATGTTTTAGAAATGCCTTAGTGCCCTATTAGGACCGGGTTTCATGTTAGTATAACCCTCTGTGATTATACAACTTGCTTCATTAGTTATCCGATTCACATGCATGTTTTCGTTAAATGCTTATATTTGACTATTATGCCCATATGACCCTAAAACGTGATTTTTGAAAATGTAAAAGAGTAGAAACCTTAGTTACTGAATTATAAACTTGCATCTAAAATTTGACATCAGTTTGAGGTCTAGATTAGGAGTTATGCTCATTAGCGTAATTAGAAAAGCTTTTTATTAATTACACGACGTAATTAGCGTATAGCCTATCTAAACCCAATTTTTGATACCAATCTTTTTACCCACTGATGTAAAACAATATTTTGGGATTTTTAAAGATTTTTATTTATTTTTAGGCTGAGCATAACTTGAGTTCTAAGCTTGATTCGGTAATTGCCGGTTTTGTTCTTTTGGGCTATAAAATGAGTTTTACAAATCATTTTGACCCCAAACCTTTTGCTACTAATTTTGTATGATAAATAAAATATTTTGAGCCTTCTGGAATAATAAAAATATCAGCTTTCCTTTGAAAAGCCAGAAATGGCTCCAAATCGCCATTTTAAGCGTTTTTAACGCATAGTATGTATTAAAACTATTTTAAACATATAAGGTTTGATGCATACTTATCATTTCAGTAAATATTTATATATTAACAGTAAGCAAAAGTTTTTAAACTCAGATTTCAGTTTTTACCTTTTCGTCTTAAGTGAAATTACCAAAATGCCCTTTCGGTGCATAGTATGGTTATAAATGATAAATTTCACACATAGGTTATACCCTACTGATATAACTTAGTAAATTAAGTATTTTTACTGATTACATCAGACCCAAAACTCAAATTAATATTTAAACTCTTTTATAACCCTTAAAATGACCAAAATGCCCTTACGGTGCATAAATTGAGTTTAAATTCATTTGGGGCATAATAGAAGATATCTTACTGATGTCACAACACATTTAAGGCATATTAACTTAGGAAACTTGTATATGACTCTTGTGGTTACTCATTACGCACTTTTCGCGTTCGGATCGGCTTATGTGACTAGTTTGCATATATTAGCCGAAACGGGTCAAACCATATCATTTTTGTCTCAAAATCCAGAATGTGTTTAAGTTCCCCATAATAAACAAGTGTCCAAGCTTTTCAGGTCAAAACCACATTCTAAACCGGTCTTCGCTTTATCATGCGTTTGAACCGTGTCTTCCTTTTTAAAACTAACCGGTCTAAGTCTAGGTTTACTTAAAGACCCGTTGGGATTCTAATAGGTTATTAAAACCTTCGTTCCAGATTAGGAGCCCAGTAAAAGCTGCGTGCACTTGCTGTAATTGATTTATACTTTACTCAGGTAAATACTCTTTACTTATTTTCCCTATACGGGCTTGGGATACGGTATTATAATAATACCGCTTGGTCGGGTATGTAGTCATTTAAATCGGATTGTGATTAATGTATTTACATAACTCGTTTTATTCTGTATTATTTGGTGTATGGCCTTTGGGGGTTAAATGACCATGTCCCGGATATCCTTGGCATCATTCAAAGAAATGGCCACGACCTAAGCACGGGGTGTAGGCGTACACCTGACAGTTGCATTATGTAAAAACTGGTAATCCACGTAAAGGAATCAACCTTGTGGGCATTATACCTGTGGCGTGTCAGTTAATCTTGTCCGGACCTAAAAACCGGCCCTAATGGACGACAGATAAGTAAAACTGTATACAAGATTATTTTTAAATAATTGTCCCAAGTTATAAAATATATTTTTTCCTAAGTGCATTCAAATAAATTTTCAAACTCTTTTCAAAATGAGTCAGTTAAGTTGTATTTACCAGTGTAAACTGACGTATTTTCCAAAAAGGTTAAGTGCAGGTACTATACGTAATAGGCTGGCTACTCCAGGCATCAATAATCAAGTCTCGCAAGCTCTAGATGTCAAAGTCTGCTGAACAGTTTTCCTTTTTATTTGATCCGCCTGTGGATCTGTTTCAACTGTTTGTGATACTTAATATTACAATTTTATTCGGTTGAAATAAATCTATCTTTTGCTTCCGCTGTGCATTTATATATTGTGTTGTTTGACTATGATGATATCAACTATGTCACGATACTCCCCACCGGGCCCACCGGTAATACGTGGAAATATCGGGGTGTGACAGATATCATTGAGCATGGTATCCTCCTCCATGCTCATGACGACTAGGTCGTCCATGTGGATCTTGACACTTTTGCTGATTTGATCACCAAAAGTGTCGTTCATCAATTTTTGATAGGTTGCGCCTGCGTTGCGCAACCCGAACGACATTTTTGTATAACAGTAATACCCGGTAGCTGTGCGGAATGTCGTTTTATCTTCGTCCTCGATTGCCATCTGTACCTGGTGATAGCCTTTGTAACAATCGAGGAAGCACTTCCATCGAAATGGTGCGAGGTTATCGACTTTCTCGTCGATCTCTGGAAGTGCGTAACAATCCTTGGGGCAAGCTTTATTGAGATCTTTATAGTCGACGCACATGCGCCAGCCCCCGGTTGGTTTTTCTACTATGACTGGGTTGGATAACCAAGTCTGATACTTGACTTCCCGCAGGATGCCTACGGAGAGCAGTTCTTTGACCTGCTCATGCATCGCCTCGTTCTTTGCGGATCCAAGGTGGCGTTGGCCTTAGATCACCGGCTTGATACCTGGCAAGGTGTTCAAGAAATGTTGCGCAACTTCGCGTGGCACCCCTATCATGTCTGTGGGTGTCCATGCGAAAATATCTTGGTTTCTGAAGAGGAGTTGCTTCAGGCGCGCCCTGATGCTGTGGGACAAGGCGTGGCCCAACGTGACCGTTTGCTCTGGGTATCTTGCGTTAAGAACCCATTTTTCTGGTTGGGTGTTGGGGGTAGGCCTTGCTATCTTGGTCGGACGCAGCTCGTCCGTGGACATAACTTCTCTGCGGGCGCATATTATCGCAACCCCCGTCTCGGTTGGGAAACCGATGGCAGAGTGGGGGACGGATGTAATCATGTTGAAATCGCCCTGGGACTCCCTCCCGAGAAGTACATCGTATTTGGAGGTGTGGGGTAAAACCATGAAGTTTACCTCCTCCGTTCGCGTGTGCCTTCCGTTGGTGAGGCGCACAGAAAAAGTGATTTGGCCCAGTGGGAATACGGTTTCCCCCGCAAATCCGGCCAAAGGGTAGTCTACCGGCTGCAACCGATACTTGTCTTCTTGATCAAACTGGTTGAAGCACTGCTCATATATGATGTCAGATGTACTGCCCGGGTCGATGAATAACCGCCCCGTGCAGTAATGAGCCAGGTATCCTGTGATTACGACAGCGCGCCTGTCGCGTGGTCCGCCTCAGACTTTTGGAAAGACAACTTGCTCGTCTTTCCAGTCATTGTCTGGCGTTCTTGTCGCTTTGCGCGGCTTTCCTCGTCCTCCATTGATCATGTGGGTTGAGGCCACATACATGGTCCTTTTACCCGTGGAGGTGCCCTCGTTGTGGGGGGTGATGCGCTTGGTTTGTTTTTGCGCGGCTGGCAACAAATGTTGCAGCTTCCCCTCTTTCAGGGCTCGCTCAATCTCCAGTCGGAGACTGATGCAGTTGTTTGTTGTGTGGCCTGAGTCCTTGTGATACTCACAGTAAAGTGTGAGGTCCTGATTCTTCTTGGACTTCATTGGTTGGGCCGGTCGCAGGAATTGCGCGTCCGTAAGGAGGACGTCGCTTGGCGACTGGTTGATCTCGATCCAGTTACGGTCCCGAGATTCCTTCTTCGATGCCCGGTTTTCACGTTGGGCATTGATTGTTGCCCTTGCATCGGGCTGGTGACCACGCGGAACATACGGTTTTGGATCACTGACGCGATTCCACGTGTCCCAGTTGCGCTTGTTGTTGCGCCTGGGGTCCTGGCGGGAGGACTGGACTTCCGCTTGGGGCTTTGCCTTTGTAACGTGCGGCTTGAGACATCGCTGAGTCTGGGCGTATGTCTTGACCGCGGCCATAACATCGTCCCATTTCTTTGGCAAGCCTTCCTTGCCTGAGATGGTCATAACCATTTCTTCATCCTTGACGGCTCGAATGAAATGGTTGCGTGCCATTTGGTCTGCAACACCGCCTATCTCCAGGCACTCTTTGTTGTAACGGATGACAAACGACTCGAGAGATTTGTTGTCTCCACGCCAGATGTTCATGACGTCCATAGAATCGCGTTCGTGACGTCGCTGCTGGCTGAAATGTGCGAGGAACTTTGCTTGCAAGTCCTCGAATGAGGCCAGTGATCCCACTGGCAAAGAATCGAACCAAGCCCTCGCCAGACCAGTGAGGGTCTGGGGAAAAAATGACACCAAGTGGGCTCTTCCCACCTGTCGTTGCATCCGGCGCCGGTAAAAATATTCATGTGGTCGTTCGGGTCGGATGAACCATTGTATTTCCCGATCGTTAATGGGAATTTAGTCGTGGTGACATCGGCGTGGGCAATCTCCCGGACGAACTTGGAGTTTTCGGCCGCAGATTTCGGCCTGTAGGGTTGGCTTTGGTGGCGCTTTGCAGCGCAGAGGTATGTAGCGCGAGGTTCGATGGGACGAACATAATTGCGTCCTCCCGGTCTGCTGCTAGTAGCGTGGGATTCCCCGCAGTATGTATGGTCGTCCGGATCGGTACGGCCATACCCTTCGTTGTGGGACTGCGGTCCCAGCCGGCTATGAATGCCGGAGCCGCGGTGGGTTGTGGATTGCCGCCTGTTTTCGTCCTGAGGGCGCAGACGGTTATGTATTGGGCCCCTAATGCGGGACCCGTATGAGGAATTATCCTCATTGATTGTGCGGACCTCGCAGTAAGAGGAACCGCAGTCTTCACGCATACTTCGGGAGGCTGGGTGTGTAGGGGTCCTGCCGTCGTATTGCAAAATACGACCCGTAGGTGTATGTGGTGCTGGGGTAGGCCCGATAGGTATTTGTGCTTCTGCGCAAACTCTGTTGTATGCTGCGGACAGCATAGCTTGTTGTTGGTCATACCAGGCATGGAGGTTCATGCCTGGAGGTATCACAGAAGCATACTGTGAAAGATCTTGTGCAAATGTAGGGGATGCACCCCCTTGTGTTGATGTGCCAATGTGGCCAGTATTTGGGGCTGGAACGGTGGTCCCTGCAGGCCCTGGGTTTGCGGGGTTTAGGCTATCCCCGGCAGTGTTGTTTAGACAATCAGACATGATCTTGGGAAAAAATGAATGTGGAAAAAAGTGCTAAGAGTAGCGGTGGGCGCCAATGATGAAACAATGGTTTACCAAGGGGTTAACTCACTGGTCTCGTCAAGTAGGGTTAATCCCTTCTTTCCGAGGATCGCTGGCTGGATCGTCTGCTGGTTGATCTCCTGTACAAGGAAACAAACCGTGACTCGTAACAAGGAGGATGGGGTGGGGGTGCTCCTTGTTACCACTCTCCGGCGTGAGAATCAGTAATTTGCTTGGGAAGCAAAGTGTGATAGTAGTAGTAGTGAGAGAGCTGTGAAGAGATACCTCAAACCTGGTTCGGGGTAGGTATTTATAGCCGAGGAGTGAAGGAGGGTAGTTAAGTGGCTAGTCTGACATCGCACAGCCTCCTGCAGGTATGTCAGGCCTATCGGTTACAGTGGTGATGCCACGTCCTGCTGTGGTGTCAGTCTGTCGCTTACATGTGGGCTGCCACTTTCACTGTGGTGTCAGTCCCACTTGCCTTGTAGGCAGGATGCGGTGCCGGGCCGCATCGCTGCTTGCGGTAGCTGATGTTGTTCCCGCGTTCTTGTTCTGGCCAAACGTATACGGGATGCGGTGCCATGCCGCATCGCCGCTTGGTGAGTGTTACTGTTGTCCAGATCCCTTGTCGTGATGAAAATGTTCATAGGATGCGGTGCCAGGCCGCATCGCTATGTATACACCCATTTTCATACATAAGGTATGTATTCCCATCTCTTGACCGATTGGGTTCGACTGCTGTGTTCGCGCGTGCCCGCACGGACACAGATAAGTTCTTGCTGGTGGGGGTTTTTGATAAGGGTAATGGTCGCTCGCGGTCATGCTGGCGCGAGATCTGGGACCATATCCCTTCAGAGTGGGAGGTCAAGTGTTAGAAGCTCGGTAACATCGCTTCTCAATAAAAAAGATGAGACTTTAGAAAAAAGGTAGCTTGAATACCAAGGAAATAGTTTAGCTTGCCAAAGTGTTTACAAATAGACCAAGAATGACATTGATTCAAATCTATCACAAAAAGCTAAAGAGCTCACAATAGTTTAACTTGCTAAAGTGTTCACAATAAATCTAGGGAAAATTACCAAAATGTCTGTTGACCAAGTGCATTTGTAAATATGTCACCTTCCTGTGTCTTTGGAAGGTCCTCACAGACTCGGAAGCGTCCGTCTATCATGTTGATGCGTCAATGTCCTATAAGCTGACACGTGTCCGACATGTTCAAGCGTCTCTTGATTAATGTTGATGCGTCGGTGACGCAATGATTCCACGGCTTGCGTCCCTGTTTCATATCGTTTTTAAAGCGGCTGACGATGTATTTGGCTGACGCACCAGAATGGTCCGGCTGACTTACCGCAATGGTCCGGCTGACGCTTTCCCAAGCGTCCCGCTGACGCATCGTACCGGACCATTCCGACGC
Source organism: Helianthus tuberosus (assembly GCA_030545235.1). Classification (NCBI taxonomy): domain Eukaryota; kingdom Viridiplantae; phylum Streptophyta; class Magnoliopsida; order Asterales; family Asteraceae; genus Helianthus; species Helianthus tuberosus. The sequence goes on along the minus strand of CM060443.1, from coordinate 189,711,831 downwards.
TTTAAATTGACTGGCCGACGCTTTAAAAAGGACAGGCAGATGCTTTAGCTTAGGCCGACGCTTTAAAAATTTCTGGCGGACGCTTTAGAAAGTCTGAACGTGTTCAATTTTTAAGGGACCAATTTTTAAATTTTTTGAAGTTCAATTTATTGTTTGTTAAACGGTTTGGTTTTGACATATTTATGATCTCCCCATTTAATTATTAACATATAACAATTTATTGTTAAACCGTTTCAAGATTTCTTCGCCTATATATACCACCAGTTCTTCATAAAATCCTCATTTTGCATTGAACATCTCCTGAAAATTTCCTTTACCCCCGTAGATTTCACACCTTCCAAATATGATCAGACCCCCTGAAATTGATTTGTGTGAAGTTGCTTTAATTGAAGATGATGTTTTCTTGAGCTTTAGAGTTGTCGTTTTTTGTAATCGACAATACTTGTCTGATGGCACGGGTGTCAGCCGATTTCCTCGTCCTCTACATCTGATCACTACAAAGTGTTCAAGAGCTCATCTACAAAGAACACGTGATGCATCAAACGGGTTGTTCCACACATGACGGTGAAGAAACTGCGAACAACCCGTCCCATATTACTTCCGCTAAAGTGTAAACAACCATTTCAAGACACATCGTTTATCTTTGGTCGGTGTTTTGATGCGAATTCCGGAAGCAGAAATAAATTCATTCTTAATTTAATATTTCCGTCCGTATCTTCTACCCAGAAGGATTTAGCAGTTTGACGAAGTTATTTGAAGCCTATTTAATTCAGTTGGAAATAGCAGTTCGGCGTAGTTTATGTTTGTTTGTAACACTTGATTTCAAACACGTCTTGTAATAAATATCTGTTTTTAGGTTATATTTTTTTTGTTTTTTCATTTTTTTAATGTAATGTTTAGGTTTTATGTTAATATAAAAATGGTTTTGTATATAAACGTAGAAAAGTAAAATTATTTTGTTGTTTAACCGATCTGACTGTTTGGCAAAATCCCAACATTAGTAAACCAACAAATAGATCTCGTACAACTTTATTTATTATTTTTATAACATAAATAATTTTCTTATATAATTATTTTATTTTAGGGAATTGTTTTATAAATTATAGACAAAATTCTGACCATCTCCATTAATTAAATTAACATTGAAAAACGGGAACGGTCTGGCTGACGCAATCGAGAAGTTCCGTTGACGCAATAGAGAAGGCCCATCGACGCTTTAAAAAGGGACTGTTGACGCTTTAAATAGTATGAACGGACGCTTTAGCTTTGGCCAACGCTTTAAAAAGGTCTGGCGGACGCTTAAGCATTGGCCGACGCTTTAAAAAGTGTGAACATGTGCAATTTTTAAATTTTTTGAAGTTCAACGCTGTTTATATACATACAATCTTTTGTTCACCATATCCTCTAACCTCCTGAAATTTTTTTTTTTGAAGTTCAAACGTTGTTTATATACATACAATCTTTTGTTCACCATTAGTGTTCACAGTTCACAGCTTCAAAAAATGGGTAGACCCCCTGAAAATATTTTTTCAAATTCAACAAACGGGTTTAAGAAGTCAACTACAACGGACACAGATTTCATGGGATGTGATCGGATATCCCCTTCCACGTGCTCTGCGGGGTCGATCGGGTTCAAGAACTCATCTACAACGGACACGTGAAGGGTCTAACGGGTTGTTCACCAATGTGTTAGCCAGGTCTCCAAATATCACTGAAGCCGGGGAACCGTTGAAGAAAATGTGAAAACCCGTTACATATCACCTAGGCCAATATAAAAGTGGGTTGATGGAACTTACCAGTTCACGACTCATCTTTATCATTGTTAGGTGTTTTGATGCAAATTTCGGATTCAGAATCCGGATCTCCTACCCAGTTGGAAGTAGCGGTTTGGTGTATTCTAGTTCAAATGATTATGTTTGTATTTTTTGTGTTATGTTTTTTATGTACTTTGTATTGAATCATAATAAAGTTATAAAGTTTACTGATTTATGTTTGAATTGTAGTTCAATTGCAGTAAAATTCAATAAAAAAAATTATATAATAATGAACTCAACGCCGTTTTAACAGCCATTTAAAATAATATATTCATTTAAAGTTACATTAAATATTCATTTAACCACCCATATTAACTAACTAAATACATTTTGTGTTCAAAGTTTCCAACAAACAGACGCGATTCAGTTTTGTGTTTAACCGATCTTACTGTTTGGTAAAATCAACAAATAAACCAACAAATAGATTTCGTACAACTTTATTTATTATTTTTATAGCATAAATATCCAAACAGAATATTAAATTAAAATAAAAAATAATCAGCGATAATCGTCTATAGAACGGGTTGTTTGCAGTCTCTTCGACGATGATGCAACTTCGTTATCAGCCAGCCACATTATAGCCACCCCTCTTACGAGACCTGACTAACACATTGGGACGTCAACCACCCTGAAGGGGTGGAATCGTCAAGCGTGCTGTAGAAGGCCCCTTAGCAGCAGCGGAGTGAATATAAAACTGAGAAAAACATCATGTAGACACAAACTCGCAGATAATTGTTCCATAATACATTTTTCTAATATTTGACAATCTCAACCGGAAACAGATTTTTTAAATAACATGGTTGGCATAAGTTGCTATGATTTATTTATTTTTAGAGTAGTATTTATAGGCCGATAAGTATTAAAATATTGTCAAAAATAATTTTCTTATATAATAATTATTTTAGGGAATTGTTTTATAAATTAAAGACAAAATTCTGACCATCTCCATTAATTAATAATGAAAAACGGGAACGGTCTGGCTGATGCAATAGAGAAGGCACGCCGACGCAAAAGGAAGTCCCGCTGACGCAGAAGGAAAGTACCGCCGCAACCGGAAGTCCCGCCGACGAAAAAGGGAAGTCCCACCGACGCAGAAGGGAAGTCCCGCCGACGCAAAAGGCGTAAACGTACCGTACGGACTGACGCAACCTGATGGACGCTTTAAAATCGGACGAAGGACGGATAAATCACATGTGGACGCTTTAGATTGTATACGTATTTCATAAACATTTGACTCTTTTAAATAGGCAGTATTGGGACCCCGAAAGTATTACTAGTAAGAAAATTAACAAAAGACATCACGTGTGATTTTACTCTCAATTATGGGTTTTAGATTTGTTGTATCTCTTGGTGGAAACTGGAAAGTTATTAATAACAACATGGAATATGTTATTGGTTGTCAATCAGTAAGACGTCTTTTAGAAATCCCGAACAGTAATATTTCGTATACTGAATTTGTAAGATATCTTTTTGAGATTTTTGGTGTTCAAAATATCACACGTTTATCATACAAAATGTCATCTTTTACTGATCCCATTGATTTAACTAATGATTATGATCTTTCCTTTTTTTTCCAGCTTATTGAAAAAAATCCCTATGAGCTTTTTAAATTATATGTAGTTCAAGAAATTGGTGTTAGTTCGTCTTCTGGAAGTCAACGCACTAATTTCAAATGCCCCGATTTAAACGATAATGTTTTTGAAACTAATGAGTTTAATGATTGTGATAAAGGTAATTTTGATACTGAAAAGCAATCACCTGTTTCTTTTAATGTTATAGAAAAAGTTGGGTCACATTGTCGGTTAAAAGAAGGGTATCTTTTTAGAAACAAAGAAGAGATGAAAATCGAACTAGGAAGATTATGTCTTGAAGAATGTTTCGAATATAAAGTAATAAGGTCATCAAAAACAAGTTATGTCGCATCATGTGTAAATGACGACTGCGAGTGGCTTTTTAGAGCTTGTAGTCGTCAATCTAGTGATGTATTTTATATAAAATATTTTAACAATAAACATACATGTTCTAAGACGCAGACGCATCCACGTCTGCGTCAAGCAAACCCGAGTATTGTTGGAAGTTACGTAAAAGAACAATTGAAGGAAGACGGTCGCGTTTACCGAGCTACTGATATCGTTAAAGATTTTAGACAAAATTTTCAAGTGAATTTATCTTACATGCAAGCTTGGCCGGGTAAATGTAACGTGTTACAAAATCTGCAAGGAACACTGGAAAATTATTTTGCCGAACTTCCATCATATTGTCACAATTTTAAGAAGGCAAATCCAGGAACAGTGACACATATATTGACAGACAGCGAGAGTCGTTTTGAAATGTTATTTGTCGCCATTGGTGCTACGGTAATTTTGGTCCTAAATGTACATAAAAATTTTTTTGATATAATTTTTGCTAGATATTTATATTTTTTTTATCTTTCAGGTTCGGACTTTTATTAACAACTTAAGACCTGTTGTTATCATAGACGCGGCTCATTTGAAAGGGGAGTTTAAAGGCACAATGTTTTTGGCAGTTGCGATGGATGGAAACAATCAGATTTTGCCTATCGGCTACGACATTGGTAAATCTGAGGACGGGCAGTCCTGGACCTGGTTCTTGTCTAAATTAAGAGAGTGTATCGGTGTTTATCCGGAGTTGGCCATCATATCTGATCGTGCAAACTCCATTCACTTAGCCGTACGTGATGTTTTTTCAGAAGCCTTTCACGGCCTGTGTTGCCGGCATTTGATGGTCAATCTTCGTTTACCGTCCAACAAGAAAAAGGAACACGAGAGCCTCTGGTGGAAGACTTGTAAATCCTATAGGATGTCCGATTTCGAAGAATCGTTCGACGCGCTTTGTGCAGCTGTACCGAGAATTCGACAGACTCTTATAAGCATTGGTTTTCATAAATGGTCTAGAGCACACTGTACTGGCAAAAGATATCATTATATGACATCTAACAGTGCGGAGTCTATGAATGCTCTATCTAGACACCAGAGGAAAATGCCAATAACCCAACTGGTCGAATTTTTTCGTCACTCTGTACAAGGTTGGTTTTATGATCACCGAAATCAGGGTATCAATGGTAAGCAATTGCTTACAGAATGGGCTGAGAAAAAAAATAGAAAAAAAGATATGCAAGTCTCGGACATGGACGGTTGATGGCATTGGAAAAAATACTTTTGACGTTGAAGACGGGAAAAAAAGGGGCCTTGTCGACTTCTCGAACCAAACATGCAGTTGTCGGGTGTGGCAGGTATCTGGGTTTCCGTGTGGCCATGTGATTGTCGTTTCCAGATTTCTAGGTGAAACGAGTTGCAGTCAATATGCGTTTTCTTGTTATAGCAATGAAGTTTACAAGAGAACATATGAGCAAGCGGTATATCCTCTGCCGCATAAATCTGAATGGGAAGTACCTGATGACCTTATTAATCTTCTGCCACCACGCATTACTAAACGTCAAGCGGGTCGTCCAAAGGAAGGGAAAAGAATCTTATCAATCGGAGAGGAACCCACTCATTTATATTGTAGTAGGTGTAAAACGTACGACCATCATCGTGATAGTTGCACACTCCCCATGCCTTCCCAGAATTCTTCGCCTCGAGGTTCAAAGAAAAATCGTCGTCTACCAATCCTGAGGTTGTTCAAGTTGAACCAGAAGAGTTTCAGGAATATGTATTTCAAAATACCTATCCGTCATATAATCTTGGTGATTTTTAATGTGTATTTAATACATTAAATTATTTATTAATTAATTTACTACAAACCATTCACATTCACACACACACACACACACACACACATATATATATATATGCATGCATAGAACCATTCAACTTTGTTCATATCAAACAAAGCCTTTCAAGTGTTGAATACCAAAACGAATTCATTCAAGAAAAATGTCTACCTCATCCGAAAATTGGTCCAAAGAAGAAGACGTAGAATTGGCGACGTCTTACGCCGAAGTGGCTGATTTAGCTTTATATGCTAGCGTCGGCCAGACTATTCCGATGCGTCGGCCTGACTCGATAATTATTTACTTTTTTTTTAGTTTTTCCAATTTTAAAGTTAATCTTTAATTTTCCATTCCACTATCTAAATTATTATTTTTATTTATTTATATGAATTTCAGTTAATTCTTAGGTTTGGAGAATGTAAGTTGCTTTTAATGGTAATTCATAAAACATAACAACTCTAAATTAAAGAACACCAAATACAATAAAAATTACACATCATACAACTAAATTTTATTATACAAGTAAAATTACACATCATATCACTAAAAATTACACATCATACCACTAAATTTTATTACACATCAAATAGCCCCCTCTGTAAGTGACTTCTTCAGGAGGTGGAAGACCATACCGATAACACGGTGTGATTCTATGTGTTCTTTGAAGATGAGTTCTTCCCATTTCTGAGAAGTTCACTAACATTTTTTCATCAACACCGGTTTTCATGTGTCCTTTGAAGATGAGTTCTTCCCTGCTATCGGTTTTCATCAACAAGACGCCTCCGAAGCCTGACAAATTCCCAAGCGTCCGCTGACTCATTAATTTAGTTTTTTACCTTTTTTTGAATTTTTTATGTTAAACTTTGAAAAAATATGTTGCCAGGCGTCCGTCTGACGCAAGACGCCTCCGAAGCCTGACAAATTCCCAAGCGTCCGCTGACTCATTAATTTAGTTTTTTACCTTTTTTTTGAATTTTTTATGTTAAACTTAATTGAAAGTAAAACATCAAAAAAATGATGGCGGCGGGACTCGAACCACCGTGCCTACCGGGTCTAACCCAACACTAACACACGCATCAATTATATTATTTATTTTTGTTAACATTTGCTAAACATATCGGCCAGTATACAGTTGATCAGCCATAAATCTTCTATATCTCATACAAGCATCTTGAATGTTTCCTTCTACCAATTTCAGTGAACGGTTTTCAACCAGATTTTGTAGTAATATACATACAATAACCCCAGAATTTCGCCAAACGTGACGAACACACGTAGGCCATACAACATCCCCAGCATATTCTAAGGCGTCAGCCTCGCTGAGTCCAATTTTTTCCCAGTAACCTATACGTTCTAGAAACCATAGGAATGCCGACTCGAATTCAATAAGAGTTTGGTATATTCTCTGGTGGACGCAAAACGAATCACCACAATTAATTGCATCGCAATTGTTTGTATAATAAACAGTAATTAGACCATAACATATATTCGTATTACCGATAAGGACTTCTTTCTCCTCATTTGGTTGTGGTGCATTGTGTTTGCCATATGTATATTCTAATTTATTTTGGGTTTCTTTCTTAACTTTTTGTTCATGGAAAGGTAATGAACAATCTTTGCTTTGTGTGGTTGGTTGTTGTTGGCTTAACTTGACGGTTGTTACACGCGTCTCCACCAAACCAACACTACTAAGGGTTAGTCGATAGTTGTATAGATAATGGTAGTGGCTGTGATGAGTATCAAATTTATACAGACCATTGATGAAGATGGTGTGGCAAAGGTGGTGGATGGTAGGTATAGACCTACAACCCACCTTGCAGCAAGGTTTTTTTTTTTTTTTGGGAACTCTAAGCCTTAGAAAGGTCGTTTTCATTGTGTCTATTTGATGTTGAATGTTTTTCTTTAACTGGTGGCATTACCACCGGATGAAAATGTGTAGAAAGAGAAACATATTGCTAAGGCCACTGGGGGTGGCAGCGTTGAAGTTCCGTGATGGGCATTTCAACGCGTGGAAAACAGGAAGATACCACCGCCACCATCAATTTATAACGCGTGATAAATGCCAATTTCTTTAACTCGTGATTTTTTCAACGCGTGATGATAAGATTTTGTGAGAGGAATTGATGGTTGGGGGGAAATTGTTGGGTGTGGTGGTGAGTGATGACCATTGCCACTAAAAAAGGTTGTGAGTGATGGAAAAATGGTTGCTGACATGGCTGAACATGATTGGATGTTTGTGAGTGATGGAATTTCATCACTAGTGACCACCCCCACTCCCCTAAGGGGGTGGGCTGCTCCACTTTCCATCACTCACCACACCCAATCATGTTCCGCCACGTCATCGAACTTGTTTCCATCACTAGTGATGGATTTTAGTGGGGGTGCCCATCACTCACCACACCCATGATATCATGTGAAGGATTAGGAAGCAGGGAGTGTTTGGGAAGAAATCTTAACGTGTTGTCACCACCATGAGTTATCACCACCATGCATGGTCACCATGAGTGGCGGCGGTGTTCCACTCACAACGTGCCATCACTGAGCGACCCGACCCCCCCCTAATGGCATTACCATTGGTGGTGGCGGTGATGGTGTTGCAGTCTACATTAGTACTCTACAAAGTGGGAGTAATTTTATTGTAATAAACAAGAGAGGTAGGCATAAGAACTATGCACCAGATGAGTCACATATGGATTTAGGCTAACACCAGCACCTTTGTCGGCTTCGATCATGCCGAACCCCAAGTGGATGAAAATGAAGGCTTGCTAATGTTGATAGGATTTGATTTTACACCTAAGACCTTTCTGCAATATCCTCTAGAAGTCCTTAACCCTAATCCTGCGTCTCCACGCAGTCCTATCTTGGACCATGTCCTTAGAAAGATGCAACTCTAGTAAATCATGCCTAATCTGCTCATCCCATGTCAGTTTGGGTCTGCCTCTTCCTCCCCTCCCCTCCACAGTAAGAGTTTCCACTACTCTAACTGGTGTCGTCGTTTGTCTCCGCTTCACATGCCCAAACCATCTCAATCTCCCCTCCTTAATCTTATCTGATACACTAGCCACTCCTAATCTTTTCCTAAAAACTTCATTTCTTATACGATCTAACCTCGTGTGACCACACATCCACCTCAGCATACTCATCTCTGCTACCTCCATCTTGCACGCTTGTGTCTTCTTGATAGCCCAACAGTCTGTTCCATATAGCATAGCGGGCCTAACTGCTACCCTGTAAAATTTTCCCTTTAGTTTAGTTGGGAACCTCCTATCGCACAATACCCCACTGGCTGCCCTCCATCTACACCAGCCAGCCTGTATGCGATGGGTTACATCACTATCTATGTCACCATCTCTTTGTACAAACGACCCCAAATATTTAAATTTAGTTGCCTGTGGGACCAATTGATCCTCAATGGTGATTTAGGTGTCATCATCATCGGCTACGCCACTGAAGTCACATTGTATATACTCAGTCTTAAATCGACTAATCTTTAGGCCCTTGCCCTCTAAAGCTACTCGCCACTCCTCTACCCTCGCGTTGAGGCATTGTTTAGTCTCTGTAATCAATACAATATCGTCTGCAAAAAGCATGAACCATGAAACTGTCTCCTGAATCAACTTGGACAACTCATCCAAGACAACCGCAAAAAGAAAAGGGCTCAACGCAGACCCTTGGTGGAGTCCTACCTCCAAAGGAAAAAAGTTTGTATCCCCTACAGGCACGCAAACACTAGTTTCCGTTCTATGGTATGTATCCTTAATTATGTCTATATACTTCCCAGGTAGCCCTTGACCCTCCAAACTATCCCAAATCAGTTGCCATGGGACAGTGTCATATAACTTTTCAAGATCGATAAGCACCATATGTAAATCTTGCTTCTGCACTCTATACTTTTCCATCAATCTCCTTTGGATATGTATCGCTTCTGTAGTTGACCTCCCTTTCATGAATCCAAATTGGTTTATTGAAACCTGAGTTTCTTTTCTAATTCTAGTTTCAGTTACCCTCTCCCAGAGCTTCATAATGTGACATAGCAGTTTGACTCCTCTGTAGTACCCACAACATTGAGCGTCTCCTTTATTCTTGTATAAAGGCACAACGACACTACTCCTCCACTGATCTAGCATTTTTCTAGTCTTGAAAATACGGTTGAACAAAAGTGTTAACCATCGGACTCCTTCTTCCCCCAAACACTTCCACACCTCAATCAGTATGTTGTCCAAACCCACAACCTTGCCTCTTCCCATCTTCCTAAGTGTCATCCTCACCTCTTCATGTGTGATCCTCCTGCAGTAGCAATTATTCTGTTGTCGCCTTTGAGTCCTGGGATTGCTGCTATCTTGTTGGTATGCCCTACCGTCGTTGAAAAGATTATGGAAGTAGATTTGCCATCTTAACATAATGTCATGTGCCTTGACTAAAACACGTCCATTCTCTCCTTTGATAAACTTTACTACTCATAGATCTTCTCTTCTTCGCTCCCTAGCTTTGAAAATCTTGAACATATCATGCTCCTCCTCTTTTGTTTCCAAACGTTCATACATTTGAATAGGGTATTATTATTTATTGGTTTAATTATAGGCAAGACTAGGATTTTTTGTGCCAACCATTGAATCTGTGGCTGAATCATTAAATGTTGATAAATAAGATTTTAGGATTTCACTTGCTAGAGATGTAAATGGTAATTTTTTTTGATGATTTTAAAAGAACTTATAAAGTTAAAAAAGTAGGTGTTTGCGTGCTTTCGAGGCACCAAGAACCCACCATGAGTGCTTATATATGAAGTTGTCAAGACTTGACAGTAATAATGTACGGTTGGCCTAGCAGGCTATGGTAGGCATTCATTCGGACTCCTAGGATCACTTTGATACATATTTTTAAATTGCAAGAGGAAAAATAACTTTCCTTATTTTAAAGTAAAATTATTATCAAATTCTTACATCTGTCTCTCTAAGTAAAGTGATTTGAGCATAAACTTCATTCTTGTCTTGTTCAGCCTACATAGCCAAAAGAATCAAACATTCTACATACCATTTATAACCTCAATTGATATAAAAAAAACAAATGTTTCAAAAGTAAAAAATTACATACCATTAAACAATCTGTTTAAAGAGTAATTTGGTAATTACTTGGGCAATCTCAAAGCCACGACTCCCTCCCAAGAGCATATACTTAGCTAGAACACATACTTTCTCAAATGAAACTTCTAAGCATGCCCATGAGGTGCATCATCAAACCAAATACATTAAGAGGTCTTAATATTTTCCCACTAGGAGTATTGATATATACAAGAATCATGGATTGCTGCTAATGAATTGGCGCATTGAAGTAAGTTTTCCCCCTACATTATCATGTGGTCAAATAAGGTCAACTCAACAATACCATATCTGAGCTAAGAAAGTCAAAATTCGTCTTTTTTTTTTTCATGGAACTAACCATAAGTATAAAGAGTTTACATCTAGGATCCATTGCTCCACTTGTCCACCATTCTTTTTTGTTTGTAGGATATGTATCACCTTCTCTGTTCGTGTTATTCAATTTCATTTTGTTATTTTTGAAAAGGTTCTCATGATATAATAATCTCAACGCCTCTTTGTTACATGATAGAATACCTTTTTATAGAACATTCTATATTGGTTGCATTAGTCATCAGAAGATGTAACTTGAGGTCATATCATTAAAAATCCTAACCAAATTCTTATGGGTAGCAATGGAATAAACCATCTTGAAGTAGTTCTTTGTTGGCATATCAAAATAATGCCTAACATAAAAAAATACGAAATACATTAAACGATTATTGGAATCGGCTTTAATAATCTATTATCTGATTTTAGGCAAAAATAAAGACACGTGACTACTTTACTACTATAAAAATCTATTATCTCATCTTGGGCAAAAATAAAGACATGTGACTACTTCACTACTATAGTTATTGTTCAAACATTCACTTATTTACAAAGTTTTTTGAAATGTTTACCTTCATATTTCTAGTTTCAGATGCCATACAATTGAACACCTGTGGAAGAACTACCCATGATCTCAAAAAGGTATCAATATTCAAGATTTGAGAGTCAGCACCCAAATGGTTAGGCAACTTTCATAAAGGGATTTATTCACCGACGAGTATGTTGAACAGAGCATAACACGACCCACAACATGAGTTAAGGCTATATCAAACAAATTGCAAGTTTATACTACAAATAAAGAAAAAGAAAAGCACTAACAATAATAGAAAACCTAACAACTTACATGGAAATTTGAGTTTAGAAGGGTGAAAGTTAAGGGAATCCCCGATGCTCATGACTTCAAATTCACCAAATTGCAATCCCAAAAACCCCTAATTTTGACGACTTGTGTGTAGAAAAGATTAAAACAGATGATGATACAAAAAAATATTATGTAATCGAAGTTACCTTACCTGATGCAAAAGACAAAATCTTTTTTGTTCAGTTAACCCAATCTCTTCAAAGATGTGGCATAGGCGTTTTATCGAACACCTGAAGTGCACTACAAATATAGTAATTTTAAACCTCAAATCTTTCGATTATTACGTGAGGCAATCAAATAATCAATAAATTGAAAAAAAAAACTAGGGTCTGAGTATGCAAACCTTGTGATTTTCCGCAAAATTGGTCTTCCGTGATTAAAGTTCTGTTGCTACTGACCTAAATTGACGAGAAGTTGAGATCGAATTTGTTGTTCCGATAGTGAAGTGATGCTTCCAACAGATCAAATATGTGTTTAGGGTGAAGAAGGATGGATTTGTTAATGAGGAGAAAGCAAAATTGCAGTCTTAGTGATGGTGGTGCAGTCGCCGTCCTTAGCCTCTCGATTGCACCTCAAATTCTCGTATCAAGTGAATTGCGGATTTTCTTCTCTTTTCTTTGGGAATGTAAAGATGAATTACAGATTGGAGAGGTTTTTGGGGGCTGGGGTGGTTAAAGAACATGAGGGAATTAGATATAAGAAGAAAACATAAACACCACATAATTATAGGGGAGAGTATAACCTCTGTAAAACGGCTGCTTGTAGAAGAAAAATATGAATTTAAATGATCAGGATCTAAAGTTGAAGATTTTAAAATCATCCCAAAAAACAACAGTTGAGATTAATGGGAACATAAGAATATATAATAAAAAGTTTTTTTGTTGGCCGTTAAAAAACATAGGAGCAAACAACTACAAGCAAGATAGGGACATAATTACAAGAAAGCGAAATTACACCGGTTCTTCCATCGAATCCTATTTTGTTTCTACCCATTTTAATCTATTAAAATCAAAGATTTTGACCATATTTGCTAGCTTGTTAGACAATGCGTAATGAGCATTATAGGAGCGTCATAATGTCCTCAACACCGTCTCCCTGGGCGTTACAGAGTCATGAAGAGGGATGATCGTTTCTAGTATAACGCCAAGTGAGGAGAAAAATTGGAAAGTAATGATTGGAAGGGCATTAAGGAGCGTCATGATTTAAAGGGCATTAAGGCCCCTTAATGCCCTTTTATTCATTACTTTCCATGTTTTTCATCCTCATTGGGGCATTATTCTAGAAATGCTTCTCACTCTTCATGCCTTTATAATGTCCATGTGGAGGTGTGAGGACATTATCAAACTCTTTCACCCCTCCTCTCCTATAATGCACGTTACGCATGACCTTACACATGGCCTTAGATAAAACCACCTTATTCATAGCTCGCCAAATACATTAACATGATAATCCTTTGAATCATCTCATTGCCAACCAAACCATTCCCAGGCATCAAGCTCAAGTGGTAGGAGGACTTGAGTTCTTCTTTGAAGGCTCAAGTTCAATTCTCATTTGGTGCAAAAAAAGAGTGAGGCACTGGTGGGCAGTGATAGGAGACTCAAGAAAACCTAGGTTCGATCTTTGAGCCAAACGGGTTTTACTGGTCGGCAGTGACAGGAGACCCAGGGAAACCTGGGTTCGATCCTTGAGCCAAGCGGGTGGGTTACCGGGTTTTCCCCCGAATTGATGGTGGACCACCCGGGTTACTCTCAGAGTACTCCGTTTGTCCGGTGGGTACCCCAAAAGTACTCGGAATTGATTTGTTGGCCGTTAAAAAGAAAACCCAGAACTAATGGAAACAAAATTCTTAGGTTAATTTCTCAAGGACTTGGATCTTGTTCCATTGTTGATACAAGGAACCTTTAATTCCCATACTCCAAAGTTATTATAAGATTTACGTAATTTGAAACATTCATGTCCGCCTTTTTAATTTTTAGTTAATTTGTTCAAATTACAATACATGCATTTTTTAAAGTATCAGATTTTAATATAACCTTTAATTCCCAACCATTTGTTCCCTTCCATATTTAGTTTTTCTACAATAATCAAACTTTAGGCTTCTACAAAATGTTTAAACAATCATTTTATATGTAAAAACTTATATTTAACCCTTTTTTTTACATTGATTTATTATAATAATAATAACACAAATAATTTAAATAATAGTAAATTATAATATATTGTTTTAATTCATGTTGTTGTTGTTATTATTATTATTATTATTATTATTATTATTATTATTATCAGCAATGTAATAACACCATCAAATAATAATTTTCTCTCTACGACATGGGCGACAGAAGACCTCCAGGAGGAAGATCAACCGACCAAAATCTCGACAAGAGATCCGACGATTGTATCAAGTATTTCATCACCAACCTTCCGGATGGTTGCAGCGGGGGAGATTTAGAAAGATTAATCAAGGATTTTGGAGACGTTCAAAAGGTTTACATTGCTAGGAAGAGAGACAAGACGGGTCGACGTTTTGGTTTCATTACTATTAAGATCCACAGAAACAAGGATGATTTCCATGATCATATGCAGAATCTGTGGATTGGATCCTATAAACTCCGGGCCAACGTGGCGAGGTTTACAGAATCTAATGAAGAAGAAGGGGGATACGCTAATAAAGAAAAAAATTTTCCATCAAAGAAGGTGGATACTGTTCCATTGTCCCCTAAACCGGCGTTGAATCATCTTTATCATAACAATTCGGGAAGTAGCTCTTTCAAAGAGATGCTAACCGGGGTTAGGGACGATTATAAAGAAGAGGTAGTGGTGGTTGTTCCTGATGTTGTTAATGAATTTAGCGACCAACATGGGAGGGCACTTATAGTGACGGCGTTTGACGTTGAAGGGCTAAAGAAGATACCAACGATTTTGAAAGATTCAGGTCATGATGGGGTTACTATGCAGTACATGGGAGGATTATCAGTCCTCTTAACGTGCGCAAATAGTGAAGTCGTAGACAATCTGAGAATACAGTTGCTGTTAAAAACGGATGTTTTCCTTTCGGTGGACGTCTGGAAAGGGCAGTCCCTACCCTTTGAACGAGTTGCCTGGCTCAAAATTCAAGGGATTCCACTGAATGTACTTTCTAACGATACTCTTAATTCGATTGGGGAAAGATTTGGTAAGGTAGTTCATAGAGCAAACGTTAAGAAAGATTTTCATGATTTGTCGGTGGAATATATAGCAGTTTTGGCTGGGGATGGGAGAAGGATCATGGACGAGATCACGTTGCAATGGAGACGCCGGAAATTCAAGGTCTGGGTAATGGAGGAAATAGGTGATTGGATTCCTGATTTTTTATGCAAAAAACGAGATGTTGAGGAAATTCCGGCAGCCGATGACGCTTCCGATGTCTCTCCGATGGAGGAAGCCGGCGATGCAATTAATTCTCAGTTTTTGGAAGGAGCGAACATGGCGGAAGAAAATTTGGAAACTGTTAAGGATTTGAATGGGGAGTCAACCAAACCATTATTGCCCAATGATTGTGGGATTTTTTCCAAGAATATCTCCTTTGAACCTTTAACTGACAAGTTTCAATTCGTGGATAATTATCACCCTGGCATAGAGGTGGGCCAGGGGGTGGACTTTGGGAATGCTTTGGGCCTAGGTTCGCGGCCTGTTTTTGTTAAACAAAATAAGGGGAAGAAAGTCCAGCAAAGGTCCAAGATGATCTCTATAGATGAAAGGCCCAATCCTTTGAAACGGACCAGGCTTGATTTCGACCCAAAAGGTTTGGATCCTTTTGGCCTGGATGCTCTATTGGGCCTGTCTAAGGATGATAGGAAGGGACAAGTTCAGGAGGGGTCTGTTGGTATCGCTGATAATACACATAGTAACCAGGAGCCTACCGAAAGTTTTTCTAGGCGACCAGACCTCAACTCCCAGCCAATTACCAGTGGAGATTCGATGGGTGGTAATCTCGAAGTTGAAGGCGGTAGCTCGGGGATGGACGACGGTTCTTCTTTTCACCAGGAGGTTAATGAAACTGTTAAAATGGGAGGTAAGTTAGGTGTTAATTTAAACGCCTTTCAAAATTTGGTTCGAGACTCGGTAATGAATGAAGGTTTACAACAAGGTATTAAATGAACTTCCTCTCCATTAACGTAAAAGGGTTTGGGGCGGAAGGGAAGGTTGGTTGGGTTTATGGTTTGAAATCTAAATATGACGTCTCTTTTTTGGCAATCCAAGAGACTCAATTAGCTGATAATAACTCGATTAATGTTGAAAGGGTTTGGGGATATAAAGGCTTTGGGTGTGACAGTGTTAAAGCAGAAGGGAGATCGGGGGGGGGGGGGGGGGGTTATTAAATGTCTGGGATGAAAAAGTGTTTATTAAAAGGGATTCGATTATTAAGCAGAATTTTATTGTTACAAGCGGTAATCTAGTTTCGGATAATTCTCCTCTCAATATTGTTAATGTTTACGGGCCACAATCTGTGACCCTTAAGCGTCAGTTATGGGAACAATTGTTGGGGATTATGCAGACTTTGAACGGTCTTTGGATCTTACTTGGGGACTTCAATGTGGTTAGATTCCCCGAAGAGCGCAAAAATTCAGCTTTTAACGTGGTTAGTGCTGGGGATTTTAACGAATTTATTAATCTGGGGGGCTTCAAGAGTATAAAATGAAAGGGGGCAAGTTCACTTTTATGGTTGCAAACGACAAAGGCTTCAAGTTTAGCAAGATAGATCGGGTTCTTGTTTGTCATGAATTTTTAAATAAATGGCCAAATGCAGTGTTTCGTGCTTTACCAAGAGAGAAATCAGATCATTGTCCTCTCCTGCTCTCGTTGGTTGATTCTAATTTCGGGCCCAAACCTTTTCGATGGTTTAACTCGTGGTTGGAAAGGGATGGGTGCGAAAAAATCATTATTGATACTTTAGATGGTGAGTATACCGCAGGGCCTCCTGATGTTTTGATCGCTAACAAATTTAAAAGGGTTAGAGAGGCTTTGAAAAAATGGTGGGTTGATATAGGTGATAAAGAAAAGGGCGACTATTTGGAGATGACTGCTGATATTTTCAGTTTCGAACAAAAACTGGAAGGCGCGGATCTTGATGAGGAGGAGTTGTGGGTTTATGAAGAGAGTAAAAAAGGAGTGGCGTGGATTGATCATCTTCGCTCTTTGGATATAAAACAAAAGTCTCGGGTTCGTTGGGCGAGTAGTGGCGATGAGAATTCGACTTTCTTCCATAGTGTTGTAAATGGGAGGAAGGCTAAAAACAATATCCCGGGGCTTTTGGTTGATGGGGAGTGGGTTTCTAAACCGACTCTGGTTAAGAAACATATTTTTCAGTTTTTTCGCAATCTTTTTTCTTCTAACATTTCAGGTAGACCGAAGATGTTTTGCGGGAACCTGAAAACGCTTCCAGCAGAATCTAAAGACTTTCTAGTTGCTACTTTCTCGAAGGACGAAGTCAAGGAAGCAGTTTTTGAATGTGGTAGTGATCGTGCTCCGGGCCCGGATGGTTTTAATTTCTTTTTTCTTAAGAAATTTTGGGCCTTCTTTGAAGATGATTTTGTGAATTTGATGGAAGATTTTTATCATACGGGATCTATAAACCACGGGTATAGTGCGGCTTTTATTACTCTTATTCCCAAGGTTAAAAATCCGGTTGGTTTAACGGATTATAGGCCAATCACTTTGATTGGTATTATCTCTAAGGTCATCTCGAAGATTTTGGCGAATCGTATTAAAAAGGTTATGGACTTTCTTATTTCGGAAAACCAAAGTGGTTTTTTGTTGGATCGATTTATTTTAGATGGCCCTTTAATCATCAATGAAGTTATGGCGTGGTTGAAGAAAAAAGGGGGAAAAGCTTTTATGTTCAAGATTGATTTTCAGAAAGCGTATGACAATGTGGATTGGGGTTTTTTGAATTCTATTATGCAACAAATGGAATTTCCGGATAGGTGGTGCCTTTGGATAGATGGGATCCTTAAATCGGCGCGTTCCTCGGTTTTAGTGAACGGGTCACCCACTTATATTTTTCAATGTGAAAAAGGATTGAGACAAGGTGATCCTTTGTCTCCTTTTCTTTTTCTTCTTGTCATGGAAGCATTCACGAGCCTTATTGACAAGGCTTCGGATAACGGGGTTTTTGAAGGTTTAAAGATTGGTAATCACGGGCCTACTCTCTCTCATCTCCTATACGCGGACGACGCCCTCATTGTGGGGAAGTGGTCCTTGGATAATTGCAAAAATATGATCCGGATTCTTAGGATTTTTCACCTTTGCTCTGGGTTAAAAATTAATTTGCAGAAGTCGAACATCTTTGGTATCAATGCCGAGGAAGAGGAGGTTAAAGTTTTGGCAGATATTTGCGGGTGTAAACATGGGTCCGTTCCCTTTGACTACCTTGGTATTAAAGTTGGAGGCAATATGAATCGAATCCGCAATTGGGACCCGGTGATCGATAAATGTAAATCCCGTTTGAAGTTGTGGAAAGCTAAGTCCCTTTCTTTTGGTGGGCGTCTCATCCTTATTAAATCAGTTTTGTCTAGTCTCCCGATTTATTATATGTCTATTTATAAGGCCCCGGTCAAAGTTCTTGAAGATATTGAAGGGTTTATGAAGCGCTTTCTTTGGGCGGGGGACGAAAATGTCAAAAAGATACATTGGGTCGCTTGGGATGTGGTTGCGAGCCCTAAAAAATACAGGGGGCTAGGAATTACAAAGCTGGCCGATGTTAATCTCTCCCTCCTAACGAAATGGGTTTGGAGATACAAAACGGAAGGGTCATGTTTGTGGCGTCGAATTATTGAAGTTTGCCACTATAGTCGTAAAAATTGGGAAATTCTCCCTTTGAACCGTTCCTTGTCTGGTGGATGGAAAGCCCTGGTCTCTCATATTATTAAACTGGAAGTGAAGACTAACAAAGTGGTTTCCAGCTTTAGCGCTGTTATAGGTAATGGTATGGACGTTCGTTTTTGGATCGATAAGTGGAGAGGTTCTAAACCCTTTAAAGAAGATTATCCTAATCTTTTTAGATTGGCCGTGGATAAACAAGCTACTGTTAAGGTTTCGTGGGATGCTGCTTCCTCCGTTTTGACCTGCAGATGGAAAAGTAATCGGTTTTCAGATTCTGTACGTCATGAGCTGGAGTTGCTGAAGGCTCGGCTTGTTGGTACTCTGTTTTTTGAAGCCCCAGATCGTTGGACTTGGAACGGTAATAGCGATGGTACTTTCAAAGTGGCAGATTTTAAACAGTCCCTCTTGAGTGATCACAATCAGACTCAACATCATGTCCTTAGAAAAATTTCGTGGGTGCCATTGAAGGTCAGGATTTTCGTTTGGCGTCTTGAGTTGAACCGGCTCCCTACTAAAGATGAGTTACAAAAGAGACAGGTGCAGCTGCCTAATAATCTTTGCGTGCTCTGCGATGTTTCAGCAGAATCCACCCTTCATCTGTTCACAGGATGTGGATGCTCGTTTGGAGTTTGGTTAGCGATCGGTGCGTGGTGTAAGTTGGATCCGATATATGCTTTTGATGTCTCGGATCTGCTTCAGTTGGGTTCGGGTAGTCGGAATAAAAAGGCTTCGAAGATTATTCAAGGTATAGTTATGGTCACGATGTGGGTTTTGTGGAACGCCCGCAACGAAAAGATTTTCCAAGGTAAAGAGGCTCAAGTGGTAGAATTAGTCGCTAAAGTTAAGTCCTTATCTTTTCTTTGGCTTCGGTCTAGGTCCAAGTTTAATAGTTTGGCTTGGAAAGATTGGAAGTTGTTCCCTTTGTATATGGTGTAATCGTTTGCTTCGGTCCTTGTTTTGAGGGCCGTTAGCGGTGTTTTAATGAAGTTCACTTTTCAAAAAAAAAAAAAAAATAAGCAATAAAACTAACTAATGTTGATGGCAATATATTCTACCCCTATACGTGGTTAGTATACCAGGATGTAATAAATGCGTTAAACTTTTTATAGTTTAGAAACTTATGCATTAATATGAAACTACAAATAAAACGCGAAATCACTACGTCGTCTGTCGATACTACTCGTCCCTCCTGTGATCACTCTTCGTCAGTTCGTCATTAGCCGTCATAAATATATAATGAGTGAATCTCTTTTGATACTACTTTTTGTTATCTTTCTATTACGATACATTTCAAGTTATATCATTTTGCATAGAACTCAACTCATTTTGACCCCGACCTATTAATTTGATCTTTTTTTTTTTTTTAAAAACAACCACGGTACCATACCAATTGAACCAGAACCCACTTTAATACATTTTCCCTCCTACTTTATATAGAGAAAAGGACAATAATTTCTTCTATAAAGGCAAAGAAGCACTATGTATATCGACTTGAGAGTTGTGTTCAAGGTATCGGGCCAACTGAAGTTCTTTTGGCGTTAAAATTGAGAAGGGAATATTAAACTTTATGGTATATAATATATAAAAAATTCAAAAACAACTATGTTAGCACTATTTTTTTAACGGCAAGGAACGACGTGTCAACCGTCATGATACCGGGCACTGTGGTCAAGGTCGATTACTCGACCACCGCCAGCCCCTTGGCTCTCCCAGATGCGCGGAAACCCAACCTCCACCCGCCTGAAGGCACGACAGTGGAATAATCGGTAAAACCTCGCCTCCCATCCAAGACGAACCGGCGCCACCCGTATTCGTCCTTCACCTGGATGCCGCAGAAAATAATGGGGAGAATGAGAGTCGAACCTGAGTTACAAGGAACATCAAGTCTTTCCCCAACCACTCCACCACAGCTACCTCATTGTCACTATGTTGCACTTAGGGGTGTCCAAAAAGCTCGCGGCTTGGTGCTCGCTCGAATTTAGCTCGGAAGAAGCTCGCTCGATATGGCTCGGTTTGAAAGTGAGCCGAGCCAGCTCGGCTCGGTTAGAAAGTGAGCCTAGCTCGGCTCGGCTCGTGACGAGCCAAATTGGCTCGGTTTGGCTCGCTTTGCAGCTCGGCTCGGCTTAGCTCGAATTTTTTTACTTATAATATATTTTATTTTTATATACATATAATATATTACAAAAAGTGATTATTATTTACATGTATTTAGGCTTGAAATTTGATATCTATGACATATTTAAAGGTTGATTGTCGTGCTAATTAACAAATATTGTATTTACTTGAAATATAAAACTTATTTTGCGTTGTTGAACGTGATTTTGGCTTGTAATGTATTAGGTTGAACTTATTTTGAATATGTTCTTTTGAAGTATGGAATAATATTTTAGAATACTGAATTTTGAGAGTTATGTATTAATTTTTATTTTTAAAATCGAGCCAAACCAAGCCAAGCCGAGCTAGCTCGGTTTAAAACCAAGCCGAACCCGAGCTTAGATTTTCAGCTCGGTTTCAAATCCGAGTCGAGCTGAGCCCAGCTCGGTTTATAATCGAGCCGAACCCGAGCTTGCCCTAGCTCGGCTCGACTCGGCTCATGAACAACCCTAGTTGCACTATTAAGTTAAGGCATTTTTAACCAAACCATCTAAATTTATAAATGTTTAATGTTATTCATCCATATATTTTGTGTATTGTTATTATGCGTTTATGTGATTTCTAATCATAAAAGACTCCTTTGCTTTCCCAACAAACATTTTGCAGTTTTTTTTTTTTTTTTTTTTTTTTTTTTTTTTTTTTTGAACGGCTATTAGTGATAGCGGTGGAGCTCCGCTTCACCCCGGGCCATGCCTGTACATGCAACCCGTCCACCCAGGATCGGGGTTCTCCCCCAGGTGAAATCTCCTTTGTAGGTTTCAGCCTACACACCCGGGCAGGAAACCGCAAGTCAAAGCCCCTTTGAAGGAGCCGGGCAGGTTGATTGTCCCCAATGAGGATCGAACCTGAGACCTTTGGAAAACCTTCCCACCTCCTCCCAAACCAATTGGTCTGGGAATCATTGGCTATTTTGCAGTTAATATTGGTGTTTTTAATTTCAAAAAAAAGTTTTAAAAGCTTTGAACTTTCTATCAAGAGCAAATACCAAGACAACCTTTTAATATTTGATCTGGTCGATAAAAGTAGCATGCCAAGTGACTTTGAGCATCAGTTTAGCTTTTCTAACGCTAGCTAGCTAGTACCACGTCCACAAAATGTACATTTTTTTTACAATAACTACTACAATTATGTATTTGTATTTACTTCCATCAAACAGTGGTAAATTCATTGTTAATTTGTTTAAGATGTTTTCGCAACTGGATCTATTTTGTGATAAGAGTTTAGCGTCTGAAATAGGCATAAGAAAATTTGCATCAGGCAGGCGCGACACCTTTTCTTAAATGGCTTGCGAGTGATTTTTTGGCCCTTTGCTTATCTGGAACTTTTTAAAACATGATTTTTAAAATTTTCATCACGATACTACGAGCTGACAAGTACTTATATGCATGTTTTCTTTACATTAATTTACTTATTAATATCATATTGTATTTAGGGATGCATGAGTATTGTACTTACTATATAAGCAGTTAAATATGGGTACTACATTTAGATCAACATTTCAACTTTTCAACTTGTACTTTTGATTTCCATATAGCATAAGACACGGGCCTTAAGTAATACACATTTATATAACCATGGTATGATACATGGTCTTATGTTAAAAAAAGATAAGCACTATGTATGTCACCATAATGCTGACCGGTCATGTAAGGCACATTTTTATACTAATCATCTTTTGTATGACATAATAATTTCACATATACTGACTAGGTAGTACTATTAGGGACTATGGTTGAAAAAGTCGCTAGGCGCTCCCTAGTCGGTTGACTGGGGAGTTGAGAGTACTCGGCCTAGACGGAGAGTACTTGGGGAGTACTCGGACATGTTAAATTATAAAGAAATTAGTTTTTGGAAATTAAATATATGTCAAATAACATAAATTTACTAATATCTATAATAAAATAAGTGAAAATGATATTCATTTTTTAATATGATAGGCATAGAAATTGCGTTTTATTATTTTTTAAGTCAAACTCGGCCCGAGTTAACCTACTAGATACGATTTTGGCCGAGGTTGACCGCGTTTTACCGATTCCGAGTAACTAGGCGGAGTCAAAGAAAGTCGTCTCGGCAGCCTACCTTGTAGCGACTAGGCTTTGGAAACCTTGTTTTACAACCATGTTAGGGACTTAGGGTGGAGGGTTTGCTTGCCAATTTTGCTATATTTGCTACAACCTCTTTTTCCACTACTTTTTAGTTGTCACAATTTGTCAAATTACAGGAAATGCTATCGCTTTATACGTTGCCCATGCCACTGCCAAATTTTAAATTAAATCTAAAAAATAACTAACTAAAAGAAATGATTGGTTTATATCATAAAGGGGCCCACCCAATCGCTACATCACCTTAGGTTTCTTCGATATAAACTTGCCACTGTATGCCGAGCAAGCCAAGCCGATCCTCACATGGCGCATCATACGGAGTGTGACTTGTTTTTCTACCGCTTATTGTCATACACCCTTAACCACCATATGAACATTTGCATGACGTTAATTCTTAGTTGCATGAATTTTGTAATCAAAGGAATACATATGATACTTGTATATTTATTACGTACGTTAGGTCTATCTTAACTTCTACAAACATGTGTTGCATAGCTTTTTGTCACATAAAAATGTTTTATATTGACGCTTATGTCACTTGTACACATATGTTTTAGAGATGCGGTGAAGTTGACTTGAGAATGTTGTACTAGAGCCGCACCAATAATACACGCACCATTAAATTCCAATTTATGAAGGTGCGGTTGGTGAAACCGCACCACTTTATAACCCAGTTGCACCATATATTTGACTTTCAACCACTAGCAGCTTGCCACTTGGCACCCACATTAGCACCATTAAATTCCGATTTCTGAAGGTGCGGTTCGTAAAAATGCATCGAATCGTGTCCTCACTGTTCCCTCCACGATACTTCCATCAAACTCTACAGTTTTCTTCCTAAAATTGTGACCCTCCGGAAGGAATCGTGGATGTCCCATTTATACAATTAGTTTTTTTTAACAATATCGAGTTTGTCTCATCTTCACAAACAAGAGAAGCTTTTTTACCCTTGTACTATATCCTGACAAGTTACCATATGCTGGAAAATCACTTATAGTACACATTATCAAGGCCCGTAATTGAAAGTGTTCTTTCTTATAAGTTAATTAACGTTTTAGTGTAAGCTTTCACTTTAATTTTAACTTTTAGTAAAGATTCTTGAAGTATGAATTCAAGACATAATATTCTAATTGAACCTCATAGTTAAATTGCATGCTTTTCACATAATGTTCAAAGCAAAAATTAATTAATATAACACTTGCTACTTCATTATTCTTCTTCTTGAATTTGTTAATGAAAAATCCTGATTGTGCACATCAACAATAATCCATTGCTAAAAAATATATGTAATGGTTGGCCGGTTGATTTAAGGTCGAAACATGGCATCGACCTTGAAAAACTAATTTGGTTCATGGTTTGAATGTTGGACCAGTCGTTTGACCTTTTATTACAATTATTAGAGTAAATGTTAGTCACCAAAATCAATTTTGATTCCCCTAGGAAAACACTGGACACCATTAACATTTGCAATTCGCTTCACTTTAAAATCTTCTGTTTGTTGATCATTAGTTTAACTAATACAAAGACTATTTTGCCCTTTTTCATATGAATACATACATGTTCCTATGGTTTAAACTTACCTTGCATTTTACAAAGATATTTTCCTTCCAAATTCAAATCCCATAATCACAAATACCATAATCACAAACTTAATTACAACCAAATCACGTAGATTATCAAATGAAAACACACTACAACAATCGGAGCCTATAGCGACGACATTTTTCGTCGCTATAAGGGCTACATATCGTCACTATAGGCTATTACGACGACACTTCGTTGTAACCAGTTTCGTCGCCACTAAGTTGAGGCTAGAAGGTTAACTGGTCGTCGTCATAGGCTTCGTCGCTATAGGGTATACCTGTAGCCACGACAAGTTGTCAAGATAATGTTTTAAAAAAACATTTAAAAAATATTTAATCACCTATAGCGACGACGAGTTGTCACGCTAATGTTTTAAAAACATATATTAAGAAAATATTTAATCACCTATAGCGACGACCAGTTGTCACGATAAAGTTTTAAAACAATATAGATTAACAAAATATTTAATCACCTATAGCGACGACATGTTGTCGCAACAGGTAATAATTTTAATTTCTAGTTATTATTTGTTTTCCAAATTTTTAATTAAAATAAAATATCTGGTAACAAGAACATGTTCAATTCTAATACAAATTAACATAAGTCTCAAAATATTTAGTTTGTTGAATCCTAATACAAAATACCATAAGTCGCAAAATATTTTGTATGTTAAATCCTATTACAACCAGTAGGATTCAAAAATCAAATCTAGTCACAAAAACCTTCTCTACTCTGACCTCCTTCCATCTGCAACAACGAAAAAAATAAAGTTAAGAGGTGTTCTATTTATATTATTTACATATATAAGTATACTAATTAAAATTATGAACATGCATACGAGTACCTAATTGCTTTCATCGTTTCCATCAGGTTTTTGTCTTGAAGGTTCTTGCCTCGACGATCCATGTTAGCGACGACTAGTTGTCACAATAAAGTTTTAAAACAATATAGATTAACAAAATATTTAATCACCTACAGCGACGACATGTTGTCGCAACAGGTAATAATTTTAATTTCTAGTTATTATTTGTTTTCCAAATTTGTAATTAAAATAACTGATAACAAGAACATGTTCAATTCTAAAACAAATTAACATAAGTCTCAAAATATTTAGTTTGTTGAATCCTAATACAAAATACCATAGTTAAATCTTAATACAAGGTACCATACTTAAATCCTAATAGTTGAATCCTAATACAAAATACCATAAGTCTCAAAATATCTTGTATGTTAAATCCTAATACAAACCAGCAGGATTCAAAAATCAAATGTAGTCACAAAAACCTGCTCTACTCTGACCTCCTTCCATTTGCAACAACGAAAAAAAATAAAGTTAAGAGGTGTTCTATTTATACTATTTACATATATAAATATACTAATTAAAATGATGAACATGCATACGAGTACCTAATTGCTTTCATCGTATCCATCAGGTTCTTGTCTTGAAGGTTCTTGTCTCGACGATCCATGTTAGCGACGATCAGTTGTCACGATAAAGTTTTAAAACAATATAGATTAACAAAATATTTAATCACCTATAGCGACGACATGTTGTCGCAACAGGTAATAATTTTAATTTCTAGTTATTATTTGTTTTCCAAATTTGTAATTAAAATATCTGATAACAAGAACAAGTTCAATTCTAATACAAATTAACATAAGTCTCAAAATATTTAGTTTGTTGAATCCTAATACCAAATACCATAGTTAAATCTTAATACAAGATACCATACTTAAATCCTAATAGTTGAATCCTAATACAAAATACCATAAGTCTCAAAATATTTTGTATGTTAAATCCTAATACAAACTAGCAGGATTCAAAAATCAAATGTAGTCACAAAAACCTGCTCCACTCTGACCTCCTTCCATCTGCAACAACCAAAAAAATAAAGTTAAGAGGTGTTCTATTTATATTATTTACATATATAAATATACTAATTAAAATTATGAACATGCATACCAGTACCTAATTGCTTTCATCGTATCCATCAGGTTCTTGTCTTGACGATCCATGTTGTTTGTTGACCATTGCAAGTAGTTGAGCTAATTGTTCTTGCATTCTTTGATTTACTTGTTCTTGTTCTTGGTTAATCCTTTGTTGCTCTTGCCATTGTTCATGTAATTCATTTTTATTCTGAAGCGTGTACATATGAACTTGACGTTATGTCGGGGGATACAGTTTTGACTACTCGACCAACACCGCGAATATGACCAGTTTTTCGACCTAAAGCACGTTTCAAACACTCTAACTCATTGACTGGCTCGTCTCCGACTTCTTTTTGCATTTTGGCAAGTTCAATTTGAATACGATCCTGCATTATAAAATACACACAAACATGAACTAGAAACCTATAAAGTATATAGTTGTTTATACAATTTTTTTTTTTGGTATTTATCTGACGTTTTGGTTGTTTTTTACCCAGGCCCACTTTAATACACCTAGTATATCCAACTTATAGTTTGAATGGGTCAAAATTACCCAAACCTACTTTAATACACTTAATGGGTCAATATATCCAACATATATACTTTCAATTCTAAATCAAAACTTATTTACACATAACAACAACACACTTAATCATACAAATGAACGTTTTTTACTTACCCAACGTCCTTCTACCGCAGTGTTTTCCCATCCACGTCCTTCCTTGTAATGCGCCCTTTTCCAAACCTCAGTATGACCTGGTTTACCTGTTTTTAGCCTGTAAACAAAAAATATAATATTATTGAGATTTGACAAAGGTGTTAATAAATATATGGGTAATGCTAAAACAATTACATTCAAGTGTCTCTTTTGCGCATAAGATTGACTCCCATGCGAACTTTTAAAGGGTTGTTTTGCTCTATTAGCTTTGTTTTCAAGGCAGCGGTCATTGTACTTGGGATCTAAGTACAAGTCATTGATTAGACTCTCCCACGCCTCTGGAGAAAGTCCTTCTGGTGGACTTGTCCTTGCCCTTGCCCTTGCAGTGTCTTCATAACCTCCAACATGCATAAAATGTGCTTTGCATCGTCTTTTCCTATTCCTGTATACATTTGCACATTCTGACCTAATTCCTAACTTAATTCCTTCCCAGTTGTCTGTTCCTTTGAATCTATCAAGATTAAAATAATTCTACAAAAGAAATATATCAGCAAACATTTAAAAGTGCTTAAAAAGATATAATGTATACTTACAGAAATAACCGAATATAAGCCTTGCTTATAATGATGGGGAACAGCTTCCCAACTAGCAAAATGGAAAGGAACCATCCTCGCAACCTCATTGGAGATACACCTTACAAAGACTGACTGATTGTCTCCAACAAACCTATACTGATTCTCTTCATTATCAACCTCGATAGGTAGTTTTTGTTTGTTGTTTTTAGAAAACTTGTCATATAGGTTTATATTTTTTCCCTTTTGAACCATTGATACATGAAACAAAAAGTTAGCAAATATATAAAATATTTAATGAAAACACATATATTGAACAGGAACAAGTGACTTACAAGACTCACAAGCATGAAGGATCCTATTTGGATTCCCATTGGGAGGTTCATTCCGACCATCTCCTCTGTACCCTCTTGCAACATGTGCTACCATTCCTACACTAAAGAAAAATGTTTAGTATGACCCACCTGCTATGTATCCATGATTCTAGGTATACTTTACTCAAGCATTGTATTCCATAAAAATGTTGTAATCCAAACCCCCTTGCTACATGAGCACTTTCCAGCTCAGGTGCCTCAAGAAACTTTAGATTCTGGATTCTAGAATCATATTTAAACAAAATACATGTTGCCGTCAAAACTAAAGCCAGATCTGCATGCGAACAGGAGTGCGTCGAAGGGAAAGCGAAGAAGGTCGTGGTATGCGATGGGAAGGGGAGGGGAATGTTGGGTCGTTCGTACGTACTGATTAATTTTGAGCAAGGGACTAAAAATGGGTAAGGGTAAATGGTAATTTCATAAGAAAAGGGGAAATATGTAATTGATTTTGTGGGTTGAGTAAATATGTAATAAGGGATCTTAGGGAGGGGAAATATGTAAAAAAACCCTAATCGGAATAATCACTATCATAGTCCAGATCATTGTCGTCCTTATCATCATCGTTGTAGAACTCATTACTATTATTTTGCTCCTCCTTATCAGAAGTGTATGTGTCTTCACCTTCGTCGTCATGAATTAAACTTTCATCATCCACAATCGGGGGGTTATGATTTGAAGATGATTGAGTTGTCCTCATAGGCAAGTCGCCTAAGTCGACTACCAAGTTTTTTTTCAATTGAGTGTCATGTAAGACATCTATCTCATCATTATTAAGTTGTGCACTTGACTCACCAACTTCAAACCCTAAGTCAACAGCCATTTACCCATATATTGAAATGATTGAGTTTTGTGATTTGGGGTTTTGTTTTAGGTCAAAAGGGTTTTCTTATGTTTTATCAGATTAAAGAAAAAGAAAAATAAATATAATTTAATCAGTTCTCACAACATATCGTGGCTACTGGGTCTAAATTAGGCGGGCTTTTTTTTCACGAATCCAGCCCAACATCTGTCAACAATACGTCGTCGCAACAGGGCCAGAAAAATGAATTATTTTTTTGACTGCCTTGTCTAAATGACAGGTTGTCGCGATAGAGGAAGCTATAGCGACGACTGGTGTCGTCTCTGTAACCTCCGATTCTTGTAGTGACAGAAACAACACCTATATATATAATCACCTATATATAAATATTCGAACATATCTATATAATCTACAAAATTACATAAGATTAACCCACATTATCTTTTTATAGCCAATGTAAAGTTTTCTAGAAGGATCATGCACTTATTACTTATAGAATTAAAGAGAATATTATAGTCTTCAAGAAATATTCCGTATATTTGTTTACAGGTTTATAGTACTTAAAGAATTAAAAAGAATATTATAGCATTGTACTAATTATATTGTTTTACAACACACTTATATTTGTCTTTAAACACTGGATAAGTTTAACTGACGATAAATATGTAAAAAAAATTACAAAGTGTGTGTTACTTTAGAAAAAGGTTTGTGTAGATGAGGCATGAAAATGATTATGAAAATAAAATTGGAGGTTATGCGGGGCCAAGGAGAAATGGAAAAGGCCACATGAAGAGTTGTGGTACACATCACCAAGGGGTCCAACATCTAGTTTTTGGTCGATCTCTGACTCAGCAGATAACAAACTTTGATACAGTTTGATCTCCGAACCTTCTTTTCTCAAAATATTTATAGGACAAGATTATTACCAACTGTTCTGAATACTATATTAAAACAAGTTTACATATTTACTCATTAGTCATTTGTGTATTCTGGTGTAAAATAGTTTGTGACTATGTCTATTTGTTACTTCACGACATGTTTTGCTCTCTTGCCAGATACGAACATCACCATATCAATACTTGCTCTTTACCAAATGAATATACCCTAAATCACACAGATATGACGAAAATCGTAAGACAACCAAACAAAATGATACTCCTAAGCACTCCACAACAAAGAAGAAGCAACACCTAAACCGGAGACAACAATCAAAGCACGGAGTAGAAAATATGTTAAATCTAATCAATCAAAAATATATTGAAAGGGCTACCAACGTCTCGAATACACATTCATGCAAACTAAAATGTAATCATATGAAAATAAAACTACATGTTTTTGCACACATCACAAAGGGATAAATGCATGCATATATGAATGCTAATTTTCACTATAACAAACAACACAATTAATTTACCTGAATTGTAACATATACATGTTGAAACTGCAGTCATGTTGAAGCGTTTCTTACCCTAGGGTTGCTGCTTGGATGACTGCTGCAGTTATTATTGGTAGCCTTTGTAGTATTGAAGGCGACAATCAAGGTCTAAAGAGTGATATTGTCGAATCCATAGTCTCGAATCAGGTTTTATGTTGTTAATCGATAACAATGGAAGCAATGGTGCAGATAATTATATTCTAAATCTAAAACACACGACACTTCATCCAATTAAGAATTAAAACATGCAGATTGATGACGGCGGTAAAGGGTATGGAGCGACTCATCATTTAGACTGATCATTTGAGGTGGTTTAAATCGACTGATCAAGATCAAAGAAGCGATGAAGGAAAGAGCAGGGCAGAAAGGGAAGAAAATGGTAAAAATTAGAGATTTAAACCTAAAGCTTTTGGTATGGCATCTTAAAATTGGCGTTAAACTAGTATCAAGCACCCCCCCGCGTTGCGGCGGGGGCAAGCACTAATGCCACACTACTGTCAGCAACCACCGACACTGAAGTTTCGGTGTTAATGCGAAGAAATTAAATCGAAACGTAAAACAAAGAATAAAATAACTAAGTTGATCTAGGACTCGCGCGTTACGATGAACCCGCGTCAATTTTTTCTCGTTTGACAGGTTCATCGTAATCTATATAAAATATATATCATTACCACTATACAAACCATAATGCATACATTACAACAACCATTGCATCAATATGTTGCAAATTATATTTATACAAGATTTTGGCTAAATTAATTAGATTATTATAAGTAATAATAATTTACAAATAAAGCAACACAACTTTGAATGGATCAAACCGATTGAATATGGTAAGATAATGAAACTATTATTTGATTAGGGTACAACCACTTAAGCACAATTTACAACCATACATGCATACAAAACATATTGAATTTGGTAAGGTAATGAAACCATTATTATTTGATTAAGGTACAACCACTTAAGCACAACTTACAACCTATATTCGATTAAGGTACAACTATTTAAGCACAACTTACAACCAAATATGCACACAAATGTTTCAAATTAATAGTATATAAATTACCAATTTATCCATCCAATTTCCTAATAATATATTATAGATATTTATTATAGGCTAAAACTATTGGTACACCAAAGGTGTTTATTTGTACACTTTAGGGTTTATATACGCCGCGTATAGGTCTATACGCCGCGTATAGGTCTATACGCAGCGTATACGGTTGCATAAAAATCAGTGTATGACTGATGTCAGTTCTGGTCTGGCTGCTCCTATACGCTGCGTAGGCCTATGCACGGCGTATATAAAGGGTCAAAAAGACAATTTTACCCTTGGTTTGGATTGCATGTAGCCCCCAATCCAGGGGTAAAATGGTCTTTTTTACTATACGCCGCGTATTGCCCTGTATGTGGCGTATATATATGGGGCAAGTTTGGTAAAAAAAACCATTTTACCCCTGGATTGGGGGCTATACGCAACCCAAACCAGGGGTAAAATTGTCTTTTTGACCCTTTATATACGCCGCGTATAAGCCTATATGCAGCGTATATAAAGGGTGTTTTTTTAGAAACATTTATACAATATTAATCATTTTAGTAAAGTTTTATAAAAAAAGTTTTCAATTTTAAATAAATAAAAAAATTAGTATTTCTTATAAAATTTTTTATTCAACATTAATCATTTTTATACGATAAATATCGTATCGTATCGTATAGATATGTATAGGTCACGTATTGACCTCATATAAGCCTATAATTGTGATATGGTATCGTATAGTGTAATATATGTCTCGTATAGGTGTAGTATCATATAGTATAAGTCTCGTATAGAACTATAGATGTAGTATCGTAGGCATATACAAGACCTATAACGGACCTGTACGAGACTTATACTACACTATACGATACGATAACACCTGTATAGGCTTATAGGTGTAGTCAGTGTTGTAAAAATCAGAATTAATCGGCGCCTAGGCGTTAGTCGGGCGTTGACTGATTAATTTTGAGCTAGTCGGACCATTAGTCGGTAGTCGGTCCAAGTCAGTGCAAGGCGGCCCAAATCAGCCCAAGTCGACCAAATCGTTTCTAGTCGGTCCACTCTTTTTTAGTTTAAATCTGGCCCAAAGAAATGTTTTTAACCATTAAATACATGGCCCAAGTTGTTTAATTCCAACCTGGCCCCCAAAAAACATGTTTTTAACCCATTAAAACATATTCGATGAGGACATGACTGATATGTTAATGTTTGAATGTTTAAATACTTAAATTGCTATGTTTTAAACTTCATTGTTTAAATTTTGAACTATTCTTAAGTATTATATTGATATTAACGTATGTATTGAATGTTTAAATACTTGATTTGCTATGTTTTAAACTTAGTTGTTTGAATTTTGAACTATTTTTAAGTATTATATTGATATTAATGTATGTGTATATATATAAATTTAAAAATTATATATATAAATTCCGATCCGATTAATCCCGATTAATCCTGATTAATCCTTATTCAGTACTCCACTGCCCGACTGCGCCAAGCAATCTCTATAACACTAGGTGTAGTATAGGTCTCGTATAGTACTATAGGTGTGGTTTAGGTCACGTGTAGGTCTATAGGCATATATAAGACTTATAGAGAACCTATACGAGACTTATACAATACACTATACGATATGATACAATACAATACGATACTATAGGATACCATACAACACCCGTATAAGTCTATAGGTGTAGTATAGGTCCCTTATAGGCCTATAGGTGTGGTTTAGGTCCCGTATAGGCCTATAGGCACATACAAAATTTATAGCGAACCTATACGAGACTTATACTATACACTATACGATATGATACTAAACGATACCATAGAATACGATATTATAGGATACCATAGAACAACCGTATAGGCCTATAGGTGTAGTATAGGTCCTGTATAGGCCTATAGGCATATACAGGACCTATACGAGGCTTATACTATACACTATACGATACGATACTACATACATAGGCCTATACGAGGTTTATAGGAGACTTAAACTATATGATACGATACTTAAAAATATTTTTTTAAAGTACTTATTATAGAACTTTGCTAAAACAATAAATAATTTATAAAATTGTTTGCTAAAAAAACCTTTATATACGTTGCGTATTGGCGTATATGCGGCGTATATAAAGGGTCAAAAAGACAATTTTACCCCGGTTTGGGCTGCGTATAGCCCCCAATCCAGGGGTAAAATTATAACAACTCTCCTAAACCATTAAAATACCCCTATACGTCCTAAAATACACCCCGTATACGAAAAACGAGCTTAAATTACCTTTATACTATTAAAAATCAAATAAAAACAAATAAATAAGGTCCTCGCGGGGAGCAACTACCGCAGGACAAGTCTTCGCGGGCCGCGACCCGGTGCCATCAGGCGGCACCCCAGCCCGCCAGGTGGCCAACGCGTGTTGAACCTATACTGATGACCCGCCAAGCCTATAACCCTAGTCTAGGGCCTCGTGGGCTGCGAAGGCCCCTCTTGTATCTCTCGCGGGGCGCGAGAGCCCCCTGATCAGACCCTATAAATAGGAGCTCGACGTTCAGTTTCAAATCGTTCAAAACTTTTAAATTCTCTCAACTTCTGAATAGCTATTATTATTATACCCAGGTATTATACCCACTAAAAAGCGAAGCTCTGCCTCGTTGTAAGTATTATAACCCTCAGTTACGTATTAGTTACTCTGTTCGATTGATCTAGAACTCCGTAACGCATGTCGAGGCTTTGCCTGACTCAGTCGTTGGAGTTCTGTGTCGGGGGTATAGCTAACGTAAATTGGGTTATCTTACTAACACGTGTGCATTGTTTAATTTTAAAAGATTATATCTAAAAAGTTACTAGAAAGCAGTAGGGTTATCTAAAATAGCAATGTGAGTACATTCACTTTTTTCTCACTATTTGTGAGTACATCTGCTTTTCATAAACTGTTTTTACAAAACCTCAATTGTTTTAAAGTATAATTAACAGTGACTGGGTATTTGTGAGTCTACAATTACTGTCGGTATGTTGGGGTTTTGTGTACATTACTTGTTACTAATACTGTGAAGAGTAACATGACCACAAGTCAGGATTGACAGTACCGTGGGTGGTAATTTGGTAGATATAAACAAATGTAATTGCGGATGCCCTCAATACTGTAAAGATATAAAATTGTTTTGATTAAACTAGAATGCACTCGCCAATATTTCTTGCTGTTAAAACTTTTTTAAAACGTGTTTTAGGTAACAAAATGTGAAAGCCAAATAGAAGCCAACTGGAGAGCACTGAAGGCTTGGAAAAGTGGCTATAAAAGTTACCTAAACAATAAAGAAGTTTTATTTCAATAAAATAAGGTTTATCCCTGTTAACATATTATAAATGGAAACTTGAGTTTTACCCATGTGTTTATTATTTATAAAATGAGGTGTTTTACTCTGATAAACGATTTCCTAACTACGGCCGCGGCCGCCCGCCTTCCGGGGCAGGGGTCGGGGGTTGCGACAGGAGGTGGTATCAGAGCTACAGCCACTGATTTGAGCCACATAAGTGTTCTGCTGACACCAAAATTTTATCAATTATGTTAGGAAATAATTTATGTGATTATGTGTATATATGTATATTATTGTTTTGTGTTATTTGACGATTTGTTAGTTTACAGTATGAGTGAGCAAGGTACCTCTGACGCCTACCATCATCTAGATAGTTCTACCAAAAGTGAAGGAACCTCGTCACAGCCCACTCCTTCGGGGTATCCGCTGATACAGAAGAGGGGATTTTCATATTTAAGCCGCAATCCGAATAACCATTCCCTTCGAAAAAGAGAGTATGGTTCAGTCGGGGAGCACATGAGAGGAGAAAGCGAATGAGAAAGTTGCAGCAACAAAGAGCGTTAGCAGCAGGCAATAGGGAAGTCAATGCCCATACACAAGACTTAGTTAATAGACGTTAGGCAAACTTCCAAATACTAGCCACCACTGCAGCAGATCCAAATCTTGACCAAATTATCGCACCACAACCATTTTCACTGTTTCCAACACCAATGGAGATAGAACCTAACCCAGGAAACCAATTTCCCATACCAGCCTTTGACCCTGACGAGATACCTAGAATCCCAACACCCAATCCTCTAGCATATGATCCATGGAATGACGACCATAGGGAATACCAGGAACTTTATCCACATGAGGAACCAATTCCAAACCCCATAGTACAATACACCAACCTTAATCCTTTAGATCCATATTGGAACGCCGATCAGTATGTGCAGGAAATCTTTAATAACCCGTACCCATATGGAGAACCGATACCTCAGTACCCTGACCCAGTACCCACACCACGACCACCCATGAGAGACGAGAATGTGCAGGAACTCCGCACTTATGGTGAGGAATTGATAGAAGTAGGAGAGAGGATAAGACAAATAGGAGAAAAGCTCGTGTGGAAATACGACGAGCGGGAAATGCAGTTTAGATAAACAAAACCTAACAATAATAATATATAAGATATATATATAAATATATATATATATATATATATATATATATATATAAATGCGTATAATTTGAAAAAAAAATCAAAAACCCAAATCAACTAAAATAGATAGCCTAATACCTATTGATGCATAACTAGTAGTGTGTTTCAATTCTAGTTGTAGATTGTAATAGACATATATATGAAAAAGAGTAAATGTCGCAATGCTCGACGATTTTGATCAATCTGTTTGTTTGATTGTCTGCATTAAATTTTATTCTGTGATATTAATACCTGATAAATGTTTATAATCCAGATGGACAACAAAGAAAATCAGGAAAACCAGAATAATGATAATAATGGAAACCAAATAGATAACACTTCCATTCAACACATAGTAGCACAAAGAATTATAGATGCTATGCCATATATTATTAAGTCTGTTAAAGAAGCAGAAAATAATAAAAGTGGAAGTAAACGACCACCTACTGAACCCAGTCATAGCGTGAATAATGGACCGCTACTCCAGTTACCAATTCCAAAAAGAAGGGGAACCATGTCATATGGTTGTTCTTACAAAGAATTCTAGTCTTGCAAACCAATAGAATTCTTTAGTAATGAAGGAGCCGTTGCAGTTTTACGTTGGATAGAAAAGACAGAGGCAGTCTTAAAAATAAGCAAATGTGCAGATGAAGATAAGATTTTGTTTGCTTCTAATCTTTTTAAGAATGCAGCCTTAGAATGGTGGAATACTATTCTCGAGTCTAAGGGAAGTGACAGAGTTTATAATATGGAATGGATCAACTTTAAGGAAATGGTTGAAAGAAAATTATGCCCTCCCAATGAAAAAGAACAAATAGCTAATAAGTTCTTAAATCTCAAAATGACTAGAATAGACTGCAAGGGTTACACTACCATATTCTTTGAATATGCTAGGATAGTGCCAACCTTAGCCTCACCAGAACCCGTATTGATCTCCCGTTATATCTGGGGATTAATTAGTGAGATCAGGCACGTAGTCAAGGCAACTAGGCCAAAACCATAGAAGAAGCAATAGAATTAGCCAATACCTTGACTGATGAAATAGTACGTACACAAGAAGAAAATCAGAGAAAGAACCTAGCCCATAAACTTACCCAAGAATTTCGTTATGGAAATAACTACCGTGGGAAAAGTACAGGTTCTACTACTGCACCTTACTGCAAGTACTGCAAGAAGAAGCATTCAGGAAAATGCTCCATATACTGCAACTTCTGCAAAATGTCGGGACACAAGGAATAAGACTGCAGGAGGAAACCCAGCAACAAGCTATGCTTCAACTGTGGAGAGAAAGGGCATATCAAACCAAACTGTCCGAAACTAGCTCCAGCAACAAACAACAAAGCTACCATGAATGCCCGAGCATTTTTTATGACGGCTGAAGAAGCCAAGATGATTCCGGATGTGATTGCCGGTACGTTTCTAGTTAATGATATTTTTGCTAAAGTATTATTTGACTCTGGTGCAAACCAAAGTTTTATTAATACTTCGTTCTGCAAACTTCTCAATCAACCATTAACTAAACTTTCACAAGAATGTTTGGTAGAAACGGTGAATGGAGAATCTATTAAGATTACTGAATTCTTGCAGGGAGCAAGAATAGAAATTTTAAACTATAATTTTATTGCTAACCTTTACCCAATGAATCTGGCTGGATTTGATATTATATTAGGAATGGATTGGTTGGTAGCCAATAATGCCAGCATTCTATGTGATCAAAAGTTAATACAAGTAAATTCACCAAAAGATGAAAAGATCACAATTAAAGGAGATAAGCTAACTAGGTCTAAAAAATTCATCTCCGTGATGAAAATATCAAGTTATGCAAGGAAGGGATCACTAGTGTATATGATTTCCATAATCATTAACACTAAAGGAAAAGAATTAAAAGATATTCCCATAGTATCTAAATTCCAGATGTTTTTCCAGAAGAGTTACATGGACTACGGCCAGATAGAGAAGTTGAACTTAGAATTCACCTATTACCAAGAACAGCACCGATTGCCAAGGCACCTTATCGTTTAGCACCACCAGAGATGCAAGAACTGAAGAAACAGTTGGACGAACTTCTGGAGAAAGGTTTCATACAGCCTAGTTCATCGCTATAGGGAGCACCATTCTTGTTTGTCAAGAAGAAGGATGGATCAATGGGTATGTGCATTGATTACCGCGAATTGAACATGGTTACGATTAAAAATCGGTACCCACTACCGAGAATCGATGATCTTTTTGATCAACTGCAAGGAGCTCGATTCTTTTCTAAGATCGATTTACGCTCAGGATATCATCAATTGAAAGTACAGGAAGAAGACATTTCTAAGACTGCTTTCAGAAAAAGGTATGGTCATTATGAATTTACAATCATGCCATTTGGTTTAACTAATGCCCCAGCCACATTTATGGACATGATGAACAGAATATGTAAACCATTGTAACACCCCGAAAACAGGTTTGGTAATTAAACCCCGTTAATACTAAAGAGCGGGTATAATACCGTTAGCAGAAAAGATTAAACCAGAAATTATTAGGATTTAAATAAATAAGTTTAATAATAAATAAAACGAGGATAAATACTTTGAGAAAACAAAGTATATAGAAGGCCCGAGTTAACGGGACTCAAAATAAAACAGGATTTTAACTCCCCGAACCCATTAAGTTAACTAGGAATAATTAACCTAGTTAGTAATATATGATTAAGTGATGAATAATAAATTACAGCTTCTTTTGAAACAAAATAAACATGAGGGGCCAAAAGGGTTAACTTGAAAGTTAACTAAATAAACAACAAAAAAAAGAAAAGAAAAAAAAAAACACAGTGTTTGTAGGATCGACCAGGAGCAGGAGAAAGAGGGGTGAAACCCTAGCTCACCCAAATTCATCAAATTGAAGGCCAAGATTAGCTCGAATCAAATGCATGAACACATAGAAACGATCACCTAGTCGTGGGGATCGTAAGGTATGTCAAATTTTTGATATTTATGAAGTTGAGATTTTTGATGAACTTATGAAAAATCGAAATTCAAGCTTGAATGATTTATGTTTGGCTGAAACTAGGATCATGTTTAGAAACAAACCCTAGTTGAAAAACTTGATGAATTAGTATTAAAGACTAGGGATTTGATGATTTCTCTTGCATATGCTAAGTGGGTTTTGACTAAATTCGTGTATGTGATGCTTTTAGGGGTTTTGATTGCTAAGAATAAGAGTTATAATGTCATAAACATGTTCAAATTGAAAGCTGAATTCAAACAGCTTCTGATCAGAATTTACAGCCGACTTGTATCGGCTGCAACCTGGACAAAACATGACAAAAACATGTATTTCTTGAGCCTAAAATGTAATTCCAGGAAATATCTTTAAAACCCCACTGGAATCGCATTTTTTCGACGAAAATTGAGCGTCTTATGAATTTTTCCGTATCAAAGGTTCAAGCTGCGTTTTCTGGCAGAATTTGCAGCCCATTACGAATGTCATAACTCAATTTAGAAATTAAGTTATGATCTCAAATTCTTACTGTAGAAAGTTTTAAGTGATTAAAAGAATCGCTAATTGGAATTTAGTCAATCGAATAAACGAGGAATTTTAAATGAATTTTTCCGTAAGCTGCAGTCAGAAGTGACGGCTAATAAAAGAAAGTGTTGGGAAGTGGATTATTGTGTCGCTATAAAGTAACGGCTAATAAAAGAAAGTGTTGGGATTGAACCCTACCAAGAGGAACAGATAATTAAAGCCAAAACTGGATCAGAGCAGTGGATCCAGAATAAGCAGACGTTTACAGATGTTTACATACAAGTCTCTCCCCTTGATAGTGATTTCAACATATGCTGACCTCCTATCTGCTGATCGTGCAAACTGCTGACCTACAACTGCTGTTCAAGTAAAGGTCTGATGGAAGACTAAAGCCCTGCTGCTCAATCTACTGCTTTGGTTCAAGCACTGCTGATCCGGACAAGTACTGCTGGGTTCACAGCAGTGGAGGGATGCAGCAGTTGTTTATTCTATCTTTATGAAATGTATTGTATTAAGCAGTAGTTAGCATAACAGTGTTTGTATTGATCAGAGGTTAGAGTTTGTTAGGAGGTTAGATGTCACTTTCATGGTGACGTCAGCATTAGATGCTCAGTGGTTTGCTAGTGCCTATAAATAGAACAGTGCTCTGTACTGTTCTATTAGCTCTTTGCAACACCGTCTTCTTTGCACGAACAAACACTGAGCTCTGGCTGAGGGGGAGTTTGTATTCAAGCATTACTTTGTAATCGTTGTTGAAATTAAATTCAATCATTCGGTTCTTTGTTGAAAATGTCTTGATCAAAGCAATACTCTCGTTTGATTGTACGCAAAGTTTGTTTCCATATTAATTCCGCTGCACAACTCATCCATTTCCATTTTAATTCAAACAGAAAATACAATCAAAACCAAACTCAGATCCAACAATTGGTATCAGAGCTTGGACAGTCAAATTTGATTTAACAATCATTTTGACATAAATAGTTCAGCTCAAAATCGTTGATATCGATAGTTTGTTCGGTTTGTTGAAAAACAGAGTAAGGTTTAATCACCATTAAAGTTGATTAATCAGTGCCTGTAAAACAACCAAGATGACGTCACAATCACAAGATGATAAGAATAATGTTGGCTCGCTTTTTAAACCACCTATGCTTAAACGTAATGAATACAACATCTGGGAGAGAAGGATGGGTCACATCCTTGCTCAACAGAACACTGGATGTTGGAGGTCTGTTGTTTTTGGTCCCCATGTTCCTATGGTGCCAAGTGCTGAGGATCCAAAGAAGAACGTACCAAAACCTTATGAAAACTATACTGAAACTGATTTTCAAAAGTTCGAACTGGATGCCAAAGCATTTAGCATCATAGCATCTGCATTACCAAATGAGATCTATGCTGGACTGTTGCATTGCAACAGTGCAAAAGAGCTATGGGATGCATTGAAGGAACAGTTTGGGGGTACTGAAGAAGTTATTGAAAACAATAGGGAAATTCTGAATCAGCAGTATGAAACATTTTGTCACATTAAGGGTGAAACATTGACCCAACAATTTGAACGGTTCAGTTGTCTCATCAGTGAGCTAAGACTTGTTAAGGTTGAATTTCCAAAATCAACCCAAAATAGCAGGTTTCTTAGATCACTACCTGATAAATGGGACACAATTGCATTTGTGACTAGAAACTCTGTTGAGTTCAAAGATCTGACCCTGACCCAACTTCATGGTAGACTCCTGACTTATGAAAGGGAGTTGAACCAGAAAAAGAAGTTGCAAGAGTCGGGAAAAGCCACTGATGATTACTCATTCGGTAGCACAGCTCTTCTGGGTCAGGAAGAATCTGGTAGCAGCAGTAAGGAACAGGGTTATGATCATTTCATTGATATAACAGCTGGTGGTAACTTTACCAACCCTGATCCTCACTCTGCAAATTATGCTTTCACTGCAAACACTGAAAACCAGATGTCAGATAATTTGTGCTTTGAACTCAATGATTTGCAGCATTTTGATCCCACTGACTTAGAGGAGATGGACATTTTGCATCAGCTGGCTTTGCTTAGTGTGAGAACAAGCAAATTCTACAAAAGAACAGGGAGAAAGTTCCCAGGGCTACATGGGAATCTAAGGGTTGGGTTGGATAAATCGAAAATCAAGTGTTACAAGTGCAATAGGCTAGGTCATTTCGCTAGGGAATGCAGGAGTCAAACTACTGGTCCTATAATCACTCATCCTAGCTCAAACCCTAGACCTCAAAATCAAAGCACTGTGCACTATACCCAATATACCCCTGCAGCTCATGTTAACACTGCTCATTATGCTGCTGCCCATGTGCCTGTGCATTATGTCCAAACCACTGTTCCACAGATTCAATATATTCAAACCCCTGTCCCCCAGGCACAAGTGCAACCTGCACCTCAAACTGCTGCTCCAGCAGTGGTACAACCAGATCAGCAAAGCTTTTTCACTCAAGGCTTTGTTGACTGGAGCAGTATGCCTGGTGAGCTTAGTGATGAAAATTTTGCACTCTATGCTTCTAATGAATCTTCTAATGATAAATTTTGTTTGATGGTATTAGAGTCAATTCCAGAGGGGATTGAAACTGAAGGTGAACAGCTAAGTGATGAAACAGTGGATGAGGTGACTGAAGCAGTTGTTAGTGCAGTTGCTGGTGAATTGCTGCTGGAAGAAAATTCAGAAACCCTGATTGAACCACTAACATATCCATGGTCCAAAGAGGACAAAGAAGAAGAGATAAATGAGAAAGCAGGTGAGAAAGAAGAAAGAGCTGATGATGAAGAAAATCATCAATGTGATTGTGCAATGATGGCTGCTGCCAAGGTATCACCTCAAGTTCTTGAAAAACTGTGTTCTGACAATTGCATTATTGCTTTTGCTAACATCAAAGAGGTAAATGAAAACCTTCGGGATAAAATCTTAACTGATGAAGTCAAATTTGAAAGGTCTTTAAAAGAACTTAAAAACAAATTGACTGAGGTTATGCTTGCAAAAAGGAGTTGGAGTCCACCCAGATCACCTGTGAAAGATGGGTGGAATCATGCAAAGGGTATGAGGTTATGCTTGAAAAACAAATAAAAAGCAATGTGAAATTTGGTGTGGGTTATAGAAAACATGATGATGAAAACACTGCTTTTGGAAAATCTGTTCAAACCACTGATGTAACCACTGAGTTCATCCCCACAAACAAGAATGGCCAAGAAGTGAAAATCACTGACAAACTTGGTAACAAAATCACACTTGACAGACCAATGGGATCCTCTACTTTTGAGGAGCTTGAAGATTATCAGTTTAAACCAAAATGGTCTGATGAGTGTGATATTCTTGAAAATTTCAAGCCAATGGACTTTACATCAACTGATGGTGTTAAAGCTCCAAAAGCTAAAGTCATTCCTCTTAAGGACATCCCAACAGAGGTTAAAGCCTCTGCTGCAAAGGAGTCCGAAAAGAGAAAGAAGAAAGAAAAAAATTTATAACTTGTTTTGTGAATTCTGTGAGAAAAGGAATCATCTAACAAAAGACTGTTTCCACTTAAAAGCTTATGATTTGAACAGAACAAGTGTCATTGTTTCAGCTGAAAGCTGCATTGTTTGTGGTAAAACAAACCACAAAACTCAAGCATGTGTGTATCTCAAAAACTTTGATGTGAAAAAGAATGAGTACATTGCTAAAACATCCTTGAGTCCATCAACATCATCTGTCAAATTCACCAAGAAACAACCACTGTTTGTGCCAGTTCAAACAGCTGTCACAAAACAGCTGAACCAAACATCTGTCAAAAGAGATGTTCAGGTTACTGATGCACCCCCTGCCAATCAGTTCAGAAAAGGCAAGGAAAAACAGTCCTACCAAAGGATTCCACACGTTTATGAGGCCTACAAAAGGCCCTCTAAACCTAAAGTGAACAGGCATCCTTTTGGTTACCAACAGGTGATTGGTCAAGACCCCCAACAGTGGTTAGCAAGAAACAGTACTAAAATTGTCCAAACCCCTGACTTAACCACTGTCCATCAATCTGCATCCATCCCAGACACTGTTGAGACCCCATCCAAAGCCTTGTTGGCTTTGGAGACCCTAATGAACTAATCCTTTTACTTCATGTGCAGGGAGCTTCTGCCTGCTTAGATAGTCTGTGGTATGTTGATAGTGGAGGCTCCAGGCACATGACTGGATGTAAAGCCCTACTCAAGGATTTCTAAATTCATGGAGGGGGTGATATATCCTTTGGGAATAACAGTAAAGGGAAAGTTCTAGGGTCTGGTACAGTGCAGTCTGGAAATGTAAAATTTGAAAATGTCAATCTGATAGACAATCTAAAATTCAACCTTCTGAGTGTGTCCCAAATGAGTGACAAAGGATTTGGTTCATTCTTCACAAAAGACTGTTGTAGGATTGTTGGACCAGAAATGGTCAAAAAGATTGAAGCAATAATAAAAACTGGTCAAACAAAACTTGTTGCTCAAAGAAGTGGCAATGTTTATGTTGTTGATATGTCAAAAGAGTGTCCCAGAGCTGATGCCTGTCTGTTCTCAGCTGCCTCCAACAAAGAGACAGAACTTTGGCACAGAAGACTGGGGCACACAAATCTTAAGACAATCACTGAAATATCAAAAAATGGTTTGGTGAGAGGCCTACCACAAAAATTGTTTTCATGTCCTGAACATTGCATTTCCTGTTTAAAAGGAAAACAGCATAAAAGTTCTTTTAAGTCCATTGAAGAGTCCAAAACAACCCAGTGTTTGCAGATGTTACACATGGATTTGTTTGGCCCAGTTCAAGTCATGAGCCTCAAGAAGAAAAGATATTGTTTGGTTATTGTTGATGACTTTTCTAGGTTTACATGGACTTTCTTTTTACACTCAAAAGATGAGACTGCAGGCATTTTGCAAGACTTTGTGACACAGGTTGAAAAGCAATTTGACCTTCCAGTGAAAAGCTTCAGGAGTGACAATGGCACAGAATTTAAAAATAAGGAGTTGGATGCCTTCTGTGTGAAGAAAAGGATTGTAAGGCAGTACAACATCCCTAGAACACCAGAGCAGAATGGGGTAGTGGAAAGGAAGAACAGAACTTTGATTGAGGCTGCCAGAACCATGCTTGCTGATTCAGGTTTGCCATTAACTTTCTGGACAAAGGCAGTAAACATTGCTTGCTATGTCCAGAACAGAGTTTTAATAAACCCCAGGCACAAAAAGACTGCTTATGAAATTCTGTATAAAATCAAACCACTGATCTCTTACTTCAAGGTGTTTGGCTGCCCATGCTTTATTTTGAACTTAAAAGATTCCATTTCAAAATTTGCAGCCAAAATTGATTGTGGTTATCATCTGGGATACTCAACCACTGCCAAGGCCTACAAAGTGTTCAATACACGGACCAAGGCAGTGGAGGAGACTTTGAATGTAAAGTTCAATGAACTTTCATCAATGAAAATCCCAGCAAATCCTGCAGATCTGTTTGATCTTGAAAAATTTACTTTTGAAAATACTGCTGT
The DNA here is from genome assembly GCA_030545235.1 of Helianthus tuberosus. Classification (NCBI taxonomy): domain Eukaryota; kingdom Viridiplantae; phylum Streptophyta; class Magnoliopsida; order Asterales; family Asteraceae; genus Helianthus; species Helianthus tuberosus. Next base: position 189,667,003 of record CM060443.1, on the reverse strand, counting down.
CAAGACTAACAGTGCAGGTCCATCAGAGGATTCAACACCAGACTATGGGTATGAAATCATCATTCCTCAAAAGTCTGTTAAAATGGGAAGAGCATCAGATGTTCAAAACAACTGTCAAAGCTCAACCACTGCTACCTCAACAGTTGTTGACCAAAGTAGCCCATCAACCACTGCTTCCACATCCTCAAACACTGCTGACAAAAGTCCCCAAACAGTGGATAAAAGTCAGCATGTGTCCACTTCATTACCTCCAATTCCACCACCTTTTGAAGCCACTGCTGGATCATCAAAGTCCCCAGCAGTGGTTAGCTCAGATGATACACATCTGCAGCCTTCACCAACTAATGCCATCATACCATATCAAGGAGATTTAATCTTCTTAAGATCTCATCCACCTGATCAAATCATTGGCAACATCAATGAAGGGGTGCTCACAAGAAGCCAAACCCAAAACATTTGTCTTTTTGCTGGTTTTCTATCACTCCATCAGCCTGTCAAGTACCAAGAGGCATTGAAAGACAACAGCTGGGTAGAAGCCATGCAAGAAGAGCTCCAACAGTTTAAAAGACAACAAGTATGGGAGCTTGTACCACTGCCAGGAGAGGTTAGTCCCATTGGCACAAAGTGGGTCTTCAAGAACAAAACTGATGAAAGGGGTATTGTTGTCAAGAATAAAGCCAGGCTTGTGGTTCAAGGTTACAGACAGGAAGAGGGGATTGATTATGATGAAACATTCGCCCCTGTTGCAAGATTGGAAGCCATTAGACTGTTCATGGCCTTTGCTGTCAACCACAACATGAAGGTGTTTCAAATGGATATCAAAAGTGCTTTCCTCTATGGTACAATTCAAGAAGAGGTATATGTTTGTCAACCTCCAGGGTTTGAGGATCCATTTTATCCAGATCATGTCTACAGGCTAAACAAAGCCTTGTATGGCCTGAAACAAGCACCAAGGGCCTGGTATGAAACTCTTTCCAACTTCCTACTCTCAAATGGTTTCAAAAGAGGTACCATTGATAAAACACTGTTTCTAAAATGGAGAGGGAAGGATTTAATGATTGTCCAAATTTATGTGGATGACATTATTTTTGGAAGCACATGTAATAAAATGTGTGAAGAGTTTAGAGAACTCATGACAGCTGAGTTTGAAATGAGTGCAATGGGTGAGCTGCAATGCTTTCTTGGTCTCCAAGTTCAGCAAATGCAAAATGGAACTTTCATTCATCAAAGCAAATATGCTAAAGAACTTTTGAATAAATTTGATATGAATGATTGTAAACCATGCAGCACACCCATGGCAACAAATAAGCTTGTCATGTCTGAAGAAAAGGATGAGCTGATTGACCAAACACTTTATAGAAGCATGATTGGGTCTTTATTGTACCTAACTGCATCTAGACCAGACATCATGTTTGCAACATGTGTCTGTGCAAGAAGTCAATCAGCACCCAGAAAATCAAATCTCATTGCTGTAAAAAGGATCTTCAGATACATAAAAGGTGCTCCCACACTTGGTATCTGGTATCCAGCTAATGGGAATATCAAGCTTTCAGGCTTTTCAGACAGTGACTTTGCTGGATGTAACACTACAAGGAAGTCCACATCAGGAGGGTGCCAGTTTCTAGGTGATTGCTTTGTTTCATGGCAAAGCAAAAAGCAAGCAGCTGTTTCAACATCCACTGCTGAAGCTGAATACATTGCTGCTGCAAGCTGTACAGCCCAACTCCTGTGGCTTCAAAATCAGTTGCTGGATTTTGGTATCACTGCCTTAAAGACACCACTCATGTTGGATAGCCAGGCAGCAGAAAATATCATCAAAAATCTAGTTTCCCATTCAACCACCAAACACATCGACATCAGACATCACTTTGTGAGGGATTGCTATGAAAAAGGTTTGATTTCTCTGCATCATGTCCCAACTAAAGACCAGTTGGCAGATGTGCTCACAAAAGCACTTGATACAGCCACCTTTGAAAGCTTGGTCTCTAGAATTGGGATGCTAAACATCGAATAACAAGCAAAATCTTGTTTTTCTATGTTTAAAAGCATCAAAATGTTTTCAGAAAATAAAAAATCCATCCTTAAAAATAGCCAAAAATGAAATTTTCATTAAAATCCTTAAAAGTCTGCCATAACCACTGTTTGTTCAAAAGTCTGCTCTACTTCAAAGTCTGTCCACTGCTGAAAGCCATCCTCTGTTCTCTCATTTCCTTGATAAACTCTGTTGTTCAAAAGCAGTGTCTTATCCACTGATATGCTATCCACTGATAGTAAAAATCATCCACTGCTTCCATTTTACCGTTGTAACCACTGCCTTCATCAGTAACTTTCATAAAAGTACTGTCCTTCATTTCCTCAGAGCTTGGCATGTGGGCAGTACTTAATGGTCAGTACTTTTGTAACCGCTGCCACGTCAGCCTTCACTTTTTCCTCTATAAAACCCCCACTTCACACCAAAAACAGGGTTTTACTGTCGAATTGAATTCTCAAAAATTCTCTTCTCAAAATAGTTTTTCTTCACATTCATTCACAAATATCTTCGATCATCATCTTCAAAATGACAAAATCAAAGCCATCTGCAAAACCCTCCTCCAAATCATCGTCGAAAGCGGCCTCTCAAAAGGCCAATCCCACCGAACTTCCATTCAAACAATCTCACAATCTTCTGGGTCTTCTCACAAAACCCGGCACCACAGATGCTTTCGATTCTATCCTTGCTACCATCTCCGCATCAAAGTACAAAACTTTGTTAACAGCGGATGCACCAATTTACTTGACAACCCAAAGAGAGTTTTGGAAGAATGCAAACCTTGAAACACAAGGAGACGCTGTAATAGCCATTAACTCTACTCTAAAGGGAAAACCTGTCAAGATTACACCACAGTCAATTTCAGAGGTCTTTCAACTCGATGATCAGGAAGGTACAATTTCTTTCCCTAAAAACGAGTTAAAAATTGACTTAATTGAGAGAGGGTATGCAGACACAATGATGAAGAAAGCTACCTTACAAAAAGGTTTCTTTCCTTCTGCAACAAGGTTTTTATTCCATACCCTCCTCTTGTGTGTTTCAAACAAAACCACTTCCTTTAATGAAATACCATTAAAGATTCAAAATCTGGGATATGCAATTCTTCAAGAAGAAAATTCTAATTATTCTCGGGAAATCTTTAATGACTTGGTTAATAATGTTGAAACAAAATCATTCTTACTGTTTCCAAGGTTTTTAAGTTATTATTTTGAAAAGAAATTCAGTAAGGATGATATTGCTGCAATACACCAAGGTGATTATTTTGAAATGAACAGCTTAACTGCTGAAAATTTTACAAGAATGTTAACACCTTGCAAAACACAAGCAAAGGTGCCTGAGTAGAATTTAGCAGCTACCACTGCTCCTTAGGTATCTGCTGCTGAGCCCACTGCTCAAGGTGATCAAAGCAGCAGAACAACTGCTTTGAAACCCACACCTAAAATCACCAAAAAGCCACAGAAAAAGAAAAATTCAAAACCCCCCAAACCAATAAAAAAGGCAACTCTGGAGGATGAGATACCAGAGCAAATGCCTGTGACAACACAAAAGTCACAAGAAACCACTGCTGCTTCTTCCTCACAGCAGTTGGTACAAATATCTCAACCCATAACCAATACTCCTCCTGCTTCTTCACAAAAAGAACAGGTTGTACACATAGGGCCACCACATCATGATGCTCTGAAATCACTCGGTTTCATCATCCACAGCTCAATGCCCGGGGCAAATCCTGTTTCTACACCAAACCTCACATCCAAAATTCCATCACCAACTAAACTGCTGTTGGATGCAATTGATTTGAACCAGGCACTAAACAGTCCTTCTCAATCACCCATCAATGAGAACATACCTCAACAAATGACTGGATCTGATGTATCAATCTTTGCTAACCCACCAACACAACCTGAGGAGGTTACACCCCTTGAGTTACACGTAACTCTTGGTGGTAGTCCAAGTGAAGCAGCCACTACAACTGTTAAACCCACTGGTTTACAGTTGGTCAGTGGTTACATTAATAAGACTTCCTTGGAGGCAATTTCTTACATAGCACCTCTGCCAACCACCAGTGGATTTATTTATCCTACTGGCAACATCAAAAGGTTGTCAAGTGTTGAAGGAAGAAGACCCCAGTACCAAGACAAAGGGGCATCAGTGGTTAGTGTTTGGAGTACACTCCCTACCTCAACCACTGATAAAACCACTGTTAGTAAGAACTCAGATGATCCCATTAAATTGGGTGATGAGTTAAAATATCAGGATTTGACGGAACGAATTGAAAAGTTGGATACATCTGTTGCAGATCTTAAAAATATGCTACAGCAGGTGTTGAAAACACAAAAGATGAAATCCACTGTTGTTCCACCTCAAGCACCTGCTCCACCACAAGCTTTTGCTACAAATGAGCTCTGGAACCTTTTCCAACCTTTTCTCCAACAACAAAAAGAAATGGCTGATCAGCAACATGAACTTCATGTCCAAAAGCTGAGAAACATTATGGAGTCTAGGTACAAGAACACTCAAGCAGATATTAAGGCAATCAAGGCCCATTTATTGGAAACCACTGGCACTGCTCCTCCAACAGTACTTTTCATTGATCAACTTCCAGAAGATAATGCCAAAAAGGGGGAGAAAATTCAGGAGTGGAAGAAGAAGAAGGGAATAGATGATGGTCTTTACATCGAACCTGAAAGGGATGCTATGACCAGAAAAATTCCTGTGCCAGATGGTAGTAAAAAGGTTGATGCAACTCAAGAAGCACTTGATGAAGGAGTAGCAAGTGTAAAGAAGGATAGATTGGCAAAGGATATTTCAAGGTGGAATGAGGAGAAAAGAGCTTTTATGGAGCTGTATGCGCAGGGTTGTTCTGGGTCAAAGGATTCTAAAAATCCTAAGACAAAAAGGAAACCTAACTCCATCCCATCCAGTATTCCAAAGCATATTCCAAAACCACCATCCAAAAGCCATCAGCATCAAACCTCCACCCAAACAGCTGTTGTAACTCCTGTTGTATCAACTACTGCTGGTACTTCAGTGGTTTCAACATCTGTTCTTACTTCAACACACACCACAACCACTACTTTACCACCACCACTGTCACCACCAAAAACAATCTCACCACCACTTTCACCTGCTGACAAAAAGCAGAAGACAACAGATGTTAGTCAATCATAAACCACTGCCACTAAATCTACCACCACTGCTTCACCTAAAACATCATCAGTCCCTCCTCAACCAAAAAGGAGAAGGCTAATTCTAAAAGATGATGACACATCTCCACCACCAACATCTTCAAAATCCCTGTCACTTGTCACAATTCCAAAACCCATACCTCTCTCTTCAGCTCAAATTTTAAAGCCATTACCTCCTGCTGGTGTCTCATTTCCTCTGGAACTCATTGCAGTTAGGGAAGAAATCAAATCTTTCTACTATGAGGATGACCCAGTTAAAAGGAGTTTGCCATCAGTTGCAGGATATCCCAGGCCTAACAATATTGAAGAATACTTGAAACTCAAGGCCAAGCAAGCAGAGGATATCGCAATCAAAAACAGAAAAGGGAAATCTGATAGAGAATTTCAGCAAAGCTATCAGTTTTTACTTACACAGGTCAGTGCAATGGAGCAATTTGCCAAAAATGTATGTCAACAACTCTCAGAAAGGGCAGATGAGTCCTTGAGAAATGACTACATTGAGAACATCATGACCTACAAGAAATACAAGGGGGAGAAACACATGTACAAAAACTGGACCATTCCTGAGCTTGAAAAAGAAGCAGCCAGGATTCAAGACATGATCAAGAATAAGGTCAAGCAGACTCCTCCTGAAAAATTCAAACAATTTGAAGCTGATAAGATCTTACAGTTGAGAAGAATGAAAGAGGAGCTGATTGCAGCTGACTATGGGTCAAAGAACTCAGTGACAAAGTGGGGAGAAGATAGGGTCAGGGCTACCTACAAAAGCTTAGAGGAACTTAGAAAGAAAGATCCAAAAGTTTCACAAAAGCCTGACTACTCCAAAGTAGAGGTCTCAAAAAGACCACCAAAGCTGCAAGTCAAAAGAACCACTGCTCCAACTGGTGCTGCCATCTACAAAAGAAGGAGTAAAAACCAGTCAGGTGTTGAAACAATTCAAGATCTAAAAGCTGGAAATGCTGTTGTAAAAGCAGGCATTAAATTAATGATAAAAGAAGATCTTGAATTGGAACAATCTGCAAGTACTGCTCAGCCAGTCATGAATAGGCCAGCCTCACCCAATACCTCTGGAAATAAACATCTCCCAAGAAACCCACCAGGCTCAAAAATACAAAACTGGGAAACAGACAAACAGACCTACGTATTGACTTTGCTCAGGTCTGGTGGAGAAGTGAAGAAAATATCAAGGGAACAAGCTCTTGGCCTGAGTCTTGAAGATTTGCAGGATCTCCTTGATCTTCCACTTAGCAGGGATGATGAAGACACAGATGCCCTAGACTTTGAACTACAATTTAAAGGTCAGATAAGGGAACTGCTGTTGAGGCAATAAACACTCCACAATAATGAAGAGTTTTGGCATTATCTGTTCCAGGGGGAGATTGTTGGGATTGAACCCTACCAAGAGGAACAGATAATTAAAGCCAAAACTGGATCAGAGCAGTGGATCCAGAATAAGCAGACGTTTACAGATGTTTACATACAAGTCTCTCCCCTTGATAGTGATTTCAACATCTGCTGACCTCCTATCTGCTGATCGTGCAAACTGCTGACCTACAACTGCTGTTCAAGTAAAGGTCTGATGGAAGACTAAAGCCCTGCTGCTCAATCTACTGCTTTGGTTCAAGCATTGCTGATCCGAACAAGTACTGCTGGGTTCACAGCAGTGGAGGGACGCAGCAGTTGTTTATTCTATATTTATGAAATGTATTGTATTAAGCAGTAGTTAGCATAGCAGTGTTTGTATTGATCAGAGGTTAGAGTTTGTTAGGAGGTTAGATGTCACTTTCATGGTGACGTCAGCATTAGATGCTCAGTGGTTTGCTAGTGCCTATAAATAGAACAGTGCTCTGTACTGTTCTATTAGCTCTTTGCAACACCGTCTTCTTTGCACGAACAAACACTGAGCTCTGGCTGAGGGGGAGTTTGTATTCAAGCATTACTTTGTAATCGTTGTTGAAATTAAATTCAATCATTCGGTTCTTTGTTGAAAATGTCTTGATCAAAGCAATACTCTCGTTTGATTGTATGCAAAGTTTGTTTCCATATTAATTCCGCTGCACAACTCATCCATTTCCATTTTAATTCAAACAGAAAATACAATCAAAACCAAACTCAGATCCAACAGAAAGGTACAAAACGAGTCTATATGTTGACCCGAGCTAGGTACGCATATTTTAAATTATAGTTAGAAGTAATATGTTGGTCAAATATCAGTGAAAGCCCTTCGTCGTAATATGAGGGGCTGAAATTGACCAAAATACCCATGAACGCTAAACCGGGTAAACGGTCTTTATGAGCCGTTTAAGATCGTGTATTATGATAATGTAAGTTATAGATAAGTATAAAGTGGATTGTGCATAACAAAAGGGAAAGATTTAAACATAGAAGGTTTAAGTCTTCGAAACGGGTCAAAAGAATTATGCGCATAGATTGAGTACTAGCCGCGTAACTCATAAAGGTTACAAATCCGAACTATAGATTTTGAGTTAAGCCTGTTGATGTATGCTAAATGGTTAATTAGAAACAAGGTTGTAAACTTTTAAAACAAATGCGTCGAATAAATGAAATAAGAAATTATAAACTAATGGTTTATAATTCAGGTTTCATATGCGGAAAATAGGATAAATTGATGCGTATTTTTATTACAAACGCGTAGGAAAAAGAATCACCTAAAACGGACTTGTAGATAAAAAGTTATGACACTTTAAAGATCGTTTTACGATTAAAACCATAGCTGGGAAAAATGCAGGTTTCAGTAACAAAACTGCTGGAAAATCATCTCCCCCGTGACACGCGACAGGGAGTAGTAATCCTGCCGCGACACGCGAGGGCGCTCGTGGTACACGAAAGATCAAGAGGAGTCTATCGCGTGGCGCGACAGACTAAATTCTGAAATTTTATTTTGTTTTTGATTGTTCGCTACTAGAACTTGATTATACTAATATTTAAGATATCGAAACTAACTTTTAAGTTGGTTTTGATCATAGGTGAATGTGAAGATGTCCCGGATGAAGATCAAGCTCATTGAAGAACCGAACACGATCAAGATACAAGCTTCCGCACATGGTTTCGTCGTCATTTAAAAACGACGAATTTATACATATTGTATTGTATTATTTCAAATCCGAAAATGTTTTAATTTGACCGTATTTTTCAATGTATATGTAATTATAATTACATGTTTATTTACGTAAATAATACGAAAACCCTAAAAATAATAGCAAGGTGTTACAACCATATCTGGATAAATTCATAATTGTCTTTATAGATGATATTCTTATTTACTCTAAGAGTAAAGAGGATCATGCAGAGTATTTGTTTATACTTTTAAATTTGCTGAGAAAAGAAAAGCTTTACGTTAAATTTTCAAAATGTGAATTTTGGTTAAAAGAAGTGCAATTCCTTGGACATCTGGTTAATCATGAAGGAATTCATGTGGATCCCACAAAGATCGAGGCAATTACTAAGTGGAAAGTCGCTGAATCACCGACGGAGGTGAGAAGTTTTCTCGGACTAGCAGGTTATTATAGACGTTTTATTCAAGATTTTTCTAGAATAGTCATTCCCTTAACGAAATTGACCTGTAAATCAATTAAGTTTGAATGGGGACTAAAACAGGAGGAAGCCTTTAGGATTCTAAAGCAAAAGTTAACCAATGCACCCATACTAGCTGATGCGTGTCGAGTGAGATATAGGTTTTTAATGTATATTTTAAGCCCTTTTACACTTTTTAGCCAAGTTTTAAATTTATAAAACACGATATTTACTAACACTAAACACACATATGGGCAAGTGCACCCATCGTGAGCGTAGTATAGTGTTGGTAAGATACCGAGGTCGTCCAAGGACACAAGAGCTTTTAGTACCGGTTTATCCTCAACGTCTAATCAAATCAAAAGTAAGAAAAAAAGGTTTTTAAACTAGAAAAATAAAACTAACTAAAATGCTGAAAAATAAAATAAAAATAAAAACAGATAGACAAGATGAATCACTTGGATTCGACTCGTGTGTAGTGTAACCTTTGATTATTTCCGCACTTTTGCACTTTTTAAGAGATTATCTTAGTTATTGTAGTAGGCCCCTCTTTTGAAGGTGACGTTACCCTCAACCCAGAAGTTTGAGTCAGCAAGGATACAATCCTAAAGGGTCGGATTATTGAAAGATAATTAATTAAGTTATTAATGCATAATGTGGTAGGCCCCTCTTTTGAAGGTGACGTTACCCTCGGCTAAGTAGTCTGAGTCAGCAGGGATACAGTCCTAAGTAGCCGGGTTAAAATATTAATAGCAGCTTACATATGAGGGGATCAAAGAGTTTGGACCCCCGCCATCCAATACCAGTGGGTATTGAAGGAGGTCCTACTAAATTTGACCCAGGTCCTTGCAGGATCTATACACTGAACAAGGCAAGACTCTTACCAAACCGTTCCCTTAACCCCCGACCAGGTAGCCAACATATCTCCATATAGACCGTGGAGATATGAATGGTGAAAATCTTTTATTTTATATAGACAGTAAAATAATGCCAAGACACCACGGACAAACGATAAGAAAGAATCACCTTCAACATAAGAAACTAGTTATTAAAGTCATTAATACATAACCAAATAAAAAGTGCGAAAAGATTAAAAATAAAAAGTATTACACTAAACACTTTTCTTCACCAAGTGATGTAAGAGACTTAGGTAAACATGGCCTTTGATTGTCAAGAACTCTTACGATCAATCTTGGATCCCGAGACTACTACACACACTCTATGATGGATGATGGATGATGGTAGTGGATGTGGGTTGTGATGGTGGTGGAGGGTGGGTGTAGTGTGAGAGAGGTTGTTTGCCAAGGGATGGTTTGCAAATGAGCCAAGCACCCCTATTATAGCCTGAACAGCAGCTCGGGCACGGCCCCGTGTCCATTGGGCACTGCCCCGTGTCCATCTTCCTTCTCTTTCTTCATTAATTACAGTTTGTCTGCATTAGTTGACCACGCCCCCGTGTCCGCTGAGCACGACCCCGTGTGCAGAAGCGTATCTGTACTATCAAGATTTCCTCAGATTCTCGAATCTTAGAGTTGACCACGGCCCCGTGTCCGCTGGGCACGCCCCCGTGGTGGGTGATAGAAACTTCTACAGCTTTGTCTTTTCTGCAGACACTTGGGCACGCCCCGGTGCTCACTAAGCACGGGGCGTGTTCTGCCTTCTGTTTTCTTGTTTTGCTTGGGAAGATGCTGTCGGGGGGTCGGGCATGCCACGTTTATCCCTTTTCTTGTATTTTTGTTAGATTTAGCTGCCTTTTTTGCTTCTTTTGTTCATTTGAGCTCATTTAATCCTGAAAATACAAAAGGAAGACAAAAACACACTTTTTCCAACATTAGTACTAAAAAAGGGTTAGTTTTATGCCTCATTTGATGTAATTTATATGTTGCATTTTGCACACATCAAATACCCCCACACTTGAATCTTTGCTTGTCCTCAAGCAAAACTCTTTATAATGTGGCTTAACACTTCCCAAATGGAATGGGTAGAAGAGAAGGTTATGGGCTTGTCATAGAGTGTCGGGATTTCCAAGATTCTTTATTAAGTTTTATTTTTATTTATTTACAATCCTATTCGTCATGATTTATTTAAAACATTACATAAGATAAATTACTTATTAGTGCATAACATGCCTTTTTAAAATTCCATTTATATACAAGTTCACATACCTCACGGAGGATCACTCAACACTTGGCCGAAGATGTATTTTTGTGAAACACTCGAGAGCGGGCATGGAACTTACTCCTACCATAGGCTTGCCAAGCAATCAATCCTCCTCATTTTTAACTATACACCTTTGTAAATATCAAGAGGACTTTTTGGGTGAAGGGTTAGGCTTGGGTTAAAGGTAGGTGGTTGGGTTAGTGGTTAGTAGAAAAGGGCGAAAGGCGTAAAAAGCGTCAGTTTTTTGCAAACATATTGTTTTTGTGACTTTTTATTCCAATGAAGTATTCTTCAAACAAGTCTTCTTTGGATGAGCTTTGTTTGTTTATTGCTAACTTCATTTTTCTTTTCTTCTTTATCAAATTTTTTTTTTCAACATAAGAGAGTCACACAAAAACCGAGCTTTGTTACTAAAATAAATGGTTTAAAATAAAAAGGGTTTTGGTGGTTAAAAGGGTGTTTGTTTTGGGTTAAGAAATGAAAAGGTTTAGGCTCAAAGGGGTTAACTAGGGGATTTTGGGTAGGTGGTAAAAAAAAAGTAATGGTGTAGAAATAAAAAGGGTTAGTCCTAATGCCTCCGTCATTTACTTACTCGGGTTTAAGTTGGTAAGGACCGGGAATGTATCGTCGTGGCAAGTTCTAGAGTTGTAAGAAACCAAGCGGCTATTCACACAAGAAACGAAAAATGAGCATTTAGTTTAAAGATGTGTATTTGTATACTCAATAAAGGCTCAAAACTCACTTTTTGTGGGAATGAGTTTTTATGTGATCAAGTATATATAATCAAATTTTAACTAGATTTGTCATGCCTTTTCATAATTTTCTTATGTTTGTTCTTTTTATCACGATGCTATCGGTTGTAAATTTGTAAAAGTATAACCTTTTTAGAACTTGTTATTCCCAAATTAAACCAAGACAAGTAAAAAAAATGAAAATTTTTGAAAAAATTTGGGGTGATTAGCGGTTCCAATAGAGTTTTGTGTAAGGCTTGTTATTAGGACTTGCAAAATTCAAGGTTTTAGCATCCCCCCCCCCCCACACTTAAATTACACATTGTCCTCAATTTGCCCCAAAAATAAGTTTTTCGGTTGATTAAAATGTGTAAAAGTGGGTTAAAAACAAGATTTTATGTTACTGGGTAGCTGAACACGGGGTGGTGTTTGCTGAGCACGGCCCCGTGATCAGACTGCCAGTATCAAATTTAAACAGAATGCTGGGCACGGGGGCGTGTTCAGTGAGCACGGCCCTGTGTCCAGTTACCAGAACTGGGCATTTTCTGCAGAACCTCGGGCACGGGGCGTGTTGGGGTGAGCACGGCCCCGTGCTGAACTTGCTGTAATGAAGAAAAATCGTCGAGAGGCTCTGTTTTTGTGTATGGGGTGTTGGTTCAAGCTTCCCTTAGCATCCTTCACCATCCCGAGTGTGTTTTATTCCTGAAAATTAAAAACTAAACTAGAAAACATAAAGGTTAATCTAAACTAAACTACGGATAGTTCCGCGGAATGCCTCCGTGGTGCGCCACGTTTATAAGGGTCCTTGGCTAGACCCTCCTTATCGGGTGGTTCTGGCTCATATTCAATTAAGGGGTCGTCATTTCCGAATGGATATTTCATTGAACGCTCAAGATCGGCACTCTTTTTAAATGCCCCTAATTGAATAGGTAGATTGTTGCGCTTCCGGTTTTTCAAAGCTTCGTGGGTTTTTACAAAGGGTCGTCCCAACACTAGAGGAGCATCATCAAGGATGACAAAGTCGGTTGGGATTACCATTTGATTTGTTTGAACCAAGACATCCTCAACTACACCGATTGATTTTATTACTTTCCGATTGGATAGAAAAATGGGTATTTGATGTGAAGAAAAATCACCAATACTTAATTTTTCGAAAATGTAGTTTGGCATTATGTTAACACAAAGATCTTTATCAATTGTGACATTACTAATAAATGAATTTTGAAAAAAACATGGAACAGGTGTAATGTTGATTTCAAATGGGTCTTCTTTTATTAGCGAGGTTTGATCATTAGTTAACTTAACGCTTACCGTTTCGTCAATTTTAGTGTTAGTGTTTAACTCTTTTAAAAACTTAGCATGAGTGGGTACTAAACAAAGATTTTCGAAAGAAGGTGACAAGAGATTAATTTCTTCAAAAGTAGACTCTTCTTGGATTTTAACGTTGTCGGACTTACCCTTTTCGTTGTTTAACTCATGTGTCGGTTTTTCACTTATTTGTCCTTCCATCTTTACATTTTCAACTATCTCTTTTTTATTTAATTCTTCTCTTGCGCGGGACTCCTCTTCCCTTGCGTGAGATTCCAATATGCAACGCTCGATAGTTTTAATGTGTTCTATTATCTTATCGGTTATGTCGGCGATAGAATAAGGATCGGGATCCTCAAAGCTTGAATCCGGTTGTTCGATCCTTTGTTCCTCATAATACTCATAGGAAGTAGATGGTTCACACCATTTTTCTTCATTGTAAGTATATGATGGATAAGGGTCGTAATTTTGTTCTTCATAATACTCATATGAGGTTGGTTGTTCACGCCATGGTTCCTCATAATAAGCATATGAAGGTGGTGGCTCATATCTTGGTTCCTCAAAGTATGAGTATAAAGGCTCATACCTTGGTTCATCAAAATATGAGTATGAGGGAGAAGGTTCATACCTTTGGTCTTCATAGATTGTGTATGAAGTTGATGGCTCGTACCTGGGCTCCTTATAGTAGGTGTATGAAGTGGATGGTTGAAACAAGTCACAATATTGAACCGAGTGTGGGTTACCACAATTAGTGCAATAGTCTTCCCTATAATCATCCTCCTCATAGGTGTAGTTGTAACCTCCTGAGTATTGATCCATGAGAATCACTCAGCAGACCACAACAAAGTCTCGAGATCAGAAAACAAAAATAAAAACGGAAACAGAGGCTGGACACGGCCCCGTGTTCAGTGAGCACGGCCCCGTGTACAGAATCTGTATCTGGGCGTTTTAATTAAAGTTACTGATTTTGTTGAGCACGGGGCGTGTTCAGTGAGCACGGCCCCGTGTTCAGGCTCTGTATCTGGGTGTTTTATGAAAAATATGCAGCACGGCCCCGTGTTCAGTGAGCACGGCCCCGTGTTCAATCCTACTGTAAATGCAAAACTAAACTAAAATGCAGAAAAATGTGCGCGCGTTTTGAAAAAGTTTTGAAAAACTGATTAGGCCGTCGATTTTAAGCTTTCTTAAAATCCTTGTGTCCCCGGCAACGGCGCCAAAAACTTGATGCGTGTCGAGTGTGATATAGGTTTTTAATGTATATTTTAAGCCCTTTTACACTTTTTAGCCAAGGTTTAAATTTATAAAACACGATATTTACTAACACTAAACACACATATGGGCAAGTGCACCCATCATGAGCGTAGTATAGTGTTGGTAAGATACCGAGGTTGTCCAAGGACACAAGAGCTTTTAGTACCGGTTTATCCTCAACGTCTAATCAAATCAGAAGTTAGAAAAAAGGTTTTTAAACTAGAAAAATAAAACTAACTAAAATGCTGAAAAATAAAATAAAAATAAAAACAGATAGACAAGATGAATCACTTGGATCCGACTCATGTGTAGTGTAACCTTTGATTATTTCTGCACTTTTGCACTTTTTAAGAGATTATCTTAGTTATTGTAGTAGGCCCCTCTTTTGAAGGTGAAGTTACCCTCAACACAGTAGTTTGAGTCAGCGAGGATACAATTCTAAAGGGTCGGATTATTGAAAGATAATTAATTAAGTTATTAATGCATAATGTGGTAGGCCCCTCTTTTGAAGGTGACGTTACCCTCGGCTAAGTAGTCTGAGTCAGCAGGGATACAGTCCTAAGTAGCCGGGTTAAAGTATTAATATTAGCTTACATATGAGGGGATCAAAGAGTTTGGACCCCCGCCATCCGATACCAGTGGGTATTGAAGGAGGTCCTACTAAATTTGACCCAGGTCCTTGCAGGATCTATACACTGAACAAGGCAAGACTCTTACCAAACCGTTCCCTTAACCCCCGACCAGGTAGCCAACATATCTCTATATAGAACGTGGAGATATGAATGGTGAAAATCTTTTATTTTATATAGACAGTAAAATATTGCCAAGACACTACGGACAAACGATAAGGAAGAATCACCCTCAACATAAGAAACTAGTTATTAAAGTCATTAATACATAACCAAATAAAAAGTGTGAAAAGATTAAAAATAAAAAGTATTACACTAAACACTTGTCTTCACCAAGTAATGTAAAAGACTTAGGCAAACATGGTCTTTGATTGTCAAGAACTCTTACGATCAATCTTGGATCCCGAGACTACTACACACACTCTATGATGGATGATGGCGGTGGATGTGGTTGTGATGGTGGTGGAGGGTGGGTGTAGTGTGAGAGAGGTGGTTTGCCAAGGGATGGTTTGCAAATGAGCCAAGCACCCATATTTATAGCCTGAACAGCAGCTCGGGCACGGCCCCGTGTCCATCTTCCCTCTCTTTCTTCATTAATTGCAGTTTGTCTGCATTAGTTGACCATGCCCCCGTGTCTGCTGGGCACGACCCCGTGTGCAGAAGCGTATCTGTACTATCAAGATTTCCTCAGATTCTGCGAATCTTAGAGTTGACCACGGCCCCGTGTCCGCTGGGCACGCCCCCGTGGTGGGTGATAGAAGCTTCTACAGCTTTGTCTTTTATGCAGACACTTGGGCACGCCCCCGTGCTCACTGAGCACGGGGCGTGTTCAGCCTTCTATTTTCTTGTTTTGCTTGGGAAGATGCTATCGGGGGGTCGGGCATGTCACGTTTATCCATTTTCTTGTATTTTTGTTAGATTTACCTGTCTTTTTGCTTCTTTTGTTCATTTGAGCTCATTTAATCCTGAAAATACAAAAGGAAGACAAAAACACACTTTTTCCAACATTAGTACAAAAAAGGGTTAGTTTTATGCCTCATTTGATGTAATTTATATGTTGCATTTTGCACACATCACTAGCATTACCAGAAGGAACTGAAGACTTGATAGTCTATTGTGATGCTTCTAAGTTAGGTTATGGATGTGTGTTGATGCAACGTAAAAAGGTTATAGCTTATGCCACTAGAAAACTTAAGAATAATAAAGAGAATTATACAACCCATGATCTAGAGTTAGGAGCTATAATTTTTGCCCTTAAAATTTGGAGACACTATCTTTATGGTAGTAAGTTTACTGTCTTCACAGATCATAAGAGTCTAAGATATGTTTTTGGGCAAAAGGAGTTAAATATGAGATAGAGACGCTGGATGGAGATTCTTAGTGATTATGATTGTAATATCCAGTATCATGCAGGAAAAGCTAATGTAGTAGCTGATGCTTTAAGTCGAAAGTATCATGAAAAACCAAGACGAGTACGTTCTCCTAAATTAAATCTGCAGATAGATTTAAATGAGAAAATTAGAGATATACAAGAAACAGTGATCAAGGACGATACTGAAAAATTGAAAGGAATGATTAAGGAATTAGAACAAGGAATAGATGGAATTTGGAGATTCCATAAGAAAAGAATCTGGATACCCAAACAAGGAAACCTACGCCACCGAATTTTAGAAGAAGCCCTTAAGTCTAAGTATACGATACATCCTGGTAATGATAAAATGTATCAAGATTTAAGAAAGAATTTCTTGTGGATAGGAATGAAAAAGGATATAGCCACCAATGCTGCTAAGTGTCTAACCTGTTCACAGGTTAAAGCTGAACATCAGAAACCCTCAGGTTTATTGCAGCAACTAGAAATGCCTATATGGAAATGGAAATTGATAAAAATGGACTTTGTTACCAAATTACCTAAGACACGAAAAGGTAATGATACAATCTGGGTGATTGTAGACAGATTAACCAAGTCTGGTCATTTCTTACCTATGAAGGAAACTTTCAGTATGGAACAATTAGCTAAGTTGTATGTAAATGAAATATTTTCATTACATGGAATTCCTTTGTCTATTGTTTCTGATAGAGATAGCCGTTTTACTTCTCATTTTTGGACCAGTTTCCAAAAAGCAATGGGAACCAAGTTAAAACTAAGCACAACTTATCATTCTCAAATGGACGGACAAAGCGAAATGACAATTCAGACTATGGAGGATATGCTTAGAGCTTGTGTAATTGATTTCGGAGGAAATTGGGACGATCATTTACCATTAATAGAATTTTCCTACAACAACAGCTATCATACAAGTATCAATGCTGCACCATTTGAAGCACTCTATGGACGAAAGTGCCGAACTCCAGTCTGTTGGGCAGAAATTGGAGAAAAACAACTGTCTGGACCAGAGATAGTACAAGAAACAACGGACAAGATTATTCAAGTCAAAGAAAGACTCAAAACAGCACGGGATCATCAAAAGAGTTATACTGATAACAGACGAAAACCCTTGGAATTTCAGGTAGGAGATAAGGTATTATTAAAAGTTTCTCCATGGAAAGGAGTGGTTAGATTTATTAAGAGGGGAAAGCTAAGCCCCAGGTATGTTGGACCTTTTAAGATTATTAGAAGAATAGGACTAGTAGCTTATCAGCTACAACTGCCAGAGGAAATGGAAGGAATACATGATGTATTTCATGTAAGTAATCTCAAGAAGTGCTTAGCAGATGAATCATTAGTGGTACCTCTTAAGGACATAGAGGTAAATGAGAAACTTAAGTTTGTAGAGAAACCACTACAGATTGGAGATAGAAAGATCAAGAATCTCAAACACAAGAGACTAGTTCTAGTCAAAGTGAAATGGGATTCCAAGAGAGGACCAGAGTACACTTGGGAGCTCGAAGCCAAGATGGAAAGGAAATATCCACACCTGTTCCAGTAGACCTCGAGGACGAGATCTAAAACAAGGTGGGGAGGATATAACAACTCTCCTAAAACCATTAAAATACCCCTATACGTCCTAAAATACACCCCGTATATGAAAAACGAGCTTAAATTACCTTTATACTATTAAAAAAATAAAAACAAATAAATAAGGTCCTCGCGGGGCGTGACTCCCGTAGGACAAGTCTTCGCGGGCCGCGACCCGGTGCCACCAGGCGGCACCCCAGCTCGCCACGTGGCCAACGTGTGTTGAACCTATACTGATGACCCGCCAAGCCTATAACCCTAGTCTAGGGCCTCGCGGGCCGCGAAGGCCCCTCTTGTATCTCTCGCGGGGCGCGAAAGCCCCCTGATCAGACCCTATAAATAGGAGCTCGACGTTCAGTTTCAAATCGTTCAAAACTTTTAAATTCTCTCAACTTCTGAATAGCTATTATTATACCCGGGTATTATACCCACTAAAAAGCGAAGCTCTGCCTCGTTGTAAGTATTATAACCCCCAATAATGTATTAGTTACTCTGCCCGATTGATCTAGAGCTCCGTAACGCATGTCGAGACTCTGCCTGACTCAGTCGTTGGAGTTCTGTCTCGGGGGTATAGCTAATGTAAATTGGGTTATCTTACTAACACGTGTGTATTGTTTAATTTTAATAGATTATAACCAGGAAGTTAACAGAAAGCAGTAGGGTTATCTAAAATAGCAATGTGAGTACATTCACTTTTTTCTCACTATTTGTGAGTACATCTGCTTTTCATAAACTGTTTTTTTACAAAACCTCAATTGTTTTAAAGTATAATTAACAGTGATTGAGTATTTGTGAGTCTACAATTACTGTCGGTATGTTGGGGTTTTGTATACATTACTTGTTACTAATACTGTGAATAGTAACATGACCACAAGTCAGGATTGACAGTACCGTGGGTGGTAATTTGGTAGATATAAACAAATGTAAGTGCGGATGCCCTCAATACTGTAAAGATATAAAATTGTTTTGATTACACTAGAATGCACTCGCTAGTATTTCTTGCTGATAAAACTTTTTTAAAACGCGTTTCAGGTAACAAAATGTGAAAGCCAAATAGAAGCCAGCTGGAGAGTACTGAAGGTTTGGAAAAGTGGCTATAAAAGTTACATAAACAATAAAGAAGTTTTATTTCAATAAAATATGGTTTATCTCTATAAACATATTATAAATGGAAACTTGGGTTTTACCCATGTGTTTATTATTTATAAAATGAGGTGTTTTACAATGATAAACTATTTCCTAACTACGGTCCCGATGTAAATTTCCGCTGCCAAATTAATAAACACCGATACCACCAGCTCTGAGTGGCTCGCAGCCGCCCGCCTCCCGAGGCAGGGGTCGGGGTTGCGACAAAAATTGTCTTTTTAACCCTTTATATACGTCGCGTATATAAAGGGTGGGTTTTTTAAGAAACATTTATACAATATTATTCGTTTTAGTAAAATTTTATAAAAAAAAGTTTTCTATTTTAAATAAATAAAAAGTAAGTATTTCTTACAAACTTTTTTATACAACATTAATCATTTTTATACGATATATCGTATCGTATAGGTGTAGTATAGGTCACGTATTGACCTCGTATAAGCCTATAAGTCTCGTATAGGTCACGTATTGACCTCGTATAGGCCTATAGGTGTAGTATAATACCATATCTTATCGTATCGAATAATGTAGTATAAGTATCGTATAGGTCTCATATAGGTCTTGTATATGCCTATAGGCCTATATGC
Organism: Helianthus tuberosus; assembly: GCA_030545235.1. NCBI lineage: Eukaryota > Viridiplantae > Streptophyta > Magnoliopsida > Asterales > Asteraceae > Helianthus > Helianthus tuberosus. Next base: position 189,647,490 of record CM060443.1, on the reverse strand, counting down.
GTGTTGTATGGTATCGTATCGTATCGCATCGTATTGTATCATAGTGTAGTGTAGTGTAGTGTAGTGTAGTGTAGTGTAGTGTAGTGTAGTGTAGTGTAGTGTAGTGTAGTGTAGTGTAGTGTAGTGTAGTATAGTATCGCATCGCATCGTATCGTATAGCATAGTATAGGCCTATATGGGACCTAAACTACACATATACGACACCTATAAGCCTATACGAGATCTAAACTACACATATAGTCCTATACGAGACTTGTACTACACCTATAGGCCTACGTGGTACCTATACAACATCAATAGGCCTATACGAGATCTATAAGCTTATACGAGACCTATACAAGACTTATACTACACCATAGATACGATACTACACCTATAGGCCTATACGAGACGATACTACACATATATGCCTATACATGACTTATACTACACTATACGATACGATAGGATACAATATTATATTACACGTTTGGCCTATACAAGATTTATACTACACTATATGATACCATACTAGATCTATAGACCTATACGAGACCTATATTATACTATACGATAGAATACTTAACAATGTTTTTTATCTATCTATTTTTAAAAATTACTTATTATAAAAGTTTGCTAAAACGATAAATAATGTATAACAATGTTTCTTAAAAAAACCCACCATTTATATATGTCGCGTATAGGCCTATACGCGGCGTATATTAAAGGGACAAATTCCCACATCATATCAGAATTCTCTTGGAAATTGAAAAAGGTGGTTATACGCCGCGTATAGACCTATACGCGGCGTATATAAAGCTAGGGTTTGGTGTGCAAATAGGCATTTTGGTGTGCAAATATATACACCCTTATTATAACTATAACTTTTATTACAACTTCTACCCCAATTTGTGATCGCGGAAAGCTAGGGTTAGGGTTTGATTGGTTTAAAGCCATGGCTACTACAAACTCCAACTTACACCAGTTGGAGATGTATTGTGAGACAGAAGATGACAAACCTGGCCCTAGGTGTGCTCACACACTAACCGTCGTTGCTCCGACTAAGTCTCACGGCCACTCCTCATCGGAGGCGCCACCACTATCGAAGGCGGTGCCTCTCCCAGGTCCTCGGGTTCAGTAATTTTCATATACTTGTGTTGATTGTTGCTTGATTTATGGTTTGTTGTGTAGGTTGATTGATCTTGTTCTTTATTTTTTTTAATTTTTGGGTTGGCCAGTGTCACTAACTCTATTTATTCATATGATGTTATAACCAAGGAAACACATATTATTGTATGATTAACAACAACAACAACAACAACAATAATAATAATAATAATAATAATAATAATAATAATAATAATAATAATAATAATAATAATAATAATAATAATAATAATAATAAAGATCAGGGGTAAAATAGACCCGACATAATAAGTTTCAAGAGTTAATAGACTTTTCAATTATTTTTCAAATTTTCAAGTGGTCAAACTGACGGCAACATACCTTAGGATTCAAAATGTACATTTTTCAAACCACAAGGATGTATGTTTCCACTTTTGCAAAAAAGGAACCTAAGTTGATTTTAGCCCCAGAGACACAAATTACACCTTACTTTTGTTTATTGTATGAAAACTTGGTTGTTACTTTATTAATGAAACTCATAACATTATTTGATGATAAAAAACTTAAATTGATTTCAATAATCCTCATCCAAATTCTCTATTGTATATCATGTTGAAGCAATTTTATAATTTTTTAATCATAAGTCTTTTTCAATTAATTATACTTAATTCAAGTGTCATGTTTTATCAATAACCAGGGTTGTAGTTATTCGTGTGTTGCGTAGGGACGTGGTTTGAATTTGGTACGTGTTGCACACCATGATAACCGATAAATAAATTTGTAAAATTAAACAAAATCATATCTACTCGCTTTGTGTTATTTGCGCTGTAACTCAACTCTGGACATTCAAACTATAAGAAGAGGTAAAACAATACAAAGTAAATAATAAAGATAAATTTATAAACGAAAAAGAAAACAATAGGAACTCGACCATTGCACTCGTTATAGCAATGAAATAGAAAGGTAAAATAATATGTCCAAAAAGGTATTGCCGCGTTCATTTAAAAAACTAAAATACAAAAAAAAAAAAAAAACAAGTACATGTTAGCAAATCCCAAGGCTCACATTAGCCTATCATCATTATTAGGCTTACGTTAGCCTATGATCACTATTTAACCTCTCTAGTTTTATATAGAGATAATAATAATAATGATGTTTGATGATTAAATAGACAATATAAGAGTTATATTATATATTCATAATTAGTAATTCGCCCCACATGTTGCCGCGGCGTTGAAAAGTAAAGCACATTGAATTTGTACTGTTTAATGAAAATGTAATATATTTGACCCGACTGGTTAATACGTCAAAACGTAGTTCAACTGAAAGCACACATAAAAATAAGCACAAAACACATTATATTTGAACTGACTCAATTCCGGGAAAAAAATAAATTTACGCTAAAACATAGACCAATCGAAAACGTACATAATATTAAATATAGAAACATTTAATATTTTACCCAACTCATTTCAGGGAAAATTTTACGTCGAAACGTAACTTAAGTTTATACCAACACCTACATAAAAAAAAAACATAAAACTCGATTAAAAAGTCTTTAAAAAGTTAAGGGTTGTAAATGTCAATGCAAAAAGTTGTGGGTAAAATATATAAAAATAAAAAAACTAAACTAGAAAAAAAACACAAAAAGGTCAAAATACTATTTACATAGTAATTGTAGTATAGATAATAACTAGGTGATGCCCCGCCCGCGTTGCGAGGCGATGGCCGAATAATTCTCAACCAATTAAAAAAACAGTACTATAGTTTTGCTAGAAAGAAAAAGTAAAAAGATTGTTAGTCAACTCGTTGACACGATTTTTAGATGGGGCAAAGTCATATTTTTGTTTTTACTTGGCGGAAAATTCAATTTTTTTTTTCCCGAGGGTAAAATCCTAATTTTTAGTTAGGTGAAAACCATATTTTTATTTTGTACTTGGGAAAAAACGAAATTTTCAATTAAGGGTGATATCGTAATTTTGAAATTTTGAACCGAGGGAAAAATCGTAAATTTTAGCTGGTGGCAAAAGCATAATTTTATTTTGAACTGGGGGCAAAGATGTAATTTTAAATTGGGGGCAAAATCCTAATTTTAAAGTGGGTATAAAATAATAAGCTGGTGTAAAATCGTAACTTTGAGCCGGGGGGGGGGGGACAAAATTTTATTTTGAACTGGGGCGAAAACGTAATTTTGATTGAGGGTAAACGCGTAAGTTTTTACCGAGGGCGAAATTGTATTTTCGCTTTAGTTGGGTGTAAAGTCATATTTTTATTTTGAACCGGGGGTTTTATTTTTAGCTGAGGGCAAAAAAGTAATTTTAAACTGATGGTGAAATCGTAATTTTGAACCGAGGGAAAAATCACAATTTTGAGCTGGGGGTAAAAACATAATTTTATTTTGAACTGGGGGCGAAGACGTAATTTTAAATTGGGGGCAAAACCGTAATTTTAAAGCGGGTCTAAAATAAAAAGCTGAGGGTAAAATCGTAATTTTTGAACCGAGGGCAAAATCGTAATTTTGAGCTGCTGGCAAAAGGGTTATTATATTTTTAAGTTGGGAGAGAAGCGTAATTTTAAACCGGAGGCAAAACCATAATTTTAAAGTGGATATAAAATAAAAACTGGTTGGCCCAATAGCATAGTGCCGGCCGCCAATTTCGACCAATGGCAGGGAAACACTATTCCCTGCCATTGTGTTTGTATATGTTGAATAATAATTGCCAAAGAAGTATGTGTATTGTAGTCACTTTTTACAAGTCTTAAAAAGCACTTGGTAGAAGTGCTTTAAGCATAACCTTTTCCAAGTTACAAACTTGAACTTTCAAAACATACCACTATTCTCTTTTTCACTTTTCTAACGCGTATTGAAGTAACTGCCATATGTCACATAACACCCTCTTTTTATACCCCTCCACTCCGAATGGTATAGGATCCGTGTTCATACTTTTTTCTTAAAACATATCACTTTAGTTATTTCTATCTTTCCTAACAAACTAGTGGTTCCCTCTTCAGTTAATATCTTGTTAAAAAGTAGTTTTGTTGTTTTTTTTATAACGCCTACGTTTTTGTATTAGGCTATCGTACTCTCCAAATTGGATCTTAACCGAGCTCATGCTGGCTTCAGAGTTTGGCTTGGATGTTCACCCGAAAAGCCATACCGCCGGCTGTCACTTGACAGCCGTCGTGTCACCACAAGAGCAGAACTCACTTGCGTAACACACGTTGGGACGAAAACCCGGGTGGGCTCAGGATAGAACCTGCCACCTATGCAAGGAGGCTAGGCTCTATCTATTATTGCCTAATACATTAAAGAGACACAAGTAAGGATTGAATTTGAGTCTCTATTGAAGAACCCAAATCTCTCTAACATTTTTTGTTGTTAGTTAATCTTTTCTAAAGGAATATTATTCATATATTGGTGTCCTATTTTCTTATGAATTTCAAAATTTTTGCATTTTTCTCAAAAGCTTTCTTAATATGATATTTTAATAAATATTTTGTGTGTTTTCACTTCAAACAAATAAATAGGGATAATAGTGGTCCAGTGTAAAGTGTAATCACTAGTTCGTACTTTAGTGGTCGGTAGGATGTTACCTTCATATATACATGGGATTTGTATTTTTTCTACAATATAGAGATATATTGTGTAACAGTACTCACATTGTAATAGTTCTTTACGTTTTGAACTTTCATGAAGTTATACTTCTTTACGTTTTGAATTTTCATGATGTTTAGACTGAACACAATTTTTTTTAAACATGAGAATAAAAAAGGTTTTTTTAACTTTTTAATATTAAATTTTTTTAAAAATATAAGAAAATGATTGGAATGTAATTTCATTCATCTCTCTTCGAAAATAGTATTAACAAAGTCAATTTATTTATAAAATTAATACACAACTCATGTGTAGTGTAGATTATATAACCTATATATGTGTAGCTAAACCTTTAAAAGTAAAAAAGAAAATATTAACAAATTAGTTTAATGGTTTTAATAAACATAACATATGAATTTTTATGTAAAATAAAAAAAGAGTAAATTACAAAATTCGTCCTTTATGTTAACACCGGATTGCAAAGTATGTCCTTTGTCTTTAAAAGAGACGAGATTCATACTTTATGTTTTAAAATCGCAACACGTTACGTCCTTTTCCTTAAACTTAGTTAAATTTTAATGTTAAATAAGGATATATTGGTAATTTTACTAATTTATTCAAAATATCGCTAATAATTAAAACAATTTTAAAAAATTAAAAATACAAAAAAAAAAATTAGATCTCTCTCTAATAACACTCTCTCCCTTTCTCTCTCTTAGCTCTCTCTTTCTCTTTCTCTCTCTATCTCTCTAACCACCCACTCTAGCACCACCATGACCGCCACCACCACCAGAAACAACCCTCTCTTTTCTCACCCACCACCACTCTAGCCATCGCCAAAGAATTTACCAATCTCCACAACTTCGTTTACAAACACTTTAACTGAAATGAATTAACAAACAAATTCATTAAACCATCATAATTTGAAACAAATTGAAATTTTCTATTCAATCACACCTCAATCGAACCACATAGATCTGAAAACGAAACGCTAAATGTCAAAAACACCTATATCTTTCACTAAACTTCAAAAAAAAGTGAAAAATTAGGGTTCAGATATGGTAGAACAGTTAGAGAGAGAGAGAGAACGACGGCAGGTGGGTGGTGTAGCAATGGCGATTTTTAATGAAGTGGTAGTGGTGCCAGTTGGGTTGTGGTGGTGGTACGATGGTTAGAGAGAGAGAGACAACGAAGGGGGTCGATCTGCAGTGAAGTGGTGGTGGCAGGTGGGTTATGGTGGTGGTAGGATACTTAGAGAGAGAGAGAGAGAGAGAGAGGAGGAGGAGGAGGAGGGGGCGATCTGCGGTGAAGTGGTGGTGGCGGCAGGTAGGTCGTGGTGGCGGTGGTGGCGGCATGTGGGTTGTGGTGATGGTAGGATTATTAGAGAGAGAGAGAATGAGGGGGTATGTTATATGATGTCTACATATATTTATAAGTATACAAATAATTTTAAAGATAATTGTTTTATTTATTGTTTTTATGATTATTTATTTTAGCATTTAGGTAAAATGAGCAAAATACCCCTTATGTGGGGTCCACTTAGTCAGACTTAACCATAAAAACTAGCTGAGTTAGGGCTAAAGGGGGTAACACGTAAAGGTTTCCAAACATCAAGTACGTTTTTTTGTACTTTTTGAAGACAAAGGACACGCTTTGCAATTTAGTGTTAACATAAAGGACGAGTTTTGTAATTTACTCTAAAAAATTATGAATCACTGGTAAACAAATTAATCGATCAAGGTTTGTTTTTTATGTTCTCATAATAATTTATTGTTTTGTATAGAATCCCACCACACGTATATGTATATGCTAGTGGGTTGGCTCGCGTAACAGGAACTATTGCATAGAGTACGTGTATACAACGCAACAAAATTTAGGGTAAATTACACTTTTCGTCCTTTATGTTTATAGTGGGTTGCAATGAATGACCTTTAACTTTAATAATTACAGTCACAGTACTTTATTTGCAAAACTTGTTACAAATTAGGTCCTTTGACCTTAACCTGGTTAAAACTTTTAGTTAAGTGAGGTCATATGCAACCTATGTGAGGGCAAAACAGTCATTTAATAAAAAAATGTCAAAATTTAAGAATTATAAAACATCATCATCATCCCCTCCCTGTACTCTCTCTCTCCCCTGTATTTTCTCTCTTTACACATCACTTCTACAACCATCATCATGAGTCCACCACAACTTACACCACCACACCAACATTAACCAATGACTGAGATCATTTTCACCTCTCCAAAAAACCGAATCAAAACCCTGTATATAAACCCTCACCGTCTCATCATCATTCACCGTCTCCTACCTTCTCCTCTGAAAACACTTCTCTCTCTAGAGAATTTCAGAACACAGAACTTTTCAAAACCACAACAATGGCGTCTTCTGGACTCGTTATGGTTATCCTATTCGCTATGAAAGCCGGGTCTGCTCTTTCTCAATCACCGACCTCATCTCCGACGGGTTTGCCGACTGCTTCTCCGACTTTACAGCCGCCGTCCCCCGACGTTTCTCCGCCGATGGCCACTCCGACTTCAACACCGACGGAATCACCGTTAGGTTCTCCACCTGCTCCTCCGACCTCTCTCACTCCTGGTGGTTCTCCGACACTGTCTCCGGCTGGTTTATTGTAACGCCCTGCGTTTTCATACTTTCCATATTTAGAAACCATTGCTTGAAATTCTATTTTTTGGAAATCTTGTATTCCTTGTAATCGTATTTCGTTGTATTGTTGTAAAATCCGAGACATTGATCGTAATGAAACGAATCTTTTATACATCGTTTATACATGTTTATACATTGATACGTGCACTCGTTTGATACATGGTTCGTAATTCGTAATTCGTAATTCGTAATTCGTATAAACGTAAGCTTAACTCGTAAACAATGATCGTGTATTCGTAATCCTTAAATCTTCATACATTTAAACACTTAGTTATTCGATTATAAGATTAAATTGTATGTTTTTTTCACTTGATCATACCAAACTATAAACCATACATACTTGTTACATTTCATGTGTTATACACACCTATGTTATCACACTTTTTGTTAAATTAAAACATGTCATTTATGCGTTTTGGACCTTGTTACAAGTTACATGCATACTAGACACCATGTAACACTTTATTAAACATCAAATATATACCTTCTAATGTCAAAAAATAAAATAAAATAAAAATTATAGGGCTGTTAACAGCCTTGCATCAGCCCACTTAATTTCCTTGTTTTGAGTTATTTAGCCCACTAAACACTTCCAAAGCCCAACCCAATAAAACCCTAATCCATCCCCTATATAATCCAAGCCTCCTCCAAGCATTTTTTTACTTTCTAAACACTCTCTATTCACTCTCAAACACTCCAAACCGTAGCTGATTGCAGAAGTTCGAGCAGATTTATACCACTTCACTAAAGTGAGCATAACTCACTCAATTCTTATCCGATTCACTCGATTCTTTTTCCTACTACTTTTTATTGACCTTAGCTACGTTTCCATGGGTTTTCCCTGGAAAACCAGAGCCTGGAATGTTGCCAAAAGGGCTCCAAAGTAGACTGATTTTTCTGTTCTTGTTTCAAACTTTGATAAACTTGAGGAAACTCATCTCAAACCTATGTCCTTATGCTTATAACCACTTCTATGGTTAGTCAGGCTTAAAAAAAAGGTTGAGACATTCAAAATCAGAGGTATAAACCTCACAAACTTTCTGTTTTGTTCAAGGGTTTTAACCTACGAGTGATGCTCAAGTTCAAGACTTGATGATTGTGTGATTTAGGATTAGCTTGGGCTAACCCACTTGAAAATCCACACATTGCTTGATGTTTTCTCATAGATTAGTTGTTCATATTCTATTGTTTCTTGTAAGTTCATGACTCTCCTTGTTGTTCATAACAACAAGTGTAGTGGTGAACAATAGAGGTACCTATATGGAAGCTTTGTTTTTCCTACTCATGTATGAATTCCATGATACTTAGAGGTGCCTAAATGAAGACTTTAATCTTCTACCTCATGCTTGACTTATATGATGTAATATACACTATGTAATACTTATGTAACAACCAAATAATCGAACTCTTGGTAATGAACTAATGGACATTCGTCAAGCTAGTAGATTGTATCATCTTAGGCCTTGACAACTTGTGACGATTCTAATGGAACTTTGTTCCATGAAAACATTTAAACTCTTTTAGAGTTTCATAGTGTCAAGAACAAGTGTCATAGGTGTTAGATGATTATTTTCATATGTTTATTTTTCATGTTATTTAAACTCCAAATCCCTAGAACCATATGTAAACACCTCTTAAACTCCAAATCGAACACATTCAACTTCCTAGTCTCAACAACTTCGTCACATGGGATAATCGGAAAGCATATGCAACTTTGTGAGTACACTTGACCCATTTTCCTTTTAATACACTTTGGGTGCAACATGTTTTACTTGTTAAAATGCACGATTTACAAACATGCTTTTATTCGTTCAATCATTATACATGCTTTGCTATGCTTAGGTTCATGCTAGAATACATACTACTTGTTAACTCGGCTTAACAATTATAGCGCTATAGAAGTAGCACACCACCCGACGAGGTTTTGTTGAGTCTTTATTCTATAACGGTCTCGTCACTTTTGTGTCGAGGGATGCTAAATACTAGTGGACACTAGAGTTGACATATTGTTATGCATGATAGATTGACCTTGTATACCAATTGCCATGTTGGATTGAAAATACCTTTTTATACATATGCCACGAGTCTAAAACTAGTGTACTCGCCAATACCTTTGTATTGAACTATGCTTTTAAAACATGTTGCAGGTTTAGCGATGATGTTGATGATGCATGGAATCTAGTAGGATGCTTAGATACACACTTTAAATTTTGTATTTTATTTGTATTGTATTTCATTATTCATGTTGTATTTGTTTCAAATCCTTGTAATTGACTCTTTAGAAATGAAATGAAAATTTATCATTTAAATACTTGTCACAAATAGTGTTATGAAGTCTCTTGCAATCTATTTCGTCTCACTCCGATGTTTCCGCCATCGGTTGGGGTGTGACATTTATCTTCTCCTGCTCGATCTCCTACTTCTCCCGCTGATTACTCCCAACCTTACTCAAAAACTCACTATACGGCACACTAACAAACATAATATGATTTGGTAAGAAATTGGTGCGATTTTTCTTGTAAAGTATGATATATGTTGCTATGAGTGTGTATGTATGAGTGATTGGAACAGTTGATATGAATTTGAGCATGAATGATTGGTTTATGGTTTCGAGAGCTGCCATGGTATGTACGGATGGTTGGTTGGTCTAGGTTGGTAATTGAAAATTAATCAAATTGGGGGAATAGATTGAAGAAAATTGGGATATTAGTAAACATGAAGAAGGTGGTATGGGAACGGATCAGGATTACAATGAATTTGGAGGTTGATGAAGATTTGTGGACACTGTTTGTTATGTAGAAAGAGAGAATACATGGAAGAGAGAGAGAGATAGAGTACAGGGAGGAGATGATGATGATGTTTTATAATTTTTAAATTTTGACATTCTTTTTTTTATTAAATGACTGTTTTGCCTTCACATGGGTTGCACATGATATTACTTAACTGAAAATTTTAACCAGGTTAGTGTCAAAGGACCTAAGTTGTAACAGGTTTTGCAAATAAAGGACTGTGACTGTAATTATTAAAGTTAAAGGTCATCCATTGCAACTCGCTATAAACATAAAGGACGAAAAGTGTAATTTACCCCAAAATTTATTTTAAGCGTCTTAAACTTATGGTAGGGGTGTGCATGGGTCGATTTGGGTTGCTTTTGACCAAAAATCATAACTATAACCGCGATGTCGGTTATTGGATAACCATAACCGATCGGTTAGGGTGGTTATGGTTATTCGGTTTTGATGGTTATAGCGGGTCGGTTATGGGTCGTTAACCGTGTATTTAGCTTAGCTAAAAATAGCTTAATTTTTTTAACATGGAATAAATTGTTATTGCATATTTGTATATATTAGTATATTACATAGTATTAAAAAATATATATAATCTACAATATTAATACCAATAATTATTATCGAATATTTAAACAAAGTGATATGATACATTTCATAAATTCAAATAAACATTCAACCAAAACCACAAAATGATATGAAAAACCCATAAGTACTAAAAATTTTCAGTAAAAAACATCAAATATTAAAAATATGGTGAAAGTCCTAAATGAACAAAGATTAATTACATGTCGGTTCGGTTCGGTTATGGTGGATATGGAAAAAATGATTACCATAACCGACCCGCTACTTTCGGTTTAAAAAAAAATCCATTAACCGACCCACCGGTTTTTTATTTGGTTCGGTTTTTTTGGTTCGGTTAATTCGGTTTTTGTACACCCCTAACTTGTGGTAAACTACAATAAATCCCCTCTTTAAATCTATTATATAGTGGTATAGATATGCCTAACACAATATGAGTAGGTGTTATTTGGAATAATAAGTGCAACCTCAAACAAATAATCATAAATAAATGTCTTTATTAATAATTAAGTATCAAGAGGACACTTTGATTTCAAAGGATCCAAATTATTCCAAGTTACAAAGGACAACAAGAAGATAATGACATTGATAATCCACATTAACAATACTAAGTAACCAAACAAGAAACGTAAAATTTGAAAATTAGTGTATACAATTATTTAGCAATGCTACATTATTTAGACAATAACTGTTGTGATTCATAAAAACTTCCTTTTTGCATGGAATCAGAATAATAGTCCACGGTGCCCATGAACTTTTGATCACTTTGCCTAGAATTCCAAGATTCTTCTATGGAGATAATCACTTTACCAAAAAGTAAGCACACCTAGTACTCCGAAGACAACCATTAGCGGCGGAGCCACCAAGATTTGGCGGTGGGCGGACGAGTGGGAATAGGGGTCGACTGGATACAAATTCCCCGGTGGACCAGTCATGTAAATGTATGAGGGTGGTGGAGGGCAGTTAAAGCCAGGTGTTGGAGACGGCTTCTTGGGTGGCGGCGGCGGTGGTGGAGCAGTGTAGCAAGGCTTGTTGCAAGGACAACCACCGCACTTAAATTGATCATCTAGGGCTCCACCTGGGGCTGTGTCGGTGGAGGTGAGCTTCCTAGGGTTTATTGCTTTGTTTGGAGCTAGAACCGCTGCGGCCAAGATGAGGAGGAGGATCTGTGATGTCGACATGGGCGGAAGACGGTGGAGACACTAGAGGCCGATGGTTGTGGTGGGATTACGGAGAGAAAGTGATAGAAGAAAGAGTAGAAGCCTGTGGTTTTATTTAGCAAGAGGTGGTGATAGTGCATGGAGAAAAGATACACAAGTTGTTTTAGCTTCTTTTAGATTTGTTTAATTATTTATATTATATTTTCTTATTATTATATTGTTTATGTTTATGTTTATACGTTAATATATACGTAACTAGATGATAAAAGGAAAAGGTTTCATATTCAAAGTTTTCTCAATTAAAAAAGGTCCAAGTTTAAGTTTCGTTTTGAATAAAAATAAAAAAACTGACTCGTCTCTAATTGTATATAAAATGTGTTATTAATTTCAGCACAAGTGACCAACAGAAATGGCAATAACGAATATTGTGGGGTTGTTGGCTTAACTAGGAAGGTATCTCACGAATATTGCACATGGGAATGCCCCCCTCCCCCTCTCACGAAGTTTTACTTTGCAATTAACAATATACTTTCGAATACTGCCTAATAATAATATCTTAATACTATATGTTTATATAATATTATTCAAGTATTCAATTCGTATTTTCTAATAATTAAGATGAACAAACTACTTAAGCCGGTCTTTAAAAAAATCAAATTATGCATCCACACGTTTAAGAAAGACATGGAACCGAATTGAATAAAAAGATACAACTCGAAGAAGCCTAGTTTGGCGTATGAATTGGGTTCTATATCGTTAAATATATTCTGGTTGATGGCAAAAAGTAAGGTCTCATATTAGTTTCTCGATAACAAAACCTGATTTTTATCTAATGTTGTAAAGCCTAATGATAAAGCTGTACTCATTCCTAACGAATGTAGTTGTTGAGTCCCACCAAGCGATAAACTACCATTTAACATCTCTTTAGTTAACATATCTCTGTAACATTTTGATACAACCAATGATGAACATTTGAAGCATCAAAGGAGAACCAAGTTAAATTGTATGTAGAATGAATGTGCTGAATTATCATTAGCTATAACATCTTATTCGGCTGTCAAACATTTGGTTATAATCATTAAATTATAAAAGCTTAGCCTTTTGATAGTGGTATTTAGGAGCACATAAAACTTTGTGACTTGTGAGGTGTATTTTGAATTTTTGTTAGATTGAGAAAAGAAGCAAGATAAGAGTCTAAAAGCATGTGACTAAGATCAGCCCAGCCTAAAAGTTAGGCTTTGAATAGGACATGATCCTTCAATCCCTCCTCATTGATTAATTAACTGATTATATGTATGTGTTTAGTTAAATGTACCAAATATGTTTTGAGCAATTAATTATTAGCAAAAGTTAACTGATCTATTTTTCTCATTGCAGAATATAAGAGAGTGAAAGAAAAAATTTAATCCTCGTTATTTTTTTAATAGTCAACAAATAGTATATAAGCCCGACCACCCGGGTAAACTTATTGGCGAAAGGCCACGCTCTGCGAAGCCAACCAACGCTGACGACCCAGCCCGTCAACCATTCCAGGAGAAACCCACCACCCTAGAGTGGACGGTGTGGGGGTCGGGGAAGGCCCGGTGAAGCCCAGCCCTGTCTAGGAACACCGACCCCCGAACCCGATGGGAAAAAAAACTGGGGATTGGGGAGTGCTCATCGATTATCGGTTAGTTTTGTGTGGTGTTTTTTTATTATTATTTTTTCATTTTCCTTTTAAAAATTATCTAAATATTATTTTTTTTAGATTTTAAATATTTGAAAATAAATATTTTTAAATAATTTATTTTTATTTATTATTCTCAAACGGTTACTGTTTCAACAGCTAGTTTTTCAAACGGTTACTGTTCCAACGACTAGTTTTCCGGTCCCTATATATACAACATCTCGTTTTACATCCCACATTTGCACATCTTACTTTACAAATCACTGCAATTACCAAATTAATTCGAAGAGATGGGTGGTGGTTATAATCCAAGTGATGCTGCCGGACTGTCGAACCTCAGACGATCGTCTCGTCGACGTTCAACCCTCAATATGCTTCGTCAAAGCGTCCATTCTGCAACAGACTACTCACCACCTGCAACAATCTACCCACCACCTGTAGCAGTCTACCCACCTCCTCCAGCAAATGCCACGACGATCACCCCTTCTACATCCTTATCTTTTAAACCCTTCACCTCCACATGATGATGACTGGGATGGTATCACATATGAGGAATGATGTGCTCAGAGTAGTTTAACTAATATTAACCAAGTTAATCCTAAACTATACAATAAGTAATACTCTAGACTCTCTAAAACTAAACTACTGACAGTCAAGTGAACCTTTCGACCTAGTAAAGCTAAAGTAAGTCTGGATATCAAACCCACGAGACTCCTATTTAAAACGTGAACTAGACTTGATTTACTTATCTGCACTACTGATTTTTTTTTTGTTTTTACATTTTGAGGGGGGTTTTCTAACAATCCTAATGCAATTAATTAAAAGATTACCAAAACGAACTTAGACAAACTATGACTGCAGGTGAAATTAGATGACGATAAAAGCCCTATCTAGGTTTGGAATCCTATTCGTAAATCATGGTTTTCTCTCGGTAATGGTAACTAAGATGGAACTGGGATATATGATACTAAACTAATATGATATTCTAAAGGTTCCTCGACCTTTCTGGAAGTGCCTAGAAAGAATCCTAAAAGTTGTTAAACTCACCGGTTAGTCTAATCGCTTCACAAAAGAATCCAACAATGCTAAATTACTGTAGCAACCCCCAACCCCTACTCCCGGGAGCAGTGTCGCGAGATCCAGATTAGTGGTATCGGTGTTTATTAATTTGACAGCGGAAATTTATATCAGAACCGTAGTTAGGAAATAGTTTATCAAAGTAAAACACCACATTTTTATAAATAATAAATATATGGGAAAAACCCAAGTTTCCATTTATAATGCGTTTATAGGGATAAACCCTATTTTATTGAAATAAAACTTCTTCACTATTTAGGTAACTTTTATAGCCACTTTTCCAAGCCTTAAGTGCTCTCCAGCTGACTTCTATTTGGTTTTCACATTTTGTTACCTGAAACGCGTTTTAAAAAGTTTTATCAGCAAGAAGTACTGGCGAGTGCATCCCAATTTAATCAAAACAAGTTTTATATCTTTTACAGTATTGAGAGCGATTACAATGTTTCTATCTACCAAATTACCACTCACGGTACTGTCAATCTTGACTTGTGGTCATGTTACTATTCACAGTATTAGTAACAAGTAATGTATACAAAACCCCAACACACCGACAGTAACTGTAGAATACATAGACTCAATCACTGTAATTTTATAATTTAAAACAATTGAGGTTTGTATAAAAAGATTTATAAAAATGAATGTACTCACATTGCTATTTTAGATAACCCTACTGCTTTCTGGTAACTTCCTGGTTATAATCTATTAAATTAAACAATGCACACATGTTAGTAAGATAACCCAATTTACATTAGCTATACCCCCGAGACAGAACTCCAACGACTGAGTCAGGCAGAGCCTTGACATGCGTTACGGAGCTCTAGATCAATCGGGCAGAGTAACTAATACGTAACCGGGGGTTATAACACTTACAACGAGGCAGAGCTTCGCTTTTTAGGGTTATAATACCCGAGTATTATTGCAATTATATTTGAAAGAACGAAAAGATATTTGAGCGACTGAATTATGAGCTCGGACACTCAATTTATAGGCTGTTCACATGGAGGCTCGCGCCCCGCGTAAGCCTGTTCTAACATTTACGCGGCCCGCGAAAGACTAGGCTAGGCCTTAGGCTTGGTTAGTCAACTGTGTAGCTTGTCCGGGTGTCGTGCCACGTGGCACGATGTGGTTTTACCAGGTTATACTTGGTCGCGCCCCGCGAAGCCCAGGGTTAACCCTGTCGCGGCCTACGAGCGACCCGCATAATTGATTTTATTTGATTTTTATTAATATAAAGTGTTAGTGCACTATGTCTATTGACTTCGTCTTGTATCGAGTCATGTAATGAGATAGGATAGGATAATCAGTGCTCGAGGTGCAAGAAACTGAGTTTAGTGAATTTGTTAGTAATTTCGCTTGAATCTGACAAAGACATGTTCAAGCGAAATCAACATAACTGATTTCGCTTGAAACTGCCTTGGTCCATTCAAGCGAAATCACACTCACTATATATAGAACACTTGTCCATTTCATTTGAAGCGGTATTAGAACTTGTATTCGGTAACGAAGTGCTGCCGATTTGTCTCTAGGTGCTGTAATACTCTCATATTCAATACAAGAGACATTATAATTACATCGAGCGTCCGTGTCATTGATTCCGCCTTTGATTCGGATAAACAATTCTTCTGATCGACTTATTCGGGTCATACAACGATCCTACATAAAGGTATTTCAGACTCGTTTTTCGTATACAGGGTGTATTTTAATTAGGACATATAGGAGTGTTTTAAGGGTTTTGGGAAAGTTGTTATAATTACCCAAATGACGGTCTACCTCACAGCGCGACAATCACAATGCACCCTAAAGTGTAAAGGGGTAATCTACGAACACTTGTTCAGATTTAGGTAGGAAACTATCAAAAGACAATAAAGAAAACCCGCTCACATGCAATCAAACCCTAAACCGTCTAGTGACGAAGACAAACTTAACTAATCCTCACCTCATGGCTATTAGACTAGGCATAACTCTTAAAAACTCTAAATCCTCAAACACAGTTCCTACGGAAATCATCGACAATTAACTGTAAACTAATCACAAACACACAGTAGGCGACCTAACTAGCATTTATACATGACAGACCATCACAAAAATGCAAGTGGAACTATGAATAAGTTTAAAGTGGTATTAAGCATGCACACACATTTGAAATCATGAGCAAGACAATTTACTAAAGCATTAAACCATCACTTTATTACCAAAACGGTTCGAAACCAATTATCAACGTATATTCATCACCAAACCTAGATAGCTACTAAAGTTTTAGCCAATAATCAATTTTTAAATAGTGAAAAAATGTTAAAAATAAGTTTTAACTAGGTGGATTTGCCCGCGCGATGCGGCGGGAACTCGGTCGGTATCAGTTCGGATCGTTATATAAGGTAATTCGATGGGGGAAGAGATTTGATTCGTTACAGTATCGACACTTAATTTATAGTCATGATATGTCCAAAAGAATGTGTTTTACATTGGAAACCATCAAAACGAATACCGGCGCCAGTTCCAATAATGACTATACTGGTACCGATGTCGGTATTGATTTGCTTTGTCTCGGTACTAATAAAAGAAAAAATCCTTTTGAACAAAGTTAATAAAGGAAGATGGGAAAAAAATATTAAACGAACTCGCGTATTCAACTTTATAAAAAAAATAATGAACATGAGTTATCTGAGGAAAATCAAATTATATACAAACTAAATGGATTAAAAGCGTATGTATTTTTATGCATATACTAATATCGGTGTCGACGTTGTTCGGTCGGTATTCGTTTTGTTCGTCACGACTGATACCTTCATCGGCATTGTTCGGTCCGTATTCGTTTTGTTCGTCACAATACTGCTATGACGCCGGCACTTGATCTAGCCTGCAAAATAAAAAAGACTCTATTTCGAACAAAACTCTGTTTTCAATAAAATTTAGATATCAACGTCAAGAAATTAAATCAAACACAACCAAGGATTTAGTTTTTTAAGCCAAGAAACGCAAGTAAATGGATAAAATATGGATTAGTAAAAAGATATTAGTATTTAGAAGCATATATTGTATAGGATGAAAAAATTAACTATAATTTTAATGGTATAATAGAATAATATACTAAATTCGAATATATATTAATGTTGACTTGTAACCATGGGATCAATTATTAATATATTGTTTTTCTTTACTTTAGAAAAAAAAAATTAAACACTGTTCATCAACACTTTATAATCATATGTATAATATTCATGACGGGAATCAAAGAAAACAAGGAAATGATGAACCGAATGTTAAACACTTGAGAAATCACAATCCCGGAGCTTATAACCTTGAATCCTAGCGTCTTGAACCTTCAAATTCGCCTTACAACAGCTCTGGTTAGTCCAATGTGATGATAAGTATCATAAAAAGTCGTGTTTAGGTTTTAAATATCAAAACTTTGGAGCACAAACAACTTTTTCCCAAAATTAGGCCCGTCGCCTCGTGCGACAACCATTGGATCTCCTTGTCGCGTGACGAGACATGATATAAAATGCGCATGTCCTTCCCCTCTCGAATCACGCGAGGGGCTTCTTCTAACCCTGTCATGCGACGCAACAGTGCAAAATTTCACCATTTTCATTTCGTTTATTTTCCCGATCAATCGCGACTCGTCTGGAAGTTCAATTTTCTCTATTTTCACTCGTTTTTACTTTCGTTTTCCTTCGGACCCATGTGAAACACAAATGACTAAGTATCTTGCAAAACCAATAACAAAATGACAGAAAATTTATCGAAACTGTACAAACTGTACACGTGAAATAGATGTATTTTGCAATACATCAAGGAAGCGAACTTGGTGTATGACTACACCATGGCACAACCCCAATTTGATCATCTGTGATTAGGGGAGCGTCAAACAAACTTCAATACAAGTCCTCCACCCACAAACCCTCCACCTACAAATCTCCGTCTAACATAAGTCGTACCTAGCTGGGCTGAAGGGTACGAAATCGACCCAAGTGAGGAATACCTATCACCGGTGGACGATGAACCCTACCCTTCATCTCCTTACTTCGGACGTTGTCGTCAAGATGCGAGGTCGGAAGATCGTGATAGCGATCGTAGCGTGTCATCTTCAGAGTCTAACCTAGATGATTGGGATGGGAGGTATGTGTCAACCGACAAAATTACATGTTAATTTGTACGATCTAATCACTATTTATTTAATTAATTACGTGTATTTAGACTTAATTACGTGTTAATTGATTCCATAAAGTTTAGCAAAGTCCAAGAAATTCATGGATTATTGCATTCAGTCTCATCGGTATTATCTCGCCGCGTTACGATAAAAACTAATTATAGTAAGCATTGGGGGTTAACCGGTAAAGGTTTTTTAGTCGAAGTTGTTCCAATATGCCTAGAACATTAAATCGTTGGCGTTATTATGTGTTCGATTTGAATAATAGATAAAAACTTATTTTGAATAAATAACTATCGTAATTATTTGGGGGGATCACGCATGTATTAGTTTAGTTCGTTTCAACGTCTGAACTTAAGATTTTCACGAAACGAAAACTAAAATGTGATCAATAGGTGACATTGATTAGTATTTGGTGTTAGGAGGGATAAAAGATGTCATGAAGATATCAAATTAGTAAATCCCAGTTTTTATTGCGTAAATGTTTGTTAGCCTTATAACTAGCGTAAATAAGAGCCGTTTTGGATCAAATCACCAACAAAGCAAGGCCTAGTGAAGTAACTAATGACGATTAGTGAGTTAACACCTAATTAGGTTCCTAATCACTCTAATTAGCCTAATGAACCTAAAGTACAAGTATTTGGGGTAATTAAACATAAACACAATTAGGACATAGTTAATCTAATCCTTAGATAAGGTGGGACCCATGTTGACTTTTTGACTAACCTACAACCCCTCATGTTGCCATAACCCATGCCCCCATCCGTTAGGTGTTTTGCTTGTTTGAATTGTATGAAAAGTATGGCTCATAGATTATAAAATGTTGTACAACGATGATCTTGGAAACACTCATTTTACATGCTTGTTTGAATTTCCAAGTCTTACAACAACCTACATCATCCACCACTTCATTTTACATTTCACAAACACTCAAA
Source organism: Helianthus tuberosus (assembly GCA_030545235.1). Lineage (NCBI taxonomy): Eukaryota > Viridiplantae > Streptophyta > Magnoliopsida > Asterales > Asteraceae > Helianthus > Helianthus tuberosus. The sequence continues at coordinate 189,627,767 of CM060443.1, read as the reverse complement.
ACTCTATTCCTCTCCCTCTAAGGGTATAAGAAGTGGTTAGACACTTGAGAGTGACAAACTAAAAAAATCAACCAATCAGAGTGTGCCATGTCAATTAGTGAAAATTGTTTAAATTATGCTAAAAAGTGTTGGCAATTGTTAGACACTTGGTGAAGTGGTAAACTTAAAAAAAAGGAAAAGGGTGTGATTGGTTGAGAGATGACATGGACCCCACCATACACACTCCTCTCTCTCCTTCGTCCCTTCACCGCAGCGGCATCCCTTCACCGATCAAGATTGAAACCGAGCGGCATAGGGGGGTCGGCGGCGGTGTTCCCGCGCGGCAAACCCCCTTGCCGCTCACCCTTACCGCACCACACCGGACGCCCTAAACTCACGGCCCAACACCACCACTCCATCCTCCATTTTTCTCATCCATTTCAAGATCATACAAGGACTCCCAAGTGAAATATAGAGTGATACAAGAGTCTAGACCATCAAGAGGTGTTCTCATCCAAGCCTTGGAGTTCTTTTCTTCTACTTTTCACAAAGATTTTGATATCTTTCTTTTATGTTGCGAGCGACCCTCATTTATTTTGACATTTTAATTTTAAGAATTCATAAACGATGTCAAAGCAATTTTTCCTTTATTCTTGTTAAATTTAAATTTTTAGTTAGGGAAACAGATTCTTTTGGATATGTGAAAGTTTAAATTGGGTCCAAATTTAGATGTTGCACTCATCACCAAAAGACTATTGAGTCCATCACATTTTAATAAACAACTAGATTTTTGCCCGCGCCGCGCGTTGCGGCGGCGACATCACGTCAAATAAACCAAAAAATACCTTGAAGTGACACCTGCGATCCCATCCTAGCTTTGCAAGCTGATTCTAAAACCACATAACCGAAAAGAAACATAAACGCGAAACAACTTCCATATCATCTGTTGCAATCAATGCGACCGGCATCATCATCAAGCACAAAAGAAACATCAACAACCGTCTAAGCCTTGTTCATCAGCATCCCTACCAACTTAACCTGATTTCAACACCAACAAACTTTATCACTAACTTCACTAACTGATCAAACAAATTCACACTTTCTAATAAACAATTAAAACATATTCATAGTGCTAAAATATCTTAAATATGTCTTCAATTTAGCTCGCTCTATAGTTAAGATCATGCATGAGGTGTTTGGTATTATTCTTAAACAATTAATTATTTAATTATTACAGGCTTACAGCTTCGAATCCGGATTACCTGACATACGCAGCAACGTTCAACATAGAGCTGACCCGTTTCAACCACATATCGTTTCCGCTTGAGATGCTTTAAAATTGTTTCTGCGGTCAATCCAGTGTTCACATTTCCATTACGTTCTTCTATTAATTAACACTCAAACTAAAAGTTGGGTATATATTACCATTTGGACTGTTTGTCATCAGAAACAGATTAACCTTGCCTGCTGCTGGGCTCTCTCTGTCAAACACCACATACTGAAAATGTTCCTAATAAGTAGCCTAAGTGATCAGACTTCAAAGCTCTAATGCTGTGAAACATTTAACATATTAAAGTATGTGATTTATACGGCGTTAATCAAGGTTACCTAACACCAAGGCTTAGAGCCGCTTCCTGTCTTGTCATTGTTTGTTAGAAGCCCCTTTCATAGAATATGTGTGATCTAGGTCTAGGGGTCTACTCTTGAAAGAATGCCAGGCCTGAATTACATATTTACCAGCCATGATGAAACAAACAGAAGCATGAAATGATATATAACTACTTTTAGGTAAAAATGACAAATGATGAGTTTTAAAAAAGTATATAAAGTTAAAAATGACAAACAGAAGCATGAAATGATATATAACTACTTTTAGGTAAAAATGACAAATGATGAGTTTTAAAAAAGTATATAAAGTTAAAAATGACAAACAGAAGCATGAAATGATATATAACTACTTTTAGGCAGCTCACATCGGCATTCTCCAGCGGATCCGTCGCCGTCGGCGAGCTCAATTCCTTCGAATTCTCCTCAGCCGCCGGCTGTAACCGCTCCTCCGCCGTCGATTTCTCCGATTCACCTCCATTTTCGAGCTAAAAACCGAAATCAATCCAATAACGAATCAATAAACATGAAATTGAACAAATTAAAGCAAAATATATAGCATTTTCGGACCTTTGGACGCTTCGGTGACGGATGATTCTGTTCAGATGTTGGAGATAAAACACATCCCAAATCAACCAATTCTAGGTGGATGGGCTAAAAACGCCACTTCTGATGCTACTTTTACCATTCCATAAAACTGTTCTTTGACTTTTAAGGTCAAACAATATTCAGCTTTCGTATGGGAAGTCGAAAGTATACAGGATTTATAATTGATATCTTATTGTTGGTTGGAAATTTGCAGTTTATTAAGAAAGCGCTGATCTCTTTGCCGTTTAATTGTTAGTCTCAGAGTCCTTAGCCTTGTGTTCAAATTCATTATCACAAAAAAGCATTTAAGTACTGTTTACGATTTGCCTAACTGTAACAAATGTTGTATTATTTATCAACATGTAAGAGTAACGGAGGATGACAACTACAAGTACCAAAATCACCTCAAATACTCACAGAGGCATTTCATCGAACAATTGGTATGCACAAATTAAATCCAATGTAGTAACCTCATTTTCTTGTCAATTTATCCCCAAAACACATGTTATTACAATAATCATCGTGCAAATTATCATTCCTAGTTGATAACAATAAACATAAAATCTCAAATTCTGATAAAAAAAAAGTCAAATAAGTTGTCAGTTTTGTTAAAAAATAGACTCACAGATGGAGACAACGAAAACTGTTATGTTCACAACTTGACTGAACTCTGAAGATCAATCGTTCATCCCAAAGAACTCGAATTGATCTCCGCCCGTCGTCCTTCTTCCACAGCCGCCGTGCATCGCCACAAAGGAGGTGGTCGGCCGGTCTTCCAACTGGACGGAGTGCGGTGGAGATTGGAGCGGAGGAGGGTGGCGAGTAACTGCAGAAGAAGAAGATGATGATGATGATGAATTCGGTGGGATGAAGGGTTGGACTTAGCAGAGGAAGAAAATGAATGATCTGGAAGAGAAGGTAGATAAAAGAGAAAGGAACAAGACAAATGAGCGGCAGACATGTCTTTTGGTGAGGTCACCGACATTTCACTTTAGCAGTATATAAATCAGAATAAACAAAACCCCCGCCCCGTAATTTTTCCACTAGTAATATAATATAGATATTATATAAATGGTTTTTTTTTTTTTTTTCTTAGCTTGAAAAACTAAATTTTTTAGTATTGTTATGTTGTAAGATCTTGTATTTACTTTGTTAACTTTATATTTTATAATAATATTAAAGCTATTCTGAACATATAAAAAGTAAGAGTAATAAAATTAAATTCTTTTGTTATAAAATTGATTGGCTAGAATAAAAAAAAATTGTGAAAAAGTTTAGATTAAATACGAGTTACTTAATAAAAAGTTAAAAATAAGAACAAATAAAAAGTTAAACTTATAAAATAAGAACTTTTCAAACAAGATTTTTTTGAAGATATAAACCTAATATATTGTGAGAACGTACGACCTTAAAAACTCTATAATGATGTTATTTTCTAAATCGTAGAATCAGTTAAGAGTGGATATGTAATTACGACATATTAAACTTATGATGGAAAAACATGTTATGTTATACTTGATAGTTCATATAACAATATTTTATTGTTGTCAGATCAATATTCATACTTCGAACAATTTTATTATATGTTATCAATAAAAATGTTTAGTAATGGTCAATCATGCCGGGTTGACGGGTTGAAATGTGCAACCCAAACAAGACCCATATAATTATTCGTATCAAAGATTTCATTCCTAACCTGCACACACAGAATTTCGGGTCAATCCAAACAGACTCATTTAGCCCATAAAATCTTGAATTTTAATGTATGAAAATGTTTAGATTAAAATAAGTTACTAAATAGAAAGTTTAAATTAATTAAGAGTGAATACATAAAGAATTTAAATTATGGAATACAAACTTTTCAAACACGGTTCAAAACCAGTTCCTAAAGCGATTCAATCCGGTTGGTACTAGTTCAGTTTTTTTTCACATATAAACCTGTTTCTAAACGGACTCGGTCTTGCCTTTGTTTGCCTCAGTCCGAACCGGTTTTCAAACCAATTCGGTTTGGTCCGAAAACCGGTTTTGTGAACAGCACTTAAGCCTAAATAGGCACCTAGCCAATAAAGTAAAATAAAGCAAGTGGCTCAATAAGCTTTTCTGCCCAAATAAAGCAAGTAACCATCAGGCATTAGCCAATAAAACTTTCAGCCCAAAATAGGCCACTAGCCCAATAAGTTTTTCAGCGCATGTTAACTAAAATTACAACCCTTTCTATTATCACACCACTTTACATAATACATTTTTAAGCAACAGTCTAAGTAGATATATAAAATTATTTAATATTAAAAATGCTATTATTGATATTAAAAGGGGTTGTAAACGAAAATTATAAAATTATATTTATACTAGTGGAATTCTTCCTGCGAATCGCAACAGACTTTTGGTTGATATCAGTTTGTTACGCTACAGTACTGATATGATATTTGTAGTCGGTACTGCAAACAAAAGAGGTATGCCCAAGAGGATATCAACACATATTTATATTGATCGAAAACCATAAAATCAAACACTAGTACTGATGTTTGACAGTATCGCTTTGATTTGTCACGGTATCGTTAATGTATCGCCACGCACTATAAATAACGCTAACAAAAAGAAAAAAAAAACTTTATTATGAATACAACTTAGTTTTCAACAAATTTCATACCAATGAAATTGATATCGATGTTCAGACAACATCGAGTTTGTTCGTCACGGTAAAAAAACCAGACTAAAACATTTATCAAATCTTAGGGGCTGTTTGGCAACATCTGAATGGTTAAGTGCTGAACTAGTAAGAGGTCTGAACCATTAAGAGCTGAACCAGCAAGAGGTCTGAACCATTAAAAGCTAGTATAAAGCTTAACCGTTCAGAGACAAATGTCTGACCAATTCAGATTAGAGGTCTTAACCATTCAGACTCAGTATAATGCTTAACCATTCAGAGGTAGTTGTCTGAACCATTCAGACACCTACTCGTGAAAAAACAGTCTAAACCATTAAGTGTTGAACCAGTGAGAGCTCTGAACCATTAAGAGCCCATTAAGAGGTAAACAAACAGCCCCATAGGATTCACACTTATATTTTGGTAACTTTTTTGAAACCTTTTAATTTTAGTAATTTTTTTTTCAAACTCTCTATTTATCTTATCTCTCTCAAAAACACAAGAGCCCTAATTCACTCCACCCTTCCCTATTGGTAGGTGTATTCTTCCTCGCCCACCTTCCCTGCGATCATGCCACTTCATCAGTCGGATTCCTTGCCTTATCGTTGGCTACCATCTAATTTCGATCACGTCAGGTGATTTTGCGACACATGGATTAAAAGCAGCTGGTTATTCAGAACCTTCTCAATCACTCACTGTTTGGTCCAGTCACCACCGAGGAATGATAATGATTAAACTCCATCAGGTGCTACTATCGTTCTAGTGTCCAATGTTCGACTTGGTTTCGTTTTACCTATTTAGCATGCATCCATCAACTAATGATTAAAAGTCCATTTGTTCATTGATATTACTTCATTCTATTTGGTTTAAATGGTGGCTGACCCATTCCGCTGATTTGTAACAATCACAATATACTTATGTGTAGCAGGAGTGGGAGACGAAGATGATCGTGGTGGTTATAGTCGAGAAGATGAAGACTAAGAAGAAGCTACATATATATGAAAATCCTAATATACATATATCATATATGTAGCAGGGTTGAAGAAATTGTATATAGTTGATTTATATATATAGGGTGGGGTTCGGCTATAAAATCTAAATTTCCTACAAGTGTAAAAAGTCATAAAACACTATAATTTCAGCCATAGAACACACCTAAAATCCACAAATAACAGAGTGAAGATTACTTATTCACCATATTCAAAGCCTAATAGTCCATAAAAACTTCAAACACACCATCGTAGAAATATAAAACACAACATGCTGATCAACATAAAACACGATAATGTTAGTAATTCCATAATTAGAGCCTTATTATTCAAAACATTACACAAACCCGTTGATATGATGTTTTAGTAATCTTCATTATGTTAATTGTGGGTTTTTTGTGTGTTTTATAGTTGACATTATCGTATTTTATTTTATGACTTTTTACACTTTTTAGGAAATTTGAACTTTGTAGTCAAATCCTTATATATATATATATATATATATATATATATATATATATATATATATATATATATAACTTGCTTTTGTAAATTTATACCTATATATATATACCTATTATGCTATTTGTTGTTAGTATAATATATATAGTCATGAAGTTGGCTAGATATATTAGTTGATCATCATCATACTCAGTAAATACCACCAATAGTAAAGCAAAGGTAGGGTCTGAGGAGGGTAAGAAATAGACAGCCTTACCTCTACCCCGTAGGAATAGAGAGGCTGCTTCCAGTGAGACCCCCGGCTCGATAGTAGTTTTGCATCAAGCCTTAGACATAAGGCACATAACACTCAGCAATCGAGACAAAGACCGATTTGTGCATGTACCCTTTTGTCGTCTAGCTATCAACGCCACCACATGATACATGATTTGGCTAGATATATTAGTTGCTTTTGTAAATTTATAGCAATGTACATATACATTATGTATATTTACGAATCCGGATATACCATGGTTTTTGAAATAATAATAATAAATAAATAGTTATTTAATTGGAGGGATAACAAAGAAGAAATAAATTAATTGTTATGAATTATTATATATTTAATGTTGTAAGGCCGCACGGGGTGGTCCGTTATACCACCCCATCACTCGTTGAACCATCACGGAACACCGCCGCCGGCGAAAAAAAAAAACGCGTTAAATTTTGAACGCGTTAAACTCATCACGCGTTGATATTTGAAAATGGAACGTTGGTTTTTGACCGTTTTTTTATTTTTTGACCGTTTGAAACATTTTTTTTATAAATCCTCATTTACTCAATTCAAAGAAACAACAAATTATCTCAAACTCAATTCAAAAAATCAACAAACTCTCCAAATATTTTTACAAGAAACATGGAAGGTTCAAGCAAGAGAGGTGGGGGTTCGAAAAAAAGAGGTTCGGGTACGAAGAAAAATCCCGTGAGACCCAAGGTTCGAGCGAATCTTGGCGAGCCGACGCGCTTTAGGTTGCAAGACGCACCCGACCAAGTCCCACCATTTCATACCCAACAATACCCACCCTTTCAAACCCAACAATATCCACCCTTTCAATCGCAAACGTACCATAACCAACCGTTCGTTCCACCGTTTCAACCTCACCAATCGTTTCCAAACTTTCAAACCCAACCCCACCAATTCGACCCACTAGAAGACAACACCTTCATCCATCAATTTGCAAACGCGTATCGTGAACCACAACAAAGTCTTGACGACGATGAAGATGATGATTACATTCAAGAACAACAACAAGAAGAAGAGGAAGAGGAAGAAGAAGAAAATGATGACGTTCAAGAAGCCCGACAAACCGTCCGACAACATTGGACGAGCGAGGAGGAGGTTTCCTTGGTTCAGGCGTACTTGCACATCTCGGAGAACAGGAAACATGCCAACGAGCAAAGAAAGGATGCGTTTTGGAGACGGGTCATTAATCATTTTAGGCAACTTCCCAGTGCAAATATTCGAAACATGGACCAAATGACGTTGAAATGGACGGATTTGAACGGGAAAATTAGCAAGTTCAACGCTTGTTTCATTCAAAAGGTATGTTTTTTTATTAAAGTTTAAATATTTTTTCATTGAAAACTGTTTTTTTTTTTTATAAAAAACAGAAACAGTTTTTATTTAAAAAAAACTGAACAATTTAAAAAAAAAACAGAACAGTTTAAAAAAAACAGAACAGTTTTTAAAAAAAAAAACAGAAAACAGTTTAAAAAAAAAACAGAAAACAGTTTTTAAAAAAAAAAACAGAAAACAGTTTTTTTTTTTTAAAAGATAACCTATTATATTTTTTGTAGAACCGAAACCCACAAAGTGGAGCGAGCAAGGCGACAATCATGCGACAAGCCACCGAAATGTATTGCAGTGTCTACAAAAAGAGGAATTTTCCACACGTGGCCGTATGGGAAGTTGCGAGAAATCACCCGAAGTGGGTCCCCGTTGAGTTGGTTGACATGCGTGGTCCTACGGCTCCAAAAAAACGAAGTGGTTCGAAAAGATCAAAGACATCCGATTCGGGGAACTACACGACTTCCGCGTCGGATAACTTGCCCGAAATGAACTTAAACGACGACCCCCTTGACGAACCAGAAGACGACCCCGTTGAAGGAGATACACCTACAAGGCCACGCCGCAGGAGAGGTGGTGAATCATCAAGCAAAGGGAAGGAAGCGGTGGCGGAGTCGATCTTTAGAATCGAAGAGGAGAAAATCACGCGATACAAGAAGGCCAAAGAAATAAAAGATATAATTATGTCCCACAAAGTTGAACGCGAGCAGGCGTACAAGGAACACTTGAAGACGGTTGAAAGACAAAATGATTTAAAAATCTTGTGTGAAAAGCACAACCATCTCGACGAACCGTTTAAGTCAATTGTCATTCAACAAAAGCGCGAGATTTGCGCAAAGTGGGGTTGGGAGATGCCACTCGTTTAGTTTTAGTTTTTTTTTTTCCTAAGGTTTAGTTGTTTTTTTATTTTGCTATGTAATTTATTTTTTAAGTTTAATGAAATTTATATTTTAGTGTTTTATTGTTAATTTCTAATTTTAAAATGAAAATTAAAAAAAATTGGGAGTGATAGAATTCCATCACTAGTGATACCACCCCCCCTACAATTCCATCACTAGTGATAGAATATTGGATGATGACATGGCATGAGTTGATTGGTGCTTAGTAGTGATAGAATCTATCACTAGTGAACCACCCCACCCCTAAGTATTTACTTATCTTCACCATTATAATGTAACTATTCATTAATTTAACTCCCATTTAAAAGTCTATAAATAAAGATGTTCATCTTTTTCATTAATAAGAAAACTAATTTCTCAATCTTTCTTTCTTATTTCTATTTCTGTACTACGAAGACTATGTGTAGTGGGGCTTGAACTTCAAGCCCCTCCCTTGAGCATTATCCGACATGTGGCGTCCTAGTCAGCAAAGGGCCATTATGGGGCTTGAAGTTAAAAAATAGTATAGTGGTATAACGCCTCATAATGCCCTTTGCAATAATTACCCAATTATTATATTTAAAAAAGAAAACAAATAACATGATTATAAATAAGTTGGAAATTTCTTATTGGCTATCACAAAGTTTGAGGAAACGCCCAACTCATTTTTTCAAAGAAAACGCCTCGGGGGCGGTGTGGTTTGAAGAAAAAAACGTCAAATTCCCTTACCACTATAGATGATCTAATAAACGTAGTTGTTTTATAACATTAACTAGTATTACGAACCCGCGCGTTGCGACGAGACCGTTGAGTCGAACGAAAATAGACGTAAATACATTAAACCACGCACGCACGTTACATTACATTGTTTACTATAAAATCAACACATCCATGCATTCCATGTTTTAATGTAACCACGAAGTACCAACTTGCCATGAAAGCTGCGTTAATAAAGATTAAACTGAACAATTGAAGTCAAGTATATTTGTTGGGTGGGGTTCGGCTACAAATTCCATTTTTCCTACAAAGTGTAAAAAGTCATAAAAAACCACAATTTCAACCATAAAACACACTCAAAACCCACAAATAACAGTGTGAAGATCACTAAAACACAATATCCAAACCCTAACATTCCATAAAAACTTCAAACACAACATCCTAGAACTATGAATATAAAACACAACATGATGATCATCATAAAAACACACTAATGTTAGTCATTCGAAAATCAAAGCCTTATCATCCAAAACACAACACAAAACCCACAAATATGGCATTCTAGTAATCTTTACTTTGTTATTTGTGGGGTTTGAGTGTGTTTTGTGGCTAAAATTGTGGTGTTTTATGATTTTGTACACTTTGTAGGAAAAATGGATTTTGTAGGCAACTCCCACCCTATATTTGTTATACCTTGATACATTGCTTATATTTGTCTTTTAAATTATCCTCAAGAATGGATCATAGTTGATTTCACCACCAACAACACACTAATAATTTAACAATTTTTTTTTTTATTTTTGTTGTAGACTCAAAGACACAAATACTAAATTAAAAGAAAAAGGATTCCAAAGACTAAGAGAATAAACAATGAAGTAAAAGAATGATTGACTTTAGTTGCAAGACTTGTACCATATCTTAAGAAACATGTAAAAAATTGAATAGTAAACTATACTCACAAAAGAAATTTGCAAAATTATATAGGGGAAAATTAATTATTCAAACATGCATGTATACATACATATTCAAAATACAATCAACCATTTGGGTATCCATCTATACTAAACTTATCAGTATTATATTAGTATCTCAAGAAAAATGAATTTTTATCTCGAAGCAAACAATCAACCATTTGGGTATCCATCTATACTAAACTTATCAGTATATTATATTAGTATCTCAAGAAAAATGAATTTTTATCTCGAAGCAAACAGGAGATAATGTTGATTTTCGAGATATAACATATTAAACTTTTGTCATATATTATATTAAAAGTATTATACACAAATATTATACAGAAACTATTGAGACTAATATTGTAAATTGCTTTTATGATACCCAAATATTTAAATAAAAATAAAATACATTAACAATAAATGTTTTACTAAAACTAAAATTTCATACCTTTAACGTCTTCATAGAATATTGAAGAGAAAGCTTAGAATTGAAGTATACAATTTTTATCTACAAATTAATAACAAGATATAATCAATTACTAATCATAAAAAATTAAGGAAAAATTACAAGTTTTGTCCTTTATCTTTATACCACTTTTCAGGCGGTGTCCATTTTAACGAATGTTGACAGGCGGTGTCCTTTACTAGGTATTTTGTTGCAAGTTTAGTCCTTTACACCCAACCCAGTTAAAAAACCCTGTTAATTGTTGACAGACGGTGTCCTTTACTAGGTATTTTGTTGCAAGTTTAGTCCTTTACCTATGTATTTTGTTGCAAGTTTAGTCATTTACACCCAACAATTAACAAGGTTTTTAACTGGGTTGGATGTAAAGGACTAAACTTGCAACAAAATACCTAGTAAAGGACACCGCCTGTCAACATTCGTTAAAAAGGACACCGCCTGAAAAATGATATAAAGATAAAAGGACAAAACTTGTAATTTTTCCAAAAATTAAAGAATAGTTAAATATACAAACAATAATATATATATATGATAAAAGTCTATATACCTATGTTAATGTAATGAATCGAATGAAATATATAATCAAATCAATCTACAAGAGGAATCGAAGAAATTAATGTCAGGTTTTGATGCTGAGGAATCAAAGAGAAGCAGAGAAAAAATTGAAATTTAAAAAGTATACGTTTGGAATTATTACGGTTTTTTCTATTTTATATAACAGGTTTTTTTGAGCTACATTTATTTTCGAAAAAAAAAAAAAAACAGTTCTTTTTGGGTTGTCTTACAGATCATCGCCCAAAATAATTAATCTATTTGGGCTTCACATGCAAGTCGCCCATAATATTTTTTTTTTTGGTCAAACTGATGTCATAATAAGCAAAAGTAATATTTTGGGTGGTTTTAAGTGATAAAACGCACAAAATTTAATATTGAAACGCCCGGAATATTATGTTTTCTAGTATACAGTTCACATTTTCACGAGTCATTAAAAAAATAATACTTCACTATCAATGATCCACTCGTCTTGTGGACCAATTTGAAAGAAATGTATGACCACCAAAAATGATAATATTACCAAGAGCTTGTTATGAATGGCAGAATTTAAGTTTGTAAGACTTTAAGTCCTTGATTCTATGTGGTGAAAATATTACTAATAAAGAGATGTTGGAAAAAAAAAAAACATTTTGCACCTTTCACGCCTCAAACATTTTCTTGTAGCAACAATACCATTAAAGGAGATTCACCAAATACAGTGACCTGATATCATGTTTGCTTATGGTCGAGCAAAATAATGAACTCCTACTGAAAAACCTCATTCCTAGTAATGATGTGGCAACACATAATAGCCAAAGTGGAAGTCATGGACGTAGGCGTGGCTATCAATGTGGTCGTGGTCGTGATCGTGATCCTAGATGTGGACGTAGATATGGTTGGGGGAATTATCATTGTGTTCAATTTAAAAACAGAGGAACCCACTTGAAGAAACACTGGATAAAAGGATCGGAATCAGATTATCCGAGGGTTATGTCCTGCATAAAAGGGTGGTTCTCTCTCGTTTGATTTGATGGGAGAGACCTTCTTCTCCGGTAAACTCTGCAAAACAAAACACCGTTAGCCTCGTCAAGGGGAGAAGAGGAGTTCTCTCCTTGACCCGACTCCGGCGTGAGAATAAGTAGGTGTTTATGAAGAAGAAGGAGTATTGACGAAGTGTGTGTAACTTGATTTTCATACCTGAATCATTCTCATATTTATTGCCGGGAGTTTGGGCGGGAAAACTCGTTGGTGAAATATTGACGGAAGATGCTAACCCCGTAAGCGGTTATTTTTCCTTCCGTTAATCGTCTTGATCTGGCGTGAATGCACACGGATCGCTATTTAGATCTATGGCTGGGGGGTTGCCACGTGGAAAGTGATCAAGTGGAAGTTTCTCTCCAATCCCATGCCATCGTCGTGATTTCAGGGAAGCCTGAGATGACGACACGTGTCCAGACGGTTATAACCGTCTGGTGGTGCACGATTGAGTTCTTCTAGAAGGGTATTGCCGTAATCCAGTGTGACTCCTTATCGTGTGGCACCAGTTGAGTAAATAATTCCCAAGTCTGGGTACTATTAAGCGGAAGCGTTTAACTTAGGATTTCCATCTTTTGTTTATGGAGGAAGGCGCAAGGATTTATGATTTCCTTTTCAGCACGCAAGCATTACTTTTTGTCTTTTTCCTAAACCTTCTTCGTGGGGCCAGTGCGCGGCCGTGCAAGGTCAAAGACGGCTAGAAGATAAGGTTAGGGTATGGTCCCAAGTACTTATTTATGAGGTTTTTGGGACCTTACCCCTTCAAGTCCCCCCAGTCTAGTGTTGCTCTTATGCAAATGAGTGGAGCACTGGACTTATGAGAGGGATATTTGTGGGTTTTTTAGGCGCGAAAATGAAGAATCTTTTATGAGAAGATTTACATTCCTCATTATGGTGATTCTGAAAATCTTTGACTTAGGGTGGGGACGGTACAGTAAGGACTGAGTGACAGGCTGTTACTGTCAGGTGCACATTACTAACCGTGGTTTACACGCGCGCGTGAGTTCGCGTTTGTGTTGATTCCCACTCGCCCCTGTCGCTTGGGTAACTGTGATATCCCGAAAAAGGTGTTGTGGCAGTTACCAATGCTATTTATGGCGGTGCGTATATAAGTTTGTTTGAGTTGCCCATTTTTGTTAATCATTGCTTTGTTGAAAACTTTTCCCCTTCCTGTCTTCTTTATCCGTTAAGAAAGAATTCGTCGTTTCTTCCTCTTATGTCAACCGGAGAACATCACGAAGACTTATCTGAAGAAATGTCTGCTGAACTTCCACCGTTAAAGTGGCCTAGGGCAACTTTCGATGGCTTGGTTCAAAACCTTAGATTCCCGGAGAACTGGGGTGCCCTGTATCCTGAGGAAGGTCAGACGGTGGCGGATGCTCCGGCTGGGTATATTGCCTTGTTTTGGGATTTCTTTTGTGAAGGCAACTTTCGTCTGCCTGTAACGAAATTTTTTCTTGAAATTCTTGGGCATTACAAGTTTCATCTCTCCCAGATGCACCCGATTGGTATGGTTAGGGTTCGTCATTTTGAGTTCGTGTGTCGTACTATGCACATTGAGCCGACAGTTTCTCAATTCCGGGTTTTTCACCAAATGCACTGTACCTAAGGGTTTTATTCTTTCGTTCAGAGAGCTTCGGCGAAGAAAATTTTGTTGCATCCCCCAAAATCCTTCCATGATTGGAAGCAGAAATTTTTCTTTATCAAGGCCGGCGTCGTTCCGATAAGGATGATATTTAGGGGAAAGGAAGATGTTCCCACTGAAAGTATTCAGACCCCTGTTGACGAGAATTGGTATCAGGATCTGAAAGACGTTCCTAACATTGCTTTGCCGGAGAAAGCCCTTGTTGGTGCTAGTATGAGTTTGAATTGGAAGATGGACCGGGAAGGCAAACCGGTATATACGGAGGATGGTAAAGGTAAGATTGGGGTTTTGCCCCCCCCCCCCCCCTTCTTTTTTTTTGTTTTTTTTTTTTTTGAACTTGCTCTTCTTCTCCTGCAGTTGTTTCGTTGTATGTTGTTGCATTTAAGAGAGAAGGCGGAAAGATGGGTACCATTCTGAAGAAACCTGATGAGGCGCTTTGGTATCATCGAATTGTGAAGAATTTTGTTCTTCCGCGGGATGCGGATCTGTCTTTTCAGCCTGCTGCTGGTGCTGGTAAGCTATTATCTTGTTTTAAATTATCTGCTTCTTTTTGCGCGTCTGAAAAAGTTTCGTTCTGCGCTTTAGTAGGTGAGTTGTCAAACTTGGGCATAGGCCCTGAGAAGAAAAAACGCGCGATAACAACTACTTCTGCGCCGAAGAAGAATGATGCTGAGAAAGCTCAATCTTCTAAGGTCCAAAATGCTGGGGGAGAGAAGAAAGGTATGCGCCATTCCTCTGACTCATGGTGTGATTATGTGGTGGTTTCTGACTCTTTGGAGGGTCTTGCGCCTGCAGTTGTTATTAGAAGACCGAAACCGGAACCGAAAGATACTGCTGATATCCCTCCGTCTAACCCAGACGATCCCATTGACTTAGAATCGAGTCCTGAGCATTTGGTGCGGACTAAAGCAGGGAAAAGAAAACAGACTGACGCTGAGGCGGAAGGTCAGCCTGCAAAGAAGGTTCGGAGGAAGAAGATTACCAGGAAAGGCAATTTGGACACCTTTATCTCAGAGCCTGCTCCTAGTAAGTGTCATCTTTATTTTCTTCTAAGTCGCATTGAATATTTATAGGCTTTGTTTTTGCAGCAATCCCAACTTCTCCTGTTCCCACAGAGTCTCTGCCTGTGGTTAACGAAGAACTCCCACCCTCTCCTCCGCGCGCTTCTGTTACTGATCAATTAAAGACTACTGAGGTTCCCGAGAGTGGTGTGGGGAAGGTTGTTGAGGCTGACAAGCCCATTGATGTTGTTGTGGAAACCGAAAAGGTTGTGGACCCAGAGGTTGTGGATGATGCTGGCAACCCCTAGGGCCCTGAGCTTGCTGCCAATGGGAAAGAGAAGACTGCGGAAGAAATTCCTGTTACAGCGTCTCCTTCTAAAGTTTCTGGTTTTATGCCTGAAAATACCGAGAAGGTTTATGCTGAAGATCAGGGCTCATTCTTTGATGTTGGCAGGAAGTCCCCAATCCGCCCAGATGAGACTCTGGGGGACTATTATTATAGGACTTATTCGGAGAAAGATGCTTCTGACATCCATGCCCCTGTTTGGAATCTGAAGAAAGGTGACACTTTCTCAGATTGGCGCGTGTGTCGGGACTGGCTGCAGGGGATATTCCCACCAGGGGAAATTAAATTTCAAGAGAGTCGTCCTCACGAGCAAACTTATCGTGCTTACCTTGAGGAAGCTGCATCTCATGCATCGACCACTCATCGCATAGTGCGTGAGTGGTATAGTATGCACAAAGAGTGGGATGCTTTTAAGGCGTCGAAGAAGAAATTTGCTGATGATGAAAACCGGATTGCCCAGTTGAAGGCTAAGCTGGAAGCTGATCAGGCTAAGTTTGAAGCTGATTGGGAAACTGAAGAATGGTCCGTTCCGGGCTGGAAAAGAAAAGCGGAGGCTGAGGCTGCTCTTCTTTCCGAGGAGCGCAAGAACTGGAAGAAAATATGTGAAAAAGATAACTCTGAGAAGATGAATCTCCGCAATGTTATTAATAATCTCAAGGCTGAGGTTGAGAAGTTGAAAAAACAGGACGCGGAGATTGAGAAGCTGAAGAAAGAGAAAGCTGATGCTGAAGTTGCGCGTGATGAGGCGCGTTTACACAGGGAGCGGAGTGAACAACGAGAGGTACGAGCTTGCGCCACCCTTGCTCTTAGAGATAAAGAGTTGGAAGAACTCACTGCTTTGCTTTCTGATCAGGAACAACTCAAGAAAGACCTGGAACTTGCGCGTTCTGAGAAAACTGAGACCTCACGCCATTTGACTGAGACTGAGGAAAAATTGGAGGCTTCTGAAACGGCGCGGGCAACAATAGAGAGTGAGTTGGAACCTTTGAAAAGTGATATGCTGTGGTTGAAAGAGCGTGGGATTGCCTGTGTAAGTTATTATTATTATTTTTTTTCTCTTTTGTGGGAATGTTTTGCGCCGTTCTTTTATTTATCTTTTGCTCTTGTAGGTTGCTGAATCAGTGTTAAATTCTGAAGAGCTGGATAAGACTGTAGCACGTTTGGTGGTTGCTGCGCGAAAGGACGGATATTTCCAAGGCTATGCTGAATGTTCTCACCATGTGAATAGCGCTCTGAAGGTTGATTGGGATATTACCAAATCTGCTACTTATGGTGTTAATACAAGCGCCGCGCTTGCAGCTTTAAAAACAGAATTCAATAATTTGCAGCTTCCCGTTATGGACCTTATAAATGTTGCATTGCAGTCCGAAGATCACGTGGCGCAACTGAAGGAAATCTTTCCTGATGAAGGCGAAGATTTATCGTAGAATTTCTTTTGTAATTGTTTTGAACAATTTTTTTTGTAATATTTGGGATGTGTATCCTTCTTTTGCTGATGCGCTGCTGCGCAAGTAACGTACACTTAAACACTGCCGTGTTTGATAGTTTTTTAAGGCGTATTTGTGCACCAGGAATAGTATGACGTGTTTTTTAGTTTACAATATTTTGCATGGGTACAATTGCTTTGATCAGGTAAGGCGAATGAAGGTGGTTTGAAGCTCATGTGTGAACGTATGGTTTTGTGTGATGTGATCACCGACCGTTCATGAGACTTGTGTTGTATTTACCATAATGTTTTTGCGCTTACCAAAAGAAATTGCATGCACTTTGTAAAAAAAAACACAAGAATAATAGAAACTTTGTTGTTTATTTCGGGATAAGGCGCAAAGGCCGTTACAAAGTCTATTAATATAAATATATGAAACTTAACTTACACTCTATTTCCCGCCTTAACTTGTATCATTCCGCGAGGAGATCATAGAGTTACTTCTTAATTCTTTGCTTTCTTGCTCGGGCCTTCTTCGCCTCGAGTTATCTGTTTTATTTCCTTGCGCACGTTTTGTAGTAGGTGAGTGAGCTCACCACTTTTAAGGGCCTTTTCTATTTCGATGTGCAAGGAAATGCAATTGTTGGTGGTATGACCACTGTCCTTGTGGTAATCACAATATTGAGCTGGGTCTTGTCCACGTTTGTTCTTCATAGGTATTGGAGGTTTAAACTGATAATCCTCGATGCTTAAGACTTCCGCAGGAGTTTTGGTTAAGGGAGTCCATTGTCTCTCCCTGTTCTCATGTTTAGCTTCTCTTTGCGCGGACAGTTTATTGATTGTAGCTCGAGCATCCTCGGATGAATAGTTCCCTGAGCTGGAATCACGCCAATTTTTCTTAAATCTTTTTCCGCTACCTGAGCCTAAATCTGAAGGTCGGTTGTGCGGTGGCAGAGGCCTGTTGGTAGTGAGATTCTTTTCTGTTTGAGCGTAAACCTTTGCCGCTGCCATCACTTTTTCCCAGCTCTTCGGGAGTCCTTCTGTCCCAAACAGGACTTTTATCATATCGTCGCACCTGACTGAATATTTGAATTGGGCGCGAATCAGTTGCTCATGGACGCCTCCAATCTCCAATACCTCTTTGTTGTATCGGGTGATAAAGTCTTCCAGACTTTCATCATCATGACGCCAGATGTTCATCACATCCGATGTGTCGCGGATAGATCGCCTTTGTTGGCTGAAATGGGTCAGAAATTTTTCACGCAGATCTCTCCGTGACGTGATTCCCCAATGGGCAAGTTATCAAACCAGATTCTTGCAGTGCCAGTAAGGGTTTGTACGAAAAGGTGGCACCATAACGGTAGGGTCTAGCCTCCGACTAGCCCTGCGCTTGTGAAAACTCTCAGATGATTGTCAGGGTCTGTCAACCCGTTGAACTTGCCTACGTTAGAAGGCAGCTTTGCTTTCTCTAGCGGAGCCAGAGCTATCTCAGTAATAAATTTTGAGTTCTCCGCCGCATCTGTGGGACGATAAATCAGATCATAATTGTGCTCAGCCTCGGGGTTGTAAACCGCACGGGGTCTACACTTGTTGTAATTTGGCTGTAACCGACTAAACACGCTGGTATTTTCACCGACGCGGTAGGTTGAATCATATTCACTGGTGTGAGTGCTCCGTTGGGGACCCAACCTAGTGTGAACTGATTGTCTCCGATGAGGATGTGACTCATCTCGATGCTCTCTTTGATGACTTTCTGACTGGGTATACTCGTATCTCGATGTAGATCTAGAGTACACCTCTGTGCTTTCGTGAGATGGGCCTTCACGTTGAGAAGCATGAGCACGGGATCCGGGCCTCCGTGATTGATTTTGGGGAGCAGTTTGAGCACATAGCTGTGTGTATACTGCATTTAGTACCCCCTAAGATCTGACGTACCAGGAGATTGGGGTCTCTCCTGGGGGCAGAATTGAGTGTACAGGGATCTCTGGCTGTACCCCTGGGGTGACAGGTTCGTTTACACGATTGGATTGTACCTCATTGTCATCCGAGGCTTCTTCTGGAATACCTTCAACCTGGATGTTGTTAACAAAATTCGGCCGAGGGCCAGTTTGCCGATGAGATGAACTTTCTTCCATGTGCAAATGGAATCAACAGGGTAAGTCAAAAAACGAGAGAAAATTGGATGAAACAGAGAAAACGGTGGGCGCCAATGAAGAAACACTGGATAAAAGGATCGGAATCAGATTATCCAGGGGTTATGTCCTGCATAAAATGGTGGTTCTCTCTCGTTTGATTTGATGGGACAGACCTTCTTCTCTGGTAAACTCTGCAAAACAAAACACCGTTACCCTCGTCAAGGGGAGAAGAGGAGTTCTCTCCTTGACCCGACTCCGGCGTGAGAATAAGTAGGTGTTTATGAAGAAGAAGGAGTATTGACGAAGTGTGTGTAACTTGATTTTCATACCTGAATCATTCTCATATTTATAGCCGGGAGTTTGGGCGGGAAAACTCGTTGGTGAAATATTGACGGAAGATGCTAACCCCGTAAGCGGTTATTTTTCCTTCCGTTAATCATCTTGATCCGACGTGAATGCACACGGATCGCTATTTAGATCTATGGCTGGGGGGTTGCCACGTGGAAAGTGATCAAGTGGAAGTTTCTCTCCAATCCCATGCCATCGTTGTGATTTCAGGGAAGCCTGAGATAACACACGTGTCCAGACGGTTATAACCGTCTGGTGGTGCACGATTGAGTTCTTCTAGAAGGGTATTTCCGTAATCCAGTGTGACTCCTTATCGTGTGGCACCAGTTGAGTAAATAATTCCCAAGTCTGGGTACTATTAAGCGGAAGCGTTTAACTTAGGATTTCCATCTTTTGTTTATGGAGGAAGGCGCAAGGATTTATGATTTCCTTTTCAGCGCGCAAGCATTACTTTCTGTCTTTTTCCTAAACCTTCTTCGTGGGGCCAGTGCGCGGCTGCGCAAGGTCAAAGACGGCTAGAAGATAAGGTTATGGTATGGTCCCAAGTACTTATTTATGAGGTTTTTGGGACCTTACCCCTTCACCACTAGAAGTTGAATGGTAATGAAAAGAAATCAAATGATGAAAATAGTAAAAAGAAAAGCGGAACCCCATCGAATAAATGCTATCGATGTGGATGTAACAACCACTGAGCTTGTACATGTCGTACACCCAAACACTTGGTAGAGCTTTACAAATAATCAATAAAAGACAAACGAAAAGGAAATAGAGACAAATTTCACATATGAAGATGAAAATGTTGATGTTGCCAGTTGTCATAAAGACCATACTGATGCAACTAGTCTGGATTATGATGATTTTATTATCGAGCAAACTAATTTGGATTCTGGTAATATCATGGCTGATACAAACTAGTTGGATTCTTGGAATTTTCCTTACACATGAATGATTATATTTTAAATTATGTTATTTCCTTTTAAGACATTTCGTTTGGAATTTTGTTCTGTTTTGAAGCTTTATGGGCATTATGTTTTTAAAGTATTTTTTGGGCATTTTATGGGATTTGTTATGAACCATATTAGAGTTTTATTTATGAAACTTTGTATTTCTTTTGAAGCATATGGAGTGTTGAAATTACCTTCCTATTAATGCTGAAAATGTATGTCTAATAGACAATGCTATTACACATACAATTTTAAAGAAAAGGAATTATTTTTCTAGTTTAGTGATAAAAGAGGCAAGCGTTGGTACTATATCTAGTAAATCAAAATTAATTGAAGGCTTTAGAGAAGGTTATCTAGTTCTACAAAGTGGAACTCCGCTTAAAATTAACAAGGCGTTATTTTCACCACTATCTCAAAGAATTCTAATAAGCTTTAAATATATTCATCTAAATGGATATAATCTTGAGACTACATGTGAGGGACATGATGAGTACCTTCAAATTATAAATATGATTTCGGGTAAAAAGCATGTATTAGAGAAGTTACCCGCACTTGCCTCTGGTTTGTAGTGCACTAAAATTAGTGCACTTGAATCAAATGCAGTAATAAACCAGAAGTTATATGGACCGAGAAAATTTTATAATTTGGCATGACCGGTTATATAACAACCCTCCTAAAGGTCTTATAACATCCCTATACGTCTTAAAATGCACCCCGTATACGAAAAGTGAGCCTGAAATACCTTTATTTTATAAAAATTAAATAAAAACAAAATTCTAGTATCGCTCGCGGGGCGCGACAGCAACCCCTGCGTTTGTCGCGGGCCGCGACCAGGTGGCCACCAGGCTTAACCCGGTGCCGCCACGTGGCATGTGCGTGTCGAGGCTACTCGGTCAACTCAGCAACCCTAGAGCCTATTCTACCTAGCTCGCGGTCCGCGAAGGCCCCTTGTCTCTCTTTCGCGGGGCGCGAGAAACCCACAGATCAGGCCTATAAATTGAGGAAATCGGCTTCAGTTGTCAATCGTTCAAATCTCGATCTCTCTCTCAATTTCTCTAATAGCAATAATAATTCCCGGGCATTATACCCACTAAAATAGCGAAGCTCTGCCTCGATGTAAGTATTATAACCCACGGTTACGTATTAGATACGCTGCCTGATTGATCTAGTGCTCCGTAACGCATGTCGAGGCTCTGCCCGACTCAGTAGTTGTTGGAGTTCTGTCTCGGGGAGGGTATAGCTAATGTAAATTGGGTTATTATACTAACACGTGTGCATTGTTTAATTAATAGATTATAACAAGGAAGTCACAAGGAAATACCTAAATTAGCAATGTGAGTAATCCTTCTTTTTATAAACTGTTTTTACAAGACCTCAATTGTTTTACATTGTAAGTAACAGTGATCAAGTATTTGTAATTCTACAATTATTGTCGGTATGTTGGGGTTTTCTATACATTACTTGTTACTACACTGTGAGTAGTAGCATGACCACACATCAGGATTGACAGTACCGCGGGTGGTAATTAAAGTATATGTAAACAAATGTAATTGCGGGTTGCCCTCAATGCTGTAAAATGATAAAATCTGTTTTGATTAAACTGGGATTCACTCACCAGTATTTTCCACTGACAAAAATGTTTTAAACGCGTTTCAGGTAACAAAATGTGAAAGCCAAATAGAAGCCAGCTGGAGAGCACTGAAGGCTTGGAAAAGTGGCTATAAAAGTTACCTAAATAAAGAAGAAGTTTTATTTCAATAAATTAGGGTTTATCCCTATAAACATATTATAAATGAAAACTTGAGTTTTACCCATGTGTTTATTATTTATAAAATGAGGTGTTTTACTCTGATAAAATATTTCATAACTACGATCCTGATGTAAATTCCATTGCCAAATTAAATAAACACCGATACCACCGAATGTGCGAGCTCGTGGCCGCCCGCCTCCCGGGGCAAGGGGTCGGGGGTTGCGACAGAAGGTAGTATCAGAGCTACAGCCACTGATTTGAGCCACAGAAGTGTTCTGCTGACATTAAAATTTGTCAATTATGTTAGGAAATAATCTATGTGACTATGTGTATATCTGTATATTATTGTTGCGTGTTATTTGACAATCTGTTAGTTTACAGTATGAGTGATCAAGGACCATCTGACGCCTATCGTCACCTCTCTAATTATCCTAGAGATGAAGGAACTTCCTACCAGCCTACTCCTTCGGGGTATTCAACTGACACCGAAGAGGGGATATTCATCTTTAAAGCACAATCCGAAGAACCATTCCCCACGAAAAAGAGAGGATGGTTCAGTCGAGGAACACATGAGCGTAGGAAAAGAATGAGAAAGTTACACCAGCAAAGGGCTTTAGCAGCAGCAAATAGGGAGATGAACACCCATACCCAAGACATAATCAATAGGCGATTGGCCAATTTTCACATAGTAGCTACCACTGCAGCTGACCCAAACCTAGAACAAATCATTGCACCACAGCCATTATCACTGTTTCCTACTCAGCCAATGAAAATAAAACCCAACCAAGAAGAATAGGTTCCCATACCAGCTTTTAACCCTGATGAGATACCTAGAGTTCCAGCACCCAATCCCTTAGCATACGATCCATGGAATGATGACCATAGGGATTATCGAGAACTTTACCCACAGGAGGAGCCCATGCCAAACCCATTAGCACCATATCCTAATCTTAACCCTCTAGATCCATATTGGGATGCCGATCAGTATGTTGGGGAAATACTAGAAAACCCATACCCATATGGAGAACCTTTACCTATATATCCTGACCCAGTACCCGCACCACGACTACCCATGAGTGATGAGAATGTTCAGGAACTCCGCTTGTACGGTGAGGAGTTGATAGATGAAGGAGAAAGGATAAAAGAGATAGGAGAGAAGCTCGTGTGGAAATATGATGAGCGGGAAATGCAGTTTAACCCATAGTAATAATAATAATAATAATATAAATATATATATATATATAAATGTGTGTAGTTGAAAAAAAAATCAACTAAATAGATAACCTAATACTTACTGATGCATAACTAGTAGTATGTTTTAAATTCCAGTTACAGTTTGTAATAGATGCATATATACAAAATAGAGTAAATGTCGCAATGCTCGACGATTTTGACCAATGTGTTTGTTTGTGTAATTGTTGGCATTAAATCTTATTCGGTGATATTAATACCTGATAATTGTTTGTAAATCCAGATGGACAACGAAGAAAATCAGGAAAACCGGAATAATGATAACCAAATAAATAATAGTGCCATCCAACATATAGTAACCCAAGGAATTAGAGATGCTATGCCATATATCATCCAAACTGTTAAAGAAGCAGAAAATAAAAGCAATAGTGGAAGTAAACGACCACCTACTGAACCCAGTCACATCGTAAACAATGGACCGTTACCTCAATTGCCTATTCCAAAAAGAAGAAGAACCATGTCCTATGGTTGTTCTTACAAAGAATTCTGATCTTGTAAACCAATAGAATTCTCTAGCAATGAAGGAGCCATTGCAGCTCTACGCTGGTTAGAAAAGACAGAGGCCATCTTAAAAATAAGCAAATGCGCAGAGGAAGATAAAATCATGTTTGCTTCCAATCTTTTTAAGAATGCAGCCTTAGAATGGTGGAATACTATTCTCCAGTCTAGGGGAAGTGACAGAATCTATAATATGGAATGGACTGAGTTTAAAAACATGGTCGAAAGGAAATTCTGTCCTCCCAATGAAAAAGAACAAATTGCTAATAAGTTCTTAAACTTCAAAATGACTGGAATAGACGGTAAGGGTTACACTACCATATTCTTCGAATATGCTCGAATAGTGCCAACCTTAGCCTCACCAGAACCAGTATTAATCTCCCGTTACATCTGGGGATTAGTTAGTGAGATTAGACATGTAGTCAAGGCAGCTAGACCACAAACCATAGAAGAAGCTGTAGAACTAGCAAATACCTTGACTGATGAATTGGTATGTACGCAAGAAGAAAATTAGAGGAAGAACCTAGCTCAGAAACTTACCCAAGAATTTCGTTATGGAAATAACCATCGTGGGAAAATGTTGAAAGAAGAAAGAAGAAACATTCGGGAAAATGTTCCACATACTGCAACTTCTGCAAAATACTAGGACACAAGGAAGAAGACTGCAGGAAGAAACCCAACAATGGAATATGCTTCAATTATGGAGAAAAGGGGCATATTAAATCGAACTGTCCAAAACTAACTCCAGCCATGAACAACAAAACTGCTAAGAATGCAAGAGCTTTTGTTCTAACTGTAGAAGAAGCTAAGATGATTCTAGATGTGATTGCCGGTACGTTTTTAGTTAATGATGTTTTTGCTAAAGTATTATTTGACTCTGGTGCAAACGAAAGTTTTATTAATACTTCATTTTGCAAAATTCTTAATCAACCATTAACTAAACTTCAACAAGAATGTCTAGTGGAGATGGCAAATGGAGAATCCATTAGGATCACTGAAATCTTTGTGACAACCGGTAATTTACGGCCCTTAATTACGTAATTTACAGGTGATTAACGGGATAATAAATAGTGTTTACGACACTAATTAACTTAACTAGGCCCTTGGAGTGCCCAGGAACGTTTGTTCAGCTCTACAGTACGCGTATGAAGATTCGCGTGGAATCTGCGGAACATCAAATGACAACGGACTGAAACCGTACGAAATACTGACGACACCGACAAAAATGGTTGTCACACGAATATTTTTATGCTTATGGGGTTTGGGTCGCGATATCGGGTCCCGTAGGAATTATGGACCACTTACACGTAAGATGGGCTTGTGGGCCCTGGGCCCAAGCCCAAGACCCGCAAGCCTAAACCTACACATAATAGGTAAATCTCTACAAGAGATTTGCAAAAATCTCCAGAAGATCTTGGTCTCACAAATTTGGAACATAATAACTTGTGGTTAATAAGTTGTTGGGAAATAACTACATGACCCACTAAACAAAACCCAAATTGAAGTTTATAAATAGGGATCCATATCCCCTCAATTGTGCAAACCATTCACAGTGTGTCTTCACACACTTAAAACTTCACACAAACAACTTTCCTCACCAAACAAAACCCAACCCAACCCAGCCGACCACCCCCTACCCCTCTCGGTCTATCTCTCCTCTCGTTCTATACATTCAAACACACAGAAATCAGCTCCCAACCCACATGTTTTACCCCCTATTAATCGGACCAACCACCACCATCTTTTGGTGGTGGCAGACTACAACAGCAACACTACCACCACCACAGGCGGCGGCGCTGTGGTGGTTGGTGCCGGACGATGCAGAAAGCAGAGAGAGAGAGAGAGAGAGAGAGAGAGAGAGAGCTGAAGAGATTCGGAGAAGAGAGGGAGAACCGGCGGTCAAAATCTCAGACCGCCGGTCGGTTCTGTTATCCGGTGGTCGATTCGTTTATCCGGTGGGGGTTTCGTTCTCCGACAGGATCTCCAATGATGCTCGTGATGTTCTGATTTGGGTTCGAGTTCAGTCCGACGCTGGTGGTGGTGAGCGGCGGTGGCATCTCGGTCCGGTGGGTATTGTCTCGGTCCGGCGGTCCCTATCTCGGTCCGACGGGTCACCCGATAAACATCTTTCATTCTCTATAGTTCTTGCAAATATTGATGATGATGATGATGTTATGCTCAAGTTTCGGGTCCAGATTCAAGCACGGTTCGGGTTATGTTTCGGGTCAGCCGATTCGAGTCAAATCAGCCAAACGGGTCGACCGAGTCAACTCGGTCAACTCGAGTCAACAGCAGTTAGCAGCGTGGTTCAGATTTCGGTTCGGGTCTCGGGTTACGGGACAGATTCTGAAGTGGTGCGGCCGACTCGGTCAAACCGAGTCAACTCAGAGAGTCGACTCGGTCAACATCCCGTCATGAAGATGGTAAAGATTAACGACGCGCTTATTTCGTTATATTTACGTAGTTTTAATTATTTCGTGAACGAGCTCGACCCGAATTGATTTGATAATAGTTTACTTATGGTGCATTTGGCAAAGATTACATATATAGTGCTTATATTGTTAAAGTTTTGTTGAAATTTGATAAAATAACAACGACTTGTGTCGTCGGGGGCGTCCAAAAACAGAGGAAACTCTGCCCATTTTTCGAGAAAACCTGTAAAAGTAAAACATGTTTTATTGAAAAGCGACTTTTACATAAATATGTATACCATTTTTTACGACGCTTTATCACATACGAAAACGAAAATTCTTTTATAAAATAAATATATTTTATATATTTATTTCAAGCGTCCAACAACTCGTATTCGTTTTACAAAATAAATATAGTTACATATTTATTTCGAATACCATACAACACGAAAACGCTATTAAATAAATATAAGTTGTTATATTTATTTCAAACGCCTAAACGGCATACGATATATAATACGAGTTTATTATACATTCTTTTCATAAACATTCGTTACATACACATACAACCTCTCGAAACGATAAACACTATCCTATCGATATATTTATATTTTGTGTAAATATTTATATATTCGAATTTCTCGAAAACTAAGTACTTTCTAGACTTAGTAAACGAAACTTAACAAGTATAACTTAATTATTTTATTAAGTTAACAACATATCAACGGATCATTCGGTTAACGATTCGGTAAAGCTCGATGACACGTAGAATAGTTACTGCGTTTATTTAGAAACTTATAAAATATTCCGTGGTAGGAATATTGTAGAATGCACGCTAGCAAGTCAAGTCTTGGAAACGACATCGCGAAGTCGTATATAGCTAGCTTTGCACAGGAATATTCAGGTGAGTTCATAACCCCACCTTTTATGGTTTTACATTTATGTAAATGTTTTCGGGGTGGAAAGACATGCACTTTTTGCAAAGCATACAAGAATTATATATTTCTAAACCATGTTACAAAGAACACAAATGGTTTACGAAAAGCTTATGTTTTATACCGGTTTTCCAAACAAGCGTATTTTTTTTTCGAAATATGCATACACACATGAGTTCTAGTTCTAAACTACGAGAAACTACAAATACAAGAGTTTAAAAATACATGAGTTATGGTATGAAAATATAAGATAATAAGAAACGCACTTGGTGAGGACGAGAACCAAGTAGGATGCGTTATGAGAAATGATAATAAGAAACGCACTTGGTGAGGACGAGAACCAAGTAGGATGCGTTATGAGAAATGATAATAAGAAACGCACTTGGTGAGGACGAGAACCAAGTAGGATGCGTTATGAGAAATGATAATAAGAAACGCACTTGGTGAGGACGAGAACCAAGTAGGATGCGTCATGAGAAATAGAGTCACGAATAGGGTACAGAAGCACCATTAATCAACAATCTACCTAGACCGCAGAACAAAAGGTTAGATCTAACGGGTGCCGGGCAGCCACACTCTCGGTGAGGGCGAGAATCGAGTAGTGCTTTTGTGTCTCAGAATATACCAATTAAATGCCTAAGGTTTGGTGACTTCCTATGTCGTGTCACATGTTAATGGCCTTGCAACCCATTAACAATCCTGATATTTACAGGAATACTTTAATTACATGAAATTCATACCATACTAAAACTTGATTAATACTTGAAGTACGTGGGGTACTCAAGAAAATTAGAATTATACTTGAAGTACGTGGGGTACTCAAGAAAATTAGAATTATACTTGAAGTACGTGGGGTACTCAAGAAGATTAGAATTATACATAAAGTACTTGGTGTACACATGAATACTTGAATTATACATGAAAACTTGATTTATACGTGACACAAACTATGTTTTCATTCAGAGTTTCAAGTAACTCGATAAGAAAATGATTTTAAATACATTTTCTCAACAAAACATCAAAAACCGGTTATTCAAAAAGATTTATTTCAAATCTTTTACAAACAAACTATGAACTCGCTCAACTTTATGTTGATTTTTCGCATGTTTCTTTCTCAGGTTACTTTTCAGAAATTATGGAACGGTTGGAATAGGAGAACCATCTGGAGTCGAGTACTTAGTGGGCGTTCAATTACTAAAAGTCTTAGCTTTATTTGCTTCCGCTGTGCAATGAAGATACCAGTCCAGTCACGCCAATGCTCTGATATTTCGGGGTGTGACAGATTGGTATCAGAGCTATAGGTTACAGCGAAATAGGTCTCTGTAGATATACCTAGGCTCTAACCTCACTTTCCTCTGGGAACTTAGAATATTAAAAAAAAACTTGAATGCATACCGAACGCATAGTACTCGAATATGGTCTCCAACCGTTGCCGAAAAACAAACAGTCAAGATTTTGTTTTCAAACATACGCGAAAGTGGTGTTTTACCCACGATACACAAAACAGTCGCATACAGTACACAAAACTCTGAGAGTTTAGGAAACATGCATGTAAGACCTTCGAAAACTTATGTTGAAGTTCATTAAAGGTCATCATGTAGGAACTGCAAATATTAATTCGGGCACACACAATTATACATATTGTCTTTGATGTTTTAACTTCCCGGGTAGGCAGCCTACGCATAACGAAATGCTAGCGCACGAGAATACATAGAACTCAAATTTTACGTCAACAGATGTCGGAGTGCATCACATTCTACGCAAAACAAAACGCTAGCGCACAGGCATACGTGTGACTTAAGCTATACATCAACGGAGGTTGAAGTACGTCACATGCGACTATC
This sequence comes from Helianthus tuberosus, assembly GCA_030545235.1. Classification (NCBI taxonomy): domain Eukaryota; kingdom Viridiplantae; phylum Streptophyta; class Magnoliopsida; order Asterales; family Asteraceae; genus Helianthus; species Helianthus tuberosus. Next base: position 189,598,774 of record CM060443.1, on the reverse strand, counting down.
GATCAGGAGGCGGCAGTGGGCACGCGGTCCTACAAACAACACGAGTCATGCTAAGGAAAAGACGCAAGTCACCGTATCCCCCTATCTTATTAACGACGAATACGCTATGGTAATGTCACCTAATAACTGGTTATCACATGCAACCCCAGGTAAAGTCCTTAAATTTCTTTTATTGAAATTTCGACTTTCACATTTACTGAGTAGATTTTCGTATCTCTACTCCTCTTAATGGACATTGTGTCACGATCATTTCTTTCAGTATAGCGAATATTCATTTGCTTCATTTCTTGAAAATTCATATGTTACGCATGCATCGTTTGTTACGCTTGAGGTTTCGTTTCGAATAAAGCGTTTCATTAAAGTTCAAATATTGTTTCGCTAAATCTAAGTATTGATTCGTGATTCGAACGACTCGCATTATTGAAATTGTTGGCTTCCTTGTTATCAAGTCAACACACTTTCTTGAAATTTCTTTTGTTTTCAAGTTACATGCATGGTTTTTCGTTGTGACCATGCCGAAAGTTTCCTTGTCGATACATGTATTGTCGGCTTGCACCGAAATCAAATTCAATTGTTTGAACTTGTTCATTACACATATTCAATTCAAGACACCATATGATGTATTGGAAACATCATATTCGAATTCGTTTTAACAAGCGTTTCATTGTTCTGAGTCGTAGTAGACTTGTTTGGTCTATGACTCCATTAAGTCGTTGTTAACTACGACACCTTGTGGTGTCAGTACAAACTTGTAGCTTGGGCTAATCATGATTGAGCGTTTTATGCAAACCACAGGTGATACTTGTTCGATCACCGGTATATTTGAATTGTTTCATTCACTACGACACCTTGTGGCGTCGGTAGAACTTGCAGCTTGGGCTGATCATGATCGAGCGTTTCATGAAACTAGTACATTTGAGCTTGTTGAAATCTGAATTCATTTATTGGATGCAATCGTTTCTAGAATTCATTTGCATATTGTGATACGTCCTTGAATTCACATCATTCGAATAGGTCTTGATTCGACTTCATGATCGTTCACTTTGGTACTATTCGTATTTTCTACACATAACGTAACTCTAAGGAGTTAACGTAGTCTAAATTTCGAGGACGAAATTTTATTAACAGGGGGAGAATGTGACAACCGGTAATTTACGGCCCTTAATTACGTAATTTACAGGTGATTAACGCGATAATAAATAGTGTTTACGACACTAATTAACTTAACCAGGCCCTTGGAGTGCCCAGGAACGTTTGTTCAGCTCTACAGTACGCGTATGAAGATTCGCGTGGAATATGCGGAACATCAAATGACAACGGACTGAAACCGTATGAAATACTGACGACACCGACAAAAATGGTTGTCACACGAATATTTTTATGCTTATGGGGTTTGGGTCACGATATCGGGTCCCGTAGGAATTACGGACCACTTACACGTAAGATGGGCTTGTGGGCCCTGGGCCCAAGCCCAAGACCCGCAAGCCTAAACCTACACATAATAGGTAAATCTCTACAAGAGATTTGCAAAAATCTCCAGAAGATCTTGGTCTCACAAATTTGGAACATAATAACTTCTGGTTAATAAGTTGTTGGAAAATAACTACATGACCCACTAAACAAAACCCAAATTGAAGTTTATAAATAGGGATCCATATCCCCTCAATTGTGCAAACCATTCACAGTGTGTCTTCACACACTTAAAACTTCACACAAACAACTTTCCTCACCAAACAAAACCCAACCCAACCCAGCCGACCACCCCCTACCCCTCTCGGTCTATCTCTCCTCTCGTTCTATACATTCAAACACACAGAAATCAGCTCCCAACCCACATGTTTTACCCCCTATTAATCGGACCAACCACCACCATCTTTTGGTGGTGGCAGACTACAACAGCAACACTACCACCACCACAGGCGGCGGCGCTGTGGTGGTTGGTGCCGGACGATGCAGAAAGCAGAGAGAGAGAGAGCAGAAGAGATTCGGAGAAGAGAGGGAGAACCGGCGGCCAAAAGCTCGGACCGCCGGTCGGTTCTGTTATCCGGTGGTCGATTCATTTATCCGGTGGTGGTTTCGTTCTCCGACAGGATCTCCGATGATGCTCGTGATGTTCTGATTTGGGTTCGAGTTCAGTCCGACGATGGTGGTGGTGAGCGGCGGTGGCATCTCGGTCCGGTGGGTATTGTCTCGGTCCGGCGGTCCCTATCTCGGTCCGACGGGTCACCCGGTAAACATCTTTCATTCTCTATAGTTCTTGCAAATATTGATGATGATGATGATGTTATGCTCAAGTTTCGGGTCCAGATTCAAGCACGGTTCGGGTTATGTTTCGGGTCAGACGATTCGAGTCAAATCAGCCAAACGGGTCGACCGAGTCAACTCGGTCAACTCGAGTCAACAGCAGCTAGCAGCGTGGTTCAGATTTCGGTTCGGGTCTCGGGTTACGGGACATATTCTGAAGTGGTGCGGCCGACTCGGTCAAACCGAATCAACTCAGAGAGTCGACTCGGTCAACATCCCGTCATGAAGATGGTAAAGATTAACGACGCGCTTATTTCGTTATATTTACGTAGTTTTAATTATTTCGTGAACGAGCTCGACCCGAATTGATTTGATAATAGTTTACTGATGGTGCATTTGGCAAAGATTACATATATAGTGCTTATATTGTTAAAGTTTTGTTGAAATTTGATAAAATAACGACGACTTGTGTCGTCGGGGGCGTCCAAAAACAGAGGAAACTCTGCCCATTTTTCGAGAAAACCTGTAAAAGTAAAACATGTTTTATTGAAAAGCGACTTTTACATAAATATGTATATCATTTTTTACGACGCTTTATCACATACGAAAACGAAAATTCTTTTATAAAATAAATATATTTTATATATTTATTTCAAGCGTCCAACAACTCGTATTCGTTTTACAAAATAAATATAGTTACATATTTATTTCGAATACTATACAACACGAAAACGCTATTAAATAAATATAAGTTGTTATATTTATTTCAAACGCCTAAACGGCATACGATATATAATACGAGTTTATTATACATTCTTTTCATAAACATTCGTTACATACACATACAACCTCTCGAAACGATAAACACTATCCTATCGATATATTTATATTTTGTGTAAATATTTATATATTCGAATTTCTCGAAAACTAAGTACTTTCTAGACTTAGTAAACGAAACTTAACAAGTATAACTTAATTATTTTATTAAGTTAACAACATATCAACGGATCGTTCGGTTAACGATTCGGTAAAGCTCGATGACACGTAGAATAGTTACTGCGTTTATTTAGAAACTTATAAAATATTCCGTGGTAGGAATATTGTAGAATGCACGCTAGCAAGTCAAGTCTTGGAAACGACATCGCGAAGTCGTATATAGCTAGCTTTGCACAGGAATATTCAGGTGAGTTCATAACCCCACCTTTTATGGTTTTACATTTATGTAAATGTTTTCGGGGTGGAAAGACATGCACTTTTTGCAAAGCATACAAGAATTATATATTTCTAAACCATGTTACAAAGAACACAAATGGTTTACGAAAAGCTTATGTTTTATACCGGTTTTCCAAACAAGCGTATTTTTTTTTCGAAATATGCATACACACATGAGTTCTAGTTCTAAACTACGAGAAACTACAAATACAAGAGTTTAAAAATACATGAGTTATGGTATGAAAACATAAGATAATAAGAAACGCACTTGGTGAGGACGAGAACCAAGTAGGATGCGTTATGAGAAATGATAATAAGAAACGCACTTGGTGAGGACGAGAACCAAGTAGGATGCGTTATGAGAAATGATAATAAGAAACGCACTTGGTGAGGACGAGAACCAAGTAGGATGCGTTATGAGAAATAGTGTCACGAATAGGGTACAGAAGCACCATTAATCAACAATATACCTAGACCGCAGAACAAAATGTTAGATCTAACGGGTGCCGGGCAGCCACACTCTCGGTGAGGGCGAGAATCGAGTAGTGCTTTTGTGTCTCAGAATATACCAATTAAATGCCTAAGGTTTGGTGACTTCCTATGTCGTGTCACATGTTAATGGCCTTGCAACCCATTAACAATCCTGATATTTACAGGAATACTTTAATTACATGAAATTCATACCATACTAAAACTTGATTAATACTTAAAGTACGTGGGGTACTCAAGAAAATTAGAATTATACTTGAAGTACGTAGGGTACTCAATAAAATTAGAATTATACTTGAAGTACGTGGGGTACTCAAGAAGATTAGAATTATACATAAAGTACTTGGTGTACACATGAATACTTGAATTATACATGAAAACTTGATTTATACGTGACACAAACTATGTTTTCATTCAGAGTTTCAAGTAACTCGATAAGAAAATGATTTTAAATACATTTTCTCAACAAAACATCAAAAACCGGTTATTCAAAAAGATTTATTTCAAATCTTTTACAAACAAACTATGAACTCGCTCAACTTTATGTTGATTTTTCGCATGTTTCTTTCTCAGGTTACTTTTCAGAAATTATGGAACGGTTGGAATAGGAGAACCATCTGGAGTCGAGTACTTAGTGGGCGTTCAATTACTAAAAGTCTTAGCTTTATTTGCTTCCGCTGTGCAATGAAGATACCAGTCCAGTCACGCCAATGCTCTGATATTTCGGGGTGTGACAATCTTGCAGGGAGCAAGAATAGAAATTCTAAACCATAATTTTATTGCTAACCTTTACCCAATGAACCTAGCTGGATTTGATATTGTATTAGGAATGGATTGGTTAGTAACCAATAAAGCCAGTATTCTATGTGATCAAAAGTCAATCCAAGTAAGTTCACAAAAGGGTGAAAAGATTACAATTAAAGGAGATAAGCCAACTAGATCTACGAAATTCATCTCTATGATGAAAACAATAAGTTATGCAAGAAAAGGATCATTAGTATATATAATTTCTATAATTATTAACACTAAAAGAAAAGAATTAAAAGATACTCCCGTAGTATCTCAATTCTCAGATGTTTTCCCAGAAGAACTACCTGGACTACCACCAGATAGAGAAGTTGAATTCAGAATTCATCTACTACCAGGGACAGCAACGATTGCCAAGGCACCTTACCGTTTGGCACCAGCAAAAATGCAAGAACTGAAGAAACAATTGGACGAACGGCTAGAGAAAGGTTTCATACAGCCTAGTTCATCACCTTGGGGAGCACCAATCTTGTTTGTCAAGAAGAAGGACGGATCAATGCGTATGTGCATTGACTACCGAGAATTGAACAAAGTCACGATTAAAAATCGGTACCCATTACCAAGAATCGATGATCTGTTTGATCAACTGCAAGGAGCTCAATTCTTTTCTAAGATCGACTTACGATCAGGATATCATCAACTGAAAGTACAGGAAGAGGACATTCCTAAAACTGCCTTCAGAACAAGGTATGGTCATTATGAATTTACCGTCATGCCATTTGATCTAACCAATGCCCCAGCCGCATTTATGGACATGATGAACATAATATGTAAACCATATCTGGATATTTTCATTATTGTCTTTATAGATGATATTCTTATTTACTCTAAGAATAAAGAGGAACATGCAGAGCATCTGCATATACTTCTAAATTTACTGAGAAAAGAAAAGCTTTATGCTAAATTTCAAAATGTGAATTTTGGTTACAAGAAGTACAATTTCTTGGACATTTAGTTAATTGTGAAGGAATTCATGTGGATCCCACAAAAATTGAGGCGATTACTAAATGGAAAGTCCCTGAATCACCAACGAAGGTGAGAAGTTTTCTTGGATTGGCAGGTTATTATAGACGTTTTATTCAAGATTTTTCTAGAATAGCCATTCCCTTAACAAAATTGACCTGTAAATTCATTAAGTGAATGGGGACCAAAACAAGAGGAAGCCTTTAGAATCCTTAAGCAAAGATTAACCAACGCACCCATACTAGCATTACCAGAAGGACCTGAAGACTTTGTAGTCTATTGTGATGCTTCTAAAAAAGGTTATGGATGTGTGTTGATGCAACGTCAAAAGGTTATAGCATATGCATCTAGGCAACTTAAGAATCATGAAGAGAATTATACAACCCATGATCTAGAATTAGAAGCCATAATTTTTGCCCTTAAAGTTTGGAGACACTATCTTTACGGTAGTAAGTTTACCATTTTCACCGATCATAAGAGTTTAAGATATGTTTTTAGGAAAAAAGAGTTAAATATGAGACAGAGACGCTGGATGGAGATTCTTAGTGATTATTATTGTGTTATCCAGTATCATGCAGGAAAGGCTAATGTTGTAGCTGATGCTTTAAGTCGAAAGTATCATGAAAAGCCAAGACGAGTACGTTCTCTTAATTTAAATCTGCAGATAGATTTAAATGAGCAAATTAGAGAAGTACAAGAATCAGTAATCAAGGACGATACTAAAAAATTAAAAGGAATGATTAAGGAATTAGAATAAGGAACAGATGGAATTTGGAGATTCCATAAGACAAGAAGTTGGATACCTAAGCATGGAAACCTACGCCACCGAATTTTAGAAGAAGCCCATAAGTCGAAGTATATGATACAACCCGGTAGTGATAAGATGTATCAAGACTTAAGAAAGAATTTTTGGTGGATAGGAATGAAAAAAGGATATAGCAGCCTATGTAGCCAAGTGTTTAACCTGTTCACAAGTTAAAGCTGAACATCAGAAACCCTCAGGTTTATTACAGCAATTAGAAATGCCTGTATGGAAATAGGAATTGATAACAATGGACTTTGTTACCAAACTACCCAAGACAAGAAAAGGTAATGATACAATCTAGGTGATTATAGACAGATTAACTAAGTCTGTTCATTTCTTACCAATGAAGGAAACTTTCAATATGGAACAATTAGCCCAGTTATATGTAAATGAAATAGTTTCATTACATGGAATTACTTTATCTATTATGTCTGATAGAGATAGCCGTTTTACTTCTTATTTTTGGACCAGTTTACAAAAAGCAATGGGAACAAAGTTAAACCTAAGCACAGCCTATCATCCTCAAACGGATGGACAAAGCGAAAGGACAATTCAGAGAATGGAAGATATGCTTAGAGCTTGTGTAATTGATTTCAGAGGAAATTGGACGATCATTTACCATTAATAGAATTTTCCTACAATAACAGCTATCATACCAGTATCAATGCTGCACCATTCGAAGCACTTTATGGACGAAAGTGCTGGACTCCAGTCTGTTGGGCAGAAATTGGAGAAAAGAAATTGTCTGTACCAGAGATAGTACAAGAAACTACGGACAAGATTATTCAAGTCAAGGAAAGACTAAAAGCAGCACGCGATCTCCAAAAGAGTTATGCTGATAACAGGCGAAAACCTTTGGAATTTCAAGTCGGAGACAAAGTATTATTAAAAGTTTCTCCATGGAAAGGAGTGGTTAGATTCATTAAAAGGAGAAAGCTAAGCCCCAGGTATGTTGGACCTTTTAAGATAATTAGAAGAATAGGATCTGTAGCTTATCAGCTACAACTGCCAGAGGAAATGGTAGGAATACATGATGTATTTCATGTATGTAATCTCAAGAAATGCTTAGAAGATGAATCATTAGTAGTACCTCTCAAGGACATAGAGGTAAATGAGAAGCTTAAGTTTGTAAAGAAACCACTACAAATTGAAGACAGAAAGATCAAGAATCTCAAACACAAGAGATTAATTCTAGTCAAAGTAAAATGGGATTCCAAGAGAGGACCAGAATACACTTGAGAGCTTGAATCCGAGATGCAGAGGAAATATCCACACCTGTTCCAGTAGACCTCGAGGACGAGTTCTAAAACAAGGTGGGGAGGATATAACAACCCTCCTAAAAGTTTTATAATATCCCTATACGTCTTAAAATGCACCCCGTATACGAAAAGTGAGCCCGAAATACCTTTATTTTATAAAAATTAAATAAAAAAAAATTCTAGTATCGCTCGCGGGGCGCGACAGCAACCCCTGCGTTTGTCGCGGGCCGCGACCAGGTGGCCACCAGGCTTAACCCGATGCCGCCACTTGGCATGTGCGTGTCGAGGCTACTGGGTCAATTCAGCAACCCTAGTTCCCAACTCCGCGAGCTTTGTTCTTCAACACATAGTTCCCAAACCAATTGGGAAGAACAAAGCTGGTGAAGATGTGTACTCGGATGGAACGAGGGTGGGTTATAATCAAGTTCCACCGCCTGTATTAAACAGTTTTTTCAAAGAAACAGTCCGGGTTGGATAATATTTGTGAAACAAGTGAGAAAACAGATATTGAAAAACTTCTAGAAACAACTGATGTCACATTCACTTCATCATCTGATGAAGATAGTGTTCAGTCTGAAGTCGTAAAAAATGTGGTTGAAAACGTTTTAAAATCATACAGTGATTCAACTGAAGATGAGGAATGTTTTCTGAATAATTACATTCCGAAATCAAAATCCCAAAACAACTCAAATGATGATCCTACTCTTTTCATGTACAAGATGTCTGGTTCTGATAAGTTGTATTCGGATTTTGAATTTCCAATTGAAAATGTGAATGTTGACAAACTGAAGAAAGTTTTCAAACTTGTGGAAATTTGACGTTTCTGAAATTGAAGGATTAAAGAGTTCCAAAAGATTGTTAAACTTTGAACGTGATAAATCTTACTATAAGAAACCTGTTGTACCACCACGTTTTAGTAATAACAACCAAAACAGATGGTCAAGTGGTTATCAGGGTGGTAAGAACAATCAAAAGAGGAAATTTCAAAACAAAAGGTTTGTCGAAAAGAAAGTATTTGTAAAGAGCTCAAGCTCACTTTCTGAACAAGAGTCGGAAATCTTTTTGAAAACAAATGAAGAATTTTTTTGCAAAGAAAGCCTCACAGCCTCAGACTGAAGGGAGAAGTCGGGTTATTGACACCCGTAGGTGCTTTAAATGCAACGAAGTTGGACACATTGCACGAAAGTGCACCAACTCAAAACCTAAGTCTGTGGTTGTCGAGAATCCAAGAAAGAAAAATGATGTCAAAGGAAAAGCTCCAATGTTTGTTGAGAAGAAGATTTTGAAAAATGAAAACTTCAAAGTCAAAACTGAACCTGGAAAATAGCCGGTAAAGAAAACTGATCAGTTTTACAAACGGGTCGCTTCTCCACAGCAAACTTGGAAGCCAAAATCTGAGGTCAAGACATCAAGTGTTCCAAAACCAAAGGTTTCTGTTACAGGAAAACAATCATCTTCAACCAAACCGGTTAAGATGAATGTACCTTTGAATTTTTACAAAAAACTTGAAAAACAAACTTCGACCCCACCAGGGAAGAAGTATGTTCCAAAGAAAGACCAACCATCTGGTAAACCTCCGAAAAACGATTCATTTTTATATAAATAGGTTGAGGTTGGATCTAAAGAAAATCTCAAAATGAATGACAAAAATTTCCCACCATTGTACACCATAAAAACCCACATCAAGCCACCCGAGTCGAAGGAGGCTAGGGTTGCTTCAAAATCTAACTGAATGTTTGTGAAATGTGCAGGAGCTCCCAAGATCTATCTCACGGTGGATTATGGATAGTGGAGCTTCCCGGCACATGACAGGGAGAAAGACACTGTTATATGATGTTAGAGGGTTCAACGGTGGATACGTCGGTTTCGCAGGAAATCAGGGAGGACGTATTATCGGTGAAGGAACATTATCAAATGGTGTAATCACGTTTGAAAGAGTCAATTACATAGCAGAGCTGGAAAACAACTTACTTAGCATTTCTCAAATTTGTGATAGAATGTATTCGACACATTTCACTGACAAGGAATGTCTGATCCTGAAGCCGGGGTTTATCATCCCCGAGGAATGGATCATCATGCGAGCACCACGGGTTAATGATCTGTACGTGTTGGATATGAGCATCGCTACGACTACCACGGGTCAACCCAGTGCTTCGTATCAAGAGCTACTAAAAAGGAGTCAAAGCTGTGGCATCGAAAGATGGGCCACATTCACCTACGCAAGATGAACTACCTGGTGCATAATGATTTAGTAAAAGGTGTTCACTTGAAGAGTTTTCATCTTGAGGGGGAGTGTATCAGTTGTATAAAGGGAAAACAACGAAAGAAATCCCATCCTGGCAAAAAGATGAACTCTGTCTCGAAGCCACTAGAAAGACTTCAAATGGATCTCTTCGGTCCTATGAATGTCAAAAGCATTACGGGTGATCTCTCTTGCCTAGTAGTCACTGATGACTATTCGAGATTCTCGTGGGTGACGTTCCTGAAGATAAAAGAAGAAACATTTGAGAGTTTGCTGAGGTTATTTAGGAAGATAGAGAATTTGTACCGAGCCCGCATACGCAGATTAAGAAGTGACACCGGTACGGAATTCAAGAACAACAGAATGGAGGAATTCTGTGATCGTCGAGGTATATTGCAAGAATTCAGCGCACCATATACTCCGCAACAGAATGGAGTCGAAGAAAGAAAGAACAAAACGCTGATTGAAACGGCGAGAACGATGCTAGCTGATTCGAAGTTACCGATCAATTTTTGGGCAGAAGCAGTATCAGCCGCTTGCTATACACTCAACAGGGTACTTACTGTGAAGAAGCATAACAAGACATGTTTCAAGTTGATCAACAATCGCAAGCCTAATCTCGAGTATTTAGAGCCGTTCAGGTCTCCCTGCACAGTTCTAGATCCTGATGGCAAATTTGCTTCAAAGAGCATAGAAGGTATCTTCGTGGGGTATTCAAGTCCATTCAGATGCGTCTTTGTTCCAAGTCTCAAAAGGATCATCGAAGCACAGCATGTTGAATGTCAAGGCTATACTATGCCTCCACAGAAGCCCGCAGACTCATGGCGATTCAACTACGATGCCTAATGGGATTAATTCGAGTTAGAAGAAGAGCCAGAGTTCTTTGATGATTTGGATATTTTATGAGAATATGAAGCATCTCAGGGAGGATTTCCAGCAAGTTCTTCTAAACGTGAACAACAAACTTCCAATGATGATGAAGCTAGTCCCAGTCATGCTGGAGAAAATGATGAAGCTCAGCAAACTCCGACTACTTCGGAACGCGAGCCTGCTCCTGAAAATCAGACGGCAGTCAATGATGAATCAGAATCTGATGATAGACCTACTTTTGATCGTGGTGATTCAGAGTCTGAGGGGGAGCAAATCCAATCTTCAGATCAGACAGTTCTTGACAATGAACAAGTTGCGGAACAGAATGTCACTAATTTGGAATGCGAGGTGGATGTTCCTGGCAAAGTTATGCCGAGGACTCTTTCATACCATCTAGAGGAGTTGATAATAGGAGAGCTGCAGTCAGGCGTTCGCACCAGAAGACAGATTGACCATGGCCTTACCTGCTTTTATACTAAAATTGCCCTTTACAAACTGAATTTTCACTTAGTTGTTTCATTTTGCAGATTGAGCCGCGAACTTACAAGGAAGCACTGACGGAAGATTCATGGGTCAATGCAATGCAGGAGGAGCTGAGTCAGTTTGAAAAGCTTGGTGTATGGAAGCTTGTGGATCTGCCTGATGGACACCGGAAGATAAACACAAAATGGGTGTTCAAGTGCAAAAGAGATGACCGAGGAGTGATTGTCAGAAACAAAGCTCGACTCGTAGTCCAGGGTTTTAGTCAACAAGAGGGGATAGACTTCACAGAGGTTTATGCTCCAGTTGCTCGACTTGAAGCCATTAGAATTTTCCTAGCTTTTGCTTCATGGAAAGGTTTTAAAGTATACCAGTTAGATGTCAAATCGGCATTTTTATACGGAAAAGTGAAAGAGGAGTTATATGTTGGTCAGCCCCCGGGCTTTACTGACCCAATCCACAAAGACAAGGTCTACTTGCTAGACAAAGCGCTGTATGGTTTGTATCAGGCCCCGAGAGCTTGGTACGAGACGCTCTCTCAACACTTGATTGCCAACAGCTTTATTCGAGGAAAAGTGGACGCTACCCTCTTCACAAAAGAAGTCGATGGGCACTTACTGGTCGTACAGATTTATGTTGATGATATAATCTTTGGGTCAACAAACGAAGAACTCTGCAAAGATTTTGAAAAAGTGATGAAGCAGAAGTTCAAGATGTCGTCAATGGGTGAGATGAAGTTCTTCCTAAGGCTGCAACTGGACCAAATGCCTGATAGAACCTTCATTCATCAAACGAAGTATGTTTACGACGTTCTGGAGAAATTCAGGATGTCTGAGACAGCTCCAATATCCACCCCTTTAGCAACCAATCATGGTATCAACCCTGATCTCAGTGGAGAGAAGGTGGACAAGACACTATATCGCTCAATGATCGGTTCGCTGATGTACTTGACAGCATCCAGACCTGATATCATGTACCCAACATGTCTCGCGACCCGATATCAGTCAAGTCCTAGAGCCTCGCATATGTCTATCGTCAAAAGGATTCTACGATATCTGAAAGGAACTCCGACACTGGGGTTGTGGTATCCCAAAGATGGTGACTTCATGCTCAAAGGATACTCAGATTCTGACTTCGGTTGTTGCAAAGTCAATGCTAAATCAACAACTTCAGGATGCCAATTTTTTGTACCCCGACTGGTCACATGGCAGTGTAAGAAGCAAACCTCTGTTGCTTTATCAACACGTGAAGCTGAGTACGTATCTGCTAGCAGCTGCTGCTCACAGATCCTGTGGATTCAACAACAGAAGCGCGATTACGGTTTGCAATTTCTTACTTCTCCTATATTTGTTGACAATGAGGCTGCAATCAACATAACGAAAAATCCGATACATCACGCTAAAACTAAACATATAGAAATTCGTCATCACTTCATATGCGATTGTCATGAAAAGAAGTTGATACGAATAGACGAAATCCACACCGACGAACAAAAGGCAAACTTACATACCAAAGCTTTTGATAAAACTCATTTTCAATATCTTTTAAAATTGAATGGTATGAAGCTGTTGTCGGATGCGGAGGAGATAGTTGGCGTTGATGAGAAAACCACTGCAGATGATGTTGAGAAGCCGACTGCACTGGTTTGTCGTATTTTTAATTGTTTTGGTATTTAGGGGGAGATAGTTATATTTTCATCAGAAAATACAAAAACAATAAAAATGCTAAAATCCAAAAACATGAGATATTTTCAAAATCCAAAAACAATAGAAAACTGGAAAGAGTTTGTGTATAAAGAGGAAATGATAGCACATCAGCTAGACAGTTATAGTATGCTAAGGAAATGTAATGTTTAAAAGCGTTAAGCAGTCTCGCTGATGATATGCCGATAGGTTTTTACACACTTAGTAGACTAATTTGGGATATAAACATAAAATCATTTCTTGCTTATTTCGTGGGGAACATCTCTCGGATATATAGGTAACCCCTGAAATCTTGTTTGAAAGATTTTCTATTTCTGACATATTAGGTCTATGTGAGTGATGATATCTGGGGTATTATACCAGAACTTCTGATTTTGCGGAAGCAATAGCCTAGTCCTCGTATAATACTCTGCACTGCTTTAATCTTTAAAGCCTCCCCTCAGCATAAAAAATGATGAAACATTGCAAAATGCTAATCATGTGCTGTTGAAAAAAAGATCCCCAAGTGGGACACACCGAAAGTCGAGCCATCATCTCTTTGTCTGAACGGAAGTTCTAACCTGAGCTCTCATGGCATCGCACTACCCTTTACAGATATCATTATTGTACGTTCACCTGTAAGACTGAATATAGAAGTCTGGATACGAGAGTATATTCTGAGGTGGGACACGCATATAAGTTAAGTTGTTAAAACACTAATTCGTATCCTGAATAAGTTGAAATTTGTGTGAAAATTTAAAAGGATCAGTATATCGGCAATCTAAGTGAATTGTTTAATACTTAGTGTGTAATCAAGCTCAACGGTACTTGTAACTTGTCAAGCAACTGATATGATCCTCTAACACACTCACCAAAAATATGTTTGTAAATGGTTTACTTTTACTTCATTTCATTTCTTTTCATAGTTAGTCTAAAACCCAAAAAGATTTCATTGTGTTCTAGTTTAAACTTTTGTTAAAATCCCAAAAAGATTTTACATTTCTGCTTTAGTTTTTCCGGCAAACCAAAGTAGAAAGCTGATCTTCAGATTCTCAGTCATGAAGCAGAGTAGGAAGTTTCTGAACTGGACAACAGAGTTAGGAGCTAATCTTGAAATGTTTGATAATTCAAAGTCAAAACAAGTTCATTAAGTTGACACTTGTAAATTTTCATGAAAATGTGTTTGAAAAGTTTGAACAAATTGTCAGTTGTCTCGTTTCAGGTCAACCAAGGTCATTAACTTGGACTTGTTAGACAAATTAAGTGCCTAGGGTCATTAACTTGGACCTAGATACTTATGTGGATTTCTAAAACTGACTAACCTGATAAAATGCCAAAGTCAAAAGGTCAAAACATCAATTCAAAGAGTAGTGTTTGGATCGAATGGCGGTCCGATCGGATGGCCATCCGACACTTGCACATGTCTATATATAGTGGTCAATATCATTCAGTCAAACTTTTATTCGATCGATTGACCACTCGACACTCTCTCAAACACTCTCAACTTTCTTGATTGATTCTTCACTCTTGCTTTCCACACTTCATAGGATTATTGGTTTGCACAATCTTCACTATGGGAAAGGTAAGTTCACTGATCTTAATTGTTAAAATTTGATGTTTTTGATGATATTTCTTGAGTCGACGACTGTTCGGACTCATAAACTTAGATCTAGGCATTTTTGATGATTTTTGATAGAATCTAAACATAGGGTTTTATTCACGGGCCTTAGATCTATAGGTTTACCATCTCAATTTGTGCAAAAACTTATTAAATTTGATGAATTGAAGGTTAGAGTATGTCGGCTATCAGACTACATATTGTTAAATTAAACCCAAACTAGGCCGAGTTAGAAAAATCTGAACATAGGGTTTTGATCATCGGTAAAATCTTTACGTGAAAGTGTGTTCAATTTTGAGATAAACTTAGAAAAATTTTGATGTTCATAGATTGTTCTAACTGTTCTTCAGTGTCAATGGTTCGAGTGGCGGTTCGATCGGATGGCAATCCGATCGGATGGCCATCCGATCCAATGCATGTTATGAGTTTAATATTTTTCTAAGTGATTGGTCTTGAAATTTGTGCCTTACATGTTAACAATATGTTTTAGAAAGAATGGCATCTTGATCGGATGGCCATCCGATCCAAAGCACACATTCAATGATGGACTGTTCTCATAAACTTATCTTGTCTATGATCGAGTGGCAATCCGATCGGATGGCCATCCGATCGGATGGCCATCCGATCCACATCATTTACTCATTAGGTTGACTTGTCTAAGGAGATGATCTATCTGTCACATGGATCGAGTGACAATCCGATCGGATGGCCATCCGATCCATATGCACATGACTTGTTTGATTTTTTAAATGTTGATGGTTCATCGGATTGGATGGCCATCCGATCCTCAGTACTGCATAGAGTGTAGATTCCAGAGTTAGAAAATTTTTTGGAAATTTCAAAATTTTGACACTTTTCACCTTTTGTCTCGAACTACGTGCAAATGCTAACGTTGATTATTCTTGCAGGCAAGAGCATCAGATTGGGACAAGTCTCAAAATATTTACTGCCTCTTAGATGCACACTATACAGACACAACACCGTATAAAGACATTGTAAAGTTTCTAAGAGAGAGTAGAATTGCCAGGGCCTTAACCGATAGAACTATAGTGTATGAATCACAGGTCAGAAGGTTTTGGAGGTCGGTGAGGTATGATGAGGATGAAAAGATGATTTGTTCAGCTGTTAGAAAGAAGGACGAGAACGATCAAGATATAGATGTTGAGATTAAGTTTAATGTTGGAGACTTAAGAAGGGTTCTGGAATTAGGAGATACTGATAGTGACCCTATCATTGTTCCTGAAAAGTTGTGCAAAGGATTGTGGTACAGAATGGGGTTTACCAGACATGCCAATGGTAAATATCTTAAGTCTATGTTTTGTCCACCATATAAGTTCTTAGTTCACTGCGTTATACATGCTTTATCTCACAGGAAGGGAGCTTATGACGAACCATCCGACTATATCATGAATATAATCACTTGTCTGGTGCTTAATAGGCGTTACAATATCTCTCAAGTGATTTTTGATCATTTGGAGGATAATATCAGGGGTGACAAATACATAATGTATCCAAGGTTCATACAAATGATGATAGATGACCAAGTTAATGATCTTCCAAAGGATCCTGCTGATGTATTAGGTCTACGTCATATGATAGCTGAGACTTTGGGAAGATTAACTTCATATAAAGGTCTAAAGAAAGATGAATCTGAACCAAGGGCTAGAAGAATGATTTGCAAGATTGGAAATCCAGGATACGTGGCTCCTGAGAACAATGCTTGGAGGCATGATAATAGCAACTCAGAGAATGAGGACGATAGTCTAAGAGATATGGTTGAGAAGAAACTTAGATACTGGTTTGTGAAGGAGGGTAAGAGGAAGAGAACACCAAAGGTCTCCCCAGCTGTATCTACTCCAAAGAAAGTGACACCGAAGATTGTTGTTAAGGGTATAGTTGAAAGGGGGAGTCATAAGAAAAGTTAGATTATTAAATGTTATATCTTTCTAATGTATGTTCTAATACTTGTTTTGCAGGGCCTTCGAAGAAATCTACACCAACACTTGTTGATGAGCCTGTGATTGAACCTGCTGTTGTACTTCAAGAAGGTGTTGAGTTGGCAAAAGTGATGTTTGAACAATACATAAAGCATACTGAAGATGTTGCACAAGTTCAAGCTGAGAAAACTGCTAAAGAAACTGGAGCATCATCAAAGAGTGTTCAAATTGAAGGTGCTGATAAAGATTCAAGCGATGTTGATGACGAATCATCTGATACTGAGCCAGAGATTGATACTTCAAAGCTAGGTTTTGGAAAGGTTACCTTGAAGAAGAAACCTCAAAAGAAGAAAAAGGGATCTGATGAAGAAGATTCAACATACATTCCTACACCTGAAGAATCAAAGAAACTACGAAAGAAGCGCAAAGCTGTTCAAGCTGGCATCATTCCAAGAAGTGTGAGAGCTAAAAAGGGAGTAGCTACAGTTCAAAAAGATCAAGTGGCAAAGGTCCATCAATTGAGGCTCAAGAGGTTCAAGTTGAAAATGTTTCTGAAGTTGAAAGTCTTAAGAAGCTTGAACCCGAGAAAAAGAAAGTTGGTGATGATGAGGTTGAAATTATTAATGAAGGGTTGCTACACCACCACCACCACCACCAGTTAACACTGAAACTTCAAAGCCAAAGGAAACTGTTCTTCCTGATCCATTTGAAGGTTTTCCTAACATTCAAGGTGAACTCAAAGATGATATTCTCCCTGATGAAGAATTTGATATGTTTCATGACGAAATAGTCAAAGATCTAAAGAAGAAAATAAGTGTTCTAGAAAAGGAGAAAGAGAAAGCTGAAGCTGAACGTGACGAATTAAAGAAACAGCTTGAAGAGTTGACTAAAGTGAATGAAGAAATAAAGACCGTTATGATCAAACATGCAAAGAAGATAAAGAATTTGAAAGGAGATGTGGATGATAATGCAAAGCTATTTGAGCTTCTATCAGTAGAGATTTCTGATCTGCATGTGAAGAACAAGAGCTTGAATGATACTAATCAGACATTGCATCAGATGTTAAATGAACTTCATGAAGCAGCTGCAAGTCAAATCAAAATAATGAAGTTGGAGGTTGAGGCTCTTAGGGCTGATAAAACAGTAAAGGATGAACACCTTAACATGTTATATACTGTGATGGAACATCATCTGGGCATCAATGTTCAATCTATCTACAACAGCTTGGAGATCAAAAGAATTGAAGAGCGTAGAGCTCAAAGAGAGAAAGAGTTGGCTGAGGAAGCAAATAAGAAAAAGAAAGGTTTGGTTGTTGATACAAAAGAAACACTTGGTTTTTCGAGTCAAACTGAAGTTGATGTTGAGATGGTAGATGCTGCAGTGAATGAGAAACAAAGCTTCGTACTTGTTGGTGAAGCTACTCCTCTCTCCTATAACTTTGATGATATTATTCGTCTAGTGAGAGTAGAACAACGAAAGCGAAAGGAAAGAGAACCAGAGGTAAAGCTTTTATGTTGGAAAGACGAAGAAAAAGAAGAAGAAGAAGATCAAGACATGGAATATTGGATGAATGAGATTGAAATCTATGATCCATTAAATGATAAAGATGACGATGAAGATCATGGATCAACAGGGTTGTTGATTGTGAACCCCTCTACTCAACAAAAGTTGGATGATTTTCTGAATGACGAGATCAACGAGCAGGAGGGGGATCAGCACTAGGAGTCTTCTTATTCTGGAAAGCAAAAGACCAATCGGGTATTCCTCACACAACCTACTGTTATTTACTTAAATGCTCTAGTTGAGGGAGAGATAGAGGTACCTAGATCGAGGGCTGATATGTTAAGGGAATTGGGATTAGATGATGGAAAGTTTAAGTTTGATATTGAGGATGAGATTCCTTCGTCTCCAGAAAAGGAGTACAAGTTTAAGTATGTTTATGAAGCTGATAATTACAATGATGTGATGGTTGAAGAGGGATCGAATACGTCTGAAGATGATACTCCCTTTCACTATTCTGGTATTGATGATTCATTTCCTACACTTGCTGAGATGTTTAAGGAACAGAATGGAGATGAGATCAGAAGGAAAGTTGTAGAGAAGATTACTACTGAAGGCATTCCACAAACAATTCCACGAGAAACATTGATAGAAGAGAGAAAGAAATGGTTCAAAGTCATGCCCAAGGAAAGGAAATTCAGGAGACCTCTTCAGTATTTCACGCATAATGCTGATATATCTTTGGGAGACATTCTTTCATGGGGTTATTTGGAAGATCTACAAGTTTATGCTATTAGACGGGAGCTGTGGGTTCAATACTTTGAGTATTTGTAAGACATTAAAACCCTCTCGTGGTGGGATGTTGAAGAATTGGTACAAACAAAGAACATAAAGCAATTTTATCATGGGTTAGACGTGAAGCAGCATGATCAACACTTGTGGAAATACATAAAGTTGCAAGCAAAGGAGAGATTTCCAGATTGGAAGCCATAGTTTCCAGAACAAATTGTCACAATTTTGGAATCAGGGGAAAAGGATATTACATTGAATATAAAGCCGCCGCGATGTCTGAAAAATATGCCGCTACGTGCAATGGAACAGGATTTCCATGAAGACTTTCAGGGTTGGATGTATAACCAAAGCACAGCGGAAGCGGTGATATCTCTCTTTGATAAAAAGACTTGAGAGTCGAGGAGGATCAGTGTGTTGGATCCTACATGGCTAGTAAACTGCTCCAAGAAAGATATTGATTGCCTATTCTACAACAAGATCGTATATGAAAAGCCAGATAAAGTTCAAGCTCAACAATATCAGAAATTAGTAAACTTATGCGACGCGAAAGACATCAACTCTGGCAGATATTGGAAGTCAAAGTGGAGAGATTTGGAGATTGATGAGTTCTTAAAGAAGTACAAGCGTAGTCAAAGATTTAAAGAGATAGCTTACAAAGATGCGAAACTTGGAAGATATAAGCTGATGAGACCTCCTCCAACCGACCAAACACCGATCGAAAAGGAAGAGAACAAGATCCCACGCTGGGATAGAAAGCGCGATGGTGATCCTGAATACAGAAAGTGGTGGAATGAAGTTGGTAGGCCTCTTAGGAGAAAGATGATTGCAGAAAGAGATGAAAAGAGACGACAGAAAGCTAAGGAGAGAAGGCGCATCAGGAAGACTGATTGAAGACTATGCAGGAAGGAACTACAGCTACATCCAAGGGGGAGTCTGTTAGTACATATGTCTGTAGCTTCCGTCTGCATCGAGTCTTATGTAATTTATGCTGTGTATGTATTTTTGTATATGTATGTACTTGTATGTATGTGTTTGTCTAGGCAGATCAGGGAACGGTGCTTAACTGTTAAAGTGAAATCCGTCGGTTGACAAGTGTCATCCGAACGGATAGCCATCCGATCGGATAGTGATCCGAACGGGTGACACTATTACCTTTCCTGATTCCCTATAAATAGCAGGTTAGTGCTAGAACATTAAGACTTTTGGCTGATTATTGTAGCGAAGCTCTGCTTGTCTGACTTTCATCCGGTTCCTCTGTACTTTCACTATCAATCAATGAATGCAGACAATATGTTAAGCGTTGAACTTGTCATTGTTGATTCTCAGACATTATCGAGGGATTTCGCACCTCGATTCTGATCGATTCCACCACGTTCTACTCGAACAGATCCTGCGAAAACGGCCTAACAATACCCACTATAATAGCGAAGCTCTGCCTCGATGTAAGTATTATAACCCCCGGTTACGTATTAGATACACTGCCCGATTGATCTAGTGCTCCGTAACGCATGTCGAGGCTCTGCCCGACTCAGTCATTGGAGTTCTGTCTCGGGAAGGGTATAGCTAATGTAAATTGGGTTATTATACTAACACGTGTGCATTGTTTAATTAATAGATTATAACTAGGAAGTAACAAAGAAATACCTAAATTAGCAATGTGAGTAATCCTTCTTTTATAAACTGTTTTTACAATACCTCAATTGTTTTACATTATAAGTAACAGTGATTGAGTATTTGTAATTCTACAATTATCGTCGGTATGTTGGGGTTTTGTATACATTACTTGTTACTACACTGTGAGTAGTAGCATGACCACAAGTCAGGGTTGACAGTACCGTGGGTGGTAATTAAAGTAGATGTAAACAAATGTAATTGCGGGTTGCCCTCAATGCTGTAAAATGATAAAACCTGTTTTGATTAAACTGGGATTCACTCACCAGTATTTTCCACTGACAAAAATGTTTTAAACGCGTTTCAGGTAACAAAATGTGAAAGCCAAATAGAAGCCAGCTGGAGAGCACTGAAGGCTTGAAAAAGTGGCTATAAAAAAAGAAGTGTTTATCCCTATAAACATATTATAAATTGAAACTTGGGTTTTACCCATGTGTTTATTATTTATAACATGAGGTGTTTTACTCTGATAAAATATTTCCTAACTACGATCCTGATGTAAATTTCGTGGCCGCCCGCCTCCCGGGGAAAGGGGTCGGGGGTTGCGACAGGTTAGGCCATCCAAGATCAATAATGATGCGAAAAATTATACAGAACTCATGTGGCCATTCTTTGAAGAACCATAAGATTCTTCGGTCTAAGGACATTACATGTGTTGCATGCTCACAAGGGAAGTTAATCACTCGCCCATCACCAGTTAAGGTGGGGAATGAATCCCTGAGTTTTTTTTTGGAAAGAATACATGGGGATATATGTGGGCCTATACACCTTTCTAGTGGACCGTTAGATACTTTATGGTCTTAATTGATGCATCAACTAGATGGTCACATGTGTGTTTACTACTTGCTCAGTTAATAAGGTTAAGAGCACAATTTCTAGATTACCCCATCAAGAAAATTTAGTTAATGCTAATGAATTTACATCCCAAACATTTAATGATTACTGCATGTCTATTAGCATAAGTGTAGAGCATCCTGTACCACATGTACATACACAAAATGGACTTGCTGAATTGCTTATCAAATGACTTAAAATGTTTGGAAGACCAATGATTATGAAATCAAGACTACTAGCATATGCATGTGTTATGCAATTCTACATGCATGAACACTAATTCACATCAGGCCAGCAACACTACAAGAAATTTGGGTCTTCACCCACACATAGTATGTGTGGATAAAAGCATATTATATGTTGGTAGTTGTCTTTACCTACACATAAACTAAGTGTTATGATGTGTAGGCTCATGACTGTGGATATAGGCCATTACCCACACATAAGTTATGTGTAGGTATATAGCAAGCTATACCTACACATATATGTGTGGCTAAAAGACATTTATATGTGTGGCTAAAAGTACAACAATTTATTTAGAATGCAGGTGACGTGGCATCTAATGTGGCAGGTGACGTGGCAAGTGATGTGGCATCCGACGTGGCAGGTGATGTGGCAAGTGATGTGGCATCCGACGTGGTAGGTGACATGGCATCTAGCGTGACGGATGACATGGCATGAATATATGTGTAGGTAAAAGTAATATTATGTGTAGGTAAAAGTAATCTTATGTGTAGGTAAAAATAATATTATGTGTAGGTAAATGTTGAAGATGTGTTGGTATTGATCTTTATATGTGTTGAAACAAATGTAAACTAAAAGGCAGTAAAATCATACATAATGTCACAAACGTCACCATTGATTAATACATGAAACAAAGTGCCAATTTGATTAATACATGAAACAAATGTAAACTACAATGAAGTAAAATCATAAATAATCAAAAGGCATGTCAACTTAACAAGGTAATCAAGAGTTGGATCTTGACCATTGATATTAACTTGTAAATAGCACAACCATAGCTGACACCGAATCCTAGTAGAGCCCTAGCCGCTACCCTGCATCACCTGAGCATCACTCCCGACAGGTCAGCAGCTATCCCCACTGACTGTATGTTTTGCATAAACAGATCCTACCAAAATGGAAGATTAATATCTAAAAAGAAGAATATGGTTTATATACATAAACAATAAAGAGTGAGTTCACCTTTGATCTGAACTGAAGGGCTGGATCAGTAGTTCACAAAACAAGCCTGGCAATTTCTGCACAGTTACCAACCTGGTTACTTTTTATGTATATGTATATGTAGCTTAAAAACAAAACATGAATGGGTAACATATAGCAAGAAGTTGAAAGAAAGTATCATGTTTGCTACTAACAACGTAACCGCTCCATCTAGCAGCCATGTCTAGAGCTTCTCCCAACACCACCGCTGAATTTCGGATGCAGCAGAGATAAGATTCCATGACCTCTTCTTTTCTCAAAATTAATTTGGACTTCTACCTGCAACAAATCAGGAATAAACAAAGATAGTACGACAAGCAAGTAATACAGTTTATTTTTACGTGTTCGCTGATTTTCAACTACGTTAGCTAGTTTAAAATGCAAAAAAAAAAAAAAAAATATGTCTACAGGTGCATGCCATGAAAATTAACAGAAACGAGCTTACCCTTTGTAAGATTCCTCTAAGTAAAGCCAGCTCCAGTTCATCAAGTGGTTGTAAGCAATCCTCGGATCTGACATTCTAGAGTTCGGTTTCCTTTGCAGTGATTGACACAGCATTTTGTCGAATGATGTTCATAAACTTCAGTGTTGAACGCCTTTTTATCATAAAATCCACCTTTTTTGCTAACTTGATCACCTGTAAAGATGAAGAATAAACTTGACAGAAACAAAGGCACGGAAAAAAAGAATATTTACAAAACACAAATGCAAGGAAACCTTCAAAAGTAATGCAGTCCAAACCATCAGTACGCGTAACACGTGTAACAACATCCAAATCTCGGCAAATCACTGTTCTAGCAAAAACCTAAGGGGTAGAATGGGCAACATCCATATATATATAGTGAGATTTAGTAAGTATATTTGCATCCCTGTATGAGGCGTAGGTAGAAAAAGGGTTCAATTGACTTGAGTTAACAGTTAGTTCATGTGAATTATAGTAAATATGAAAAATTTAATAGGGCTATTACAATGAAGGAGTTTATAAAGACTGGTTGCAGGTTTAATATGACAAAATAAAGGATTTTGTGATAGAGCAAATAGAAATACTTGCAATAGTTAGTTCCGGCTTTAACTTTTCCAAAGGGCACAGTGCTTACATAACTAATAGTTACCAACATTCTAGTAAAGAGGCTCATATTCATAGTAATCAACAAACAAACTTTGTTTAATTATCATCATAATGGGTGAATCCAAGCACTTTAAATCAACTTTGTATCCAACGAGTTGACGCTAACCCGCACTTTGCCGCGGGATGTTGATGGTTAAGATAAAGCATATATATCAATAATTTGAAGTAATATTTTTTAACCAGTAATCATATTCTCCAAAAATCCAAAAAACTTGAAGTAATAACCAACATATAGTTTGATAAAAGTGTTAAAAACAGCAGAGAAAAACTAACCTGTTCAAGAGGCATGTGCGACAATACTTGATGTTACATGGCTTACCCTTTGCTTGGTTCTTGCAGTTAACATATACAACATAGGTCTTCTGTCGGCACTACAAAAAGAATGCAACAAATTACAGATTAATAATAGAAATAACACAAGACTGAATGCAAACTGAACTGATCATTTATCAATTAGAACCAAGCGCTTGAAGAACATATATATAAGTTTGAAAAATTACATATAAATTTCCAATCCAAATAATCATTAATTCTGATTAATAGCTAGTCGGTACTCGGTAGCGCTAGTGATTTTTACAACCATGACAATTAGTACTAACAAATTCTTTTGCTCTGTGATTAATAAAGTTTGACTCTAAAAGTCAACACAACTCCCATCTAGAACATAGTACAAACACATATCTCATATTCATTTCAAATCACTTCAAATTCGCCTACACGTCCTAACAAAACTTCAAACATTAATCTAAACCTAAAAACACAGCTTAAACAATCTCAATCTCAATCACAAATCATAAAAAACGTTAAACACCTACCTCATATCAAATAAAATCATGAAAACCCTAAAACACAGTATATAATCCCAAAACATAAACACTGTCACAGTAATTACACTACACAATCAAATGAAATCAAATCAAACATACTTGATGACAAGTAGTCCCGTTCTGAGAGTCGTAAATCTTGCCGTGAATAACACGAACACCTGGATTATTATTCCTCTTCTGCGGTTTAGAGCTCTGATTGTTAGAGCTCTGATTGACAAACGTGTTCAAACGAGTGTTTACCCAGAAAGTAAAGAAACTCTCACCGGAATCACTTCCAACAGTCGCTGATACCCACGTTTCCGGTTGCCGGTGTGACTGCTGCCGCTGTGACGTTCCACCGCCACCGCCACCGCCGCTGTTTCTCTCTCTCTGCTCTCTCTCTCCTCTTCTCGTCTCTCTCTCTCTTCTTAGTCTCTCCCTTTCTCTCTTTGCTTCGTCATCGCACAACCGCCAAACATGGTGGTGGCGGTCGGTTACACACAACGAAGAAGGGGTGGGGTGCTTGTCCGGTGGGTATCGTTGTCTTGTCGTAGATCTGCTAGAGAAGACGAGAGGCACCGGAGACACGGCTCTGGTCACCGGAATCCGCAGGGAAAAGAGGAGAAAAGGGGATGCGGCTGGTGTTGTCGGAGTAGCTTGCTGGAAGACGGCCGATAGTGGTGGCTCGTCGCTGGTGTGGTTTAATCAGAGGGAGAGATCGAGAGAGTTGAGAGGGTGTCTGGTGTGTGCTTCTGAATATTAGGTTGTCTCAAAAAGGAATAAAGGAGATGAGAGGAACAAGATCTGATCGGTTGCCTGTGTTTGTGAGTAAAAAAGAGAGGGAGATCTAAAATTTTGGGGAAAGTAAAAGAGGGGGGAGATCTAAAATTTTGGGAGTAAACTAGGGGGGAGAACCTGATCCAAAATAACCAATAAGTTTATCTCCAAAAATATATTTTTATTTAATATAATTAATCAATTTATAATAGTTTAAATATATAATCATTCATTTAAATAAAAAAGAAAACTAATTTTTTAAAAAATATAAAATAATATATTTACCTAATGTATCATAACTAGGTGATGCCCCGCCCGCGTTGCGGGGCGATAACCGAATAATTCTCAACCAATTAAAAAAACAGTACTATAGTGATGAAACAATGGTTAACCGAGTGGGGTTAATTTACTAGTCTCGTCAAGTAAGGTTAATCCCTTCTTTCCGAGGGTCCCTGGCTGGATCGTCTATTGGTTAATTCCTGCACAAGTCAAACAAACCGTGACTCGTAACAAGGAGAATGGGGTGGGGGGGGTGCTCCTTGTTACCACTCTCCGGCGTGGGAATCAGTAATGTGCTTGGGAAGCAAAGTGTGATTGTAGTGAATAGTGAAAGTTGAGAGTGGAGATACCTCAAACCTGGTTTGGGGTATGCTTTTATAGCCGAGGAGTGGAGGAGGGTAATTGAGTAGTTAGTCCGACATCGTACAGCTTTTTGCACGTGTGTCAGACTTGTTAGTGCGGTGGTAATGCCACGTGACTTGCTGTGGTGTCAGACTGTTGCACACACGTGGATTGATAGGGGAATGTCCCTCATACCACTTGTACTGTAGTGTCAGATCTTGTCTTGTAGGCAGGATGCGGTGCGAGGCCGCATCGCTGCTTGCGGTCACTGATGTTGTTCCCGCGTTGGTTGATTCATCCATGATATGTGCGGGATGCGTTGCTATGCCGCATTGTTGCTTGTGTCTGTTACAATTGTCTAGATCCCTTGTCGTGACGGAAATGTTCAAAGGATGCGGTGCTAGGCCGCATCGCTATGTGTAACATCTGTCTTCGTACTTAAGGTGTCTTTTTATCACTAGACAGATTGGACTGCTGTACATGTGTTTGCGCACGTCCGTGCGGTTGCAGGTAAGTTCTTAGTGTTGGGGGTTTTTGATAGGGTTAATGGTCACTCGCAGTCATGCTGACGCGAGATTTGGTACCATACCTCCTCATATAGTTTTGCTAGAAAGAAAAAGTAAAAAGAGTGTTAGGCAGCTCATTCACACGATGTTGAGTTGAGGGCAAAGTCATATTTTCATTTTTACTTGAGAGAAAAATCAAAAAAAAATTTCCCGAGGGTAAAATCCTATTTTTTAGCTAGGGGAAAACCATCTTTTTATTTTGCACTAGGGGCAAAAACATAATTTTGAATTGAGGGTGATATTGTAAATTTTAGCTGGGGGTAAAAGCATAATTTTATTTAGGACTGAATTTCAGTAACCAATAAGTTTCCCCCCAAAATTTATTTAGGACTGAATTTTAGCTGGGTGACCACTTAGCTTGGGGCTTGGGTTTTAGCAGGGTGACCACTTAGCTTGGGGCTTGGGTTTGAAGCCGGGCGTGGGGCGGGCTAGCGATCCGATGTGGCGGCCTCCTATTCGCTTTGTTGGCCATGTCATAGCGGGGTGTTTGAATTTTAAATTGTAACCGTTTAGCCAAACCAAGTGGTCACCCCAACCCCAAACAGTCAACATCCCCTATATATATAACCCCAACCCCACCGGCCAAACACGATATTGGCCGGAAGCCTTCGTCACAAGCGTCGTTGACGCTATGAAGGGGCGATAACCCGGCCAAACACGATATTGGCCGGAAGCCTTCGCAAGCTACCGACATAATATTAAATGAATAATATTTTGTTTAAAAGAAATATTGTGATAATTATATAATTAATTATCAAAAATAATTATATTAAATCTGAATAATTAAAAATACCATTTTTAATTATTGAACTTTAGTATTACTGAATTAAAATAATTCTGGATAAAAATTATATAGTTACATAATTAATTTAAACTATATTTATGAGTGTAAAACTGATTTAATTAAACTCATTATATATATAATGCATTCTGAAACTTAACACATGTGGTGAAGTGGTTCAAGTGGTTTGGGCGCTTGGTTGTGTCCGGACATGCCCGGGTTCGAGTCCCGCTTGGGGCGGTTCAATTTGGGATTAAATCCCTTTTTATTTTCAGAATATAATTAATATAAATATAAAAATCCTAATTAGTATATATAGGAAATAAGAATCAAGATATAAACGGATGTGGCATGCCTGGCCGAGTGGTTACGATGTCGTTTGTTAAGAAAAAGGTCGCGAGTTCGAATCTTGAAGGGGCCGGTTCTCATGCATAGGAGACCCCCTTTTTATTCAGTATTTTGAAAATTTACACTTTGCCCCCCTCAAGTTTCAGTTTTGACGGTTTGGTCCCTGTGCTTTGAAAAGTGACACAAAAGGTCCCTGTTTAGTTCAGTTAATAAGACTAACTAAGTTAAGTTATGTTGAAGGAATCCTTTATTAAAACACTAACTCAGTTAGTGTTTTTAGTTAATTATAGTTTAAAAATGGCACTAATGGCCCCTAAAGTTTAACTTTAGAAAATGACTATATGAACCCTAGGCTTTAAAATAAAATAAGCTATATTTATTTCCTTTATAAATAAGTTTTAAAAATGTTATAAAGGACCCTAGACTTGTAGTTTGCAAGAATAGTACTTTTAACCCCCGTATTTATATAGTTTCAATAATGACAATTTAGTCCCTAAACTTTAAAAGCAAACTTATTAAGCAAGTTTCAAAGAATGACAAATAGGTCCCTCAACTTGTAGTTTCACAAAATGTCATAATAAGCCCCTATAGTTTATGTAACCTTGTTTAATAGAAACTAACTTGTTTGTATCTATCCAATATCTACATATAGTGTACATTTTTAATATGTGTAGGTGTTTATTTTCCATGTCATTTTCAAATTATATAATAGGATTTTACTTACATAATATATCTACATATTTATTTACAAATATTATGTGTTGGTAAACATAATCAATTACCAACACATATTTGGTGTTTTTACATATATGTAGATAATATACCTACACATAAGGAAAATTTGTTACATGTGTCGGTAATTACCATCGCCAAGTGTGGCTAAAACATACTACCTACATATATTAAGTGTTAGTTATTGTGAAAAGATATCATTAACCACTACCCACACATATACAAACATGTGTAGGTAGTTACCCACACATTTACATATGTAGGTAAATTATGTGTGGGTAAACACCCATATTTCTTGTAGTGCAAGTTATCAAACTTCCTCCCTATTAAAGTTGGTTTTGGGCCAGGAACCAGATATTTCCCATCTAAGGATTTTCGGTTGTGCCATATATGTCTCTATCGCTCCACCACAACACACACAGATAGGACCTCAAAGGAGGTTAGGAATATATGTTGGGTATGAATCACCATTGGTCATTAAGTAATTCGAGCCATTAACTGGAGATTTATTTACGACACGATATGGTGATTGTCATTTTCTTAAATCAACATTCCCAACATTAGTGGGAGACGAAAAGCCGCTGAAAAATAATAATATAATTTGGAATGAATGATCATTATCTCATCTTGATCCTAGAACTAAACAATGTGAACTAGAAGTTCAAAGGATAATTCAATTACAAAGATTAACAAATCAATTACGAGACACATTCACTGACCCAAGAGAGTGAGTAAGTAACATATATCGGCTGCTAATGCTCCAGTGAAAATAAGTGTCCAAGAAGGACAACCACAAGTTGGAAATGAGTGTAATGCAAGCATCAAACATGGTAGACCAATCGGTTATAAAGTTAAAATCCTCGAAAGGAAAAAGGAGCAAAAAAATGCAGATGTTCAAGTCGAGGCAACGATAACACCAAGAAAAGAGCCTCCTAAAGAGACACTATACATGATGGTTCTATAAGAACCTCATGTAGCTAAAAACGAAGAGATCTCAATAAATTATATTATGTCTAGAAAGGTATGGATTCCTTCAATAAAAGAGAAGTTTTAAGACTAGTGGTCCATACATACACTTGAAGGTGTGAAACATGTCGGATATAAGTGGGTCTTTACACGAAAGCGTAACGAAAAAAGAGATTACACGCTACAAGGCACGATTGGTATCACAAAGATTTTCACAAAGACCTGGAATTGATTTTGAGGAGACGTATTCTTCAGTGGTGGATGCAACGACTTTTTGTTATCTTATTAGTTTGGTAATACAAGAAGGGTTTGATATGCGTCTAATGGATGTTGTGACAGCCTACCTATATGGCTCCCTGGATACTGAGATTTACCTGAAATTACCAGCAGGATTAAAACTGCCAGAATCATGTAAATCAAGTTATCGATAACATCTTTCAATTATATTAAACAAATCATTATATGGACTAAAACAATTTGAGCGTATGTGGTACAATCGCCTTAGTTATATTTGTTGAAAGAAGGTTATAAAAATGATTCTGTTTATCCATGCATTTTTATAAAAAGATCAGAATTTGTATTTGTTATAATCGTTGTATATGTTGATGATATAAATATAATTGGAACTCCTAAGGAGCTCCATAAAGCGATAGAATACTTGAAAAAGAACTTTGAAATGAAAGACCTTGGGAAGATAAAATTTTGTCTCTGGTTACAAATTGAACATCTTAAAAATGGGATACTTGTGCATCCCATTTTAAAAATGAGTGTGTAAAAAAGAAAGAAGAAGAAGAGATTGATCCAATCAGGAAACGTCGGGGTGTAAGGCAACAAGATTTTGAAAATAGGTGGTAAAAGTGTAGACATGTTTACTCTTAATGTTTTAAACATGTTTCCACTCCAATGTTTATGGAATTCTCTTGTTTAAGACCTATGTCTCGGTGAGTAAATCCAACGTATGAGATCCCTGGGTTTTATGGCGTTTTCGCATTCGGTCCAAAACGAACCACAAATGAGGCACACAGGTCTGGCCAGCCTGCTCCATATATAAAATTTTAGGCCCTTGCCAAGGGCATCGCCCCCAAAATCTATTTTTAATGTGTATATAACCCGACAATGAGCAACCCTGCTACATGTCTACACTTACAGTCCAATTTGAGTTTTTATGAAAAGGATTCAGTTTTTGTTTAGGATTATTAAAAGCTAGAATGGAAATGGCATCGAATACCAATGGTTGCGAGGAAGTAGGAACTAAATACAAAGAGGGTCAAAAATCGTTTCCAAAATCCAACCGTAGTTATTTTTTAAACACGGACCGACAACGAACATCATTTTCTCTATCGATTCGTGGTTATTAATTGAAAATTCAATTCTGGTTATTTCTTAAATCGTTATACTCGCTATTTCTCTCTTGTTTTGGAAATTCTTTCTTGCGAACTCTGACAATTAGAAGTGACGATTTGTTATTTCGTTACAATCCGAGCTGTTACGAACTCACGAACGTTTCTATAAAAAAGGCATGGTTTTCTACGTCGACTTAGACCCCTAAAATAGTTGAGTCGCCTCTACCAAAGCAAATATATGTTCTAAATTAAATTCACTATAAAAAAGTGAAAATACTTTGGTATATGTATGCACACTATACTTGAAATGTACTGGTCTTATTTCAAAATTATGAAGTGTTATAATTAATGTAAAAACTAGTATGGTAAAGCACAAATACATCTAAATTACATCACATTCGCAGGATGTGCTTGTCAAGATATAGTTTAGTTGGCAGACAACATTGCTTTTCTTAATCAAAATATGTACTGTGATTAGAAAAAAGAAAACAGATGTGCAACACGTGTAGATATACGTCTTTCTTTTTCTACACTAAAAAAATATGTTGAAAAAAAAACTTTTTATGTACATGTATAACATTGTAATACACCTCAAGAATAAAAAAAAACAATGGAGCATATATTTTTTACTAACTAAGCATAGTTATTCAATATCATGCTTCTAATTAACTTGAGTACTGTTGCTTGAACTTGGTATCCATGAATATCCACTAGCCATCATCGACAGTTCGACACATTAGATCATTGGTGTCTTTTCTATCGATCTTCTGCAGTGACCCCCTCAAATCTATGGAGATGGACCACCAAACCTTTCTTTTTCTATCACCAATTAATTATTCTTTACCGGCCCACCATCAGTGTTGGTTTCCATGCATACTCTTGTCAAGTAACCAGTCTTTTTGCTTGTTACCACCTCACATTCATCGTCTGTTCCACCTTGATATACATAATTTACACTCACACACACACATATATATGGGTGTTTTTTTCAAAGCAAATAGTATTTGAGAACTGCATTAACCCTATAAATTGATTAAAATGCATATGTATTTCAATATCTTTATGGTTTTATTTATAATAAAATATGGTACCACTAGTCTTTTATCAAAATGCACAAATGCATATCCACTACATGCACATATAAATGCAAGTATATATACACATATTTGTGCTTTAAAAAAAGGAGAGAGTAGATTAACTCAAAATAAGAGTGGGGAACTTTTTTTTTTTAAAAAAACATTGTTTTTCATATTTACTGTTTGCATCGAAGCGACATCTATATTAAGCGGTTCTCGCAGTTTACAACATACAATTGGTTTTGAAAAGAGTGTGCAGAAGTGCTTTTTGTTTGTGTTAGGTAGATGTATACAAAGGGCTAAGAAGGATGGGTGGTGGATCTAGTAATAACTTTTATGTGGCACTATAAATTACCATAATCATAAAATCAATTAAAACTAGCAACATGATACTTATGTGTTTGTAGTCTAGCAACGGAGTTATCAAGGACCACTAAAATAGTTGATAACTTTACAGAGCCATGATAATCCCCTCCTGACGGTGGTGGATGATACTGGTGGTGATTATTAAGCCACATAAGTCATAGCCATGGGGTTCAGGAATCATGAACCCACAAAAACTGTATATTATACATGAGGATTCTTTTGAAATTAATCGTCTTTTAGTGGTAGTAGGTATAACATATCGAGGTCAGATCTAACTAAGCGATGGCTTTAACATGAGATCCAAAAAATGTGGACCAAACCTTTCGTCGTACATTATATTCTCTTTTGTTAATAAAATAAATATTTCGAACATGTAACGTTTACATAATAAAAAATCCGACTCAAACTGAACTGAAAAATATATAATGGAGTGATAGAAATCCAGATACTGTGTATATATGTATGTTAATATGTTGGATATTTGTTAATGGTAAATCAATACACGTATTAAAATATGTGCAGAAAAAATGGAAAGGGTGAATATTATAGAAATATTGGGTGGTCATTATCAAAATTCAAGAAAGCTTATTTTTCTTTGTTGGTGTGGGTAGGTGAGGATACAGTAGGTGAGGAAATAGTGGAATCCCTTCTATTATTATTTTTTTTGAAGGTGACTTTCTATGTACTGTACCGATTGGTCACCGGGTTCATGTCGAAGGCAATCCCCCGTCAGCCCGCACTCTCGGACGCGATGTTCAATCGGGCCCCGGCCGCCGCGCAAGCTGACTTCCGCCCGGAAACCATACTGCCCCCACACGAGAGACTCGCTGGGGTAACAGCTGGGTAAAACCGGGTTGCCCTCAAGATCGCACCATGCCTCGGTAGGATACGATCCATCATTGGGACGTCCCACCCCCCGTATGCAACACCCGGGAGTCGAACCGGCGACCTCCAAGGAGGAAGCCGGCCCAACCCAAACCACATGGGAATTGCCAAGTGAGCTAGGGGCGGGATCAGAATCCCTTCTATTATAACCATTTAAAATTTGTATATAAAGTGCATAATAAAATATTAGCCCGTACAGATATTTCCTATAAATTACCAAACAAAATTAGCAACTTTATTATTTCTTCTAAACAAATTATGAGGAATCATGCATAAGTGGTAATAAATCATTCGATACTTGGAAGTATCGATCACCTTTAATTATGAGGAATCATGCATAAGTGGTAACTTTATTATACACATGGAAGTCTCAACTCGGTAGCAAACCTTAGGTAGTTTGTTTCATGACTGTAATGGAACTGGAATTGGAATTCGTGCAGAAATTGAAATTTCATTTGAATATATATATATATATATATATATGTTTGTTTCACAGAATAAATTGTAATCCGGATGAAATTAGACTTTCGATTTCCTTTCTTATGTTGATAAATTCCAATTAAATTTTTTGTTGAAACCAACAAAATAAGAAACAAAATCAACATTCCAATTCTATCAAGATTCCATTTCATTTTGTGAAACGAACGCTACCTATTGCAAGCTTATTATAACAATACACTTATATGCTAGATTTGCAAAAATGATGATTGTTTGCAATTAGAGCATCCACAATAAGGGAATATTTTGGTGTTTTTAGAGAGAGAGAAAGTGATGTGGAGGAGAGAGGGTGTGAGGTGGAGGAGAGAGGATGTGAAGATGTTTGTGAGGAAAAATGAGAAAAAATGGATGAGTGTGAGTTATGTGAGTGTAGAGAGGAGAGAGGAGAGAGAGAAGAAATGTGTTTGTGAGAGGGGCAAGTGAGAGAAAGAATATGATTGGTTGAACATGTGCCAACTAGGCACCCTCAAAAATGAGAAAAAATATCCCCTATTGGGGTTGCTCTTAGTTGGTTAGTCATGTGTAGGGGTTTAAACGAGCTAAGCCACTCGTGAGCTACTTGAGTTCGGCCCGCTAAAAGGTCGATCAGAGCCAAGTTTATAGGAACTAAGGCCTGAGCCCGACTCTAAAAATAAACTTATTTAATATGATCCCAAGCCACAACTTCACTTATCTATCTTGTTAACATAAATTTATTTAATATACAACATATTTATACAATAGCTATTACTATATATAAATTTGCAATGATTAAATATAAAAAATGTTAATTATAAATGTGTATAAATTAACTAAATAAATGATCGGGTTTGAGTATGAAAAACTAGTCACGAGCCGAGCTTGAATTTTAGAAATGAGTTCGAATTGAGCCGAGCTTGAACTCAAGCTCTCGTATGTTGAATGAGCTCGAACTCAGGCTCAACTCGTTTATACCCTAGTCATGTTAGAGAAAAAGTTTGCCCTTATCTCACCTTTTCCCTGACCATGCTATAAGTGGGATCTTATAGGGTGCGTTCGTTTATTTGGTTCGTCGTTTTTTTGTTTGTATATAACTAGATTGGTAGTTTATAACTATGCCTAACGAGATCAAAGCTAGGTTATAAAAAACGGGGGAGCTAGAGGTTGGTTGATCGGTGCTTCTATGAAAATATAGATCGAATTGAATATCAGGATATATGATTGAAAGGGACCCAAAAATTGTGTTAGAGCAAGAAAAAAATCTGTAAAACTAGGGGTGCAGAATATGTATATAATATAATCAAGGTCGAACAGACAACGAAAAAGAGATGAACCGCAAAGACTGCTCACTTGACAAGAATCGCACAGAAACCCCTCACTCTTGATACGTTTCGTGCATCTTCTTAGAACATCCAAATCAAAGAATCATCTGCCATAAAAAAATAATTATGCAAATAGAAATTAGGGTTATTAATTATTAGTAACAGAAATATAGTCTAGAAGAGCAAAGAAATTATTACAACAGAAAGACAATAACCTAAAAGATGTGTCAGGAATGGGCATATGTGAATGATGAAGGTACCACTTTTGAGTTTTAAGGTGTATGGAATAGCCCTTTTATAGATGAAGAATTCTATCAAGTGTGTGAACAACAATTCAAGACCTAATGTATTATGTACCTACTACAAGCTCACACGTGACAAGGAAATAAGTTTTGATTTGCCAAAGATTTTTTTAATCTTAAAACTAAATAGAATGATATTGATATAGAAAATGGATCAAACATTTGTTCTGGGCCGATGATTATATTTCAAAGTCTCTGTAGACTGGTGGAAAGTATTAGGAGGAATGATTTAAGCTAGATGTGTTATGTTATATGTTTATATAATTATGTTATATGTTATGTTAAATATATTTAAATTTTAGATATAGGTAATGACGGTTATTTATATAACCGGCCGACTATATATGTAAAACATATGTGAATATTATTATTCACCAATTCTTAATTCAAGAACATTTTCTCATTTTCTCTCAAACCCTAGCGTATGATCATATGCAATAAAGTAGTATCAGAGCCACAACGATCCAAACATCACTGATTCTTCAAATCATTCAAAGCAAATTCAAAATCTAATTGAATTCACTCATGACAACGATGAACGGAGGCATACAGACTCAGATTCCAAAGTTACTGGGTCAAAACTATTATCACTGGCATATTCAAATGAAGGTACTGCTAGAATCACAAGATCTTTGGACCACAGTGGAAGAATGATACAACAATATGCCGAATAATGCATCGGAAAACGATCGGGATTTACATAGGGAAAAAGTCAAGAAAGACAAGAAGGCTCTTCACATAATTTTTCAAGCAGTGAATGAGATTGTATTTGAACGGATTGCAACGTGCAGAACTTCCAAAGAGGCATGGGATGTATTACACAAAGCATACAGAGGGGAACACAGAGTTAAAACGGTAAAACTTCAAACCCTGAGATGTGAATTTGATGCACTTAGAATGAAAGAAAACGAGACGATAGAAGAATACATGAATAGAACAACAGTCATAGTGAATCAGTTACGTTTAAATGAAGAAAATATTACAGAACAACGAATTGTTGAAAAAATCCTTCGAAGTCTTACACGAAAATACGAATCGGTAGTGGTGGCAATAGAAGAATCAAAAGATTTAACAACAATATCTACAGAGGAATTGCTAGGTATTCTTCAATCACACGAATTAAGATTGAAACAATATGATGATGCCCCGATAGAACAAGCATTCCAAGTACAAAGTAATAATTCCTATCGATCAAGACAAAACAGATCTGCAGATTTTGTTAACAGAGGACGAGGTAGAGGAAGAGGAAGATTCAATGGATCGATACGTTGTTATAATTGCCAGAAATTAGGGCATACGGCAAGGTTCTGTCAACAAAGAGACACGAACAACAGGGGTGAAAATGCTCTCTTACATGAAGATGAATCCAAAGAGATATGGGATGAAACGACGATGTTTATGATATTTAACATGGAAGAAATTACAAAAGATGATTGCTGGTACTTAGATAGCGGATGTAGCAATCACATGACGAGAAATAAGAGTTTATTCATTACACTAGATGAATCAGAAAGAAGGGAAGTGAGAACTGGAGACAATAAGAAACTAGAGGTGTTAGGATGCGGTGATGTCTCAATCAAAGTAAAAGGTTTTGTCAAGAAGGTTCCGAATGTATTTTATGTGCAAGGTTTAAAACATAATCTCTTAAGTGTAGGACAACTAGTACAAAAAGGTTATGAAGTGAAATTCGCTGATCAAGACTGTGTCATTAGAGATCCAACAGGTGCATGTATCGGTTCAATCAAGATGACAGGGAACAAGATGTTTCCTTTGAACCTGAACCATGATCTAATACCTAGAGTCTGTATTGTCATGACACAAGACATAGCTACTCTATGGCATCATCGATTTTGACATCTAAGTTTTGACACATTATACAGCATGGGAACAAAAGAAACAGTGAAAGGATTACCAAAGATACCCAGATCAATAAATAACGTATGTGAAGGATGTATATTTGGAAAAAATGCAAGAAAACCTTTTCCCAAGCAAGCAATGTGGCATGCTGATAAACCGCTGCAACTTATTCATTCTGATATATGTGGACCGATGAGAACAGCGTCATTAGGAGGCTGCAAATATTTCATCACTTTCATAGATGATTTCTCAAGGAAAACCTGGGTGTATTTTCTGAAATTAAAATCGGATGCACTAAGTTTTTTCAAGAACTTCAAGAAAAGTGTTGAGAATCAAGTCGATTCTAAGATAAAGACCCTGTGAACCGATAGAGGAGGGGAATATTGTAGCAATGAGTTTCAAGCATTTCTGAAAGAGAATGGGATTCATCATTAGTTAACCACCAGTTACACACCACAAGAAAACGGTGTAGCCGAACGAAAAAATAGAACTCTCATGGAACTCAGTAGAAGCATGCTTAAAATGAAAAACTTATCACATTCATATTGGGCAGAAGCTGTGGCATGTGTTGCATACTTGTTGAATCGAGCTGGCACCAAAAGTGTGCCAAATAAGACCCCACAAGAAGCATGGAGTGGAAGCAAACCTAGTGTCGGACACCTACGAGTTTTTGGATGTGTTGCCTATGCTCACATTCCAAAGCAACATCGTGGAAAGTTAGATGAAAAAGCAGAGAAGACAATATTTGTGGGTTATAGTGAGCATAGCAAGGCGTATAAATTATATAACCCAGTAACTAACAAAACTATCATTAGCAGGGATGTGGTGTTCGATGAAAGTCGAGAGTGGGGTGATAGTTCAGCAAATAAAGACTCCTATTATATACAGTTAAATAACCCGAGTGAAGAAGATAAAGATCCAGATGAAAACATATCACATGAAAATATAGAACCGGAAAATGATCAACAAGCAGGAAATGCTCCAAGCAGTGAAGAGTCAGAAGATCAGAATAGTCATCAAGAAGAGGCAGAATCATCGTCATTCTCCGAACATGAAGAACTGAGAACTCGAAGCATATCAGAAGTCTATCAAAATTCACAACCTCGTACTGAAACTCAAGTGGACGAATTATATGAAAGGAATCAAACGGCTGCAAGGAATGTGGCAAACTTTGTACTATATGCAGACGCAGACCCCATTTCTTATAATGAAGCCTACAAAGACAAAAAATGGAGAGATGCCATGGATAGAGAAATTCAATCAATACACAAGAATGCTACCTGGGAACTGGTGAACCCTCCGAATGATCAGAAACCTATTGGAGTGAAATAGATATACAAAACAAAGTATGATGAGCATGGAAAGGTAAGCAACTATAAAGCACGTTTAGTGGCTAAGGGTTATAATCAGAGATATGGAGTTGACTATCAAGAAGTCTTTGCTCCAGTAATTAGATTCGATACAATTGGAATTGTTCTAGCACTAGCAGCATGTTATGGATGGCATTTACATCAAATGGATGTGAAAACGGCCTTCTTGAATGGAAACTTGAAGGAACAAGTATACATAGAACAACCCGAAGGTTACATTAAGAAAGGAGAAGAACAAAAGGTTTGTCATCTAAAAAGGCTTTATACGGTTTAAAACAAGCTCCGAGAGCTTGGTATAGCAGGATAGATGGGTATTTTAGATCACACGGGTTCATAAAAAGTGTGTATGAACACACATTGTTCATCAAGATCACTGATAATACCCGAATGGTAGTTTGCCTGTATGTGGATGATTTGATATTGGCTAGTGATTCAATGGAGATGATAGAACAGTTCAAGAATTCAATGAAAAATGAATTCGAAATGACTGATTTAGGAATTCTTCACTATTTTCTTGGCATGGAAGTTAACTATGATAATGGAAATATCAGCTTAACACAACAGAAATATGCTAAGAATTTGTTGAAGAAATTTAATATGGAAGGGTGTCATGAAATCTCTACTCCAATGGAATATGGGCTTCAATTATCAAAGAATGATCCCGGTGAAGAGATAAATCAGAACTTGTATCGGAGTCTGGTCGGATCACTTATGTACCTGACTAATACAAGACCTGATATCATGTTCGCGGTAAACAAGATTAGTCAGTTTATGGAAAGACCAAAACGGAATCATTGGGAGGCAGGGAAAAGAATACTGAGATATATCAAAGGAACGTCGAATCATGGGATAGTTTACTCGAAAGGAAGCAAAGGAAAATTGGTTGGGTTTAGTGATAGCGATTATGCTGGAAGTGTAGATGACAACAAAAGCACGTCAGGATACGTATTTCACTTCGGATCAGGTGCAATAGCATGGCAATCGAAGAAACAAAAGGTTGTGGCACTATCATCAACGGAAGCTGAATATATAGCCCCATCTCTGGCCGGATGTCAAGCGTTATGGATAAAAGGAATCCTCAATACTCTGCAGATGCATATGGATTGTCCTCCGACAATTTTGTGTGACAATAAATCTACTATATGTCTGGCAAAGGATCCAGTGTATCACGGGAAGAGCAAGCACATCAGGGTCAAGTACCATTTTATTCGAGAACTAATCAAGAATGATGAGGTTGAAGTCCGATTCTGCACAACAAAAGAGCAGGCTGCAGATATACTAACAAAAGCTCTGCAGCCAAAGGAGTATCTACGTATCAAGGAACTTCTGCATATCACATCCATCTAGCTTACGGGAGGGTATTAGGAGGAATGATTTAAGCTAGATGTGTTATGTTATATGTTATGTTAAATATATTTAAAGTTTAGATATAGGTAATGACGGCTATTTATATAACCGGCCGACTATATATGTAAAACATATGTGAATATTATTATTCACCAATTCTTAATTCAAGAACATTTTATCATTTTCTCTCAAACCCTAGCGTATGATCATATGCAATAAAAAGGAACACTTAGAAACTTGTTTATATAAACAAAATAGATTACTACGACAGTAATTGTTTTTGTCTTGAGATGTTGGTATAGTGGTTAAAAGAGCTGCCCTCCAGACGCAAGTTTGATTCCTGCTTGGGCCATTTTCTATGATGGGATATTTAGGTGAAGGGACGAATTGGGGCTTTAATCGCGAGTTTGAGCCTGATGGTGGGGGGGGGGGGGGGAGTTTGCGGATTCCATCCGGTTCCCGCGCATCAGGGCGCACAGTCTCATGGCGGTTGAGGAGTCGACCTTGGACATAGCCCCGCGCGGGGTGAGTTTACACGTGAGACTCTTTGTAGTTAAAAAAAATGATTGTAATTGTTTTAGATAGGGTTGTTTACAAACGAATCGAGCCGAGCCAAGGCTTACTCGGTCTTGTCTCGAATTTTAAACCAACCTGAAATTTTGAGCTTGGGCTAGACTCGTTTATAAATTAAACGGATCAAACATTTTGTTCCGGGCCGGTGCTTATATTTTAAAGGCTATGTGCGACTAATGAAAATGGACACTTAAAGTTGAAACTTACATATATAGAAAGAAAATTAATTATTACAGACTTTAATTGTTTTAAACAGGGTTGTTTACAAACGAATCGAACCGAGCCAAGGATTGGTCATGCTCGACTCAAAGTCTAATCGTGCTAGCTAAGGTTGGCCAGGATTTTAAACCAACCTGAAAGTTGGAGCTTGGGCTAGACTCATTTATTAACTAAGCTAACTCTGCTAAGCCCGGCTCACTTTTTCTGAGGTGCAAACACTAATTAAACTTGTTCCAAATACAAATTAAACATGTTTGCTTTTTTCTATTCGGATCAAATAATTTTTGAGTGAGATAGCCAAGTTCTCATTTTATAGAGAGGAACTTTCACATAGGTTTGTTGTTTAGACGTTTTGAGACATGAATATATATAAAAAAATGAAAAGCTTTCTCGTTTGAGTGATGTGGGATGAGTAACTCGTATACGGAAGAAGCACTACAAAAAAATCCGACCAATAGCAGCGACATATGTTGCCGCAAAAGACCCCAGAAATTGCCACTAATAGACCTGATTTTGATATGTTCCTAAACGCAGTCGCTAGTTTATATGAAAGTATCATATTTAACAAATATATGGTTTATAACTTATATGTATGCACATTCGGGGTTGACCAAGATCCACATACCTAACCCGTTACATTGTATATGTCTCAAAACTTATTGTGCTAGAATACTATGTATCTAAGATAAAGGTTACTATAATTATAAGGATTGTTACACATTACAACTTAAAAAATTGATCAAGTGTTTTTGGTCAACTTAATATTTTGGTTTTATAAGGAAATTATAGACTTACACGTCTTATAATTGCAATCTATGTACTTATGTTTAGACTTCTTAGTATTGAGCCTATACACACGCTATTAAATTTGAAGCACAAGAGTCACGACGCGACGACACTCTTAACTAGGGCCTAGGTGGGGTTTTTATAGCCGGAAGCTCTTAAGAAAGTGAAACATAACCGCAAACATGTTATCAAAGTTGGCCACTTAATGAGAGCGTTGATAGCATGTGTGAATGTCTGGCCTGATGCATTATATTATCCATAATTTTATGGTTAATTAAAGAACTTTATATGTATAAAGAGAAAAAAACTCTTTTCGTGGATCAAAGTTATGTGGCTGTTTAGTTTGTTCCAGTATAATATACTCTAATATTGTGTTTAGTTTACAAATTTAAAAGGAATTGGAATGTGTTAAGAAAACTAAAATGACAAAATTCCATTAATTCGATTGATTGAAGAAAAGGTTTTTAATTTCAGTTTTATATTAATTAGCCAATCAAACAAAATTTGGGATGAGATACTCATAGC
Source organism: Helianthus tuberosus (assembly GCA_030545235.1). NCBI lineage: Eukaryota > Viridiplantae > Streptophyta > Magnoliopsida > Asterales > Asteraceae > Helianthus > Helianthus tuberosus. Next base: position 189,556,992 of record CM060443.1, on the reverse strand, counting down.
CGAATTAACCGACAAAATTGAGCTGGAAAAACTGAACCAAATAAAAAAGTAATGGGCCACTTAACCGTTTTTTTATGAAAACCGAAAGTAGCGGATCGTTTATAGTTATCAATGTTTCTATACCCTCCTTAACCAAACTGATATAGTAAAATCTTGTCGAAATTGGACTTTTCGTCATTTTTCAATATTTGATGTATTTGGTTGAACGATTGTTTAGTTTTATGGGTTATAACATATCGTTTTTTGTTAAACCTTTATTTCAATAGTGAATTGGCGTGTAATAATCTCACCTAGACCTTATTTGTCATTAATAATCTTACCTCAGAATATTCCCCCCACCAGTCCCACCTTTCACCTATTTTTCCTACAATGGTCCCCCGTTAAAAAAACTTAACAGAGTTAAGTTTTTTTCCAAATTGCAAACAGATTTTTAGGGCTTTAGATCAGAACGACGATACGAGCCCATTGATGTAAAACTTGCCTCGAAATGGTGCTACAAGTGACTTGATTTTTGTTAATTGGAAATTGAAACACCCGAATTGAAGCGCCGTTTTCATCGTTTGGAGCACCGTTTCGAGGCAAGTTTTACATCAATGGACTCGTATCGTCGTTCTAATAAAAAGCCCTAAAAAATTTGTTTGTAATTTGGAAAAAAAGCTTAACTCCGTTAAGTTTTTTTAACGGGGGACCATTGTAGGAAAAATAGGTAAAAGGTGGGACTGGTGAGGGGAATATTCTGAGATGGGATTATTAATGGCCAATAAGATCTAGGTGTGATTATTACAAACCAATTTCCCTATTTCAATTAATGAATTATATCATATTGTTTTGATTGAATATTCGAAAATAATGGGTGTTAATGTAAAAGATTATATGTTTGAATATTCGAAAATAAAGCGTGTTAATATAATAGATTATATGTATTTGTTATGCTATGTAATATTAGAATATATAGAAATGTGTAATTATAATTTATTCTATGGTCACAAATTTCAAACCTAAATTTTCAAACCTAAATGCAAAAATATTTTATTTTGAGCTATTTTTAGCTAGGCCTAAATTAACGGTCAACTGTCCCGATATAACTATCAAAATCGAATAACCAAAATCGACATAACTGATCGGTCATGGTTATAGTTATCCTTTAATTAACCGATAACTTAGTTATGATTATAGTTCTGGACCAAATCGATTCATGCACACCCTAGATTTTATGAATGAAACGGAACCTAAAGGCCTTTGACTTAAGGACAAGGACACTTTCGTTGATATATTTTACGTTTAAGTATTTGTGTGTGGTCTCCATCTTATATTATGGTTTTATTATAACTTGATGAAAATGTCATAGTAAAGGTTTTAATCGTCATTTTAGAATGATAAGTGACAACACACTACTATACATCCATTTTTTTTTCCCATTCTAAAGCAATTTTCTTTACTTTGTTTGAATCACAATTTCTCTATATTCACCGTCCTGTTTCAATTTGTACGCAAATCCTCTCCACCTTGGCTTTCCCATCAATATCGCAACGGTGAAATTTGTATGTGCGTCTCTTCGGATAGTTCTCAAACTGATTAGGAACCTAGCTAAGTAGCTACGACAGAGCACCATTCTAACTTCCCTCTTCTCCAAGTGCATCACCACTAACATCTTATCCTCCAAGTACTCCCACACCATCATAATGATCAACATTTCATTCACACCACTCTTATGATTTTTCTATTTATTTACACACACTTCAATTTCTTTTCGCATAAATAAGAATTCAAAGATGCTACATAGAAAAGAAAAAGCAATGTACTTTGAATACTTCACTTTTGTTAAAAACATTCTTAGGATTTCGTTCAATCTCTATGGTTGAAGTTGTTTATTTATAGCTGAGTTTCAAGGACTAGTGTAACACCCTGATTTTTAGTAAATGCTAATGTGTGGTCGATTTAAAAGTTAGATATGGAATAAAAGCCAAAGTAAGGGTATATGGGAATGGCAAGGCCATGAGGGCAAAATGGTAAAATGATATGGAAACTCTATATGGGAAAGATATGAAATGATGCTCCTCATTTGCTAACATGTTAGAGAAAGGTATGGTTGTAAAACAAGGTTTCCAAGGCCGAGTACTCCCCGAGTAGTCGCTACAAGGTAGGTTGCCGAGACGACTTTCTCTGACTCCGCCTAATTACTCGGAATCGGTCAAACGCGGTCAACCTAGGCCAAAATCGTATCTAGTAGGTCAACTCGGGCCGAGTTTGACTTAAAAAATAACAAAACATAATTTCTATGCCTATCATATTAAAGAATGAATATCATTTTCATGTATTTTTTATAGATATTAGTAAATTTATGTTATTTGACATATATTTAATTTCCAAAAACTAATTTCTTTATAATTTAACATGTTCGAGTACTCCCCGAGTACTCTCCGCCTAGGCCGAGTACTCTCAACTCCCCGGTCGACCGACTAGGGAGCGCCAAACGACTTTTGCAACCATGCCTCCAAGTACTCCCACACCATCATAATGATCAACATTTCATTCACACCACTCTTATGATTTTTCTATTTATTTACACACACTTCAATTTCTTTTCGCATAAATAAGAATTCAAAGATGCTACATAGAAAAGAAAAAGCAATGTACTATGAATACTTCACTTTTGTTAAAAACATTCTTAGGATTTCGTTCAATCTCTATGGTTGAAGTTGTTTATTTATAGTTGAGTTTCAAGGACTAGTGTAACACCCTGATAATTAGTAAATGCTAATGTGTGGTCGATTTAAAAGTTAGATATGGAATAAAAGCCAAAGTAAGGGTATATGGGAATGGCAAGGCCATGAGGGCAAAATGGTAAAATGATATGGAAACTCTATATGGGAAAGATATGAAATGATGCTCCTCATTTGCTAACATGTTAGAGAAAGGTAGTAGGGTGAGAAACCAAGAATCAAACTCTCTATCTCGCAAATTTCTTATTTCACCCCGATGATTCAAGATCTTGAATCAGTGTCTCCGTTTAAGATCGAATAAAACCTTTACTTGATATTTCTCACCGATTTTGGAGGTTTCACGCTTAGGTTCAGTTTTTGGCAATAATGTGTTAAGATCTTGATGTTATACAAGCCTGAATCTAAACTCAACTGCCATTAATGTGTTTAGGGTTCTTTTGATGGACTAACTGTGCACGGGTCACGTTGTTAACATATAATGGAATAGAAGTTGACACAAATGTGAGTTCTAGATGTATTTTTTTTACTGTTTTGGGCTAATATGCAAGCTACCTCGTATGTTCATGAATGAACCCATTTGTTGTGGGTGTTAGCTATTGCTTGCTTATGCTTAATAATACATGTATACGATTTATGTTATGTAACCGATGATGAACTATTAAATGGTTGAGTTCTAGCATTTGTTGCTAGAGTTATTGACATCTACTATTTGTTACTGGAAACGTATTGATGGATCCTTTGAGCACAATATTGATGATTGAAGGAGTCTTATGCTGGTATAACATGCGTGGCTTTGTGACAAGAAGTTGCAGTTGATGGTGAAGTTCGCTTCACAACTAGATGTCTTTATTGACGTTAACGTGCATGATTGATATTAATTAAAATGTTATTTGATGACAACTATCAACCATATTATTCAAATTGTAATTTTATGTTTATAATTTAAACTAGAACTCACTCAACTTAGCTTACTTTTTAGCATGCATGCCATATTAAACGGTGGAGGTATCCACACCCCCCCCCCCCCCCCCCCAAAAGTATTTACACACCCCCTAACCCTAAATGACCCTCATTGCCCAATACGCCTCAAACTGGCCCCACCCATACGCCCCTCATTGCCCAATACGTTTGAAAATGGTCCCTACCATCTAATTAATGTCAATCATTGGGTGTCAGCCAATGATTACCAATGATTGGGATGTAAGGAACTTTATTTTGATAGAGTTTTTGTATGGGAAAGTTGTGAAATATTTATATAAGAAAATTAATATTTTTTTATAAAATATTGTTATAAAAAATTGTGTTAGTATTATAAAACTTCATATTTTTATAAAATGAATTGTGTATATTTTTAATAAAAAAATGTGCATTTGTTTTTTTATTATGTATTATTATTAAAAACTTCAGATTTTTATGAAATGAATTGTGTATATTATAAAATGCCAATTTTTTATAAGTATTATTAAATGTCAAATTTTTTTTTATAAAACGAATTGTATATATTATAACAAAGTTTTTTATTTATGAATTATTATTTCTTTAATTGTCAAATACGAACGTAGATCGGCTTTCTAGTTCATGAATCTGAAATACGTAGTTTCTTCATAACTATTACGCTACCACCACCGTCAAAGCACCGACTTTTGATATCCTGTTAATAAAAAATACAATTTAGCATTAGACTCGGCATTCGAAAATATATTGTAAAAAAAAAAAAACACCACCACAGCCGACCCGCCACCACCACCACCACAGCCGACCCACCACCATCACCACCACAGCCGACACACCACCACCACCACCACAACCGACCCACCACCACCACCACCACAGCCGACCCACCACCACCACCACCACACTAGCTGACCCACCACCACCACAACCATCCCAGCCGGCCCACCACCACCACCACCACAGCCGACCCACCACAACCACCACCCCAGCCGACCCACCACCACCACCACAACCGACCCACCACCACCACCACAGCCGACCCACCACCACCACCACCACCACAACAGACCCACCACCACCACCACCACCACAGCCGACCCACCACCACCACAACCACCCCAGCCGACCCACCACCATCACCACCACCTCAGCCGACCCAACATCACCACCCCAGCCGGCACACCACCACCACCATAGCCGACCCACCACCACCACCACCACAACCACAACCCCAAAACCACCACAAACGGCCAAAATAAAACCACAAAAAGAAAAGAAACTGAAGTTCAATGAGACCCGTATGGGTCGATGAGACGCGTATGGAAGTGGTGTGTCATAAATGTCATGTCAACTTTTCAGAAAAAGTAGATGTATATGGGTCTCATCGGGCTATACGAGTCATATAGGCTGAAAAGTTGTCATAAATGTCATGTCTACTACTACTACTACTACTACTACTACTACTACTACTAAATAATAAATAATAAATAATAAAAATAAAAATAATAAAGCATATCACACATTGAGTTGCTCATTGACCAATAATAATAATAATAATAATAATAATAATAATAATAATAAATAATAATAATAATAAACAATAATAATAATAATAATAATGATAATAATAATAATAATAACAATAATAAATAATAATAAAGCATATCACATATTGAGTTGCTCATTGACTAATATTATTTTTATAAAAAAATTGTTGCGTACACGAAATTTCACGGATGTTACACCTTTGCAAAGTTAACAAATTCTTTTTCGTGAAGTTCTATTACTACCTAGTAACGTCATACCCTGTGTAATACGAGACATGTACATTGTCACCCATTCCATAGCTTCTATACTTCGGTGAGGTATTTCAAAGTCTAATTCGTACAGGCATCGGGCAATCATCCCGTTAACTTAGCCACGATGAAATAGACACATTCGACATCAGCGATCGATAAAATGGAATGGTTCGGGTAAACCTCCGGACCATTGAACAAACGGGAAGTAAGTTTGATAAATAAAAAATTTGACGTTTTATAATACACACAATTCATTTCATAAAATATGAAGTTTTAAATAATAATAATAAGACTTAATAAAAAACAGATGCACATTTAAAAAAAAAGATGTTATAACTAGTCCCGGCAAACGGGTTGGGCAGGGGGTCGAGTAGGGTCTTTAACCCATGACCCTACCCGACCCCCGACCCGACCCATTTGTCAGGTCTAGTTATATCATCGTGTTTTTTAATAAATAATAACAATAATAATATTAATAAATAATAATAATAATACTACTAGTAATAGTAATAATAATGCATATGCACATATTGGGTTGCTCATTGACCAATAATAATAATAATAATAAAGCATATGCACATATTGAGTTGCTCATTGAAACCAAAAATTTATAAAATTAATTATAAAAGAAAATTTATTAAATTAATTAAAACCAAAATTTTATTAAATTAATTATAACAGAAAATTTATTAAATTAATTAAAACCGAAAAAATTATTAAATTAATTATAACATAAAATTAATTAAATTAATTAAAACCAAAAAATTATTAAATTAATTATAACAGAAAATTAATTAAATTAATTAAAACCAAAAAAATATTAAATTAATTATAACAGAAAATTTATTAATTTAATTAAAACCGAAAAATTTATTAAATTAATTTTAACCGGAAATTTATTAAATTAATAATAAATAATAATAATAAAATAATAATAATAATAAATAATAATAAAAATAATAAATAATAATAACAATAACAATAATAACAATAATAAATAATAACAATAATAATAATAAATAATAATAATAATAACAACAATAAATAATAATAATAATAATAATAATAAAAATAATAACAGTAATAGTAATAAATAATAACAATGATAATAATAAATAATAATAATAACAACAATAAATAATAATAATAATAATAAAATAAAAATAATAATAATAATAATAATAATAATAACTACAATAAATAATAATAATAAAAATAATAACAATAATAATAATAAATAATAACAATAATAATAATAAACAATAATAATAACAACAATAAATAATAATAACTTGAAGGAACAAGTATACATAGAACAACTCGAAGGTTACATTAAGAAAGGAGAAGAACAAAAGGTTTGTCATTTAAAAAGGCTTTATACGGTTTAAAACAAGCTCCGAGAGCTTGGTATAGCAGGATAGATGGGTATTTTAGATCACATGGGTTCATAAAAAGTGTGTATGAACACACATTGTTCATCAAGATCACTGATAATACCCGAATGGTAGTCTGCCTGTATGTGGATGATTTGATATTAGCTAGTGATTCAATGGAGATGATAGAACAGTTCAAGAATTCAATGAAAAATGAATTCGAAATGACTGATTTAGGAATTCTTCACTATTTTCTTGGCATGGAAGTTAACTATGATAATGGAAATATCAGCTTAACACAACAGAAATATGCTAAGAATTTGTTGAAGAAATTTAATATGGAAGGGTGTCATGAAATCTCTACTCCAATGGAATATGGGCTTCAATTATCAAAGAATGATCCCGGTGAAGAGATAAATCAGAACTTGTATCGGAGTCTGGTCGGATCACTTATGTACCTGACTAATACAAGACCTGATATCATGTTCGTGGTAAACAAGATTAGTCAGTTTATGGAAAGACCAAAACGGAGTCATTGGGAGGCAGGGAAAAGAATACTGAGATATATCAAAGGAACATCGAATCATGGGATAGTTTACCTCGAAAGGAAGCAAAGGAAAATTGGTTGGTTTTAGTGATAGCGATTATGCAGGAAGTGTAGATGACAGCAAAAGCACGTCAGGATACGTATTTCACTTCGGATCAGGTGCAATAGCATGGCAATCGAAGAAACAAAAGGTTGTGGCACTATCATCAACGGAAGCTGAATATATAGCCCCATCTCTGGCCGGATGTCAAGCGTTATGGATAAAAGGAATCCTCAATACTCTGCAGATGCATATGGATTGTCCTCCGACAATTTTGTGTGACAATAAATCTACTATATGTCTGGCAAAGGATCCAGTGTATCACGTGAAGAGCAAGCACATCAGGGTCAAGTACCATTTTATTCGAGAACTAATCAAGAATGATGAGGTTGAAGTCCGATTCTGCACAACAAAAGAGCAGGCTGCAGATATACTAACAAAAGCTCTGCAGCCGAAGGAGTATCTACGTATCAAGGAACTTCTGCATATCACATCCATCTAGCTTACGGGAGGGTATTAGGAGGAATGATTTAAGCTAGATGTGTTATGTTATATGTTTATATAATTATGTTATATGTTATGTTAAATATATTTAAATTTTAGATATAGGTAATGACGGCTATTTATATAACCGGCCGACTATATATGTAAAACATATGTGAATATTATTATTCACCAATTCTTAATTCAAGAACATTTTATCATTTTCTCTCAAACCCTAGCGTATGATCATATGCAATAAAAAGGAACACTTAGAAACTCGTTTATATAAACAAAATAGATTACTACGACAGTAATTGTTTTTGTCTTGAGATGTTGGTATAGTGGTTAAAAGAGCTGCCCTCCAGACGCAAGTTTGATTCCTGCTTGGGCCATTTTCTATGATGGGATATTTAGGTGAAGGGACGAATTGGGGCTTTAATCGCGAGTTTGAGCCTGATGGGGGGGGGGGGGGGGGAGTTTGCGGATTCCATCCGGTTCCCGCGCATCAGGGCGCACAGTCTCATGGCGGTTGAGGAGTCGACCTTGGACATAGCGCCGCGCGGGATGAGTTTACACATGAGACTCTTTGTCGTTAAAAAAAATGATTGTAATTGTTTTAGATAGGGTTGTTTACAAACGAATCGAGCCGAGCCAAGGCTTACTCGGTCTTGTCTCGAATTTTAAACCAACCTGAAATTTTGAGCTTGGGCTAGACCCGTTTATAAATTAAACGGATCAAACATTTTGTTCCGGGCCGGTGCTTATATTTTAAAGGCTAGGTGCGACTAATGAAAATGGACACTTAAAGTTGAAACTTACAAATATAGAAAGAAAATTGATTATTACAGACTTTAATTGTTTTAAACAGGGTTGTTTACAAACGAATCGAACCAAGCCAAGGATTGGTCATGCTCGACTCAAAGTCTAATCGTGCTAGCTAAGCTTGGCTAGGATTTTAAACCAACCTGAGAGTTGGAGCTTGGGCTAGACTCATTTATTAACTAAGCTAACTCTGCTAAGCCCGGCTCACTTTTTCTGAGGTGCAAACACTAATTAAACTTGTTCCAAATACAAATTAAACATGTTTGCTCTTTTCTATTCGGATCAAATAATTTTTGAGTGAGATAGCCAAGTTCTCATTTTATAGAGAGGAACTTTCACATAGGTTTGTTGTTTAGACGTTGTGAGACATGAATATATATAAAAAAATGAGAAGCTTTCTCGTTTGAGTGATGTGGGATGAGTAACTCGTATACGGAAGAAGCACTACAAAAAAATCCGATCAATAGCAGCGACATATGTTGCCGCTAAAGACCCAAGAAATTGCCACTAATAGACCTGATTTTGATATGTTCCTAAACGCAGTCGCTAGTTTATATGAAAGTATCATATTTAACAAATATATGGTTTATAACTTTATATGTATGCATATTCGGTGTGGACCAAGATCCACATACCTAACCTGTTACATTGTATATGTCTCAAAACTTATTGTGCTAGAATACTATGTATCTAAGATAAAGGTTACTATAATTACAAGGATTGTTACACATTACAACTTAAAAAATTGATCAACTGTTTTAGGTCAACTTAATATTTTGGTTTTATAAGGAAATTATAGACTTACACGTCTTATAATTGCAATCTATGTACTTATGTTTAGACTTCTTAGTATTGAGCCTATACACACGCTATTAAATTTGAAGCACACGAGTCACGACGCGACGACACTCTTAACTAGGGCCTAGGTGGGGTTTTTATAGCCGGAAGCTCTTAAGAAAGTGAAACATAACCGCAAACATGTTATCAAAGTTGGCCACTTAATGAGAGCGTTGATAGCATGTGTGAATGTCTGGCCTGATGCATTATATTATCCATAATTTTATGGTTAATTAAAGAACTTTATATGTATAAAGAGAAAAAAACTCTTTTCGTGGATCAAAGTTATGTGGCTGTTTAGTTTGTTCCAGTATAATATACTCTAATATTGTGTTTAGTTTACAAATTTAAAAGCAATTGGAATGTGTTAAGAAAACTAAAATGACAAAATTCCATTAATTCGATTGATTGAAGAAAAGGTTTTTAATTTCAGTTTTATATTAATTAGCCAATCAAACAAAATTTGGGATGAGTTACTCATAGCCGAATTAACCGACAAAATTGAGCTGGAAAAACTGAACCAAATAAAAAAGTAATGGGCCACTTAACCGTTGTTTTATGAAAACTGAAAGTAGCGGATCGTTTATAGTTATCAATGTTTCTATACCCTCCTTAACCAAACTGATATAGTAAAATCTTGTCGAAATTGGACTTTTCGTCATTTTTCAATATTTGATGTATTTGGTTGAACGATTGTTTAGTTTTATGGGTTATAACATATCGTTTTTTTGTTAAACCTTTATTTCAATGGTGAATTGGCTTGTAATAATCTCACCTAGACCTTATTTGCCATTAATAATCTCACCTCAGAATATTCCCCACACCAGTTCCACCTTTCACCTATTTTTCCTACAATGGTCCCCCGTTAAAAAACTTAACAGAGTTAAGCTTTTTTCCAAATTACAAACAGATTTTTTAGGGCTTTAGATCAGAACGACGATTCGAGTCAATTGATGTAAAACTTGCCTCGAAATGGTGCTACAAGTGACTTGATTTTTGTTAATTGGAAATTGAAACACCCGAATTGAAGCGCCGTTTTCATCGTTTGGAGCACCGTTTCGAGGCAAGTTTTACATCAATGGACTCGTATCGTCGTTCTAATCAAAAGCCCTAAAAAATCTGTTTGTAATTTGGAAAAAAAGCTTAAATCCGTTAAGTTTTTTTTTTTTAACGGGGGACCATTGTAGGAAAAATAGGTAAAAGGTGAGACTGGTGGGGGGAATATTCTAAGATAGGATTGTTAATGGCCAATAAGGTCTAGGTGGGATTATTACAGACCAATTTCCCTATTTCAATTAATGAATTATATCATATTGTTTTGATTGAATATTCGAAAATAATGGGTGTTAATGTAATAGATTATATGTTTGAATATTCGAAAATAAAGGGTGTTAATATAATAGATTATATGTATTTGTTATGCTATGTAATATAAGAATATATAGAAATGTCTAATTATAATTTATTCTATGGTCACAAATTCCAAACCTAAATAATGCAAAAATATATTATTTTGAGCTATTTTGAGCTATTTGTATAAACTTATGTGACTTGATGTAACGAATACTGATGTTTTTCGTAACGAACTATGATCTGATACTTAAACTCAAATGCGAGGTCTTCTATGTTTGAGGCCTTACAACAAGTCTGAATCTTGTGGAAATCTAATTTGACACAAGGCTTAACCCGTCACCACTAGGAAGTCTAGGCAAGTTGGACCAAACTATGATTTTAGTTGTAAAATTTGTAACCATAAATATAATATTAAGCTTAGTAGTTTCTCATCCTTGACCACATGTTTGATGTCAAGAACAATTTTCTTAATGGAAACCTTCCCTTGGCAATTTATACATGTCAACCAAGCTTTATTGGTGCAAGTAATCTAAACTATATGTATCGACTAAAAAAGGCTTGAGCTATGGTATAAAGGGGTTTAAATATAAGAAGAGTAATGTTACAACTCCCAAAAGACCCTATAAGGAACCATAATCGAAACCCCAGACATGCACGATAAGACTCAGCACGTTAACGAAGAAATCAAAACCAAGACACTCAGGAGCGTCGTTGGGGATACCCCTATTCTCTCACGACGCGCTGCAAGGTACCAAGACACGTGATACCATTGCACGATAAGTGGCAAAGCTATGCTGGTGACGGAGCCGACCTAGCGAATAGCTGACTGCTCAGGCGTCACGCAAAGGGAACCCTTATACCCCTCCCGCGACGCGACTGGAGTCCATGTGAGGCTATATAAAGGGGAGGGGTGGAACGAGTTCAGTGCACCAGTTTCGACATAAAATCGATATATCTTTCTCTCGTTATGTTGTTCCAATACCCAATTCCTTGAAACTCGAAACCCTGCTCCATAGGAAGTGTACTAAACCCTGATCACTGGTACAATACCCTATCAGATAGATCATAAAACCAATCAACGGATGCCAAAGTGCTACCTGAATAAGGCTATACTTTGTTAACTACGTTAAGGTTTTGATCTCATGATTATTGTTAAAGTTTGAATTGGGTTTCTTACACTAATACGTGTTGCATTGTATGTTTAATTAGGAATCCAAGCTTAATACCAGGAGGCTATAAAAAATCAAAACCCTAATTCTACAAAGTGAGTCATTCTCTTTTTCTCACAACATTGTGAGACATTCTCTTTTCTTCATATTATGTGATACTTAAATGCTTTCCCAACAGTGATTAAGTTTTTTGTATTCTTAAATTACTGCTGGTATGTGGGGTTTTATATACACTACTTGATAAGCTTTGCTATTGGACAACGAAATAGGCGTGTGACAAGTACTGATTTGAGTAATTGAAAATATAAACAAATATAAAAACTCTTAGGGGCTGTTTGTTTGCATCTTATTAACCTCTTAATAGTCCATGTCTGACCGAGTCAGATGTCTGAGTGTTTGTTTTATCCCTCTTAAAACATACCCATCCTCTTATTAATCTCCGACCCAGTCATACATTGAAAGGAGTCTGACCGCCAAACTTTCCACCAAATACCCTACAAACCCCATGCCACTTTTCTCCCCTCTTCTTTGTTCTTCGATTTTAACAGCTGATTTTGTTACAAAGGAAGCATCAAAGGTATGTTGTAATCTTTGTTCTTTGATTTTAACAGCTGATTTTGTTGAAGCCACCACCGAAACCCTCCTCGTCGGAGGTGGAAAAAGATCCCAACCATCACCATCCTTCAAACTCGCACAACCAAACAACAAATCGAACCATTTGAACACGAATTCGGGACATAATCGATGTCGGACCAGTTGATAACTCGCCGATTTTCGTAGATACTCTGTTTGCAGCGGGTTTTTTTTTTCAATTTGGGGTTTTTTTTTGCTGTTAGCATTTTTTTGCTGCTGCAAATTCAGAATTTTTTGCTGCTGCTGTTGTTTTTTTTTTTCTGCTGTAACTTGAGAAGATGTCAGCGAGAGAGATTTGCGAAACGTGTGTATCGAACCCGTTAGATGTTAGCGTAGTTTGATACGGGTCATCATGTTGATGATCTGTTGTGTGAGCTAGAGGGGTTTTTTGAGAGTTTTGTTGTTTATTCGAGAGTTGATTGTGTGAAAATCTTGTTTGAATCTCTTTGTATTTTGAGAAATTGGTACACATCTGGATCAATCGAGTTCTAATTGTGAAGAATCTCATGTTTTTGTGGGTTAGAATTCAGAAGGGTAAAATTGTCATTGTACACAGTCATTCAGAGATCCAACCAAACAGACTTAAACTGGTTCAGCACTTACTGGTTCAGACCTCTTACTGGTTCAGACCTCTTATTCTTTCGGCACTTATTCATTCAGAAGTTGCCAAACAGCCCCTTAATGCTGTAAACATAAGAATGTGTCTTTTATACAAATGAATGATCCCACCAGTATTTTTCGCTGATAAAATGTTTTTAAATGTGTTTCAGGTGACTTACTATGAAAGAAAGGAAAATGCTATGAAGCACTAGAAGCTTAAATAAAGTTGCTATGTCACCAATATAAAGAAAAGGAAATATGTTTTGTAAAATCAGGGTTTATCCCTATAAAAATCTTTTGATGTAATATGGGTTTTATCCCAACTGTTTAATATATACAACTTCGGTGTTTTAGAACTTTGACATTTTTCCTAACTATGATCCTGAATAAATTTTTCACTACGAATTTAATAAACACCGGCACCACCATTGTATCTGCTCACGGCTCCCGCCAGGGTGGGGTCGGAGGTTGTGACAGGTAAGAAAGTCACTATAGAGTGACAAGTATCTAAGAGGAATCAAGTGGGAAGGGAAATTTTGTCCACAAGAGACAAAAGAATATACACATGTAAGTGGCATGCCTTGAGACATGCACATACAAGTCACATGTTATTTCCCTCTATTTTTAAACGTCCGTAACTTTTTTATACCTCATTTGTTTCTAAAAAAATATACCATAAAATCTTGCTTATTTTTATCTTTAATATGAGTACCCTATTGTTCTAATTTTCAAAAAAATTGAAAACCCAATTGCGTATTACAAATTGGACATAATGTAAAACACAATAAGTATCAAACTAAGAACATAAGGGAAAGTAGACCAAAAACACAATCGATGGCAACAGATAAAAAACAAAATGGACACTGACTAAAACACAATGGACCTAACGTAAAACATAGTGAGTATCAAACTAAAAACGCAATGGAAAGTAGACTAAAAACACAACTGATGATAGTAGATAAAAGACACAATTGATAACACCAAATAAAAGACACAATGGACAACTAACTAAAATACAATGGACAACAGATTGAAAACACAATGGAAAACTGACTAAAAACACAATGAATAAAAGATTAAAACACTATGATCAACATATTAAAGCACAATGGATAACAAAACAAAAACACAATGGACAACAGATTAAAACACAATGGATAACAAACTACACACAATGACCAGAACCTATAACACAATATATAGAAAACCGAACTAGTTGAAAAACACAATGATCAGAACCAATAACATATAACACCATCTTCATTGTGTCATACATTATGTTATAGGTTTTGATAAAAAAAAATGCAACGGATAGAATCCAAATTAACATTGTGTTATAAGTTTCGATAATTACACAATGTATAGAAACGTGTTATAAGTTTTGATAATTACACAATGTATAGAAACCCTAGTAAAAACGTAATGATTAAAACTCGGTTGAAAGACACAATGACAGAACCTTTAACAAATGCAAAGAGAACCTAGTAAAAATGTTTTTTTTTTAATTTTATTTTTATATAGCAATGTCATACTCTTATTAACGATAAAAAACGCTCGTTATTATGGTAATTTAAAAAAAATGTCGTATGAAAATGTTATGGACATTTTAAATTGACGGGGGGAATTGGCATGAGTCTTGCATGTGGAGAGAGAACGTCAATAAATGTAGGATTCACTTTATGCCCTCACACTATTATTTTTTCACTAAAATTAATCTCAACCCTCCAAATCTAAGATCAATGGATTAGAATCCTTCTTACTCTACTTATTTATTTTGCCCTTTGTATTTGATCCTAATCCACTAAAAAATACTTAATGATATGATCTCTAACAAACACCTCCCGCTTGGTCCTAAAAATTTGCCAGTTTTGTTAGCTCTCACTACAAGAAATTTCGGTCTTTACCTACATATAGCATGCGTGTGAAAATAACATATAATGTGTTGGTAGTTGTGTTTACCTACACATAAATTAAGTGTCATGATGTCTAGACTCGCGAGTGTGGATATAGATCATTGCTTTCACATCAGTTGTGTGTACTAACTTATATGTGTGGCTAAAACTAATTTATATGTGTAGTTAGAAGTATGGTAATTTGTTTGGATGGCGTCCGACGTGGCAACCGATGTGTTATCTGACATGGACTATAGTTATGACACATGTCATAAATATATGTGTGGGTGAAAGTAATATTATTTGTAAGTATTGATCCTAACATGTGAAAAAAAATAAAATATTGATGTGTTGGCAAATAATATAATGTGTAGACATTAATCACAATATATGTAAATAATAATTTTTAAATATATACAAACAACTACAAAAAAAATATAGAAACATATGCGACCAGATTAACATTTTTAATAAAAACATCATCGTTCGAACAACCAAACAAAATACTTATATGAACAATACAAAATGGTTCATAAGTTACTAACGGTTAATATAAAATTAATAAAATCACTTCACTCATCCATACTTTCACCACCCTTTGATGTATCACTTTGAGATTGTCTTGATGGACTTGATGGAGGAGACATGATATTATTCTGAGTCGGTGATTGTTCCATAATTGCATATTTACTTGTCACTGTTTGAAGTGCATCAACTAGCTCGTTGTAAGCATGAAGTTTTGCTTTTTTAGTAGTACCCAATTTGTTATCATCAATAATTGGATCACATACCCACCCATGCAAGCGAATAGAGATTCTTCTAGTTACATTCTCAATATTTTTTTTTTTATAAAAAAACGCTACATTTCGTCACTAAAAAAGCTGAACGACAGTACGGATGCACATGTGCATCAGTACTTTTGTTCTTTTTTTAATGGCGAAGTGTAGCGTTTTTTATATAAAAAATTGAACAAAAAGTACCGTTGCACATGTTCAATTTTTTTAGTGACAAAATTTAGCGATTTTTTATAAAAAAAAAAAGAACTTTTTTAGCATTTAGTTGTGGGGTTTAGCTTTATGATTTAGTTTTTACAATTTAGCTTAGGTGGGGTGAGTGAGAGGTTTAGGTTTTTGGAGAGTGGGGGTTAGGTTTTTGGTGGTTGGGAGAGTTTTTTTTAGGTTTTTAAGGGGGGGGGGGGGGGGTGAGGGGGGGAGGGGTTATGTTTTTTTTTGAGGTTTTTGGTGAGGTATTGTTTTTTTTTTTTAGCGGGGGTGGAGGTGTTTAGGTTTTTGGGTCGTGGTGGGGTGGGGTGGTTGTTTAGGTTTTGGGTAGTGGTGAGTGGATTTATTTTGTTGTGTTCACATTGGTTCTCACGGTTCTCGCAATAAAAGTGGTTTTCAAATGAACCCTACCCTATTATATTATATATAGGATAAGGATCAGTTATGAACCACCCTTTATTGCACCCTTTGTTGCAAGAACCGTGAGAACCAATGTGAACACAACCAAAAATATCTAAAAAACACACAAATTATTTTTTATTATTTTTAAAGAAAAATTGCTATTTTTCATTTAAAAAATTCGAGTAACAATTATGGATGCACATGTGCATATGTATTATTTCTTTGACAAATTCCGTAATACATTACCAGTATTAGACAATTGCACTTTGATTTACACTACCATCCGTATTACAATACTTTTTACAATACCAATATTAGAAATACAAATGTGCATCTATATGTATAATCATAATATAACGTGTTTTTGGTACACTACTTTGAATGCACTTTCCTTTTCATCTATCATATATCCATAATACACTACCATTACCTCCTACTATCCATAATACAGTACCATTACTAATATGTATAATATTTTTCACTTTATGCACATGTACATCAACACTCTTCATACCATACTAAACAACATATTACATCATAAAGTGATAAATATAACCAAACCATCTACCACTATATATAACTAACCAAAAACATGTATATTGGCCTATGATGTGTGCAAAATGCAACATATAAATTACATCAATTGTGGCATAAAACTAACCCTTTTTTAGTACTAATGTTGGAAAAAGTGTGTTTTTGTCTTCCTTTTGTATTTTCAGGATTAAATGAGCTCAAATTAACAAAAGAAGCAAAAAGACAGTTAAATCTAACATAAATACAAGAAAATGAATAAACGTGGCATGCCCGACCTCCCCGAAAGCATCTTCCCAAGCAAAATAAGAGAACAGGAGGCTGAACACGCCCCGTGCTCAATGAGCACGGGGGCGTGCCCAAGTGTCAGCATAAAAGACAAAGTTGTAGAAGCTTCCATCTCCCACCACGAGGCCGTGCTCAGCGGACACGGGGTCGTGGTCAACTATAAGATTCGCAGAATCCTGGCAAATCTTGATAGTACAGATATGCTTCTGCACACGGGGTCGTGCCCAGCAGACACGGGGCCGTGGTCAACTAATAAAGACAAGAGCAATTAATGAAGACAGAGAAGGATGTGGACACGGGGCCGTGCCCGAGCTTCTGTTCAGCCTATAAATAGGAGTGCTTGGCTCAAGCTCAAACCATCCCTTGGCACACCACCTCTCTCACACTTCACCCACCACCCACCACCACCATAACACCATCATCCACCACCATCATCCATTGTCCATCATAGAGTGTGTGAGTCATCTCGGGATCCAAGATTGATCGTAAGAGTTCTTGACAATCAAGGCCATGTTTGCCTAAGTCTCTTACATCACTTGGTGAAGACAAAGTGTCTAGTGTAATTCTTTTTATTTTTAATCTTTTCGCACTTTTTAATTGGTTATGTATTAATGACTTTAATAACTAGTTTCTTATGTTGAAGGTGATTCTTCCTTATCGTTTGTCTGTGGTGTCTTGGCATTATTTTACTGTCTATATAAAATAAAAGATTTTCACCATTCATATCTCCACGATCTATATGGAGGTATGTTGGCTACCTGGTCGGGGGTTAAGGGAACGGTTTGGTAAGAGTCTTGCCATTGTTCAGTGTATAGATCCTGCAAAGGACCTGGGTCAAATTTAGTAGAACATCCTTCAATACTTAACGGTATTGGATGGCGGGGGTCCAAACTCTTTGATCCCCTCATAAGTTAAACTACTATTAATACTTTAACCCGGCTACTTAGGACTGTATCCCTGCTGACTCAGACTACTTAGCCGAGGGTAACGTCGCCTTCAAAAGAGGGGCCTACCACAATATGCATTAATAACTTAATTAATTATCTTTCAATAATCCGACCCTTTAGGATTGTATCCTTGCTGACTCAAACTACTGGGTTGAGGGTAACGTCACATTCAAAAGAGGGGCCTACTACAATAACTAAGATAATCTCTTAAGTAGTGCAAAAGTGCGGAAATAATCAAAGGTTACACTAAACACGAGTCGGAGCCAAGTGATTCATCTTGTCTGTCTGTTTTTTCTTTTATTTTTATTTTTCAGCATTTTAGTTAGATTTTATTTTTCTTAGTTTAAAACCTTTTTCTAAACTTTTTGATTTGATTAGACGTTGAGGATAAACCGGTACTAAAAGCTCTTGTGTCCTTGGACGACCTCGGTATCTTGCCAACACTATACTACGCTCACGATGGGTGCACTTGCTCATATGTGTGTTTAGTGTTAGTAAATATTGTGTTTTATAAATTTAAAACTTGGCTAAAGAAAGTGTAAAAGGGCTTAAAATATACTTAAACCTACATATACACCTAACGCACATCAAGTTTTTGGCGCCGCTGCCGGGGACACAAGGATTTTAAGAAAGTTAGGAATCAACGGCCTAATCGTTTTTTTTATCTATTTTTTTAGGATTTTTCTTAGTTTTTCAGCTTCTGCAGAGCTCAGCACGGGCCGTGCCTGGTCGGACACGGGCCGTGCCCAGCATTGTTATTGGCAGTTTTTATTTTCCGTGTTACAGAGAGCTGAGCACGGGGCCGTGTCGGTGCAACACGGGGCCGTGTCCAACTCCCCAGTAACTGGGATCCGGAAAACAATTACTGTATCTCCGACCACGGGCCGTGTTCGCTGAACACGGGGCCGTGGTGAACTTTCTGACCAACGTTCTTTTCTGTTTTTATTACAGGACTTGGAACCCAGGCGCCACATTTGAACTTCCTACGTAGTGTATGAGCTCCAGTTCTAGTAGAGACATAAAAGAACCCCTAGAAGAACCCGAACGCTTTCTCAGAAAAAGTCTTAAAGCTAAAAACCAAGAGAAAGTTTCGGGGGAACCACTTTCAATGGCGAACCAACGTACCCTCATGGATTACCTACGACCCACTGTAGGTAATCTCGGGGCCGCTATCAATGCACCGAATGTCGAAGCCAATAACTTCTAACTTCGACCGCATTTGATACAAATGCTTCAAAACTCCGCAACCTTTCATGGGCTTGCGGACGAGGATCCCCATCTACATATTACTAATTTCTTAGAAATATGTGATACCTTTCGGATCAATGGAGCATCAAACGACGCCATCCGCCTTCGAATGTTTCCATTTTCACTAAAAGACCGAGCTAAGGCTTGGCTCAACACCCTCCCAGTTGGCTCGGTAAACACCTGGGATGAACTAGCCCAAAAGTTTCTATATAAGTATTTCCCTCCTGCTAAAACGGCTAAATTAATGACTGAAATTAACACATATTCACAAGAGGATGGGGAATCCTTATATGAAACTTGGGAAAGGTTCAAGGAGCTACTAAGAAAGTGTCCTCATCACGGTCTTGCGGTATGGCAACAAGTATCCACTTTCTACAATGGGTTGTTGCCACACACAAAACAAACACTTGATTCTAGCTCCGGGGGACTTTTAGGTAATCGTCGCCCAAATGAAATATACAATCAAATTGAGGAAATTGTTCAAACCAATTTTCAGTGGCACACTCCCCGAGGTAATAAATCTATTGCCCCGGGCGCCCATAAGGTTGATGAAAGCACTTCTTTACAAGCCCAAATCGAGGCCCTTGACGTGCTGTCGTAGTACACGCAAATTTAATCCAAATAACAACTATAGATAGTGGTAAATGGGTATCGAACTCAGGGAGTATGTGGAAAATGTGTTTATTTTATAGCTTTGCACTTTAACTAAAATTAACCTAATTTGCGGAAATTAAAGATCAATGATTGGATTGTTGTTTTAGAAAACTAAATTTCTAGCTAATTGCAAAATCAAAATTGGATTTTTACTTCAGATTATGAGAACAATGACCATCTTAGGATTCAGTTTCTTTTAACAATTGTGCGAAATTCCAACTAGAAAGAGTTACATAGACATAACTCATGCATAAACAATTGTTGTGATAAAAGGGAACAAAGTACTCGGATTGTATGAATGCGAGGTTGTTTCCCGATGATCAATCAATCAATATCCAACCCTAACCCTTCCCGTGATATCTCGATTGCCAACGGCACCAAGAACGTACGATTAAGACCAGAAATTGTTATATCAATTAACAAGCTACAAACAATTATGCATACACCATGATAATCAAGCAAACACAAGTTATCATTCTAGAAATACTGGAATAAACACACAAAAGTTTAGAGAAACCTTCACCTAAGATGATCACCACAAGTTTAGCCGGACATTGTTCGGTTGATCATCATAACATTCAAAATCAAGTTCATACGAATCAAAAACAAGAACCAAATGTTTAGAATTGTTTAGAACCAACATGGAACAGCCAAAATTGCCCCCCAAAGTGCAGAGAAACTGTCCAATGATGAGATAATCCCAAAAGACACCATAAAAACCGTTTAATAGGGCAGTTAAAATTTTCCTCGCAGCTTCCACCGTAAATTACGGTATCACCGTAACTTACGGTGGACATCAATTTGTTACGGTGCATCTCTCCTGAGTTACGGTGGAGAACTAGGCAGATTTCAGGGCCACATCAATTTGTTACGGTGCATCTCTCCTGAGTTACGGTGGAGAACTAGGCAGATTTCAGGGCCACCGTAAATTACGGTGGCCACCGTAATTTACGGTGGCACCCTGAATGTTATGTTTTGTTTCTTCTTTCATTCCACGCACGACCCGTTCATCTCCAAACCGTCCAAAGCTGCGTTTTATCCCTTTTTAGCTGCCGAACTGTACCTGAAACATAAGCATTCGTAGTCATCTAATTCAAGATAATTACGCGATTAAGTGAATGATAAATTCATCTTTTAACATCATTAAGGGTTGTCCAATGGACCACCCGTCACATCCCCACACTTAACCGTTGCTTGTCCCAAGCAACTCATCAAACCATTTTCAAAACAAGTGATCAATGTAAACCAAGCAGAAACATATAGTCCTTTTGCTAACCCCTTTTTAACACCCAAAATAACACACCCCTCGCTATGTCTCTCCTCTCGGTAACAAGTAAGCACTAGCAATATGAGCTAGACACACAAAGGCTAACGGGTGGTTGCACAACTATAGGCTTGTACCTAAATCGTTTATTCTCCTAACAAGTGCCAAACATGAATGCAAATCAAAGGGACTTTCAAGGTTGTAACGTGGCTCGGTGTATGGGTAGGAAATGGAATATATATGAAGTAGCGAAAACTTAACCCGGTTTTTATTACACAAAGACACAAACAAACAACTACCAAACTAAACTACTATGTACAAGATAACTAAACATCACTTTTTTTTTCATTTTTTTTTCATTGCTTTTTCTCTTTTTTCTTTTCTTTTTCTGTTTTTTTTTTCAAACTTTCAACATAATATCAAATAAAATTACTGACTACTAAACAATCACTAACACTATAAAACCGGGTCAAGTTGGGTAATTTTTAGGTAACTAGCTAGGGGGAAACAAACGATAGGCTTTTAGGCACAAAATTGGGCAACTAAATGTCCAACCCCTCGCCCCTCTCGCAACCATGCTCATATATATAACTTATGAGGTCCAACCCCCCAAATCCCACACTCACACACACTAAAAACGAGGCTACCTAATGCC
This sequence comes from Helianthus tuberosus, assembly GCA_030545235.1. Taxonomy (NCBI): domain Eukaryota; kingdom Viridiplantae; phylum Streptophyta; class Magnoliopsida; order Asterales; family Asteraceae; genus Helianthus; species Helianthus tuberosus. Next base: position 189,534,777 of record CM060443.1, on the reverse strand, counting down.
CTTATCCTTTTCGCATTCATGTCCAACTAAAGACTCAAACCGTATCAAGGCACAAGTTCTAATCCACCCCCACCCGTAGCCACTCTCATAAAAGATAAATATTATTTATTTACATGTGTGGCTTCAACTCTCACCAAGAATAAAAGGGGTATCAAGGGTTGCCGGTGCATCACTTGGGGTTAATCTAGGGTGTTCAAATTCTCACATCGTTTCGCTTGATTTAAAATTTTTTCAAAATCTTCAAAAATTTCCCCCCATCCCCACACTTAGGATACATTGACCCCAATGTATGGTTTTAGGAGGATTTGATCACTAAACATCTTTCACATCACCCAAAAGCTCAACACTCAAACCACGACTTTCTTTTTGGATTTTTTATTTTATATTTTTTTTTATATTTTTCTTCTTTTTAAACATCACACCGCCAACTCGCACCAACCCAAACATAACATCACAAACTAACACCACCCAACCGCCCAACCATAAACAAAGCAAGCTAACAAATATTCACAAAATATACAAGGAAGGAATACAACCTGACTAGTAATAGCGTGGCTGCGGAGGTCCAAAAATGGAAGACATCATGTCATTCCATTCTCCAAATGCAAATGAACCGCTACTACTCCCACCTTGTTGAGGAGCTCCTTCTTGTTGGCGCGGGTCGATCCATTGTGAATGATGAAGCGGCGGGGTCGGATACGAAATACTACCATCATAAGGTGGTAGAGACGCATAATCCACATGTTGTGGATCCACAACCACCGGCCTCCCGGCGTGCCAATCCACATGCATTCTTCTTTCTTGATCATCATTGTATCGACTATTCATTTCCAATTCATGGGAATACGCGTGTGTGGGATTCCACGCCTCTTGACGATCGAAGCTTTGTTTCAAAGACCGCTCCATGCTTGCACTCATCATTGTATGTTGGTCAAATAACGTCCGCTTCGAACCCGACCATGACTCAAAAATGGGTGCCGGAGGACGTTGGTTTTTGATAACCTCTTGCATCGTGCCATCATAAGCCCAATTCGGCACATAGGACCGCTCCGTATTATCGTAAAAAGCACTACCATAACCTCTACCTAGGCCCCCTTGGCCTACATTCTCACCACCATGCGGCTCGTCCGCATAATCATCATCACCACTTGGAGCCTCCACATCACTTTCCGGCTCATCCGCTTCTCCCGGTAAAAGATCCCTTGCACCCACCTTTAATGCTCTCCATCTCTACCCCTCCGACTTTAGCTTATGATACCGTTCCGATTGCGTGTAAGTCCAACCAATCCCTAACTTGTCTAAAGTAAAAGGCTGATGCCTTTTTGGTGCCCCTTTATCTTCTGACGTAATTGCCTTTTGTTGCTTCATCAATCCCGTGATGATTCGGCAATATGGGATAATATCTCTCCCCAACTTGTTTCGGCAAATCCATAGATGGTTCACGATCAAATATCGGATTGGAAAACACGGAGACCCATTGAGTAGCGAATAGAGGACAGGTACTTCCGGGTACCTCACTTGCTCCTTGTCCCCCCTTCGCGGAATGACATTTAGAATGCAGATTGCTAGCAACAACTTCGCTTCTATCTTCAAATTCCTCCGGTATAAAACGCCACTGTAAGTACCGGGCAAAAATAACGCCGCTAACATATCATTCCAACGAGGATGCTTCTCCGGTTTTATCAGAAGGTCATCAAGACTAGGAACCATGTACTCACGAGCATGTAGACTGTCGTATTTTCCCAATTTCTTCAATGTGTCAAAAGACATTTCTACCGGAATCCCATTCACTTCACCTATCAACTTCATTTGCGATGGCTTTTCGTATGTGTTGCACTTGAGAGTTGCCATCCATTCTTGAATTTCGTTTATGAACAAGTTCTTGCTATCCTTGTCATAACAACTAAGTGTCGATTCCCATCCTAGAGCGCGGAATTTGGCAAACACACCAAACGGGCTAAATTCAACTTCACGAACTTCCCTCTCGCAAATAAATGCGGCAGCCTTGTTTTTCAATCGATTCATACTATCGTGAAAGAGTGTCCGGTTGGTCATCCAAGGGACCCGACTCCCATTTTGGCTTTTCAGCCGGGTCCAACTCCATTTCTTCCTCACTTTCACTCTCATCAACTCGACCCAAATATTGCCTCTTTCTCGGTTGTTGTTCCGGTTGCTTGCCCTTATCTTTAGACGAAGAAGACGAACTTGCTCCGGCTATTTCCTTTGTTCGCACCATTTTTCTACACACATTAGAGCAAACAACACAACCAAACACAATAAATTAGACCCTTTTCACCACAATATCCCCACACTTGCTTGTTACTATGGTTGTAGATGCTAGTGAACCAAAACTTTTATAAATCTTTTTCAAAAATTGGGCATGGTGTCTCTACAATATAGAGATTCCCCAAAAAGTTCACTACTTTACCATCAATCCTACATCTACAACCCATAACCATGTTCAAGTAACAATTTTATGACAAAATCTAATAACAAGCAAGTGGGTATGAACAAATATCAAAAATAACCTCAATCTTCACAATGCATCATCAAAATATAACAAATAAACTTCCATACCTTGATTGGAAGATACTAGCACACTTGTGAAACAAAAACTTCAAAAACCCCTAAAATTTTCGGACCTAGGGTTTGTGATTCGGACCCGAAAGCTTAGTTTTTTCGCAAATCTCTTCTCAAAATCAGAAAGTATGTGAAAAATTAGCCAAGATAGACCTATATTTCACTTTATTTGGCTAAGAATTGAGAGAGTTAGGAAAGATTGAAGGTTGAAGAAGGTTATGGAGATCTTGTGGGTCTTGAGAGTGATAGATGAAAATGATGGATGACAAAAGTGAAGAGAATATGAGTGGCTGGGGTTAATTCTCAAAACTGATTATTATTATTATTATTTTTATGTACATGCGGAAACCTGGTCGACCCTTCAACTCGCCAGGTCCACCGTAATTTACAGTGGACACCGTAAATTACGGTGTCACCTAGCACAATATTTCTACCGTAAGACAGTAGCGGATTACCGTAAAGCCCAAACATTTTCACACTCCACCGTAAATTACGGTACCACCGTAACTTACGGTGGTACCTGGGCATTTCTGAATCGCTGAAAATTGTGATTTTAAGTGTCATTTTTATATTTTTTTTCAGTTTTTTCGATTTTTTTGTGTTTTTAAAATTTTTCAAAAACATTTAAAAATTACCCTACCCCCTAGAAAGTCCCGTGTTGTCCTCAACACAATGTTAGAGCCATTCGTAACCCGAATGTCCCCACACTTGTTTCAAACACAAGATTCAAGCGAGTACGGTAAGTGTGCAAACTATACAAAACAAACAAAATGAAATGCTACTATTTACACTACCAAACCTGGGCCTCTCATGGTTGTTCCTCATCGACCGGGCGTAAGATGTAGCCCGCTTTGTCAAGCTCCAAGTTGTTGATGTCGTTCCCCTCCAAGTATGGCTTCAACCGGTGACCGTTCACCGTTTGTTGTTTCCGTGTTTGCTCATCTTGGATATCTACATCACCAAACCTCCCAACTCGACGAACGACATACGGGCCCATCCATTTGCTTTTAAGCTTGCCCGCAAACATCTTGAGTCTTGAGTTGTACAACCAAACCTTTTGACCCACTTCAAAGGTTTTCTTCCTTAACTTTGCATCGTCTACCTTCTTGAGCTTGTCTTTGTAAGCCGATGCATACTCATACGCCTCGTCTCTAATCTCTTCGATCTCACTTAATTGCAACTTTCTCATCTTTCCCGCCTCATCATAATCCGCATTTACCGTCTTAATTGCCCAATGTGCCCGATGCGCTAACTCCATTGGCAAATGACAACCCTTCCCATAAACCATCCGGTAAGGTGTTGTGCCAATCGGAGTTTTGTAGGCCGTTCGGTACGCCCACAACACATCATCCAACTTACTCGACCAATCCTTCCTATCCGTTCTAACCGTCTTCATAAGGATTTCCTTTATTTGACGGTTGGACACTTCGACTTGTCCACTCGTTTGCGGATGGTAAGGTGTGGCAATCCGGTGATTCACGCTATACCTCTTCAACAATTTCCCAAAATTGAAGTTCTTGAAATGCGAAACACCATCACTTATGATCACTCGCGGAATACCAAAACGAGAGAAGATGTTGGATTGAACAAATTTACAAACAACCGAAAGGTCGTTTGTGCGTGTCGCAATAGCTTCAATCCACTTTGAGACGTAATCCACCGCTACCAAAATATATAGGAAACCATTCGAATTCGGGAAGGGACCCATAAAGTCAATACCCCATACATTAAATATTTCAACAACCAAGATAGGTTGTAATGGCATTTCATCCCTCTTTGATATGCTTCCCATCTTTTGACAATTAATACAATTCCTAGCGAACTCACATGCATCCTTGAAAATTGTGGGCCAATAAAACCCACATGAGAGAACCCGGTAACCCGTTTTATGCCCACTAAAGTGACCTCCACATGCGGATGAATGAGCATGGGTCAAAATTTCCATCACCTCCGTTTCGGGCACACACCTCCGAATAACTTGATCCGGCCCAATCTTGAAAAGATCCGGTTCATCCCAAATGTTTTGCTTCACTTGGACCATAAATTGTTGTCATCGCTTCTTGGTCCAATGACTTGGGATGGCACCCGTGGCTAAGTAATTTACGTAATGAGCATACCACGGTGCAACAAAGGTGGAAACGGCTAAGAGTTGCTCGTCGGGAAAACTTTCATTTATTTCACTTACATCATTAATTCCTTCCACCGGAATCTGAGACAAGTGATCCGCCACTACGTTCTCACTTCCCTTTTTGTCTCGAATTTTCAAGTCAAAATCATGCAACAACAATACCCACCGAATTAAACGGGGCTTCGCGTCCTTTTTCTCCATCAAATATCGGACCGCATTATGATCCGAATAGACCACCACCTTGCTCCCCCAAATATACGTATGAAACTTATCCAAAGCATACACCACCGCTAATAACTCTTTTTCGGTTGTGGTGTAATTGAGTTGTGCTTCGGATAAAGTTTTGCTTGCATAGTAAATCACCACCGGCTTTTTATCAACCCGTTGACCCAAAACTGCACCAATAGTAGTGTCGCTTGCATCACACATTATCTCGAACGGCTTTGACCAATCCGGTGGTTGCAAAATAGGAGCTTTGACCAAGTGTTCCTTCAAAACAGTGAAAGTTTGCATACACTCATTAGTAAAATCAAATGGGACATCTTTTAATAACAAGTTACATAAAGGTTTGGTGATAACACTAAAACCTTTTATGAAACGTCTATAGAAACCCGCATGTCCCAAAAATGACCTTACACCCTTAACATTTTTCGGAGGTGGCAAAGATGCTATTACCCGTATTTTTGCCTTATCCACCTCCATTCCCCTTTCCGAAATTACGTGACCCAACACAATTCCCTCTTGCACCACAAAGTGACTTTTCTCCCAACTAAGCACTAAATTTTTCTCAACACATCTTTTTAAAACTTTTTGCAATTCGTTGAGACAAGATTCAAAACTAGTGCCAAAAATGGAAAAGTCATCCATAAACACTTCAAGCGACTCTCCAACCATGTCCGAGAAGATACTCATCATACATCGTTGGAAAGTTGCCGGTGCATTGCACAAGCCAAAGGGCATTCGCCGAAAAGCAAAGGTGCCATATGGACAAGTGAAGGTGGTCTTGTGTTGGTCATCCGGGTGTATTGCTATTTGATTGTAACCCGAATACCCGTCCAAAAAGCAGTAATATTTTTGACCCGATAATTTTTCAATGATTTGGTCAATAAAAGGCAACGGGAAATGGTCCTTAGAAGTGGCGGCATTCAATTTTCGGTAGTCAATACATACACGCCACCAGGTGACCGGTCGGGTGGCAATTTGTTCACCACTTTCATCCTTGACTACTTGAATGTCGGCCTTCTTAGGCACAACTTGGGTGGGACTCACCCAAGCACTATCCGAAATCGGATAGATGATTCCCGCATCCAACCATTTGATTACCTCCTTTTTTACTACCTCCCTTAGGTTCGGATTCAATCGCCTTTGAGCTTCTCGTGTCGGTTTTGCATCCTCGGTAGTAATAATCTTGTGCATGAAGATTGATGGACTAATTCCTTTGAGATCGGCAATCGTCCATCCAATAGCTCCCTTGTTTTCTTTCAAGACTTCCAACAATGCTTGCTCTTGCACCAACTCTAAATTAGAGGCAATAATGACCGGTAGAGTGTCATTATCCCCTAAGAAAGCATACTTCAAGTGGCTCGGCAAGTCTTTAAGTTCCAACTTTGGCGGTTCCTCTAACGATGGTTTAGTACCCGAACTTATTTCCGCCGGTAAACCTTCGAATTGATGAGTCCATGGTGGTCGACCTTCCTTCAAAGCCATGGCATCCTGTTTTTCTTCTTCAACCCATAATGCATAAGCATATACCTGTTCAGAAAAATCACACAAGCAAACATCCATACCATCCTCTTCATACTCATGCGGGTTGCATCCATCAACTAAATTTGCCATGAAACACTCATCAACACCATTAGCATTAGAATTGTTAGTAAAAACATTTAAGCGCATTTTTTGATTCCCAAAAGTCATATCGACTGTACCAAATCTACAATCGATCACAGCATGCGCGGTGCTAAAAAATGGCCGACCCAAAATTACGTTTTGTTGTTGTTTTGGGTCCGCGGACGAGTAGTCCAAGACTAGAAAGTCAACTGGGTAATAAAACTCATCAATTTTAACAATTACATTTTGAACCATCCCCCGGGGTAACTTATGAGACAAATCGGCTAAAACAACCGTTGTCTCCACCCTAGCTAACGGACCAAAATCATATTGGTCATATAAGCCCCCCGGTAAAATACTAACTCCGGCTCCAAGATCTAGTAACGCCTTTGCCATTTGAAAATTACCAACTTGAATGTTAATTAATGGCGTACCTGGATGGAAGCTCCCCATTCAAAACCGCACTCACTTGCCCGGTTAAATCGACCCGCTTAGGCATTTTCTTCTTTTGTTGCCTCTTTTGTGTACATAATTCTTTTAAAAATTTTGCATAGGCGGGTACTTGTTTTATTGCATCAAGGAGTGGAAGGTTAATTTTAACTTGTTTAAACATGTCCCACAATTCTTCTTTTTGGGGACCTCTTGGTGCAATAAAATTTTTCCTTCCCGGGTCAAGTAAAGCCGATGGAAACGGGACTTGACTCGGTTCACCCTCAACTTTTTCACTTTTTTCGTTTTCACCCAACCCCGATTTGTTAACATTTGATTCTTTAGGTTTAACCGGTGAAACTTCATCATCACTTTCATTACCCGTGATATCCTCAACTACCCCCTCAACCAATTCGGGTGACAAATTGGCTTTAAATTCTTTTCCACTTCTTAAAACACTAACATGATGAACATTAACATTACCTCGTGATGAACCATGTGAAGGATTTACCTTGGTATTGCTAGGAAGTTGACCTTTGTTCTTCTTCAATTCCGCCACATCGGTTGCTAATTGACCCATTTGGGTTGTTAGTGATTGGATGCTCTTGTCACGAACTTCATCCTTTTGCATTCGAACTTCATCGAGTTGATTCCGTTTTTGCATATCTTGTTGCATAGCCCGAAGCATATCCATGACTTCATTCCCGCTTGACGAAGGTTGACTCGAACCACTTTGACCCGTTTGTTGAAATTGCCCTTGGTACCCATAATTGTTTCCACCTCTATAATTGCCTTGATTGTATTGTTGGCGAGGTACAACGTTACATTGAGCTCCTTGAAAGTTTGGGTTAGCTTGGTTCGCCGCGTTCCCGTAACGGAAATTAGGATGGTTTCGTAATCCGGGGTGGTATGTGTTGGAGTTCATATTGAAATTTCGACCACCCCCTCCTTGAATTGCATTTACTTCCTCTACTTGCTCATCAACCACCCCCACTACACAAACTTCCGCCGTGTGGCCTATTTCGTTGCAATTAGTGCACACGTTGTACACTTGGTTTGTAGGTTGCACATTACCATTCTCTACTCCATGCACTTGGGGCCTTTGAATCACATGCCTTGCCCTTCTTGAAGATTGAGCCTTCCTCTTGGAATTTACCGCCATTTGTTCTAAAAATGCCCAATCGACATTTTCATAATTCGTACCGAATGTACCATTAGTGATCGACATAAATCCCGTGCATCCTCCGAACTCAACCCTTCGTGAAATGCGTTCAACAACTCCTATAATTGAATCCCATGGTGAGGGAAATTCCGTAACATCATATTAAATCTTTCAAAGGCTTCATGAAACATCTCCCCTGATTGTTGTTGGAAGCTCCTCAAACCTCTTCTTGCATCATTAGTCTTCTGAGAGGTGTAATATTCATCTAAGAATATTTGTTGCATATCGGCCCATTTAAAGATTGATGCGGAGGGTAGCGTGTGAAACCATCTCTTTGCCTTGTCTTCCAAAGAAAATTGGAAGAGAACCAACTTGACATCATCAGAAGAAAACCCTTGACCTCCAATAGTGTTGCAAATGGAGTCATATGTCTCTAAATGAAAATAGGGTTCTTCCGTTGCTAACCCTTTGAACTTTGGTAGACTTTGGAGGGCGGTTGTTCTTACTTCAAAAGTTCTTCCATCCGCATGATGAGGAATCACTACCGGCGAAGGATTGTTAGTGATAATAGGCCGGAAGTGAGCTTCGATCCCCCGTACAACCTCCCGATGATGTCTTTGAGGTGCACCCAATGGTGCTCTTGGTTGACCCATTTGCATAGGCCCTTGAGGTGCAAAAGGTGGTTGAAATTGGTATTGCGGCATTTGTGGTTGTTGAATCGGTCTTTGATATTGCGGTTGTGTATTGTGAGGACGCACTTGTTGTAGCGATGTAGGGCGTTGCAATTGTGGCCCTTGCGGTCTAATGTGTTGCACCCCAACAAGTAATCTACTCGTATCTTGAAATTGTTGAATCGGTTGACTTTGTTGACCCTCTCCTCCTTGAAGTCCCAAATATCCTCCATCACCCCCATAATAGAAACCTTCCTCTTCATACCCCCTAAACTCATCTTCATAACCGTCATCATATCCATCCCCTTGAATACCCGAAGATTGCCCAAAAGGAATAGTGGAATAATGGAAACCCGATTGGTTCGATGGTCTCAATGTTGAAGTAGCATGGACAATGGTTGAATTTGGTTGTATTGTGTAATTAGAAGATGATTAACCCATAGTTGGGGGAAAGAAGTGTGATAATGGTGGGATGGTGGCAGATGGGCTAAAGGTAAGACTGGGTTCGACTTGAGTAGTAATCGGTTGTGTGGTGTTGGATGGTGTAGTATCATGAGGTGGAGTAGGAATTGTAGTGGTGTTAGGTATAGTGGTGTTTGGTGATGGTTGTGTGGAAGTAGGGATGAATGATGAGGTCTTTTGACCCGTTGTGGGTGGTATTTGAGATTCTTGCATGATGTTTCGTGGTGAGATGGGTGAAGTAGGTGAACCAATGATTCTGTTTTCTCTTAGTAAAACTCTGTTTTGCCTTAGTGTTCTTTCGATTTCCGGATCAAATGACAATGGTGACGACTTGTGAGAGCCTCTAGTATGCATGCACCTGTAGAACCTGCACACTAAACACACCAGTGTAAACCCGAAAATAACAAAGCAAAACTAACAAACTGACACACGTTGCGCACAACTCCCCGGCAACGGCGCCAAAATTTGACGTGCTGTCGTAGTACACGCAAATTTAATCCAAATAACAACTATAGATAGTGGTAAATGGGTATCGAACTCAGGGAGTATGTGAAAAATGTGTTTATTTTATAGCTTTGTACTTTAACTAAAATTAACCTAATTTGCAGAAATTAAAGATCAATGATTTGGATTGTTGTTTTAGAAAACTAAATTTCTAGCTAATTGCAAAATCAAAATTGGATTTTTACTTCAGATTATGAGAACAATGACCATCTTAGGATTCAGTTTCTTTTAACAATTGTGCGAAATTCCAACTAGAAAGAGTTACATAGACATAACTCATGCATAAATAATTGTTGTGATAAAAGGGAACAAAGTACTCGGATTGTATGAATGCGAGGTTGTTTCCCGATGATCAATCAATCAATATCCAACCCTAACCCTTCCCGTGATATCTCGATTGCCAACGGCACCAAGAACGTACGATTAAGACCAGAAATTGTTATATCAATTAACAAGCTACAAACAATTATGCATACACCATGATAATCAAGCAAACACAAGTTATCATTCTAGAAATACTGGAACAAACACACAAAAGTTTAGAGAAACCTTCACCTAAGATGATCACCACAAGTTTAGCCGGACATTGTTCGGTTGATCATCATAACATTCAAAATCAAGTTCATACGAACCAAAAACAAGAACCAAATGTTTAGAATTGTTTAGAACCAACAAGGAACAGCCAAAATCGCCCCCCAAAGTGCAGAGAAACTGTCCAATGATGAGATAATCCCAAAATACACCATAAAAACCGTTTAATAGGGCAGTTACAATTTTCCTCGCAGCTTCCACCGTAAATTACGGTATCACCGTAACTTACGGTGGACATCAATTTGTTACGGTGCATCTCTCCTGAGTTACGGTGGAGAACTAGGCAGATTTCAGGGCCACCGTAAATTACGGTGGCCATGGTAATTTACGGTGGCACCCTGAATGTTATGTTTTGTTTCTTCTTTCATTCCACGCACGACCCGTTCATCTCCAAACCGTCCAAAGTTGCGTTTTATCCCTTTTTAGCTGCCGAACTGTACCTGAAACATAAGCATTTGATGCGTGTGAAGTGTTATATATATTAGGTGTGTATTTTAAGCCCTTTTTAACACTTATTTTAGCCAAGTTTTAAATTTATAAAACACGATATTTCACTAACACTAAACACACATATGGGCAAGTGCACCCATCGTTGAGTGTAGTATAGCGTTGGTAAGATACCGAGGTCGTCCAAGGACACAAGAGCTTTTAGTACCGGTTTATCCTCAACGTCTAACCAAAATAAAAGTTTAGAAAAAATGTTTTAAACTAAGAAAAATAAAACTAACTAAAATGCTGAAAATAAAAATAAAAGAAAAACAGATAGACAAGATGAATCACTTGGTTCCGACTCGTATCTAGTATAACCTTTGATTATTTCCGCACTTTTGCACATAATTAAGAGATTATCTTAGTTATTGTAGTAGGCCCCTCTTTTGAAGGCGACGTTACCCTCACCCCAGTAGTTTGAGTCAGCAGGGATACAATCCTAAAAGGGTGGATTATTGGAAGATAATGAATTAAGTTATTAATGCAGTATTGTGGTAGGCCCCGCTTTTGGCGGTGACGTTACCCTCGGCTAAGTAGTCTGAGTCAGCAGGGATACAGTCCTAAATAGCCGGGTTATAGTATTAATAGTAGTTAACTTATGAGGGGATCAAAGAGTTTGGACCCCCGCCATCCAATACCGTGAAGTATTGAAGGAGGTCCTACTAAATTTGACTCGGGTCCATTGCAGGACCTCTAAACGCTGAACAATGGCAAGACCTTTACCAAACCGTTCCCTTAACCCCCTACCAGGTAGCCAACATATCTCCATATAGACCGTGGAGATATGAATGGTGAAAATCCTTTATTTTATATAGACAGTAAAATAATGCCAAGACACCACGGACAAACGATAAGGAAAGATCACCTTCAACATAAGTAACTAGTTATTAAAGTCATTAATACAAAACCAAATAAAAAGTGCAAAAGATTAGAAATAAAAAGTATTATACTAGACACTTTGTCTTCACCAAGTGATGTCAGAGACTTAGGCAAACATGGCCTTGATTGTCAAGAACTCTTACGATCAATCTTGGATCCCGAGACGACTCACACACTCTACGATGGACAATGGATGATGGTGGTGGATGATGGTGTTGTGATGGTGGTGGGTGGTGGATGAGGTGTGAGAGAGGTGGTGTGCCAAGGGATGAGATGAAATGAATCCAAACACTCCTATTTATAGGCTGAACAGAGAGCTGGACACGGCCCCGTGTCCGCTGGGCACGGCCCCGTGTCCGTCTGACAATCTCTCTCCTCATTAATTGTAATTCGCAATTACAATAAATGCACCTGCTGTACTTTCGACACGCCCCCGTGTCCGCTGAGCACGGCCCCGTGGTGGGCAATAGAAGCTTCTATAGGTTTGTCTTTTCTGCTGCTTCTTGAGCACGGCCCCGTGCTGGCTGAGCACGGGGCGTGTTCAGTCTTCTGATTTCTCTATTTTGCTTTGGAAGGTGCCGTTGAGGGTTCGGGCAGTTCACTAATATTCCTTTTCTTGTATTTATGTTGGATTTAGCTATCTTTTTGCTTCTTTTGCGTTTTTGAGCTCATTTAATCCTGAAAATACAAAAGGAAGACAAAAACACTCTTTTTCCAATATTAGTACTTAAAAAGGGTTAGTTTTATGCCTCATTTGATGTAATTTATATGTTGCATTTTACACACATCAAATACCCCCACACTTGAACTTTTGCTTGTCCTCAAGCAAAACTCTTTAATATGTGGCTTACACTCCCAAATGGAATAGGTAGAAGAGAAGGTTTTGGGCTTGTCGTAGAGTGTCGGGATTTCCAAGATCTTTTTGGGGTTTTATTTTTATTTATTTACACTCCTATTCGTAATGATTTATTTAGAACTTTTCATAAAAGAAATTACTTATTTGGGTATAACATGCCTTTTTTAAAATTCTATTTATATACAAGTTCACATACCTCGCGGGGAAATCACTCACACTCGGCCGAAGGTGTATTTTTAGTGAATCACTCGAGAGCGGCATGGAACTTATTCCTACCATAGGCTTGCCAAGAAATCAATCCTCCTCCTTTTTAACTTTTATACCTTTGTAGATATCGAGGACTTTGTGGGTTAAGGGTTAGGCTAGGGTTAAAGGTAGGTGGTTGGGTTAGTGGTTAGTAGAAAAAGGGCTAAAAGCGTAACAAGTGTCGGTTTTCGTATTTTTGCAACTTTTTATTTTGATGAAGCTTTTATTCAAACTAAGTTATTTTTGATTAACTTGTTTGTTTATTTTCTTTTTGCTTCATCATTATCACACTTTTTTTTTTTTTTTTTTTTTTTACGAATAACCGAACTTGTTACTAAAATAAAGGGTAAAAAAAAAGAAAAAGGTTTTGGTGGGTAAAAGGGTTTTTGTTTGGGTGATGAAACGAAAAGGTTTAGGCTCAAATGGGCTAACTAGGGGGGTTTTTGGGTAGGTGGTAAAAGAAAAAGAAAAATAATGGTGTAGAAATAAAAAGGGTTAGTCCTAATGCCTCCATCATTTACTTACTCGGGTTTAAGTTGATAAGGACTGGGAATGCATTGTCATGGCAAGTTCTAGAGTCGTAAGAACCAAGCGGCTATTCACACAAGAAACGAAAAATGAGCATTTAGTCAAATGATATGTAATTGTGTGCTCAATAAAGGCTCAAAACTCACTTTTGTGGGAATGGGTTTTTATGTGATCAAGTATATATAATCAAATTTTAAATAAGTTTGCTATGCCTTTTCATAATTTTCTTATGTTGGTTCTTTTTATCACTACGCTATCGGTTGTAAATTTGTAAAAATATAACCTTTTTGAGAACTTGAATTTCCCGAGTTAAACCTAGACAAGTAAAAAAAATGAAATTTTTGAAAAAATTTTGGGATGATTAGCGGTTCCAATAGAGTTTTGTGTAAGGCTTGTATTTAGGACTTGCAAAATTCAAGGTTTTAGCATCCCCCCCACACTTAAATTACACATTGTCCTCAATGTGTCCCAAAAATAAATTTTTAGGTTGATTAGATGTGTAAAATAGTGTTAAAAAGCAAAAATTTGTGTTACTGGGCACTGAACACGGCCCCGTGTTATCCGGGCACGGCCCCGTGTTCAAGTGCCAGTAACAAAATTAAAATAAAAGAAACAGAAGTCTGGACACGGGGGCGTGTTGGGTGAACACGGCCCGTGTCCAGGTACCTGAACTGGGCGTTTTTTCTGCAGGTGGTTCGGCACGGGGCCGTGTTGGTTGAGCACGGCCCGTGTTGAACTTTCTGAAATAGAGAGAATTGTCGGGTTGCCTTGTTCTTGGTCATGGGATCATTTTTCTCGTTCCCCTTTTCATCCTTTACCACCATGAGTGTGTTTTATTCCTGAAAATTAAAACTAACTAGAAAACATAAAAATTAACCTAAATTAAACTAAGGATAGTTCCGTGGAATGCCTCCATGGTGCGCCACGTTTATAAGGGTCCTTGGCTAGACCCAAAGCCTGGTCATATGTTACCCAATTGGGATGTGTTGCATCCCATGTTACACCGTCGGAGAGCGTCATCCAAGCTTGAGTCTATGACCTTCATGTAGTTGACCGGATCTTCTTCCTCTACTCGCTTTCCACATTCAAATTTTACCTCTTCATCCCCAAACTTCAATGTTAGAGTTCCGTCATTCATATCCACCAATGCTTGGGCGGTGGCTAGAAATGGCCTCCCGAGGATGAGAGGGACATCGGTGTCTTCTTCCATGTCTAGGATGACGAAGTCGGTTGGAAAGACGAATTTGTCAACCTTGACTAGCAGATTTTCGGCGACACCTTGTGGGAATTTGACGGACCTGTCGGCGAGTTGTATGCTCATCTTTGTAGGGCTTGTTGTTCCTAGGCCGAGTCGCTTGAACATTGATGTGGGCATGAGGTTGATGCTAGCCCCAAGATCGGCTAAAGCATTTTGGACGGGGGACTTCCCAATCGAACAAGGGATTGTGAAGCTCCCGGGGTCGATTTTCTTTTGTGGAAGTTTGTTGAGTACTAAAGCTGAACATTCTTCGCCTAGGTTAACTAATTGCAATGATTCAATTTTCCTTTTGTGAGTGAGGAAATCCCTCATGAATTTTGCATATTTAGGCATTTGGTTTAGGACCTCAATAAAAGGAATATTAACATGCAATTGTTTTAGTAAACTTTCGAACTTTGCGAATTGCTCATCGGTCTTTTGACGATTTAACCTACCGGGGTACGGAATTGGAGGAGTCTTGGTGGGCTCTTGATTTGGTGTAGAAGCCTTTTCTGGCGCAGGAGGAGTTATAGGCTGGCTAGAATGGCTTCTTTCATTTGGCGGCAATGGAGCATCCTCGGGACCCACGGTTCGATTTCTTAATGTGATGAGATGTACTTGTGCCTTCGGGTTCGTTTCGGTATTACTAGGTAACGCGCCTTGTGGTCTCTCGGAGAAATTTTGAGCTAGTTGATTTAATTGTTTTTCAACGTTTTGAATGCTAGCTTGTTGATTTCTGAAATTTGATTCCAATTGTTGAAATCGATCCGAGTTTTTCTTTTCAGTGTCAGAGATGAGGCGAGATACAGTATCTTCAAGCCTTTCTCTTCCACCTTGTTGTTGAGAAAATTTTTGCGGTTGTTGAAAATTAGTTCGTTGGTTTTGTTGGTTACTACTATTGCTGGGATCTCTCCAACCAAGATTTGGGTGGTTACGCCATCCTTGGTTGTAGGTACCCGTTGGAGGACCCGACGGCCTAGGTCTATTATCCAAGTAGTTTACCGTTTCAGTTTGTTCTTCTAATTCTTTCATACAACTCCAATTTTCATGTGACCCACCACACCCTTCACAAGCCATAACCGAGGCCGTTTTTGTCATTTCTAGCCTTTTGATTTTTGAAGAGAGGGCCTCGATTTGGGCTTGTAAAGAGGTGCTTTCATCAACCTTATGGGCGCCCGGGGCAATAGATTTCTTACCTCGGGGAGTGTGCCATTGAAAATTGGTTTGAGCAATTTCCTCAATTTGGTTATATATTTCATTTGGGCGACGATTACCTAAGAGTCCCCCGGAGCTTGAATCAAGTGTTTGTCTTGTGTGTGGCAACAATCCATTGTAGAAAGTGGATACTTGTTGCCATACCGCTAGACCATGGTGAGGACACTTTCTTAGAAGCTCTTTGAACCTTTCCCAAGTTTCATATAAGGATTCCCCATCCTCTTGTGAGTATGTATTAATTTCAGTCATTAATTTAGCCGTTTTAGCAGGAGGGAAATACTTATACAAAAACTTTTGGGCGAGTTCATCCCAGGTGTTTACCGATCCAACTGGGAGGGTGTTAAGCCAAGCCTTAGCTCGGTCTTTTAGTGAAAAAGGAAACATTCGAAGGCGGATGGCGTCATTTGATGCTCCATTGATTCGAAAGGTATCACATATTTCTAAGAAGTTAGTAATATGTAGATGGGGATCCTCGTCCGCAAGCCCGTGGAAGGTTGCGGAGTTTTGGAGCATTTGTATCAAATGCGGCCGAAGTTCGAAGTTGTTGGCCTCGACATTTGGTGCATTGATAGCGGCGCCAAGATTGCCTACGGTAGGCCGTAGGTAATCCATGAGGGTACGTTGGTCCGCCATTGGAAGTGGGTCCCCCGAAGCTTTCTCTTGATTTTTAGCTTTAAGTCTTTTTCTGAGAAAGCGCTCGGGTTCTTCTAGGGGTTCTTTTATGTCTCTACTAGAACTGGAGCTCATGCACTACGTAGGAGGTTCAAATGTGGCGCCTGGGTTCCAAATCCTGCAATAAAAACAAAAAAAGAACGTTGGTCAGAATGTTCACCACGGCCCCGTGCTCAGTGAACACGGCCCGTGGTCAGAAGTACAGTAATCGTTTTCTGTATCCCAGTTACTGGGAGTTGGACACGACCCCGTGTTGCACCGACACGGCCCCGTGTTCAGCTCTCTGTAACTCAGAAAATAAAAACTGCCAGCGATGAAGCTGGGCACGGCCCGTGTCTGACCGAGCACGGCCCGTGCTGATCTCTGCAGAAGGTGAAAAACTAAGAAAATCCTAAAAAAAATAAAAAGAAAGATAAAAGATGATTAGGCCGTTGATTCCTAACTTTCTTAAAATCCTTGTGTCCCCGGCAACGGCGCCAAAAACTTGATGGGTGTGAAGTGTTATATATATTAGGTGTGTATTTTAAGCCCTTTTTAACACTTATTTTAGCCAAGTTTTAAATTTATAAAACACGATATTTCACTCACACTAAACACACATATGGGCAAGTGCACCCATCGTTGAGTGTAGTATAGCGTTGGTAAGATATCGAGGTCGTCCAAGGACACAAGAGCTTTTAGTACCGGTTTATCCTCAACGTCTAACCAAAATAAAAGTTTAGAAAAAATGTTTTAAACTAAGAAAAATAAAACTAACTAAAATGCTGAAAATAAAAATAAAAGAAAAACAGATAGACAAGATGAATCACTTGGTTCCGACTCGTATCTAGTATAACCTTTGATTATTTCCGCACTTTTGCACATAATTAAGAGATTATCTTAGTTATTGTAGTAGGCCCCTCTTTTGAAGGCGACGTTACCCTCACCCCAGTAGTTTGAGTCAGCAGGGATACAATCCTAAAAGGGTGGATTATTGGAAGATAATGAATTAAGTTATTAATGCAGTATTGTGGTAGGCCCCGCTTTTGGCGGTGACGTTACCCTCGGCTAAGTAGTCTGAGTCAGCAGGGATACAGTCCTAAATAGCCGGGTTATAGTATTAATAGTAGTTAACTTATGAGGGGATCAAAGAGTTTGGACCCCCGCCATCCAATACCGTGAAGTATTGAAGGAGGTCCTACTAAATTTGACCCAGGTCCATTGCAGGACCTCTAAACGCTGAACAATGGCAAGACCTTTACCAAACCGTTCCCTTAACCCCCTACCAGGTAGCCAACATATCTCCATATAAACCGTGGAGATATGAATGGTGAAAATCCTTTATTTTATATAGACAGTAAAATAATGCCAAGACACCACGGACAAACGATAAGGAAAGATCACCTTCAACATAAGTAACTAGTTATTAAAGTCATTAATACAAAACCAAATAAAAAGTGCAAAAGATTAGAAATAAAAAGTATTATACTAGACACTTTGTCTTCACCAAGTGATGTAAGAGACTTAGGCAAACATGGCCTTGATTGTCAAGAACTCTTACGATCAATCTTGGATCCCGAGACGACTCACACACTCTACGATGGACAATGGATGATGGTGGTGGATGATGGTGTTGTGATGGTGGTGGGTGGTGGATGAGGTGTGAGAGAGGTGGTGTGCCAAGGGATGAGATGAAATGAATCCAAGCACTCCTATTTATAGGCTGAACAGAGAGCTGGACACGGCCCCGTGTCCGCTGGGCACGGCCCCGTGTCCGTCTGACAATCTCTCTCCTCATTAATTGTAATTCGCAATTACAATAAATGCGCCTGCTGTACTTTCGACACGCCCCCATGTCCGCTGAGCACGGCCCCGTGGTGGGCAATAGAAGCTTCTATAGGTTTGTCTTTTCTGCTGCTTCTTGAGCACGGCCCCGTGCTGGCTGAGCACGGGGCATGTTCAGTCTTCTGATTTCTCTATTTTGCTTTGGAAGGTGCCGTTGAGGGTTCGGGCAGTTCACTAATATTCCTTTTCTTGTATTTATGTTGGATTTAGCTGTCTTTTTGCTTCTTTTGCGTTTTTGAGCTCATTTAATCCTGAAAATACAAAAGGAAGACAAAAACACTCTTTTTCCATTATTAGTACTTAAAAAGGGTTAGTTTTATGCCTCATTTGATGTAATTTATATGTTGCATTTTACACACATCAGCATTCGTAGTCATCTAATTCAAGATAATTACGCGATTAAGTGAATGATAAATTCATCTTTTAACATCATTAAGGGTTGTCCAATGGACCACCCGTCAGCCTTTTCTTCAAAAATCAAAAAGTGAGAAATGGCAAAAACGGCCTCGGTTATGGCTTGTGAGGGGTGTGGTGGACCACATGAAAATTGGAGTTGTATGAAAGAAGTGGATGATCAAACAGACACGGTAAACTACATTGATAATAGACCTAGGCCGTCGGGTCCACCAACAGGTACCTACAACCAAGGATGGCGTAACCACCCTAACCATGGTTGGAGAGATCCCGGCAATAGTAGTAACCAACAGAACCAACGAACTAACTTTCAACAACCACAAAACTTTTCTCAACAACAAGGTGGACGAGAAAGGCTTGAAGATACTGTATCTCGCCTCATCTCCGACACCGAAAAGAAAAACTCGGATCGATTTCAGCAATTGGAATCGAATTTTAGAAATCAACAAGCTAGCATTCAAAACATTGAAAAACAATTAAATCAAGTAGCTCAAAATTTCTCCGAGAGACCACAAGGCGCGTTATAAAGCAATACCGAAACCAACCCGAAAGCACAAGTACATCTCATCACGTTGAGAAACCGAACCGTGGGTCCAGAGGAGGCTCCATTACCGCCGGCTGAAAAAAAACCAATCCAGCCAAACCACGACTCCACCCGCACCACAACCAGAAAAGGCTTCTCCACCAAATCAAGAGCCCACCAAGACTCCTCCAGTTCCATACCCCGGTCGGTTAAATCGTCAAAAGACCGATGAGCAATTCGCAAAGTTTGAAAATTTACTAAAACAATTGCATGTTAATATTCCTTTTATCGAGGTCCTAACCCAAATGCCTAAATATGCAAAATTTATGAGGGACTTCCTCAATCACAAAAGGAAAATTGAATCATTGCAATTAGTTAACTTAGGCGAAGAATGCTCCGCCTTAGTACTCAACAAACTCCCACAAAAGAAAATTGATCCCGGAAGCTTCACGATTCCTTGCTCGATTGGGGAATCCCCCATTCGTAATGCACTAGCCGATCTTGGGGCTAGCATTAACCTCATGCCCACATCAATGTTCAAACGACTCGGCCTAGGAACAACGAGCCCTACAAAGATGAGCATACAACTCGCCGACAGATCCGTCAAATTTCCACAAGGTGTCGCTGAAAATCTATTGGTCAAAGTTGACAATTTCGTTTTCCCGACCGACTTTGTCATCCTAGATATGGAGGAAGACGCCGATGTCCCTCTCATCCTCGGGAGGCCATTTCTAGCTACCGCCCAAGCAGTGGTGGATATGAATGACGGAACACTAACATTGAAGTTTGGGGACGAGGAAGTGAAGTTTGGAGTTGGAAAGAGAGTAGAAGACGAAAACCCGGTCAACTACATGAAGGTCATAGACTCAAGCTTGGATGACGCTCTCCGACGGTGTAGCATGGGATGCAAAACATCCCACTTGAGTAACATATGACCAGGCTTTGGGTCTAGCCAAGGACCCTTATAAACGTGGTGCACCACGGAGGCATTCCGCGGAACTATCCTTAGTTTAGTTTAGTTTAATCTTTATATTTTCTAGTTAGTTTTAATTTTCAGGAATAAAAGACACCCAGGATGGCAAAGGATAACAAGGGAAACTTGAACCAGCACCCCCATACAGGAAAACAGAGCCATCCGACAATTTTCTTCATTAACAGTAAGTTCAGCACGGGCCGTGTCCGTCCAACACGGCCCCGTGCTGCACAGTCTGCAGAAATGACCCAGTTAAGGTAAACTAGACACGGGCCGTGTTCACCCAACACGCCCCCGTGTCCAGGCTTCTGTTTCTTTTGTTTAATTTTTGTTACTGGCACTTGAACACGGGGCCGTGCCCGGACAACACGGGGCCGTGTCCAGCGCCCAGTAACACAAATATTTGCTTTTTCACACCTTTTTACACATTCAATCAGCCTAAAAAATTATTTTTGGGACACATTGAGGACAATGTGTAATTTAAGTGTGGGGGGATGCTAAAACCTTGAATCTTGCAAGTCCTAACTACAAGCCTTACACAAAACTCTATTGGAACCGCTAATCACCCCAAATTTTTTTTCAAAAATTTTCAATTTTTTTTTACTTGTCTAGGTTTAATTTGGGAATTTCAAAGTTCTAAAAAGGTTATATTTTTACAAACTTACAACCGATAGCGTCGTGATAAAAAGAACCAACATAAGAAAATTATGAAAAGGCATGACAAGCTTAGTTAAAATTTAATTATATATACTTGATCACATAAAAACCCATTCCTACAAAAGTGAGTTTTGAACCTTTATTGAGCATACAAATACATATCTTTAAATTAAATGCTCATTTTTCGTTTCTTGTGTGAATAGCCGCTTGGTTCTTACAACTCTAGAACTTTCCACGACGATACATTCCCGGTCCTTACCAACTTAAACCCGAGTAAGTAAATGATGGAGGCATTAGGACTAACCCATTTTATTTCTACACCATTATTTTTTTTTTACCACATACCCAAAATCCCCCTAGTTAACCCCTTTGAGCCTAAACCTTTTCATTTCTTAACCCTAAACCAAACACCATTTCACCCACCAAAACCTTTTTATTTTTAACCCTTTGTTTTAGTAACAAGCTCGGTTTTTCGTTTGACTTTGAAAAAAAATATATATAATATTTTATGTTTTGTTGATGAAGCAAAAGAAATAAACAAACAAGTTCATCAAAAATAACTTTGTTTGAATAATAGCTTCATCAAAATAAAAATTGCAAAAATAAAAAGTCTTTCGAGAACCGACGCTTTTTACGCTTTTTCGTTTTTTTTACTAACCACTAACCCAACCACCTACCTTTAACCCAAGCCTAACCCTTCACCCAAAAGTCCTCTTGATATTTACAAAGGTATATAGTTAAAAAGGAGGATGATTGATTGCTTAGCAAGCCTATGGTAGGAGTAAGTTCCATGCCGCTCTCGAGTGATTCACTAAAATACATCTTCGGCCAAGTGTTGAGTGATCCCCCGTGAGGTATGTGAACTTATATATAAATAGAATTTTAAAGAGACATGTTATGCCCTAATAAGTAATTTATCTTATGAAAAGTTTTAAATAAATCATGACGAATAGGATTGTAAATAAATAAAAATAAAACTAAATAAAGAATCTTGGAAATCCCGACACTCTATGACAAGCCCAAAAACCTTCTTTTATACCAATTCCATTTGGGAGTGTAAAGCCACATTATAAAGAGTTTTGCTTGAGGACAAGCAAAAATTCAAGTGTGGGGGTATTTGATGTGTGCAAAATGCAACATATAAATTACATCAATTGTGGCATAAAACTAACCCTTTTTTAGTACTAATATTGGAAAAAGTGTGTTTTTGTCTTCCTTTTGTATTTTTATGATTAAATGAGCTCAAATTAACAAAAGAAGCAAAAAGGCAGCTAAATCTAACATAAATACAAGAAAAGGAATAACCGTGGCATGCCCGACCTCCCCGAAAGCATCTTCCCAAGCAAAACAAGAGAACAGGAGGCTGAACACGCCTCGTGCTCAATGAGCACGGGGGCGTGCCCAAGTGTCAGCATAAAAGACAAAGTTGTAGAAGCTTCCATCGCCCACCACGAGGCCGTGCTCAGCGGACACGGGGTCGTGGTCAACTATAAGATTCGTAGAATCCTGGCAAATCTTGATAGTACAGATATGCTTCTACACACGGGGTCGTGCCCAGCGGACACGAGGCCATGGTCAACTAATAAAGACAAGAGCAATTAATGAAGACAGAGAAGGATGTGGACACGGGGCCGTGCCCACTGGACACGGGGCCGTGCCCGAGCTTCTGTTTAGCCTATAAATAGGAGTGCTTGGCTCAAGCTCAAACCATCCCTTGGCACACCACCTCTCTCACACTTCACCCACCACCCACCACCACCATAACACCATCATCTACCACCATCATCCATTGTCCATCATAGAGTGTGTGAGTCGTCTCGGGATCCAAGATTGATCGTAAGAGTTCTTGACAATCAAGGCCATGTTTGCCTAAGTCTCTTACATCACTTGATGAAGACAAAGTGTCTAGTGTAATACTTTTTATTTTTAATCTTTTCACACTTTTTAATTGGTTATGTATTAATGACTTTAATAACTAGTTTCTTATGTTGAAGGTGATTCTTCCTTATCGTTTGTCCGTGGTGTCTTGGCATTATTTTACTGTCTATATAAAATAAACGATTTTCACCATTCATATCTCCACGGTCTATATGGAGGTATGTTGGCTACCTGGTCGGGGGTTAAGGGAACAATTTGGTAAGAGTCTTGCCATTGTTCAGTGTATAGATCCTGCAAAGGACCTGGGTCAAATTTAGTAGGACCTCCTTCAATACTTAACGGTATTGGATGGCGGGGGTCCAAACTCTTTGATCCCCCCATAAGTTAAACTACTATTAATACTTTAACCCGGCTACTTAGGACTGTATCCCTGCTGACTCAGACTACTTAGCCGAGGGTAACGTCACCTTCAAAAGAGGGGCCTACCACAATATGCATTAATAGCTTAATTAATTATCTTTCAAAAATCCGACCCTTTAGGATTGTATCCTTGCTGACTCAAACTACTGGGTTGAGGGTAACGTCACCTTCAAAAGAGGGGCCTACTACAATAACTAAGATAATCTCTTAAATAGTGCAAAAGTGCGGAAATAATCAAAGGTTACACTAAACACGAGTCGGAGCCAAGTGATTCATCATGTCTATCTGTTTTTTTCTTTTATTTTCTATTTTTCAGCATTTTAGTTAGATTTTATTTTTCTTAGTTTAAAACATTTTTCTAAACTTTTTGATTTGATTAGACGTTGAGGATAAACCGGTACTAAAAGCTCTTGTGTCCTTGGACGACCTCGGTATCTTGCCAACGCTATACTACGCTCACGATGGGTGCACTTGCCCATATGTGTGTTTAGTGTTAGTAAATATCGTGTTTTATAAATTTAAAACTTGGCTAAAGAAAGTGTAAAAGGGCTTAAAATATACTTAAACCTACATATACACCTAACACACATCAGCCTACTTCATCATTCAAAATCACAAACTTTTTGTACCAAAACACATTATATCATGTTCATACATATAGATGCACATGTGCATTTTATATATTGCTAATGTAAAAAGTAGTGTATTACGGATGGTCGTGTAAATAAAAGTGCAATTGTCTAATATTAGTAATGTATTACGGAATTTGTCAAAGAAATGATACATATGCACATGTGCATCGATAATTGTTACTCGAAATTTTTGTTTTTTTTTTAACGAAATATAGTGATTTTTTTAAAAAAATATTAAAATTTTTTTAGTGGTTCTCGCGATATATATATATAAACGGGTTTAGGAGATAACGGTGAAAAGTGTGAGAACGGTGAGAACGGATCCTGGCCCAACACGTGGCAGGGGGCGCTAATTGTTATGCGGTGGTACGATTGTCCTTTTATACGTTACCTCCTTATTCGCGTTATAAATCTCTTTCAAATTAAAAGTCCAAAGATTTATTGTTAGTTGTTACCTCATTTGCAAGTTTTCTCAAATCTATGGCATCTAACGTCGATTTTGTTCGACAAGGTAAAATTCGTTGGCGTTTTCTATTTTTGTTAAAGCAAATCATGCAACAGATATGACGTTTTGTTCTTTTATCATTGTTTCATTGTTTTTTTTTATATTAGTATTTTTATAATGTGTTCTATGATTTTCAATAGCGTTATTCAATTATGCAATTTAATCGTGTTTTAATTGGTATTTAAACAATTTACTAAGAACTAATAATTGGAGTTTTCAATATTAATTTTAATTGTCGTTTACGATCTAGTATATTTCTTATGTTTTTACGATCATTGGCGTTTTACATCTATTTGATATGTTTGAATTTTATTTAGTAGTATTTGTGAACATCAGTTATTACTGTTTTGTTTATTGTGTAAACATCAGTTTTGTTAATTATGGCGTTTTCATTATGATGTTATATTTTGTTAATTGTTTATGTTGTTAAGTGTTTTTAATTATTCATCTCATGGCGTTTTTATCATGTCGTTTTTAAATTATGTGTTTATTATGTCTTGTTTATTATTCAATTAACGGCGTTTTAATATATAATGTTATTATGAGACATTTTTCTATTTTTTAATGGCGTTTTTTCTGATTTTTCTGTTCCTCACTGTGTTTTCTCAGACGAAGTTGCTTCCTCAAGTCAAAGGCTTTGCCCCAAAACTGGATTACCATTTATCGTTCCTGACATCAGTGAAGAAATAAGCCCACAATGGACATAGTATTCTCAAGCCTCGATGATTGTTATTCAATGTATGTTAAGTATGCCAAGGAGTGTGGGTTTTCAGTCAGGAAAGGGACTACAAAGGCAAACTCTAAAGGTGTCTTACGTATTAAGTATTACTTGTGTACGAGATCTGGGTTATACAAGGACAAGAAGGTTGATACGTTGGACCCCAATCAAAAGGAGCGATTAGTGCGATCCAACTTTTTAAAGAGGACTGATTGTGGTGCACTGTTATGTGTACTTTTTGAGGTTGGATCATGGAAGGTGTATAAGTTTGTCGAAGAGCACAACCATGATCTTGTTGAACGTCCTGATAAGCATTTTCTTCCAACTGAACGACACCTCACTCAGCTTCAGAAGCATGTTATACACAGCATGTCCTAAGCTGAACTTGGGTCCCGTCAAGGCGTTTAATGTTATGAAGACTTGTTTTGGTGGTTTTGAAGATGCGGGTGCAAGTAAAGTTGAATTTAAGAACTATAAGAGGCAAATTAACTTGTTTATAGGGGAATATGACGCTGATATGGTTGTGAGACATTTGAATGAAAAAAAAAACATTCCCAGCCTAATTTCTCGTATGATTACTTCACAGACGAAGAGAATCATTTGAAGGGACTTTTTTGGTGTGACGATCAAGCCGAACGTAATTACCACGTGTTTGGAGATGTGATTTCGTTTGACGCCACGTATCGTTCCAACAAGTAATATTTTTATAATTCAACTTCTTCTGTTTTTGGCGTTTTATTAGTTTACATGCAATGGCGTTTTATTAGTTTACATGCAATGGCGTTTTATTTGTTACATGCAATGGCGTTTTATTAGTTTACATGCAATGACGTTTTATTATTGTTTTAGTTCTCATGGCGTTTTCATATGCAGATACTCTATGGTGTTTGTACCGTTTACTAGTATAGACAATCATCACTGCAATGTTACATTTGGTGCAGCATTATTGGCGTCGGAAACTGCTGATACGTATATTTTGTTGTTGAGAGTTTTTCAAAAAGATGTTGGTTCTCAACCAAAAGTTGTTGTCACTGACCAAGATCCAGCAATGAAGAAGGCTATTTCTGTTGTATTTGTTGACACGAGGCATCGATTATGCATGTGGCATGTGATGCATAAACTTTCTCTGAAGGTTGTTATGCTTTTTTTTTACCTTTGGCATTTTAGGATACACTGCATTTTAAAATACATGGCGTTCTTTACCTTGTTACTGTTTTTTTAATTATGTTTTGTCTTTGTGTAATTTATATGTTTTTTTTATGCATGGCGTTTTCGTGTTATACATAGGTTGGTGTTAGGCTATGCAATTCCACCAATTTTTAAAGAACGTATTTGTGGTGTTGTGTGGACGGATATTCTCACACCTGAAGAGTTTAAATCAGAATGGGAAGCGGTTATCTCAGAATTCAATTTAGCAGATAATGACTGGCTATTTGATATTTTTGCACTCAGGAAATCTTGGATCCCTGCATACTATAGAATGGAGGAGATGTCTGGTCTTATGCGAACGACATCAAGGTCGGATCGTGAGAATCATTTTTTGGTCAAGTGTGCAATTCGAAAGCTACTCTTGTTGAGTTCATGACTCATTACGAGACTGCAATAGAAGCACAGCGTCACACACACCCGAAAAATGATCATGAATCTCGATACAAACGACCCCAGTTGAAGAGTAATTACCAATTGTTGGAAGGGAGAGCTGTTGACGTATACACAAAAAATCTTTTTTGTGACGTTCAAGCTGCGCTTATTGGAGTTGCGGATTGCATAAATCAACGTTACGAAGATCAGCCCGATTGGTTTGTTAAGTTTTACATAAATGACTTCCAACAGCCTTATACATTCTTATTTGAGGTAAACAATGGCGTTTTATCATATGCAATGTGTTTTTTTTTATTTTTTTTAGACAAATATTCTCTGCATGGCGTTATAGAGATATTGTTTTTGGCGTTTTTCAGGTAATGTTCCGTAAGTCGGATTGCACATGCAGTTTGCTCATGCAGGCGTTTTGAACAGTTTGGTTTGCTATGTAGACATATATTCTATGTTTTGAGAATTATGGACATTAGGGAATTTCCAAAATAATACATTCTGAATAGATGGCGCAAAGAGGCTTCCCCAAACTGCTCTCCTAAATACTCAATTAGTCGTGAATATATGACCGAGCTTGATCCTGATGTGCAAAGTATGATGCGAGATATTATTTTTTTCAACGGAATATACTTTGAACCGTTTATCTAGTAATAAAGAGGAGCTATCCTTATACAAGGATCATGTTCAATCTTATATGAAGAATGTTCAAGATATGCAGATTGTTGCTCCTCCCGCTAGTACTAGGGATAGATTTGCCGAGATAACCGGTCAATATAAAAACGACAACAATTCGATAAGAGTCCCTGTTGGGTATAAATCCAAAGGTTCTGGGTCTCGGAAGCGCCTGAAATCTAAACAAGAGATAGCAATCGACAAAAAGAAATCAAAGTCGAAACCCGGGGCCAAAGAAAGACAGTGTCAGAACTATAAAGGCTATGGACACTAGGCATCGACATGCAAACAGGCCGTAATTAAAAGAAGATCGACAAGGTCTTCGAGAGCTAGTGAAGAGTAGTTTGGCGTTTTGTTTTTTTCATTCTTACAGAACACACACAGATGGTCTTCAAGAGCAAGTGAAGAGTAGTTTGGCGTTTTGTATATTTCATTCCTATATTTCAGTTTGGCGTTTTACATCATTTTTATACATCATTTTTTTCCATCTTTTTTTTTCGACCTATTTGTTCATAACATGCTACTTCGAAGTTACATAACAAACAATATAAGATCGGACAAGCAAATCAAACGCCAAAAAAAAAAAAAAAACAACGCCACTAAATAAAACTACCATAAACCTCTAATTTTGGTCATGCTAAACTCAATAATGTTTTGCTGAACGAGATGGACAACGTTGTTAATCCTCAGTCAAGAAAGATGTCTAACAATGTTGTCCATCCCGTTTAGCTAAACTTTATTGAGAACAAAACTGAACCTCCATTAAATGGCGTTTTTGAATTTTTGTGGTTTTTGTATGTTTTGGCGTTTATATTGAGGATCTTGCTCATTACATCGAGCGAAAGTTTACTGAGAAAATAGTGTATATTAAAGAAACATGAATTGGAATCTTTGATATTTGGGTTTTTTGGCGTTTCTAGTATGAATGGTATAGAGGAAAATATGGCGTTTGGGTTTTTGGTGTGGATTTTAGTAGTTCTAAGAGGTTGTTTATATAGGAAGTTTTTGGCGCGTATTTTAGGCGCGATTTTTATTAAAGTAAATGCTAGTAATTAAGTTCCGTCGTTTCAGTACTGTTTGTTCAGCTTTATCGGTTAAAAACACAGTTTGGCGTTTTATATCTAATGGCGTTTATATTAGGATGAAGTGTGCTATGTGTGTTAAGGCGGGATTTAAATAGCGTTTTATTCGTGAGTTTGGCGTTTTGTGTAGAGAAGTCAAAAGACCCTTTTACCCTTAATAAAGAGCGCCACACTAATAAAAGTGATGTTATTTACGAAAACGCCACCGCATCATCTAGTCCATAGATTGTTTTGATCTGACGATCCGTAAGAGTTCTCTCCGTTCTCACACTTTTGGGGGTTTCTCTAAATCCTGACCCTATATATATATATATATAGATATATATATTTGAAGCCAATAAACAGTGTTTTTATTATTATAATAATAAATATAATTTTTTAAAACTTTTAGTATTTTAATATTATATATTTTTTATGCTTTTATTATTTTAATATTATAACAATTATTATTTTCTTTACTTTTTAAGTTGGATAAGTTTGGTGTCAACTGATACTAGTATTGAAATACCGGTACGGTCCGGCTCGTTATCGGTACATGAAGGTAAAATTCGACACCAGCCTGGTTCAGAAAACGCCAAAAGGCGGTAACCGAATTGATTTTGAAAATCTTTTAGTTCGGGAAATTCGGTACTGTTACCCGGTACCATTTACTCATCCTTGATCACGGGTACCGTACGAACAACAACGATTTCGCGCAACTTTTTGTTGATTTTCTTCAACTTTAAGTGATTTATTTTTTTTAGTCTCATGGGTAGGGATGAGCTCGATGCCAACCGATCTACTGAATCAATACTGCTACCGAAAATACGGTTACAGTACTGGTATATGAAAGTAAAAACGAGTAGCAAACCGGTACTAGGAACGCCAAATGTCTGTACCGAATTGGTACCTAAGATCTTTCGATTCAGGAAACTCGGTACCACCCAGTACCATTTGATCATTTATGATAAAACTATGTCCATTGGTGACCCAACCCAACATTTTATTAAAAAATTAATATCTCTTTCTACCACCTACACAACCCAACCCTACTCAATTTTTAACACACATTCACAACCCATCCCAATCTAAATATATATGTTTTTGAACGAACTCAGTTTTTAAAAAAATTTATATCGGGACGTTCACAAAAAAAAAAAAAAAATTAAGAAATATCGTGTATTTAGTTTTTCCTTAAAGTTTAAATATTATAAGTTATTTGATTAATTATATTATTAGGGGTATTAGTTTGGGTTGCAACCAAGGTTGCTCCACCAACCTAGTTGTCACTTTGGTTGATATGAATTTCTTTTTTAGTTTTTTAATTACTCAACTTTTGTCTTATCGGTGACCAACCTAACATTAGGTCACCAATGAACATAATGAGTTTGATACGAACAACATCATTTCAATACAACTTTTTTGGTTGATTTTTTTTCGGTTATCTTTTAGTATTTTTTTCTATATTTTTCTTTTTATTCTTGTTAGCGGTTCCGTGCGTAACGTGCTCGTAGTGATTTCAAAACATATATAAACACAAAAGAAGTTCGCCGCAACACGAAAATTGTTAAACTCATAGTTATAGGTCGAACTATGTCTAATATCGCTAGCCTTTCAAGAGTCGAGTAGTAATAGGAAAATTTTCTTTTAAGATCATTTGGTGTGAAGGGGCATGAAGTGAGGACATTAAGCACCATGTGGAAGCCACGTACGCAAGATGGCGTGATAAAAAAGCACGGGGTGATGTTGGGTGTGGAAAGGATCCCGCCTAGTTATATTCATGTATCATTGATGGTTTGATAACTTTCTATTGGTAGTGTTTGGTATGCGGGAATGAGTGACGGAATGGAACGGACGATTGTGAGAGAATGAAAAACATGGTGTTTGATCAGTCAATGGAATGGAATCACCTATTACACAAGGAATCTCATTTTTTTCTAAACACTAAATATTCATTCCACCAACTCGTGATCTATTTTTTTCATTGTACTCCCTCTTTCACCTTTCATCACCACCACTAGTCCATTATGTACCCTATCGTTATATATGATATGAAAACTAAAAAACCCAAAACAATTGTGTTGTGTTTCTATGTTGTATAACATTTTTGTGATAGATTCTTTTTACTTGATTTTTGTACTGGATTTTTTGTGCAATATTTTTTATGCTAGATTTTTTTTTTTTTTTTTTTTTTTTTTTTTTTTTTTTTTTTTTTTTTTTTTTTTTTTGTGTTGTATGTTTAAAAAACAAAAGGATGAGGGTTTGTGTTTTAAGACCAAAATATCATTTCATCCTACTTATAAGGAGTGTCACATATTATGTCCATAATCTTTCTTAAAGTACTTTGGCAAAACCCACTTTTTAGTGCATCTTTCTCAACCAGTATTTACTTCTATTCTTTCATATTCTTTTTTTATCAACACTTATATTGTATGATATTTGTGAACTTCAGTACTTCACAACCTTTATTTCGAAACACAACTTTCATAAAACTTTTAATTGCGAAAAGACATGAAGTGGGTGTATTCCAATAGGTTAAACACGCCCCCCCCCCCCCCCCCCCCCCCCCCCCCCCCAACTTTATGTAGAAGTGACATTTTCCTGTCTTTTTAATGACAAATTAATTAAACGTCATAAATTTAAATATAACAATATAGTTTCATAGCTTTGGTAGTGAATGCTTGAAATTTTTCATACGATCGGTAAATAAGTTTAGTAAGTCGTATAATGCATGTGTATTCGATTAATTGTTTAAAATTAGTTTTCAGATTTACGTACCATGCTTCTAGTTTTGTTTATACTGAAGTAAATGCATGTATAGATTACGTATTTGAAACATGTCATTGAGTTTTCTGTGTTGAATTATATAGTTTTCTAGAAAGTACTATTTTTCAATTACAACTTATTAAGTATGATATGGTTTGGAAATTACTAAACTAGAGTTTTATTACTATTCAAGCATACATCCTCACGAAACATTATGTGATGGTAAGGCGTTTTCTCTTAGATTAAATATATTGAGTAAAGTTCCCGTACAAATAACTTTAACGTACTAAACGTACGAATAGCATGAAAAAAGTAAAAAAAAACGCGGTAACATTTTCGTAATTATTTGCTCGTAGAGTAATTATCAAAATTACTCTACAAATGATCCTGTAGAGTAATTTTGATCTTGTAGAGTAATTTTGTGAATGTTCTTGTAGAGTAATTTTGAACAAAAAAACTATAGCTCACAAAAAAAAAACCCAAAAAACCTAACCCCCCCCCCCCCTCCCAAAAACCTAAAAAAAACCTAACCCCTCACCCCCTAAAAACCTAAAAATACCTAACACCCATCCCCCAAAATTACTTTAAAGGATCATTTGTAGAGTAATTTTGAATTGTATGTTGTTTGATAAAATTGCAAAGTAATTTTGATTCACTACAAAATGTAGCATTAGACGGTGTTAAGGATTTGTTTTAGACGGTGTTAAAGTAATAACACGTCTTAAAACCAATACCAATACGAACATTAAGCTCTTTTAAATAAAATATTCAATAAAATTCAGAAGAACACCGTCTAATGGTTAAACACCGTCTTATACTAATTTCTCCAACCTTTAGACGATGTTGTCTCTGAACACCGTCTTATAAATATTCAATAAAATTCAAAAGAACCCCGTCTAATGCTTAAACACCGTCTTATACTAATTTCTGCATCCTTTAGACGGTGTTGTCTGTGAACACCGCTTAACCGGTTCTACATAGTACCCCACTATGCCTCTTATACCCGAGTCTGGTTCCACTACTACAAAATGTAGCATTAGACAGTGTTAAGGATTTGTTTTAGACGGTGTTAAAGTAATAACACCGTCTTAAAACCAATACCAACACTAACGTTAAGCTCTTTTAAATAAAATATTCAATAAAATTCAGAAGAACACCATCTAATGGTTAAACACCGTCTTATACTAATTTCTCCAACCTTTAGACGGTGTTGTCTCTGAACACTGTCTTATAAATATTCAATAAAATTCAAAAGAACCCCGTCTAATGCTTAAACACCATCTTATACTAATTTCTGCATCCTTTAGACAGTGTTGTCTATGAACACCGTCTTATAAACTTTCAAGATCGCTGCACACAACAACCACCAAAACCTTATCTCTTTCAATTCCTTTCATCTTCCTCATTCAATTCCCCATCTTTCTCATTCAACTTCTTCATCTTCTTCATTCAATTTCACCATTAACAACCTTACAAATTTTCAAGGTTAGTTTTTTTTCTCTTTACTTAGGTTATTTAATGTTTTTTTAGTTTTATAAATAGTACTTATATCATGTTTAATTATATGTTTTCTTGTTAAAAATTCAAATTTGATTTTTCTTGTTTTGTTTTTATAAACCACTAGTACATTGTATATAAAAATTAGTTTATATATAGTAATAAAGTTTGTTTATGTTTTAACCTTGTAATATGTTTTTAGTGAAATATAAAATTTTTATATCTTTTTATTAACATATAGATGTTATTTATATTTACATTTACATGTAGGTTGAAATGAATGTTGTTGTGAGTAGCATCAAACAAAAAAAAAAACCCTTATTTTTCATCCTCCCACTACCACTAAGACAACTACTACCGCCTACATCTCGGTCTTGGTCACTGTCATCTCCACCTGCTTATCATTGTCCCAGGTAATTTTGTTTCTAGGGTTATTGATATGGTATTTGAATCAATATGAAATCATATTACTAATTTCTTCTGGTTTAGTCGTAGGTGTTGTTTTCCTCTATTCAACCTGCTTGATTAGGGTTTACAAAGAGGCGATTTTATCCTAATTTTGTTCTACCACTCTTCATCATGTTTGTTTAATCTTACTTTGATTAGTTCATATTTATGCTCGAGGTGAGATTTCTTCATTCGTAAAAATTACTTGCCATATGCTTTCTATGATTATCTGGTGTGATTGGGGCAAAGGGGAAATAATTAATTATGCTTGATGTTGTTGCATCTGATTTCAATTTTGGTGGTGAATCTAGGCTGTAGTGTGGTTAATAACTCTCTAGGAATCTATATGTGAAACAAAATAGTTCTCCATGCACATAAGTACTCTTATAACATCAAATTTGTAGGTTTGTGGTATTTGAAATTAAAACTATAGAACTGGTATAACAAAATTATTTACCTTTGGGTTGTGTCCATTACTATTCAAGTTGGTTGAAATGAATTTTGTTGTGAGTAGCATCAAACAAAATTATGCACATGTGGGATAGTCATTTTGATTGTAACTTGATGAAACTAAGGACGAGGGCTGGAGACATGTTGGGTCTTATAATAATTGAATGCAAGTGTTTAAGCGAGATAAATCATTTACATTACAGAGAACCGGAATCAGAAATGTCTTCTTCTAGGTCAAACTCAAAGGATAAAAAAAGGAGTTGGAAGTATGGTGCTATTAAATGTATTTATTTGTTGCCAGTAGTGTTCAACTACACAAAATTATATTGTATGAATGTTGTTGTGAGTAGTCATAATTAACTCAAAACAAAGAGAAAAAATGAGTGATTAAATAAATAATTTTATAGATACCCAACACACATGTTTACTATTTGCTGGAAAAAAAATTGACTTGAAATTCCTTAAAGAACACTACTACTAGTTGATATCTTCGTACTATTGTTAGACATGCATCTTAGCACTAGTATTGTCTATCTAACAAGAAACTACAGTGACATAACCTACTCACATGTTTACTCCCTGGTTTATATTGCATACTTGTTATGTAAGAGTTGTTTTTTAACCTTTTTACCTGGAAGTGTGTTTTTTTATTTGTTCAACCTCTCAAATTATGTTTCTTAATTGTTTCTTAATAGTTATTATTGTTCCTTTTTTATTTTTTCACCCGTTCACCAAATTTTCATATTTTTGTAATTTCTTTTATTTACATATTTTTAGAGGTGGAACGACAAGAGAGCGACTGAGGATAATGATATACGTATCTTATTGAAGACGTTGATATCGAATTATTTTGTCAATTTGTATCAAAACCAATATCCCGATGAAGTAAGTAAAATATACTTGTTTATCAATTTATTACTTAACTGTTTATTTTTTTAAACTTAGAAGGTTTAGATGTATATAACATGTAAATATATTCATAGCTTTATTGCCGATGTTGTTACCGATTTTTCTCTTTGCCTTTAGATTTAGTCTATAATATTTGTAATAACTCTTTCTATCTACTTTTATTTTAGATGTGGCACGACACGAGAGAGGCTACGGATAATGAAATAGATGTTTTGTTGATAACGTTGATGTCGAAGTTTTTTAGCGAGTTAGGTATTTCGTTAGATTAGCTTATGTAGTTTATTTATACAATTTAACATAGTTTGTTATGCATTCACAAATGATTGTAATTTGACGGGTTTATTTCCGAATTGGATGTCTACGGGTTTATTTTCGATTTGAATGTGTATTGTTTTGGTTTGATTTGAAAATGTTTCATTGGTGTATATAAGCTTGATGTATTTCTGGAAAACCTTTTAAATGGTTTTTTTTTTCCAGCAAATGTATTTCTGGAAAACATGTATTCCATTGTAAATGTTTTTTTTCCAGCAGTTTATAAGACGGTGTTAAAAATATTTTTTTAATAAATGTTTTGATATTAAAAGACGGGGTTCACTAAGTTTATAAGACGGTGTTAAATATATTTGTTTTAATAAATGTTTTGATATTAAAAGACTGGGTTCACCAAGTTTAAGCCGGTGTTCAAACTGAACACCGTCTAATAACACTTGAGTTTAAGCCGGTGTTCAAATTGAACACCGTCTAATAAGACTTGATTTATTTTAAACCAGTGTGGTTTAAGACGGTGTTGAAAACACCGTCTTAAAACCCATATCACCCCGTCTAAAGCTCTGTTTTGTAGTAGTGTCACTTGTAAATTAATTTTGATGCAGAGTAATTTTGATACATTTGTAGAGTAATTTTGATAAAGATGATCAAAATTACTCTACCAGAACATTTTACAAAATTACTCTACAAAGATCAAAATTACTCTACAGGAACATTTGTAGAGTAATTTTAATAATTACTAATAATTACGAAAATGCCACCGCGTTTTTTAGCAAAACCTTCAGTTCGTACATTTTGTACGTTAAAGTTATTTGTATTTGATCTTTTGTCTAAATATATTTGTTATATTTAGTTACGTGACCATTATAATCATTTATATAATAATAATTCAAGATATTAAATTATACATTACTATATATTAGTTGGTAACTTTTTATTGGACAGTATTACACTTATTAATTAACTAATAAATGGTTTCCTTTTAGGTGTATTTAAGGAGATAATTAAAGGGAATAATGCTTACACATTCCTAAAATCAATCATGATTAATTTTTGTCCCTCTCGCTCCACATTCACGAGTTCATCATCTAGAACTCATAATAAATGATTATCAGATTGGTCGACTTCCCGTTTAGAGTGTATATTACTGATGAGATTTTTATATCTATATCAATCCCCGCTACGGTTGTTGGCTTATCATGTACACAATTATACATGTTTATTCCATTACATACATACAGAACTAATCAACATGTGGTATCAGAGCATATGTTACTCAACCAGTTCTGTTTGTTTTCCCTAAATTTGTAATTAAAATCCTGAAAACAAACTGTTATTTAAAACATGATAATTTTATAAGAAAAAATCGTCTTAGATTATGATCCACAAATTTCGTGTTTCAATGGGTGTTTTAATGTATCACAATAAACTATAATGATTCGAAATCTATTTTACTATATTCAATTTTAGATTTCAGTTACTTTTATTGATTTTTGTTCATACTACTCTTAAATCTTAGAAGATGTTCTTCAACGTTTGTCATAAAATTCAAAGAAATACGTATTCTTATTTTGGAATAGATCAGGATTAAGATGTGTTTTTAAAAATAGATTTATCTCCAAAGATTATTTGGAAATCTAAAAATTAACAGATAAAATTATTTCAAAATCTAAGAGGATCTTTAGATATACGTATTTTTTTAAATCCGGAAAGGATACATCTAAACCTCTTAAATTTTGAAGTCCAAAACCTATCAGGTTTTAGTTTCGTTTATCAGTTTATGGATGAAATTTACGGGTTAAAGTTTACGATTTTTTTTTTAGTTTTCAGATTATAATTTGTGAGTTTAATATTTTTTGAGAATTAAAATCATTCTCGAGAACTCACAAAATATCGAAAACTCACATTATCAAGAACTAAAAATGATTCTATAGTACTCAAAATTGTCTAGAGGACTCATTTTCTACAGAACTAACTATTTTCTCGATAACTAACATCTTTTATCGAGAACTCACTTTTTCTCGTGAACTCTTATCATGGTGAGAACTCTTATGCACTAATGAGTTCGATCCATGCTAACATGTAGCTTACTATTAACTAAGTAGTTTTGTAAAAACCTTAGACAATTTTTTTTACAAACTCACAAGCTTAACTTAAATGAGCTTTTGATATTTCACTTCTACCCAAAGGTGTCACACCCACTAAGGCGGAAACACGTGAATGTAACCAAAAAGGTTTTCGGAGCATATGATTAAGCAAACACTTACATGATATAAAACCAAATGCTTACAAAATGTTTTACAATCCCAAACACAAGGATTCTAAATACAAGCCTACACTAAAGGTTAACATGAGACTTTTCCAAGAGTTCGGTATCCTAGCATGCATGCAAACTCAAATGTAGTTTCCCACTTGGATTTAACACCTGAAAAACACGCTTAAAACGTAAATATAATGTTGGTGAGTTCACAAGTTTATTTCATAGGACAAAAACCCATTTTGATGCAAAACAATTGTATAAAAATCTATTACCCTTTCGAGGTCCTACCTCACAACCCATTTTCATGCAAAATAATTGTATGAAGATCTATTACAAATTCGAGATCTTACCTCATAACCTGTTTTCATGTTAAACAATTGTGTGAAAATTTATTACCAATTCGAGGTCCCACCTCATAACCCGTTTTCATGTAAAACAATTGTATGAACTCTCTTACCAATTCAAGGTCCCACCTCATAACCTATTTTCATGCAAAATAAAGTTATGAAAATCATACACTTGTTTGAGGATTCACCTCGTAAACCATTTTCATGCACAACATTGTATGAAAATCTATTACCAAATTGAGTCACACCTCATAACTTGTTTTCATGCAAAATAATTGTATGAAAATCATATACTCGTTCGAGGATTCACCTCACAAATCATTTTAATGCATAACATTGTATGAAAATCTATTACCAAATCGCGGTCCCACCTCATAACCTGTTTTCATACAAAACAATTGTATAAAAATATATAAACCATTGCTTAAAGCACTTGAATCCCTTCCCCCTAGAAAATACTTGCCGACACAAAGAATCTTCTTACCTGTCTTACAAAGGGTTCTCTGAGGATAATCACTATTCTAGTAGCTTATAATAATTTGAGTTGCATTAGATGAACACTAAAAAAACTTTCCCTAACAACTGACTTATATCTTTACATGTTCATAAAACAACCTGAAAGTTCTAAACTAAAGGTCAAGAAAACGTAGTCTGTAAGTCAATAAAATCCATGTTTGAGTTGATGCAAACATCAAAATGTGATGAAATCTCAGTGAAGTTATTTCTCATCAACAACCAAGTGGATTAATGTACCTACCTCAAGATGAGTGGGAGCAACTAAAACAAATTTATAGTTATAGAGATGACATTCTTTTGACAAATGTATGTTACATAAGTCAAAGCATTGTTCACACATACTTTTAAAAGGAAGAAGTGAGATCTCAAACCGGTTGATTACTCTAATTTTTTCATATTCAAACGTAACAAAATGTAATTTTCAGGATATATTCTTATGTTAGAAGACAAATCTATCTCATGAAAAAGTCATAATGATGAACTGATAACAATAACCTAAGTTATAATAACATAATATGTTGACTAATCACAATGAAATTGTGAATAAATGTTGTTGAAAATTTATTAGTGGACTCATAAGTTTATTGACTCTATATAAATTATATATTGAAGACTTACTGTGATAAAGTCAAACTATCATGTTTTCTCGAACGGTCACAGTTCGAGATGTGTTGTACTAAATTTTGATATGAATTTATTATTCGTTTATGAATGAATTGAGGAAACTAAATCTTTGTATCAGATACATTCATGATATGCTAATGGATCCAATAATTAAAAGTCTATCACCCATAAGTATTATGTAAACGCTTATAATAGTGACAGGTTTATTGATGACTATGCACAATTGCATATCGTACTATGAATGATTAACTATTAATTTCCTTATCAGTTTTGCTTTTGTATGTCTCTAAATATGTTTTGCATGCATAATGACATATGGACAAGTATTATAAAAAATCAAACGTTTAAAGGGCTTACCTAGTATGATTAATGGGGGACCAGAGTTAACATCTGACTCAATGGCTATATTTCTCTGCTATGGTTTTTGGTTTAAAGGTAAAATGAGTATTAACTCCTAATCGGGAATACCTAATGCTTATAATAAATGACTACTCGGCCAAGTGGAAGAATGTTAGATTAAATATATGTATCACATCTAATTACGTGGGTATTATAATAATTTATGTAATAATAGATTAAAGATGTTAAATTATACCTTACTATATATTAGTTAGTAATTGTTGAATGACCATATTACCCTAATTAGCTAATAAAGGGTTTCCTCTTGGGTTTATTAATAAGATAATTAGGCTGCTTCGTATGGGGGCGTTCACGCCCAGCCTGGGATGGCGCCGCCCCTAAACACCATTCCCTTTGTTGCGGCGACGTCAAGACCGGCACACCCAAGACATTGAGGACGGGCCGGATGAAGACATAATATAGCTGTTTACAACGGCTAGAATTTAAAAAAAATATTTTTTCTTTGCCACTTTATAAATATATACCTTTTATTCCCCCATTTTTAACCCAAATATTTCCAATCTCTCTCACTTATTTATACACCACCATGTTCGTCATCTTCGGGTGAGGGCAATTTATTTTTTGCGAACTTCGTTATGCAGGCAGCATAGATGATCATGGAGAAAGAGGAAGAAACGTCCTCACAACCGCAAACTAGGGCAGCCGCCTTAAACCGAGACCGAGAAGGTTATCTTTATTTTTTTAGTGTTAGTAATGTATTTAATTTATTTTATTTTCCGGTGTTAATATTTAGGTGGACATGATAGTTTAGTGGCCGATTATTTTGCCGACGAACCTGTTGTCACAGCCCCCAACCCCACCCTGGGAGCGGTAGCCGTGAACCAGTCAAGTGGTACCGGTGTTTATTAAATACGCAACGGAAAAAATTTTCATCAGGATCGTAGTTAGGAAATAATTTCAGAGTTTATAAAAACACCAACTTTTAATATTAAATGGGCTAAAACCCATATTTAATTCAATTGTTTTGATAGGGATAAACCCAAATAAATAAAACATAAATTTCTTCTTTTATTCAGGTATTTATAGCCACTTTATTTAAGTATTCAGTGCTCCATAGCTGGCTTCTATTATCTTTACAGCAAATTACCTGAAACGCGTTTTGGTCATATCACTGTTGATCATTCTCTCAACTAGTGACACTGAACTAGTAGTGTATACAATTATATAAAGTATATATTATAAAACCCATGATATCACTTTGTCAAATATATTTTCTATGGCACAAAACAAATTTGCCCAGAAAATAAAATATATCATTTTCTTTCAAACTAGTTGCTATAACTTTATTGAATATAATATATTAATTAAATAATTGTGATATTATTATTTAATATATTAACGAGACTAAGATTTAAAATATAATTCCCGATTTATATCTTAGTATATTAAAAGTTAAATATATAATTGACATATATCGTTTAAGATATACATTAAGGTTTATATATTATACATATTAATGTTTATAATATACTATTTTAAATATTAAATATAATATTTAAATCTCACGATGTATATTAAAAGTTAAATAATATATATCGTTTAATTTTATTATAATATACATTAAGGTTTATAGTTTATAATATACTATATTAAATATTAAATATAAACTTATATAATTAGAATGCACATCGTTTTAAATATAAGTTATTATTTTAGAATTCTTTTATATTTCAACTAGAGTGATTATTATAAATTTATATTTTCAACTAGAGCACAATGTTATGAAAACATGTTTACCCAAAAGAATTAATAAATAAAAGTTTTTATATCACAAGTCATATTTTATCAGAAATATAAACTTATGTTTGAACTAGAGTTAATAATATAAGTTTTTATAGGGTAAATATAAGTTTGCAAGCATTTTAAATAAAATGGTTCATAATAATGTAAGAAAAAGAAGAATGATTCACTTTGTAACTTTAGGATTCAACTTAAAGCCTCCTGGTATAATCTTGGGTATAACTCATGAGCTATTTACTAAAATATATAATGCGCTCGTGATTAGTGTAATAACCCAATTAAACTTTATCAATACATCACGAGATAGAACCCCAACTTAGGTTACAAAACATAGCCTTTATCAGGCAGCGCTTTGGCATCAGTTGCTGGGTTCAAGATCAATCGGGAATTGTATCGAATCAGTGATCATGGGTTAAAACACTTAAAACGGGGCAGGGCTTTGGAGTATAATAGGTATAATATTTTAAGAAAAAAAATAGAATGAGAGAATGAGAGAAAGAGAGGGCGAGAGAAAGAGCAGAAGAAAAAAGGAGTTCAGCAAATTTGATTGTTGATGTGCTACTCCTATTTATAGTTATTTCAAAAAATCTTGGAGGCCAAGCTTTCTTTGATGTGTGTACACGTGCACTATTAACATTTAATGCAAATGTTTAGATTTTTTTTAATTTTATTATTTATATATTATAATTAATTCAGTTGCTTCACTCATTTATCACGTATAACTTCTAAAATATGACGTTTTATAAAACGATGAATATATCATTAGAACGAGAATATTTTTGTCTATATTTTGACCCAAATTTTATTAAAAAACGGAGTAAGGTCAATTATAACGTATTATAATTTAATTATTAAACGGATCCTATGTTTGTCTAAATATCTCATATTTCTATCAGTCAACTTACCCGTAATCTACCCGTTTAATAATATAAGTTTTTATATACTTTATTTTATTATAAAAAAATGAAAATGTTACATCCTCCCCACCTTGTTTTAAATCTCGTCCTCGAGATTTGGGCTACGATGTCTCCTTTAGAGTTATGTTATGTCTTAGTTAATAAGGACAACATTAAGGTAAATGACATAGTAATAGATTTAAGACATGTTCAAATTTTGTGAATACGAGTTTTACAATAAATAGGACTCAATGGTTCAACTGAATTAGTTCCAGAAATTGATGTCAAATGAACGAGATGGAATAATTTCCAAGGTGACTAGGTTCAAGCCAAAAGAAATTTATGATCAATAGATGTCTAAGTCGAATGTTTACAAGTTGTGAATGACTTTTAAAATCAATAGAATTTACTTGCCAAAAGAAAATTTACTTTGATCATCAATTAAGGAAGACTTAGAATTAACAAGCTCAAATAAAATAGAAGCTTGAAAATGATTTGTCAACTATCAAACCATGACATGAGAAAAATCAATGTGTTAACATTATTGAATTGCAAGGATACACCGAAAATACAATAGAGTTTAGTGTATCATTGTCTTAATACATCATTGCATTAAGACTATTTTCAATGAGACGTACGTGGTTTTGCATGAATTGTATGATTATGCTTAGCCCAAGC
Source organism: Helianthus tuberosus (assembly GCA_030545235.1). Taxonomy (NCBI): domain Eukaryota; kingdom Viridiplantae; phylum Streptophyta; class Magnoliopsida; order Asterales; family Asteraceae; genus Helianthus; species Helianthus tuberosus. The sequence continues at coordinate 189,492,614 of CM060443.1, read as the reverse complement.
TACAAGTTTATATCGACGCCGCAAGGTATCGTAATGATTGAAATAGTTCAATAATTATGGTGACCTAACAAGTTCACCGTGTTCGTAATCAACTGAAAGGTTTACTGAAGTAATTTTAGATATTCATTTAAAATAAATCTTATAGGATTTTTAATTGATGATGGAAGACAAAAAATGAATATCATAGAATTTTCAATCAATGATGAAATAATCTTTAGAGATACACCGGAATATAATACAAATTTGTGTGCTCTTATCTTAACACATAATTTATATTAAGACTATTTAAGATATTGAATCAACAAAAATAAAATAAATCTGTACATCAGGTGTGAGAACGAGATTAACTCAAGCTTCAAGTTAATGAAAACATCACCACAAGGTGTCGTAACCAAATAAATGATTTAATGAAAGTGAAGACCAAACAAGTTTGTTATGGTTTTGTATAGATGAAGTACTTGACATGATGCATTTATTTATCAACTTTGATTTGTATTAGAGTCAAATAATACTTTAACTTAAATATTACATATCAGCGATTACGTCTGGGATCATTCCTGCTTCTTGTGTAGTAAGTACGAATGCTCGCGCGTTCTTCTTAGCTACGTCTGTTGTTTTTGCCTTGTTGTCAAGTGCTTTAGTCAGTTTCGGGCAATATGGTTTGATGTGTCTAGTTTCTCTGCAATTGAAACAGATATTAGTTTTCCTTCTACATTCTTCCTCTATATGCCTGGTCATCTTTCAGAAGTTACACTAGGGTGTTCTCCTAAAATGGCATTTTCTTGAATGCTTTTTATTACAGCTTCTGCAGGTAGGTTGCTCCATTAATGGTTTAGTTCCTTTCTTCTTGTAGGAGTCATTAGGGCAAAATTCTTGGGAAATTTTCTTGGCTAATTCCTTCTTCTTGTTTTCTTCTTTTGTGCGGATTAGTCCATCTGTTAGGATGTTAGCTAGTTCAACTGTTTCTTCAATAGTCTGTGGTCTAACGGCCTTGACCATGTCTCGGATTTCACTAATTAATCCCCAAATATAACGAGAAATTAGTACGGGTTCTGGTGAAGCCAGAGTTGGTACCATTCTTGCGTATTCGAAGAACTTTTTCGTGTATTCACGACAATTCACATTTATCATTTTATGATTTAGGAACTCGTTAGCAATTTGTTCCTTTTCATAAGGGGGACAAAATTTCATTTTTGCCATTTCCTTGAATTTTTCCCAGTTCATGGCATAAGCCATGTCACTTCCTTTTGTCTAAAGAATTGTATTCCACCATTCTAAGGCTTATTCTTTAAAGAGGTTGGAAGCATACATCACCTTATCTTCTTCGACACATTTGCTGATTTTAAGAACAACTTCCGTCTTTTCCAACCATCGTAGAGCAGCCGTAGCTCCTTCAATGCCTGCGAACTCAGTTGGTTTATAAGCTAGAATTTCTTTGTAGGTACACCCGAGAGTCATCGCCTTCATTATCTTAGGAAATGGGGTTTTGATAGTATCATCATTGCCTCTATTGACACGATGGCTAAAATTGTCGTCACGAGTATGCTTGCTACTCACAGCTTTGGTGTGTTCTACGAGGTTTTTAACAGTTTTAATTATTAAAGGTATAGCATTAACTATTGCTTGGGCTATTATATTTTATGTAGCATTTTTATCCAAAGAATTTTCATTATTAGCATGAACGTCTGGATTATGTGATACTTCATTCGACATCTGAATTGCAAACATTTACAATTATTAATATCACAGAATAATTAAAACAAAACAATACTTTCAAGAATCATATGTGCATATATATATATATAAGTTTAGATATTAAAAGAACACCTAAATAGCTTAAACCAGTGGCTCTGATACCACCTTCTGTCACAGCCCCGACCCCACCCTGGGAGCGGGAGCCGTGAACCAGTCAAGTGGTACCGGTGTTTATTAAATACGCAACGGAATTTCATCAGGATCGTTGTTAGGAAATAATTTCAGAGTTAATAAAAACACCAACTTTTAATATTAAATAAATGGGCTAAAACCCATATTTAATTCAACTGTTTTTATAGAGATAAACCCAAATAAATAAACCATAAATTTCTTCTTTTATTCAGGTATTTATAGCCACTTTATTTAAGTATTCAGTGCTCCATGACTGGCTTCTATTATCTTTACAGCAAATTACCTGAAACGCGTTTTAAAACATTTTATCAGTAATAAATACTGGCGAATTCATTCCATTTTTATAAAAATATATTGTTATACTTTACAGCATTAAGGGTTTTTATATTTGTTTATATTTACCAAAAAACTTAATCAGTATTTGTCACATGGTGGCAGTTCCGATGTGACAGTGGTCATATCACTCATTGGCTAACTTTCGTACAATAGTGAAGTTTATCAAGTAATATATATATATATATATATATATATATTATATTTTACTATTATTAAAAGGTATTTGTCACTAGGCGATTTCCGTGACGGTGGTCATATCAATGTTGATCATTCTCTCAACTAGTGACTCTGGTCATATCACTCTTGATTATTCTCTCAAATAGTGATTGTGGTCATATCACTGCTGATCATTCTCTCAACTAGTGACGTTTGTCATATCACTGTTGATTATTCTCTCAACTAGTGACACTGAACTAGTAGTGTATACATTTATATAAAGCATATATTATAAAACCCATGATATCACTTTGTCAAATATATTTTCTATAGCACAAAACAAATTTGCTCAGAAAATGATATATATCATTTTCTGTTCAAACTAGTAGCTATAACTTTATTGAATATAATATATTAATTAAATAATTATGATATTATTATTTAATATATTAACGAGACTAAGATTTAAATATAATTCCTAATTTATATCTTAGTATATTAAAACTTAAATATATAATTGGCATATATCGTTTAAGATATACATTAAGGTTTATATATTAGACATATTAAGGTTTATAATATACTATTTTAAATATTAAATATAATATTTAAATCTCACGATGTATATTAAAAGTTAAATAATATATATCGTTTAATTTTATTATGATATACAATAAGGTTTATAGTTTATAACATACTATATTAAATATTAAATATAATATTAAATTTAAACTTATATAATTACAATGCACATCGTTTTAAACATAAGTTATCATTTTAGAATTCTTTTATATTTCAACTAAAGTGATTATTATAAATTTATATTTTCAACTAGAGCACAATGTTCTGAAAACTTATGTTTACCAAAAAGAATTAATAAATATAAGTTTTTATATCACAAGTCATATTTTATCAGAAATATAAACTTATGTTTCAACTAGAGTTAATAACATAAGTTTTTATAGGGTAAATATAAGTTTGCAAGCATTTTAAATAAAATGGTTCAATAATGTGAGAAAAAGAAGAATGATTCACTTTGTAACTTTAGGGTTCAACTAAAAGACTCCTGGTATAATCTTGGGTATAACTCATGAGCTATTTAATAAAATATATAATGCGCCCGTGATTAGTGTAATAAATCAATTCAACTTTATCAATATATCACGAGACAGAACCCGAACTTAGTTTACAAAGCATAGCCTTTATCAGGCAACGCTTTGGCATCAGTTGCTGGGTTCAAGATCAATCGAGCATGGTATCGAATCAGTGATTATGGTTAAAACACGTAAAACGTGGCAGAGCTTTGGAGTATAATAGGTATAATATTTTAAGAAAAAAATAGAATTATAGAATGAGATAAAGAGAGGGCGAGAGAAAGAGGAGAAGAAAAAAGGAGTTCAACAAATTTGATTGTTGATGTACTACTCCTATATATAGTTATTTCCAAAAATCTTAGAGGCCAAGCTTTCTTTCATGTGTGTACACGTACACTTTGAACATTTAATGCAAATTTTTAGATTTTTTATTATTATTTTATTATTTATGTATTATAATTAATTCAGTTGCTTTACTCATTTATCGCTTATAACTTCTAAAATATGACGTTTTATAAAACGATGAATATATCATTAGAACGAGAATATTTTTATCTACATTTTGACCCAAGTTTCATTAAAAACGGAGTAAGGTCAATTATAACGTATTTTTATGATTTAATTATTAAATGGATTCTATGTTCGTCTAGATATCTCATATTTCTATCAGTCAACTTATCCGTAATCTACCCGTTTAATAATATAAGTTTTTATATACTTTATTTTAATATAAAAAATTGGAAATGTTACACCTGTGTACACGGACGCATGTTGTAACACCTCGTAAAATCATGTCCAATATAATAAAGACACATGTCATGGACTTTAAACGTGTAAAGAATTGATTTCGAGGGACTAAAATTATCAAACAATGTAAATATGTAAGTAAAAGGATCCAAAGTGTCAAGATGCCATTTTTATGCCTCTGATTGACCTCACACGACGTTCGGATTCTTTAATGAATAAATTGTCGAACATAGAAAGTCGTTTGTGCTTAAATTGAGAATTTTACGAAGCATAGGGGTTAAAAGTGTCAACATGTTAAAAGTTACCTCTGAGTGACCTTTTAACGATCTCAAAAGCATTGTAATATTTGTATAATTGGCTCTCAAGAATATTGGATAGTAATCTCATGGAGTTTCGTTGAAAACACGACTTTTCGGGTGATCTTACAACTAACCGGGAGCTTAACGGAGTTAAATTATGGTTCAAGACCCTGAATAGTTAACTATGGGGGTCATAAGTGCAATAAAAGATAGTTATTTAAACTTAAAATGGACCAGGGACTGAAATTTCAAAATCTGCAAAGTTTTTACCGGAATCAAGGATCCTCGCGGACCGCGACGATCCTCTTGAATTCCTACGCGGGCCGCGAGAGGACTGCCAGCGACAACAGAATGGACAGCTGCATGTTGCAACCTGTTACACCGCCATTGCATGGCTGATTTCGATACCAGGGACTGAGCAAATGGTTTTTCATGCACTAGGGACACTTGGGATCATCAGATTACTCTAGGTAGCAGGTGGATTGATCTTAGAAGCCTTGAATTTCCTATATAAAGGGTCATGGTTTGCACTTTGAACTTGCACACTTGAATATTTTCACTCAATTCACTCTCTGAAACCTCCTGGAGCTCTAGGAAGCTTTCCTCAGTTCTAAATTCGTGCTAAGGACTCTAGTAAGTGTTCTTAGCTTCCTAAGTTTAAGTTTTATTAGCTTAATGACCGAAAGTCAAAGCTATCGTAATTAAGCTTGGACTTGGTGATTAATCACTAACGGTCCAGCCATTATTCGAATTGAAAGTGGCTATGAGTTGGTAATTATGTAGATAATAAACCCTTAAAAGGGCACCTACTGATTATCACTTTTACTTGGTCAATTGTCGGGTCAAACTTCTTAATAAAAAGTCAAACAAGTCAATTTTTATAAAATAATTCATAACTGATAATATAGAAGTTATGGAACATGTTTTAACATTAAAATAACTTGGTAAATAATATAAGAACATGTTTAGGCATGTTCAACCCGACAATTCTGAGTTTAGGCTCGGTTCGCAACCGAAAGTCACAAAAGTAGACTTTTGCTTTGACTTTCAGTTCTGACCCGATTTAGCTTGTTTTAGATATGCCTTAAGATTCCTTTAGGACCATATTACATGTTAGTATAACCCTCTGAGATTATACTATATGGTTCCTTTGAAATCTGATTCATATGCATCTTTCCGTTAAATGCTTAAAAGTTGACCATTATGCCCTTTTGACATAAAAACGAGATTTTTGAAAATGTGAGAGGACAAAAACCTTTATTCCTGAATTATAAGTATGTCCTAAACATTTGACATCCATATCTGGTCTAAAATGAGAGTTATGCACAATGTCGTAAAATGTAAGCCTTTTTATTAATTAAATGACATTTTTAGTATAAATCACATCTAAACCCAAATTTTGACACCAAACTTTCAACCCACTGGTGTAATATAATATTTAGGGATTTTTGGAAATTTTTTTTAAATTTTAAACTGCTCATAACATGGAGTTCTTGCATAGGCTCGGTAATTGACGGTAATACCCTTTTTGCTAATAAAATGAGTTTTACACATCCTTTACATATCAAACCTTTTTCTTCTGATTTTATACATTAAATAAATTATTTTAAACAGTAAAGGCTGATCAAAATCTCAGATTTCCTTAATCAACCCAAATATCGTCAAATACTGACTTTTATGCGATTTAGGCGCATAGTATGGTTTAAAACCATATTTGGCACCTAAGGCTTGTTACCTACTGATGTTATAGATAAATTTTTATAATTTAATAGTAAGTAAAAGTTTTGAACTCAGATTTCCAAATTTGACCCTTATAACATATGTGAAATGACCAGAATGCCCCCACGATGCATAGTTTGGCCATAAATGATAAAATTCACATATGTGTGATATCTTACTGATGTAACTTGTTAAAATAAATATTTTTACTGATTGTTTTAGACCAGAACCTCAGATTGCTATTTAACCTCTTTTATAAGCTTTAAAATGACCAAAATACCCTTACGGAGCTTAATTTGGTTTTAAATTCATTTTGGGCATAATGGAAGGTATCCTACTGATATCATAACATATTTAAAGCATATTAACCTGTGGAACCTGTAAATGACTCATTTGGTTACCCGTTATGCATATTCGCGTTCGGTACGGTTTATGTAACTAGTTTGCATAAATTAACTGAAACGGGTCAAACCTTATCATTTTTACTTCAAAATCCAGAATGTGTTTAGTTCACCCATTTTATACAAGTATTCATACTTGTCGGGTACTATATCACATTCTAATCTGGTCTTCGCTTAATCTTGTGTTTTGAACCGTAAACCTTTCATTAAAACTAACCGGTCTAAGTTAAGACTTAAATAAGAACTGTTAGGAATCTAATAGATTATTAAAACCATCGTTCTAGATTTAGGAGCCCAGTAAAAGCTACTTGTGCTTGCTGATTGATATACGGCTGAGAATAAAATTATATTTTAAGCTCAGGTAAATACTTTTAACTTATTTTCCGTTATACGGGCTTGGGAAACGGTATTTAATAATACCGCTTGGTCGGGTATTGAATCTTTAATCGATTAGTGGTTAAATCATTGAAATAACCCGTTGATTCTGTTTTGTTTGGTACAATGCCTTTGGGGGGTTAATGACCGTGTCCTGGATATCCTCGACTCATTCATTGAATGGCCATGACTTAAGCACGGGGTGTAGGCATACACCTGACAGTTGCTTATGTAAAAGATATAACCACTCGTTGAGGATAACTCGCCGTGAGATTATATTAGTGGTGTGTCTATTAATCTTTAACCCGGTACTTCTAACCCGGGCTACTGAATGGACGACAAACATATAAATCTGTATACAAGATTATTTTTAAATAATTGTCCCAAGTTATAAAAGATTTTATGCCTTGTGCATCCAAATTAATTTTATAAATGTTTTTCAAAAGAGCCAGTTAATTGTATTTACCAGTGTAAACTGACGTATTTTTCAAAAAGTTTAAGTGCAGGTACTATGCGTAATGGGCTAGCTACTCTTAGTATCAAATAAAGAGTCTTGCAAGCTTTTGATGCTTAAATCTGTTGAACAATATTTCTTTTTATTTTAGATCCACCTGTGGATCCACTTACAATCTGTTGTGTAATATTTTATGTTACTTTCAACTCGGTTTGTATAAATTACTTTTAGACTTTCGCTGTGCATTAAACTGTGATTAATTGACTATGATGATATCAACTACATCACGATACTCCCCACTGGGCCCACCGGTAATACGTGGAAATATCGAGGTGTGACATGTTGGTATCAGAGCCAACATTGTGTAAATTAAACACTAGCCTTTTGTGTTTAATCTTAATGACACAGTTTGCACATTCCTTGACCTCCGAGTCTGGGCAAATGACTTAGGATGAATCCTAATCTTAATTGTTTTCTTTTGTTGGTTTCTTTTGTTTGTTTTGGCAGGAACAAAGACAATGCCGCCACGTTTCAGAGGAAGAAGTGGAAGAGGCAAGGTGCCAATAACTGCTAGAAATGACCACGAGGCCGGGCCATCACACCGGCGAACTCCTTCAGTAACCTTTAGCTCTAGTCCCCAGGATGATTGGAGAACTTACCTAGAGCCTGCGAGACGCTCTGTCTCGCTCAGTTCCTCACCGTCATATCATGATTCATTCGGGCTCCATCAAAACAACGAGTCCGACCACTCTCACCACTCTTTTATACCGTTGCAGCGGTCGAGTTCACATCGTGCCTTTCAGGAACCGACCCCATACTTTCAGAGCCGGTTCAACCCGACAAACGTGAATGAAGAACCAATGGGCCATAACCCATTGGGACCAGAAGACCACTTTCCTGAAGCCCAGGATATGGATATGGACGAGGATCCAGATCCAGAAATGCCGCCATCTGGGACGCCGACGCATCCCATCGAGATTTCTGTCGGATCATCTTTTCATGGTTCGCCATACAGGGGCCCAGACAGTTTTGCTGAAAGATGGGCCACATACAACTGGGAGTACACTCCCCCTTTCAACCCACCTCCACAACAGCAACAGGATCCCTATGAAGATTCGCGTTTCAAGGCGGTCACGCCACCGCCACCGCCGCCGCTAGAGCAACAGCTGCCTCTAGAACCACCGAGGCGAAGAAGATCAGGTGCACGGATGTCCGTGTGAGGGGTTTCCACTTCAGCAACCCCTAACACTCCAGTGGCAGCCACTACCCGCCACTGTATGAAGACCCGCAAATGGGTGGGCCTTCGAACCCAGTTTCAGAAGTCGACTCTGCGCCAGTCGCACCACCGCCGCACATGGGTTATGATAACCCAATTCCTTCTTACGCCGGTGCAGCGGCGTATAACCCTTTTGAGCAGCCAGCTTATCCTGGCTACAACTACTACAATGCCCCTACCGTCGACCCGTACCTCGAGGCAGCCAACTACAATGCTCTCCACCCTGAGGGACCCTTCGCAGATTCATACCAGTCTGGGTACCAAGCATATGGGTATCAATACCCACCACCTCCTCAACCTCCGCATCAGCAGCCGCCACAGATCCAACCACCGCAACAGCAGGAAATTATTCAGAGGTTGAACCAGGTGGAACGAGAGGTACAGGAGGAGCGTAGAAGCCGCCGGGGGCTACTTAAGGGTTTGGCAGACCTAATAAAGGGGAATAAGAAGAGGGATTATTGAAATTCCTTATTTATTTGATTTGTAATTTTCATTTTCAATTAAGTCCCTGTGTGGACATTTTTATTTATGTAATATGTCCCTGCGAGGACTAGTATTTCTTATTTTAGTCCCTATGTGGACAATGTTATTTCCTTAAAGTCCCGTTTAGGGCAATTATGTACTTCATTTAAATTTATTGGAATGTTTTATTTAAATTTCATTTGTCATCATATGTATGAATATGTATGAAATAAATCAAAATATCATTCCTTTTGTAATTGATCTGCCAATATATATTGAAAGGAAATCTTGAAGGTATAACCTAGCCCTTATGTCATTTTAGACATGGCACTGATGGTAAAACCTTTTTAAGATTCAAATCCTTGTTAACATCTGAAAACATGTTAGCACTCCTGACAACAGTGATACGATAAAATCACACTTGTCATATTTATATTGGGATTTTCCAATCCTAATCATGAGTTCAAATCATCAATTCAGATGATCATATATTAAACCTCCATTAGTGACGAAATGCCTACGGGCCATTCTTATTGTCTTAAGAGACAAAAAGACAGTTGTAGTCTACGACTCTCTGTCAAGAAAAGGTAATGAACTATGTTCAAACCTTAATGCCTCGATCTTATAAGATCATGGCTATTAAATTTTAAAACTGTCCTTGTGACTAGGCCTTTCGTGCCACTTTAATATCTTTAATGATTAATAACTAGGGATAAATTATAAAAAAAACCCTAGACAAATATGACTAACAAATTAATCAATATGGTTTATATTTACCATGGTTAATGAATCGTCAAAAATGACAATTCCATAATAAAACTTTTGAATAAATCATTGTCATCATTTTTATGTAGCAATCAAGCTACATGGCTGAATCGGAAGAAGTTAACAGTCATCCAAGGGAGAGGAATGATACCACCAGAGTAAACGTAGCTGGTGCAGATCTTCAAGCATTGATAGACAATGCTGTTACTAGAGCTCTTGACAGACAGTTCAAGGAATCAAGTGGTACCCACACTAAGACTCAATCTGTGGCTCATAGTAAGCCCCCCTCTAAAACGCATGAGTCAAAGAAGGACGATGCCCGCCACTCATCGAATCAAAGAAGTGTTCCATCCAAACAAACTGTGTTTAATCAAGAGCCACGTGTTAAGGCCTGCTCTTACAAATACTTTGTCTCTTGCAAACCAAGAGACTTCACAGGAGAGAAATGAGCCATTGACTATATGACATGGCTAGATGAGATGGATACTGTGGTCGACATCAGTGGTTGTACTGATCAGGACATTATGAAGTTTGTGTCACAATCATTCAAAGGTGAAGCTTTAGCTTGGTGGAGGTCGTTAATCCAAGCTACAGGAAAGATCCCATTCTACAACTTTAGTTGGAATCAATTTGTTGCTCTAATCAAAGAAAATTTCTGTCCTCAACATGAGGTTGAGAGAATTGAGACTGACTTCCTGACGTTGGTCATGAAGAATTTAGACTGTCAGGCATACCTTACAAGTTTCAACACCATGTCCCGATTGGTTCCTTACTTGGTCACACTGGAACCAAAGTGCATAGCTCGTTTTATTGGAGGTCTAGCTCCAGAAATCAAGGCAAATGTGAAAGCATCCAGACCTACCACCTTCAGGTTAGTAGTTGATCTGTCTTTATCTCTTACTCTTGATGCGGTTAGGCAGAGGTCGCTTAAGAATTCCGATGAGGGAAAAAGGAAACGTGAAGATGAGAACTCACGTCGTTCTGATAAGAAACGAAAGGGGAACTCTGAGCATAACAAGAGTTCCGGGTTTAAAAAGGACAACCAACAGTCAGGTGAGAAACCCAAATGAAAGACCTGCCAAAAGTACCATTTTGGGAAATGCAGGTTCGAAACAAAATCTCAGTCACAGTCGCAGTCGCAGCCTAGAGTTTGTGGAATCTGCAAGTCTAAGGAGCATAAGACCCTAGATTGCAAGAAGATGAAGGACGCAACTTGTTACAACTGTAACGAGAAGGGGCATATTAAAACCAATTGCCCCAAATATGCAAAGAAACCTGAAGAGGTTAAAAAGACCAATGCTCGGGTCTTTCAGATGAATGCTCAAGAGGCCATTTAGAACGTCAACGTGATAACAGTTACCTTTCTTATACATGATGTTTATGCTAGAGTATTGTTTGATTCGGGTGCAGACAAGTCTTTTGTAGACAATAAATTTTGTAAATTGTTAAATCTCCCTGTTAAGACTCTAAGCATAAAGTATGAAGTAGAATTGGCCGATGGTACTATAGAGACTGCCTCAACAGTTCTAGATGGGTGTTTTATATCCATTAGGAATCACTTTTTTCCGCTATCCTTGCTTCCATTGAAATTAGCAGGATTCGATATAGTAATAGGCATGGATTGGTTATCTCATAACCAAGCCCAAATTGTTTGTGATAAGAAGCAAGTGGTTATCAAGACTCCTTATGGTGAGCCACTTACGATTCAAGGAGATACTCAGTATGGATTGCCTAAGCAAGTATCTATGCTTAAGGCATCAAGATGTTTGAAGAAAGGTTGTGTCATTTATATGGCACAGGTAACCATTGATGAACCAAAGCCCAAGATTGAAGACATCCCCGTTATTTATGAATATCCAGACGTTTTTCCTGAAGAACTACCTGGTTTACCTTCGGATAGGCAAGTGGAATTTAGAATCGATATCATTCCTGGAGCAGCACCAATTGCAAGAGCACCTTACCGGTTGGCACCAACTGAGATGAAAGATTTAAGGACTCAGTTTGATGATTTGTTAGAGAAGGGATTTATTCAACCTAGCTCGTCCCCTTGGGGAGCACCGATTCTATTTGTGAAAAAGAAGGATGGCTCGATGCGTCTGTGCATCGATTATCGCGAGTTAAACAAGGTTACAATCAAAAACAGGTATCCATTACCCAGGATCGAAGATTTGTTCGATTAGCTTCAAGGAGCAAGTTACTTTTCAAAGATCGATCTACGATCAGGTTATCACTAGTTGAAGGTCAGAGAAGAAGACGTGCATAAGACCGCATTCAGAACACGCTATGGCCATTATGAGTTCTTAGTGATGCCTTTTGGGCTCACTAATGCACCTACAACGTTCATGGATCTCATGAATCACGTTTGCAAGCCGTATTTAGACAAGTTTATCATTGTCTTCATTGATGACATTCTTATTTATTCTAAGAGTCAAGTCGATCATGAGAAACATCTCCGGTTATCCTTAAACTTCTGCAGCAAGAGAAGCTCTACGCCAAGTTTTCAAAATGTGAGTTTTGGCTTTGTGAAGTCCAATTTCTTGGACATGTAGTGAGTGAGCATGGTATCCAGGTGGATCCCGCTAAGATTGAAGCGGTTATGAATTGGCAAGAGCCTAAGACTCCTACAGAGATCCGTAGCTTCTTGGGTCTAGCAGGATACTACAGGCGTTTCATCGAAAACTTTTCAAGGATTGCAGCACCTTTAACTTCGTTGACTCACAAGAATATCAAGTTTGACTGGGGTCCCAAGCAGCAAGAATCCTTTGATATTCTTAAGCAGAAATTAAGCAATGTACCTGTGTTGACATTGCCAGAAGGAATTGAAGAATTTGTGGTTTATTGCGACGCATCGAACACCGGTATGGGACGTGTGCTTATGCAGAAGGGCAAGGTTATTGCATATGCTTCCCGTCAATTAAAGGTGCACGAGAAGAACTACACCACCCACGATTTGGAGTTGGGTGCCATTGTATTTGCACTAAAGCTTTGAAGGCATTATCTTTATGGGACAAAGTGCGTGATCTATTCTGATCACAAGAGCCTTCAACATCTGTTTAACCAAAAGGATCTTAACATGAGACAACGCTGATGGATGGAAACATTAAATGACTATGACTGTGAAATCCAATATCATCCAGGCAAAGCGAATGTAGTCGCTGATGCTTTGAGCAGGAAGGAAAGGGTTAAGCCTATTAGAATCAATGCGAAAAGCATTGAACTAAAGAACAACTTGAATGAAAGGCTGTTAGCCGCTCAAAAGGAAGCAGTATTAGAAGCTAACTATCCGAATGAGAAGTTAGGAGTGGCTGCCGATCAATTGTCATATGGCAAGGATGGAATCCTAAGATTGAATGGTCGAATATGGGTTCCAATTTATGGAGGACTTCGAGAAGTAATTTTTCAAGAAGCTCATAGCTCCAAATATTCAGTTCATCCTGGTAGTGATAAGATGTTCCAGGATTTAAAGGCAAATTACTGGTGGATAGGTTTGAAGAAATCTATAGCCACTTATGTGGCTAAATGTCTGGCAGGTGCACAAGTTAAAGCGGAGCATCAAAAGCCGTCAGGTTTGCTACAACAGCCTGAACTTCCCATTTGGAAGTGGGAAATGGTAACCATGGATTTTATCACTAAGTTACCAAAGACAAAGCGTGGAAATGATACGATTTGGGTTATAGTTGATAGGCTGACCAAGTCAGCCCACTTTTTGCCGATTAAAGAAACTCACAGCTCTGACAAGCTAGCCCAGCTATACGTGGATGAGATTGTATCTCTCCACGGAGTGCCAGTGTCTATTATCTCTGACAGGGATACAAGGTACACATCGCATTTTTGGAAAAGCTTTCAGAAACCCTAGGCACTCGTCTAAACTTCAGCACTGCTTATCATCCTCAGATGGATGGTCAAAGCGAGCGTACGATTCAAACGCTTGAGGATATGTTACGAGCTTGTGTTATTGACTTGAGTGGAAGTTGGGATGACCATCTTCCGTTGATTGAATTTTCGTACAATAATAGCTATCATTCGAGTATTCAAGCAGTGCCTTTCGAAGCTTTGTACGGAAGAAAGTGTAGAACGCCAGTTTGTTGGGCGGAAGTTGGAGATGTCCAACTTTCAGGACCTGATATAGTCTTGGAAACGACGGACAAGATTGTCCAAATCCGTGATCGTCTGAAAGCTGCCAGGGACAGGCAAAAAAGTTATGCTGATATGAGGCACAAACCTTTAAAGTTTGAAGTTGGCGATAAAGTACTACTTAAGGTGTCACCTTGGAAAGGGGTGATGCGTTTTGGCAAAAAGGGAAAGCTTAGCCCAAGATACATAGGACCATTTGAGATCATCGAATGTGTAGGGACTGTAGCCTACAAGCTAAATCTGCCAGAAGAGCTCAGTGGAATTCATAATGTGTTCCACATCTGCAATCTAAAGAAATGTCTAGCCGATGAGTCGCTAGCAATGTCACATAAGGACGCGCAGATTGACGAGAGTTTGAAGTTCGTTGAGAAACCTTTGTTGATCGAGGATCGACAGGTTAAGAAGCTTCGAAGGAAGCACGTACCGATCGTAAAGGTAAAATTTGATGCCCGTAGAGACCCAGAATACACGTGGGAGGTTGAATCCATAATGAAACAGAAATACCCTCATTTAATTCAGTAAATCTCAAGGTCGAGATTTCTTTTAAGGGGGTGAGGATGTAACACCTCGCAAAATCATGTCCAATATAATAAAGACACATGTCATGGACTTTAAACGTGTAAAGAATTGATTTCGAGGGACTAAAATTGTTAAACAATGTAAATATTTAAGTAAAAGGATCCAAAGTGTCAACATGCCATTCTTATGCCTCTGATTGACCTCACATGACGTTCGGATTCTTTAATGAATAAATTTTCGAACATAGAAAGTCGTTTGTGCTTAAATTGAGAATTTAACAAAGCATAGGGGTTAAAAGTGTCAACATGTTAAAAGTTACCTCTGAGTGACCTTTTAACGATCCCAAAAGCATTGTAATATTTGTATAATTGGCTCTCAAGAATATTGGATAGTAATCTCATGGAGTTTCGTTGAAAACACGACTTTTCGAGTGATCTTACAACTAACCGGGAGCTTAACGGAGTTAAATTATGGTTCAAGACCCTTAATAGTTAACTATGGGGGTCATAAGTGCAATAAAAGATAGTTATTTAAACTTAAAATGGACCAGGGACTGAAATTTCAAAATCTGCAAAGTTTTTACTGGAATCAAGGATCCTCGCGGACCGCGAAGATCCTCTTGAATTCCTACGCGGGCCGCGAGAGGACGGCTAGCGACAACAGAATGGACAGCTGCATGTTGCAGCCTGTTACACCGCCATTGCAAGGCTGATTTCGATACCAGGGACTGAGCAAATGGTTTTTCATGCACTAGGGACACTTGGGATCATCAGATTACTCTAGGTAGCAGGTGGATTGATCTTAGAAGCCTTGAATTTCCTATATAAAGGGTCATGGTTTGCACTTTGAACTTGCACACTTGAATATTTTCACTCAATTCACTCTCTGAAGCCTCCTGGAGCTCTAGGAAGCTTTTCTCAGTTCTAAATTCATGCTAAGGACTCTAGTAAGTGTTCTTAGCTTCCTAAGTTTAAGTTTTATTAGCTTAATGACCGAAAGTCAAAGCTATCGTAATTAAGCTTTGACTTTGTGATTAATCACTAACGGTCCAGCCATTATTCAAATTGAAAGTGGCTATAAGTTGGTAATTATGTAGGTAATAAACCCTTAAAAGGGCACATACTAATTATCACTTTTACTTGGTCAATTGTCGGGTCAAACTTCTTAATAAAAAGTCAAACGAGTCAATTTTTATAAAATAATTCATAACTGATAATGTAGAAGTTATGGAACATGTTTTAACATTAAAATAACTTGGTAAATAATATAAGAACATGTTTAGGCATGTTCAACCCGACAATTCTGAGTTTAGGCTCGGTTCGCAACCAAAAGTCGCAAAAGTAGACTTTTGCTTTGACTTTCAGTTCTGACCCGATTTAGCTTGTTTTAGATATGCCTTAAGGTTCCTTTAGGACCATATTACATGTTAGTATAACCCTCTGTGATTATACTATATGGTTCCTTTGAAATCTGATTCATATGCATGTTTCCGTTAAATGCTTAAAAGTTGACCATTATGCCCTTTTGACATAAAAACGAGATTTTTAAAATGTGAGAGGATAAAAACCTTTATTTCTGAATTATAAGTATGTCCTAAAAATTTGACATCCATATCTGGCCTAAAATGAGAGTTATGCACAATGTCGTAAAATGAAAGCCTTTTTATTAATTAAATTGCATTTTTTAGTATAAATCACATCTAAACCCAAATTTTGACACCAAACTTTCTACCCACTGATGTAATATAATATTTAGGGATTTTTGGAAATTTTTGTTAAATTTTAACTGATCATAACATTGAGTTCTTGCATAGGCTCGGTAATTGACGGTAATGCCCTTTTTGCTAATAAAACGAGTTTTACACATCCTTTACATATCAAACCTTTTTCTACTGAATTTATACATTAAATAAATTATTTTAAACAGTAAAGGCTGATCAAAATCTCAGATTTCCTTAATCAACCCGAATATCGTCAAATACCGACTTTTATGCCATTTAGGCGCATAGTATGGTTTAAAACCATATTTGGAACCTAAGGCTTGTTACCTACTGATGTTATGGATAAATTTTTATACCTTAATAGTAAGTAAAAGTTTTGAACTCATATTTCCAAATTTGACCCTTATAACATATGTGAAATGACCAGAATGCCCCTACGGTGCATAGTTTGGCCATAAATGATAAAATTCACATATGTATGATATCTTACTGATTTAACTTGTTAAAATAAATATTTTTACTGATTGTTTTAGACCATAACCTCAGATTTCTATTTAACCTCTTTTATAAGCTTTAAAATGACCAAAATACCCTTACGGGGCTTAATTTGGTTTTAAATTCATTTTGGGCATAATGGAAGGTATCCTACTAATATCATAACATATTTAAAGCATATTAACTTCTAGAACCTGTGCATGACTTATTTGGTTACCTGTTATGCATATTCGCGTTCGGTACGGTTTATGTAACTAGTTTGCATAAATTAACCGAAACGGGTCAAACCTTATCATTTTTACTTCAAAATCCAGAATGTGTTTAGTTTACCCATTTTATACAAGTCTTCATAATTTTCGGGTACTAAATCATATTCTAATCCGGTCTTCGCTTAATCTTGCGCTTTGAACCGTAAACCTTTCATTAAAACTAACCGGTCTAAGTTAAGACTTAAATAAGACCCGTTAGGAATCTAATAGGTTATTAAAACCTTTGTTCCAGATTTAGGAGCTCAGTAAAAGCTACTTGTGCTTGCTGATTAATATACGACTGAGAATAAAATTATATTTTAAGCTCAAGTAAATACTTTTAACTTATTTTCCGTTACATGGGCTTGGGATACGGTATTTAATAATACCGCTTGGTCGGGTATTGAATCTTTAATCGATTAGTGGTTAAATCATTGAAATAACCCGTTTAATCTGTTTTGTTTGGTACAATGCCTTTGGGGGGTTAATGACCGTGTCCTGGATATCCTCGGCTCATTCGTTGAATGGCTACAACTTAAGCATGGGGTGTAGGCATACACCTGACAGTTGCGTATGTAAAAGATATAACCACTCGTTGAGGATAACTCACCATGGGATTATATTAGTGGTGTGTCTATTAATCTTTAACCCGGTACTTCTAACCCGGGCTACTGAATGGACGACAAACATATAAATCTGTATACAAGATTTTTTTTAAATAATTATCCCAAGTTATAAAAGATTTTATGCCTTGTGCATCCAAATTAATTTAATAAATGTTTTTCAAAAGAGTCAGTTAATTGTATTTATCAGTGTAAACTGACGTATTTTTCAAAAAGGTTAAGTGCAGGTACTACGCGTAATGGGCTGGCTACTCCTAGTATCAAATAAAGAGTCTTGCAAGCTTTTGATGCTTAAATCTGTTGAACAATATTTCTTTTTATTTTAGATCCGCATGTGGATCCACTTACAATCCGTTGTGTAATATTTTATATTACTTTCAACTCGGTTTGTATAAATTACTTTTAGACTTCCGCTGTGCATTAAACTGTGATTAATTAACTATGATGATATCAACTATGTCACGATACTCCCCACCGGGCCCACCGGTAATACGTGGAAATATAGGGGTGTGACACATGTTTAGACGTCGGTTCCGAATAGTTGTCGACTGTTATTACGTATAGCAGACGACTTGGCACAGTCAGATCTATTTTTCACACTTCGATACGACGCTAGGGGCCGTAGGGGATTCACCACTTTACAGAAATGTACGGCGGCCATTCGCCAACTGGCATATGGGACGACACCCGATTCGTTGGACGAGTATCTAAGGATGTCCGAAAGAACTTCACGTGAATGTTTACACAAGTTTTACGAATGGATCGTGAAGTTATATAGCAAGAAATATCCGCGGAAACCAAACACAAATGACGTCCAAAAATTATATCAAGCGCACGAAGAAAGGCATAGTTTTCCAGGAATGCTCGGAAGCATTGATTGCATGCACTGGCCATGGCAGAACTGCCTTACTGCGTGGCAAGGTCAATATACTCCGGGCGATCATGGTCATCCAACTATAATACTAGAGGCTGTTGCGTCACAGGATCTCTGGATTTGGCATGCTTTTTTTTTGGTATGCCTGGTTCACTTAATAACCTTAACATCATCTACCAATAAGAGATCTTTGACGATGTAATAGCAGGAACTCGTACAGACACCAGTTTTACGGTTTTGAGGGTGGAATATAGGCATGGTTACTACCTTGCGGATGAAACATATCAAAAGGAAGTAGTTTCCAGGCACGGAGTGCCAACCTCCATTATCTCTGATCGTGATCCGTGTTTCATATCCGATTTGTGGCAAGCGATGCACAAATCATTTGGCTCACATCTTGACATGAGCACTGCCTATCACCCTCTAACGGATGGTCAGAGTGAGCGAACTATCCGTACATTAGAAGACATGCTACGGGCATGTGTTATCGATTTTGGTAAAGGTTGGGAGAGACACTTACCCTTGGTGGAATTTTCCTACAATAACAGTTACCATACCAGTATCCAGGTAGCTCCGTTTGAGGATTTGTACGGACGAAAATGTCGATCTCCTCTCTGTTGGGCTGAAGTGGGTGACAGCCAAATTACAGGTCCAGAACTTGTGCTTGAAACCTCCGAGAAGATTGTCCAGATCAGAAATCGTATGGCGGCAGCGCATGATCGCCAGAAAAGCTATGCTGATAAGCCATAGGAAACCTTTGGAGTACGTTGTTGGTGATCGTGTCATGTTGAAAGTCTCACCCTGGAAGGGTGTGGTACGCTTTGGGAAACGCGACAAGCTTAATCCGCGTTATGTCGGGCCATTCAAGATTCTGGAGCGAATTGGTAAAGTGGCCTACAAGCTCGAGTTACCTGCTGAGTTGGGTAACGTTCATGATGTCTTCCATGTTTCGCAATTAAAGAAGTGTTTGTCTGATGAAACATTGGTGGTACCACTCCAGGAACTGAAGATCGACGGCAAATTGCAGTTTGTCGAAGAACCTATTGAAATCATGGATCGGGAAGTTAAGATTCGTAAGCACAGTTGGATTCCAATCGTGAGAGTCCGTTGGAATTCAAAACGTGGACCGGAGTTCACGTGGGAACGTGAGGATCAGATGAAGCTCAAGTATCCTCAACTATTCCCAAAGGACCAATCTAGTTCTGATGCAACTAGTGAATTTCGGGACGAAATTCCCTTTCAAGTTGGGGATGATGTGGTAACCGAGGAAAATCCACAGTTATCCTGATCTAACACCGTGCTGCTTTGGGTTACTTATCAAATTTCGGGACGAAATTTCTTTCAAGTTGGGGATAATGTGACAACCTGAGATCTCAAGGTCCTTCCTCTACGCATTACTTATTTCACAACTCTGTTTTCATAATTCGTTTTGCGTTGTAACAGGTGCATGATTGATAAATGATTAATGTATTGTTATGGTTGGTTGTTTAGTGAAAACTTAAGAATTGTTTAATGTTTAGACATAACACGTTCATGTTTCATAACTTCATAACTAGGGTCCTTCGCCAACTCCACTTCTTGACGAAGAAGGTCCTTCGTCACAAACCCTCCTTGACGAAGATAGTTCTTCGTCGTCAACATACTTGACGAAGATAGTTCTTCGTCATCAGCATACTTGACGAAGTGTAATTCTTCATCTAAAAGGATCCTTCGCCATGAGGGCTCTCGGCCCAAACCCATTCGAAGCCCGAAGCTGGGATCTGGCCTATTCCTTTTGTGCGCATACATTGAGGGGAGCACGTTAGTTTCCTCATAATCATATCATAACACAAAGCACACAAACCCTAATCTCTTCCTTCCTCTTGACGGCAGCTTTCCCCATCATTCGAAGCCTTGCATCTTGATCAAATCAGCCCATTCGATACCTCGGTTAGTGTCCCATCATTGTTAGTTTGCTTGCTATGTAATACTTGATGTTGTGATTGTTATGATCATCACGATTGAACGGGTTCTTGCACGAAATGGGTTAATGATTGAGTGATATGATGGTTATTATGCTAAAGTATTCAGTTTGAACAGATGATTTATTGTTGTAAATGATTAGAGTATTTGATTTGGTTAATTGATGCGATTGTATACTGTTAAATATCGGTTATGTCACGAGATGATTAGCACTTGGATGATTGTGTATGATTGCTGATTAAAGATATTGATTGATATGATTTACACGTGCCAAAATTGTAACTGTTGTTACGAGATTAATGGGGAATCAAGAAGGAAATCATGGTTGTCTGTTAAGGTACAGCGACGAACAATTCCCGACGAAGAACCTATGTCGATGAAGAATCAGATTCTTCGCTGACAGGCCTTCGACGAAGTATTGGGATTCTTCGCCACCATCCCTCTTGACGAAGTATAGATATTCGTCGGGAGTATCCTTCGCCGAGAAGCATCCCACGAACAATAGTTTATGATGATGAAGTTGATGAATGTTTGTGTTTATAAAGTTGTATAATATTAATTAAGAATGAGAAATCTGATCTGATTCGTGTGAGTGGCAAACTTACCTGTTAAGTGTTGTTATGCGACATACACGTGAGGTGTGGACTTGCATGAGATTTGCGTACTTGCTATGTGTCATACGGTGATCTTTGCGTCTAGTGCCATCTGTGAAAATACGTGATTTAGTTGATCACGTAACTGACTTTTATTAGTAACCAGGGTAGGGTTTGGTTAACCAACTTGGAAAGGGTACTTTAACATACCGAGCAAAACTAAGGTGAGTTCACTTCTCTCAATACAAGCATGCGTTTGGTGGGGACAATCAAACAGGCAAACAAATAAATGGGTTTTCATAAACCCACATCCTCGTAGGGGATGTGAGGCAATTTTCACATACCCATATCCTTGCAGGGGATATAAGGCGGTTTTCAGTAAATGTTGATGTTGGATAATACACTCACTTTCTATCACTTAAGTCCCATCATACTACCGAACAAGTTGCTTGTAGGGCAACGGGGTTATTAGTTGATAGCGCAATTAGGTTTGGCACCCTCACGACGTACCTGGATAGGACGGACGTGAATTAATCACTTTAAAATCATGACCAATGTTTGATAGAGCGTTGGAGAAGGGGAAAAAGGAGCCGTCTGCGGTATCGAGTTATTATCAACATAACATAAGTCAATACTTGGTAACAAACGGTCAAACAAACTGTGAACTCACCAGCGTTGTCTGATACACTTTTCTGCATGCTTGTAGGTCCTTAGGTACACTGGCATGGAGCTTGCTGTCTGGGAAGCTGGAGTGGCCATGGGTCGTGACATTTGGAAAGGCTTCTCGCTGTTGCATTGTTTTGAACATTTTTCATTTTAACTTATTAAACAAATTATTATGCTTCCGCTGAACATGTTTAATTTTCTACACTAGTGTGTGAATTATACTATTTCGTTTAATGGAAAGTTTATTTTATTTATGGTTCAATATGATTAGTGGCTAGATCCTGGTACGTCACACGCCTCGCGGGAGTTTCCGTTGGTGGTATTTTGGGGGTGTGACATAAATAATGATGAAACTGCGTAAATATTTAATTATTACTTATAAATTTCAACTCAATTTATATTTATATAATTTACTTATGTTTTTAATCTGTTTATTAAATATTAAACAAATATATCAGAATTTGTTTGAGAACAAGGAATGTATTACTTGACCAAATAAAGAATGGTAGTACCGTAAAAAAACATTCAAATTTTAGTCAATTATGTTACTATTCATAAGGTTCTACCCAATTTGTTATATATACTAATATATTACTATAATAAACTAGTCTTTACATAATTCTAATTATATTTTCCAAATTTTATGAAAATATACAAAATTAAATCTATACATATTCTACATTATTTTAATCTGATTAATATTATTACTAATATTTCAAAAGAGATCTTAGTTATTTCATACAAACTACTATAACATATTAAATTAATATTATTAAACTTTTAGTATAAATAAAAATAAAAAGAAAATATAGCTATAATAATCATAATAATAATAGTCATTATTATTATTATAATAACAATAGAACTATATATATACTATTATAATAACTATTCATTGGGTTTCATTAATAATATAGGATAATATAGGATAATATATAAGTATTCTAAATACATTACAATTCTATTTTATTTGAAAAATATATATACATTTAAATAATTTTTATATATTTTATATGATTATACGTGTATGTAATGTAAACTATAATTTATTTTACGTAGGATACATATAAAATTTTATTCATTTAAACCTATAATATAATTTAAAGAAAGTGTATGTTCAAAAGATTATTATATATATTAGTATATCATATATAAATAGTCATGTTTTTATTGTCTATCATTTAGAATATTATATTTAAAACGAGTAATAATTTTTTTATGATGTATTATAAAAGAATAAAAAAGATGGGCCTGATGGTTTGTACAATCGGTATATATAAAAGAGATTAGATAAATAATTTTTAGAAATAAAAGATGTTACAAAATGAAAACTTCTTTTCTTACCCGACTTAAATCAATAATTTAGTATCTATTTATTTATTTATTTATTTATTTATTTATTTATTTTACTTAACACGTTAATTTTTCCTAAACGTTCTAGTTATTGCTTCATTTTCATACTAAGATTAAAATGGATACCCCACAAAAAAATAATTGACTCGAATGTGTGTTTAATACACTTGTCCTTTATATAGTTTTATTTAAAGATCAAATTACAATGTTAATATTATAATATCTTTAAACAAATTACTATTATTATTTGGGATATATATATAGGGTCAGGATTTAGAGAAAACGGTAGAAAGTGTGAGAACGGTGAGAACGCTTATGGATCGTCCGATCAAAACAATCTATGGACTAGATTGGCGCGGTGGCGTTTTCATAAATAACATCAATTTTATTACGTGGACGTGCTTCATTAAGGGTAAAAAAGGTAAAACATCATTTCTCACATAAAACGCCATTGAAATATAAAACGCCAAACAAATACAAAACGCCAATTTTATCACGGCGTACTTTTTTTCTGTGTTTTTATTTAAGCTCTCAGGCTAAAAAAACGCCACAAAATGTGAAATGCCATAATATATAATGCCAAGCCTTAAATCCGGATAAATGTTAATTACATTTTTTGTTATAAAAATAATATCCCGCCTAAACTACGTGCCAAAAAAATTCTATAAATAGAAACGTCTCACAACCTTCCGGTTATCACACCAAAAAAACACACAAAAACACAGTGATTTCTAAAAAAAAATACAACTCAATGTAAAACACCAAAAAAGACAACGATGGCAAACATCTTTTCTTTGATACTCAGAAATGTTCTGCATGAAGTTTTGCTGAATTATTTGTTACGTGAGTGTGTAGTAAGATTTTGCTGCATGAGATGGACAAAATTCAAAAAATAGGGACTGATGACACCCATATGTCATTCTGTCATCTTTATTCTTGAAGAAGGTTTGGATGATTAGAAGAGATCTATCCCAGTGTAAATGCTACTTTGGCCTCGATGATTATAATGAAGACTGTGACAACCCGAACTTTCAAGGTTAGTGTCGTTTAATCTCGTGATCCTAACTTCTCGTTATCCCTCTTCAATGTTCTTTGTTTAGATAAAACTTGTTTAATGTGTTGTGATATGATAACCCTGTTAAACCTAAACGTATATTTGATGATTGAACGTGTAGTTGGGCCGCGAGTATGTTGGGCCACACACACGAAGTGTATTTGGGCCGCGGGTGCGTCTGGGCCACATACACACCTTTAAACTAACATTTCACCCTTAAACCATTTCGGCCCACACTTATTGTCACGGGCCCGAATCACTTGAGCCCACCCTTCATGGGTTATGTATACTAGGAGAATTAGGAGTACGTAATTATAGTTTTGGAAAAACAATTACAAACCCTAACACTTCTCTCATTGTGGTCGTCGGCAATTCTCCTCATCGAGGCTCTCTTTCTCTCGGTTCTAATACTCCGGTGCACATACAACTCTTTGGTTAGTACACTTATTGTTGTTCATGGTTAGTCTCGATTATGCATACACATTGTTAAACAACTAATGAGATTATTAATAATGATGTTGATAAATTGTTTATCATGTAATGGATCTGAAGGTATTGTGTGATAATTAGAACAATGGTTTACCTGCTTACATGAATTAGGATTGATAGTTTTTATGTGCTAATAAACTGTGGGTTATGATGTTAGCATCGAAACACGGATTCGGTATGTTGTAGTGATATTTCGTTTAGGCACAGGATAGAACTAGTACAAATTAGTGAAGAGGAACATGAGAAGCTGTGAACTGATTGATATTGATGATAATATTTGATGAATGATGTCCATAAACTTGATGATGTGGTAGTAATTAAGGAAGTAAATCAATAAAGAGTATTATGATTCTGGTTGCTAAGGTAAAACAGTTACAAGAATGGGATTAGATCCTAAGGATTCGGGTATTACAAGCATGACTAGGAGGTTGACTGGTCAGCCGCTCATTATCAATATGGTCGCATATTTTTGCTATGTTTTATATTTAAATTGGGCTTAGCACATTAACGGACCCAACCACACACTTTTGTAATATAATTTGAGAGGTCCGTTGGGCCGCATAGTGGCATGTAGTCGCGTAAGCTGAGCCGAGTCGCACACTTGGGGTGTAACCACACACTCGAACTGGGCAGCACATTTCATTTGGGCTTTATACCAAAATAGATTAAAGTGTTACTGGGCCACAAGCAGAAAATGGACCGCACTCAAATAACGAGTCGCACACCTCACTAGTGGGCTTGTTATACTGCACATTTGCAAACCGGCCGCACGCTAAGTTGAGTCTTATGTTTCTTGGGCCGTACATTGTGAACAACTGTCATGCTATGTGCTTAATGTTGGTAAGTTGTCTGTGGGGTAATTAACTGTTAAGATTTGTTAGAATGTGATATGTGTAATGCATGCTCGATACTTGTTTTATGTATGCAAGGAATATGTGACATAAGTGTATACGAAAGTGACTGACATTGGTAATCACGTTAGGGTTTGGTTGATTAACTTGGAACATGTAACTTACTAAACCGAGCAAATCTAAGGTGAGTTCATTTCTCTTGAGCATGCGTCCCGGTGGGTGGGACAGTCAAATGGGTATTCTTGAGAGGAATAAGTCTTTTGGGTAAAAACTGGGATGTTTGATAATACACTCTTTTCCTATCACTTTAAGTCCCATCTTATACCGAATTAGTAACCTGAGAGGTAACGGGGTATTAGTTGATAGCGCTATTAGGCTTGGCAACCTCACACTGTACCTGAGAGGACGGGCGTGAACTAATGACCTTAAATCATGACCGCTGCTTAGATAGGGGGCATTGGGGACGGGCAAATAATCTGGTAGCCATCTTGTACGGTACTCGAGTTATTATCAACATTATTGTCAATGAACTGATCTAAACACTTGGTAACTAACGTTTTCATAAAACTATGAACTCACCAGTGTTATCTGACATACGTGTTGCATGCTCGCAGGTCGTTAGATTTCTTGGATATGGAACTTGTTGTCTGGAGTGGCTGGAGTGGTCATGGGTTGAACTGATTTGATACACATGACAGGCTTATTGGTTTTCATCCGTTGGTTTTGAAACATTTAGACAATGGTTTACTTATTGCTTCCGCTGAACTTGTTGGATTTTTATTAAACTTATTGTTTGGTACATTTCTATTTATAATTGACAATTCATTTGAAAACTTGTTATGAGTTCAACATGATTAGTGGCTAGATCCTGGTACGTCACACGCCTAGCGGGGGTTTCCGCGTGTGGTAATTTGGGGGTGTGACAGTTTGGTATCAGAGCCACTTGTTATAGTTAACTAGGTTTTAAAACGTTTTTTTTTATAAAACCATACTATAACCGAACAGTTCAGAAATCGACCATGACACTCAGCTCCAGATCGCAAGGTTCGTCTCTCGTTTACTTATTGCATAGCATATCTAGTGTACACTTATTTATGGCATTGCATGTGAATGCACACTTAGCACTACAGACCGAATTCATGTGTTACTTGCTTATGTTATGTGGATGATAGAGTCACAATGCGACATTCCTCTACACTTTCATGGCCCATGTTTTGTGATGTCTTTTGTCTCGTTACTTAAATTTGAGGAACCTTTTAGCATGAGTTGGGAGGAGTTGAGATGAACACGTAAATTGCATTATTATGGGTGCACACATAATAATAATGTGGGGTGTGTGTGAGTCCCAGTGATGCTTAACGAGTGTGAAAGGGGTTCCGCTCTGTTGCCTGATGTAAACTTAGTAGTCTATAGAAGTCATCGTGGTGTTTGACTCCTATTCAAGTCTGACCCTTAACCTTTTTCCCCTTCTTTTATATAGAATCATGAGTGGACGTAATGGTGGACGTGGTGGTGGCCGCGGCGATGGACGTGGCAATATTGCTATGACTCAGGCCGAGTTGACCGACCTGATCAACACTCATGTGGCTGAAGCCCTAGTGGCTTATCAGGCTGGTACGATATGTGCCAATTATTCCTTATCCCTGTGTTGCGAACCCAAATTTTAACCGTGTGTTGTACTCTCTTTCGTTTTTAGGTCAACCTGCGAATCAAAACAATCCGCCTGTTTGCACGTTTAAGACGTTAATGGATTGTAAGCCACAAACATTCAGTGGGACTGAAGGAGCCGTGGGGCTACTACGTTGGTTTTAGAAAGCTGAGTCCGTCTTTGCTATGTGTAATTGTCCCGTGGGGGACCGGGTGAAGTATGCTACAGGCACATTGGAGGATGGTGCCTTAACTTGGTGGAATGCCCAGGTGCAAATGTTGGGCATCGAAATGGCTAATGCAACTACTTGGGATGATTCAAGGAGTTGATGCGAGAGGAGTACTGTCCTTGTGATGAGATTCAGAAGCTTGAGAACGAGTACTACAATTTGAAGATGGAAGGGTCTGAAATTGAAGCGTATACAAAAAGGTCACATGAGCTCGCGAATATGTGTCCTAACTTATCACGACCACAACCCCGAAGAATCGAATTGTACATCAAAGGGTTAGCACCGTCAGTCAAGAGTTTGGTCACTGCTGCAAATCTTGACAACCTGCCTCGAATCACACGTCTAGCCCACAAGATCACGGATCAGGAGGTGGAGCGTGGCTCGCTACCACCACGTGTTTCTTCTACTACTGCTACAACTACTACTCCTGCTACTGACAGTGATGGGTGTCGAGTGTTATATATATTAGGTGTATATTTTAAGCCCCTTTAACACTTTTTTTAGTCAAGTTTTAAATTTATAAAACACGATATTTACTAACACTAGACACACATATGGGCAAGTGCACCCATCGTGAGCGTAGTATAGTGTTGGTAAGATACCGAGGTCGTCCAAGGACACAAGAGCTTTTAGTACCGGTTTATCCTCAACGTCTAATCAAATCAAAAAGTTTAGAAAAATGTTTTAAACTAAGAAAAATGAAAACTAACTAAAAATGCTGAAAATAAAAATAAAAATAAAAACAGATAGACAAGATAAATCACTTGGTTCCGACTCGTATCTAGTGTAACCTTTGATTATTTCCGCACTTTTACACTTTTTAAGAGATTATCTTAGTTATTGTAGTAGGCCCCTCTTTTGAAGGTGACGTTACCCTCACCCCAATAGTTTGAGTCAGCAAGGATACAATCCTAAAAGGGTGGATTATTGGAAGATAATTAATTAAGTTATTAATGCAAATTATGGTAGGCCCCTCTTTTGGAGGTGACGTTACCCTTGACTAAGTAGTCTGAGTCAGCAGGGATACAGTCCTAAATAGCCGGGTTATAGTATTAATAGTAGTTAACTTATGAGGGGATCAAAGAGTTTGGACCCTCGCCATCCAATACCGTTAAGTATTGAAGGAGATCCTACTAAATTTGACCCAGGTCCATTGCAGGACCTCTAAACGCTGAACAATGGCAAGACCTTTACCAAACCGTTCCCTTAACCCCCGACCAGGTAGCCAACATACCTCCATATAGACCGTGGAGATATGAATGGTGAAAATCTTTTATTTTATATAGACAGTAAAATAATGCCAAGACACCACGGACAAACGATAAGGAAAGATCACCTTCAACATAAGAAACTAGTTATTAAAGTCATTAATACAAAACCAAGTAAAAAGTGCGAAAAGATTAAAAATAAAAAGTATTACACTAGACACTTTGTCTTCACCAAGTGATGTAAGAGACTTAGGCAAACATGGCCTTGATTGTCAAGAACTCTTACGATCAATCTTGGATCCCGAGACGACTCACACACTCTACGATGGACAATGGATGATGGTGGTGGATGATGGTGTTATGGTGGTGGTGGGTGGTGGGTGAAGTGTGAGAGAGGTGGTGTGCCAAGGGATGGTTTGAACTTGAGCCAAGCACTCCTATTTATAGGCTGAACAGAAGCCCGGGCACGGCCCCGTGTCCAGTGGGCACGGCCCCGTGTCCACATCCTCTCTTTCTTCATTTAATGCAGCTTTGTCTTATTAGTTGACCACGCCCCCGTGTCCGCTGAGCACGACCCCGTGGTGCAGAAGAATCTTTGTACTATGAAGATTTGCTGGATTGTGCGAATCTTATAGTTGACCACGGCCCCGTGTCCGCTGAGCACGGCCCCGTGGTGGGCAATAGAAGCTTCTACCACTTTGTCTTTTCTGCTGACACTTGGGCACGCCCCCGTGCTGGCTGAGCACGGGGCGTGTTCAGTCTTCTGTTATCTTGTTTTGCTTGGGAAGATGCTGTCGTGGGGTCGGGCATGTCACGTCTTGTTCCTTTTCTTGTATTTATGTTAGATTTTGATGTCTTTTTGCTTCTTTTGTTAATTTGAGCTCATTTAATCCTGAAAATACAAAAGGAAGACAAAAGCACACTTTTTCCAACATTAGTACTAAAAAAGGGTTAGTTTTATGCCACAATTGATGAATTTTATATGTTGCATTTTGCACACATCAAATACCCCCACACTTGAATCTTTGCTTGTCCTCAAGCAAAACTCTTTATAATGTGGCTATTACACTCCCAAATGGAATGGGTAGAGAAGAAGGTTTTTGGGCTTGTCGTAGAGTGTCGGGATTTCCAAGATTCTTTATTTAGTTTTATTTTTATTTATTTACAATCCTATTCGTCATGATTTATTTAAAACTTTTCATAAGATAAATTACTTATTTAGGGCATAACATGCCTTTTTAAAATTCTATTTATATACAAGTTCACATACCTCACGGGGATCACTCAACACTCGGCCGAAAATGTATTTTTGTGGATCACTCGAGAGCGGCATGGAACTTATTCTTACCATAGGCTTACCAAGCAATCAATCCTCCTCCTTTTTAACTTATATACCTTTGTAAATATCAAGAGGACTTTGTGGGTGAAGGGTTAGGCTTGGGTTAAAGGTAGGTGGTTGGGTTAGTGGTTAGTGGTTAGTAGAAAAAGGGCGAAAAGCGTAACAGGCTTCGGTTTTCGTAAGACTTTTTATTTTTGTAATTTTTATTTTGATGAAGCTATTATTCAAACAAAGTTATTTTTGATGAACTTGTTTGTTTATTTTCTTTTGCTTCATCATCGACACACATTTTTTTTTTTTTTTTGAAAAGTCATACGAAAAACCGGGCTAGTTACTAAAACAAAGGGTTAAAAATAAAAAAAGGTTTTGGTGGGTGAAAGGGTGTTTGGTTTGGGTTATGAAATGAAAAGGTTTAGGCTCAAAGGGGCTAACTAGGGGGATCTTGGGTAGGTGGTAAAAAAAAAAAAGAAAAATAATGGTGTAGAAATAAAAAAGTTAGTCCTAATGCCTCCATCATTTACTTACTCGGGTTTAAGTTGGTAAGGACCGGGAATGAATCGTCATGGCAAGTTCTAGAGTCGTAAGAACCAAGCGGCTATTCACACAAGAAACGAAAGATGAGCATTTAGTCTAATGATATGTAATTGTATGCTCAATAAAGGCTCAAAACTCACTTTTGTGGGAATGGGTTTTTATGTGATCAAGTATATATAATCAAATTTTAACTAAGCTTGTCATGCCTTTTCATAATTTTCTTATGTTGGTTCTTTTTATCACGACGCTATCGGTTGTAAATTCGTAAAAATATAACCTTTTTAGAACTTGAAATTCCCGAGTTAAACCTAGACAAGTAAAAAAAATGAAAAATTTTTGAAAAAAATTGGGGTGATTAGCGGTTCCAATAGAGTTTTGTGTAAGGCTTGTATTTAGGAACTTGCAAGATTCAAGGTTTTAGCATCCCCCCCACACTTAAATTACACATTGTCCTCAATGTGTCCCAAAAATAAGTTTTTAGGTGGATTGAATGTGTAAAAGGTGTGAAAAAGCAAAAATTTTATGTTACTAGGCGCTGAACACGGCCTCGTGTTGTCCGGGCACGGCCCCGTGTTCAAGTGCCAGTAACAAAATTAAATCAAGAGAAACAGAAGCCTGGACACGGGGGCGTGTTGGGTGAACACGGCCCGTGTCCAGTTACCTGAATTGGGTCTTTTCTGCAGACTGTGCAGCACGGGGCCGTGTTGGGTGGACACGGCCCGTGCCGAGCTTAGTGTAAACGAAGAAAATCGTCGGACGGTCCTGTTTTTCCTGCATGGAGTGCTGGTTCAAGTTTCCCTTGTATCCTTTGTCATCTCAAGTGTGTTTTATTCCTGAAAATTAAAACTAACTAGAAAACATGAAAATTAATCTAAAGTAAACTAAGGATAGTTCCGCGGAATGCCTCCGTGGTGCGCCACGTTTATAAGGGTCCTTAGCTAGACCCAAAGCCTGGTCATATGTTACCCAAGTGGGATGTATTGCATCCCATGTTACACCGTCGGAGAGCGTCATCCAAGCTTGAGTCTATGACCTTCATGTAGTTGACCGGGTCTTCGTCCTCTACTCTCTTTCCACATTCAAACTTCACTTCCTTGTCCCCAAACTTCAATGTTAACGTTCCGTCATTCATATCCACCACTGCTTGGGCGGTGGCTAGAAATGGCCTCCCGAGGATGAGAGGGACATTGGTGTCTTCTTCCATGTCTAGGATGACAAAGTCGGTTGGGAAAACGAAGTTGTCAACCTTGACCAATAGATTTTCAGCGACACCTTGTGGAAGTTTGACGGATCTGTCGGCGAGTTGTATGCACATCTTTGTAGGGCTTGTTGCTCCTAGGCCAAGTCGTTTGAACATCGATGTGGGCATGAGGTTAATGCTAGCCCCAAGATCGGCTAATGCATTACGAACGGGGGATTACCCAATCAAGCAAGGAATTGTGAAGCTTCCGGGATCGATTTTCTTTTGTGGAAGTTTGTTGAGTACTAAGGCGGAGCATTCTTCGCCTAAGTTAACTAATTGCAATGCTTCAATTTTCCTTTTGTGAGTGAGGAAATCCCTCATGAATTTTGCATATCTAGGCATTTGGATTAGGACCTCAATAAAAAGGAATATTAACATGCAATTGTTTTAGTAAATTTTCGAACTTTGCGAATTGCTCATCGGTCTTTTGACGGTTTAACCTACCGGGGTACGGAATTGGAGGAGTCCTGGTGGGCTCTTGATTCGGTGGGGAAGCCTTTTCTGGTTGAGGTGTGGGTGAAGTCGTGCTTTGGCTTAGTTGACTTCCTTCAACCGGTTGTAATGGGGCATCCTCGGGACCCACGGTTCGGTTTCTCAATGTGATGAGGTGTAGTTGCGCCTTTGGGTTGGTTTCGGTATTACTTGGTAACACGCCTTGTGGTCTCTCGGAGAAATTTTGAGCTAGTTGATTTAATTGTTTTTCAATGTTTTGTATGCTAGCTTGTTGATTTCTAAAATTCGATTCCAATTGTTGAAATCGATCCGAGTTTTTCTTTTCGGTGTCGGAGATGAGGCGAGATACAGTATCTTCAAGCCTTTCTCTTCCACCTTGTTGTTGAGAAAAATTTTGTGGTTGTTGAAAGTTAGTTCGTTGGTTTTGTTGGTTACTACTATTGCCGGGATCTCTCCAACCAAGGTTTGGGTGGTTACGCCATCCTTGGTTGTAGGTACCCGTTGGAGGACCCGACGGCCTAGGTCTGTTATCAATGTAGTTTACCGTTTCTGTTTGTTCATCTAATTCTTTCATACAACTCCAATTTTCATGTGGCCCACCACACCCTTCACAAGCCATAACCGAGGCCGTTTTTGTCATTTCTAGCTTTTTTATTTTCGAAGAGAGGGCCTCGATTTGGGCTTGTAAAGAGGTGCTTTCATCAACCTTATGGGCGCCCGGGGCAATAGATTTATTACCTCGGGGAGTGTGCCATTGAAAATTGGTTTGAGCAATTTCCTCAATTTGATTATATATTTCATTTGGGCGACGATTACCTAAAAGTCCCCCGGAGCTAGAATCAAGTGTTTGTCTTGTGTGTGGCAACAACCCATTGTAGAAAGTGGATACTTGTTGCCATACCGCAAGACCGTGATGAGGATACTTTCTTAGTAGCTCCTTGAACCTTTCCCAAGTTTCATATAAGGATTCCCCATCCTCTTGTGAATATGTATTAATTTCAGTCATTAATTTAGCCGTTTTAGCCGGAGGGAAGTACTTATACAGAAACTTTTGGGCTAGTTCATCCCAGGTGTTTACCGAGCCGACTGGGAGGGTGTTGAGCCAAGCCTTAGCTTGGTCTTTTAATGAAAATGGAAACATCCGTAGGCGAATGGCGTCGTTTGATGCTCAATTGATCCGAAAGGTATCACATATTTCCAAGAAATTAGTAATATGTAGATGGGGATCCTCGTCCGCAAGCCCATGGAAGGTTGCGGAGTTTTGAAGCATTTGTATCAAATGCGGCCGAAGTTCGAAGTTGTTGGCTTCGACATTCGGGGCATTGATAGCGGCGCCGAGATTACCTACGGTGGGCCGTAGGTAATCCATGAGGGTACGTTGGTCCGCCATTGGAAGTGGGTCCCCCGAAACTTTCTCTTGATTTTTAGCTTTAAGTCTTTTTCTGAGAAAGCGTTCGGGTTCTTCAAGAGGTTCTTTTATGTCTCTACTAGAACTGGAGCTCATGCACTACGTAGGATGTTTAGATGTGGCGCCAAGGTTCCAAGTCCTGCGATAAAAACGGAAAAGAATGTTGGTCAGAAGGTTTACCACGGCCCCGTGCTCAGCGAACACGGCCCGTGGTCAAGTTTACAGTAATTGTTCTCCGGATCCCTGTTACTGGGAGTTGGACACGGCCCCGTGTTGCACTCATGTGGCTGAATCCCTAGTGGCTTATCAGGCTGGTACGATATGTGCCAATTATTCCTTATCCCTGTGTTGCGAACCCAAATTTTAACCGTGTGTTGTACTCTCTTTCGTTTTTAGGTCAACCTGCGAATCAAAACAATCCGCCTGTTTGCACGTTTAAGACGTTAATGGATTGTAAGCCACAAACATTCAGTGGGACTGAAGGAGCCGTGGGGCTACTACGTTGGTTTTAGAAAGCTGAGTCCGTCTTTGCTATGTGTAACTGTCCCGTGGGGGACCGGGTGAAGTATGCTACAGGCACATTGGAGGATGGTGCCTTAACTTGGTGGAATGCCCAGGTGCAAATGTTGGGCATCGAAATGGCTAATGCAACTACTTGGGATGATTCAAGGAGTTGATGCGAGAGGAGTACTGTCCTTGTGATGAGATTCAGAAGCTTGAGAACGAGTACTACAATTTGAAGATGGAAGGGTCTGAAATTGAAGCGTATACAAAAAGGTCACATGAGCTCGCGAATATGTGTCCTAACTTATCACGACCACCACCCCGAAGAATCGAATTGTACATCAAAGGGTTAGCACCGTCAGTCAAGAGTTTGGTCACTGCTGCAAATCTTGACAACCTGCCTCGAATCACACGTCTAGCCCACAAGATCACGGATCAGGAGGTGGAGCGTGGCTCGCTACCACCACGTGTTTCTTCTACTACTGCTACAACTACTACTCCTGCTACTGACAGTGATGGGTGTCGAGTGTTATATATATTAGGTGTATATTTTAAGCCCCTTTAACACTTTTTTTAGTCAAGTTTTAAATTTATAAAACACGATATTTACTAACACTAGACACACATATGGGCAAGTGCACCCATCGTGAGCGTAGTATAGTGTTGGTAAGATACCGAGGTCGTCCAAGGACACAAGAGCTTTTAGTACCGGTTTATCCTCAACGTCTAATCAAATCAAAAAGTTTAGAAAAATGTTTTAAACTAAGAAAAATGAAAACTAACTAAAAATGCTGAAAATAAAAATAAAAATAAAAACAGATAGACAAGATGAATCACTTGGTTCCGACTCGTATCTAGTGTAACCTTTGATTATTTCCGCACTTTTGCACTTTTTAAGAGATTATCTTAGTTATTGTAGTAGGCCCCTCTTTTGAAGGTGACGTTACCCTCACCCCAGTAGTTTGAGTCAGCAAGGATACAATCCTAAAACGGTGGATTATTGGAAGATAATTAATTAAGTTATTAATGCAAATTATGGTAGGCCCCTCTTTTGGAGGCGACGTTACCCTCGACTAAGTAGTCTGAGTCAGCAGGGATACAGTCCTAAATAGCCGGGTTATAGTATTAATAGTAGTTAACTTATGAGGGGATCAAAGAGTTTGGACCCCCGCCATCCAATACCGTTAAGTATTGAAGGAGATCCTACTAAATTTGACCCAGGTCCATTGCAGGACCTCTAAACGCTGAACAATGGCAAGACCTTTACCAAACCGTTCCCTTAACCCCCGACCAGGTAGCCAACATACCTCCATATAGACCGTGGATATATGAATGGTGAAAATCTTTTATTTTATATAGACAGTAAAATAATGCCAAGACACCACGGACAAACGATAAGGAAAGATCACCTTCAACATAAGAAACTAGTTATTAAAGTCATTAATACAAAACCAAGTAAAAAGTGTGAAAAGATTAAAAATAAAAAGTATTACACTAGACACTTTGTCTTCACCAAGTGATGTAAGAGACTTAGGCAAACATGGCCTTGATTGTCAAGAACTCTTACGATCAATCTTGGATCCCGAGACGACTCACACACTCTACGATGGACAATGGATGATGGTGGTGGATGATGGTGTTATGGTGGTGGTGGGTGGTGGGTGAAGTGTGAGAGAGGTGGTGTGCCAAGGGATGGTTTGAACTTGAGCCAAGCACTCCTATTTATAGGCTGAACAGAAGCCCGGGCACGGCCCCGTGTCCAGTGGGCACGGCCCCGTGTCCACATCCTCTCTTTCTTCATTTAATGCAGCTTTGTCTTATTAGTTGACCACGCCCCCGTGTCTGCTGAGCACGACCCCGTGGTGCAGAAGAATCTTTGTACTATGAAGATTTGCTGGATTGTGCGAATCTTATAGTTGACCACGGCCCCGTGTCCGCTGAGCACGGCCCCGTGGTGGGCAATAGAAGCTTCTACCACTTTGTCTTTTCTGCTGACACTTGGGTACGCCCCCGTGCTGGCTGAGCACGGGGCGTGTTTAGTCTTCTGTTATCTTTTTTGCTTGGGAAGATGCTGTCGTGGGGTCGGGCATGTCACGTCTTGTTCCTTTTCTTGTATTTATGTTAGATTTTGATGTCTTTTTGCTTCTTTTGTTAATTTGAGCTCATTTAATCCTGAAAATACAAAAGGAAGACAATAGCACACTTTTTCCAACATTAGTACTAAAAAAGGGTTAGTGTTATTCCACAATTGATGAATTTTATATGTTGCATTTTGCACACATCAGACAGCAAGCGCAAGTGGAATGAGGTGGACAAGGCGTCCAATTCGATGCAGTCACAGAAAAAGCCAGACACCAGTAGCAACCGCAGCTTTAGTCAGTCATCTTCTGTTAATCAGAACCAGAGTAACAATTCGAGTCCGGGTTCTTATGCAGGGAAGCAGCCAAAGTGTAACAAGTGCAACTTTCATCACCATGGGCCGTGCACCCGAGTCTGTCACAAGTGCAACAAGGTGGTTCATATGCCTAGAGATTGTAGGGCTCCACTCCCAAGACAACAACAGCAGCAACCCCCATAGCAACAGCAGCCACAACAACAGGATAGGCAGCAGCCTCAGCAGAATCAGGGTAATCGCAAGGGCTGTTTTCAGTGTGGTGACGAGGGTCATTTCAGGAGGGATTGCCCTCAGCTGAATCAGAATGCTGGTAATAATAATAACAACACTGGGAACAACAATGGTAACAATGGTGGGAACGGCCCGCGAGGAAGAGTGTTTACCATTGGTGCTGCGGAGGCTCGGAACGATGGCAACATGGTGACCGGTACGTTTTCAGTGAACAATCTATTTGCTTCTATTTTATTTGACTCTGGTGCCGATTGGAGTTATGTATCTTTGGGGTTCAGTCGTCAGTTAGGGTTGAGTCCTACACCTCTTGTAAACAAACATGTAGTAGAACTAGCTGATGGTAAATCGATTGAAGCTTCACATGTCCTCGTTGGGTGTAAACTCGATCTTATGGGTCAAATGTTTGACATTGACCTACTCCCCGTTACTCTTGGAAGTTTTGATGTGGTCGTTGGCATGGATTGGTTGCTTAAGCATCGGGCGGAAATTCTCTGTAAAGAGAAAATTGTGCGTGTCCCTCTCCCTAGTGGAGAATCTTTGTCGGTTCAAGGTTATCGTAGTGGTGCAATGGTTGGTATCATCTCAGCTATGAAAGCCCAGAAATGTTTACGAAAGGGCTACCATGCTATTCTAGCTCTTGTTACTGATTCTCAACCTGAAGAAAGGAAGATCGAAGACCTTCCAGTTGTTCATGAGTTTTCTGATGTGTTTCCTGAAGAGCTTCCTGGTTTACCTCCACATCGTCAGGTGGAATTTCAGATTGACCTCACACCAGGAGCAGCCCTGATTGCCCTTGCTCCTTATCGTCTTGCACCAGGAGAGTTGCAAGAGCTGTCAAATCAACTCCAAGAACTGTTGGATAGAGGTTTTATTCGACCTAGTTCTTCGCCTTGGGGAGCCCCAGTTCTATTTGTGAAGAAGAAAGACGGGTCCTTTCGAATGTGTATAGATTACCGTGAACTCAACAAGGTGACCGTCAAGAACCGTTATCCTTTACCACGTATCGACGATCTGTTTGACCAGCTGCAAGGGTCAAGTTTCTACTCAAAGATCGACTTAAGATCGGGCTATCATCAGGTGCGAGTCCGAGAGGAAGATGTTCCAAGAACGGCCTTTCGAACACGGTATGGCCACTATGAGTTTTTGGTTATGCCATTTGGGTTGACTAACGCACCAGCGGTTTTCATGGTCCTCATGAACCGCGTGTGCAAACCGTATCTCGACGATTTTGTTATTGTGTTCATCGATGACATTTTGATCTACTCCAAGAGAAAGGAAGACCGCGAGCGACATTTACATCTAATCTTGGAGCTCCTGAGGAAGGAGCAACTCTATGCGAAGTTCTCTAAGTGTGATTTCTGGATTCGAGAAGTACACTTTCTTGGTCACATTGTTAACGAAATGGGGATACAAGTGGATCCTGCTAAGATTGATGCTATTAGAAACTGGGCGGCACCAAGGAATCCATTGGAGGTGCAATAATTTCTTGGTCTTGCTGGGTACTATCGCCGGTTCATTAATGATTTCTCAAGGATCGCTCAACCTCTTACCTCGTTGACATAGAAGGGCGTTGTATACTCTTGGGGAACGAGGCAGGAGGATGCTTTCCAACTCTTGAAACAGAAACACTGCAGTGCACCGATCTTGTCTCTACCTGAGGGTACCGAGGATTTTGTGGTATACTGTGATGCTTCTATTCAGGGTCTCGGTTGTGTGCTGATGCAACGCGAGAAGGTAATAGCTTACTCTTCTCGACAGTTGAAGGTTCATGAGAAGAACTACACGACTCATGACTTGGAGTTGGGGGCTGTGATTTTCGCGTTAAAAATATGGAGGCATTACCTGTACGGCACCAAATGCACTATCTATACCGATCACAGGAGCCTTCAGCATATTTTTGATCAGAAAGAGTTGAACATGCGGCAGCGTCGTTGGGTAGAACTTTTGAACGACTACGACTATGCCATCAAATACCACCCAGGTAAAGCTAACATTGTAGCTGATGCCCTTAGTCGAAAGGAGACGAAGCCTAAGCGTGTTCGCGCTCTGCAGCTCACTATCCACTCTAACTTACCTGATCAGATTCGTTCCGCTCAGGCCGAAGCATTGAAAGAAGAAAACATTGAAGCTGAATACTTGCGGGGCATGGAAAAACGACTTGTGGAGAGATCTGACGGCATTCATTATTTTATGGAACGGGTGTGGGTTCCTTTGTATGGTAATCTTAGAGAGCTTATGATGGACGAAGCGCACAAATCTCGATATTCTGTTCACCCGGGTTCAAATAAAATGTATCAGGATCTCAAAGTCATGTATTGGTGGCCGAAGATGAAAGCTCACATAGCGACCTATGTGAGTAAGTGTTTGACTTGTGCTAAAGTCAAAGTGGAGTACCAGAATCCCTCAGGCCTGCTTCAACAACCAGAAATACCCACGTGGAAATGGGAGCAAATCGCTATGGATTTCGTCACTGGTTTGCCAAGAGCTCAAAGCGGAAACGATACCATTTGGGTGATTGTTGACCGTCTCACAAAGTCAGCGCATTTTCTTGCAATCAAGGAAACGGATAAGTTCTCACAGCTTGCAGCGGTTTATCTTAGAGAAGTGGTTTCTAGGCACGGGGTGCCAACCTCCATCATCTCAGATCGAGATCCGCGTTTCATATCCGATTTATGGCAGTCGATGCATAAGTCATTCGGTTCACGTCTCGATATGAGGACTGCATATCACCCACAGACGGATGGTCAAAGCGAATGAACCGTCCAGACACTTGAAGACATGCTGCGAGCATGTGTGATCGATTTTGGTAAAGGGTGGGAGAAACACTTGCCATTGATAGAGTTCTCTTACAACAACAGTAACCACACTAGCATCCAGGCAGCTCCGTTCGAAGCATTGTACGGGCAAAAATGCCGTTCACCTCTTTGTTGGGCTGAGGTGGGTGACAGCCACATCACAGGTCCTGAACTTGTACTTGTAACTTCAGAAAAGATTGTCCAGATCAGAAACCGTATGGCGGCAGCGCGCGACCGTCAGAAGAGCTACGCTGACAAGCATAGGAAACCTTTGGAATTCGTTGTAGGCGATCGTGTTATGTTGAAAGTCTCGCCGTGGAAGGGTGTAGTACGCTTTGGGAAGCGCGGCAAGCTTAATCCACGCTATGTTGGACCATTCAAAATTCAGGAGCGAATCAGTAAAGTGGCTTACAAGCTTGAATTACCTGCTGAGTTGGGTAATGTTCATGATGTCTTCCATGTTTCACAACTAAAGAAGTGTTTGTCTGATGACACACTGGTTGTGTCATTTCAAGAGCTCAAGATTGATGACAAGTTGCAGTTTGTCGAAGAACCTATCAAAATCATGGATCGGGAAGTCAAGGTTCGTAAGCATAGTCGAATCCCGATCGTGAGGGTTCGTTGGAACTCAAGACGTGGACCGGAGTTCACGTGGGAGCGTGAGGATCAGATGAAGCTCAAATATCCTCAACTCTTCCCTACTGACCAAGCTAATTTTGGAATCACTGGTGAATTTCGGGACGAAATTCCGCTTCAAGTTGGGGATGATGTGGTACCTAAGGAAAATCTGCAGCAATCTTGAGTTACCACTTCACTTCTCTGGGCTTACTTATTAAATTTCGGGATGAAATTTCTTTCAAGATGGGGATGATGTGACAATCCGAACATTCAAGGTTAGTGTCTTTTAATCTCGTGATCCTAACTTCTCGTTATCCCTCTTCAATGTTCTTTGTTTAGATAAAACTTGTTTAATGTGCTGTGATATGATAACCCTGTTAAACCTAAACGTATATTTGATGATTGAACGTGTAGTTGGGCCGCGAGTATGTTGGGCCACACACACGAAGTGTATTTGGGCCGCGGGTGCGTCTGGGCCACACACACACACACCTTTAAACTAACATTTCACCCTTAAACCATTTTGGCCCACACTTATTGTCACAGGCCCGAATCACTTGAGCCCACCCTTCATGGGTTATGTATACTAGGAGAATTAGGGGTACGTAATTATAGTTTTGGAAAAACAATTACAAACCCTAACACTTCTCTCATTCCTCTTTTGGTCGACGGCAATTCTCCTCATCGAGTCGGTTCTAATACTCCGGTGCACACACAACTCTTTGGTTAGTACACTTATTGTTGTTCATGGTTAGTCTCGATTATGCATGCAAATTGTTAAACAACTAATGAGATTATTAATAATGATGTTGATAAATTGTTTATCATGTAATGGATCTGAAGGTATTGTGTGATAATTAGAACAATGGTTTACCTGCTTACATGAATTAGGATTGATAGTTTTTATGTGCTAATAAACTGTGGGTTATGATGTTAGCATCGAAACACGGATTCGGTATGTTGTAGTGATATTTCGTTTAGGCACAGGATAGAACTAGTACAAATTAGTGAAGAGGAACATGAGAAGCTGTGAACTGATTGATATTGATGATAATATTTGATGAATGATGTCCATAAACTTGATGATGTGGTAGTAATTAGGGAAGTAAATCAATAAAGAGTATTATGATTCTGGTTGCTAAGGTAAAACAGTTACAAGAATGGGATTAGATCCTAAGGATTCGGGTGTTACAAGCATGACCAAGAGGTTTACTGGTCAGCCGCTCATTATCAATATGGTCGCATATTTTTGCTATGTTGCATATTTAAATTGGGCTTAGCACATTAACGGACCCAACCGCACACTTTTGTAATATAATTTGAGAGGCCCGTTGGGCCGTATAGTGGCCTATAGTCGAGTAAGCTGAGCCGAGTCGCACACTTGGGGTGTAACCACACACTTGAACCGGGCTGCACATTTCATTTGGGCTTTATACCCAAATAGATTAAAATGTTACTGGGCCATAAGCAGAAAATGGACCGCACTCAAATAACGACCTCACTAGTGGGCTTGTTATACTACACACTTGCAAACCGGCCGCACGCTAAGTTGAGTCTTATGTTTCTTGGGCCGTACATTGTGAACAACTGTCATGCTAGGTGCTTAATGTTGGTAACCTGTATGTGGGGTAATTAACTGTTAAGATTTGTTAGAATGTGATATGTGTAATGTATGCTCGATACTTGTTTAATGTATGCAAGGAATATGTGACATAAGTGTATACGAAACTGACTGACATTGGTAATCACGTTAGGGTTTGGTTGATTAACTTGGAACACGTAACTTACTAAACCGAGAAAATCTAAGGTAAGTTCATTTCTCTTGAGCATGCGTCCCGGTGGGTGGGACAGTCAAATGGGTATTCCTGAGAGGAATAAGTCTTTTGGGTAAAAACGGGGATGTTTGATAATACACTCTTTTCCTATCACTTTAAGTCCCATCTTATACCGAATTAGTTACCTGAGAGGTAACCGGGTATTAGTTGATAGCGCTATTAGGCTTGGCAACCTCACACCGTACCTGAGAGGACGGGCGTGAACTAATGACCTTAAATCATGACCAATGCTTAGATAGGGGCATTGGGGACGGGCAAATAATCTGGTTGCCATCTTGTACGGTACTCGAGTTATTATCAACATTATTGTCAATGAACTGATCTAAACACTTGGTAACTAACGTTTTCGTAAAACTATGAACTCATCAGCGTTGTCTGACATACGTGTTGCATGCTCGCAGGTCGTTAGATTTCTTGGATATGGAACTTGCTGTCTGGTGTGGCTGGAGTGGTCATGGGTCGAACTGATTGGATACACACGACAGGCTTATTGGTTTTCATACATTGGTTTTGAAACATTTAGACAATGGTTTACCTATTGCTTCCGCTGAACTTGTTGAATTTTTATTAAACTTATTGTTTGGTACATTTCTATTTATAATTGACAATTCATTTGAAAACTTGTTATGAGTTCAACATGATTAGTGGCTAGATCCTGGTACGTCACACGCCTAGCGGGGGTTTTCGCATGTGGTATTTTGGGGGTGTTACAAAGACGACGGGCAGATAGCATCCACCCACAAAGGGTCGATCTATGTCTCCAACATCCACAAAGACATTTCAACACATGAACAAAGAAAATAAACCACGCCAAACCCAAAACGCCATTTATTTGTGACAGTTCTTGTAGTTTCAAAAGAAAAAAAAAGACTGATGACACTGAAGATTTAGATCATAAATTGCTTCTATTTTGGTTTTTTATTTTAATTTTCTTTATCTGTTGTTTGTTTTGTAATTTCAGTTAATAAACAACAAAAGTACATTAATACTATAATGAAAAATATAATAAAACGCCAAAACGAGCAAATGCTTGTAAAACGCCATCATGCCATAAAAACGCCGCCAAAAAACTACCAAACTATAATAAAAGTACTTTGAAGAAGTACTATTATAAAAAAAGCGTGAAACAATGTGCAAAGAAAATAAAACAAAAAAGTCCAATCGTTATCTAAACGTCATTGGAAAACAAAACGCCATAATTACAGCCGTCAAGATTAGACGTGTTACACCATAAAAACAGTTGAGTCTGAAAAACAAAACCCGGTAACTGCAAAAACAGTAAAATAAAACGACGGAAAACATAATTACTAACATTTATTATATTGAAAGCAAACTACTTGGGGAATTAAATTTATTTATCTTTTTTAAAACGCCATAATTACCTGTCATGCGCGGGAAAAAAGTCAATATAAAAGAAGACCATGAGAACACAAGCTCAAACACGCCAAAAACATTGACTAAAACGCCACATATTGTCCAAAATGCCAAAAACTTTAAAAATGGCTAAGCTTATTGCATGGAGGTTTGAAAGGAAAGAGAAACGATTCATCATAAAGTTCTCTAATAGGAGAAGGGTAAAGGTAAGGACAATCAAAGCCATGCTTGGTATGAATGAAGGGGTTCAGAGGGATATCCTGGCCCTTGGGGTTCCAAAGGCCAACGATTATGAAAGAACCCGAATTGTAAT
This sequence comes from Helianthus tuberosus, assembly GCA_030545235.1. NCBI lineage: Eukaryota > Viridiplantae > Streptophyta > Magnoliopsida > Asterales > Asteraceae > Helianthus > Helianthus tuberosus. The sequence goes on along the minus strand of CM060443.1, from coordinate 189,448,935 downwards.
AAAAAGACTGAAGAGAAAATTTCTGGCAGAAGATGATGATGATATTGACAATACTCCTCTACCAAAACTTAGCAGTTGGGTGATGCATGAGGAAGAAGGAACGCTTGAATTGACTTATAAAAACGGGGTGCAATATTCATTACCAATGAAAGAAATGTTGAAGACAGGGTTGCTATCTATCATTGAACAACTCTGTGATTTAGCACCTTCAAACGATCCAAAATCTAAGGATGCAGTGAAATTCAAGAATAGGCTGCAGCAAAGAAGAGACGAGCTAATGGCGTTATACGCAAATCTAAAATTTGATGATGATGATGATGAATCTAAAGAAAGTGATGAACAAAGCGATGGGTACATCTCTGATGTAGTCCCACCCACGGAAGACTATTAGTTTAGTTTGATTTCGTATTATTTTAATTTTATAAAATATTAATCTATGGTAATCAATTATTAACAAAAAGACCCAAAACGCCAAAAAAATGATATGGAAAAAGCCATAACGCCAAAAAAATTAACTATGTGACACAAAAAGAATTAATTCAACGAGAAGAAATCTAAGAAAAAACAGTAAAACGCCAAGTAATTAATGATTCTAGATAACTCCAAAATTACCTTGCACGCAAAAAATGAAGCAGCATGTCAAACGCGAAAATCGGGAAAGGAGAAGAATACTAAAAAGAGAAAAAAAACCCCTCGGACCCTGATCATGTCCCGCGCCACGTGTTGGGCCAGGATGCGTTCTCACACTTTTGGGCGTTTTCTCCTGATCCCGTTTCTCTCTCTCTCTCTCTCTCTCTCTATATATATATATATATATGGTAGGGTTCTAGAGTGAACACTAGATTGAGAGTGAACTGTGTGAACTAATCTGTGCCATTGGATTACATCATCTAAAGATTTTTAAACAATTGCAAGATTGTAATTATAATGTTGTAACCTCCCTTTAAATTAATTGACATAAGGGTATTTGCATCTTTTGTAAATTGCATTTATTAAACGATATAATCAAAATCCCTAAAATCTCGCTAGTTTCCGTATATACAAGATACACACCTGTAAGTGTATACACATGTGTACAGTCTCGCTAGTATTAGTTTATACAAGATATACAGATTTTAGTTTATACACATGTGTACAGTTTCGCTAACTATCAGTTTATACAAGATACACAACTGTTAGTTTATCAGGTTATATAAGATACACAGTTGTTAGTTTATACACATGTGTACAGGCTTTTATGCATATGTGTATTATATTAAAAAATAGTTACATATGTGTATATTAAAAACATATAGTGTATTATGCATGCGCACGAGTAGATTCATATAGAAACTATGGAATTAATGAAAACGAAACATATCACATGTATGCAAAAATAAATAACTTCATCACATATTCAAAAAAAGAGATAATGCCCAAAAATAATTACAATTTCAATCTCGGAGAAAATTTTCAATATTTATTGAAAATTATAAAAAGTTAAAAACAATATATTATTATATATATATATATATATATAGGGGGAGGTTCATTTGAGAAGAATCTTCTTAAAAGAAGAAAAAATGAATTAATCTACACACTATATTTTTTTAATCAGTGGTTGTGAATCAAGATATCATTTTTGTCTACTTTTATTTAATGCTTTAATTAATAAGGGTAATATAGACATTTTAATGTAGAATATTAATAAATATTTTAAAGAGTTACTTAAGTCTTATTAATGCAACCATAAATTCCTCCTTCACCATCATTAATGTATTGGCTCCTACACAAATTTTATTAGAAGTGACAAAATTATTTAAAAATTTTGTCCTACACATATTTTATTATGGGTCGCAAAATTATTTAAAAGTGTTTGAGTCCTACACATTCTGTATCCTACACCAAAATATTGTTTTAATGTTGTAGGAAACGTTGAAAATGTAAGATCATGTGCATGATTGTTTTTATTATGTAAGGTGCACAGCTATTTTATAAGATAGGTTCACTAAATGATTAGAGTTCATTAATTTGAATAGCAAAAATAAATAATAGACTCATTAAATGATTTGTTTAAATTACCTTTGTATCCTTTATTCTTTTTATTCTTAATTTTTAATTCTTCTCATTTGAACTCTCCACTATATATATATATATATATATATATATATCATAAAAGAAAAACAATATTAAAACTAAAATTAAAACAAAATCTATGGATAAAGAAATGATAGAGAAATAATTTGAAATGAGAGAGAGAGAGAGAGAGAGAGAGAGAGAGTTAAGAGAGCAGAAAATTAAGGGATTTTAATTAAACATAATTGGTTAATGTCAATCTTACACTTTTAATCTAAAAAATGATCAAGGGTCAAAATTAGTTCACACAGTTCATTCTCAAGAAGTTGTTCACTCTTGAACCTAATCCTATATATATATATTCTCTAATATATGTATATTAATTAATTACCTAATATATTTAGAATGAATTTTAGAAACGCCAAACTTTGTATTCATTACCATAATACTTTTTTGAATAAATAATATAATATACAATAAATTAAGAGTAAAGTTTTAATATTTTAAACCAATATGGTTCAACCCACTACTTAAAAATGAAATTGTTCCCATAAATCCAGAAAGTTATATTTTGATTAATTTCTTTCAACTTTTATTTATCCATCCTTTAATTCTAAAATATTATATTCAATAAATTTAACAGAAAGTTTATTTCAATATACTATTACTATTTTTATTATTATAAAATGGTGAATAAAGTTATGGAAATAAGCTTGATGATTGATACCATCGCTTATATAGTTGGATTTTTATAAATTAAAGATATTACAAAATGAAGTATTATATATATATATATATATATATATATATATATATATATATATGGAAAGGATCTATAGAAAACTAATTTGTGGTAAGAAACCCTATTTATAACCATTGATCTAGATCATCCAAGGGTTCATGATTTTTTAAGCTTTATTGATTTAAATTAATTACTTTCTTTGGGTTGATGAGTGGATTGAGGAGCATTTGGGTAAAACAACGTATACTAGGTACAAATTATATATTATAATATTATAACCATCATTACCTTATGTCTCATTCTCTCTCTTCTTATTCAATTTGTCACCATCAAACCATCTTCATCCCATATCTCTAATTCTCTCTCTTCAAGATTCATTCATCCCATATCTTTAATTCTTGGTGTTCAAGATTTAAAATTCTAAATATCAAACCATCATCACCCCCATTCGATCTCTTCATTTGTGTGAACGACGACAAGATGAAGTTTTATAGAGAGAAAGTTACTGTTTTAGAGAGAGAAACAACAATCTTCATCTTGTTCATCGGATGGCTCTAGATCCGGTAAGTGTTTTAGAGAGAGAAATTAGAGAGAGAAACAACACTCTTCATCGTGTTCATCTGAACACCAAGAACAACAATCTCTTGAGTGTTTTATTTTGAAAAATCATTTCAGACTTGATTTTTTTTTTTGTTAAAATGGCTGTTAATATTTTTTTGTGTGCTCAAAGTGTTCTAGTAATGGGTAAATGTTTATGTAGTTTACAGGTTTTTGTTTTTGTGTTAAAATCATGTAGAGTTTTTGATATTCTCGGTTGTTGTTTGATTATAAATGTATATCTTTTTAAATGTTGAAATGTTGTTTTAGATGTGTTGTTAGTTGTCTTGTATAAACTTCACTCGAATATCACATTTTCATTACCTTTAGAAAGTACATAATTTAATAGTTGATGATCTCGTTTATTTTACATATAAAAAGTTGTGTTTTTTTTTGCTGGCATAATTAGCAGGTACATATGTTGTAACAATGTTACACATGTTACTTATAGTTACACCAGCCCTTTTTTGGACATAAAGAGGGCTGCACATATGCAACACATGTTTGTAACTTGTGTTACACTAGAGGTTGTGCTAACATGTGTTACACATGTAGCCATTAAGATAAATGCTTGTGAACAAAGAATTGAAATGCTTGTGAACAAAGATATCTTTAATGTTACTTCAAAACAATAAGCAATTATAACATGTGTTACATTTGTTACAATTGCTTATTGTCTATTGTTTTGAAGTAACAATAGAATTGTCAAAAAGATTCCTTCATTGTTACTTCAAAAAATAGGCACTTGTAACATGTGTTACACATATAGCCATTAAGATAAATGCTTGTGAACAAAGATATCTTTACTGTTACTTCAAAACAATAAGCAATTGTAACATGTATTACAATTGCTTATTGTCAATAGTTTTGAAGTAAAAATAGAATTGTCAAAAAGATTCCTTCATTGTTACTTCAAAAAATAGGCACTTGTAACATGTGTTACACATGTAGCCATTAAGATAAATGCTTGTGAACAAAGATATCTTTACTGTTACTTCAAAACAATAAGCAATTGTAACATGTGTTACAATTGCTTATTGTCAATAGTTTTGAAGTAACAATAGAATTGTCAAAAAGATTCCTTCATTGTTACTTGAAAAAATAGGCACTTGTAACATGTGTTACACATGTAGCCATTATAAGATAAATGCTTGTGAACAAAGATATCTTTATTGTTACTTCAAAACAATAAGCAATTGTAACATGTGTTACATGTGTTACAATTGCTTATTGTCAATAGTTTTGAAGTAACAATGGAATTGTCAAAAAGATTCCTTCATTGTTACTTCAAAAAATAGGCACTTATAACATGTGTTACACATGTAGCCATTAAGATAAATGCTTGTGAACAAAGATATCTTTACTGTTACTTCAAAAGAATAAGCAATTGTAACATGTGTTACACATGTAGCCCTTATACCAAGGGTTTGGGAAATTAGATAAATTCATTGTTACTTCAAAACAATAGGCAAATTCTAAGATGTGTTACACATGTTAAAATTGTCTATTATTTTGAAGTAACAATAGGCATGCTAATATGTGTTACTTCATCTTCACAGGATAGTGATGTTTACATCAACAAGTCAGTACCGTACAAATATGTAAGTACACTATAAAATGCCAATATTCATCAGATTGTGTGTAACATGGTATACCATCTCAGTGTGATCTTTGTTCTGTGTTACCAGAAGGAGACATTTGTACGTTACCTGGAGGAGGTAAACCATCCAAGGAGTTCGGTGATCAAGGGTTTGGAAATCAAGAGGAAGAAGCTTGATTGGGCCACGAGTGGGAACGGTACAGACTGCGGTATCTTCTTAATGAGGCACATGGAAAAGTTCAGGGGGGTACATGAACCATTTGAAGCTGGGTTTATTACAAATGGGAGCAGGAAAATGAAGGTGGTGAGAAAGTTGCGGATGAAGTATGCCACTCATATTCTGTTGTCGCCCTCTAACACTTTGAAAGGCAAGATAGAAGCCGCCTCATTTAGGGGGGGGGGGGGGGCACTGACTGGGGTAGTGTGGTCTTTTCTACGATTTTTGTGGTGAACATCTATGGTGGTTTTTATAGTTATCTTGGGTACCATAACTTTTGTTTATAAGAAGTCAACTGGCTGGTGATATATGCGTGGTGGTTTTTGTAACTATCCTAGTCACCACGAATTTTCTTTATTTTAAATTATAGCCATAACCCAAAATACAATATGACCATTCTGGTCTTGTCTGTAATATGTTAGTGTCTGGATCTTAAACAGTTATGGTGGGAAATGTATTTGGTTACCAGTTATCAGTTATCAAATTGGCCAACACAATGTTCAACATGTGTTACTAGCTAACATGTTTTATTCATTACCAATTGTAAGCAAGTAGTAGACTAGCATTGGGTGGTCAACATATTGTTTCAATTGTAACATGTGATACTCATTAACAAGTGTAATGTGTGTTACACAGGATGAAGTAGAAAACAAGGTACATAGCTTTACTGTTACTTCAAAACAATAAGCAATTGTAACATGTGTTACACATCTTACGTAAGTATATTGGTTGAACATGTAAGTAACATGTGTTACATATGATTTAGTAAATAAAAACAAGGCACATATATACGAATCTTAACATGTTATTTCAATTGGAACATGTGATACTCATTGAAACATGTTACATAAGTGTAATGAACACATGTTAACATGTTATTTCAATTGTAATATGTGACACTCATTAACAAATTTTATGTAAGTGTATGCTGTTTGTCAACATGTTACTTCAATTGTAACATGTGATAGTCATTAACGCACGTTACTTACGTGTGTAAACAAGACGCATCTATACATATCCTAGTATTCTATGAGCTACACATGTTACATAAGTATAGAGTGCGTAACATGTATACGTATGTAATAACATACGAATAGATGTAACATGAGTATATGCAGCACAAGGCTTACGCATGTTACATGTGTGTATGAAACACACTTGGTATATATGTGTATGAAAAACACTTGGTATATGTAACATGTATACATCCAAACATGCTATACATGTGATTTGTAACATAAGTTACAAAAGTATATGCAACACATGGGAATCATTGTCATGTAATATAATCCAAGTAACCACATAAAAGCAGTGTTTAACACAAGTAAAACATGATGGTTTCATTGGTTACCGAATTGGTTACGGGGGTGCACCCTTTTCAAAAAACAAAAATAGGTCCTTAAACATAAAAACCACCATCTAAGTGCACAACAAAATTTTTTAAAGCTTACTTAATGCTGGTAAACGTAGCATGTAAAAGTGGTACCATATACAAGAACATACACATCTAGTGAAATTAGTTAAGGGCAACCATGCCACTGTCAAATTACAACCAAAATACATGTTGAAACTCGAGCGGGATATTGTTTATGTTTCACATGAAACGTACATACTTTAAACTAAGTAACGAAGAACATACTGAGCATCACCAATTAACTTGCAAAAAGTAGCATACCTAAACAAAAACAAGTATTGGATAATGCGTGTTACACACGTAACAGTTTTGCTGCTGCATCGAGGTGCAAAGTCCAAAATACTGTTACACGTACATAACACATGTCAAAAATTTGGTGTCTGGTCAGGGATTGTTGTCAGCGATTGTAAAGACTTGTTGAATAGCCTGTTTCATCGACGGGTCCTGATCGCTTAAGATCAACCGGGGTTCAGTCCCATGTGCTTTCAGGAATGCTTGGAGTACCCATTTATAAGATTCAGCAGTCTCATTTAAAAGCAACCCAACACCAAAGGTCACACAATGCATGTGGTTGTCTACACCAGTGAATGGTACAAAAATCATTTTGTACCTGGAAAAAAAAGGGGTGGGCGGTTAGCATAAAATCATGTTACATGTTGGTGTAACACATGTAACAGGTGTTAGAACTCAAAATAAAATGCATATTCTTATTCCAACCCTTAACATTATGCAGATACATGTCAGAATGCCTGTTGTTATTTGAAAAAGATAGACAATTTTAAGATGTGTAACACATATTACAACTACCTAATGTTTTGAAGTAACAATGAATGAATCTTTTTTCACAACATTATGCAGATACTTGTTAGAATGCCTATTGTTACTTCAAAACAAAAGACAATTCTAACATGTGTAACACATCTTAGAATTCCCTATCGTTAACAATGAATCTATCTTTTTTCCCAAACCCCCTAGCATAAGGCCTACATGTGTAACACATGTACATATGTCAGAAATTTAAAAAATGCAGATCTGTAACACATGTTACACTTTCTTATTGTTTTGAAGTAACAGTAAAGATATATTTTTTCACAACTATTTATCTTACTTAATAGTTAGATGTGTAACACATGTTATACGCCTTACATTTGTTAGGAAAGATTGTAAAATAAGAGCTACATGTATAACACATGTTACAACTGCCTATTGTTTTGAATTAACAATGAAGGAATCTTTTTTCACAACATTATGCAGATACATGTTAGAATGCATATTGCTACTTCAAAATAATAGACAATTCTAACATGTGTAACACATCTTAAAATCACCTATCGTTAACAATGAATTTATGTTTTTTTTCCCAAACCCCTTGCCATAAGGCCGACATATGTAACACATGTACATGTGTCAGAAATGTAAAAAATGCAGATCTGTAACACATGTAACACATATTACAATTGATTATTGTTTTGAAGTAATAGTAAAGATATATTTTCACAACCATTTATCTTAATAGTTAGATGTGTAACACATGTAATACGCCTTACGTTTGTTAGGAAAGATTGTAACATAAGAGTTACTTGTGTAACACATGTTACAACTGCCTATTGTTTAGAATGCTTATTGTTACTTCAAAACAATGGACAATTGTAACATGTGTAACACATCTTAGAATTGCCTATTGATTTGAAGTAATAATGAATTTATCTTTTTTTCAAAACCTCTTAGCATAAAGGCTACATGTGTAACACATGTACAAATGTCAGAAAATTAAAAAAGGCAGATCTGTAACACATGTTACAAATTGTTTTGAGGTAACAGAAAACATTGTAACATAAGAGCTACATGTGTAACACATGTACATGTTCCATATATTAGGTGTAATATATCTACTAACTTGTTTGTCTGGTAAGTAGCATCAAATGCTAACACATCGCCAAAAGCCTTGCAGTTTAGCTTGGAGATCTCATCAGCCCAAAACACAGCCTTCAATTTCCCATCAGATATGTCGAAGACCTGATTATACCATAAATCATAAACATGTATAGTCATGGGTTTCAAACACCAACAAAACAAAAAGAAAATACAAATTGGTTGCCTAGTTGTGCAAGATATTAAAAAATGTGAAAAATACTTCAAATAAATTAAGCAAAAGGATCCAAAACAAATCATCTAATCCGCAAAAAAAAAAAAAAAAAAAAAAAAAAAAAACCAAAAAAACAGTTAACACTACTTGGAAAAGAAACCACAATTGTCTGGTAAAAAAAAACAAATTTATCCTTCCAACCACACCAACAAACATGTAAATGGTAGGATATTCATGATTGACTCATAAAAAAAGAAGAACAGGAACCAAAAGAAGATGATTACCCAGAAAGAAGATGATTGAATCCTAAAAAAAAGAAGAACATGAACAAAAAAAACATGATTGTCTCCTAAAAAAAAGAAGAACAGAATTTTGATTCATTCACATACCTAAAGAAGATGAAGCCTGCTGTAAGTAAACCGCCGGTGATTCATCGCCGATGAAGTTGTTCCGGAATACACGGCTAGGAGAATAAGCCTGAAGATCAGACACGAAGTCATGTGGGTCGGCCATGAAAGATGGAAGAAAGCAATGGAGTTAGGGTTTTTAAGGAAGAAAGGAATGGAGGATGAAGAAGGAAGAAAGAAATGGAAGTTTTGTAGTATATTTTTTTGATTAAAAAGGTGATGGCTTGATGGGTAATAAATGTGACTTGATGGGATGGGGAAGAGGGTGAAGTGATGGCTTGAACAAATGACCAATTTGCCCTTTGAACATGTGTTTTAAAGATATGATGTGGATCAATCCTGTCCACACAATTCAGGTTTCCCAAGTTTTCTAGATTAAATGGGTTTTCCCTAGATACTTACATTATATATATATATATATATATATATATATATATATATATATATATATATATATATATATGAAAAGGATCAATTAGGAACCACCCTTTATTGCGAGAACCGTGAGAACCAATATGAACACAACCAAAAATACCTAAAAGTAGCTAAAAAAACACAAAAAAAAAATTTAATTTTTTTTTGCTACTAAAAGTAGCGATTTTAATGTAAAAAATATTAATTTTTTGTGTGTTTTTTAGATTTTTTTTTTTTAGGTTTTTTGGGGGTTTAGTTTTTAGTTTTTAGCATTTTAGCTTGGGGGGGGGGGGGAGGGGGGTTTAGGTTTTTGGGGGTGGGGTAGGGGGGTTAGGTTTTTTTTTTTTTTGGGAGGGGGGGTTAGTTTTTAGCATTTAGCTTGGGGGTGGGAGGTTTAGGTTTTGGGGGGGGGGGTAGGTTTTTTTAGTTGTGTTCACATTGGTTCTCGCGATTCTCGCAATAAAGGTGGTTCTCGCAAGAACCATACCCTATATATTATATATATGTATATATATATATATATATATATATATATATATATATAACGTAAGTTTTGATATAAACAAGAGATTTGAAATTTTATGTTCCTAAATAATAAAAAATACACAAATATGCATATACTGTAACACCCCAATCGCGTAATATAACAACACGCGGCGGAAATATCAGGGAGTCACGTCACAAATTGCTCACAACTACTGGTAACTAATTGTTTCAATATCATTAACATCGTTTTACAAACAAAGCATACATGTAATTGTTCTTTTTAGAAGTCTAAGGCCCGTATGCAGTCCTTTGCGTTGCATGCTTGAACAGTCGAAAACCTGAAACATATGCGAAAACAGTCAGCATAAAAATGCCGGCGAATACATAGGTTTTATTAGCCAAATAAATGGCAAAACATTTGGTATTAATCTTAATTGTGAAAACTCGTGACAAAATAGGTTTGTGTATGGCAATATGATATTTACCAAGTCATTTTATGCCTTATATTGAAATCTCAATTAAACCATCGTAAAAACTTGTTAATATGTTATTAGGAATCCAATCAAGGATTAATAATAACTGTTTTGAAATAAATCAAAACTTATATAAGTATTATATAAATCAAATCAATGATCTATGATAATACTTTAAATATCCTTCTAAGAATCTAACATATAAAGATATGGGAGATTCTACAAGGATTTCGCTAATTGAATACTGAAACAATAGTACACAAAATCCTAAAGTGATCCAGATAACGCTACAAGAATAATAAAATAAGAACACTTATATATAGGAAGTACCAGCGGCGTATCCACCATGTTCTTATTTTATAATACCCGTTTCGTTATCTAAATCACAACTACCACATAACACATAAATCGTCAACTTGTACCAACTCGTAAACACGCATTAAAGCACACAATGAATCCAATCAAGGACTCCAATATCAGTACTTTAAACATCCCACAAGAATTAACCTATGAAGATAGATAGATGCTATAAGGATTCGGGTTCTGTCACATTGTCTAATCTAACATGCATTAAAGTACACAATGAATCCAAACATGGACTCCAATATTAGTACTCTAAACATCCCATATAAGTCTAACTATGAATATAGATAGATACTACAGGGATACTGGGTTCTTGTCATATTGAATCATTGAATCAAAACAATCCTAAATCCTAAAGGTGATTCAGGATAACGCCACGAAAGGTAATACAATAAGCACACTTATATATAGGAAGTACCAGCGGCGTATCCACCATGTGCTTATTGTATTATCTAGTTTCGTTATCTAAATCACCAACAATCTACACAAAACCAACCATCGAGTTGTAAAGTACTTCTTAAAAATCTCACTATGAAGATAGGAAGATTTAAGACTGTACTTCAAATATCCTACATGAATCTAACTATGAATATAGGTAGATCACTTAAGGATAAAACATTACATTTGCATAATCGGAATAATACACATAAAAGCACTTAGTGAACACACATATGCCATACATTTTGAAAACAGATCGATACACATATGAATCACCCCAAAACATTTGAAAACGGTAAAAAGAGGGGAACTGTGTACTCGCCTGGGGTTGCGTATAGTCCCGGTTCAAAGGGTATAACAAAGATCAAAATACCAAGAGTTCAAGTGTTGAAGCGGTTCCTAGGGTAACAGATACTATGTTAGGGAAACGACACCTAAATCGGAAGATTGGATAGAATGAGGACTTGTAAACCAAACGAGCATTGGAACTCATGTGATATGGTTTAACAAAGCCTACATTCTTAATCGAAACCTATCCTAAGTGCTTACGACCCATTAAGGTAGCTTACGCCACTTTAACGCGTCGTTCGCGCGAAAGCGCGTTCGAGACGCCTAACTAGTCCTATGACAAGTATTATATACCTTAACACATCTAATTATGTTATATGATCAGTTTAGATGTCAAAACATGTGTTACATATGCTTAAAATGAAATTATGCGAAAAAAGGGCATTTTGGTCATTTTCCTAAGGCATATAAACTACCTATCATAGAACTAACTACATGAAGTAACCATAAGGTATAACCTCGGAAGGTTATTCCCTATACAACTATGGTCACAATACATGTTTGGTCGGATCCTAATGATTGACCAAACGGGCCGGGTTCGAAAGTCTAAGTGGTTGTTTAGACCGCTTATCTTACGACCCTATATAAGCACTATCCTAAAAGTGACGAGTTAAACATGTTAAAACATGTTTAACGAAGTTAGAAAACAAGTTTGATATCAAAACAAACGTTTTGATACCCAAAAATAGTTTCGTTGCAAAATACGCATAGACGCGTATTTTGACCGAAACTATGACTCGTCACTACACCTAATTAACGTGGTAATCAGTAGGTATAGTCAAATGGGACTATAAACATCGTGATTACGCTCATGTTGCGAAGTTCAAAGGAACTTCGTGTTGACCAAAGACTGGTCAAAGCAGAAAGACAAACACTGTTTGACTTTCCGGCTTAAAAACGCATAAAAGAAGGAAAGAAGCTTACAAAGGGTCCAAGCTAGGAATTTTGATCCAAGTTTGCTCAGTTATGAAGTGTTTAAACCTCAAATTAGAGCAAAATGAATCAAGTGTGAGTTGAAGTGAATGAAAGCATGGGTATTTATAGATTTTGGAGAACCGTTAGGACCGTTCCTCGCAAAACGTGCCTTGATCTAGACCTTACATGTGGTCACATGGTTTTCAAAATCATGGGATACTTAAAACCATCAAATTCCAGCCCATAGAGTGCAAAACCTTGGGTTAAAACCATCAAATCCTCAAAAATGGACCAAGTTCAATGTATCTGCCAGAAATTTCAAAAATGGTCCCTGCACTTGTAAAACTTGATTTTTTGGCACTTTTAAACCCCGTTAACTTCATTTAAAGGCTCTAAAATGATGTTAAAGTATAGGGAACTTAAAATATGCTCAAAGACATCACGAATATCGGTTCGTTTGGCTGTACGGTTGCGTTATTCGGGTTGTAACGAACGCAAAAACGATCCAAATTAAGCGACGAATGAAATTTTATCATTCCAATCACTAAAATAAAATATTTTAATGATTACATAAATTTTTGGATGTCCGGATATATTCAGAACGTAAGTTATGCGCGAAAATGCAAACTTATGCACTTTTTGACGCTTTTAGTCCCTATTGATCAAATAAGTTTATTTTTGCGCACCAAACACCTCAAAGCCTATTTTTAAGCTATGTAAAGGATATTTAGGGCATGTTTAAGTTATGGTCAAATTCCGGAATGTTCGATACTATGTGAATCAGCAGACTTTCGCAGTTTGACGTAAATAGTCCCTTAGTGTGAATAAACTTGTTTTTGACACACCAAAGCTTTCAAAACCTTTTTCTAAGTTATATAAAAGTTATTTAAGGTATGTTAAGCCTTTTTCACTGTTCCGGAGTGTTTGCCGCATTAAACTGGTTACGTTTACGCATCTGTTCACGTTTAACTTTCCAGAAAGCGATTTAAATCTTGTAAATGAACTAGAATCAAAATGTGAAATTGTAAAACCAAAATAAAATTTTTGAGATCAAAACACATTGTTTCTTGATAAAAGATAGTTTCCTAAATCATGTTTGTTTACGGAGCACAAGTGTCACAATCTCCCCTACTTCAGGAAATTTCGTCCCGAAATATGTTCGAAGGAGATCGTAGAGTGGAATTGAAACAACTAATGGATAAGCAGATTGCTAGATCCCAAAAATGCGGAGCATCATTTGGAAGGGAATTCAAAATGTGATTTGGGATATTCAAAGTATCTCAAGGTATCCAACCTTTTGAAACTTGTGGTAGTCGACTAGTGTTCAAAAATCATTTAAGTATGGCACTATGTTATACTAAGCTCCTAGTGTAATTCCTAGCAAACAAAGGGGTGTACATTCAAGCCCTACACGTACACGGTTTCTATCATCCCACGAGGTACATCCAATGCACCATGAGCATCTCATGCATAGGAGACGGGTCAACACACCTATGGCATCAAGATCATCACCTTTAACACCATAATATACTCCCGGTCGGCTCGATTTGAGTCAATGAATGTACTCGTCGTCTTCCATCGGAAATAACCACACAAATAACACTAAAACACATAATCACATAATGGTCCAAGATAACATAAAATCACCAAATGATCTCAGCAACGTTATGAAGAATAACACAATAAGAACACTTATATATAGGAAGTACCATTGGCGTATCCACCATGTTCTTATCGCATCATACTTCTCCCGTTACCTTAATCACTCTAGATTTTATGCCACCATACTTAACAAGGCTTATTATGATTCTCATGCGTCGAATCTCATAATTAAGTGTGCACCCATAATTACTCGTTTCGTCGCATGGTCCACATAGCTCCTCTTGTTAAGCGAGGGTAAACAAACAATAAGGTTGAACTATCATCTAAATCAACTAAATAATGTCACAATAATATATCTGTCAAATCAAATTGTATTTCATACTAGCAATGATAATACTACTTATTTTGCATACAACAATTTCAGTAGTAGGTGTTCTATTCTAGTACGAATATTTATATATATGTTTCATATTAACCAAACAGGTAGAATGCAACATATACTAATCATACATTATCATCATAATGTAAGCATATCAAGAAAATGTTCTCAATTCATGTGCTAGGTATGCAAAGTTAACAAACTAAGTACATTAAATCAACATACGAACGAAGCAAATTGAATTTACAATCATGTGCTATACATATTAGATAAACAAATCATGTATATAATGCTATGATCATAAAACAGTATTAACTTCTATTGATCGTGTTACCAAGTTTGTACGAATGCACCAGAGTGCAATCACATTATACTAAATTATAAGATTTAGTTCCTAAAGAACGGAATCCTCAAAATTAGCATGAAATTTGAAATCACACATAGTGCAATCACATTAGAGTTTGAAATTGAAAATTGAATAACAAAGATAAAGATAAACTTCTTGAAATTTGTATTGTCATTACAAACATAGTTAAAATATGTACATTGTTCTTGAAAATAAACAGGAAATTTAGAGGTTCAAATGATCATAAGCGCTTAATCATTGGCTTGAGCCTCGTTGATGTTGAACACTCGTCCATTAGCATTGGCAAGCTTGGGGCAGTTTCTCTTGAAGTGATTTAAGTCACCACAATTGAAACATGCTCTTGGGCGAGTCTGAGTAGGGGCTGCTCGGTTCTGGATACGACAGGTCATAGCTAGATGTCCAAATAAACCACAAATTGTACACTGGCGACAAGGGGAATTCGACGCATGATGATAATTGCAATAATTGCACCGAGGTTGCTTCCCACGATAAAATCCCTTAAAGGGTACTGAGTTCAGTGGAGCAGGTGCAGGAATTGCAAAATTCTTTGAAGCCTTGCGCTTCCTAGAACTTTTAGAAGATTCGACCTTTGATCTTCTCGAATTCTCGTTAACAGATTCGGTGTCTTGTTTCTTGTTTCTTGTCTCCTTGTCAAAATAACTTACCTTTTCTAACCTGAGAGTCAGTCAAGATAGCAGCTAATTCCTTAGCCTCCCTAAGCGTTGCAGGTTGGCTGCCAGTGACAATGTCTTGGACAGGGTTAGGTAAACCATCGATGTATTTCTCAATGGCCCGATCCGAAGGTGTGACCATAGTGGGGCAAAGTAGGCTTAACTGTTCAAATCGGTCAGTGTAGGCACGGTTTTCCCCACTATCCTGTTTTAAATAATAGAACTCATTTTCAAGTGCCCTAATTTCGCTTCGTGGGCAAAATTCTTTCTTCATAAGATCCTTAAATTCCTCCCACGTCAGTTCCATTGCTACATCGGCACCTCGGTCTCTCATAATACCATTCCACCAAGTGAGTGCTCTCCTTTAAAAGACACTCGAAGCGAAATCTACCTTGCGCTCATTGGGGCACTGAACATGGCAGAATGTGCTTTCTATACTTTCGAACCATTACAAGAGTGCAGTTGCTCCTTCAGACCCAGAAAATTTTAGTGGTTTGGCTGAATTAAAAGTCTTGAAATTACACTGGGCATTGTTATTGTTATTGTTGTTGTATATCTAATGAATCTGGGTTACCACGTTTGGAAGCACAGCAGCCATCTGCTGAGTGACAAGGGCTGCGATTTCTTCGTTGGTTTGAGGTTGTGCATCTCGTCGAGGAGGCATTTCGAAAATACAGCAATAGAGAAAACCAAAAGTTAGATTTATCCAATTGTTATGAGTTTGTAACATTTATTGTATTGGGAAAACTTTGATCTAGAAAAATTTTGTTCATTAGTCTTGTTCTTATACTTAGAATATATGGTGTTGTGGATTTTTGTTTTGAAACAAGATTTGTTTGAAAATAAACTTTTGTAATATTTTTGGATGAGAGAATACAAACCGGGTTAATGGTTTGTATCATAAATTCTTTACCTGTTAAAAATTTATTACTTTTAAGACAAAAATGTTTTTAATTTAAAAAATTTAAAATAAAGAAACTTTGTGTTTGAAAATTTGAAAATTCTCATCCAAATGGTAAAAAAAAAATTGATTTTTTTTTAAAAGACAAAGGTAGTATTTTGAAAATAAAATAGGATCTCGTAGAGTCGTGAAATGAAATGAGATTCATTTCAACTATATTGAATCAACATATCACCGAAGGTAATATGATGAAATGGTATTGGGAAAGGAAGGATGCTTTGATTGTCATGAAGAGCAAACACATTATCGAGGGTAACATGAATGAGTAGGATTACAAAGGTCGTTTAGAAATCGATCGGTAGGGTCAAGATGGATAGGTTTTTATAATGCTTCATGAAGACATGCTTTAGCCTATAAGTAGACACTCACCCTAAGAATACCCAGGTAAGAGTGACTGGTCCGATAATGCGGATTCGTACGAACACTCTAGCCTTAGACAGAAAACTCGGGGTACAGGCACCCACCCTTCCAGATTGCATGTGTTCACATTATTAAAACCCAAGATTTCGACGAAAAACGTTTGAAGAAAACATTTAAGAAATCTTTTGATACAAATCGTTTGAGATAAAACATGTTTGCGAAATATTTTGACAAAAACGTTTTGAGAAAACATTTTGAAAAATATTTTAATGAAAACGTTTTGAGAAAACATTTTGAGGAATACCCCAAGGCATAAAGCCTAAGGTTCAGGATAAATCATCTAAGGTTAGATGATTTGTAAATCATTGAGTAGTTGTGGCACGAATAAGGATGAGGATTTGGAAAGAAGTCCTAAGTCTACTCATGTTTGGGTCCTAGGAAGGTTATAGACTAGGTTCAAGGCATGCTAATAACCTAATTCCCTATAACCAGTGCTTTGATACCAATCTGTAACACCCCAATCGCGTAATATAACAACACGCGGCGGAAATATCAGGGAGTCACGTTACAAATTGCTCACAACTACTGGTACTAAATTGTTTCAATATCATTAACATCGTTTTACAAACAAAGAATACATGTAATTGTTCTTTTTAGAAGTCTAAGGCCCGTATGCAGTCCTATGCGTTGCATGCTTGAACAGTCGAAAACCTGAAACATATGCGAAAACAGTCATCATAAAAATGCCGGCGAATACATAGGTTTTATTAGCCAAATAAATGGCAAAACATTTGGTATTAATCTTAATTGTGAAAACTCATGACAAAATAGGTTTGTGTATGGCAATATGATATTTACCAAGTCATTTTATGCCTTATATTGAAATCTCAATTAAACCATCGTAAAAACTTGTTAATATGTTATTAGGAATCCAATCAAGGATTAATAATAACTGTTTTGAAATAAATCAAAACTTATATAAGTATTATATAAATCAAATCAATGATCTATGATAATACTTTAAATATCCTTCTAAGAATCTAACATATAAAGAAATGGGAGATTCTACAAGGATTTCGATAATCGAATACTGAAACAATAGTACACAAAATCCTAAAGTGATCCAGATAACGCTACAAGAATAATAAAATAAGAACACTTATATATAGGAAGTACCAGCGGCGTATCCACCATGTTCTGATTTTATTAAACCCATTTCGTTATCTAAATCACAACTACCACATAACACATAAATCGTCAACATGTACCAACTCGTAAACACGCATTAAAGCACACAATGAATCCAATCAAGGACTCCAATATCAGTACTTTAAACATCCTACAAGAATCAACCTATGAAGATAGATAGATGCTATAAGGATTCGGGTTCTGTCACATTGTCTAATCTAACATGCATTAAAGTACACAATGAATCCAAACATGGACTCCAATATTAGTACTCTAAACATCCCATATAAGTCTAACTATGAATATAGATAGATACTACAGTGATCCTGGGTTCTTGTCATATTGAATCATTGAATCAAAACAATCCTAAATCCTAAAGGTGATTCGGGATAATGCCACGAAAGGTAATACAATAAGCACACTTATATATAGGAAGTACCAGCGGCGTATCCGCCATGTGCTTATTGTATTATCTAGTTTCGTTATCTAAATCACCAACAATCTACACAAAACCAACCATCGAGTTGTAAAGTACTTCTTAAAAATCTCACTATGAAGATAGGAAGATTTAAGACTGTACTTCAAATATCCTACATGAATCTAACTATGAAGATAGGTAGATCACTTAAGGATAAAACATTAAATTTGCATAATCGGAATAATACACATAAAAGCACTTAGTGAATACACATATGCCATACATTTTGAAAACAGATCGATTACACATATGAATCACCCCAAAACATTTGAAAACGGTAAAAAGAGGGGAACTATGTACTCACCTGGGGTTGCGTATAGTCCCGGTTCAAAGGGTATAACAAAGCTCAAAAGACCAAGAGTTCAAGTGTTGAAGCGGTTCCTAGGCTAACAGATACTATGTTAGGGAAACGACACCTAAATCGAAAGATTGGATAGAATGAGGTCTTGTAAACCAAACGAGCTTTGGAACTCATGTGATATGGTTTAACAAAGCCTACATTCTAAATCGAAACCTATCCTAAGTGCTTACGACCCATTAAGTTAGCTTACGCCACTTTAACGCGTCGTTCGCGCGAAAGCGCGTTCGAGACGCCTAACTAGTCCTATGACAAGTATTATGTGCCTTAACATATCTAATTATGTTATATAATCAGTTTAGATGTCAAAACATGTGTTACATATGCTTAAAATGAAATTATGCGAAAAAAAGGGCATTTTGGTCATTTTCCTAAGGCATATAAACTACCTATCATACAACTAACTACACGAAGTGACCATAACGTATAACCTCGAAAGGTTATTCCCTATACAACTATGGTCACAATACATGTTTGGTCGGATCCTAATGATTGACCAAACGGGTCGGGTTCGAAAGTCTAAGCGGTTGTTTAGACCACCTATCTTATGACCCTATATAAGCACTATCCTAAAAGTGACGACTTAAACATGTTAAAACATGTTTAACGAAGTTAGAAAACAAGTTTGATATCAACACAAACGGTTTTGATACCCAAAAATAGTTTGGTTGCAAAATACGCATAGACGCGTATTTTGACCGAAACTATGACTCGTCACTACACCTAATTAACGTGGTAATCAGTAGGTATAGTCACACGGGACTATAACCATCGTGATTACGCTCACGTTGCGAAGTTCAAACGAACTTCGTGTTGACCAAAGACTGGTCAAAGCAGAAAGTCAAACACTGTTTGACTTTCCCGCTTACAAAGGGTCCAAGCTAGGAAGTTTGATCCAATTTTGCTCAGGTATGAAGTGTTTAAACCTCAACTTAGAGCAAAATGAATCAAGTGTGAGTTGAAGTGAATGAAAGCATGGGTATTTATAGATTTTGGAGAACCGTTAGGATCGTTCCTTGCAAAACGTGCCTTGATCTAGACCTTACATGTGGGCACATGGTTTTCAAAATCATGGGAATACTTAAAACAATCAAATTCCAGCCCATAGAGTGCAAAACCTTGGGTTAAAACCATCAAATGCTAAAAAATGGACCAAGTTCAATGTATCTGCCAGAAATTTCAAAAATGGTCCCTACACTTGTAAAATTTGATATTTTTGGCACTTTTAAACCCCGTTAACCTCATTTCAAGGCTCTAAAATGATGTTAAAGTATAGGGAACTTAAAATATGCTCAAAGACGTCACGGATATCGGTTCGTTTCTCTGTACGGTTGCGTTATTCGGGTAATTACGAAAGAAGTCGTAACGAACGCCAAAACGATCCAAATTAAGCGACGAATGAAATTTTATCATGCCAATCACTAAAATAAAATATTTTAATGATTACATAAATTTTTGGATGTCCGGATATATTCAGAACGTAAGTTATGCGCGAAAATGCAAACTTATGCACTTTTTGACGCTTTTAGTCCCTATTGATCAAATAAGTTTATTTTTGCGCACCAAACACCTCAAAGCCTATTTATAAGCTATGTAAAGGATATTTAGGGTATGTTTAACTTATGGTCAAATTCCGGAATGTTCGATACTATGTGAATCAGCAGACTTTCGCAGTTTGACGCAAATAGTCCCTGAGTGTGAATAAACTTGTTTTTGATACACCAAAGCTTTCAAAACCTTTTTCAAGTTATATAAAAGTTATTTAAGGTATGTTAAGCCTTTGTCACCGTTCTGGAGTGTTTTCCGCATTAAACTGATTACGTTTACGCATCAGTTCGCGTTTAACTTTCCAGAAAGCGATTTAAATCTTGTAAATGAACTAGAATCAAAATGTGAAATTGTAAAACCAAAATAAAATTTTTGAGACCAAAACACATTGTTTCTTGATAAAAGATAGTGTCCTACATCATGTATGTTTACGGAGCACAAGTGTCACATATACATAATAGAATTTCTTGATGGTATACACAATATAATAATCAAATATCTTCTGTAAGATAAACATAAGAAAATATCACTGGTAATTCATATGAAAACATGAAGTCATTATAAAAATGAATATTGAAACGTGTTATGTTTTAGAAAATACCATATGTCTCAATAAAACATTCTTTGCAACAGAATCTAATATAAGCGTGAATAGAGTTAGCTATAAGCATACTCATCACATTGAACCTAGCCATAGTGTCAATGGAAACAATGATATTGTTGTCAAAACTCTATTTTCCAAACAAAAGAAAGTCACAACCATAATAATAATACATATGCTTAAGCAAAAGAGTTATGATATAAATATTTATTGATAACACTTAGGATAGTATTTAGACTTGAACCTAAGAACAATGCCTCAGTATAAGCTTCGAGATAAGCTAATTACTTGCTTAAATAAAGTGTGATGGGTGTTGGTATGCTGTGAGGATGATGACTAGAACAGTGCAAGTATGATAAATATAATCGATAACACCTGGCCACTGTTATTTCTTGTTTATTAGTACTACTCGGTTCTAGAATATGATCCATCATGAGAATACTAATTTCCTTGTTTCTTGATACAAGCCATAATAAATAATGTACTTTTAAAATCATAATTAGAGAAAATTCTATTTATCGGAAATACAATGATAATTACCTCTTCGGCATGACTGGGTATGGTGTGGTAGACTCTCCAGCTTGTCCGGGTAAGATGGGGGTACCTCTCCGGCGAAACCGGTTAAGATGGGGTATATGTTATGTTAATGAAATTCCTTAAATAGTACTATAACCTGATGTCTGACCTGTTTTTGGAAATATGAATCTATTAAATACATTGACCTTATAAATGGTATGTATATTAATGTATGTGAAATATACGATTATATTGATATGTATATCTATAAAGAAAGCCAAAGACCATAATGATTGACAATTAGGGATAAATCACAAACAGGTGTGTCAATGATAATTTTAGATTTATTTATCAAGAATCTCTCGTATACGTCTATAATTCCAATATCGAACACTATTTCATTTGATCATCCGTCTTGTAAATCGTGCAGAAAGATGAACGACGAGAACCCTTTAAGTTGGGATGCTGACGTACGTGCGGGTGTGTATACTTTTAGTTATATTTTTTAGCTCTTTTTACTCGCCGATTTCAAGTTTTAAATTTATAAAACACGATATTCTACTATCACTCTACACACATGCTAGGACAAGTATACCCATCGCGGACGTAGTATATTGATGGTAAGATACCAAGGTCGTCCAAGGACACAAGAATTTTTAATACCAGCTTATCGTCAACGTCTAATCGAACCAACTTTTGAGAAAAGATTTTTAAACTAATAAAAAATAAAAACAGAAAAAAAAAAAATCATAGACAAGAAAGAATCACTTGGATCCAACTTATCTTTCATGTACCCTTTTGATGATTTCTGCACTTTGGTCATTTTAAAAGATTATCTTAGTTATAGTAGTAGGCCCCTCTTTTGGAGGCGACATTACCCTCAACCTAGTGGTTTGAGTCAGCAAGGATACAATCCCACTAGGTCAGATTATTGAAAGATAATTAAGTAAGTTATTAATGCAAAATGTGGTTGACCCCCCTTACGAGGCGGCGATCACCCTCAACCTGTTGGTCTGAGTCAGCAGGGATACAGTCCTCGCGGGGTTGGTTTAAAGTTTTAATAGGAGTTTAAGAATAAGGGATTCAAGCTTTTTGCACCTCTCCCGTGGTGGGTAATGCCCGCTCGGATTCATGACGTGTTACTAGGCTTAAACCAGGTTCTCGCAGGATCTATACACTGAACGTGACATAGAATTACCCAAACCACCTTTCTAATGTCCCTTTTGGGTTAATTAACATGCTTTATATAGACCGCAAAGACATGAACATGTTGAGCAAACAAACATATAAAGAATGTTTGAATAAATTCGCCTTCAATATAAAAAACTAATTATTAAAGTCATTAATACATACCCAATTAAAAAGTAGCCAAAGTTTGGAAATCATAAAAAGAAATACATAAAAGATATGTCTTCACCAAGTGATGTAAGAATTTAGCCAAGCATGGCCTTTTTGACAAAGATTCTTACGATCAATCTTGGATCCCGAGACTACACACACACACTCTAAAGATGGAAAAATGGATGATGGTGGTGGATGATGGTGTTGTAGTGTTGGCAAGTGAGAGAGAAATGGTTTGCCAAGGGATGAGTTAAACTGAAACCAAGCTTCCCTCTTTATAGCTGAAAACAGACTGTTAACACGGCCCCGTGTTGGCCATTCTCTCTCTTCTTCATTAATTGCAGTGTCAGATCTAGTACTAACATGGCCCCGTGTTGAGTTGACACGGCCCCTACCCATTGTTCTTGCTTGTACCTGATGTACTATCTAAGATTCTACAAATCTGGGAGTTGACCACGGCCCCGTGTCCATTTGACATGGCCCCGTGTTGACAGTCTGCTTCTGTGTGTCTTTTTCTGGAGTTGGGTACAGCCCCGTGTTGAGCTGGCACGGCCCCGTGCTAAGGGTGGCACAGTGTCACACCCCAACCGATGGCGGAAACATCGGGGCGTGGCACTGAGCGAAACAGATTGTCCATGAAAATCCATAACAACTATTCGTGACGGTATATTTAAAGCATAAACAGTCACACAGAGATAAGTCTCATAAACAAAATATTGCTCTGACAACTCAGATTTATTTAGTTTGTTTCTAGTCTCCCTAGCTTGTTCATCATAGCACAGCATCCTATCAACCTGTCACATACGTTAAAATAAAGTCAATACACAGAATGTAAAGGTGAGTACACAAATTTGCATAGTATATAGTATAGAGAAAGCGTTTACGCATAACCAGCATGTAACACGTAGAAATGTGAATCAAGTAAGCTATCGACAATGACGTATGCAACCGACATGACTGCGAGTTATAGAATGCGCAACACATTATCACCACTGTGACCATGTGAAGTAAAACCCATAACAACCCCTGTCCACGACAGGTGCTGAGTCCAAACTATAGTACTATCATTGCTAAGGTGTCAGGCAACAATCACTGTGTAAACATAACATACTAGCATTCATCGAGTCACATATACATGCGAGAGCGGTTAACGTTAAAAGTGTTTGCGTAGTGTGTTGGTGTATTTTGATATAGCGAACGTATGTAACACCCAAAGTGTGTTAAAAGAAAATGGGTTCGAGTATACTCACAGTATGTGGTTAACGAATAAACACAGTCTTGGATTGAAGGGAGTGCGTTGAGGTTAGCCTGAGCATAGAACGATAGCGTAAGCGTTGAACAGCGTGTAAAACAGTGTGTCGGATGAGATAAGTGCCGAATGGTGAGTCGGTCAGATGGTCATCCGGATGGATGACCATTCGAACGGCTGATCATTCGAATGAGTGAGTGTGTTTGTAAATCGTTCCAACACTTTTGAAGTTTTCGTTGTAGTATAAATCAAGTCATTCGATCGGATGGTCATTGTCGCAACCCCCGGCCCCTATCTCTTGGGAACGGGCGACCGCGAGCCAGTATTAGTGGTATCGGTGTTTATTCATTTTGGCAGCGGAAATTACATCAGGACCGTAGTTAGGAAATATTTTATCAGAGTAAAATACCACATTTTTATAAGATTAAACACATGGGAAAACCCCAAGTTTTTAGTACATCATATTATAGGGTTAAACCCTATTTTATTGAAAATAAAACATCTTCTTTATTTAGGTTACTTTTATAGCCACATTTCCAAGCCTTCAGTTCTGTCCGGCTGGCTTTTAATTGGCTTTCACATTTTGTTACCTGAAACGCGTTTAAAAACATTTTATCAACAAGAAATACTGGCGAGTGAATCCTAGTTTAATCAAAACAGGTTTTATCATTTTACAGTATTGAGAGCGATTACAATGTTTATATCTACACAATTATTCATGCAGTACTGTCAATCCTGACTGGTGGGTCATATTACTCATTGGCTATCTCATTGTCCAATGGTAACGTGTTCCACATTTTGTATACAAAACCCCAACATACCGGCAGTAATTGAAGAATTACAAAGACTCAATCACTGCTAATTTTAAAACATTTAAGGTTTTGTAAAAACTGACAAAAAGGTTTCACAAAAAGGAGATTACTCACATTGCTATTTTAGGTATTTTCCTTGTGACTTCCTGGTTATAATCTATTAATAGGGAGAGAGAGCTGTCACATTAGTGAACAATGAACAGTGATGTGACAGGCGGGTATTTATAGGGAGAGAGAGAAAGTAAGGCGGTGGAGAAGTGGGTCGGATGGCCAGTCGATCGGATGGCCATCCGGTCGGATGTCCATTCGATCGGTTGGTCATTCGACCAGACGAGTTGCGTTTTGTTGGTTTCCGACTTTCGTTTTGTGCGTTGAGCGTTGCGTTTAAGCGAGTTGTGAGTAAGCGTTGCGATGAGATAACCACATAACATTAAACAAGTAATCACACAAATAACACACATAACATATAAAATGCATAGAAGTCAATTTGCGTTTCGAGTTTGCGATGAGATTGCTTTTCGAGTGCGTTGCGATAGCGTTTAGTATAAACATGCGATGCGATAATGTGATAAAATGCATTTTAAATAGTATGCGTTGTAAACTGCGTTAAATGCGATAACTGCGTTTTGAATAAGCATTGTGAATGCATTGTAAAACATAATTAAAAATAGTTAACCCTTAGCGATAATCGCCATCTCGAGAGTACAAGTCAATTAAGCACGAAATGATAGATCTTGACCTTGACTTAGATTTTGACTTTCTGGGAAGTCGGGTTGTTACAGCCTCCCCTACTTTAGGGAATTTCGTCCTGAAAATAAGGCGAAGGCGTAATGAAGAGATGTGGATATTTAGCTTTCATATCACTCTCGAGTTCCCAGGTGAACTCGGCGCCGCGTTTGCCTTCCCGGCAAACCTTCACTATAGGAATGCGAGAGCGTCAAAGTTTCTTGGTCTCTCGGTCTATGATTTTTACTGGCTTTTCCACGAAGTGTAGAGCCTTTGTTAACTTGCAAATCCTCGAGAGGAACATGCAGGTTTTCTTCAGCAAGACACTTCTTGAGGTTTGAGACGTGGAAAGTCAGATGTACGTTGCTGAGTTACTCCAGTAATTTGAGTCAGTAGGCCACTTTGCCAATTCTTTCCAGAATCTTAAAGGGTCCAACATATCGAGGTGCTAGCTTTCCTTTCTTGCCGAATCGAATCAACCCCTTCCAAGGTGAAACCTTTAGGAGTACGTGATCGCCAACTTCGAACTCAAGCGGCTTGCGGCGTTTATCGCCGTAACTCTTTTGACAACTTCGGGCTTTCAAGAGATTGTCTCGGATCTGGAGGATTTTGTCAGTCGTTTCTTGTAGTAACTCAGGACTGGTAATTTACGCATCTCCGATCTCGTGCCATACAATAGGCGATCAACATTTTCTTCCATATAATGCCTCAAATGGTGCCATTTGAATGCTAGAGTGATAACTGTTGTTGTACGAGAATTCGACTAAAGGTAAATGCGAATCCCAATTACCACTAAAATCTATAACGCACGAGCGAAGCATGTCTTCAAGGGTGTGAATCGTGCGCTCAGTCTGACCGTCGGTCTGGGGATGGAATGCGGTACTGAGATTAAGGGTAGTACTGAGAGCGGATTGGAATGTCACCCAGAGACGCGAAGTAAATCGTCCATCGCGGTCAGAGATGATGTCACAAGGTGTCCCATGTCGACAAATGACTTCGTCGGTATAGATTCGTGCTAATCGTTCAACCTTATAGTCTTCTCGTATCGGTAAGAAGTGAGCGGATTTTGTACGACGACCAACGATAACCCAAATGCTATCGTGACCTGATGGCGTGCGCGGGAGTTTCGTAATGAAGTCCATAGCTATACTCTCCCATTTTCACATTGGGATCTCGGGTTGTTCGAGTAAGCCAGAGGGTCGTTGATGTTCAGCCTTGACTTTCGAACTAGTCAGGCATTTCGAAACATAGAGGGCGATATCCTTCTTCATTCCGGGCCACCAATACCTGGCACGGAGGTCCTGGTACATCTTATCGGCACCGGGATGGATGGAATATCGGGATTTGTGGGCTTCAGTCATCAAAATCTCGCGGAGATTATTGCGACTAGGTATCCAAATGCGGTCAAGATAGTAAAAGATACCGTTAGGTTTATTCACTAGTTGGTTTTCGGTTCCAAGAATTCGTTCTTCCTTCAAAGTGTTCTCGAGAAAACAGGCATGTTGAGTGTCGCAAATGAGGGCTTCGAGGTCGTGTTGGGTTTGGATATTACGAACGCTACGTAAATAGCTTCGTCGACTAAGAGCGTCGGCAACGACATTTGCTTTACCTGGGTGGTAGCGTATCTCACAGTCATAGTCGTTGAGAAGTTCGACCCATCTGCGTTGGCGCATATTCAGCTCTTTATGGCTCAAGATATGTTGTAGGCTCTTATGGTCGGTGAAGACCGTACACTTGGTACCATAAACGTAGTGTCGCCAAATCTTTAAAGCAAAAACAACTGCACCTAACTCGAGATCGTGGGTTGTGTAGTCCTTCTCGTGGACTTTGAGCTGACGAGAGGCCTACGCGATAACCTTGTCTCGTTGCATGAGGACACAACCAAGACCTAGGTTAGAGGCATCGCAATAGACTACAAAGTCGTCGTTTCCATCGGGTAGCGTGAGTACAGGAGCGTTCCAAAGCATATGCTTGAGAGTTTGAAAGGCATCCTCATGTTTGGTTACCCAAACAAAAGTCATGTCTTTATGCGTAAGAGTGGTTAGAGGAACGGCGATTTTAGATAAATCAGCGATAAATCGACCGTAATAACCCGCCAATCCAAGAAAAGAACGAACTTCAGACGGGGTTTTCGGTGTAATCCAACTCTTAACTGCTTCAATCTTCGCGGGATCAACGTGAATACCTTGACTGTTGATGATGTGACCGAGGAATTGAACCTCCTCAAGCCAAAATTCACACTTGGAGAACTTGGCGTAGAGGCGATTCCCTTGGAGAAGCTCGAGAACTAAACGTAGATGTTGCGCGTACGTGTTCAGTTTTCGAATTCGAATAGATAAGGATATCATCGATAAACACGATGACGAAGTGGTCGAGAAAGGGCTTACACACGCGATTAATCAAATCCATGAAAACCGCGGGTGCGTTGGTAAGATCAAAGGGCATCGACAAATTCGTAATGGCCGTAGCGAGTTCAAAAAGCGGTTTTAGGGATATCTTCCTCCTGAATTCGCAGTTGATGATAGCCAGAGCGTAAATTGATCTTAGAAAAACATGTAGCACCTTGCAATTGATCAAACAAATCGTCGATTCGGGGTAAGGGATAGCGATTCTTGATAGTAAGTTTATTGAGTTCCCTATAATCGATACACATTCGGAATGATCCATCCTTCTTTTTAACGAAAAGGACAGGTGCACCCCATGGGGATGTGCTAGGGCGTATGAAGCCTTTATCAAGTAATTCCTGGAGTTGACCAGAGAGTTCACACATTTCGGACGGTGCGAGGCGGTAAGGGGCTTTAGCGACAGGGTTAGCTCCAGGAATGAGGTCGATACGGAAATCGATATCACGAGTCGGCGGTAAACCAGGTAAATCGTTAGGAAAGACATTAGGAAAATCACGAACCACAAGTACCTTTTCCATTGCTTTCTTTTCCTTCTCCGCTACTACGATGTGTGCCAAGAAAACCATGTATTCCTTACGGAGATACTTGCTTGCGTGAATGCACGACATGAGTTTCAGTTCCTTTGAAGATACTTCGCCATAGACACAGAGTTGATCACCGTTTGAAAGAGAGAAATGGATCATCTTTTCAAAACAAACGACTTCAGCACGATTTTCACGAAGAAAATCCATGCCTACTATGATATTAAAACAACCGAGTTGCATCGGAATAAGATCGATCAGGAAGACGTGATTGTTAAGTTCGAGAGTACAATCACGGAGAACAGAACTGACAGTGACGGTTCTTTCGGTGGCAATTTCTACGTTGAACGTAGTTGGGAGGTTAGCGCGTTTACGGTTTAGGAGCTTTTCGAATTCAAACGACACAAAATAGTTATCGGCTCCAGTATCAAATAAACATGAAAGCATAAATACCATTCACGAGAAACGTACGATTTACAACATTGTTGTTAGTTTCAGCATGGTGGACGTTGATGTTGAAAGCTCTTCCCCAATCTTCTTGTTGTGGCTGTTGCTGTTGTTGCTGTTGCTGTTGTTGTTGCTGCTGCGGTGGTTGTTGCGGTTCTTGTTTCACCACGCGATTCGGGTAGGCGTTTGCAAAGTGATTCGGGTCACCACAAGAATAGCAGGCTCATACATGAGCAGCGGGAGCAGGAGCTGCTTGGTTACCCTAAGGAGCGGGGAGTGGAGCTGGCAGTGCAGGAGGAGTTTGAACTGGAGCTTGTTGACGTGGGCCAGTGCGACAGTTCGCTATGAAATGTCCATAGAGGTTGCAGTGGACACAGAAACGGCAAGCTATTCCAGCTGGGTGATGATAGGTGCAAGTAAGGCACAGAGGATGAGGACCAGTGTACGCACGCTTAGCAGGCGGTGCGTTGGTCACAGGTGCTGCAACTTGTCAGTTCTGGTTCTGTTTGGTGTTGTATAGGGACAGTGTTGAGAGGAGCGGCGGTAGTAGCGTAGTTCTTGTTGTTATCCTTGCGCTTGCGATTCTGGCGTGAAGACTTTGAAACTTGAGGTGTTGCGGATTCAGTAGAGGGGGTAGCGGGTGTAGCGGTTGCTTGATGGGGATTCTTGGTTGAGGTTTTGAAATAACCAGCCAAGACTCGCTTATCATTGATCTCAGCGTCGAGTTGGAATGTTTCCTCAATGGTAGCAGGTTTAGCTTCTTGCACAAAGTCAGCTACACAATCAGGGAGAGCACGGATGTATTTCTTAATCGTTATGTCTGGCGTTGACACTTGACCAGGACAGATAATATTGAGCTGTTTGAAGCGAGCGATGAGACAAGCGTTGTCACCTCCTTCTTGCTTCATACCCCAAAACTCGTTTTCCAGCTTCTAGAGTTAATATAGGGGACATAATTCTTTCATCATGACTTCCTTCAGTTCCTCCCAAGAGAGTCCATAGGCTGCATCGTTACCACGCCTGTTGCGCTCAGCAGTCCACCAGTCCAGAGCCCTGGACTAAAAAACTCCAGTAGCATTAACAGTGCGGAGGTTGTCTGGGCATCCGCTTTGACGAAGGGTGACTTCAATTGAGTCAACCCACTGAAACATGGCACTAGGCCCATCTTCACCAGTGAAGTCTTTAGGACCACAGGCCTTGAATTGCTTAAAGCTGAAGGGAGCTTTAGGCGAGTCACTTTTAGATTCGACAGATGACTTGCTGCTGACCTCATTGATCTCATTGACGATCTGAGGTATAACTTTAGCCATTTCCTTGGCGACGAGAGAAGCAATACGCTTATCAGCATGGTTTCAGCGAGCTGCGCGTGAGGTGTGCGATCCAAATGAAGACATTGTTTGCAGCAGACATCGTCATAGGATTCAGACGAGATTCGATTATATCGGGTTTTGAAAAAGTTTTGTGTTTAACCACCATAATATTATTATTACTTCACATAGGCACATAAGCATGTAAGCACAGAAACACGTAGTCCACGTAAGCACATATTTTACACGTATTCACCAATATTTTGCACGTATTCACCTATCATTTCAAGTTTCACGAGTGCGTTCGAGAATTGCGAGTGCGAGTAGCGATAACGAGAGTTCATAGTTTATCTGTGATTTGTTAGCATTTTGAGCTAAAAGAGCTGGGCGAGTTATGTGCGTTTGGTGAGCGAAAAGCGTAAAGTCTTCAAAAACGAAAATGTAACACCTCGTAAAATCACGTCCAATGATATGTTGACACGTGTAATAAACCCCAATAAAGTCAAACATTGACTAAGAGGGACTAATTTTTTGAAAGATCAAAAACTTTGATTATGGAAGGACTAGAAGTGTTTACATGCTTAAAATAAGACTTTGAATAATCCCTCATGATATTCGTATTCTCAAAATTAAGCCACTTGTTGGATTATCTAAACCGTTTGCATAATAAATCGAAAGATTTGCACGGTAAAGGGTTAGAAGCGTCAACATGTTTAATAATACCTCTGAATGACCTTTTAGTGAACCCGAAACATTATTATATCTAACCATACTCTTTAGAATGCAACACATTGGCCAATTAGGGCTTTAATGTCGATAAGCATCAATACGCACAAGTTGGTGCGATAAAAAAGGGTTAAAAGTGTCAACATGTTAATTCTTTCCTCTGAATGACCTTTTTTAACAAACCTGAAGCATCGTTATGTTCAATAATACTCTCGGGAATGCCCAATATGGATAACATAGGGCTTTGACGCAATAAAGCGATAATACGCGCAAGTTTGCGCGTTAAAAGGACCGAAAGCGTCAATATTTAAAACTACACCTTTGAGCGAACATTTAATCGACCTGGAGTGTCGCAATACTCCAATGTACTCCATTATAATCTTAGGTATGCTTGTTCTTGACCTTGTAAGGCTTTTACGCCATTTCGCGATAATACGCGCAAGTTCGCGCATTAAAGGGTTAAAAGCGTCAATATGCCAAACTAGGCCTCTGACTGACCCTTTTAACATATCAAGAGTTTATGATGCTTGGTTATACTCTTGGATGTGCCTAATATTGGAAATATGAGGCCTTGTGTGCTAAAAACATCGTTTCGGAAGAGTTCGGAAGTGCAGGGGCCAAACTTGTCAACAAATGAAAGTATTTGTGAGCTTACGGACCGTATACCTGGACCCATACGGTCCGTATACCAATGCCAGTAACAGAAATCTTGTGTGCAGCCCTTGTTTCCTCCCTTATCTCACATAATTCGAATCTATGGGCTTGTTGCTTGTTTTGGACACCTGTTAGGACACTTGTACTGATCTTAGAAGGCCCCTAAACACTTGGCAATCATCTAATCATCCTCCAAACACTATAAATAGGTGTGGGTTTTTGGCTCATAACTTGCACATTCACTTCCTTTCTTGCTCTCTTCTCAAATCTGAGGATCCAACTCAATTGGAACCTCCTTCTGAGTTTATCTCAGTCCTAAGGACCATTTGTAAGTGTCCTATCTTGGCTAGTTCATTTTATTTGGCTCTTAAAGCCGAAAAGTCAAACGTTTCGATAAACGCTTTGACTTTTAGTTAGACCTTGTATGGTCAAGCCATGGTTCGCAACGAACATGGCTACGTGATCGTAATTAGGTAGGTGTTAAACCCACATAAGGGCACCTCCTAATTACCACGTTTGCTTAGTTAATTGTCGTGTCAAAGTAATTAAAATAAAAGTTAAACGGGTCAGTTTTTAAATAAATTCATAACTGATAATATAGAAGCTATAAAATCAGTTTTGTCACTTTAATAATTTGGTAAATATTAATTGAACATGCCTAAGCATGTTCAACCCGACAATTCTAAGTTTAGGATCGGTTCGCAACCGAAAGTAGCAAAAGTTGACTTTTGCTTTGACTTTCAGTTCTGACCCGAATTAGCTTAGTTTAATTATGCCATAGGGTTCCTTTGTGACCATATTATATGTTAGTATAACCCCCTGAAGTTATACTACTTGGTCCTTTAGAATTAGAGTTCATATGCATGTTTCCGTTATATGCTTAAAAGTGGACCATTATGCCCTTTTGATATTAAAACAAGATTTTTGAAAATGTGAGAGGACAAAAACCTTTATTACTGATTCATAAACATGTCCTAAAAATTTGACATCATTTTGAGGTCTAAATTAGGAGTTATGCTCAATATCGTAAATTGAAGCCCTTTTATTAATTAAACGGCATTTTCGGCATAAAACATATTTAAACCAAAATTTTGACACCAAACCTTTTGCCCACTGATGTAATATAATATTTAGGGATTTTTGAAGATTTTTGTTAAATTTTAAACTAGTCATAACATAGGGTTCTTGCATTGACTCGGTAATTGACGGTTTTGCCCTTTTTCCTAATAAAATGAGTTTTACACATCCTTTACATATCAAACCTTTTTCTACTGATTTTATATATTAAATAAATTATTTTAAACAGTAAAGGCTGTTCAAAATCTCAGATTTACTTATTTAACCCGAATACCGTCAAATACCGACCTTTATGCGATTTAGGCGCATAGTATGGTTTAAAACCATATTAGGCACCCAAAGCTTGATACCTACTGATGTTATGAATAAATTTTTATACTTTAACAATAAATAAAAGTTTTGAACTCAGATTTCCAAAATTAACCCTTAAAGCACATGTGAAATGACCAAAATGCCCATACGGTGCATAGTTTGGCCATAAATGATAAATTTCACATATGTGAGATATCTTACTGATTATTTTAGACCAGAACCTCAGATTAATATTTAACCTCTTTTAAAATCCTTAAAATGAACAAAATACCCATACGGGGCTTAAATTGATTTTAAATTCGTTTTGGGCATAATGGAAGGTATCCTACTGATATCACAACATATTTAAGGCATATTAACTTATGAAACATGTTCATGACTCATTTGGTTACCCGTTATGCATTTTTCGCATTCGGTACGGTTTATGTAACTAGTTTGCATAAATTAACCGAAACGGGTCAAACCTTATCATTTTCACTTCAAAATTCAGAATGTGTTTAGTTTACCCATATTATACAAGTCTCCATACTTGTCGGGTCTAAATCGCACTCTAATCCGGTCTTCGCTTAATCTTGCGTATTGAACCGAAAACCTTTCATTAAAACTAACCGGTCTAAGTTTAAACTTAAGTAATACCCGTTAGGAATCTAATAGGTTAATGAAACCTTCATTCCAGATTGAGAGCCCCAGTAGAGGTACTTGTGCTTGCTGATTTGAATATACGGCTGAGAATAAAATTACAAATTAGCTCAGGTAAATACTTTTAACTTATTTTCCCTATACGGGCTTGGGATATGGTATTATAATAATACCGCTTGGTCGGGTATTGAATGTTTAATCAGATTGTGATTAAATTATTGAGGTAACCCGTTTTAATCTGTCTTGTTTGAAATAAAAGCCTTTGGGGGTTAATGACCATGTCCCAGATATCCTTGGCATCATTATTAAGAAATGGCCACGTCTTAAGCACGGGGTGTAGGCATACACCTGACAGTTGCGTAAGGGAAACAGTTTCTCACTCTCTTGTGGGCCTATACTTGTGGTGTGTCTGTTAATCTTGACTCGGTTTCTACACCGGGCCCTGAATGTATAACGAACATGTAAATCTGTATACAATATTATTTTTATAAAATTGTCCCAAGTTATAAAAGGATATTTGTGCCTTGTGCATTTAAATCAATTTTCATAAATGTTTTCAAAAGAGTCAGTTAATTGTATTTACCAGTGTAAACTGACGTATTTTCCAAAAAGATTAAGTGACAGGTGTTATGGGTGAAATTTTGAGCCCATATCCTGGGAAATATCTTGAGTTATATCTTGGTTGTATGATATCTATTCATATCCGGGATGCTCATTCAGGATATTGGTAACATCCTGAATGGTATCCTCAGGATTACTAACAGGTTGTGTGCAGGAGTACGCGTTCAGGTGCCCAACATTCATGAAGACCCTTTCTCCGGGAGACTCGGTCCAAGTTGTTCAAATGACGACGTTGAAGCCGCATTACTCGGTCTACAACGTTAACAATGGAATATTCGGAAGCATCCCATATTTATAGGAATTTTAGTTCGTATTTCGTTACTATAAATAGGTGGGTATATCAGATCGAATAGGACATCACAGCTACACTCACTACACTCTCACACTTGTTCTCTCGCAACTTTTACTTTCACACAAAGCATTGTAACACTTAGCAATCTGGTCAATATCCTGCACTGTATCCTGAAGTTTGAAGCAATAAGAAGAACTAGGCAGCTGCGATTGTCAGCTCCCAAGGTTTTATGCCGACGATCTAGATTGATCAAGGGCTTTCCTCGTACATCTCGTGTCATTTCCTTTACTTTTTGCTCATAGTTTGATCGTAGATATAGCTCAATATCCTGAGCCGTATCTTGAAAACTGTTTTTACAAACAACCTAACCAGCATATTTCCAACGCACTTTCTAGCACACTACCTCACTTAACTAATTTGATCACTTAATTGCTTCGGTAATTTTTGACCAAAACAATTTGGCGCCCACCGTGGGGCAAGTGGTGCTACCTTTACTGAAAATCTTTGTAAAATCGTTAATCGGTTTTCTGTTTTCAAAACTTTTTGCCACATTGTCCACAATGGCCTCAAGATCAAACATGAGCTCCTCCACTGTGTCTGCTACAACTTCTGCTACTACTGGTTCGGTGCTTCCACCACCTCCTCCAAGGATGCCAGCTTCTTCACAACCTCAGGATATTATCCCTACTCAGAGTGTTCAGGGATCTGCTCCCGTTTTAGCTTCTAATGATGAAATTCTAACCTTATTTGGAAGTATGTAGGAACAAATGAGGCAGCAACAGGAAACTAACCAAATGCTGTTAAGAGAAATACAACTCTTAAAAGCTGGCTCGAGCAGATCCGCTGAGGATATTGCTACTCCTTTACAACCCAGAACTTTGAACTTCAGTTCGGCTGTGTATACTGAGGATAATAGGGGGAATATTGTGCCAAGTCATTCCCAGAATCATACTCCTGAAATACCCTCCTCGATCAGGATGTCAACTGTGAGGAGCTCAGGATATGTTTCAGGATATGGCCAGAATCCTTAGACTGGTAACGTGTCAAATAATAATATTCATGCTGCTAACAATAGTGGATCTTTGCAGGATGCAGGTGTGACGTCAACATTTACTAGGGAGCTTCAGAAATTGAAGGACATGATATCCAGTGTACCTGGAGTGGTCCAGCCAATTCCGGAAGTGTCCCAAGACAGCCACGGGATATCTCGTTTTGCATATCCTATCTGTGATGCTGAGATTCCGAAAAGATTTCAAACCCCCAACATGAAGCTCTACGATGGGACTACGGATCCTGAAGAGCATATTGCCCAGTATAGGGAAAGAATGGAGATTAATCCTATCCCTCCGGAGCTCAAGGAAGCATGCTTGTGCAGGGGCTTTGGTTCTACCTTAACAGGATCAGCCTTGAAATGGCTCTTAAATGTTCCTCCGCATTCGATTACATCTTTTGCTCACTTAGTGAATTTACTTAATAGTCAATTTTCTTGTAGTCGGAGTTTTGAAAAACTGACAAGTGATCTCTACAGGATAACTCAAGGACCTCAGGAATCCCTAAGGGATTATGTGAACAAATTCAGCAGGGAACCCTTGGATATCCCGTACCTTGATGTTGCCACAGCGGTCCAAGCATTCAAGATGGGACTACAAAAGGATTCCCAATTTTATCAGGATCTTGTGATGAATCCTTGCAGGAATTTGGATGAGGCTCGAAACAGGGCCTTGAGATATATCAGGCTGGAGGATGATAAGAAAATGCAAGAAAGGATGAACTCATCCACTACCTACGAGTCAACCAATAGGAAGTCATAATCCTCATTTAAACCATATCGCTCTAAGCCATATGGTAGAAATGACAACAAGAAAGTGAATGCTGTTGAAGATGAGGATCCTGAAGAATATCCTGAATTATCTGAATATTGCTTTTCTGTTAACATTCCTGAATTAATGTATGCTATGCAGGGTTTAGGAGACAAAGCTAGGTGGCCTCGAAAGAACCAACAAAAAGCTGATTGGAAGGATAAATCCAAATGGTGTGCCTTCCACGAAGATTTTGGTCATGTGACTGAGGATTGCATTGCTCTAAGAAAAGAAATAAGTTATCTTCTGAGCAAGGAATATCTGAAGGATCTCCTAGGAAGAAAGAAGAATAAGGGTCAGGATACGGAGAAGGATCCTGAACGAGCGGCGTCACCTCCTGCGGATGCCAAGATAATCAACTTTATTTCGGGAGGATTCGACATTTGTGGGACTTCGTATTCTGCGGCCAAGAGGCATGCAAAGGAGGCTAAGACTGAAAGGGGAGATAAACCAGCCAGGATGACAACCCTTACAACTGACAAAGTGATCACTTTCGACAGTGATGACCGGGATACTGTGCAGGATCCTCACCATGGTGCTCTCGTAATAACATTATATGTTGCTAACCATTTTGTACGCAGGATATTGGTGGACAACGGCAGCTCTATCAATATAATTCAGCTGGAAACATTGAAGAGGATGAATGTATCTCCGATGGACATTACTTCGAAGTCCACTGTGCTCGTTGGTTTCAGTGGAGAAGCTAGGAATACCGTGGGAGAGATAAAGTTACCGGTATATGTTGAAGGGGTCAACTCGATACAACGTTTCTGTGTGATGGACTCCCTATCCTGCTATAACATCATACTGGGCAGGCCATGGATCCATGACATGAAGGCTGTCCCATCAACTTATCATCAATGCATCAAGATCCCTACCCCTTGGGGGGTCGTCAAGGTTGATAGTGATCAGCAGGAGGCGAAAGAATGTTACTCATCCTCGATGAAATCCTCAACCAAACCTAGTGCAGCATAGCAATTAAAGATGCGGGCCCAGGATATCGTGGAGGCTTCGGAGCAGGATATGAAAAAAATTATCCTGGATCAGGATAGTCCAGATACCTCGGTGCTCGTAGGAACCATTATCCCTCAGGATATTGAAGATCAATTAACTAACTTTTTAAAATGCCGAATGTCAACATTTGCGTGGAAGCATGAGGATATGACAGGTATATCCAAAGACATTATCACTTACAAGCTTGGAATTGACAGGTCGTTCAAGCCTATACAGCAAAAGAGAAGGAAGTTCGCTCCTGAACGAAATACAATTATCCAAGAGGAAGTTGAGAGATTATTGAAGTCCAAGATGATCAGAGAATTCAAATTTCCCAAATGGCTAGCAAATGTGGTCGTGGTTCAAAAGAAGAATGGGAAATGGAGAGTTTGTGTAGATTACACAGACTTGAATAAGGCTTGTCCCAAAGACCCATTTCCTCTTCCTCATATTGATGCAATGGTGGATGCTACCGCCGGGCACGAGATGTTAACCTTCATGGATGCATCCTCAGGATTTCAGCAGATTCAAATGGAGCCTTCGGACCAAGAGGATACTGCCTTCATGACACCAACAGGTATTTATTGTTATACTGCTATGCCTTTCGGTTTGAAAAATGCAGGTGCGACATACCAGAGATTAGTGAACATGATGTTCAAAGATAAGCTGGGGGACACAATGGAGGTATACATCGACGATATGGTGGTAAAATCTAAAAAGGCTGAGGATCACCTCCAGGATATTAAGGGAGCGTTTGATATCCTGGATCAATATAACATGAAGCTAAATCCTGCCAAGTGCCATTTCGGAGTGGGGGCAGGAAAGTTTCTAGGATATATGGTGACCAAAAGAGGAATAGAGGTGAGCCCGGAGCAGATTAAAGCCATCTTGGATATCAAATCACCCTCAAACATGAAGGATGTTCAACGGTTAACAGGACGAGTTGCAGCATTGAACAGATTTATCTCAAGATCCTCGGAGAAATGAAAAGAGTTTTATGATATCCTGAAGAAGAACAAGAAGTTCGAATGGGGTGAGAAGCATGAAGCAGCCCTGCAAGATTTGAAGCAATATCTTTCAACTGCACCTTTATTGATGAAGCCTGAGAATGGTGAACCACTGTCCCTATACCTTGTGGTATCAGGGAATGCTGTAAGTGCCGTCCTTATAAAGGATCATGAAGGTCAGCAATATCCTGTTTATTATGTTAGTAAAAGTTTGTTAGATGCAGAAACTAGATATTCTCATTTAGAAAAGTTGATATTAGCATTAGTTATGGCATCAACGAAGCTTAGACATTACTTTGAGACACATAGGATTCATATTAAAACTAATTATCCTGTTAAAAATGTGCTTAGGAAACCAGAAATGTCCGGTAGGATGGCTAAGTGGTCAGTGAAGTTGAGTGCTTATGACTTAGTATATGAACCTAGGAATGCCATAAAATCCCAGGCTCTAGCTGACTTTGTGGCTGATTTCAGTAGTGACATTCAGGATGAGGTAGACCTAGAAGTCCAACAATTAGGAGACTCCTCAGGATCCTGGACATTGTACACTGATGGAGCATCTAATGTTAGAGGAGTAGGACTGGGAATACTACTAAAATCGCCACAGGGGGACATATTACCCCAGGCTATTAGGTGTGAATTTCCTGCTAATAATAACGAAGCAGAATATGAGGCTTTAATTGCAGGATTCGAACTAGCTAAAAATATGAATATCAAGAATTTGCAAGTATATGTTGACTCTTTGTTAATTACTAATCATTTTAATGGATCCTATGCAGTTAAGGGTGAGAAATTAATCGAATACCTCGATATTCTCAAAAAATTAGCAGGATATTTCGATGTTTTTACACTTGAACAGGTACCAAGGGAAGACAATGCTGAAGCAGATGCCTTAGCAAACCTGGGATCATCGGTCAGGATACCGGAAGGAACCCAAATACCAATACTACATATCTTGTATCCTGCAACGAATCCTCAGGATAAAGAAGTAATAAGTATCCAGGATCCTGTTGCGGAATATCCTGAGGAGGATCCTAAATCCTGGACGGCTCCAATCATAAGATATCTCAAGCAAGGACACATCCCTAAAGACGAAAATCATAAGGCATTTAGAATGAAGGTATCACGATTCACCATTATAAATAATGTCTTGTACAAGAAATCTCTTGCAGGACCATATCTAAGGTGCTTGGAGGATCCCAAAACTAAAGAAGTACTTCAGGATATACATGATGGGGATTGTGGTAACCATACTGGGGGCAGGTCATTATTCTCAAAGGTGTTGAGAACAGGATACTATTGGCCAACGATGAGGAAAGATGCTACAGAATATGCTCGAAGATGTGATGCATGTCAAAGGCACAGTAACATACTACATCAACCAGCTGAACCACTATATCCTATAGCTTCCCCTTGGCCATTCATGAAATGGGGAATGGACATAGTAGGGAAATTGCCAAAAGCTCCAGGAGGAAAAGTCTTTATGCTGGCAATGACTGATTATTTCTCTAAGTAGGTGGAGGCTGAAGCATTTGTTCAAGTCAGAGATCAAGAAGTAGTATCCTTCATAAAGAGGAATATCCTGACCAGGTTTGGAGTACCAGCTGAAATCATTTGTGACAATGGTTCTCAATTTATAAGCAAGAGAACTACTGACTTTTGCAAGAGTTGGGGAATCAAGATGATCACATCCACCCCGGTACATCCTCAAGCAAATGGACAAGCTGAATCCTCAAACAAGATAATTGTTAACAACTTGAAGAAGAGATTAGGAACCAAGAAAGGAAGATGGGCAGAAGAACTACCCTTTGTTTTGTGGGCCGATAGAACAACGGTAAAGAATGCAACTGGCCAGACACCATTTTCCTTGGTATTAAGAGCAGAAGCAGTGATCCCAACAGAGATGGTGATACCTACTGCAAGATCTATCCTCCAGGATCCTGAGCAGAATCCTGAGGCTTTGTGCCAGGATTTGGACACCATAGACGAAAAGAGAGATGCAGCAAGACTTAGGATGGTAGCATATCAACAAAGGATATCCAAAGCATACAACAAGAATATAAGGACTAGAAGGTTCAAAGTTGGGGATTGGGTGTTAAGAAAGGCTTTTCAAAATACCACTAATCCTGCTGATGGAAAACTGGCTCCAAAATGGGAAGGACCATATAAGGTTGAATCAGAATCAGGAAAAGGAGCATACCGACTCAGGAGCATGGAAGGGGAAATGCTACCAAGATCCTGGAATGCTATACACTTAAAGCTCTATTTCAAGTAAGAATAGAATTTAATTTCTATCTCAGAATGGTATGTGTTCTATCTCTCTTAAATATATTTGAATTCGTTTATTATCTTGGACCCAATACTGACTTAGGCATCGGAGGGGTGTTAGCCAAGCTAACACCCACCTTAGTTTAAGGTTGTTTTGCAGAATATGTGTCAGGATATAGCTCCAGGATAAACGCTCAGGATATTTTGAAAGATTAGAGGATTGGCCCCCTCTCTCACGTTTAAGGGATCCTGATCCCTTCAAAGGTTTAAAGGTATTCACCTTTCTCTCGAATTGGGTTTGAACACCCTGCCTGAAGCGCAAGTCATCTGGGGATAGTTCAAGGTAACGGGACCAGTTCATGTAAAAGTGGCTGACAATTTCGTTACTATTGGCTATATCCTGGATTCTAAAGGTATATGAGGATTGATCACCCTCTCTCACGAAAGGGTATTTTCATACCCTCTAAGGTTTAAAGGTTTTCACCTTTCTAAGACTTGGAGTTTATACACTCTCGCCTGTAGCGCATGAAAATCAGGGTTTATCCCCAGGATATGAGGGTTTATCCCCAGCATATTAAGGGTTTATCCCCAGCATATCAAGGGTTTATCCCAGGATATCAAGGGTTGATCCCTAGATATTCAGGATCTATTCAGTAAAGCTAAAGTATGACTATATTCCTATGTTAAACACAGGGGACATATATCATACAATTTAAAGGATGGATCCAAGTTTGTAAGTGTGCACTGGGGACATTTCTATGGTGGAAAATTGGAATTGATTCCTTAGGGAATTCCTGGATCCCCCCACCTTTGGCCATTATATTGTTTAGATGCAGGAAAAGTAAATTGTTTTGAGTTACAAGCCAACGATCAAATTTAAAAAAGTGGGCTCCGGCCTTGGCACATACGTCTATCATCGCCCACCTGAATGCCCTCACACAATGGCATCCTCTCCAACCTTCTCTACCTTTTCAGCCTCAGCATCCTGAGCAGCATCCTCACCAGCATCCGTCCCAGCATCCGCTCCAGCTTCTTTCTTATCTCCAGCCTTGTCTGCCACCTCTGCCGACTTAGAGGATTCACCAGCTTCAGCAGGAAGGGGCACAACCATGCCTCCAAGCTCCTTCAGCTTTGCCACCCAGGATTCGACCGGCCAGGATGGGCACTCAAGGCCTGTTCCCTTGGCCTCATAGGCCATCTTAATACGAGCTTGTAGCAGGGAGACGATGGCAGAAGCTTTGATTCCTTCCCGAAAAGAAACCATGGCCTGTTCATGTTCCATTTGGACAGTGGCCAGCTTGATCTCAGCATCCTGGGTCACTTTCTTCAGCTTATCCTCATAGTGTCGGGTCTTCGCTTCAGCAATGGCACCTTGGTCGGCAACAGTAGTTTCAAGCTGTTTAATCCTGGCTTCATAGAGTGCAGCAGTACCACAGGCATCGTTGTACAGGTGGAGCAGATGCTGGAGGTCCTGTAAGTAAGCAATTCAGGAATAAATCAATATTCGCTAACATGGATATCCTGTCAGGATATTCTATCAGGATATATGTGCAGGATATAGGGTCAGGATATTACCTTATTAAGGAAGGATGTCATCGGTTCCAAGGAATCAGTGAAGCTGAGCTCATCATAAGAAAATCCTTCGGAGCCTGGAGCACTAACTTCGGAGTTCTTCCTCTTCTTTGAGGTGGAAGCACGAGTCCTCGGATTAGCTTTAGGAGCCGGGAGCGGCTTGGAGCCGGTGGCAGCAGGGGTCTCTTTCTTGACCATGACTGGAGTAGGGTAACTGTCAAGCTCATCGAGATCGAGGAGGATTGGGACTTTGCTGGAGTCTGCATACAGGGAGTTGAATTTTTCCTAAATATGCCAAATAAAAACATGTATGCAGGATATTGTGCAGGATCCTTACCAGACATGTTTGCACTGGAAAGAGGGCTTGGAGATGGTGGAGACGGGTTAAAACTTCTTTCAGCCTCTGGAAGGAGTCTGATAGCGTCGATCCTTTTCTGTGAATCAGCAAGGGGAGGTGCAAGCTTCCTAAAATCAGTTGTATACAAAACAATAAACAGAAAGCTGATCAGTTCAGGATATGGAACAGGATAAGAGGCAGGATCATCCTTAAACCCTAAATCCTACCCTTTTTCAACCATTTCACCGGATATTCCGTTCCACCAGGGATTGAGTCTCTTTTTACAAAGAAGAACTTGGATTGCCATTTCTCCTCGTTCCTGGTGGCACGAAGTATCAACGGCTCACCGGAGGTGGAGTAAAACAAAAATCTACAGGATCTGTGGCATCTAAGCCGGTAAGCTAGGGGGAGGTCATGAACAGAAAGATCAGGAATGTGATTCTTCTTGATCTGGTCAAGAACGGACAAAACACGCCAAAGCATCGGCATTGTTTGGCTAAAAGAGATTTTTGTAATGTTGAAAAACTCGGTGATAAAGTCTGGAAAGGGGAACCGTAACCCTAAGGTGAAAGGAAAGGCACTAAAGCACAACCATCCGTCGGAAACCATGTCCGACCGGATTTCCCGGTCAAACGGCCGGAATACCGTCCCTTCCGGGAAGATACCGGAGGATTTGAGGGCCGACAAATGGGCGCTATCAAAGGTACATATTTCTTTCTCCGGATCCTGGAGAAGATTCTGTTGTATGAATGTGGGGGCGGAGTCGCCGGAACTTGATCTTGTTTGCCTTGTCAAATTCTCGCCGGAATGCTGAACAGAAAGAGAGAAGAAGATGGAAAAGGGAGAGAGGTTTTTACCTTTTTCACTTCGGTAAAGAATAAATGGGATAAGGACGAGAAGTTATAGGGTGGTGATGAGTAAATATAGGCTGAGCAGTTGCAAACGGTCACATCATGGGTCTAATCTCTTAAATTGCCTCGATCTTCGTAAAAAATGTAACCGTTAGTGGCAGGATACTAAACGGTAACATTTTTTAGGGACAATTGTTATGGGTGAAATTCTGAGCCCATATCCTGGGAAATATCTTGAGTTATATCTTGGTTGTATGATATCTGTTCATATCCGGGATGCTCATTCAGGATATTGGTAACATCCTGAATGGTATCCTCAGGATTACTAACGGGTTGTGTGCAGGAGTACGCGTCCAGGTGCCCAACGTTCATGAAGACCCTTTCTCCGGGAGACTCGGTCCAAATTGTTCAAATGAAGACGTTGAAGCCGCATTACTCGGTCTACAACGTTAACAATGGAATATTCGGAAGCATCCCATATTTATAGGAATTTTAGTTCGTATTTCGTTGCTATAAATAGGTGGGTATATCAGATCGAATAGGACATCACAGCTACACTCACTACACTCTCACACTTGTTCTCTCGCAACTTTTACTTTCACACAAAGCATTGTAACACTTAGCGATCTGGTCAATATCCTGCACTGTATCCTGAAGTTTGAAGCAATAAGAAGAACAAGGCAGCTGCGATTGTCAGCTCCCGAGGTTTTATGCCGGCGATCTAGATTGATCAAGGGCTTTCCTCGTACATCTCGTGTCATTTCCTTTTCTTTTTGCTCATAGTTTGATCGTAGATATAGCTCAATATCCTGAGCCGTATCCTGAAAACTGTTTTTGCAAACAACCTAACCAGCATATTTCCAACGCACTTT
The DNA here is from genome assembly GCA_030545235.1 of Helianthus tuberosus. Lineage (NCBI taxonomy): Eukaryota > Viridiplantae > Streptophyta > Magnoliopsida > Asterales > Asteraceae > Helianthus > Helianthus tuberosus. Next base: position 189,404,463 of record CM060443.1, on the reverse strand, counting down.
CTAGCACACTACCTCACTTAACTAATTTGATCACTTAATTGCTTCGGTAATTTTTGACCAAAACAACAGGTACTGTACGTAATTGGCTGGGAGCTCAGGGCGTTAATAAGGAATCTTGCAAGTTCTAAGCGTCTAAAGTCTGTTGAACAGTGATTATAATTCTGTTTTAAGATCCGCCTGTGGATCAATATACAACCGTTGTGTAATACTCTATTATACTTTCGAATCGGTTTGTATTATTATTACTTTTGGCTTCCGCTATGCATTGAACTGTGATTATTTGACTATGATGATATCAACTACGTCACGATACTCCCCACCGGGCCCACCGGTAATACGTGGAAATATCGGGGTGTGACAGGTTGGTATCAGAGCCAACATTGAGTGAATTAAACATTAGCCTTTTGTGTTTAATCTCAATGACACAGTAGCACATTCCTTGACTTCCGAGTCTAGACTTGAACTAGGAATGATCTCATCCCTGTTATATGTATACATTGTTTTCGATATTTGTGTACTTCAGAAATATGTCGCTGAGCAAAGCTGCCATTTGTGGAGGCTCTCCAAATCCGAAGTTTAAAGTATGCAAAGCTTCGTACTACAGCTCGAATTAGCATACGACTAGTATGGAGAAGGGACCATTGAACCCATTAACCATATTTTAAATTCTATACCCAAGGACTCATCTTTCTTACCTCCAAAGGACTCATCTTTCTTACCTCCAAGTCTTGAAATCCTAAACTTGGGTTATACCTGTCCCGACCTTATTCGGGATTTATATTATTAATTAGCAATAAAATCCTTGGATTCCACTCTTGCGAAAATTCCTAATATAAAAGAATTCGACTACCCACAAAGACCTTCAGAACCCGTACCGCACTCAGAGAACCAAGGAGAACACTTTCAGAAATAGAATGAAGATAGAATTTCCTCGTTACGTTTCATCTTTATCGTAGTCCCTATAAGAACATATATATCTTTTAAGTCCCTAAGTGGACAATGTTATTTCTTTTAAGTCCCGTTTAGGGGCATCTATGTACCTCTTTCATTTAATGATTCAAAAATTCATTACCGATATATAAATGAATATATTATATAAAATAAATCATAATATCCCTTCTTTTTATAATCGATCAGCCTATATATTGAAAGGAATCTTAAAGGTATAACCTGGCCGATATGTCGTTTTAGACATGGCCATAATAGTAAAACCTATTTAAAAGATTCAAATCCTTGTTAACATCTGAAAACATGTTAGCACTCCTGACAACAGTGATACGATGAAATCACACTTGTCATCTTTACACTTGAATTCTTCCAAATCTTTAAATAGCCCAATGATCTAGAAATCGTGGCTTACATCATCAATTAAGATGATCATTTTTACAAACATCCATTTGTGATGAAGTGCCTACGGGCCACATTCTATGTCTAACGAGACAAAAGGCAATGGTAGTCTATGACTCCCTGTCAAGAAAAGGTAATGAACTATGTTCAAACCTTAATGCCTCAATTCTCTGAAATTGTGGCTTACAAATTCAAAACTACTCGTGTGATTAGGCCTTTTGTGCCACTTTAATATCCTTAATGTTTTATAACTAGGATAAATTATAATGAAAATACAAATTAAATATAATTAACAAATTAACCAATATGGTTCATATTACCATGGTTAATGAATTGTCAAAGATGATGATTCCATAATAACCTCTGTATAAATCATTGCCAATATTTATGTAGCAATCAAGCTACATGGCTGGATCAGATGAGGTTAACAGCCACCCGAGGGAAAATAATGATACTACCAGAGTTAATATAGCTGGTGTAGAACTACAGGCATTAATAGATAATGCCGTTACTCGAGCCCTTGACAGACAGTATAATGAATCAAGTGGTACACGCACCAAGACCCAGTCTGTGCCTCATGTAAAACCACCTTCCCAAACGCATGTATCTCATAAGGACGATTCTCATCACTCATCGAATCAGAGGAGTGTTCCATCTAGATAGGTTGTCTTCATCAAGAGCCACGTGTTAAAACCTGTTCATATAAATATTTTGTCTCCTGCAAGCCCAGAGACTTCACAGGAGAAAAGGGAGCCATCGATTGCATGACGTGGCTCGATGAGATGGACACCGTTGTTGATATTAGTGGATGTACAGAACAAGACATTGTGAAGTTTGTTTCACAATCTTTTAAAGGAGAAGCTCTAGCTTGGTGGAGGTCATTGATCCAAGCTACTGGGAAGATCCCGTTGTATAATCTGACATGGGATCAGTTTGTTGCTCTTATCAAAGAAAATTACTGTCCTCAACATGAAGTTGAGAAAATTGAGACTGATTTCTTGAAATTGGTCATGAAGAACTTAGATTGTCAGGCATATCTTACAAGTTTCAATACCATGTCTCGATTGATTCCTTACTTGATCACACCGGAACCGAAGCGTAAAGCTCGTTTTATTGGGGGTCTAGCCCAAGAAATCAAGGCAAGTGTGAAAGCATCGAGACCTACTACGTTTAGGTTAGCAGCAGATCTGTCACTATCTCTCACACTTGATGTGGTTAGAAACAAGGCTGCCAAAGCTTCTGATGATGGAAAGTGTAAAAGAGAGGATGAGAATTCTCATCGCTCCGATAATAAGAAAAAGGGGAACTCTGATCATAAGAAGAGTTCTGGGTTTAAGAAGGATAACCAGCAGACGGGTGAAAAGACCAGGTGCAAAACCTGTAGGAAATACCACCTCGGGAAATGCAGATTTGAATCTCAGCCTCTACCTTGTGGGATCTGCAAGTCTAAGGAATATAAAACCTTGGATTGCAAGAAGTTGAAAGATGCAACCTGGTATGGATGCAACGAGATGGGGCATATCAAGACTAACTGCCCTAAGAATCAAAGGAAGCCTGAAGAGGCCAAGAAAACAAACGCATGAGTCTTCCAGATGAACACTCAGGAAGCAGTGCAGAATGATAACATCATAACAGGTACCTTTCCTTATCAATGATGCTATGCGAGAATTTATTTGATTCTGGCGCAGATAAGTCTATTGTGGACAATAAATGTTGTAATCTGTTGTATCCGCCTGATTAGGACTCTAGACATATAACGCGAGGTAGAATTGGCCGACGACACTTTAGAAACTGCTTCGGCAATTTTAGATGGATGCTTCATATCCATTAGGAATCACTCTTCTCAAATATCCTTATGGCGAGCTTTCAAGCTATCCAAAATCATCAATATGATCAAGACAGATGTGACAATTGATCCCCTGTCAAAAAGGTGATGGACTAGGTCCAAACCTTGAATGCCATTGATGGTCTTTTTATGGCCTAGGCTAAGTATAATTGATACATATTTAAATAACATTCATTAAGAATGTTCGTACTATATTAGCCTGTATGGTTTAATGATACCATGGTTAGTATATGTTAGGTCATCAGGATGATGAATAAACGGTTGTTGCATTACAACTAAGTAATTGTTCCATTTGGTGTTAGGAACCAAGTCTCGAGTATGACAAACTCGGATAAGCCAACCGTCAATCCCGCCATGGATGATGCGACGCATGCTAATGATGCTACAATTGTGAACTTCAAAATTGACAAAGATGTTCTCCAAGCTATGATTGACGCAGCTGTTGGAAAAGCTATGAGAAAGGTCATGAAAAAGTTCAAGGAGCCCAATGCTACTTGCTCCAAATCTCATTTAAGACCACACTTCCATACTCACGAGGAGGGTCTTGTTCATGCCTCGAATGCAAAGGATGAACTAAAAAGGAAAAGGGAGGAAGATAACTCCCAGAGTCCTAAGAAAAAGGGTAATCAAGAGTCTAACAAGAAACCGGTATGCAAAACCTGCAAGAAGCGCCATCTAGAGAGGTGTAGGTTCGAACCAAAATCCCAATCGCAGCATAGGGCTTATGGGATCTGCAAATCAAGAGAGCATAGAATGTTGGATTGCAAGGACATGAAGGATGCAGTCTGTTTCGGCTGTGGTGAGAAAGGCCACATCAAGACTACATGCCCTACATCTGTCAAGGGAAGTGCGGCTAAGAATGGAAAGCCTAAGAATGAAAGTGCTAAAACTCTCCTAAAGAGTGCCAGAGGTAGTTCATATCACTAATGACATCAGGTACATTCCTTAATATTTATTGGAATATAAATGCTAAGAGTTCTGTTTTGATTCGGATACCAATAAATCCTTCATAAATATTAAGTATAGCAAACTTTCAAGATCTTCCACAAGAACCCTAGATATAAAGCGTAAGGTAAAACTTACAGATAAAAATCATAAGAACCATTTCTTCTGTTCCTGTCAGAAATCTTCAGTCGTAAAATTTTAGAGTACCCTCTCTCCAGATGAAGTACGCCAGTATATGTTAGTTTGGTATCTCTTTGATTTCTATCAATTATGAATTCCAGACTGTATGACAAGAAGCGCCATATGAGGATTGGTGTATCTTAATATGTTCCATAGATTGCTTCCATGCCTGATCAGTATGGAGGTTTAATGCATGGAACCACTGAGATATCCCGATGGTCATATTGTACTAAAGTCAGCTAATGGTATTTCAAAGAAGATATCCAGAAGGGAAATGTCCAAATAAGTGTCACTAAATAAGGTAACCTTGAAATTGTAAAGCAAATGAGTCACTTATCTGACACAGGCAATGATAAATGAACCAGAGCCAGAGATTTAGAAAATCTCTGTAATCTCCTTGTGTCTTGATTATCTTCTCCAAAGACTACCCTGTTTACCTTCTGAGACAAGTAGAGTTAAGATTAATATCCCGCTTAGGGCTGCAGTATTGTGAAATCTCCATTACGATTAGTACCATCATCTTTGGAATAATAGAAACCCTAATTAGATGAATTTTAAGATAAAGGTTCTTAAAGCCTAATTCATAATTCTAAGAGTTTCAATATTATTAGTTAGGAAAGACGATTCTCTTGCTTATGCATTAGTTACCGCAACCCTATTTAGACAACAATTAAGAATCGCCATCAGCTGCCCAGGATCGTCGATTTGTTCGACTAACTGTAAGGATTAGCTATTCCTTAAGATTGGTTTTAAGCTGTAGTTGGAATAACCATCTCACCTTAAATAAGCTTTTCTATAATAGTTATTATATAAGTATCAAGGCTGCTCCTCTGGAGACCTTGTTCAGATGGAATGTCAAAAGTCCGTTTGATGGACAGAATTTTTGGTAAGTCCAATTATCAGGATCTGAAAGATTACCCTGGGAACAACGAATAAGATCATAGGAATTTATAATCGTCTGGAAACTGCCAATAATCAGTGGAAAAATCAAGGAGTGACGAAAGTCACAACCCTCTTAAGTCCTTAATAAGGAATAAGGTTCAATTGAAGGTATCACCCTAAGAAGGGTGTGCTGAAATTTTTATTTATCGGGCTAGTTAAGTTCTGATATAGAGAATCATTCGAGGAAATCAAATATATCAAGAATGGTAACCTATAAGCTAAAACTTACCTGAGGAGCTTGATGGAAATCAATGTGTCCCATACTAGTGATTTAAGGATATGTTTCGCCAATAAGTCAAGAGCATTGTCACATAATGACATGCAGACTAATGAAAATTTATGGTTTAATAAGAAACCCGTATCGACTAAGGATCGACAGGTTAAGAAGCTCCGAAAGGAAGTATGTACCTATTGTATAGGTCAACTGAGATGCCCTTAGAGGCCCAATTATGCTGTGGAGGTTAAGTCCATGATACGTTAGAAAGTACTTCCATTATTTTAGCAAATCTCGAGGTTGAGATTTCTTTTAAGGGGGCGAGGATGTAACACCTCGTAAAATCACGTCCAATGATATGTTGACACGTGTAATAAACCCCAATAAAGTCAAACATTGACTAAGTGGGACTAATTTTTTGAAAGATCAAAAACTTTGATTATGGAAGGACTGGAAGTGTTTACATGCTTAAAATAAGACTTTGAATAATCTCTCATGATATTCATATTCTCAAAATTAAGCCACTTGTTGGATTATCTAAACCGTTTGCATAATAAATCGAAAGATTTGCACGGTAAAGGGTTAGAAGCGTCAACATGTTTAATAATACCTCTGAATGACCTTTTAGTGAACCCGAAAAATTATTATATCTAACCATACTCTTGAGAATGCAAAACATTGGCCAATTAGGGCTTTAATGTCGATAAGCATCAATACGCACAAGTTGGTGCGATAAAAAGGGTTAAAAGTGTCAACATGTTAAATCTTACCTCTGAATGACCTTTTTAACAAACCCGAAGCTTCGTTATGTTCAATAATACTCTCAGGAATTCCCAATATGGATAACATAGGGCTTTGACGCAATAAAGCGATAATACGCGCAAGTTTGCGCGTTAAAAGGACCGAAAGCGTCAATATTTAAAACTACACCTTTGAGCAAACATTTAAGCGAACTGGAGTGACCTGGAGTGTCGCAATACTCCATTGTACTCCATTATAATCTTAGGTATGCTTGTTGTTGACCTTGTAAGGCTTTTACGCCATTTCGCGATAATACGCGCAAGTTCGCGCATTAAAGGGTTAAAAGCGTCAATATGCCAAACTAGGCCTCCGACTGACCCTTTTAACATATCGAGAGTTTATGATGCTTGGTTATACTCTTGGATGTGCCTAATATTGGAAATATGAGGCCTTGTGTGCTAAAAACATCGTTTCGGAAGAGTTCGGAAGTGAAGGGGCCAAACTTGTCAACAAATGAAAGTATTTGTGAGCTGTACTGGTCCTTACGGACTGTATACCTGGACCCATACGGTCCGTGTACCAATGCCAGTAACAGAAATCTTGTGTGCAGCCCTTGTTTCCTCCCTTATCTCACATAATTCGAATCTATGGGCTTGTTGCTTGTTTTGGACACCTGTTAGGACACTTGTACTGATCTTAGAAGGCCCCTAAACACTTGGAAATCATCTAATCATCCTCCAAACACTATAAATAAGTGTGGGTTTTTGGCTTATAACTTGCACATTCACTTCCTTTCTTGCTCTCTTCTCAAATCTGAGGATCCTACTCAATTGGAACCTCCTTCTGAGTTTATCTCAGTCCTAAGGACCATTTGTAAGTGTCCTATCATGGCTAGTTCATTTTATTTGGCTCTTAAAGCCGAAAAGTCAAACGTTTCGATAAACGCTTTGACTTTTAGTTAGACCTTGTATGGTCAAGCCATGGTTCGCAACGAACATGGCTACGTGATCGTAATTAGGTAGGTGTTAAACCCACATAAGGGCACCTCCTAATTACCACGTTTGCTTAGTTAATTATCGTGTCAAAGTAATTAAAATAAAAGTTAAACGGGTCAGTTTTTAAATAAAATTCATAACTGATAATATAGAAGCTATAAAATCAGTTTTGTCACTTTAATAACTTGGTAAATATTAATTGAACATGCCTAAGCATATTCAACCCGACAATTCTAAGTTTAGGATCGGTTCGCAACTTGTTAGTGCATGCGTCTATCGACTTCGTCTTGTATCGAGTCTTATATTATTCATGGCACGAAGATCGAGAAAACAAGTCAAAGGGCATATTTCGCTTGAGGAGAATTATTTCTCTTGAGCTTGTATTTTCGCTTGAATGGTATTTTGCTTGTAGCATGTTCAAGCGAAATCTGTTAGTCTATATATAGGGGTGTTGTGATTTCGCTTGAGTAACTTTGTGTATGTGTTTTTCTGACGGCGAAGCTCTGTCGAAATGTCTTCAGGATTGTAAACGTATCAGAATCAATATACAAGACAGTTATTAGTGATATCTTGCTGAATACAACTCATTATGTCTGTTTCCGCCTTTCATTTTGAGTAGAACGCCTCAGATTGACTCATTTCGGGTCCAACAACGATCCTACAAGTGGTATCAGAGCTCAGGAGGAGGAGTTCTGCAGTTTTCAACTTGATTTCATCTCATTTTCTTTCATCTACACCTTCTTTTATCAATTGAACAATTTTTCACGGTTAAAATGGCCTGAATTTTTCACAACATAAGCGAAACATTGTTTTAACAAACCCTTGAGAAAATCAGACCAAAATTCCAAGTAAAAATGACAAAAATGGACAAAGTTCTTATTCCGCTTGACTGAGTAGTCTAATCCCGCTTGAAAAGTTGTTGCAATTTCAAGCGAAATAGCAGGTTCCGCTTGAAAAACGTTATTTCGCTTGAAAGTTTGAAATGGAATGAGTTATTCCGCTTCAATCTGATATTCCGCTTGAAATTCAAGCGAAATCAGGTGATTTCGCTTGAAATCTTTAATTTTGCTTGAAGGTTGTTTGCAGGATATTTCGCTTGAAGGTGGTATCTCGCTTGAAATTGTCTGTTTTGAGAAAAAGGTTACGGAATCATGAGTGAAGAATTTTATAACGCATTTGCAACATCTCCTACTACTCCGGCTACCATTGCTCAAAACATGAACTTGGAAAATGAGACTGGAACTACACAAAAACCCCCGAAGCTAATGAACATTGAGGAGTATTACGGTTGGAAAGATCGGTTTGAAAACTGGGTTCAAGCCAATCACTTGAGATCTTGGGAGTGTATTTTGAAGAAGTATGTTCTACCACGTACTGATCTGCAAGTTGAGAAAGAGATCTCTGAATTCAATGACAAAGAACGCGACATGTACCGGGCTGAAAAGATGATGATTAGTCTGCTTCAGCAAGCTATTAAAGAAGACATTTTTGTATTGCTTCAACATGACAAAACTTCAAAATCAATCTGGGATGCACTTAAAATCAAGTTTGAGGGAAGTGAAAATATGATCAAGAGTAAAAAATCACTACTTAAGAAAGAATTTGATCTATTCACAAGTTTGCCGGGAGAAGATACAAAGAAATTGATCGAAAGATATTGCCACTTAGTGCGTTCCATGTCGTTGTTAAGCATAACCAAAGATCGAGAAGAATGGGTCGACAAATTAGCTGATGCTTTACCTCAAAAGGAATGGGGTACATTTTTGATGATATTAAAGAACACCGGAGTTTATGATGGATTGACGATTTCTCAGTTTATCGAGAAGATTGAAGGACAAGATCTTGAACAACAAAAGATTGCGAGGATGAGTAATCCGAGTGGTCAACAAGATGTGAAAATGTATTACAAAGGCAATGTTCAAGAGATTGAAAAGAGTCCGAAAATTCAAACTGCTTTTAGTGCTGGAAACTCATCAGAAAATGTTGAAAAAAGTCCAAACAGTAGCAGTGGATTCTCTTCATATCCAAGTGTTAATCCAAAGAGTTCAACTTCAAATTTTCATTCTCAAAGTTCAAAGAGTGGAAATGGTTGTGTGATACAGTGCAAAATTGCATTGAATCTTCCAGATGGTCAAAGTTTTTCAGAAGAAATTGCTAAAGATCACATGGCGTTACTTGCAACTGTGCTACAATCCTATGAAAGTTTGGTTGCAGGGAGGATCGGAAATCCTATGCTGATAAAAGAGGATTACGATCAGATAGACGCTGAAGAGATGGAGCTCATGGACATCAAATGGTGTCTAGCTAGTGTTTTGAGAAGAGCTGAAAAGTTCAAAATGATAACAGGGAGAAATGATTTTCTAGATGCACATGTGTCTACTTTGGGTTTTGATAAATCTAAAGTTACGTGTTTTCGATGCAGGGAGAAAGGTCATTTCAAGAGAGAATGCAAAAATCAGGAAGCTAGTGGAGCAAAGAATCCTTTTGGAAAAGATGATTAGTATCGGAAAGCCATATATCAACAAGTTGCTCATCAACCATATCAACAAAAAGAAACACAAACTGCTCATGGGAAAATGATCGAAGATGCGAATAAGAAAGCTTATTCTGGTATCATTGATCAAGATTATGAGAAAATGGCTCCAGGATTCAGTTGGAACAAATATATTTCAGCTGATAGTAAAGCATGTTTGATAAACCAAGATGATGAAAAATTACCTGAAGGTTTTAGCTGGGATATGTTTACGGATGAAAATGGGAATTTTAAAGCTTTCATTGTAAAGATAGTTCAAGAAGCTGATTTGTTTACCGAATGGATGAAAGTAATTGGTGTTCATGAGAAGAATCAAGAAGAAGAATCTGTTTCATCCGATGAAAGCTCAGAAGAAGAAATTGTTGTTGATCAAACATCATCTGATTCTGGTTGTTCAGATGATAGTTCTGAAAAGACATTAAATTTTGATCAAACATTATCAAATTCTGGTTCTTCAGATGAAAGTTCCGAAAGAGCATTAGATTTTGATCAAACACCTTCTGATTCTAGTTCTTCAGATGAGAGTTCTGAAAAAGTGATAGATTTTGATCAATCACAAACTGATGATAGTGGTGATGATGAGGAAGAAAGACATATTAATATTGCAAAAACTCATCTATCTCCTGAAAGTTTTCATTTCTATTTTGCAGATCGCTTGGAGAAGCTGAAGGAGAGACGTGCTGCAAAAGAACAAAAGAAAATGAAGAGTGAAAGTTTTGATAAAAAGAAGAGACTGTTCAAAATGAAGAAGTTAAAGCTGAGAAGGTGACTGAATCTGAAACAGTGATTGAGGTTGAGAAAGTCATCGAAGTTGAAAAGATTGTGGAAGTCATCAAGCCTTGTTCAAAGTGTTTAGAATCTTGCAAGCAATGTGCAGAAAAAGATGAGAAACTGATTGAGCAAGAAAAGATGAAAGAACAATTACTGTTCAATCTTAACTATGTGAAAGAATCCTATGATGTGCTAAACAAAACAGTCACTGGTCTTCAAAAGACAAATTCTGAAAGAGAAGATGCATTGACTATGATGAATTCTGTGATGATGACAATGCAGAAGGCAATTAATCATTATATAGAAGAATGTGCAAAGTTGCAGAGGGAGTTGGAAAATGAAAAGATTGAGAATGAGAGAATCAGACGTTTATTACAGAGTTATTTTAGTTATGATTATCTTATTGATCGAATTTATCCAACTGTTGCAGGTTTTGAAGCATTTAAAGATGATAAGAAGACTGACAAGAAGGATACTGGTAAGAAACAGAGTGTTAGTTATAACAAGTGTCCGCCTCCGATTTGGGAAGGATATTCTCCTAGAAAACCGAATGAGGAGCAAGTCGAAAAAGCGGTCAATATAAAGTTAAAGTCTGATATAACCGATGAATTACCAGAAAACATTGACGTTGTTTTTACATCGTCTGACACTGATCATGAGTCCGAGTTAATAAAAAAGGTGGTCGATCAGGTGTTGGATACAGATGAGGATTCGGAGTTAAAGTCTGAGTCAAAGTCCGAGTCTGGGTGTTCAAGTTCGTCCGTCAAAAGTTTGAGTTCATCGGTCAATAGTCAAAAATCGTTGACTAACGGGTGTACAATAAAGAATTCCTGTTATCAAAATCTAATTTGAATGATGAAGCAATCAAAGTGGCATATACATTGATTGATTCAGACAAATTATATTCTGATGAGGAATTTCCAATAAGAAGTGTTAATTTTGAAAAGATCAAAAAGGTTTTCAAACTAACAGAAATTAATATTTGTAGGACCGTTATTGACAGTCGTGTGAGTCAATTCGAGCTAGCAAGTACCGAAAATGCAGCGGAAATACAAAATCGGCATGAATCAAAGCAAGAAAGATGTAGAAACAGAAACAGATCACTTTAAACTGATTTTCTCATTAATTCTTCAAGAAATAGTCGAGCAGCAGTTCGGCTACCCAGTAAACATGTGCGTACAAAATGAGAAAACAACTTGGGTATTTATAGGGGTGAGGTTTCGCTTATAGGGCATGTCCGTATGAGCGAAACTATAAGCTTGTGGTTTCGCTCATGTGACACTATGTCCATATAAGCGAAACTTCAACATGAAAACCCAACATTTACACTTTAAACCCCTATACAATACCTAATTAACACATCTAGACCCTATACATTCAATAACTAAGACTAAGACGCAGGCTTTAGACATTCGTGCACCAACAAACTCCCCCTTGGATACAGCCGGAGTCTTCAGTCTTATCTTTGAGACTTCAGAGTGACATGAACTTTCTTTCTCTAGACTTAGGCTTCTTCAGCAACTTTCTATGCTTCTCTTTCGCAGGCTCCCCCTTTCATCAATCTTCTGTGCTTTTGAAATTGAAACCTGGATTACCAGCAACAAGCTTCCTTTTGCATCAAGCTCATCTTCAGACTCCCCCTAAGACTCTGCTATCGGGATCTTAATCTGGAACTTTCACCTGCAAACCTCAAACATTTATAAGAATAAACATTTTAAATGTCTAGAATTGATGATCTGGTTCTTTCACAATCCTATAAAGATTTGACTATATAAAGAATCCAAACAACTAAACTTAACACTTTACAATCAAATTTTAAACCTTTTAATTTTCAAAATTATTGTTTAGTAACACATGAGCAAAATCAGGGTGTTGTTTTCAAAAATTTAATTTTTTAACACTTTTCTGATTAAACACCATCACACCCAGTTAACCAAGTCCAAATCAATGACCTTGGTCAACTGCATGGCCTACCAAGTCCAAGTTAATGACCTTGGATGACCGAATTATGAAGTACACATTTATTTCATTCTGAAAATAGTTCAAACGAATGAACTTTTGAACATTTTGAACTTCCAAACACTTTTCAACTGTCCAACATTGTACCAATCATTGTTCTGCATCACCAGCTTACCCAGCCCTCATCATAAACTGACATGATCTGCACTAAGCTTTGATCATCCGATTCCCAATGTCAGTTGTCGAAAATAAAATGAGAAACTAAAATCTTTTTGAATTTTTAACCGGATAAACTGAAAACTGTACACACAATCTTTTTGTGAGTGTGTTAGGGGATCATATCAGCTGCCGACTAGACACAAGCACCGTTAAGCTATAATTTCATATCAAGCATTAAACAATTCACGTAGATTGCCGATATACTGATCCTCTTAAATTCTCACAAAACTTTCAATCTGCTCGGGATACAGAATTAGTGTTTTAGGACTTAAACATCTACATGTGTCCCACCTTAGTATATACTCCCGTATCCAGATCCCAATATTCAGTCTTACAGGTGAGTATACCTTGATGATATCTGTAAGGGGTTAATTGCGAGGGCCGTGAGAGCTCAGGTCGATCTTTCGATACGCAGAGAGATGACGGCTTCGACTTTTGGTGGGTCCCCTTTGGGGATCTTCTTTTCAACAGCACATGATTTACCATTTTGCAATGTGTTATCATTTTTTATGCTGAGGGGAGGCTTATATTTCAAAGCAGCGTAAAGTATTCTCCGGGGACTAGGCCATTGCTTCCGCAAAATCAGAAGTCCCGGGATAATACCCCAGATATCACTAAGCATAAAGACCTAGTATCTCAGAATACGGGACCCTTCAAACAGGATTTCAGGGGTTACCTATATATCCTGGAGGTGTTCCCCACGTAGACGCAAGTAAATTTTATGTTTATATCCCAAACTGATCTACTGATTTTGTGAAAACCTATCGGCACATCTTTAGCGAGACTGCTTAATTGCATTTTATACATTACAATTCTTTAGCGTACTATGTCCGTCTAGCTGATGTACTATCATTTCCCCTATTATACACAAACTCATTTTTACTTTTTCAAATGTTTTTGGATTTTTGAATTTTATCATGTTTTTGAATTTTTCTGCAAACTTTCTCCCCCTAAAAAGAAAAACATATTTTTGTGTTTTTGTTTTTATCGAAAAGCAGAAAACAAACTGTACAAACAAATTTGACAACACGACATGGTTCACGTCAGATCGCCGCCCAACTCGGCTTCACATTCAAGAACCCTCCCAGATTGCAGATTTTTCATCCCGTTCAATTTTAAAAGATAATAAAATCTCTTTTTGTCAAATGGTTTAGTATAAAAATCCGCTTTCTGATCATCGGTATGCAAGTGTTCAATCCGAATTAACTTTTTCTCGTGACAATCACGGATAAAATGGTGACGAATTTCAATATGTTTAGTTTTAGAATGGTGAACCGGATTTTTAGTGATGTTAATAGCTGCTTTATTGTCCACATAGATCGAAGTATCTAAGAACTGCAAACCGAAGTCTCGCATCTGCTGTTGGATCCAAAGGATCTGCTAGCAACAGCTGGAGGCTGAAACGTATTCAGCCTCACAAGTAGAGAGCGCTACTGCGGTTTGTTTCTTACACTGCCAGGTGACGAGTCGAGTTCTGAAGAACTGACACCCAGCAGTGGTGGACTTTGCGTTTTGCTTGCAGCTCCCAAAATCAGAATCAGCAAAACCAGATAAAGTAAAGTCACCCGATCGAGGATACCACAAGCCGATGCTTGGGCAGCCTTTCAAATACCGTAAGATACGTTTCACAATGGTCAGATGTGACTGCTTTGGATTCGACTGATATCTGGCACAAAGGCACGTCGGGTACATGATGTCTGGACGGGAAGCCGTGAGATACATTAGGGAGCCAATGATAGATCGGTACAATGTCTCGTCCATCTTCAATCCATTCTCGTCTGGACAAATTCCATGATTCTGCGCGAGGGGGGTGGATGCAGGACTGCAATTTGTCATGTCGAACTTGTCAAGCACGTCCTTTACGTATTTCGATTGGTGAATGAAGATTCCATCGGGCATTTGCTCTACCTGCAGCCCGAGGAAGAACTTCATCTCCCCCATTGAGCTCATCTCAAACTTTTTCTTCATCACCTTTTCAAATTCTTTGCACAGGTCGTCGTTGGTGGATCTAAAAATGATATCGTCAACATATATCTGCACGATCAACAAGTGGCCTGCTTCTTCCTTCGTGAACAAAGTGCTGTCTACTGTGCCTCTTGTGAACCCGTTGTCCAACAAGTATTGAGAAAGCGTCTCGTACCAGGCTCTCGGGGCCTGGTGAAGTCCGTACAACGCTTTGTCCAGTAGATACACCTTGTTTTTGTGCAGTGGGTCTGTGAACCCCGGCGGTTGCCCCACATACACTTATTCTCTGATAGTTCCGTAAAGGAAGGCAGATTTGACGTCAAGTTGATATACTTTAAAATCTTTCCATGACGCGAAGGCTAGAAAAATCCGAATTGCCTCAAGTCTGGCAACCGGTGCGTAAACTTCATCATAATCTATTCCTTCCTGTTGACTGAAGCCTTGAACCACAAGTCGCGCTTTGTTTCTCCCCACAACACCTCTGTCATCACGCTTACATTTAAAAACCCATTTCGTCTTGATTAGCTTTTGATTCTTAGGCAGATCGACAAGTCTCCAGACGCCCAATTTTTCGAACTGTTGCAGCTCCTCCTGCATTGCATTCACCCAGCTATCCTCAGTCAATGCCTCTTTGTAGGTTCTGGGCTCTATCTGCGAAATAAAACATTTTAATGAGACTTCTTTCTGCATATCAGCAATAGATGAATAGAAACATGTAAGAGCTCGATCTATTTGATGTCGGGTTTTAACACCACTTTGCAGGTCGCCAATAATCAGTTCTGAGGGATGATAAGACAACGTCCGTGGCATAGCATTGTCAGGCACATTCACTTCCGATTCCAAGCTTGATATGTCAAGATCAATGGTTTGATCCTCAGCTTCCGTTGGATCCTCGTCAAAAGTCGGAGCTGGTTCCGCTTCTGAGTCGTCAAATTCGTCAAACGATGGAGCTGGTTCCTCTGGTGGTTCGTGAGCTGTTCCACTTGGTCCTGCTTCATTATCGTGAGTACCCATGGTGGGTTGAGAAACTTCTAGCGGTCTAGATACTTGCTCCTGTGACACATTTTGCTGATACAGATACATAAGAGCTAGTTCCTCATCACTCGGCTCTACCGGCAGATGAAACGACTCCCAGAGCTTATCGTAGTCGAACAGGAATCTTTGTCCGGGAAGTTGTGGTGATGGAGTGTGTTTCTGACAATCCACGTGTTGGACTTGAATCACCTTACCCAGGCATGGTACGAACACCCTCTTAAGTGGGCTAGCGTAACCTACAAAGAAACCCTCATTAGATTTAGCGCCAAATTTACCGTTTTCATCAATAAAAGTACAAGGAGACCCGAATGGCTCCAAAAACTCAAGATTCGGCTTATAACGGTGCAACAGCTCAAAGCAAGTCTTTTTATACTTCTTGACAGTGAGAACTCTATTCAATGTGTAACAGACTGCTGATACTGCTTCACTCCAGAAAAAGATTGGTAGGTTGGAATCGGCTAACATTGTACGGGCTGTTTCTATCAGGGTCCGATTCTTTCGTTCAGCTACGCCGTTTTGTTGTGGTGTGTACGGCGCACTGAATTCACGAAGAATTCCTTTCTCGTTGCAGAACTCATACATCTTGTTGTTCTTGAATTCCGTTCCGTTGTCGCTCCGAATCCTCCGGATTGGCAGTTTATACACCGTTTCCATCTTCTTGAAAAGCACCATCAAAGACTCAAAAGTTTGATCTTTTCGTTCCAAGCACACTACCCAAGAAAATCTCGTAAAGTCATCAGTCACCACCAAGCAATATAAGTCTCCGCTGATGCTCTTTACGTTGACAGGCCCGAAGAGATCCATGTGCAATCTCTCAAGAGGTAACCTGATCATGTTCATGATCTTCAAAGGGTGTGACTTCCGAGTCTGCTTTCCTTTCTTACACGCTACACAATCATCATTTAAGTGAAAATTCTTCAAATTTACACCATCAACTAAATCATTATGTACCAAAAAGTTCATTTTGCGAACATGAATGTGGCCCATCTTACGATGCCACATTATTGAATCTTTTTCCGTCGCTTTAGTCTTTGACACAAAACACTGTTTCTGATGAGTTGTTGGTGTTGCGACGCTCATATCAAGATAATACAAGTCGTTTTCTCGTGGAGCATGCAACAACACCATCTCATCAGGGATTTTAAACCACGGCTTTAAAACCACACATTCAGATTTTGTAAAATGTACACTAAACTCTTTATCACAGATTTGTGAAATACTCAGTAAATTGTTTGTTAACTCCACTATGTAGTTCACTTTGTCGAATGAAATCACGCCATTTGACAGCGTTCCTTGACCAACGATCCTTCCACCTTGGTTCCCAGCAAATCCAACATAGCTTCCGTTTATGGATTTGACATCATATAGCAAAGCAAGCGTCCCAGTCATATGCCTTGAAGCTCCACTATCCATAATCCACTTTGATAGTATCGACTTGGGCAGCCCCTGCAAATATCATAGCGAATTTATTCAAACAATGAACTCCATGACTTCTTAACTGCTGAAACACTCCCAAACACTACATCACACTTCTCATCAGTCTTAGGAAAGTTAAACGTGACATTCGGAACATCAGTTTTTACTTTTGATTTTACTTCATCAAGCTCAAATTCAAATTCATGATTATCATTAGCAACCACTTTTGATTCATAAAATTCCTTTACCCCTTTGACTTTTCTGTCAACCATTTTTCCAAAAATATTTAGAACATTGGGATTAAAGACTTTTGAATCAAACTTTAACTCATTCTCCATTTTCTTCACCTCAACTGATTGTTTTGGTTTAACTACCCATGATTGAGTTTCAAAAATTTTTGTTTTCGGATAAATCTTTGAAGTCTTTTGTGACGTTGAAGATTCGCCAATTTCGAATGTCGATTTCGGATTATCTTCCGACTTCAATGATTCACCTCTTTTCAAAATGCGGATTGGTGAAACCATTTGTTTTTTACCCTTTTTGTCAACTGGTGACTTAGGTCGAGGTTTTTGAACAACAGGTTTAATGACAGATTTTTCGAAAACTTTCTTGCATTGTTTTGCCATGTGTCCGATTTCATTGCAGCGATAACAAACTCTTTTGTCATACTCGATAAAAGTTGTCTTGAACGACTCTTCTTTCAGTTTCTTAGTCGCATTGAAATCGTCAATGGCTTTTTGACTAAAAATGTATTCCATTTCATCATCCACACTTGGTCCAACAACAAAAACATCATTCATTTTATCTTTTGGCTTGACAACCTTCTTAGCTATCTTTTTCTCAAAACCAATTCCTTTGTTTTTAAAGTTGTTACCATTTTTCTTGTTACCATTACCTTCCCATTCCTTTTTCCCCGAGTTGTTGACACGTGTTGTAACAAATGAATTTTTAGGTTTCGAAAAAAATTCTTTGTTGTTTACCACATTAATGTCCATTTCAACCAATTTGAAAACTTTCTCGACATTTTCAATCTTAACATTCTGAAGAGGATACTCGAAATCAGAATAAAGCTTGTCCGTTCCAATCATAGTGTAAACCACCATAATCGGATCATCATTCGTACTCTTGTCTGATTTCGGTATGAAACAATCTAAAAAGTTACCCTCATCTTCAGAATCAGTAACAAAATTCTCAGAATGAGATTTCATAACTTCAACATCAGAGTTATCACTCTCTTCATCTAACACCTGATCGACAACAGTCTTGATGACCTGTGACTCGCTGTCGGTGTCAGACGCAGAGAATGTAACATCTATGCTCTCTGGCAATTCATCCTCAATTTTCCTCAGTTTGAGATTCAATGCAGCTTCCACCCCATCTGGATACTTTTGAGTATAATGATTCCACATTGGGGGTGGAATGCTTTTAAAAACTGGTGTTGCATTGATCTGCTGTGGAATAATCTGTTCAAGAACATAGGACGATGCAACATAGCTCATCAATTTATTATCGATTCGCTCATTTTCAATTTTAGTTAATTCTAACTCTTTCTTTAATGATGCGATTGTGTCAAGATGAAAATTAACTTCCACTTGTTTATCAAAAAGTGTTGCTTTTGCTAGTTTTGTGGCTTTATCATTTTCGACACTTTCTTCTTTAATCATTTTAACTGATCTGGCTAGTGTATCATATGCTTCTTTAACTTGTCCTAGATCAAATTTTAACATGTCAGTATGTTCTTTCAATTCCTGAAACTTAGTGTCTTTTTCAAGACACTCCATGCACGGTTGTAAACATTTTTGGCATGGTGTTTCAGATATTGAATCCACTTTCTCAACAATTTCTGCCTCATGAGCAGTTTTCACTTCCTGTTTACCGACATCTTTGGACTCTGACTCAGACACTTTCTTAGTTTTGGTCTCCTCAATTCCCGACTCCTTATCCGACTCCTTTTGAACTGACTCGGTACCGACAGACTCGGGTTTCACAAGTTCTGTGTCTACCTCTCTCAGTTTCGCCATAAGAGCCTTATCAGCTATGTCCTTCAATGCTTCTCCAGTCATTTCTTTCGACACATCTATCAACTCTTCAATGACTTCTTTCTTCCCTTCAAACCTTGGACATGATCCGGTCCTTGGTTCTTCAAAGTAACCTGCAAAAGATTCAGAAATGTTAGGAGTCAATACAGATTTCATTAAACTTCCCAAAACCTCCTGCTCAGACTGATAATAATACACTTCAGCAGCTATTTCTTCAAAATTTTCCGCCTTTTCAGCAGAAACCTCTTCAACAACTACAGAAACATCTTTAGTAACTGTTTCCGGTTCAGACACCATCTCAGAAATTTCAACAACTTCAGCCATCATTGCCTGTCCATCGCTACCGGGGATATATTTATCCCAGCTGAAACCTGCAGCTACTTTCTCATCGTCTTGATTCACGATCAGCGCTTTTCCGGTTTATTCTCAATTCGTGGCCTTTGAACAGTTGGCTGTTGATTTGGTCGGTGATAAATCGCTTGCCTGTAGTAGTCGTTGGTGAACGGGTTTTGATGATTGTTTACTTCACGGTTTGGACACTCTCTTTTGAAATGGCCTCTTTCTTTGCACTTGAAACAGGTTACTTTGGACTTATCAAATCCTAACTTCTGATCAGGTCCAGAAAGACTGTTTCTGCCTGTAATTTCCATAAAGCGTTGTGCTCTCCTCACCAAACTAGCCATGCCCCATTTAATATCTATCAGCTCAAGTTCCTCTGGATCGATCTGATCGTAATCCTCTTTAGTCATGTCCAGATTTCCGATCTTACCTGCTACCAAGCCCTCATAAGCCTCAAGAACGGAAGCAAGCATTGCCGTGTGCTGTTTTGCGGCTGTTTCCGTGATCTCGTTTCCATTCTTTATGTTTACCGCAATATTGCACTGAACCCCAGAAACGTACGCCTGATGATTTGATCCTGTTGAGCTTTGAGGTGAAGGCTGTTCCTGAGCTTTGACATTTGGTTCAAAGTTCGCGAATGGTGAAAAATTGCCGGATTGAGGAGTGTTTGAAGAAACACTTGAGGTGTTATCAGCAATGAACCCTGTCTGTATTTTTGGGCTTTGATTGGTTGAAACTGAAGGGTTGCCTTTGTAATACAGAGACACATCTTGCTGCACACTCGCTGAGTTCATTTTCTTGATTTTCAGCAATTCCAGCTCCTGAGCTTCAATTTTTTCTATGAAACCACTAAGATTCAGATTACCAAAGCCTGGAGTGTTTTTCAACATCATCAGGTAAGTATCCCACTCATCATATGGCAATGCATCTGCCAATTTGTCGATTAATTCTTCATTAGTCTTGGTAATTTCCAATCTCTTCAACTCCAATACTAAATGGCAATACCTATCAATCAAACTTTTTGTGGTTTCACCTTTCATGTAAGTGAAAATGTCGAATTCTTTCTTTAACAACGCCTTTTTGTTCTTGAGCATGGATTCACTTCCTTTAAATTTTAATTTCAATGCCTCCCAAATAGAATAAGCATTATCATCGTGTTGCAGCAACACCAAAATATCCTCCTTGATTGCTTGCTCAAGAATGCTAATCATCTTTTTCTCTGCTTTGAAATCATTCTGCTCTGTTTGCGTCAAACTTCTAATCGATTTCGGTTGATTTCGAGCATCTACCGGTGGAGCATATGGTGCCTCAACCTTCATCCAGCTTTCAAAGTGGTTAGCCTGAACCCAGTTTCTAAATCTTCCAGACCAACCTGAGAATTCATCTAAGTTCATCAGTTTGGGTGGTTTCTGCATTGTTCCCAATTCATTTTCCATATTAATGTTCTGAATAATGCTTGCTGAACTCTGCGTAGCCGTCAAACCGCTTCCCGCAAACAAGTTATAAAAATCTTGATGTTCCATTTTTAGTGACAAATTTCCAAAAATGTTTAACTTTTTGATTAACAGGTTGTTTTTATCGAAAACCTTTAACACAAACAGAGTTTCCAACACTCGATCACGTACAAAACGGACTAAACGCTCAAACCATAACTTTTACACTAAAACAGGTCGTATAAGCGAAATCAGATTTTATGTGATGTTATGAGCGAAATCACTAATGTTCACAAAAGCGAAATAGGTAATGACCAAATGAGTGAAACCACTTAATGGACTTAAGAGCGAAACCACTTAGCGAAACTGACACTTAGAGCGAAACCAACGAGCGAAACCTATATATGCCCTTATAAGCGAAACCTATAACATGACTAATAAGTGAAACCACTAAGTTCACTTATAAGCGAAACCACAAAAGCGAATCCAAATATGTCACTATAAGCGAAACCTCAGAAGCGAAACTCCTGAAAATGAAACTAAGAGCGAAACCTCTTGAGCGAAACTTCTGATATGCTTATGCCGTAAAAGCGAAACCTATCAAATGACCAAATAAGCGAAACCTATTCACGATCCATTTTAGGTCACTTTTAAGCTGATTTTAGTTCTGAAAATCTCAAGGGTTTGTTATTAGTCAATTTTACACTATATACTCAAATTTCAGTCCATTTTGTCTGTCGGAAAGTCCAAAAACTCAAAATGTGCTTGAAAAAGGCTTTGATTCAGGTCAACTAGCTCACAACTGGCTCTGATACCAATTGTAGGACCGTTATTGACAGTCGTGTGAGTCAATTCGAGCTAGCAACTACCGAAAATGCAGCGGAAATACAAAATCGGCATGAATCAAAGCAAGAAAGATGTAGAAACAGAAACAGATCACTTTAAACTGATTTTCTCATTAATTCTTCAAGAAATAGTCGAGCAGCAGTTTGGCTACCCAGTAAACATGTGCGTACAAAATGAGAAAACAACTTGGGTATTTATAGGGGTGAGGTTTCGCTTATAGGGCATGTCCGTATGAGCGAAACTATAAGCTTGTGGTTTCGCTCATGTGACACTATGTCCATATAAGCGAAACTTCAACATGAAAACCCAACATTTACACTTTAAACCCCTATACAATACCTAATTAACACATCTAGACCCTATACATTCAACAACTAAGACTAAGACGCAGGCTTTAGACATTCGTGCACCAACAATATTTCTGAAATAAAAGATGGAAATCTTACTGAAAAAACCTAAAAAGTACACTTCAAGAGTTCAACAAAGATTGAACAAGAAAAAAGGTTACAGTTCTGGTTCTGGTTTTCAAAAGAAGCCAAACCATAACGGTAATTATAAAAAGAAAGGTTTAGGTTTTATTCCACCTGAAAATTATAAAAATGAGAAAATTTCTAAATCAAATATTAAATTTGTTTCAGGAGGAAGTGCTGAAGAAGAACAGAAGAAACCTTTCTGGAGACAATCAAACCAGGAGTTTCTTGCTGAGAAGAAGAGAATAGGAACTGGAGTTTTTCACAGAAAGGATACTCGAACTTGTTTTAAATGCAATGAAGTTGGTCACATTGCATGGATTTGTTTTCAAGCTACAAAGACAAAACAGGAAGTTTCTGAAAAACTTAAAGGAAAATTTGTTGAGAAAGATGAACAACCAACTGAAAAATTCAAAGTTTTTGAAAATTCAACATATGAAGTTGGTGAATGTTCAAAGAAATTTTTTTACAAAAGAGAGCCAAAGACAACCAAATGTGGGTTGTTAAGAATTTTTCTGAGAAATCTGGCGATGAATCTGATTCCATAAAATCAGAGGAGCCACAAGTTGATCTAAAACTGAAAACATCAGTACCTCCAATGGATGATGTTCATTTTCCACCATTGAGGGCTGAAAATTTTAAATCAAAAGTGGGAAAAGTTGAGATCTCGAATCAGTTCTATTCTGAAAAGAAAGAATTTGATGTTGAGAAAGTTTTTAATGGAAATGTTAAAAAGATTTTTGGAAAAATGGTTGAAGGTAAAGTGCAAGGGGTAAAGGATTTTTATGAAAAGAAGAAAGCAACTTATTACCCAAGTGCAACTGAGGAAGAAACATCCAAGTTTGGTGAAGCTTGGATGTCTGTTTTTCATATATGAGAAGTATGACTTGCCGGAGCTCCCAGGTTGGTAAGAGTGGAGCAGGAATCGGCATCTTTCTTGAGAAATTCACAGGATGGTAACTGTGATATTTCGATTTACAAGTAGTTGAAGAAGGTTTTCATCTTCAAATGGTTAATCAAGGTCATTAAGTTGAACTTGATTGGACCATATTTACAAGTAGTATTGTGGAGAACAAAGTGATGACCTAACCCCGAACCTACAAGTGGTTAAAACAAAACTTATTTTCCTGAAAAAAAATCATTTTGATTAAAACAAACTTAAGTGTTTTGAAATCATAATGAGAAAATAGTTTGTTGAAAGGGGGAGTTCTGATTGTTTATGCCAAGAGGATGGCGAATTGAAGCAATTCGATATCAGTTGTCAGTTTATTGTATAGTTTGTTTTCAAATTTCTTAAAATGTGTTTGCATTTTAGGGGGAGTAAATTTTTTTAGAAAATCCAAAAACATTAGAAAATTTAAAAAAAAAAAACAAAAACATGATAAAATTCAAAAATGAGTTTGTTGTGAAAAAGAGGAAGTGATAGTACATCAGTAGACAGTCACAGTATGCTAAAGAAATGTAATGATTATATAGCGTTAAACAGTCTCACTGATGATATGCCGATAGGTTTTTACACTTTTAGTAAGCTTTTTCGGGATATAAACTTAAATTCAAACTTGCTTATTTCGCGGGAAACACTACTTGGATATATAGGTAACCCCTGAAATTTCGTTTGAAAGGTCCCTCTTTCTGAGATACTAGGTCTTTATGCTCAGTGATATCTGGGGTATTATCCCAGGACTTCTGATAATGCGGAAGCAATGGCCTAGTCCCCGGAGAATACTTTACTGCTTGCTTGAAATATAGCGCCGCCCTCAGCAAAAATGATGAAACAATAAAACTGCTAATCAATGCTGTTGTAAAAAAGATCCTCTAAAGGGGACACACCAAAAGTCGAGCCGTCATCTCTCTGCTGAACGGAAGTTTTGACCTGAGCTCTCACGGTTTCGCATCTAACCTCTTACAGATATCATCTGTGGTATACTCACCTGTAAGACTGAATATTGGGATCTGGATACGGGAGTATATTCAAGAGGTGGGACACATGAATACTTTACTGCTTGCTTGAAATATAGCGCCGCCCTCAGCAAAAATGATGAAACAATAAAACTGCTAATCAATGCTGTTGTAAAAAAGATCCTCTAAAGGGGACACACCAAAAGTCGAGCCGTCATCTCTCTGCTGAACGGAAGTTCTGACCTGAGCTCTCATGGTTTCGCATCTAACCTCTTACAGATATCATCTGTGGTATACTCACCTGTAAGACTGAATATTGGGATCTGGATACGGGAGTATATTCAAGAGGTGGGACACATGAATGAGTTTAAGTTCTTAAAACACGTAACTCATATCCTGAATTAGTTAAAATTTGTGTGAAAATTTAAGTGGATCAGTATATCGACAATCTAAGTGAATTGATTAATTCTTAATGTGTAACCAAGCTCAACGGTACTTGTGACTTGTCAAAAACTGATATGATTCTCTTACACAAACTCACAAAAATATCGTCTGTAAATATTTCTTTACTACATTTCATTTTATTCAAAATCCAAAAAGATTTTTAGTGTGTTTTAGCATAAATTTTTGAAAAATTCAAAAAGATTTTCGACAACTGATGTTGGAAAGCTGATTTTCAAAATTCCAAGTGCTAAACATGATGAGCATGTGGTGAGAGGGAGTGTTTGTTTAAATGACAAAGATTTTGAAGAATTGTTTTTAAGTGATCATCAGAAATTATCGTTGATAAATCATTATGTTTTAATTCAAGAGGGAGTCTGAATAGATAAAGTTGTAAATTGTTAAATTTGTGAAATTTATTTCTGGGTTAAGAATGTGCAGGTTAGCCAGGTTTCAATCCTGAGCAAGATGAGAGCCAGGTAACGATTCTGAAATTGTTAATGCTGATGAATTTAAGGAATCAAGAGACCTGAAGATAGAGCACAAAGCCAGGTTCCGATACCTAAGGACTATGTGATTTCAAAAGCCAGACTGCGATCCCAGCATAACGAAAGGGGGAGTCTGAAGACACATGTGAAAAGAGCTAAGAGCTAGGATGTGATTCTGGACGAAAGAGAAGGAAAGAGATAAAGATTGAGGATGCTTACACGTTCAGACTGATAAAGACTGAAGACGTTGAAGACTCGACACTTAAGACTCGTCAACATTCGAGGGGGAGTCTGTTAGTGCATGCGTCTGTCGACTTCGTCTTGTATCGAGTCTTATATTATTCATGGCACGAAGATCGAGAAAACAAGTCAAAGGGCTTATTTCGCTTGAAGAGGACATGGCAGGTTCAAGCGAAATCAGTTATTTCGCTTGAGCAGATGATCTCGCTTGAGGAGAATTATTTCGCTTGAGCTTGTATTTTCGCTTGAATGGTATTTCGCTTGAAGCATGTTCAAGCGAAATCTGTTAATCTATATATAGGGGTGTTATGATTTCGCTTGAGTAACTTTGTGTATGTGTTTTTCCGACGGCGAAGCTCTGTCGAAGTGTCTTCAGGATTGTAAACGTATCAGAATCAATATACAAGACAGTTATTAGTGATATCTTGCTGAATACAACTCATTATGTCTGTTTCCGCCTTTCATTTTGAGTAGAACGCCTCTGATTGACTCATTTCGGGTCCGACAACGATCCTACACAACCGAAAGTCGCAAAAGTTGACTTTTGCTTTGACTTTCAGTTCTGACCCGAATTAGCTTAGTTTAATTATGGCTTAGGGTTCCTTTGTGACCATATTATATGTTAGTATAACCCCCTGAAGTTATACTACTTGGTCATTTAGAATTAGAGTTCATATGCATGTTTCCGTTATATTTTTAAAAGTTGACCATTATGCCCTTTTGATATTAAAACAAGATTTTTGAAAATGTGAGAGGACAAAAACCTTTATTGCTGATTCATAAACATGTCCTAAAAATTTGACATCAGTTTGAGGTCTAAATAAGGAGTTATGCTCAATATCGTAAATTGAAGCCCTTTTATTAATTAAACGGCATTTTCGGCATAAAACATATTTAAACCAAAATTTTGACACCAAACCTTTTGCCCACTGATGTAATATAATATTTAGGGATTTTTGAAGATTTTGGTTAAATTTTAAACTAGTCATAACATAGGGTTCTTGCATTGACTCGGTAATTGACGGTTATGCCCTTTTTGCTAATAAAATGAGTTTTACACATCCTTTACATATCAAACATTTTTCTACTGATTTTATATATTAAATAAATTATTTTAAACAGTAAAGGCTGTTCAAAATCTCAGATTTACTTAATTAACCCGAATACCGTCAAATACCGACCTTTATGCGATTTAGGCGCATAGTATGGTTTAAAACCATATTAGGCACCCAAAGCTTGATACCTATTCATGTTATGAATAAATTTTTATACTTTAACAATAAATAAAAGTTTTGAATTCAGATTTCCAAAATTAACCCTTAAAGCACATGTGAAATGACCAAAATGCCCCTACGGTGCATAGTTTGGCCATAAATGATAAATTTCACATATGTGAGATATCTTACTGATATAACTTGATAAAATAAATATTTTTACTGATTATTTTAGACCAGAACCTCAGATTAATATTTAACCTCTTTTAAAATCCTTAAAATGACCAAAATACCCCTACGGGGCTTAAATTGATTTTAAATTCGTTTTGGGCATAATGGAAGGTATCCTACTGATATCACAACATATTTAAGACATATTAACTTGTGAAATATGTTCATGACTCATTTGGTTACCCGTTATGCATTTTTCGCATTCGGTACGGTTTATGTAACTAGTTTGCATAAATTAACCGAAACGGGTCAAACCTTATCATTTTCACTTCAAAATTCAGAATGTGTTTAGTTTACCCATATTATACAAGTCTCCATACTTGTCGGGTCTAAATCACAATCTAATCCGGTCTTCGCTTAATCTTGCGTATTGAACCGAAAACCTTTCATTAAAACTAACCGGTCTAAGTTTAAACTTAAGTAAGACCCGTTAGGAATCTAATAGGTTAATAAAACCTTCGTTCCAGATTGAGAGCCCCAGTAGAGGTACTTGTGCTTGCTGATTTGAATATACGACTGAGAATAAAATTACAAATTAGCTCAGGTAAATACTTTTAACTTATTTTCCCTATACGGGCTTGGGATACGGTATTATAATAATACCGCTTGGTCAGGTATTGAATGTTTAATTGGATTGTGATTAAATTATTGAGGTAACCCGTTTTAATCTGTCTTGTTTGAAATAAAAGCCTTTGGGGGTTAATGACAATGGCCCGGATATCCTTGGTATCATTATTAAGAAATGGCCACGTCTTAAGCACGGGGTGTAGGCATACACCTGACAGTTGCGTAAGGGAAACGGTATCTCACTCTCTTGTGGGCCTATACTTGTGGTGTGTCTGTTAATCTTGACTCGGTTTCTACATCGGGCCCTGAATATATAACGAACATGTAAATCTATATACAAGATTATTTTTATATAATTGTCCCAAGTTATAAAAGGATATTTGTGCCTTGTGCATTTAAATCAATTTTCATAAATGTTTTTAAAAGAGTCAGTTAATTGTATTTACTAGTGTAAACTGACGTATTTTCCAAAAAGATTAAGTGACAGGTACTGTACGTAATTGGCTGGGAGCTCAGGGCGTTAATAAGGAATCTTGCAAGTTCTAAGCGTCTAAAGTCTGTTGAACAGTGATTATAATTCTGTTTTAAGATCCGCCTGTAGATCAATATACAACCGTTGTGTAATACTCTATTATACTTTCGAATCGGTTTGTATTATTATTAGTTTTGACTTCCGATGTGCATTGAACTGTGATTATTTGACTATGATGATATCAACACGTCACGATACTCCCCACCGGTAATACGTGGAAATATCGGGGTGTGACAGAAAAATATAAGCACATAAAACACATAAAATCGATAGCGCGTAAAATCAGCGATTGCAGGCTTAGAATCGAAATAGAATGTCTTGGGTGGTAGACATCGACTACCCAAAGTGATTCGACTATTCACAAACGACCTCGGGTACACGCTTTGGCCTTCTAGACTGTGCTCTCGCCAAATTATGGCGAACAACACGCATCCTTTTTGCTAATATGTGACTCGAGTCATTGGAATCCATCGAGACTTTGGTGAGAGTTTTGTAAAAATCCAAATAAAGAGTGGAACTAGTCATTAAGATACGGGTTTCACCCCTAACTTAACAACTTCGCTCCTACAAGTGTGGCAAAGCCACGAGATTGAGAGGGAGAATTCCGTCGAGATGTGGATTTCACTCCTGACTCAACAAAAGATTCTCATGCTGAGAGTAAAAATTTCGCATAGAGTGAGCGATTTTTTTTATCGAGAGTTCTTGGTTCACACCTAATCTCAACCAAATCACTCGATTGTGTTATGTGAGTGTTTTTGAAAACGTGTATTTTGTGTCAGCTTTTGGAAAGCAGCATAGTTTTTCAGCCTTAGGAAAGGTTGTTTTCCCGCGAAGCTGTAGTATGCGGTGTTCGCACGAAGGTGTAGTTTTAGCGAGCGAGAGTATCTAGAGTGAGCTCGTGCAAAACCCTTACTGGGTTCGCACAAGGCGGTCTGTTGGTGCTTAGACTATAGACTAGGTCATTTCTAAGACATCAAACCCGGACTAGGTCGTGTCTTTCCTAATTCCCTATAGTTATGGCACTGATACCAATCTGTCACACCCCAACCGATGGAGGAAACATCGGGGCATGGCACTGAGCGAAACAGATTGTCCATGAGAATCCATAACAACTATTCATGACGATATATTTAACGTTAAAGTCCCATACCAATAACATATAAAGCATAAACAGTCACACAGATATAAGTCTCATAAACAAAATACTGTTCCGATAACTCAGATTTATTTAGTTTGTTTCTAGTCTCCCTAGCTTATTCATCATAGCACAGCATCCTATCAACCTGTCACATACGTTAAAATAAAGTCAATACATAGAGCGTAAAGGTGAGTACACAAGTTTGCATAGTATATAGTATAGCGAAAACATTTACGCATAACCAGCATGTAACACGTAGAAATATGAATCAAGTAAGATATCGACAATGACGTATGCAACCGACATGACTGCGAGTTGTAGAATGCACAACACATTATCACCACTGTGACCATGTGAAGCAAAACCCTTAACAACCCCTGTCCACGACAGGTGATGAGTCCAAACTATAGTACTATCGTTGCTAAGGTGTCAGGCTGCAATCACTGTGTAAACATAACATACTAGCATTCATCGAGTCACGTATACATGCGAGAGCGGTTCGCGTTAAAATTGTTTGCGTAGTGTGTTGGTGTATTTTGATATAGCGAACGTATGTAACACCCTAAGTGCGTTAAAAGAAAATGAGTTCGAGTATACTCACAGTATGTTTTTAACGAATAAACACAGTCTTGGATTGAAGGGAGCGCGTTGAGGTTAGCCTGAGCATAGAACGATAGCGTAAGCGTTGAATAGCGTGTAAAACAGTGTGTCAGATGAGATAAGTGCCGAATGGTGAGTAGGTCGGATGGTTATCCGGACGGATGACCATTCGAACGGTTGATCATTCGAATGAGTGAGTGTGTTTGTAAATCGTTCCAACACTTTTGAAGTTTTCGTTGTAGTATAAATCAAGTCATTCGATCGGATGGCTATTCGACTAAGGGTTTGATATTCTTTGAAGTTTTGATCAAATCGTTTTGATTAAGGAATAGTTTAAAGGCCAGTCACCTGATCGAATGGTCATTCGGTCAAATGGTTATTCGGTCGGATGGCTATTCGAGTGGGTGATATGTTTGTTTGGAAATTTGTAAAAATTTCTAAGTTAAAAGTTTGAAGTTTACAGAGACGGCGTGATGACGTGTCAAACAACGTGAATCCACACTAAGTCCAGCTCGATCGATCGGATGGGAACCACCCCATTCGATCAGCCTAACTGTTCCCGATGAAGTTCCATGTTCAACCCGTGGATCAGTCGTCCCTCTAGTGGAAATCCGTTTTCAAGCCGGCTCTAGACTAAGGAACGAGCCTAAAGTCAGATTGAGTCTAGATCCCATCAGTTTTGGAGTAGAAGAGTGTAAAAGAGTTGAAAGAAAGTTTGAAAACAGTCGAAAATGTTTAGATTTGTGTTAAATAGTGTGGAAATCCTTTAGATCTGAACCAATCGTGACGGGATGACGTTACACAGCCAATTGCATAAGCAACCGAGATGATGTCACCTTCAAGGAGTCCAAATCAGGTGATTTTGTGGAGAAAATCAGTGATTTTGTTGGAGAAGATGGTGGAGAATTGTGTAGTGATTATGATTGTACAAGATTTAGGTGGAAATACTTACAAAATGGCCTTGAATCAAGAGAAAAGTGCTTGAAAACGAGCTGGGAGCGATTTGGTCGGATAGAGCTGTCACATCAGTGAACAATGATGTGACAGGCGGGTATTATAGGGAGAGAGAGAAAGTAAAGCGGTGGAGAAGTGGGTCAGATGGTCAGTCGATCGGATGACCATCCGATCGGATGGTCATCTGGTCGGATGTTTATTCGATCGGTTGGTCCTTCGACCAGTCGAGTTACATTTTGTTGGTTTCCGACTTTCGTTTCGTTCGTTGAGCATTGCGTTCTGTTTAAGTGAGTTGTGAGTAAGCGTTGCGATGAGATAACCACATAACATTAAACAAGTAATCACACAGATAATACGCATAACACATAAAATGCATAGAAGTCAATATGCGATTCGAGTTTGCGATGAGATTGCGTTGCGAGTGCGTTGCGATAGCGTTTAGTATAAACATGCGATGCGATAATGCGATAAAATGCATTTTAAATAGTATGTGTTGTAAACTGCGTTAAATGCGATAACTGCATTTTGAATAAGCGTTGTGAAGGCGCTGTAAAACATAATTAAAATAGTTAACCCTTAGCGATAATCGAAATCTCGAGAGTACAAGTCAATTAAGCACGAAATGACAAATCTTGACCTTGACTTTGACTTTGACTTTCCGGGAAGTCGGGTTATTACATACAGCCCCATGTCAGGTTGGCATAGCCCCATGTTAGCCTTCTGACTTGTTATTTTTGGCCTTGGGGTGAAGCTCGGAGGGTCGGTATGAAGTGTCAACTTCTCTTCTTTTATATTTATCTTGGTTTTTGCCGTTAATTTGTTCCTTTTGTGTGTTTAAGCTCTTTTAACCCTGTAAATTAAAAGGAAACAAAGAAACATGTTTTTTCCAACATTAGTACTAAAAAGGGTTGTTTTTATACCTTATTTGATACAATTTATATGTTGTATTTTAAGCACATCAAATACCCCCACACTTGAATCTTTGCTTGTCCTCAAGCAAAACTCTTTAATGTAGCTTACACACCCAAATGGAGTTGGTAGAGAAGAAGTTTTCGGGTCTTGTTTGTAGAGTGTCGGGGATCCAATTTCTTTATTCTTGTTTTTATGTTATTTACAAACCTATTCGTCATGATTTATTTTGAACTTTTTTTAAGAAAAATAAATATTTTTTGGCATAACATGCCTTTATAAAATTTCATTTAGCTATATATAAATTCACACACCTCACAAGTGATCACTCAACACTAGGCCGAAGATGTATAGGTGAAACGCTCGATACCGGTATGGAACATACTCGAACCATATGCTTGACAAATAATCAAACCTCCTCCTTTTTAACATAATCTTTGTAAATATCAAGAGGACTTTGAAGGGTAGGTTTTGGCTAAGGGTAGGATAGTTTTATTGAAAAGTGGCTAAAACGTAAAATGTCAGTTTTCTTTTGAAAATTTATTTGTTTGTGACTTAGTTATAAACTACATTTTTATAAGCAATGAATTCTGCTTATTTATTTCAAGTAGCTAGAGATTTTTTTTCTTTCTTTTTTTTTCCCTTTTTTTATATAAAACTAAGTCACCTCTTTTTATATGATTTTCAAAAGAACCGCATTTTACTAAAAACAAAGGGTGTGAAAATAAAAATTGGTCTTGGGGTGATGGATGGTTTGTGCAAAATGGTATGTTGCGGGTTTTGAAACGAAAGGTTTAGGCTCAAAGGAGTTTAACTAGGGGAATATTTTTGTTGTTTTTGTTTATGGTGGGAAGATAAAGAGAAAATAAAGTTGAAGATGAAAAAGTGGGTTTAAAATCCTAATCCCTCCATCATTTACTTACTTGGATTCGTTGGTAGAATGTATTGTCTTGTCAAGTTCTAGATTAGTAAGAACCATACGGCTATTCACACAAGAAACGAAAGATGAGCATTTAGTAAATATATATGATTGAATGCTCGGTAAAGGCTCAAAACTCACATTTTTGTTGGAAAATGGGTATAAGTATGAAATTATATATACAATCAAATTTTACAAAGAATTGTCATGCCATTTTTATAAATTTATTTTGTATGGTTCTTTTTATCACGGTGCTATCAGTTGTAAACTTTATAAAAACTTGAAAATTTTAGAACTTGGTTTCTAACTTAAACTATAAACAAGACAAAACAAAGAAAATTTTTGAAAAAGATTTGGGGTGTTTTAGCGGTTCCAAGTAGAATTTTGTGTAAGGCTTGATTTAGAACAAACAAATTCAAGTTATTAAGTCTCCTCCCCACACTTAAATTACACATTGTCCTCAATGTGTCCAAAATAGGTTAAGTTGATTAAATGTGTAAGATGTGTGTTAAAAATAACAAAAATTTTGGGAAACAGACACTTGACACGACCCCGTGCTTAGGAGCCACGTCCCCATGTTAAAAGTGCCAGTACCAAATTTTTTCAGAAAGCAAACACGGGGGATGCCCATGGGGTACGGCCCCGCGTCAAGGTTCCAGAATGAAAAATGTTACAGCAGACTTGGGGCATGGGGGGTGCTTACCTGACACGGCCCCGTGCTGCACTTACAGAATTGAAGATTTTTAGTCGAGAGTCGTCTTTTTTCATGCATAGGGTGCTGGGTCAACGTCCTTTGGCCTTCTCACCATCCTTCTGACTGTATTTTATTCCTACTAAAAGAAAAACTCAAAAATAAAAGCTTAAAAGTTATACTAAGATTAAAACTACTTTATTATTAGATAGTCCATGGAATGCCTCCATGGTGCGCCACGTTTATAAGGGTCCTTGGCTAGACCCATTTTACCGGGTGGTTCTGGCTCATTTTCAATTAGGGGGTCGCCATTTCTTATTGGATATTTCATATTGGAATTGACGTACCTTTTGTCGGCCATAATTGAAGTGGTAGGTTGTTTCGCTTCCGTTTGATCAAGGCTTGATGGGATTTTAGAAACGGTTGTCCCAACACGAGGGGAGCATCATCTAAGATGACGAAGTCGGTTGGGACCACCTCTTGGCTTGTTTGAATTAAGACATTTCCGATCATTCCCTTGGTATTAATCGTTTTACGATTAGAGAGAAAATAGGAATTTTAAGAGAATAAAAATCACTAGTACCCAATTTTTCGAAAATATAGTTTGGCATTATGTTAGCGCAAAGATCTTTATCAATTAGCACATTACCAACAAAGATGTTTTCAAAAAAACATGGTACCGGTTTTATGTTCATTTCATGATATTCATCTTTTATTAGTGAAGTTTGATCAGTTGTTAACATGACGCTTACTAATTCTTCGATTTTAGTAGAAGTGTTCAACTCTTTTAAAAACTTAGCATGTGAAGAAACCAAACAATGATTTTCAAAAGAAGGTTGTAAAACGTGAATTTCCGAAAAAGTTTGATCAATTTTAGAATCGTAACTTTTATACTTACCTTCTTGTTGAGTTGGTTCATACGTGAGTTTTTCATGTTGTTCTTGTATTTATACCTCTTCAATTATTAACTCTTTAGTGCAAATAGCCTCTTCTTTTTCTCTAGATTTTCTTAAGTAAGAGTTCTAGATTTTTCATACTTTCTATGATTCTTGCGGCTTCGGGGATGATGTTTGGTAGAGTGTCGTAATCTTCAAACGGATTGGTATCCCAAAAGCTTGACTTTGGGAGCTCAAACCTTGGTTCTTCATAAGTAGTGTATGAAGAACTTGGTGTGGTGTATGAGGTTGATGGTCTAAAAAGGTCACAATATTGTCCCGAATGGGATTTTCCACAAATGGTGCAACAAGGTTCCTCATAATCATCCTCTATATAATAGGTGTAGTCTTCTGAGTAGTAATCCATTGTATTGGAAGATACCCAGAAGAATAACGAGCCTCGGGATGAAAAACAGAATTTAAAAATTTAGCAGAAAGTTGTGCACGGCCCCGTGCTGAATTGGCATGGCCTCGTGTTCCGTTTTGTATCTGGGAGTTTTAAAAAGGTTTTAGAAAAATTTGCAGCACCGAGGCGTGTCCCAACAGCACGGCCCCGTGTTAACTTACTGTAAACAGAAAAAAAAATTAAAAACGAGCGCGCAGTTTTGAAAAAAATGTTAGAATTTGGTTAGACCGTTAATTTTAAGCTTCCTTAAAATCCTTGTGTCCCCGGCAACGGCGCCAAAAACTTGATGTGCGTTCGGGTGTGTATATTTTTAGTTATATTTTTTAGCTCTTTTTACTCGCCGATTTCAAGTTTTAAATTTATAAAACACGATATTCTACTATCACTGTACACAAAAGATTTTTCATACTTTCTATGATTCTTGCGGCTTCGGGGATGATGTTTGGTGGAGTGTCGTAATCTTCAAATGGATTGGTATCCCAAAAGCTTGACTTTGGGAGCTCAAACCTTGGTTCTTCATAAGTAGTGTATGAAGAACTTGGTGTGGTGTATGAGGTTGATGGTCTAAAAAGGTCACAATATTGTCCCGAATGGGATCTTCCACAAATGGTGCAACAAGGTTCCTCATAATCATCCTCTATATAATAGGTGTAGTCTTCGGAGTAGTAATCCATTGTATTGGAAGATACCCAGAAGAATAACGAGCCTCGGGATGAAAAACAGAATTTAAAAATTTAGCAGAAAGTTGTGCACGGCCCCGTGCTGAATAGGCATGGCCTCGTGTTCCGTTTTGTATCTGGGAGTTTTAAAAAGGTTTTAGAAAAATTTGCAGCACCGAGGCGTGTCCCAACAGCACGGCCCCGTGTTAACTTACTGTAAACAGAAAAAAAAATTAAAAACGAGCGCGCAGTTTTGAAAAAAATGTTAGAATTTGATTAGACCGTTAATTTTAAGCTTCCTTAAAATCCTTGTGTCCCCGGCAACGGCGCCAAAAACTTGATGTGCGTTCGGGTGTGTATATTTTTAGTTATATTTTTTAGCTCTTTTTACTCGCCGATTTCAAGTTTTAAATTTATAAAACACGATATTCTACTATCACTGTACACACACACTAGGGCAAGTATACCCATCGCAGACGTAGTAACTACTAGAAAAGTGTATAATTTCCTACGGAAATTTCCTACACAATTATTTTTGTCACAGATTCAAACACGTTTGTGACAAATTTCCTACAAATTTTTTTTCCAAAATTCTGTGTCAAATTTTTGACGCAACAATGACAGAAAATAAAAAAACCCTAATTAGTTGACAGTTGCGTCACATATCTGTTAGAAATAATGTACAAAAGTTTAATTATTAAATCATTTCCTACAAGTTTGTGACAAAATATTTATTCTTTAGTTAAATTAAACATTCCGTCGGAAATGCGTCACAAGTTGCGACACATTTCCGACAACTAAGTCATATTACGTAGTTTTATTAAAAATAAATACAAGGATATACAATTTTATATTTATATATAATAGTAAAATTAGAATAATAATTAAAAATAATTATATTTCCTACACATTTGTGACAAAATATTTATTTTTTAGTTGATTTAAACATTCCGTCACAATTGTGTCACAACTTGTGACACATTCCCGACAAATAGTTATTTTTCATTAGATTTGTCACAAAGGCGTAGGAAACAATCATGTAATAACAAGGATATACACGAATATATTTATAAATAATACTAAATTTAGTTTATTAATAAAAAAAATAATTATATTTCCTACACATTTGTTACAAAAAGTTTATTTTTCATTAGATTTGTCACAAAGGCGTAGGAAACAATCATGTAGTTTCCTATGCATTAATGATAAAATGCTTATTTTTTAATAAATTTAATAATTCCATCACAAATCTGTCATAAGTTGTGACATATTTTCGACGAAAATGTAGTATTTGTCACCAATGTGTAGCAAACAACAAATATCATTATTCTTATTTTAAATAGTTAAATGCCCAGATAGTACAGGTTTGCCTTTTTTCACCTTTAATCTCCAACTTTCTAAAATTACAGCTATAGTCCCCAACTTTTCAATTTCCATTCCCAGATAGTCCATGTGCCTAACATCAGTTAGTTTTCTCAATTAAGAGGGTGTGAAATGACAAAATTATCCTTTCCTTAAAAAGGGCAAACCACAGGGACAATCCAGGCATTTAATAAATAAAAAATAAAAATCTAATTAATTACTAAGTCAAATTTCAAGTGGGCCCCACTACCTACCCCACCCTCACCCTACCCCCTATCTTCTTCTTCTTCTTCTTCTTCTTCTTCTTCTTCTTCTTCTTCTTCTTCTTCTTCTTCTTCTTCTTCTTCTTCTTCTCGGCATGATAACATCCATCACCCACCTGCAAATCAGAGTGTATAGATGATGGACGCAACAAAATGTAACACCTCAAAAAATCATGTCCAATATAATAAAGACACGTGTCAGGAATTCTAAACATATCATGAATTAATTTCGAGGGACTAAGGTTGTCAAACAATGTAAAGATATATGTGGAAGGACTAAAAATGTCAACATGCCAAACTTGTGCCTCTGATTGACTTCACACGACGTTCGTATTCTTTAATGAATGAATTATCGGACGTAGAAAGCCGTTTGTGCTTAAAAATTTAAAATTTTACAAAGCATAGGGGTTGAATGTGTCAACATGTTAAATGTTACCTCTGAGTGACCTTTAAGTGATCCCGAAAGCATTGTAAAATTTTTATTTATACTCTCGCAAATATCGGATACTGAATTCATGGAGTTTCGTTGGAAACAAGACTTTTTGGGTGATCTCATGACTAACCGAGAGCTTAACGAAGTTAATTTTTGGCCCAAAACTCTTAAAAGTTAACTATGGGGGTCGCAAGTGCAATAAATGAAAGTTAATTAAACTAAATATGGACCAGGGACTGAAAATGCAAAGTTGGGAAAGTTCTTACCGGGATAAGTGGTCCTCGCGGGCCGCGAAGACTTCCTCTAACATCTTCGCGGGCCGCGACTGAGTTACCAGCGACAACTCTCTGCACAGCTGCATGTAACAGCTCCTCCACCGCCTTTGCATGCTAGTTTTTGATTCTAGGGACTGTGTTGATGGTTTTCCCTGACACATAGACACCTGAGATCATCTGGTTACCTCCAATTACAGCTGGAATGATCTTGGCAACCTTCAAACTCTTATAAATAGCTCTCATTTGTGAAGACTTGAACTTGCACTTCAAAAAATTTTCACTCAAACATTTCTCTGGAGCATCCTGGTCATCTAGGAAGCTTTCTCTAGTTAAATCTTCATGCTAAGGACCATTGTGAGTGTTCTTAGCTTCTATAGTTAAGGTTTTATTAGCTTAATGACCGAAAGTTAAAGATATCGTAATGATGCTTTGACTTTGTGATTAATCACTAACGGTCCAACCATTATTCGAATTGAAAGTGGCTATGTGTTGGTAATTAAGTAGGTGATAAACCCTTAAAAGGGCACCTCCTAATTATCAAATTTACTTGGTCAAATGTCGGGTCAAACTACTTAACAGAAAAGTCAAACGAGTCAGTTTTTACAAAATAAATTATAACTGATAATGTAGAAGCTATAAAATACATTTTATCACTTAAATAACTTGGTAAATAAAATAAGAACAGGTTTAGGCATGTTCAACCCGACAATTCTGAGTTTAGGCTCGGTTCGCAACCAAAAGTCGCAAAAGTAGACTTTTGCTTTGACTTTCAGTTCTGACCTGGATTAGCTTAGTTTAGTTATGCCTTAGGATTCCTATGTGACCATATTATATGTTAGTATAACTCTCTGAAGTTATACTACATGGTCCCTTAGAAAAATCTGAATCATTTGCATGTTTCCGTTAAATGCTTAGAATTGACCATTATGCCCTTATTTTATAAAAACGAGATTTTTGAAGATGTGAGGGGACAAAAAGTTTTATTACTGATATATAAGTGTGTCATAAAAATTTGACATCAGTTTATGGTCTTAAATGAAAGTTATGCAAGATATCGTAAAACAAAACTTTTTGTTAATTAAATTGCATTTTTGGCATAAATCATATTAAAACCCAATTTTTGGCATCAAACTTGCTACCCACTGTTATGATATAATATTTAGGGATTCTTGGAAATTTTTGTCAAATTTTATACTGACTATAACATAGAGATCTAGCATGAATTCGGTAATTGACGATAATGCCCTTTTCATTAATAAAATGAGATTTACATATCTTTTATGTGCCAAACCTTTTCCTACTGATGTCATGTGTTAAATAGAAT
Source organism: Helianthus tuberosus (assembly GCA_030545235.1). Lineage (NCBI taxonomy): Eukaryota > Viridiplantae > Streptophyta > Magnoliopsida > Asterales > Asteraceae > Helianthus > Helianthus tuberosus. The sequence continues at coordinate 189,365,748 of CM060443.1, read as the reverse complement.
ATTTATAACATTTAAACTAGTCAAAACTTCAAAGTTTTATAAACATCTCAAATACCGTCAAATACCGACTTTTACGCTAATTAGGCGCATAGTATGGGTTAAAACCATATTTAACGCCTAAGACCTATTACCTACTGATTTTATAAATAAATTTTTATACTTTAACAGTAAGTATAAGTCTTGAACTCAGATTTCCAAATTTAACCTTAAAAGCATATGTGAAATGACCAAAATGCCCCTACGGTGCATAGTTTGGCCATAAATGATAAAACACACATATGTATGATATCTTGCTGATATAACAACATAAAATAAATGTTTTTATTGAACATTTTAGACCAGAATCTCAATTTTCTATTAAACCTATTTTATAAACTTTAAAATGACCAAAATACCCTTTCGGGGCTTAAATTGGTTTTAAATTCGTTTTGATCATAATGGAAGATATCTTACTGATATCACAACATATTTTAAGCATAGTAACTCATGGAACTTGTACATGACTCTTTTGGTTACCCGTTATGCATATACGCGTTTAGTACGGTTTATGTAACTAGTTTGCATAAATTAGCTGAAACGGGTCAAACCTTATCATTTTTACTTTAAAATCCAGAATGTATTTAGTTTACCCATTATATACAAGTCTTCATACTTGACAGGTCTAAATCACATTCCAATCCGGTCACCGCTTAATCTTGCGTTTCGTACCGTAAACTTTCCTTTAAAACTAACCGGTCAAAGTTATAACTTAAATAAGACCTGTTAGGAATCTAATTGGTTATTAAAACCTTTGTTCCAGATTAGGAGCCCAATAAAAGCTCCCTGCACTTGCTGATTAGAATATAAGGCTGAGTATAATTTACATTTAACTCAGGTAAATACTTTTAGCTTATTTTCCCTTATACGGGCTTGGGATACGGTAAATTATTACCGCTTGGTAGGGTATTGAATATTTAATCGATTAGTGGTTAAATCATTGAGATAACCCGTTTTAATCTGTTTTGTTTGACACAAAGCCTTTGGGGGTTAATATGACCGTAACCTGGATATCATCGGCTCATTCATTTGAAATGGCCACGACTTAAGGACGGGGTGTAGGCATACACCTGACAATTACGTATGTAAAACGGTATCTCACTCGTGAGGAAACTTCTTGTGGGCTTATACTAGTGGTGTGTCTATTAATCTTGTCTCGGCTCTTCTAACCGGGCCTCGAACGTACGACAAACATGTAAATCTGTATACAAGATTATTTTAAATAATTGTCCCAAGTTATAAAAGATTTTATGCTTTGTGCATCCAAACCAATTTTATAAACACTTTTCAAAAAGAGTCAGTTAATTGTATTTACCAGTGTAAATTGACGTATTTTTCAAAAAGATTAAGTGCAGGTACTACACGAAATGGGCTGGAAGCTCCTGAGTATTAGTTAAAGAGTCTTGCAAGCTCTTAGTACTTAAGTCTGTTGAACAATATTTACTTTCTGTTTTAGATCCGACTGTGGATCCACTTACAACCGTTGTGTAATATTTTATTATACTTTCAATCTGGTTTGTATTATCTACTTTCAAGACTTCCGCTGTGCATTAACTGTGATTATTTGACTATGATGATATCAACTACGTCATGATACTCCCCACCGGGCCCACCGGTAATACGTGGAAATATCAGGGTGTGACACAAAAGGTTTATGATATCAAAAAGAAGAAAATTGGTATTTGATAATGTTCTTGGCTATAAACTAGCAATGTTAGTTCCTTTAGGGCAACATATAAAGGGATGAAGTGCAAAAAGGGGAAAAACCGTACTAATGATGATGATGGGTTAAAGAAATTCAAGCAGTTTGTTTTTATGTTTGAGATCAGACATAGAGGGTGAAAAGGGGGTGGGTGGGCTGGTAGATGGTGGGCCCGCTTATCTTTAAAAATAATTAATTATAATGATTTAATTGTTATATTTTAATGATAAGGGTATTTTGGTCATTTCACACCCATTTAACACCAAAAACTAACCCCCATCCGTGCCAGGGACTATCCGGGAATGAAATTGCAAAAGTTTGGGACTATAGCTATAATTTTAGAAAGTTAGGGACTAAAGGTGAAAAAAGGGCAAACCATAGGGACTATCCGGGCATTTAACTCTATTTTAAATTTTAAACATATGCAACTATGTGTACGTATGCATATAGGTATACTTGTATTTATGTATGTGGGTTTGTATCATGTACGTATGTGTGTATGTGTGTATGTCATGTATATGCACATGTGTGCGTTATATATGTATGTGTGTGCATATATATGAATATGAACGTGTGTATATTTGTTTTGTGTATGTATATATATATATATATGTATGTATGTATTGGTGTATGTGTATGTTTATATTCACACCCCGCCAAATTAAGTCGAAAAAATGAGGCGTGGCATGAAAAGTTTTAAATCATCCAATAAGCAAACTTCTAATATGATTTAAACATCAAACGATATCAAGATTTTAAGAGTTACAAACCATACTAACTTGTCTAGGTTTACATAACCAGATTAAATGACATATCCAAAATAACCAACAAAATACATTGTTTAAAAACCTAGGTTTTGGCAAATATCTCATATGCGATTACAAGACAAAACCCTCAAAACGGTATCGTCTATGATGCAATGTAAGAACTCCCAAAAGTCATGAACTATCGATCACAATTAGCACCCAATTGCACTTCCACATGATCAGGACTGACCAGGAGTAGGGTTTGTCAAACCCAACAGATCTATTATACTATTTCGCAGTCATACCAACACTAATGGTTACTTATAAACTAAAACACTACCACGAGGGCTTTCCAAGCTTAAACCTATAAACTTATGTAGATATGTATCATGTAACTATATTGTACCGTTCGAACAATATCGTACCATTCGAACAACATCAGTGGCGGAACGAATGTAACTATATCGTACCGTTAATATGTTGTGAAAATAACGTTAAAAGAGAGGGATGGTTAATCATGCATCATGTAACTATATCGTACCATTCGAACAACATCAGTGGTGATACGAATATTCGTTTTATTGGCATCAAAGATTATTCCTGCAATTTTTTTGCTAGAAAAAAAATGTAAATTTTAATTTTATTTTGCAAATTTTTTTCTATTAAAAGTTTAGGTCGTCGGAAAAGTGTCATAATAAAAATAAAGACTTTGCTTTTTTCTGTCAGAAATGTGTCACAACATAAAACAAACTTTTGTAGGAAAACAGTCAAAAAATAGTAGATTTTTATTTTTAATTTCCCTTTGTTTGTCAGAAATTTGTCACAAAAAAATTCTGAGTTTCGTCGGAAATTTGTAACAACTGTTTTTATTTTTCTGTCGGAAATTTGTCACAAATATACTGAGTTTCGTCGGAAATTTGTAACAACTATTTTTATTTTTCTATAGGAAATTTGTTACGAATAATGCTGAATGGAAATTTTTAATTTTTTTTTTTGTCGGAAATGTGTAGCTAAAAAAATTCCGAAAATATAATAATTAATATTTTATCATAATAATACATTAAAAATAACTAGGAATTGTTGTAGGAGGTCTGTAGCAGTTTGTGGCGTGACGGTTTTGTAGGAAATGGGTAGGAAGTTGCGTAGGAAATGCGTTGGAAACAGGTTTCCTACGAGGCGTTTTCCTACATCATGTATTTGTCACAAATGCGTAGGAAAGCCTGTTTTGTAACGCATTTCCTACGAAAACTGGTGTAAGAAGTTTCAGATTTTCTAGTAGTGGTATAGTGATGGCAAGATACCGAGGTCGTCCAAGGACACAAGAGCTTTTAATACCGGCTTATCGTCAACGTCTAATCGAACCAACTTTTGAGATTAGATTTTTAAACCAATAAAAAGATAAAAACAGAAAAAAAAAATGATAGACAAGGAAGAATCACTTGGATCCAACTTATCTTTCATGTACCCTTTTGATGATTTCCGCACTTTGGGCATTTTAAGATATTATCTTAGTTATAGTAGTAGGCCCCTCTTTTGGAGGCGACGTTACCCTTAACCTAGTGGTTTGAGTCAGCAAGGATACAATCCCACTAGGTCGGATTATTGAAAGATAATTAAGTAAGTTATTAATGCAAAATGTGGTGGACCCCCCTTACGAGGCGGCGATCACCTTCAACCCGTTGGTCTGAGTCAGCAGGGATACAATCCTCGCGGGGTTGGTTTAAAATTTTAATAGTAGTTTAAGAATAAGGGATTCAAGCTTTTTGCACCTCTCCCGTGGCGGGTAATGCCCGCTCTGACTCGTGAGGTGTTACTGGGCTTGAACCAGGTTCTCGCAGGATCTATACACTGAACGAGACATAGAATTACCCAAACCACCCTTCTAATCTCCCTTTCAGGTTAATTAACATGCTATATATAGATCGTAAAGACATGAACATGTTGAGTAAACGAACATATGAAGAATGTTTGAATAAATTTGCCTTCAATATAAAAAAACTAATTATTAAAGTCATTAATACATACCCAATTAAAAAGTAGCCAAAGTTTGGAAATCATAAAAGAAATACATAAAAGATATGTCTTCACCAAGTAATGTAAGAATTTAGCCAAGCATGGCCTTTGTTTGATAAAGATTATTATGATCAATCTTGGATCCCGAGACTACACACACTCTAAAGATGGAAAAATAGATGATGGTGGTGGATAATGGTAGTGGATGATGGTGTTGTAGTGGTGGTGGAGTGATGGCAAGTGAGAGAGAAGTGGTTTGCCGAGGGATGAGTTAAAATGAAACCAAGCTTCCCTCTTTATAGCTGAAAACAGACTGTTAACACGGCCCCGTGTTGGCCATTCTCTCTCTTCTTCATTAATTGTAGTGTCAGATCTTGTACTAACACGACGACGTGCCCATTGTACTTGCTTGTACTTGCTGTACTATCCAAGATTCTGCAAATCTGGGAGTTGACCACGGCCACGTGTCCATTTGACACGACCCTGTGTTGACAATCTGCTTCTGTTTGTCTTTTTTTGGAGTTGGGCACAGCCCCGTGCTGAGCTGGCACGACCCCGTGCTGAGCTGGCACGACCCCGTGCTAAGGGTGGCACAACCCCATGTCAAGGTGGCACAGCCCCATGTCAGCTTTCTGACATGTTATTTTTGGCCTTGGGGTGAAGCTCGGAGGGTCGGTATGAAGGGCCAACTTCTCTTCTTTTGTATTTATGTTGGTTTTTGCCGTTAGTTTGTTCCTTTTGTGCGTTTAAGCTATTTTGGCCCTGTAAATTTAAAAGAAACAAAGAAACATGCTTTTTCCAACATTAGTATAAAAAGGGTTGTTTTTATATCTTATTTGATACAATTTATATGTTGTATTTTAAGCACATCAGACGCTATCGAAAGTATAAGAATTCCCCTTGATGCATTAGGAAACCTGTAACTAAAAGTGGTGCTAAGACACAAGACATCTAAAAACTTACGCTAAATGAGAGTAATTTCACCTTCATTAAAAAGATAAGAATCTCAAAGCATAGAGAATAGTTCTGGTCAAAGTAAAGTAGAATTCAAAGAAAGAACCAGAATGTACTTAGGAACTAGGATCAGTAAAAACTAAAAGTATTCCTCCAGGACGAGATTTAAAACAAGGTGGGGAGGATGTAACATTTCCAAAATTTTTATTTATAAAAATTTAAAATAAATTAGATAGAAACTTATATTATTAAACGGGTAGATTACAGGTAAGTAGACTGTTTGAAATATGAGGTATTTAAACGAACATTGGAACCGTTTAATAATTATAATAATAAAAATACATTATAATTAACCTTACTCCGTTTTTAATGAAACTTGGGTCAAAATGTAGATAAAAATATTCTCATTCTAAAGACATATTCATCGTTTTATAAAACGCCATATTTTAGAAGTTATAAGCGATAAATGAGTGAAACAGCTGAATTAATTATAATATATATAAATAAAATAATCAAACCTAAACATTCAATATGAATGTTACGTGGACACCACATGCAAAACTAACATTGAATGCAAATAGAGACGTGTATGTGTACATGGAAGATGTCGATCAAAAGCAATCCATTCAACTTGGCCTCCAAGTTTTCATGCAACTATAGATAAGAACTTCACACAAACCTTTCAACTTGCTCATCTGGTTTCTGCTCTCGTCCCTCCCTACTCTCTCATATTACACCCACTTTTCTTTAGTAATTCACCCCTAAATCCTACAAAGCTCTGCCCCGTTTTAAGTGTTTTAACCCATGATCACTGATTCGATACCCTGCCCGATTGATCTTGAACCCAGCAACTGATGCCAAAGTGCTGCCTGATAAAGGCTATGCTTTGTAAACTAAGTTGGGGTTCTGTCTCGGGATGTATTGATAAAGTTGAATTGGGTTATTATACTTAACACGAATGCATTATATATTTTATTAAGAGCTCAAGAGTTATGCCCAAGATTATACCAGGAGAGCTGTAGTTAAACCCTAAAGTTACAAAGTGAGTCATTCTCTCTTTTTATCAAATTGCTTTACAAAACCTTAAATGTTTTTCGGTTATACTTACAGGGATTAAGTCTTTCTAATCTATAATTATTGCCAGTAGTTGGGTTTTGTATACATTACTAGTCCACAGTCACCAAGGGTGTGACAGGAACCGTTACTGTTGGGTGACATGACCCAAAGTAATATGACCACGAGCACAAAGGAATGTCCCCAGTCGCATAATTTGTTGAATAATTAATAGAAATATACACTGTAATTCCCCTTTAATACTGTAAAGTTATAAGAATGTGTCTTTTTATAAAATGATATGAACTCGTCAGTATTTCTTGCTGATAAAATATTTCTAAAACGTGTTTCATGTAAATTGCTGTAAAGATAATAGAAGCCAGCTATGGAGCACTGAAGGCTTAAATACCTGAATAAAAGAATAAATTTATATTTTATTAATTTGGGTTTATCCCTAAAAAAATATTTAAATGAAATACGGGTTTTAGCCCATTTAGTTGATATTAAAATTTTGGTGTTTTCCAAACTCTGAAATTATTTTTTAACTACGATCCTGATGTTTTAATTCCGTTGCAAAATTAATAAATAGCGGTACCACCGGCTCGTGTTCGCGGCGCCTACTCCCAAGGTGGAGTCGGGGGTTGCGACAATGCTTCAAAGAATCTACCACACTCATAGCTTGATGATTGTGTTATGATTTCATGACATAAGAACAAAATTTTGGTTCGGATTTTGTGTCTGCATATCACGGGTATGCACAAGTTGAAAGATTTTAACTCGTCAAAACCAAATTTTGCAAAACCCCTACCCCACCCCACCCACCTACTGCGTTTGAGTTAAAATAAAACACAACTAAATATCTTTGCCAATCATGTTGGTTGTTACTTATAAATGAGTCTCACAATATCTAACATCCTTTATCTATGGTAAAAATCTCCAAAATGGCCATTGACTAATCCATATTTCCAAAATGGCAACCTCCCAAGTCTTGAGAGAGACGTTTCACGTATCCATGTGCATGGGAAGCGTCATCCAATACAAACATGACACGCGACTATCTTTTTTATCTTGAGACTTCTCCTAGACATTTGGAGTTTTTTGCGGATATAATGTTGTTTTGGAAAAGTTTTTTACAAGTAATGTCATATTCAAAAATATTTCACAAATAATGCTATCTCCATTCATAATGGCGACTTTTATGGGGAAGTGGGGTATGGCAAGGATGTTCAGGGAATGTGTAAGCTATTAATCATTGAATATTGTACACACTCCATTATAAATGGCGAATTCTGATCAAGCATGGTATAATAGCCATTCATAATGGCGAATTCTGAAAAGTTCTAAAACTACAGCCATTGATAATGGCGAAATCTGCAAACAAAGCCATTCATAATGGTGATTTTCTTGAAAAGTTCTGAAGAGTACTTAAAAGAGCCATTCAAAATGGTGATTTCTGCAATAAAAGCCATTAACAATGATGATTTCTGTTGCTGCTGCTATAATGTGCTGAAATTAACAAGCTAGATTAGATTTTTTGAAATTTGTAGAGAATGATAATTCCTTTATTGATTTCATTCATCATAAACTCTCTGTATAAAGATACAACGTAATCTCCTAATTATGGAGATAACTGATACTAATTAATACAAAGGACACACTAATTACAATACTATAAATATGGTGTCTATTACACCCCCGCAGTCGAAGCGGGAGGCGATCGTATGCTTAGACTGGAGCGAAAGTCATCGAAGAGGACCCGAGGAAGACCCTTGGTGAAGATGTCGGCAATATGAAAGCGAGAAGGCATGTGAAGGATACGAACCAGGCCTTTTTGAACATGTTCTCGGACAACATGAATGTCGAGCTCGATATGCTTGGTTCGTTGGTGCTGAACCGGATTTCCGGATAAGAAGATAGCACTGACATTGTCACAATAGACAAGAGAAGCTTTGTGCAAGGGACGATGTAGCTCAAGAAGCAAATTACGCAACAAACATATCTCCGCAACTACGTTAGCAACCCCTCGGTATTCAGCTTCAGCACTAGAATGGGAAATAGTAGATTGTCTCTTAGAGGACCATGAGATCAGGTTATCACCGAGGTAGACACAGTACCCGGATGTGGACCGGCGAGTGTCAGGACAACCGACCCAGTCAGCATCAGTATAGGCACGTATAGAGAGCGTCGCAGAAGAGTGAAGATGAAGACCATAGTCAGCAGTGCCCTGTAAATACCTGATAATACGCTTAAGAGCGTTCTAGTGGGCCACACAAGGAGAATGCATGTGCATACAAATTTGCTGGACAGCATAGGCGATGTCGGGTCTAGTGAAAGTGAGATACTGTAATGCACCTGCAAGGCTTCGATAGGTAGTAGAATCTTCAAATAATGAGTCCGGTTCACTGCCCAATTTAGGCTGAGTGTCTACCGGAGTGGCGGCAGGTTTACATGAGTCCATACCTGCACGATGAATTATGTCTTTTGAATAGGCATGTTGAGATAAGAAAAGCGTGTTCCCTGTTCTAGTGACCGAGACGCCCAAAAAATAAGATAATGGTCCCAAATCTTTCATAGCAAATTCACCTGCAAGAATGGTCATGAGCTGTTGACGTAGTTGGTCAGAAGAGGTGGTGAGAATGATATCGTCCACATAGATGAGAAGGTAGGCAACATCACGACCATGGTGATAAATAACTAAAGAATTATCGGTCATGCACTGAGTAAATCCATGCTGGAGGACAAAATCAGTGAACCGTTGATACCAAGTCTGGGATGCCTGTTTGAGGCCTTAGAGTGATTTCTTTAGTCGGCACACATGATCGGGGAGGTCCCGATGGCGAAATCCCATTGGTTGATGCATGTACACAGTTTCCTGCAAGTGGCCGTGTAGGAATGCATTCGTAACATCCAATTGGTGGATCGGCCAAGATTTAGAGAGAGCCAGAGTGAGGACCGTCCGTATAGTAGTTGGCTTGACCACCGGACTGAACGTTTCACCACAGTCAATACCAACCTATTGACTACGACCATCACATACCAACCTTGCTTTGCACCGTTCGAGAGAGCCATCAGAACGAAATTTGTGTTTAAAGAGCCACACACTACGAATAATATTCATGTCCGAGCGACGTGGTACTAGTTCGCAAGTCTCATTTTTAATAAGTGCACTAAATTCGTTTTGCATGGCATCATACCATTTAGGTGTGGACAAGGCAAGGTGGGGAGTTTTTGGAATCAGAATAATGGATGTGGTAGTAAGGTTGAAAAGTTGTTTGGGCTTGGTGATCCCGTCTATTGCGCGAGTACGCATGGTACGGGTTGGTGGCTGTGGAACGGGGTGAGGTGAGGACGGGTGTGGGTCGGAGTGAGGTGGGGTCGACTGTGTTAAGGACGGTGAGGGTTGGATCGGCTGTGGTGAGGTCGAGTGGGGGGGAGGGGTGGTCTGATGTGAGGAGTTAGGAGAGAGGTGGGCGATTGGAGCTGGGTCCAGCAGGTGGGCTGGAGATGGGCCAGAAGAAGGCCCAAGTGGGCTGGGTGAGTGAGGGGGTGTGGAGAGGAAGAGAGGGTAGTGGGCGGGAGATGCGAGAAGGGGAATGGGCCGGCTGAAGGTGAAGGTGGGCCGGCTGAGGGTGAGCCGCTGGTATTGTGAGGTGGACTGATGGGTGTGACATTGGGTTGGGTGGAGTGGACAGAATGTTGCAATAGAGGGTGTAAAGGTGGGGAAAGAAAAGTGTAGTCAATATTGGTGGTGGAGTGTTGTATGGAGAAGGGATAGATGGCTTCCTCAAATTGAACATGACGAGATATAAATATTCGATTATTAGAAATATCAAAACATTTATATCCGCGATGGCTAGAGGGGTAACCGAGAAAAACGCACAGTTTGGAGCGGTTGGTGAGTTTATTGATGGTGGTGGAGGGGGTGATGGGATAGCATAGACAACCAAACACACGAAGATGTGTGTAGGTGGGAAGGACATTGTATAGAAGGGTAGTGGGGGATAAAAAATTTTGAGTTTTCTTTGGGAGAATGTTGAGAAGGTAGGTAGCGGTTTCGAGGGCATGATGCCAAAATGAGGGTGGTAAAGAGGCATGAGGTAAAAGAGTGCGAATCATATTATTAATGGTTCGTATTTTTCTCTCGGCTTTGCCATTTTGGGAGGAAGTGTGGGGACATGAGAAACGAAAGTGCATTCCATTTGTGTGACAAAACTGTTTAAAGTTATTGTTGGTGTATTCGGTGCCATTGTCACATTGGAACTGTTTAATTTTGCGTTCAAACTGTGTAGAAATATGATTATAGAAGTGGATAAAGGTTGTGTAAACTTGAGATTTATTTGTTAGAGGAAAATTCCAAAGAAAATCGGTGAAGTTATCAAGAAACAATACATAATAACGGTGACCGCCGGTACTTAAGACCGGGGAGGTCCACAAATCACTATGAATTATATCAAAGGCTAAATGAGTGCTATTCATAGAATCATAAAAAGGAAGTTTAACACTTTTTCCAAAAACACAAGACTGACAAAGTGTATTATTGGGTTTAACAAAATCAATAAAAGAAGTAGTCTTTAACGATTGCAATAAAGAATTGCCCGGGTGCCCAAGGCGTTGATGCCAACGGTCTTGAGTAACAGCAACAAAAGCAGTAGGGTTGGAGGGAGGCTTGATGAAGTTGGTGGTGAGAGGGTAGAGGTCTCCCGAGCTATTGCATCGTAGGATAGGTTCCTTGGTCTTGAGATCCTTCACAAGAAAACCAAACGGATCAAATTCAATATAAAGTAAGTTGTCCGTTGTTAGGCGACGGACAGAAATAAGGTTTTTGATGAGGTTAGGAGCATAAAGAATGTTGTTTAGTTTGAAAGGCGGGAAAGGTGGAGGTAAAGTTTTGTTGCCTTGTCCAATTATGGGAATGGTTGAGCCATTGCCAACGATTATTTGTTTATTAGTGCAAGTGTTAAAAACAGACTGGGAAGTCATACCTGGTTGCTCCATGTGGCCGGTGGCGCCGGTGTCCATATAACCAACTGGATCAGATGGTTGACTCATTGAGAGAGTGTAGAGAGCCTGTGCAATATCGGTTGGTGTCAGGCTGTAAGTAGCCATGTGGGCTTGCGACGGCCGTGGGCCCAGAATTCCTTGCGAACTATTCGGCCTTGGAGTGGAAGGATAGGGGCAGCGGGGTGCTTGGTTGAAAGTTGCCCCGTAGTTGGTGTTTAGGAGGGAGGCCCATTGAGAAGTGGCCCAAGAATTCGGAAAGATGATGTATGGATGCTGATTTTGAGCCGATGAAGGAGGCTGTCCCCTGGAGCGGTTCGACTGGGAGGAAGAGGAGCGTCCCCTACCACGTCCCCGGGAACGACCACGGCCGCGAGTAGCGTCGGAAGGAGGCTGGCCGGCGGTGGTGTGTGACGCGACCGAAGAAGAGCGTGTTTGGCCTTGAGTGTGAAGGGTTGTTGCGGCCTGATGAGCCGAATGAATGGCTTGATTGGCTTTCGTGGTTTCATTCATGCACAACTAAGACCGAACCTCGAAGAAGGATGGCAGAGGCTTGGTGTTTCGGAGTATGGTACCGACGGTTTCTTATTGTTCGGTTAATCCGGAAATGGTTTGCAATACAAGATCTTGTTCATCAACTGCGGCATCGACATTGTTCAACTGATCGGCCAAGACCTTGATTTCTTGGCAGTATTCATGCATGGAAGAGAAGTTTTCAAGGCGGGTGTTTGCAAACTTCTGTTTGAGATAGAGGGCTCGGGTGGCTTTATTATCTTGAAAAATATTTTCAATGGCTTTCCATGCATCATACGCAGTAGTGCTCTTTTTTATGACAGTTTTGAGAAGACCGTGAGATATTGTACCATATATCCATTGGAGAACGATAGCGTCAAGACGTTCCCAAGAGTCGGCGGCAGGAGGAGCCGATTGCTTTTCCTTATCAGACGAAGAGGCAGCGACGGGTGGGTCATGTGGCTGGAGATGATCAGCCACGAGAAACGCGGTACAATGGATTCGGAAGAGTTCCAACCATGTGTTATAGTCAGCGGCATCATTGTCTAGAGTGATGGGAACCGAGGTGCGAATGTTGTTAACCGTAACAGCCGGGTGAAGTTTGTTATCAGCCATGAAGAAGACAGAGGAGGGCGGCGGCAAGAGTGCAGCGACAGGATGAGTGCGGCGGCAGCAAGGGTGCGGCGGCAGTGAGGGTGCGGCGGCAGCAAGCAAGCAAGGGTTTAGGGAAGGCAGAAATTAGAGAGGATCTTTTAGGATGATACCATGTAGAGAATGATAATTCCTTTATTGATTTCATTCATCATAAATTCTCTATATAAAGATACAACGTAATCTCCTAATTATGGAGATAATTGATACTAATTAATACAAAGGACACACTAATTACAATACTATAAATATGGTGTCTATTAAAATTGAATATGCATGTATGTTTGTATGTAAAGATTAGTTACTAGTTGATATTGCTCTAGAAAGAGTCCAGGTGAGTTGATCAACAGAAAAGTCAAGGAGATCAAGGCAAGGGCAATGGCATTGGAAGCTCTGAATCCCACCCACCCCCCCCCCCCCGGCAAGAACATCGCTGAATCTGGAGACGATGGAGATGACTTGTCGCCATTATGAATGGCTTTGTTTGCAGATTTCGCCATTATGAATGGCTTTTTTGAACAAAATCGGCATTATGAATGGCTATTGTACCATGCTTGATCAGAATTCGCCATTTATAATGGAGTTTGTACCTTATTCAATGATTAAAAGCTTACACATTCCCTGAACATCCCTGCCACACCCTACTTCCCCATAAAAGTCGTCATTATGAATGGAGATAGCATTATTGTGAAATATTTTTGAACGTGACATTACTTGTGAAAAACTTTTCCAAAACAGCATTATATCCGCAAAAAACTCAGACATTTGGGAGGCGCCTGAGACTTCTGGGAGACGTCTGGGAGGCGTGTGAGATATCTGAGAGGCGTCTGAGACTTCAGGAAGTGCCACGTGTCATGTTTGTATTGGATGCCACTACAACTTGATAATCATTCTTAAAATGATGCTTCCCATGCACATGTGAGAAAAGTTCTCACTCATTTTCTCATCAAACTTTAATTTGTACCCGCCATGGTCATCAACATCTTACATTAGCTTCATTTTGAACAGTTTTAGCTCGGTCCGAGTTTCTCATCCATAAAAGAGATCTCAAACTTATTATTTAATTATTTGTATCCCAAGTTAGTCAAAACTTGGCTTTTTACTAGTTTTTTTAACAAGGGTTTAGATGGTTAGGTGAAGCGTGAGAATTTTCATACAAGATCTTGAAGCAGCGTATGGTGAAGAATGAAGCGTAGACTCTCCCAAAACGATTAAATTATACCGAAACCTTTATTTGACTGGTAAACGACAAGTAGGTGTCCAGAATTCTTAGAACATGGATGCACATGATTCCAACAAACATGCTAATAATAAATATTATAAGGCAAACCAAAAAAGAAAAGTATAATATTTTACTATAAGTCGTTTTCATCTCTAACTAACAGAGTAAGTAATTAACTAGTAAGTTGAGATTCTTTACAAACAGTGCTAACTGTAAAAACCGTAAGAACAGATTTAAGTCATTGGTATTTTAAATCAAGGGTTGATGTTGATTACAAATAAAACATTTACAATTAATAATTAGTACTAACAAGTTAGGGGTAATTTTGTAAAATTGATAATTTATATTAAAAAATAAGATCTATCATTTGTGGATATTTTAGTCATTTAGTCATTTTCCTTTAAATACTAATTCCATCAAGATTTTTTAAACTAAAACAACTTTTATATACTTCACTATTTTTTTAGAAAAAATTATACCATAAAATCAAGTATTTTTTATCTTTAATATGAGTACCATATTACTATATCTTTTTTAATTATAAAAATGACTTTTTAAAAATTACAAAAAGCTGTTTTATAACTGTGCTAGTTATGTAGTTTAAATGTGCTAGTATGAAAAATGTATTTTGTTGATTTTAAAACTACACGTATGTTCTTATTTTGTTGTGTACTTCTTATGAAGATCAATATCAAAACAACTCGCCCACACTAATCCCTTTTGTGCAACAAAGTTCAATTCCATAAAAAACCCCGTTGTGCGATCAGCCTCGAAGACGAACAACAGATTGAATACGAACAAGCTGAACAAGCCGTTGTGCGTTCAGCCTCGAAGCAAACGTCCAGCGATAATCAACAATCAGTTAAAGTTGATTTTGTGCTGTTAAATTATTAATTACCATAGATGTGGGATAGATGAGTTGGTTGTTCATGTGCTGATATCAATGTTTTCAGAACCGGACCGGAGGTCGACCCGGTCGCCTTACGGGGTCAAAGGTCGGACCAGTCCGACTGGATTTAAGAACCGGATTACGACATAAATTATATAAAAATATATATAAAATATAGAAAAAATATATAAAATTCCAAATGGTTAAGGAACTAAAAACACAACCATTAGTCATCAAAAAACATTCAAAAGTACCAAATCCTGCAACTAACTATCCAACATACTGTCAAATCTCGTTTTGAGTATTTTAGATTAGGTTTTGAATTGATTTATTCCATTATTTAATTTAAAAAAAAAAAACCTGACTGGCCCGACCCTATGCGACCCGCCGGCCCGACCGCTCGACCTCCGGCCTGATGTTGGAATGGTTTGATGGCCTGAAACGGCCCGGATGAAGCCCCGAATCCCGGCCGGACCGATCCGACCGGCTGGCCCTGTCGGGTTTTCAAAACATTGGCTGACATAATACACGGGTGTGTGCTGATTATGTGTTAATTACAATAAAATACAAACAAACACCAAAAGTAGAAATCAGCACATCTGTGTTAAATCTGAAAACCAAAAGTAGATATAATCAGCTCATCTGATGTGTTGATAATAGAGAACGATTGAGGATGTTGTGCTAATATCGTTTATGTTAATAATGGGGAACAATTGAGGACGATGTGCTAATAATGGAGAACGACTAATGATGTTTGGCTAATTATATAGTGTAGTGCTGGTTGTATTTTTCTTGGTGGTGGTTCCAGCATGTTGATTTGATCATGGAGAGTTACCATATCATGAATTTGTTAAAAAATCAAACTTTAATTGAATTAAACTTGCATGGATTTAAGGATATTTTAATAATTATTTTTAATTAGTTATAAATAAATAGGGCAAAAGTTCTAAATTACCCCTAAACTAATTTTTTATTGATGGACACTTGTCAATTATGTGTTGGTTCTTAAAGTTATTACAAAAATAAGTGTTTGTATATGATCCTATTTCAATAACTAGTAATACTAAACAAATTAGCTATGAATTAACAAACTATTATACAGTAATATTAGTTATGTACTAAATTATTATATATATCAAAAGATAACGCTAGATTGCGCCAGTATAGTTCTTGCTTTTTACATATTGACCACTAACGTTTGTGGTTTCCAACAAGATGCTAAAAAATATGTTTTGCCGCATGCTTTTTTCAGGGATTCCACCGGCGATGGCTACAATTCCACATGATGTATGGTTAGCTATGACCGGTGAGTGATGTAGTGAGAAGAGGGAGTGTGGATGACGAAGACCACCAAAGACCAACCTTCAACTAACATCGTTGCATCTAACCTTCAAAACCTGCATCTGAACACCCTGGTATCGCCGACGCCCTCTGAGATCACTGCGGAACCCTAGCGCCATCGTCGGAGGTGTGGTGGTACACATAAAAAAGCCACCACCGATGTGTTGAACTGCAAGAAAACTACCGTTGTCGCTACTCGCGTTGCCGAAAACCGAACTCTTCTCCATCACACCCTCAACCGTCGTTGCCGGAGGACTCTAGCACTACCACCGCCACTGTTAGGTGGCTGTGTCACCGGAACCACCATATCATGAACCGTCGTTGGTGGTCGCCGGAATAGTGTCCGGCTCCCCTTCTCTGACATACGTATCTTTTTTCTCTCTGTAGATGGTATGGGTGCAAAAATGGAGTACAACTAATGTTAATGTTAAAAAGGTGTGAAGGCAACTGTTATAACTCCAACTCGCTACCTCACTTTTATTATTTTTGGCTGGACAGTGGACACCAAGTAATCACAAGTTTGTTAAGCTCAGTTTCTACAAATTATAGAAAAAGCAGAGAGCATTTACTAAAACGTTATAAGGTTTTCTTCATGTGAGGTTAAGGGCATGCTGAAGACGGAATTGGGGTCATTTAATTAGACATTCAAAATTTTATTCTTTTACTAAAAGCGTTAACAGTGTTATATAGGGTCACGAGTATGGGTGGCTACCGTGTTTACGAATCTTACTCGATCAGTTTTAAAGTGACCGGCTCCGTATAATCATTCTTTAAATAAATACTTTATTTTCAAGTTATATTAAAAGTATAACATTAATTATAATGAAGTGGCGGAACTAGCCCAAAATTTTAGGGGTATCCTAATTTTTTTATGGATCAGGGGTGTCCTTTATATAACGAAGACGGAGTTGAGAGGCATTTTTACACTACGGAGACGGAGTTGAGGGGTATTTTTACACTACTAAGACGGGGTTGAGCCGTAGCCCATGCTATCCATGCTAACACATTAGGTACGCCCCTCTTATAATGTTATTGTCTTTAACTACGTTCCCATTAATGTTTGTTTAAAATCAATTAGTCCCATATAGTTATTCTTTAAATAAATTCTTTATTCTCAAGTTATATTAACGGTATCGCATTAATTATAATGTTATTTTCAACTAATAATGTGAAATTATGCTGGCAGTATAATGTTACCGTTAACTACATTTCCACTAACGTTTGTTTAAAATCAACCCAGCTGCCGCGAAGCGCATATATGAACACCTAGTTTAAAACAAAGCAAAAAAGAAAAATATAATATTTATCTCTTACAAGAACCGTTCGAAACAAAGCAAAAAAGATAAATATAATATTTATCTCTTACAAGAACCGTTCGATATAACTTTTGTCTCATTACCCAATTCATTCAACGGGTCACCTATTACAATTACAAATTTATACACTATTGATTTGAAACATTTGTGTGCACCTTTGGTTGTAAGTTGTGTTTAAATGGTTGTACCTTAACCTAATATAGGTTGTAAGTTGTGCTTAAGTGGTTGTACCTTAATCAAATAATAATGGTTTCATTACCTTACCAAATCCAATCTGTTTTGTATGCATGTATGGTTGTAAATTGTGCTTAAGTGGTTGTACCCTAATCAAATAATGGTTTCATTATCTTACCATATTCAATCGGTTTGATCTATTCAAAATTGTGTTGTTTTATTTGTAAAATTATTGTCTAATTAATTTAGCCAAAATCTTGTATAAATATAATTTGCAACATATTGATGCAATGGTTGTTGTAATGTATGCATTATGGTTTGTATAGTGGTAATGATATATATTATAAATAGATATAGATTACGATGAACATATCAAACGGGAAAAAATAGACGCAGGTTCATCGTAACGCGCGAGTCCTAGATCAAGTTAGTTATTTTATTCTATATTTTACGTTTCGGTTTAATTTCTTCGCATTAACACCGCAACTTCAGTGTCGGTGGTCGCTGACAGTAGTGTGGCATAGTGCTCGCCCCCGCCGCAACGCGGGGTACTTAATACTAGTTTATATCAATATAAATATAAATGGTAGAAATATCTATAATAGTAGTAATATAATATTTTTAATAATACGTTTTTTATTTTCATGAAAAATATATAAAAGAGTTAGGTAGCCAAAATCGTGTGATGGTGTGAAGGTTGGTTTTGCATCCATTGAAAGTTCTCTCACCTACACTCATATATATGCCAACTTGACCACTACACAACCTTTTAGCAGACCACCCTCCTCCACTTACCATTATAATATTTTCATCCGGTTATTGTTTTGCAATTTATTATTCTCAAAGTTTGTTGATTCACTTGATTTGATGTCTGATATCTCCCACAAAATCAGGCAATATTACTCGTTGTATAGTTAGCTGATTTAGCGTATACCAATAGTTCACCAAGTTGATGTTGGAAAATTAAATAAAAAATATATTTTACTAATTTTGAATCCAAATAATTATTCTATATGGAAGAAATATAACTAATAGCTTATGGGTTTGCATTCTTCGTGATAAAAGTTATACAACGATGGAAGATAAGCCCAAAATAGAGCTAAGGTAGATTCGATGCTAAGAGTACCATTTTTGAAATTGAACTTTAAAGAGAAAAATGATCAACGATCTCCAAGATAAGTGGCTGAACAAATCTTAAACACTTCACAAGTAAAAAGTCAAAACACTAGTTAAGTTCGTTTCATTGCCATTTATTTATACTTAGTGGTGGAGCTATCCCATTAATTTAGGGGTATCCTAATTTTTTTTTTTTTTATCGTGTAATCATACAATAATAAATGAAGTAAGACAAATTATCAATTATATTTATTTATACTTAATAGATTATTGTTTGGGTTTTGGGCTAACTTTATCAATTATATTTAGGGCTTCCTTTCAATTATATTATTGTTAAAATTTGGGCTTATTTTATCATTCAAGCTTAATTATTCTGTAAGTTTTCGGGTTGTAAAATGTTTGAGCTTGTAAAAAAAAATGGGATTTTAGTAATCAAGTATCCTATTTTTTAGTTAGTGGTATCCTCGTATTTTATTTAGGGGTATCATTTGTATAAAACCAGAAAAAACAATACGAATACGGGGTTGAGGCGTAGCCCGTGCTACGCCTCTGATGACTGTCGTTAGGGTCAATCAAAAACCTAATTAAACTACGTAGATAGTGTAAGTAGGGTATCGTATCCACGGGGAATTTGTGGTTAGCGTTAAAGAAATTAATTAAAACTAAATTATCTAAATTGGGGGTTTGTTTGTAGATTTAAAAGAAATAGATTTTTACATATTTCCACCTCCTAAGCTGGCTTATTACGTGTTTTCCCAAATAAAAAAAACAATTACATATTTCCCCTCCCTAACCCATATATATTACGTATTTCCCATTTTCATTAAAAACTCTTATTAAATGACTATTTTACCCTTAATGAACTATTAAATGAATATTTACATATTTCTCATTTATAATATCATCAATCAATTACATATCTCCCCAATTCATGTAGTACTTTACCAATTCTTCTACTTGCTACTCTTTTCAAACAATACCATAATAATCATAATAAAAAATACAATCTTTCAAAACCAAATTATCATTTATTAATTGTTCATGACTTCACGCTAATCACATCATCTGTGACAATCACTACTAGAAAAGTGCAAGTTTTCTACGGGATTTTCCGACGGAAAAAAATGTATTGCAATTTTCGAAAAAATTGTAACGCATTTCCGACGAGAAAAAAAACCCTAATTTTTAGCAAATTTGCGACAAAATAGTGACAAAAAACAAAAAACACCAAAACTACATTAAATTTTAAGATTATTAATGATATTCCGTTACAAATGGGTCACAACTTATAACGCATTTGTGACAAACACATTAAATATATCAGAATCATCATTTTATTATAAAGTAAGTGTGCTGCGACATACACAAAATAATATGTGGCAAAAAAAAAAAAAACCATCAAAAATTCAACTTTAGCAAATTACCAAAAAGCCTCTAATTTCCCCATATAAATATCCCTTGTAAATTCTTCGTCTCAAACGTCAAAATGTTCATAAACAACAAACCCTAAATCCCCAATTTCATTACGGCAACGACAGGATACATGACGATCAATCGAACATCCAAATGGAAGATAAAAAAAATCTGGCGATTGAAGTGTCCACGAGAATTCATTCATACGCGATTAAAATGTCCACCGTGATATCAGGGTTTCACACGAGTGTCCTGTTAATTTCCGACGATTGTAGTGTCTACCGGATTCACTGTGTAATTTCTCACCGATTGAGGTATTTATCTATTAGTTCCAATCGACGTTTATTTTCGTTCTAGATACTAAATCGATTCATTGATGAGCATGTGACAGGGAATATTAGGTGTTTTGGTCAAAAAATCACACAAGGATAATGCAACCAAATCTGATTTTGTGAGGTGTGATGCTTAGTTGAATGATCAAATGTATGAACAATGAAAGAATGAAATGAATGTTGAACACAAGGATTTATACGAGGAAAAAGCCCTTGATCAATATATGATCTCTGGCACAAAAAACCTCGGGTGATGGAAACTACCGATCACTAACTATATTAAACAAACAATGTTTACAAATCGGGATGATAACAAGCTTGGTACAAGGTTCACTATAGTGCAAAAAGTATGTAATCGCCGAGAGTTGTTGAGAGCTCGAGTGTAGTGTGTGTTGCTAATTATTGTCTAATCAAGCTTGTTATCCCCATTAAAAATAGAAACTAGCTAAGCTAACTAACAATCCGAAAAAAGGTGCAAGTCCCCCACGATCATCATAACGGTCGAAGAGCTTATGCACGTGCAGAATAATGAAGCATATTCCCCTAGAATCTCGGTTAGACCAAGTCCTATTCGAATACTCCTGCAAAACAAATTCAAATACAATGAAAACAATTGTTAATGTTAGGATAATAATGAGGATCATGGATCCTTAGTCCCGCAACGTCTTCTAAGGATCCTTAATTCAAACTGAACTAAGATCCGTGATCCAGGCAGCTATTGAGGATCCGTGATCCACAAACTATGAAAATCCATCCCTAACAATTGCCCCCAAAATATGAGGAATTAATTGCAGCTGAATGAGTCATATTTTCTGCTTGATTCCGAACGAGTTGGTTAGCGAAAAACTAGCCGTTGCGAGGATAACATCAGCGATAAGACTTCCCTGCACAATCATCATTATATATACAGGGTTAGAGATAAGGATCAAAATGCATTTAAATTCGAGACCCATCCCCTTTAAATCTTCATTCAAAGATTTCGACAGGTATCTCTCTATTCCTTCTCTCTAAAATTTCTTCTTTCTACTACTCTGTTTTTCATTAATCCATGGGAAAAATGAACCTCCAATCCTCCCCTGCAAAGGATCCTAAGAAGGAAAGCCCTCCTAAAAGTCAGGGCATAACGAAGAATCCTTCCACTGAACTCTGTCGCTTTACTGATCCTGAAATCGATCGCTTGCGTCACTGCTTCCCTGAAGGAACCATCTTCAGACCCTTCGACTCTGTTACGAAGAACGATTGTATTTCTGATCACTGGATCACCTTCCCGGCAACCCCTTTTCTGATAGGGTTTACTTATCCCTTCCCTACTTTAACACCGGAATTCTTCACACTCACTGGTTTGTGCTATGTGCAAGCCATGCCAATGATGTGGAGAGTTCTCTACACTCTTGAAAACATCATCGAACAAGAAGGGATTGAAATAGGTCTATTCGGGTTGAGTCAGTTATACAACCTTGTCGGCTATGGTTCTCATCGTTTTTTGTTTAAACACAAACCCGGTCAACCACATCGGATCCTGAAAACCACTAAAAATGATCCTCACTGGAAGAACCAATTCTTCTTCGTTAGAAAGGACTCCATCCCAAATGGGAATCACCTCCCCAAAAAGTGGATCACCTAGGGTAGGATATAGGATCCTTACACAAGGACCATAGTAGGATTCTTTTTTTGTTAAGGATAAATGATCCTTCTTTTTTTTTTTTTTTTTTTCTGTTGTGCAGCTATCTCGCTCTCTCACATTCAAGAAACTCCTGCAACAAAAGAAAGGATTGCTGCTTTTTGGAAGCTAGATCCTGCTGTAAGAACATTTCAAGCCAAAACAAAGGATTCATAAGAAGTCTCCTCCGATTCCTACACAATGTCAAGTAAGTATCCATATCTATGTGTAAATAAATGTTTAATTGAATATAAAGTATGAATACTTATCTGTGTTTTGTATTTGTAGGCGCTGGCAAATCCTCAAAATCTGCTTCCAGGTTCAGCATCAGTGATCTTAATGAATTCGCCTCCTCAAGGTCCGTAAAAAAGGAGCTGGCTGCAAGCCCAAGCATCCCGAATCCGAAGGGTATGATCACACGGGGAAAGGGTGCCAAAAAGAGAAAGACCGTTGAAGCCACTAAAGGCCTCCCTCTCATCCAGCATCAATTTGAGGAATACGTCTCCGAGTTAAGGATTCTATATCCTTAAGTCTGAACTTTCCTTTCTGAGGATTATGGATCCTGACTATACACATCTTTATTTCAGAAATTCGCCGAGGTCCAAATGCTCCTTGATCATCACGTGGCCGAGATTGAGCAGCAAAAGCTAGACTTCCAGCAGATGTTCCTAGCCAAAGATAAGAAGATCTCTTCCCTTGAGAAGGACATCAACCTGCTGCAGAAAGAGCTGGTCCTGACCCAGATCACAGCTCAGCAAGAGAAGGCAGAGGTCATGGATGGGGCTAAGCTTTCTGCCACTATTGCTATGCTGAAGATTAAGCTGCTGATGGCTAAGGAGGATGAGGATCCTGCTTTTGATAGGTCTTCCTGGGACCAGGAGGCTTGGAGGCATAGGTTGGTGGAGCTGGATGATGAGGATGAAGCTGAGGAGGCAGCAGCTGATGGAGCCGGGAGCAGCGGGGTGAAGGATCCAGTGGAGGAGGCAGTTGGTAAAGGTGGTGAGGAAGCAGCGAAGGTTTAGGCTGCAGCAATGGGCGATGATGGATTTATCTCGATGCGGCCGGAGCCCATTTTTTATGGTTTTATGGTTTTATTCTGATGGTGTTTTGGTTGTGAACAATTATGGTCTGTAATAACTAAACAATAGTATTAGGGTTAAGGATCAGTGATCCTTGGAACAATAGGTATGATGATAGTTGGTGGAGGGATCCTCTGTTTGGGGGATGAAGCCACTATTATCCTGCCGTCTTTACTTTCCTGCACTTTAGACTTGTTAATATGGACACCCTTTACCTACCTCAGCGGACGGGCCACGTATTGCTGGTAGATGCTCGGGGTAGGTAATTTTGACAACCTTTGAAGGGTTTAACTTTGATAAATAAATATAACCTTTAACTTTTGGCTATCTTGTGTTGTTCACTTTGTCTATACTTACCTATCAATTGTTATTGTACAACTTTTTAGATTTACTAGTTATTTGTAAAGGTATAAAAATCAGTTTATGTCAAAAGTTTAGGATATGATCAAGGATCAAATATCCTATAATCGAAAAGTTTTAAAAAGTGAGATAGTTTTAGGATCATATATCCTATTGTCAAAGAATAAGGGTAACATTGATAAACCAAGAATAAAGTTAAAGTAAATAAGGATCATACCAGAGAATCCAAGTTAGGATCCTATATCCTTAATGCAAACAGTTGTAACAATTATAAGACAAACCCTTGTGGCAAGTTAGGATCCTGGATCCTTAACTGTTTAGCTTTAGAATCCTGAAATGAGAAATAACTTGGGACTAAGCCAATCTGTAAAAGAAAGAGTTAGTATATGGGGACAAGCCCAACAATCTGGGGACAAGCCCAATAAACTGGAGACAAGCCCAAAAAACTGGGGACAAGCCCAAAAACTGGGGAGAAGCCCAATGGATCTTGTGTAAACTGGACTATGGCCCTTACTAGCGACTATCCAAACTTAGTGACACGAAGATGCCAAAACCTTAGCTAATGTGAAAACGTTAGAAACCTTAGGAACGAATGTATGGTACGTCTACCATTATACTTAGGATCCTAAATACATCCAGTACAATGAAATTGTCAGCCCTTAAAGCGGGTACTAGTCCCATTGCCTTTAACTGAACCAGGATAATCGTGCGCTACTGGCAAAGGTGTAAGAACCTGATTCGTAGGAGGTAATAGATACCTTAAACTGGGGACAAGCCCAAAAACTGGGGATAAACCCATAAAACTGGGGACAAGCCCATAAAACTTAGGAGACTTCTGTGGATACTTGATCCTTTGTCAAGGATGCATCAACTTCTACAAAACTCAAAATTTAGTAAAGAAGGATAAAGGATCCTGGATCCTTCTCCTTGTAATCAAATAAATTAAAGAATTAGATAAATTAGAATCAAATCATTACCAGAATGAGGATCATATATCCTCTAAGGATCCTTGATGTATACCAGATATGAGGATGATTAAGGATCATGGATCCTTCTTACAAGAAGTATCTCTTCAAATGGACAGCATTCCAAGCTCTTGGTAGCAAATCACCTTCCATTGTTAATAACCGATATTCCCCCTTTCCTGCCTCAGCTTCAATAAGATAGGGGTCTTCCCACTTTGGTGCTAACTTGCCATCAACAGGATTTGTGGTATTTTGGAATGCTTTCTTCAACACCATGTCACCAACTTGAAACTTTCTGATCCTGACATTCTTCTTATAAGCTCTAGCCATCCTTTGTTGATAGCTAGCCAATCTTATCCTTGCTAAATCCCTGAGTTCTTCTATGGTATCCAAATCTTGAACCAAGTTTTCAGCATTTCCTTCAGGATCACGGATGCTTGTTCTAGCAGTAGGGACTACCATCTCTGTAGGGATCACTGATTCAGCTCCAAACACTAAGGAGAATGGAGTCTGGCCAGTAGCATTCTTGGGAGTTGTTCTATCAGCCCATAACACATAAGGTAGCTCTTCTGCCTATTTTCCTTTCTTGGATCCAAACTTCTTCTTGAAGTTGTTGATGATGATCTTGTTAGATGATTCAGCTTGACCATTAGCTTGTGGGTGGACTGGTGTTGAAGTTATCATCTTAATCCCCCAACTGTCACAAAAGTTAGTAGTTCTACTCCCAATAAATTGGGATCCATTATCACAAACAATTTCAGAAGGAATACCAAATCTGGTAATAATGTTTCTTTTAATAAAGGATATCACTTCTTTTTCTCTGACTTGAGCAAATGCTTCAGCTTCTATCCATTTAGAAAAGTAATCAGTCATGGCAAGCATAAATACTTTTCCTCCTGGTGCTTTTGGAAGTTTGCCAACTATATCCATTCCCCATCTCATGAATGGCCAAGAAGAGGATATAGGATGTAGGAGCTATGCTGGTTGATGAAGGATACTGCTATGTCTTTGACAAGCATCACATTTCTTGGCATAATCCACAACATCCTTCTTCATAGTAGGCCAATAGTATCCTGTCCTAAGGATCCTTGAGAACAGTGCTCTGCCCCCAGTGTGGTTTCCACAATCTCCTTCATGAAAATCCTTAAGAACTTCTTGGATTTCTGGATCCTCGATGCACCTTAGATATGGACATGCAAGAGATCGTTTATATAACATGTTATTTAGTATTGTAAATTGAGACTTTGAAAGCTCTAGGATTTTCTCCGGTAGGGATCTCTCCATGTTGTATATATCTTAGGATTGGAAGGATCCAGGATCCTGAATTTGACTGTGCATCATCACTAGGTATGATTGCAGAATCCTCCACTATTTCCATAGCTGTGTGATCCTCAATAGCAGGAGCCAAGATGTGGATGATGTGAATTTTAATATCCTCTGGGATCTTCAATGATGATCCAAGGTTGGCTAAAGCATCAACTTCTGCATTTTCTTCCCTGGGTACCTGTGTCAAACTAAAAGAAGTAAAAGAGTCTGCCAATTTCTTGACTATCTCTAGATATTTGATTAGTCTTTCACCTTTAACAGCATAAGAACCATTAAAGTGGTTAGTGATTAATAAAGAATCTACATGTACCTCAAGATACCTGATCCTCATATGCTTGGCAATTTGCAAACCAGCTATTAAGGCTTCATATTCAGCCTCATTGTTTGTAGTTTGAAACTCACAAGTAATTGAGTGGGGTATTATGTTCCCCTGTCGCGATTTTAGTAGTATGCCTAGTCCAGTTCCTTTGACATCAGAGGCTCCATATGTGAAGAGTATCCAAGGATCCTTAGTCTCTTCAAGCTGTTGAAATTCCAATTCAGCTTCCCTTTGTAGATCACTACTGAAATCAGCCACAAAGTCAGCTAAGGCTTGGGATTTAATGGCAGTTCTTGGTTCATATCTGATATCATAAGCACTAAGCTTGACTGCCCACTTTTCCATCCTTCCTGACATTTCTGGTTTCCTAAGAACATTCTTGATTGGAAAGTTAGTTTTAACAATAATAGCATGAGTTTCAAAATAATGGCGTAGTTTAGTAGATGCCATAACTAAAGCAAGGATAAGTTTTTCTAGATGAGAATACCCGGATTCAGCATCAAGCAAACTTTTACTTACATAATATACAGGATGTTGTGTACCTTCATGATCCTTAACAAGGACCGCACTTACTGCCTTAGAAGAGACGGCCAAATATAAGGATAATATATCCCATTTCTCTGGTTTCATTAATGTTGGGGCTGAGGATAGGTAATCCTTAAGGTCCTTGAGAGCATTCTCATGCTTTTCAGTCCACTCAAATTTCTTGTTCTTTATCAGAATGTCATAGAATTCCTTGCACTTCTCTGATGACTTTGAGATGAACTTGTTCAAGGCTGTGATCCTTCCTGTCAATCTTTGCACATCCTTGGCATTGGCAGGAGACTTGATATTCACAATCACCTTGATTTGCTCTGGACTTGCCTTTATGCCTCTTTTTGTCACCATATACCCTAGAAACTTGCCAGCTTTTACACCAAAGTGGCACTTGGAAGGATTCAATTTCATATTGTATTTATCAAGGATATCAAATGCTTCCTCCAAATCCCTAAGGTGATCCTCAGCTTTCTTGGACTTAACCACCATGTCATCAATATAGACTTCCATAGTGTGTCCAATTTGCTCTTTAAACATCATATTAACTAGCCTTTGGTAGGTAGCACCTGCTCTAAGCAGTTTATCTACCTCCTCCTAGATGATGGCATTCCTCTCAGGTGCAAACTTTCTCCTTTTTTGGTGTGTGGGTTTGAATGACCTGTTAATGATATCTTTAGAAATACCTATCATATCTTCGTGCTTCCAGGAAAAGTAGCTTTTCTTCTCTTTAGGAAGGATACTAGATCCTGTTCAATATTGTTGAGGATCCCGGATCCTATAAAAACTTTGGATTCAGGATCCTGAGGATCCATCAGGATATCTTTGACATCTTGTTCAGAGCCTCCAGGACATCTCATGGAGGATACTTTAATGGCTATTGCTCCCTGGGTCTTGAAGCTGGCTTCATGGATGAAGTGTAACAATTTTTAGCTTCCTGTTGGTCACTTTCTATCTTTACCACACCCCATGGAGTAGAAGTTTGACACACTGATGATATGTGGATGGAACTGCTTTCATGTCATGTATCCATGGCCTGCCAAGGATAACATTGCAACAGGATTAGCAATCTATAACACAAAATTTTTGAAAAGAATTAACTCCCTCTATGTAAATTGGAAGTTTAATGTCCCCCAATGTGTTCTTGGTTTCTCCACTAAATCCTACAAGAACCGATGATCTTGGGACGATTTCAGATTCAGGGATATTCATCTTCTTGAGGACATCAAGTTGAATGATGTTCACTGAGCTTCCTCCATCTATGAGAATCCTGCGAACAAAATGGTTAGATATAAATAAAGTAATAAAAAGACCATCATGATGAGGATCCTGAATATCCACACGATCATCCTCATCAAAGGATATAACTTTCTCCTGTGTTAGGATCGAGGTTCGAATGGGTCTGTCCCCATTTTCCATCTTTGTTTCTTTAGCATGCCTCTTGGCTGCTGAAAAGGAAGTGCCACATATGTCTGATCCACCAGATATGAAGTTGATAATTTGTGCATCAGCAGGAGGAGCAGGAGCTCTTTCTGGAACCATTTCAGGATCCTGGATCCTTGACTTTTTCCTTCCAAACAGCTCCTTCAAATGCCCTTTGCTTAACAGATAACCAATCTCTTTCCTGAGTGCTATGCATTCATCAGTGAGATGACCGAAATCTTCATGATATGCACACCATTTGGATTTGTCTTTTGTGGCAGCTGGCTTATCATTCTTTCTGGGCCATCTTGCTTTTTCACCTAGATTCTGCATTGCAAGGATTAGTTCATTATTATCAACAGCAAAGCAATACTCAGAAATGGGTGGATAATCTTCATCATCCTCTTCTTGCTCCACCGCATGCACATTCTGATTATCAGACTTGTTGTACGTTTTAGATTTGTTATTCCTGAAATAGGATCCTTGCTTCTCTTGCTTTGAGGATCCTGAAAGTCTTTCTTGGATCCTTTTATCATCCTCTAATCGGACGAATCTAAGGGCCCTGGTCCTTACTTCATCAAGGTTCCTACAAGTGGTCATCACAAGATCATCATAGAACTGCGAATCCTTAAGTAAACCCATTTTGAAAGCTTCTACAGCCGTAGCAATATCCAAATTAGGAATTTCTAAGGATTCTCTACTGAATTTAGTGATATAATCTCTAAGTGATTCATTTTGACCTTGTGTTACCCTATATAGATCACTAGTTAATCATTCAAATCTCCTACTACATGAGAATTGGCTATTAAACAAATTAACTAGATTAGCAAATGAAGTAATAGAGTAAGGGGGAAGACTTAGCAGCCATTTAAGAGCTGATCCTGTCAGTGTGGATCCGAAACCCTTGCATAGACATGCTTCTTTCAACCTTTCAGGAATGGGGTTGATCTCCATTCTCTCCCTGTATTGAGCCACATGCTCTTCCCGATCAGTTGTACCATCGTAGAGCTTCATATTTGGTGTTTGAAACCTCTTTGGTATTTCTGCATCACAAATAGGTGGTGCAAAACGAGATATCTTGTGGCTTCCATCTGGAATTTCAGGAATGGGTTTAACCACTCCTGGGACACTGGATATCATATCCTTGAGCTTTTGCAACTCTCTAGCCATAGCTTGATTGATTCCTGTATCCTGCACAAAGCCATGGTTAGTATTATAAGTAGTATTCAAAGTGTTACCTCCTGATGGATTCAAGGGTGGAATTACTGATGTGAATCCATATTGATGTGACTCTGGCATGATTGAGGGACCAGACGAAGCAATAGTCTCCATAGGGATGAAGTCTCCCAAGTGAATTTCTGAACTTCTGGGTTGTACACTCCTTAAGGATCCTTGATCCTGAAAGATGTTGGATCCTTGATACACCGAGGCTGGGGGTCTTTGAGGATAATCCATGGATCCGTGAACCTGAGATGAGGATCCTTGAACCTAAGAGGAGGATCCTTGACCCTGGGATGAGGATCCTTGAATTGTCTGCGTTCCCACATATCCTCCAGAACTGAAGAAGGATCCCTGATGCTGGGAGGAGGATCCTTGAGGCTGAAAAGAGGATCCTGAAGGCTGAAAGTAGGATCCTTGAGCCTGTGTCATTGCCGATGATCCATAGCGTATACTCGATGATCCACCCTGGTATTGAAAGTCTGATGCTGTGGAGTGCTGGGTAGTTATGGCTGGAGTGTCGAAATTCAGTGATCTCGGCACCAGTGGAGAGTGATCCTCCACTGATCTCTTTAATTTCTTGATTTCATCAATTTATCGAAGGATCCTGTCATTAGTTCTGTCCTGCTGCTGCATGTAATCCTTCATCTGCAAAATCAAAGAATAAAGATCATTGTTAGTAGGACCAGAAGAAGCAGCAGTAGTTGGTTTTGAGAAAATGGGGGTTTGTTTCTTCGCAGCATTCTCAGCATTCTTCTGGTGGAATGCCCTGTGAAGAGGTGATCACCGACATGGAACTTGAAGTGTTTTTCGCTTGAGAAGCCATGTAGTTGAAGGTAATGAAGAGAAATGAATGAAATGAACAAAATTTCTCATAATTGAAGCACCAATTGCCCCATGGTGGGCGCCAAACTGTTTTGGTCAAAAAATCACACAAGGATAATGCAACCAAATCTGATTTTGTGAGGTGTGATGCTTAGTTGAATGATCAAATGTATGAACAATGAAAGAATGAAATGAGAGTTGAACACAAGGATTTATACGAGGAAAAAGCCCTTGATTAATATATGATCTCTGGCACAAAAAACCTCGGGTAATGGAAACTACTGATCATTAACTATATTAAACAAACAATGTTTACAAATCGGGATGATAACAAGCTTGGTACAAGGTTCACTATAGTGCAAAAAGTATGTAATCGCCGAGAGTTGTTGAGAGCTCGAGTGTAGTGTGTGTTGCTAATTATTTTCTAATCAAGCTTGTTATCCCCATTAAAAATAGAAACTAGCTAAGCTAACTAACAATCCGAAAAAGGTGCAAGTCCCCCACGATCATCATAACGGTCGAAGAGCTTATGCGCGTGCAGAATAATGAAGCATATTCCCCTAGAATCTGGGTTAGACCAAGTCCTATTCGAATACTCCTGCAAAACAAATTCAAATACAATGGAAACAATTGTTAATGTTAGGATAATAATGAGGATCATGGATCCTTAGTCCTGCAACGTCTTCTAAGGATCCTTAATTCAAACTGAACTGAGGA
The DNA here is from genome assembly GCA_030545235.1 of Helianthus tuberosus. NCBI lineage: Eukaryota > Viridiplantae > Streptophyta > Magnoliopsida > Asterales > Asteraceae > Helianthus > Helianthus tuberosus. Next base: position 189,334,854 of record CM060443.1, on the reverse strand, counting down.
TCCGTGATCCAGGCTGCTATTGAGGATCCGTGATCCACAAACTATGAAAATCCATCCCTAACAGTAGGTTGATTTCATCCACAATCAGAAATAATGGTAGTTTTGTTATGCAATTTTGAGCATAATTAGTGTTATATCTCTTAAATGAAGTTGATAATAGCATATTTATTTCATGTTATGCATAGTAAATAGAAATCTCATGATATAGTTTGTTAGTCCTAACTATTTGTTCATGATATGATGGAAGTTAATGTACTTTGGTAGTAAAATCACGTAAGTTGATGTGGATTTGCAATCTAGGGTCATCGTTATGTAATTTAGAGATAATACATGCAGTTTGGGGGCTCCTAGGGGCTGCTTCACTTTGATTGCACTAGAATGTTTTCCACACACTTATGTATTCTTATGTGATGCACTTGAAAGAGTATTTACAATTTAATATCTTTGTTTTCTTGTTTTCAGGATTATTTGAACATATAACTTAAAGAGACTGGACATAGTAACATGTATTTTCCACAGGTAGTAATAAGTCATTGCTTTTTATTGGTTATTTATTGTACTGAACTAGATAATGGAATTTACTTATTGGTTATGTTTGATTGAGTGAGTGTGATTGTGATTGGCTGCAATTTATACCATATTTGTTTATAGAGAATGAAGCTCGTCATATTGAGGGTTTTAGTCTAAAGTTGTTAAATGAAGTTGAATTTCAATAGAACTCATAGAATAGAAGCTATGATGGGTGATTGTTAAATGAAGTTAAATTTTGATGGAAGGTTAAGAAAGCCGAGCCGTTGACGTATTTATCGCACTTAAAAAGAAGCAGTTATTTGTGAATGATTCCTAGCTTTCCATTTTGCCTTCTCTGCCTAAATGGAAGAGAAAAATTGATTCTCCGATGGTCGAGGTTGCGATAGAGGATTTTATGAACAAGCTTTTGCAAGATTTTGTTGTTGATTTATGGTATTTGGATATTATGTCGGATAAGGAGGCGCCTGAGCTTATACTGGGGACTACTGTGAATGTTCATGCTGAAATATCTGCAAGGGTTAAGAATATAAATTTTGTTGACTTGTTAACGAGGTGATTATGTCTATAGAACTCATTGTTAGTAGGTGCTTTAAAATGTTTGGTTATCGAACCTGCTATGAGATTTGCAAACCTTGGGTACATTAACGAGTTGCTCGAGGTTATTTTTCTTGCGTCTGCTAATGACAAATGCAAAGAGGCAGGTGAAGGTCAATATGGCAGTTTTAGTTACCAGAAACAGGATCCATCTGCTACTACGACAAGCAAGACCGATAATTCGGTTAGTCCAAAAGTGACATGGGAAAAGAACTTGCATTATATAAGCCGCATACGATCATTCAAGAAGAAACAAAGCATTTACAGGCTGCTGACTGGGCTTGGGGTTTGTGAAAAGAAGGTTTTGTTCTTTAACTCTTTCTCAAGTAACAAATGTTTATTTACAAACACGATTTTATTTATATTTTTACTATTTTGTAATTAGATACCGAAACTTTGAGAGATTGCGTCGTCAACTCAAGGACATTCCAAACTATACGTTACATTTACCTCCTAAAAGGATATTTTTCGCAAATACAGAAGATGCATTTGTTCATCAACGTTGCATTTAGCTTGATAAATATTTACAAGTACGGTTCCATCACTCTTTTTAGCATTTGTTGTTAATTGGAAGTTCTACTCCTATGCCAGCTTGATGGGTATTTTCTATGTTTGCAGGTCAGCCATATAATTGTTGTTAGTGCATATTTTGTGGTCCGCCACTGTGCAAATAGGCTAGATAGAGCGTGTGTTGAAAATTATATAGATTAGTGTGAAAACGAAACAAGAATTATTGTATGAAGCCCTTTCGCACGAAAGAGTCGTTCGTGCGAAAGGAGCCCATTCGCTCCCTTTCATGTGTGAGGATCCCTTTTGTCGTCCCTGGTGCTTTCGTGCGAGCACAACCTATAAATATGGGACTTGGGCTCTCTCATTTAGAAGTTTTGGTTCCCAGAGGGGAAGTGCTGGCGAAATTTTCCATAATTTCGCCAGCTTGTAAAAGATGTAAACTCTTTCGGTATGAATGAAACATTCAACTTATTGTTTTGGTCAAAAATTACCGAAGCAATTAAGTGATCAAATTAGTTTGTGAGGTAGTGTGCTAACGATGTTTGCAAAAAAAAATATTGAGTTGATTGCTTTATAAAGACAGTTTCAGGATATAGCCCGGGGATATCAGACTATATCAATAATCAAACAATGAGCTGTAAAAGTAAAAATGGACACAGGATATACGAGGAAAGCCCTTGATTAATCTAGATATCCGGCATAAAACCTCGGGAGCTGGCAATCGTCAGCTGCTTTGTTCTTCTTATTGCTTGAATAACCAGGATACAGTGCAGGATAATGCTCAGATCGCTCCTAAATGTTACAACGATTACAAGTGATGAGTGTTAAAGCTTGTTTGCTGCTAGAAATGAGAGTGATTGAGTAAGAGAGCTCGAAAGTGTGTGTTGTGTCCTCTCTAAGTCTACCATATAACCCTATTTATAGTATACAAGTACAAGAAAACCCTAATTAACTCTCCATTAATGCTGGGATCCTGAGATTATGCTCCTTTCCATATATAAATCCGGGTCTTCAGCTCACATAACCGTTACAGCATCAATTAGCATTAATTAGCATCAATCAGCGTTAATTAGCATCCGAAATTCTCGCAGAATCTGCCTTTCCTTAATTATGACCGTCACAAGACCCATTCCAAATGTGTCTCCGGTAATTTAGCATGCATTAATCACCTGTAGCCAAAGTCTACAAGCAAACTGTTAGTCACGGCCAAGATATTTCCGCAGGATGTTACCAATATCCTGGTTCAGTATCCTGATCACAGATAAGCAACATAAAAATCAAGATATATCATCAGGATATGGGCTTAGAATTTCACCCATAACAATTGTCCCCAAAAATATTATCATTGGGGATCCCTGATCTGACGGTAATATTTTTCTAATCTTTTCAAAGCCCTTAATTGATTGAAGATGTGACATGTAACAACTTCCTATGCGATTTTCACTCATTATTATCTAGACCTTCCTTGTAACTTCTCTGCATTTGCTTCTCCCAAACCTACTCCATAGGCTAGGGCCCGAGCTTCGGGGTCCAAGAAAAGAAAGGGTTCTGACACTGTCATTGCTGCTCCTGCAGGCTTCTCTTATGAGGACCTTAGCTTTGTTGATTCCTTTAAGCCTACGACCGCTTTCCTTAACAAGGTAGATATCCTGGCCCTGTATTCTGTACACATATATTGAACCTGTATCCTGGTTAGTTTGTCTTTAATGATACCTGTATTTTTCTTTGTAGGGTCTGAATCATCTAGTCGTCCTGTACTTAGAACAATTTTAATTTCATTCTTAGTGGATGGATCTCGGTTTGAGATGAAGCCAAGAATGTTATCTTTTGAATTGTTAATATCATGCTAATCTTTTCGACCTTATTTCTGTGTTATATGTTATTTTGAAAAATTTGTTCTGAATATCCTGATCAGGATACTGGTATGATACTTAATTGCTTTGTCACTTTCGTTCAAAATGTTTGACAAAAACTAAGTTAAATACAACTTTTCATAAAACAAAAAAACTTAACTTACTCAGATAAGGCCTTCAAACTTAGGAAAAGTAAGAATCCATACCAGAAACACTTAGGCAATAATCTTCATTCTTAAACCTCTAAATCATTCGCAATGTCCCTAGCATGGATGTCCCCTGTCTGTGCAGGATATTGCATCGGTATATGACACACTTGAGTATCTCTTCACTCAGTGATTAAACTTCGTAACTTTTCACCAACAGAAGAATGTGTGTAAACACAATCGTAGTTTTCCATATCTTCGAAACTTGTCTGAAAACTTTAGTTTTACTGGCGATAAGCCCTTAATGTACTAGGGATAAACCCTTAATATCTTGGGGATAAACCCTTAATATCCTGAGGATAAACCCTTGTTTCCGTGTGCTATAGGCGGGAGTGTATAAATTCCAAGACTTAGAAAGGTGAAAACCTTTAAACCTTAGAGAGTATGAAAATACCCTTTCGTGAGAGAGGGTGATCAATCCTCATATACCTTAAGGATCTAGGATATAGCCAACAATAACGAAATTGTCAGCCACTGTTACATGAACTGGTCCCGCTATCTTGAACTATTCATGGATAACTTTCGCTCCAGGCGGGGTGTTTAAACCCAATTCGAAAGAAAGGTGAATACCTTTAAACCTTTGAAGGGATAAGGATCCCTTAGACGTGAGAGAGGGGGCCAGTCCTCTAATCTTTCGATTTATCTTGAGTATATATCCTGGAGTAACATTCCGAAGCATGTTCTGCAAAACACCGTTAAACTAAGGTGGGTGTTAGCTTGGCTAACACCCTTCCAATGCTTAAGTCAGTATTGGGTTTCAAAGAATAATAAATTAAATAAACATATTAAAAAGGAATAGAATCCATACCATCCTGAGTTAGAAACTAAATTCTAAACTCACTTGAAACAAGCTTTAAGGTGTATAGCATTCCAGGATCTTGGAAACATATCCCCCTCTATGGTCTTGAGTCGGTATGCTCCCTTTCCAGATTCTGATTCAATTTCATAAGGTCCTTCCCATTTTGGGGCTAACTTCCCATCAGCAGGATTGGTTGTATTTTGAAAAGCTTTCCTTAACACCTAATCACCAACTTGGAATCTCCTAGTCCTTAAATTTTTGTTGTATAACTTGGCTATCCTCTGCTGGTATGCCGCCAGCCTTTGCTTTACTGCATCTCTTGTTTCATCAACAGTATCCAGTTCTTGACATAAGATTTCAGGATTTGATTCAGGATCCCGTAGGCTTGATCTAGCTGTCGGTATCACCATTTCTGTCAGGATCACTGCTTCTGCCCCAAATACCAAAGAAAATGGGGTTTTCCCAGTAGCATTCTTCACAGTTGTTCTATCAGCCCATATGACAAATGGTAGTTCCTCTGCCCATTTTCCTTTTTTGGCACCTAGCCTCTTCTTTAAGTTGTTGACGATTATCTTGTTCGAGGATTCTGCTTGTCCATTTGCTTGAGGATGCACTGGTGTTGACGTGATCATTTTAATGCCCCAACTTTTGCAATAATCAGTAGTTCTTTTGCTGATGAATTGGGAGCCATTATCACAAATTATCTCGGCTGGTACACCAAATCTCGTCAGGATATTCCTCTTTATGAAGGATACCACTTCTTGATCTCTAACTTGGACAAAGGCTTCTGCTTCAATCCACTTGGAGAAATAATCCGTCATTGCTAACATGAAAACCTTTCCTCCTTGAGCCTTTGGAAGTTTTCCCACTATGTCCATCCCCCATTTCATAAACGGCCAAGGGGATACGATAGGATATAATGGCTTTGCAGGCTAATGCAGTATATTGCTGTGTCTCTGACATGCATCACATTTCTGAGCATACTCAATAGCATCCTTCCTCATGGTCGGCCAATAATATCCTGTTCTCAACACCTTCGAGAACAAAGATCTGCCCCCAGCATGGTTGCCACAGTCTCCTTCGTGAATATCCTGAAGTACCTCCTTGGTCTCAGGATCCTTCAAGCATCTTAGGTATGACCTGCAAGAAATTTCTTATACAAAATATTATTTATAATGGTAAAACAAGATACCTTCATCCTGAAAGCCCTAGGATTTGCATCCTTTGGGATATCTCCTTCTTAAAGATACTTCACAATTGGGGTCATCCAGGATTCAGGATCCTTCTCAAGACATCCATCACCAGGATCCTGGATACTTGCTACTTCTTTATCCTGAGATTTGAAATGTTCAATCGCAGGATATATGATGTGCACTATTGGTATCTGAGTTCCCTCTGGTATCCTGACAGTAGATTCTAAGTTTGCTAGAGCGTCAGCTTCAGCATTCTTTTCTCTTGGTACCTGTTCAAGTGTAAAAATTTTGAAATATCCTGCTAATTTTTTAACAATTTCAAGATATTCAACTAACTTTTCACCTTTTACTGCATAAGATCCATTGAAATGATTAGTAATCAACAGGGAATCAACATATACTTGTAAACATCTAATATTCATATTTTTAGCCAATTCTAATCCTGCTATCAGAGCTTCATACTCAGCTTCATTATTAGTAGCAGGAAATTCACATCCAATAGCCTGGGGTAATATGTCCCCCTGTGGTGATTTTAGTAGTATCCCTAATCTTACACCTCTTATGTTAGATGCACCATCAGTATACAATATCCAAAATTCTAAACTTTCATCTAGTTGTTGTACTTCTAGGTCAGCTTCTTCTTGAATATCACTACTAAAATCAGCCACAAAGTATGCTAAAGCCTGAGACTTTATAGCATTTATAGGTTCATATATTAAATCATATGCACTTAGTTTCACGGACCACTTAGCCATCCTACCAGACATTTCAGGTTTCCTAAGCACATTTTTAACAGGATAATTGGTTTTTATATGAATCCTATTTGTTTCAAAATAATGCCTAAGCTTTGTTGATGCCATGACCAGAGCTAATATCAATTTCTCTAAGTATGAGTATCTAGTTTTAGCAGCTAACAAACTTTTACTGACATAATAAACAGGATACTGCTGAGCTTCATGAACCTTTACCAAGACAGCACTTACTGCATTCCCTGATACTGTAAGATATAGTGACAGAGGTTCACCATCCTCGGGCTTCATGAGTAGAGGTGCACTTGAAAGATATTGCTTTAATTCCTGTAGGGCAGCTTCATGTCTTTCTCCCCATTCAAACTTTTTGTTCTTCTTCAGGATATCATAAAATTCCTTGCATTTCTCTGAGGATCTTGATATGAACCTGTTCAATGCTGCAACTCTTCCAGTTAGCCTTTGCACATCCTTCATGTTGGATGGTGATTTGAGATCCAGGATAGCTTTAATCTGTTCTGGGCTTGCTTCTACTCCCTTCTTGGTCACCATATATCCTAAAAACTTTCCTGCCCCCACTCCGAAATGGCACTTAGCAGGATTCAGCTTCATATTATACTGGTCTAGGATATTGAAGGCACACTCTAGATCCTGGAGGTGATTCTCCGCTTTCTTGGATTTCACCACCATATCATCAATATATACTTCCATCGTGTCCCCCAACTTATCCTCGAACATCATATTGACCAGCCTCTGATATGTCGCACCTGCATTTTTTAAACCAAAGGGCATGGCAGTATGACAGTATATACCTGTGGGTCTCATGAATGTTGTGTCTTCCTGGTCAGATGGTTCCATTTGGATTTGTTGAAATCCTGAGGATGCATCCGTAAAGGTCAGCATTTCATGCCCAGCAGTTGCATCTACCATTGAATCAATATCAGGTAACGGGAATGGGTCTTTAGGACAAGCTTTATTGAGGCCTGTGTAGTCTACACAAACTCTCCACTTCCCATTCTTCTTCTGGACTACCACCACGTTTGCTAGCCACTTAGGGAACTTGACTTCCCTAATCATCTTGGACTTCAACAGCCTTTCTACCTCTTCTTGAATAATTGCATTCCTTTCAGGAGCAATTTTCTTCTCTTTTGTTGAATAGGCCTGAAAGACTTATCAATTCCAAGTTTGTGAGTTATGATATCTTTTGGTATACCTGTCATGTCTTCGTGTTTCCAGGCAAATGTGGACATCCTGCATTTCAAAAAGTTAGTTAGTTGTTCTTCAATATCTTGGGGGATATTGACCCCTACAAGAACCGAGATATCAGGATTATTCTCATCGAGGATAACTTTCTTAACATCCTGCTCCGAAGCTTCCACGATATCCTGGGCTTGTATCTTTAATTGCTATCCTGCCCGGGATTTTGTTGAGGCCTTCATTGAAGAAGAGTAGCATTCCTTCGCCTCATGTTGATCACTTTCCACTTTAACTACCCCCCAAGGAGTAGGGAATCTTGACACATTGATGATAGGTGGAAGACACACCTGTCATATCATGAATCCATGGCCTCCCTAATATGATATTATAGCAGGATAATGAATCCATGACACAAAACCGTTGCATGGAATTTACTCCTTCAACATATACATGTAGCTTTATCTCTCCAACAGTGTTCTTCACTTCTCCACTGAACCCTACAAGCACAGTGGATTTCGAGGTGATCTCCATTACTGGGATGTTCATTCTCTTCAGGGTTTCCAATTGGATGATGTTGACCGAGCTGCCATTGTCCACCAATATCCTGCGTACAAAATGGTTAGCAATATATAAAGTAATTACCAGACCATCATGGTGAGGATCCTGAATGTTATTCCGGTCCTCAGTGTCGAATGTTATCACTTTGTCGTTTGTAAGCGTTGTCATCCTTGTTGGTTTGTCTCCTCTTTCTGACTTAGCCTCCTTGGCATGCCTTTTAGCTGCAGAATAAGAGGTTCCGCATATATCAGAGCCTCCGGATATGAAATTGATTATCATAGCATCTGGTGGAGGTGATGCTGCTCGTTCAGGATCCTTGTCAGTATCCTGACCCTTATTCTTCTTCCTGCCAAGAAGATCTTTCAAGTAGCCTTTGCTTAGCAAGTAGCTTATCTCCTTCCTTAAGGCTATGCAATCCTCAGTTATATGCCGAAAGTCTTCGTGGAAGGCACACCATTTGGACTTATCCTTCCAATCAGCCTTCTGTTGATTCTTCCTTGGCCATCTTGCTTTATCTCCTAAATTCTGCATGGCATACATTAGTCCAGGAATATTAACCGAGAAACAATATTCTAATAACTTAGGATATTCTTCTCCATCCTCATCCTCGACAGCGTTTACTCTCTTGTTGTCATTTTTATCATATGGCATAGAGCGATATGGTTTATGTGAAGATTCCGATTTCCTGTTTGTTAACTCATATGTTGAGGATGCATTCATCCTCTCTTGCATTTTCTTGTCGTCTTCAAGCCTTATATATCTCAAAGCCCTGTTTCGAGCTTCATCCAAGTTCCTACAAGGATTCATCACAAGATCCTGATAAAACTGGGAATCCTTTTGTAGTCCCATCTTGAATGCTTGCACTGCTGTAGCAACATCAAGGTGTGGGGTATCTAAGGATTCCCTACTGAATTTGTTCACATAATCCCTTAGGGATTCTTGAGGTCCCTATGTTATCCTGTAGAGGTCACTTGTTAGTTTTTCAAAGCTTCGACTGCAAGAAAACTGACTATTAAACAAATTAACTAAATGAGCAAATGATGTAATTGAATGAGGTGTAACATTTAGAAGCCATTTCAAGGCTGATCCTTTTAAAGTAGAGCCGAAGCCCTTACACAAGCATGCTTCTTTAAGATCCGATGGGATAGAGTTAATCTCCATCCTCTCCCTATACTAGGCAATATGCTCCTCATGATCTGTCGTCCCATCATACAGCTTCATGTTGGGAGTCTGGAATCTCTTTGGGATTTCTGCATCACAAATGGGGTGAGCAAAGCAGGATATGTTGTGACTATCCCAGGATACTTCCGGTATAGGCTGCACTATCCCAAGCACACTTGATATCATATCCTTCAAATTTTGAAGCTCTCTGGTTATCGTTGATGTTTCACCTGCATCCGGCAATGATCCAAGATTATTAGTAATAGGGATACTGGTGTTAACAGACAAGTTAGCAGTTTGGCGATTCTGGCCATATCCTGGAGCGTATCCTGGAGCATATCCTGGATCCCTCACAGTCGACATCCTAGCCGTTAAGGGTATCTCCGGAATGTTGCTCTGAGAACGACTCAGTATGATATTGCCCTGATTATCCTCAGTATTTACTGCTGAACTAAAGTTCAGCGTCCTGGGCTGCAAAGGGGTGACAGTATCCTCAGCAGGTCTCTTGGAGTTAGACTTCCTGAGTTGTATTTCTCTCATTATCATCTGGTTAGTTTCCTGTTGTTGCTTCATATGATCCTGTATATTACCAACCAAAGTTAAAATTTCATCATAAGAAACCATAACAGGAGTTCTCCCCGGAACACTAGATCTGTTGACACTCTGAGCAGGAGGAGTGTCTCAGAATATTTGGCTTTCATTTCTCTTTGGAGAAGCTTGAACTTGTAGAGGTTGAGGAAGCACCAAACTAGTTGTAGCAAGCATGGAGGAAGAGCTCATGTTTGATTTTGAAGCCATTGAAAGCAGTCGTGTGAAAAGTTTTGAAAATAGAAAACCAAGTAATGATTTTAGCAAGGTTTTTAATAAAAATATCACTACTTGCCCCACGGTGGGTGTTATGCGTGGTTTCTGAACCCATATCTTGAATTATATCCTGACTTTATTCTTTCTATTTATGACTAGGATACCGAATCAGGATATTGGTAACACCCTGATGTAGTATCCTGGTAGTTACTAATTATTCACGTGCAGATTAGGGTGACAAGCTTATAACTTTCGAGTGGTCTTGTTCTCCTGAAGACTCGGTCTTTTGGTTGAAATAAGATTATTGAATGCGGAAGAAGGGGTCTTCAACGTTCAAGAAGGAATATTCGAAGCATTCTGAGATAATAGGATAGTTTGTTATTTCTCTTTTACTATAAATAGGAGCTGTACGGATTTATAGAGACACAACTTCACTCACTCATCTACTCTCTGCAAATTGCAATCACATTCACAAACACTCACACTTGAAATTCATTGTAACACTTAGCTGATCTGTACAATATCCTACACTATATCCTGAAGTTTGAAGTAATAAAAAGAACAAGGCAGCTGCGATTGTCAGCTCCCGAGGTTTTATGTCGGTGATCTAGATTGATCAAGGGCTTTCCTCGTACATCTCATGTCAACCTTTACCTTTTTGCTCATTGTTTGATTATTGATACAACTCGGTATCCTGAGTTATATCCTGAAACTGTTTTTTGCAAACTAGCAAACCAACATATTTTTTACGAGTATTACTAGCACACTACCTCACAAAACTAATTTTATCACTTAATTGCTTCGGTAATTTTTGATCAAAACAATTTGGCGCCCACCGTGGGGTGAGTGGTGCTATTCACATTAAAAACCTTGCTAAAATCTTTACTTGGTTTTCTTTTTTCGAAATTTTTGCTACACTATTTTCAATGGCCTCAAAATCAAACATGAGCTCTTCTACCATGTCTGCTACAACCTCTGCAACAATTGGTTCGGTGCTTCCACCACCTCCAAGGACGCAAGCTTCTTCATAGCCTTAAGCTCCTCCGAGGAGGGTTGAAACTCACACATCTCGGGATATTGTTCCTACTCAGAATATCCATGGATCTGTTGCCTTAGGGAGAACTCCTATTATGGCTTCTAACGATGAAATTCTAACTTTGTTTGGAAATATATAGGATCAGATGAAGCAACAGCAGGAGACCAACCAAATGCTGATAAGAGAGATACAACTCTTGAAATCTATCTCAAATAAGCCTGCTGAGGAAACTGTCACTCCCTTGCAGCCCAGAGCATTGAACTTCAGCTCGGCAGTATATACTGAGGATAACCGGGGCAATATTGTACCAAGCCATTCCCAGAGTTATACTCCTGAGATACCTTCATCGGTCAGGGTATCAACTGTGAGAGGCTCAGGATATGCTCCAGGATATGGCCAGAATCACCAAACTGGTAACATGACTAACAATATTAATACTCCTGCCACTAACAATTTTGGATCTTTGCAGGATACAGGTGTAACGTCGGCACTCTCAAGGGAGCTTCAAAAGTTGAAGGATATGATATCCAGTGTACCTGGGGTTATTCAGCCCATTCCGGAAGTGTCCCAGGATAGTCACATGATATCCCGGTTTACACATCCTATTTGTGATGCTGAAATTCCGAAAAGATTTCAAACTCCCAACATGAAGCTCTATGATGGGACCACAGATCCTGAGAAACATATTGCTCAGTATAGGGAAAGGATGGAGATTAACCCTATTCCTCCAGATCTCAAGGAAGCATGTCTCTGCAAGGGTTTTGGCTCTACTTTGACAGGATCAGCCTTAAAATGGCTCTTAAACGTTCCGCCTCATTCAATTACATCATTTGCTCATTTAGTTAATTTATTTAACAACCAATTTTCTTGCAGTAGAAGTTTTGAAAAACTAACCAGTGATCTCTACAGGATAACTCAAGGTCCTCAGAAATCTTTAAGGGATTATGTGAACAAGCTTAGCAGGGAATCCTTGGATATCCCACACCTTGATGTTGCCACAACTGTACAAGCATTCAAAATGGGATTGCAGAAGGATTCCCAGTTTTATCAGGATCTTGTAATGAATCCTTGCAGGAACTTGGATGAAGGTCGAAACAGGGCTCTGAGATATACCAGACTTGAAGACAACAAGAAAATGCAAGAGAGGATGAATTCATCCTCGATATACGAATCAACTAACATGAAGTCAGAATCCTCATATAAGCCATATTGCTCTAAGTCATATGGCAGAAATGACATCAAGAAAGTGAATGTTGTTGAAGATGAGGATCCTGAAGATTATCCTGAATTATCAGAATATTGTTTCTCTGTTAGTATGCCCGAACTAATGTATGCTATGCAGGGTTTGGGAGATAAAGCGAGATGGCCAAGAAAGAACCAGCAAAAGGCTGATTGGAAGGATAAATCCAAATGGTGTGCTTTCCATGAGGATTTTGGACATGTGACAGAAGATTGCATAGCTCTGAGGAAGGAGATAAGCTATCTGTTGAGCAAAGGATACCTTAAAGATCTTCTGGGGAGGAAAAAGAATAAGGGTCAGGATATTGAGAAGGATCCTGAACGAGCAGCATCACCTCCTCCAGACGCCAAGATAATTAACTTTATTTCAGGAGGATCCGACATCTGTGGAACCTCCTACTCTGCAGCAAAGAGACATGCCAAGGAGGCTAAAGCGGAACGGGGGGACAAGCCGACCAGGATGACAACCCTTACAACCGATAAAGTCATAACATTTGATAATGAAGATCTGGATAACATCCAGGATCCTCATCATGATGGTTTGGTAATCACTTTATATGTTGCTAATCATTTTGTGCGCAGGATACTAGTAGACAACGGTAGCTCTGTCAACATTATTCAGCTAGAAACATTGAAAGGAATGAATATTCCCCAGATGGAAATCACTTCAAAATCCACTGTGCTTGTAGGGTTCAGTGGAGAGGCCAAGAATACTGTGGGAGAAATAAAGCTGCCAGTATATGTTGAGGGAGTGAATTCAATACAATGTTTCTGTGTCATGGACTCATTATCCTGCTACAATATTATATTGGGCAGACCATGGATCCATGATATGAAAGCTGTCCCATCAACCTATCATCAGTGTATCAAGATTCCTACCCCTTGGGGGGTTGTCAAGGTGGAAAGCGATCAACAAGAGGCAAAAGAATGTTATTCTTCCTCTATGAAGTCTTCAACGAAGCCTAAAGCAGGATAGCAACTAAAAATACGAGCCCAGGATATCATGGAAGCCTCGCAGCAGGATGTTAAGAAGATTATCCTAGATCAGGATAATTCGGATATCTAGGTGCTCGTAGGAACCAATATCCCTCAGGATATTGAAAAATAGTTGTTTAATTTTTTGAAGTGCAGGATGTCCACATTTGCATGGAAACATGAGGATATGACAGGTATCTCTAAAGATATTATAACTCATAAGCTTGGGATTAACAGGTCTTTCAAACCCATTCAACAAAAGAGAAGGAAGTTTACTCCTGAAAGAAATGCAATCATACAGGAGGAGGTTGAAAGGTTATTGAAATCCAAGATGATTAGGGAAGTCAAATTCCCCAAGTGGCTGGCAAATGTGGTCGTAGTTCAAAAGAAAAATGGGAAATGGAGATTTTATGTAGACTACACAGACCTAAACAAAGCATGCCCTAAAGACCCATTTCCTCTGCCTCATATGGACTCGATGGTGGATGAAACTGCCGGTCATGAAATGCTAACCTTTATGGATGCATCCTCAGGATTCCAACAGATCCAAATGGAACCCTCAGATCAGGAGGATACTGCCTTCATGACACCAACAGGTATTTATTATTATACTGCCATGCCTTTCGGTTTGAAAAATGCAGGTGCAACGTACCAAAGATTAGTAAATATGATGTTTAAAGACAAACTGGGGGACACCATGGAGGTGTTCATTGATGATATGGTGTTAAAATCCAAGAAGGCTGAGGATCATCTCCAGGATATTGAAGGTGCATTTGATATCCTGGACCAATATAACATGAAGTTGAATCCTGCTAAGTGACATTTTGGAGTGGGGGCAGGAAAGTTTTTAGGTTATATGGTGACTAAAAGGGGGATAGAAGCAAGCCCAGAACAAATCAAAGCTATCCTGGATATCAAGTCACCATCTAACATAAAAGATGTGCAAAGGTTAACAGGACGAGTAGCAGCATTGAACAGGTTTATATCAAGATCCTCAGAGAAATGCAGGGAATTCTATGATATCCTGAAGAAGAATAAAAAATTCGACTGGCGAGAAAAGCATGAAGTGGCCCTACAAGAATTAAAGCAATATCTCTCAACTGCACCTTTGTTGATGAAGCTAGAGCAAGGTGAACCATTATCCCTGTATCTTGCAGTGTCAGGGAATGCTGTAAGTGCTGTTCTAGTAAAGGATCATGAAGGTCAGCAGTATCCTGTTTATTATGTTAGTAAGAGTTTGTTAGATGCTGAAACTAGGTATTCACACTTAGAAAAATTGATATTAGCTCTGGTCATGGCATCAACTAAGCTTAGACATTATTTTGAGACACATAAGATTCATGTTAAAACTAATTATCCTGTTAAAAATGTACTTAGGAAACCTGAAATGTCAGGAAGGATGGCTAAGTGGTCCATAAAATTGAGCGCATATGATCTTGTATATGAACCTAGAAATGCTATAAAGTCTCAGGCTTTAGCAGACTTTGTGGCTGATTTCAGTAGTGACATTCAAAATGAAGTAGACTTAGAAGTACAACAACTAGATGACACCTTAGAATCTTAGACATTATATACTCATGGTGCATCTAATGTAAGAGGTGTAGGATTAGGTATACTACTAAAATCTCCACAAGGGGACATATTACCTCAAGCTATTAGGTGTGAATTTCCCGCCACTAATAATGAAGCAGAATATGAAGCTTTGATTGCAGGATTAGAATTGGCCAGGAATATGAATATTAGAAATTTGCAAGTATATGTTGATTCCTTGTTAATTACTAATTATTTCAATGGATCCTATGGAGTCAAAGGTGAAAGATTAATCGAATATCTTGAAATTGTCAAAAATTTAGCAGGATATTTTGAAGTTTTTACACTTGAACAGGTACCAAGAGAGGATAATGCTGAGGCAGATGATTTGGCAAACTTGGGATCTACAGTCAGAATACCGGAAGGAACTCAAATACCAATACTACATATCCTATATCCTGCCATGGGACTCTCTAAGTCTCAGGATAAAGAAGTAGCAAGTAACCAGGGTCCTGGTGATGAGTATCATGAGGAAGATCCTAAATCCTGGACGGCCCCAATCATGAAATATCTCAAGGAAGGATACATCCCAAAGGATGAAAATCCTAAGGCATTCAGGATGAAGGTATCTCGTTTTATTATTATAAATAATGTTTTGTATAAGAAGTCTCTTGCTGGTCCATACCTAAGATGCTTGGAGGATCCTGAAACCAAGGAAGTACTTCAGGATATTCACGAAGGAGACTATGGCAACCATACTGGGGGCAGGTCATTGTTCTCGAAAGTATTAAGAATGTGATACTATTGGCCGACTATGAGAAAAGATGCTGCAGAATATGCTCGAAGATGTGATGCATGTCAGAGGCACAACAATATACTGCATCAGCCTGCTGAGCCATTATATCCTATTGCATCCCCTTGGCCATTTATGAAATGGGGGATGGATATAGTGGGAAAACTCCCAAAAGCTCCAGGAGGGAAGGTTTTTATGCTGGCAATGACAGATTATTTTTCCAAGTGGGTTGAAGCTGAGGCCTTTGTTCAAGTCAGTGATCAAGAAGTGGTATCCTTCATAAAGAGGAATATCCTGACCAGATTTGGGATACCGGCTGAGATAATTTGTGGTAATGGCTCTAAGTTCATCAGCAAAAGAACCACTGATTTTTGCAAAAGTTGGGGGATCAAGATGATCACATCAACTCCAGTACATCCTCAAGCAAATGGACAAGCAGAATCCTCAAACAAGATAATTGTCAATAACTTTAAGAAGAGATTAGGTGCTAAAAAAGGAAGATGGGTAGAGGAACTACCATTTGTCTTATGGGCTGATAGGACGACAGTAAAGAGGGCAACTGGTTTTCTTTAGTATTTGGGGCAGAAGCTGTGATCCCGATAGAGATGGTGATACCTACAGCAAGATCAAGCCTCCGGGATCCTGAGGTAAATCCCGACGCCTTGTGTCAAGGATTGGATACTATTGATGAGACAAGAGATGCAGCAAAGCTAAGGATGGCAGCATATCAATAGAGGATATCCAGAGCATATAAAAAGAATCTAAGGACTGGAAGATTTCAAGTTGGAGACTCGGTATTAAGGAAAGCTTTTCAGAATACTACTAATCCTGTTGATGGAAAGCTTGCCCCAAAGTGGGAAGGACCTTATAAAGTTGAATCAGAATCTGGGAAAGGAGCATACCGACTCAAGAATATGGAAGGGGATATGTTACCAAGATCCTAGAATGCCATACACCTTAAGCTTTATTTCAAGTGAGTTCAGAAATTAATTTTTAACTCAGGATGGTATGAATTCTATCCCTTTTAAATATGTTTGAGTTTATTTATTCTTTTGAACCCAATACTAACTTAAGCATCGGAGGGGTGTTAGCCAAGCTAACACCCACCTTAGTTTGAAGGTGTTTTGTAGGATATACTTCAAGATGTTACTCCAGGATATACGCTCAAGATGAATCAAAAGATTAGAGGATTGGCCCCCTCTCTCACGTTTAAGGGATCCTGATCCCTTCAAATGTTTAAAGGTATTCACCTTTCTCTCGAATTGGGTTTAAACACCCCGCCTGGAGCGCAAGTTATTCGGGAATGGTTCAAGATAGCGGGACCAGTTCATGTAAAAGTGGCTGACAATTTCGTTATTATTGGCTATATCCTGAATCCTTAAGGTATATGAGGATTGATCACCCTCTCGCACGAAAGGGTATTTTCATACTCTCTAACGTTTAAAGGTTTTTGTAAGGACTCTCAAAATTGTCCTAAAAATACCCGTAAGTAAAATCCCGGACCCCTGAAACCATACTGTGCATGAAAAACCAAGAAAAACATAATTCTGGTTCCCAGGCGGGCCACGTAAAAGACAAGCCTTGTCTTACGCGGGCCGCGTCAAACTAGGGTTGACCGGATAAGTGTTTCGGATCCACGTATTGACCAGCTGTTGAACCTAATCATGACCAATCAAGCCTATTCGTAGACTAGGCGGCCACGCGGGCCGCGTAAAGTATGATGGATGGTTTACGCGGGCCGCGACAATGACAATTTTCAGCTATAAATAGTTTGTTGCATGCACAGTCCACTGGTGTCGAAACAAACTTTCAAAAACGAAAATATATCACTCTGAAGTCGAAATTACTTCCAAAATTAATAGGGTGCTGCTCCGATACCGGGTATTAACTCAATCGCTGCTACGATTCAATGTCCGATCAATTAAAACTATCCAATGGATGTTTAAGTGCTGCCCACATTAGGGTTTATGCTTTGTCATTCATCGTGAATTCGATGGATGTTTAAGTATCGCACTTTGTCATTCGTTGTGAGGGTTTAATCTCGTGAGTTATCGTAAATGTTGTATTAGTTACTAACCTAGTTCGTGTACATGTTATTTAATTTAGGTTAAAAGGCTAATCAGTAGGCTAAGCTCTGCCCATATAAATCTACAATGTGAGTCATTCTCTTTTTATCAACTGTTTTACAATACTCCATTTTCAAATGTTATAATTACAGGGAGTAAGTCGTGGATATCTTGAATCACTGGCTAGTGGGGTATTGTGCACATTACTAATTTTTCTCTCAGTTAAGTTCATTAACTAACCGGGATAATCATCACTACTTGGGGTGGGACCCAATAGTGTTATGGCCATCGTCACCATGTGTCATTTTATGCAAAATGAGTGACTCGCCAGCATTTCCCCGCTGATAAAATATTTTTAAAACATGTTTCAGGCGACCTGCTGTATATCAAGGACACGTGCTATGGAGCACTAATAAGCTTGAAGAGGTGGCTCAGTTAAAAATGAATAAACATGTTTTAATAAATCAGGGAATTTCCTAGTTAAATTCCTCTTTTGTAAATTACGGGGTTTATCTCCAAATTATGGAATAAAATAATTGGGCATTTGAGTTTTTAAAAGATCTTGTTGAAAATCTTCCGCTGTCACATCATAAATACCACAGGTTCCTGTCCCGCGGCTCTTGACTGGGTAAAACCAGGGCTAGGGCCGTGACAGGAAAAGGTGGTATCAGAGCCACACTGATCAAGCCACTGATTTAAGCCAAATAACTATTTAGAAAATACTTAATTTTACTGATTGCTATTTTTGTGATTACGTGTTTTATTATTTGAATATTTGTTTACAGTATGGGTAAACAAAGACTTTCGGCTATCTATCCTAAATTAGATACTACACCAAAAGAAAAAAGGATCATCATCCTCAAATCACTCTGCAATTCATAAAGAAGGAATATTTGTTCGAAAGGCACAATATGAGGAACCACTTTCTCCTAATAAAAGAAGTTTGATTATTAGGAAAAGTCAGGAGAAAATAAAGAAATCACAACCGAAAGAAAAGAGAGTTAATCAGAAAACCCAAGAACTAGGCAGTAACCCACCATGGGAAAATAAATTAGATGAAAATGGGAAGATCTCTATATGTTAGCCACTGTAGCATTAAATGCAAATCTTTAAATACCCTGACTCAGTTCTAGTACCCATATCACCTACAAGCCAGAAACTTTACCCAGTAAATAAACAAGTTACAGTAAACCCTAATATGTTTTAGTTATCAGATGTCCTTTGTATTAAATTAGTCACACGGTATGCAATAAAATTTAAAGGTTATCTATGAAATTTTGTTATAAAATTTTAACTTAGCATTTTTTGTGTATTTTTGCATATATGCTAAACAGCATGAATGACTTATCAGAAGCCCTTCAAAATATCAATCTCTATCCGGTGAAAATAGAAGTTTCCAGAGATTTTACTGGTTATATACCCAACATAGAAGAACCTATTGAATTCAACGCTCCACCTCTAGAGAAATCTAAGCCTAAGAAAAGGAGAAGATTTGTAGGATGGAGGCGTGTGCGCAGGAGGAAACCCGCAACTAGGAAGATTCCCAAAATAGAAAATCCCATAGACAAAGGAAAGGGGATTGAAATCAGGGAAGGTTTTAGGCAGACAGAAATGGAGATTGGGGAAGGTTCTAGGCAAACAGAGATGGAAATTGGGGAAAGCTCTAGGCAAATCGAGGAGTTGCCATTTCAGGAGGAATTGGATCGCGCATTGGCGAGCTGTGATATCGTTAGGCCTATCAATAATAACCTCTACCCTTATCCTGCCGAAAATCAACTTCCAATAAACTTGGAACCAGCAATTCTAGAACCTATAATCCACACCCAACCTCTAGGAATGGACTAGTGGTGGAATAATGATTGGCAGTTTCAAAACCTCCTTAACAATCCTTATACCTTTCTCCCTCAATTCGACCCGGAACCGATACCAAATCCGCCAATGAGCAATGAAAATCTAGCTGAACTCCGCCACTTTGGCGAGGAGCTGGTGGATGCAGGAAATAGGATTCGGGAAGTAGGAGAACAGATCTCCTGGAAGTACGACGAAAGGGAACGTCGTTACTAAAAGTACCAACTGACAAGGGATAGTGGAGTTATGAAATTGTGATTGTATAATAATAATAATAAGTAAACTAAATCTTGTAAAATAACAATAAATAAAACTTTGTAAGATAATGGTGTGTAATAATGCATAATATTATAATGGGAATCGAGAAATCGATAATTTTGGATATACATGTGTTATAAAATTTTTTGATTATTTGTATATTGCTATTAATTATTTTATGCTAATAATTTATATATATTAATTATCAGATGGAAAATGCTAATAACGAACCAGTTAACGAGGTTAATCAATCTGAGCAACACCCGGAGGATCAATTTATGACTAGGCAAGATATAGAAAATATCGTTGCTTAAGGAATAGCCAATGCTATTCCAGCAATCCTTGCTGCTGCTCAAAAACCTGTTGAACCTCAACAAATCATTCCTAGCAAACGTACTTCTGAAGATAATTTCAGTAATAGCGTAAACGAAGGCGGAAATCATACTAATCATGATAATAATCCACGGCAGGCTCCGCTCCCTAAGAAAATGAAAGCTGCAACGCCTGGTTGCACATACAAAGAATTTATTGCCTGTAAACCAGCTGAGTTTGCAGGTAACGAAGGAGCGACTTCAGCACTGTGTTGGTTAGAGAAAACCGAGGCAGTAATTTCCATCAGTAAATGTGCTAAAGAAGATCAGGTCATGTATACGTCAAATCTTTTCAAAGAAGGGGCGTTAGAATGGTGGAACACGGTGTTACAAGCTAAAGGAAGAACGGTGGCATATGCTATGAACTGGGAAGAATTTAAGAGTCTTGTAGAAAGAAAATTATGTCCCGAGTATGAAAAGGAACAAATGACAAATAAGTTCCTAAATCATCAAATGGTAGGTGTAGATTGTCGAGGGTACACTTCGACATTCTTCGAATACGCCAGAGTAGTACCAACACTGGCTTCGCCAGAACCGGTACTTATATCTCGCTACATTTGGGGCTTAATTGGTGAGATCCGCAATATTGTTAAGGCTGCGAAACTTCGCACAATTGATGATGCGGTGGATCTAGCCAACACACTGACTAACGAACTGGTACGAACGAGAGAAGAAAATAGAAAGAAGGAAGTAGCCTAAAAGATTACCCAAGGATTCCGTATGGGTAACCGTAACAATTTCAAGAGAAGAGGAACCGGACAATCTTCCACTGGTCCATTTTGCAATTCTTGCAAAAGGAAACATTTTGGAAGATGCAAAGGATATTGCAATTTTTGCAAAATTCCAGGGCATCAAGAAGAAGATTGCAGGAAGAAGAAATTCACAGTCTGCTACAACTGTGGAGAAACTGGACATCTTAGGCCAGACTGTCCAAAACTAAACAAACCAGCTGACAATAAAGCTAAACCTGCAGAAGGAACGAATAAGAAGAACGTTAGAGCTTTCCAACTGACGACTCAGGAAGCCAAACTAATTCCTGATGTGATAGCTGGTATGTTTTTAGTTCACAATGTATATGCAAAAGTATTATTTGACTCTGGTGCAAACCAAAGTTTTATAAATACTTCATTCTGCCAAGCACTTAATTTACCCTTAACCCAACTTAGGCAGATTTTTACAGTCGAAACGGCAGACGGAAATTCTGTTAACATAGATAAGGTTGTGCGAGAAGGAAAGATAGAACTGTTAGGCTATAAATTCTCTGCAAACCTATTACCTATGAAATTAGCCGGATTCGATGTTGTGTTAGGAATGGATTGGCTAATATCCAACCATGCTCGAATTATTTGTGATAAGAATTCCATAGAAATTCATACACCCACAGGAGAATTAGTGGTGATTACAGGAGATAAGCCACGTAAGCTAATAAAATTCATTTCAGTAATGAAATTGGCCAGTTATTCCAGAAAACAAGAAAGGGTGTATATGATTTCAGTAATCATTACTACGAAAAGTAAAGAGCTTAAAGAAATTCCAGTAGTATCGGAATATTCCGATGTATTCCCAGAAGAACTACCTGGATTACCACCTAATAGGGAAGTAGAATTTAGAATTCATCTAATTCCTGGAACTACACCGATAGCTAAAGCACCTTATCGGTTAGCACCCACCGAAATGCTAGAATTGAAAAAGCAATTAGATGAATTACTAAGTAAAGGTTTCATACAACCTAGTTCATCCCCGTGGGGAACACCAGTATTGTTCGTAAAGAAGAAGGATGGTTCGATGAGAATGTGTATTGATTATAGAGAATTGAATAAGGTTACAATTAAGAATCGATACCCATTACCTAGGATTGATGATCTTTTCGATCAACTTCAAGGAGCTAGATATTTTTCTAAAATCGACTTGCGCTCCGGATATCATCAATTGAAAGTACAAGAAGAAGACATACCTAAAACTGCTTTCAGAACTAGGTATGGTCATTACGAGTTTACAGTCATGCCCTTCGGACTAACGAATGCACCTGCCGCATTCATGGACATGATGAATAGAATCTGTAAACCGTATTTGGATAAATTTGTAATTGTCTTTATCGACGATAGACTTATTTATTCCAAAAGTAAGGATGAGCATTGTGAGCACTTGCATATACTTTTAACTTTGTTAAGAAAAGAAAAGCTTTATGCCAAATTCTCGAAGTGTGAATTTTGGTTGCAAGAAGTGCAATTCTTAGGACACATGGTGAATCACGAAGGTATTCATGTAGATCCTGCTAAGATAGAAGCAATCACCAAATGGAAGGTTCCACAATCAGCAATGGAAATTAGAAGTTTTATAGGTTTAACTGGATATTATAGACGGTTTATTAAGGATTTTTCCAAGATAGCTGTACCATTAACTAAGCTAACCTGTAAAGCCGTTAAGTTTAAATGGGGACCTAGACAAGAAGAAGCTTTTAAGATTTTAAAACAAAAGTTAACAAATGCCCCAATCCTAGCCTTGCCAGAAGGAACTGAAGATTTTGAAGTTTACTGTGATGCTTCAAAACTAGGATTAGGATGTGTGCTAATGCAACGCAAGAAGGTAATTGCGTATGCTTCAAGGAAATTGAAAAAGCACGAAGAAAACTATACGACTCATGACTTAGAATTAGGAGCCATAATTTTTGCCCTTAAGATTTGGAGACATTATCTTTACGGAAGTAAATTTACTATCTATACAGATCATAAGAGTTTAAGATATATATTTGGGCAAAAAGAATTGAACATGAGACAAAGGAGATGGATGGAAATCCTAAGTGATTACGACTGTAGTATTCAATATCACGAAGGAAAGGCAAACGTAGTTGCAGATGCCTTAAGTCGTAAGTATCATGAGAACCAAAGACGGGTTCGTGCTCTTAGATTAAATCTACAGTTAGATTTAATGGAACAACTAAAGAAGGTTCAAGAAACAGCAATCAAGGACGATGCTGAAGGAATGAAGGGACGAATAAAAGAATTAGAACAAGGAAATGATGGAATTTGGAAATTCCATAAGAAAAGAATTTGGGTACCTAAGCAAGGAGATTTAAGAGAAAAGATTTTAGAATAAGCTCATAAGTCTAGGTATACCATGCATCCTGGTAACAATAAAATGTACCAAGATTTAAGAAATAACTTCTGGTGGATAGGAATGAAAAAGGACATAGCTCGATATGTTTCTAAGTGTCTTACTTGTTCACAAGTTAAGGCAGAACACCAGAAACCTTCAGGTCTACTACAACAATTAGAAATGCCTGTATGGAAATGGGAACTCATAACAATGGATTTTGTTACTAAGTTGCCCAAAACCAGAAAAGGTAATGATGCGATTTGGGTAATTGTGGATCGATTAACCAAATCAGCTCATTTTCTACCCATGAAAGAAACCTTTAGCATGGAAAGGTTGGCAAAGTTGTATGTAGATGAAGTAGTATCCTTACATGGAGTTCCACTCTCCATTGTATCGGATAGGGATAGTCGTTTCACTTCCCATTTCTGGACTAGTTTCCAGGAAGCAATGGGAACTCGACTAAATTTAAGCACTGCATATCATCCTCAAACAGACGGACAAAGTGAAAGGACGATCCAAACTGTGGAAGACATGCTTAGAGCATGTGTGATAGATTTTGGTGGTAACTGGGACGACCACCTACCCTTAATAGAATTCTCCTATAACAATAGTTATCATTCAAGCATTGAAGCTGCCCCATTCGAAGCACTGTACGGACGAAAGTGCAGAACTCCCGTATGCTGGGTAGAAATAGGAGAGAGTCAATTATCAGGTCCGGAGATTGTGCAAGAAACTACCGACAAAATCACTCAAATCAAGGAAGGACTGAAGACTGCTCGAGGTCGTCAAAAGAGTTATGCAGACAATAGACGGAAGCCACTCGAGTTTCAAGTTGGAGACAAAGTACTATTGAAAGTTTCACCTTGGAAAGGAGTAGTTCGATTTGGTAAGAAAGGAAAGCTAAGTCCAAGATACGTAGGACCATTCCCAGTGATCCAACGTATAGGACCAGTTGCTTATCGCTTACAACTACCAGAAGAATTGGCAGGAGTACATGATGTATTCCATGTATCCAACCTCAAGAAATGCCTATCAGACGAATCTTTGGTAGTACCTCTCCAAGATATAGAGGTAAATGAGAAGTTGAAATTTGTTAAGAAACCTCTTCAAATCGAAGATCGAAAGATCAAATTTCTCAAACACAAAAGATTGGTGCTAGTTAAAGTCAAGTGGGATTCAAAGAGAGGACCCGAATACACTTGGGAGCTGGAATCAGAGATGAAGCGAAAGTATCCTCACTTATTCCAATGAATCTAGAGGACGAGATTTTAAATAAGGTGGGGAGGATGTAAGGACTCTCAAAATTGTCCTAAAAATACCCGTAAGTAAAATCCCGGACCCCTGAAACCATACTGTGCATGAAAAACCAAGAAAAACATAATTCTGGTTCCCAGGCGGGCCGCGTAAAAGACAAGCCTTGTCTTACGCGGGCCGTGTCAAACTAGGGTTGATCGGATAAGTGTTCCGGATCCACGTATTGACCAGCTGTTAAACCTAATCATGACCAATCAAGCCTATTCGTAGACTAGGCGGCCACGCGGGCCGCGTAAAGTATGATGGATGGTTTACGCGGGCCGCGACAATGACAATTTTCAGCTATAAATAGCTTGTTGCATGCACAGTCCACTGGTGTCGAAACAAACTTTCAAAAACGACAGTATATCACTTTGAAGTCGAAATTACTTCCAAAATTAATAGGGTGCTGCTCCGATACCGGGTATTAACTCAATCGCTGCTATGATTCAATGTCCGATCGATTAAAACTATCCAATGGATGTTTAAGTGCTGCCCACATTAGGGTTTATGCTTTGTCATTTGTCGTGAATTCGATGGATGTTTAAGTATCGCACTTTGTCATTCGTTGTGAGGGTTTAATCTCGTGAGTTATCGTAAATGTTGTATTAGTTACTAACCTAGTTCGTGTGCATGTTATTTAATTTAGGTTAAAAGGCTAATCAGTAGGCTAAGCTCTGCCCATATAAATCTACAATGTGAGTCATTCTCTTTTTATCAACTGTTTTACAATACTCCATTTTCAAATATTATAATTACAGGGAGTAAGTCGTGGATATCTTGAATCACTGGCTAGTGGGGTATTGTGCACATTACTAATTTTTCTCTCGGTTAAGTTCATTAACTAACCGGGATAATCATCACTACTTGGGGTGGGACCCAATAGTGGTATGACCATCGTCACCATTGTGACACGGCGCCAGATAAAAATAAGATAAAAGCCATTGTAATCGCTCTTATGCTGTAATTTATAACTATGTGTCATTTTATGCAAAATGAGTGACTCGCCAGCATTTCCCCGCTGATAAAATATTTTTAAAACATGTTTCAGGCGACCTGCTGTAAATCAAGGACACATGCTACGGAGCACTAACAAGCTTGAAGAGGTGGCTCGGTTAAAAATGAATAAACATGTTTTAATAAATCAGGGAATTTCCTAGTTAAATTCCTCTATTGTAAATTACGGGGTTTATCTCCAAATTATGGAATAAAATAATTGGGCATTTGAGTTTTTAAAAGATCCTATTAAAAATCTTCCGCTGTCACATCATAAATACCACAGGTTCCTGTCCCGCGGCTCTTGACTGGGTAAAACCAGGGCTATGGCCGTGACAGTTTTCACCTTTCTAAGTCTTGGAGTTTATACACTCCCGCCTGTAGCGCACGAAAGCATGGGTTTATCCCCAGTATACTTAGGGTTTATCCCCAGAATATTAAGGATCTATCTCCAGGATATTTAGGGTTTATCCCCTGTAATACTAAAGTTGTATACAAATATAACATCAATTATGGTTGTGTTGATGCACATTCTTGTCCAAATGGAGAAGTTACTAAGTGTTTAAGTGTGCTATGCACTAATACACAGGGGACATCCATCTCAATACATTGTAAGTGGTCGAAGGACGAAATTTGAACTTGGTTTGCTAAGTGTTCCGGACAAGGGACATTCTCAATGGGAAGATTGCGAAAGGTTCAAAGTTTAAGGGTGGAATATATTCTCTAAATATTTCTGGTATGGTCTCTCTTTTACCTTTTAAAAATCTTGCCTTAATAACCTAAGTTTTTGGAGTTATGTTTGACAAAATTTTTATGGAACATTTTTGACTAAAATGCTAAATTTAATGACAGTATCCTGACCAGGATATTTGAAATATTGTATTAGGAAAACTACTTCAAATCAAACACATGCCATGAATAACATGAAATAAGGCTAAAAAGGTTAGTTTATTAACATAGCAAAAGGTTGCACTATTGGCTTCATCTCAAAATTAGACCCATCCACCAACAGTGCAACTAGTTTTAACCATAACAGTTGAAGGCTTCGTCCTGAAACCCAGGATACCTCCACCTTCAACTGTTAATTGTTCAAAAGAGCATACTAAAGATTGATGACCAAGGGCTTCGTCCTGAAACTCAGGATCCCTCCACCTTTGGCCATCAAATTGTTCTAAGTGCAGGAAAGTAAATTGTTTGTCAACCACAACCATCAAATTTAAAAAGTGGGCTCCGGCCTAGGCATCAACATCCATCATCGCCCACTTCGCTACCTTCAAGGGGCAGTACCCTCTTCAACCATCACTTCATCATCAGCACCTGCTCCAGGATCAGCCCAACATCCCTCTCAGCATCGCCACCAGCATCAACCGCCTTTCCAGATGCCTTGGAAGGCTCCTCAACCATAGGTTTTGCAGGATGATCCACAGGACTGCCACCTAGATCCAT
Organism: Helianthus tuberosus; assembly: GCA_030545235.1. Classification (NCBI taxonomy): domain Eukaryota; kingdom Viridiplantae; phylum Streptophyta; class Magnoliopsida; order Asterales; family Asteraceae; genus Helianthus; species Helianthus tuberosus. The sequence continues at coordinate 189,307,755 of CM060443.1, read as the reverse complement.
TATCTTTGCCTCCCAAGCATCGACATTCCAAGAGGGACATTCGAAGCCCATGGCCTTGGCTTCATGGGCCATTTTCAGCCTGGCTTGGAGGAGAGAGATGACGACGGAGATCTTAAGGCCTTCCCGGTAAGAAGCCATATCCTATTTATGTTGGACCTGAGCGGCGTCAAATTTGGCTTGAGCTTCATGAGTAACCTTCTTGAGGGCGGCCTGGTGTTCCTGGGTCATTGCCTTGAACTTGTCCTCGTAATGTTGAGATTTGGCAGTAGCGATCATCCCTTGGTCAGTAATGGTGACCTCAGCTTGCTTCAGCTTGGATTCTAGCATCTTGTTGAGCCTGCAGGATTCCTTGTACAAATGAACTAAACGTTCGAGGCCCTACAACAAAAACACAGGTATTAGTATATACTGATCAAGATATTGGTTCAGCATGTATGTGCAGGATACGGGATAAAGATTTATACCTGATTAAGAAAGGAGGTCATGAACCCACTTGCTTCGACAAACCCATGATTCTCATAAGGAAATGTTTTGGGAGTGGCAGGAGAATCCATTTCCTTCCTCTTTCGGGTACTAGAAACCCGGGTCCTGGTAGCTGGTGAAGGCTTGGGAATGGCGGCGGCCTTAGAACTGGTGGGCTTGGATGAGGTAGCTGGCTTGGGACTTAGCTCTTTTTTGACCTGAACAGGACCAGAGTAGCTGTCCAGTTCTTCGAGATCAAAACCTTCCGGGGTCTTGACTGGTGCTGCACAAAGGGAAAAAAATCTTACATTTTACTTTTACATTATATTAAACTAATTAAGTATATGCAGAAGTATATATTCCTTACCATACATATCGGATGAGGAGTATTGACTTAAACTTGGAAGATGTGATGAAAAACTTCTGTCACTTTCTGGCAATCGGTAGACTGCTTTGATTCTTTTTTCAGATTCATTGCATAAAAGCCAAACAAGAGAATGTCCGTACAAGATATAGACTCAAGATACGATTGGGGATATTCCTAAAACCCTAAACCCTACCAGTGGTTAACCACTTCACCGGAAGACTGTTACCCTCGGAGATGGTATCTCGCCTGACAAAGAAAAACTTTCGTTGCCATCTGTCCTCATTTTTGGTCGCTTTGAGGATGAGGGGCTTACTGGAAGTGGAAAAAAGTAAGAATCGACTAGAACCATGAGATCGGAGATGATAAGCTATGGGAATATCCTCGATACATAAGTCGGGAATATGAAGAGTCTTGATCTGGTTGAGCACAATCAACACCCTCCAAACCATGGGTATCGTTTGAGAAAAACTAAGGCCGGTTTTGTGAAAGAACTACATCATGAACTCGGGAAAAGGGTATCGAAAACCTAGAAAAAAGGGATATGCCGGAAAGCAGATCCATTAGTCAGAAGACACGTCTGACCGGAGAGTCCGATCAAACGGTCTGATGATTCCTTTATTGGAAAAGGCACCGGAGGCCCTCAATGCCGCGATATCCATGTTATCGAAGGCACAGATCTCCTTCTCCGCATTCTTGAGAAGGTTTTGTTGGACGAAGGTTTCGGTCGATTCACCGGTTTGAGAACGAGTTCTGGTAGCCATTGGGAGAAGAACATAGAGAATCACAAGAGAGAAAGAAGGGGTAAGTGGTTACCTGGAGATTCTGATGAGGATGGATGATTATCGAACAAGTAGAGAGAAGATATAGCTGCTTGATAGATAGGCATCGAGTATTTATCGCGTGGGAAGTTGCACACTGTCACTTCAAGCGTCTCATCATCATTTCCTCGATCTAAGCGATAAGTTTAAAATATATCCGTTTAAATTTAGAATTCCAACAGATATATTTTGGGGACAATTGTTATGGGTGGTTTTCTGAACCCATATCTTGAATTATATCCTGACTTTATTCTTTCTATTTATGACCAGGATACCGGATCAGGATATTGGTAACATCCTGATGTAGTATCCTGGTAGTTACTAATTATTCACGTGCAGATTAGGGTGACAAGCTTATAATGTTCGAGTGGACTTGTTCTCCTGAAGACTCGGTCTTTTGGTTGAAATAAGATCGTTGAATGCGGAAGAAGGGGTCTTCAACGTTCAAGAAGGAATATTCGAAGCATCCCGAGATAATAGGATAGTTTGTTATTTCTCTTTTACTATAAATAGGAGTTGTATGGATCGATAGAGACACAACTTCACTCACTCATCTACTCTCTCTGCAAATTGCAATCACATTCATAAACACTCACACTTGAAATTCATTGTAACACTGAGCTGATCCGTACAATATCCTGCACTGTATCCTGAAGTTTAAAGTAATAAAAAGAACAAGGCAGCTGCGATTGTCAGCTCCCGAGGTTCTATGCCGGTGATCTAGATTGATCAAGGGCTTTCCTCGTACATCTCGTGTCAACCTTTACCTTTTTGCTCATTGTTTGATTATTGATACAACTCGGTATCCTGAGATATATTCTGAAACTGTTTTTGCAAACTAACAAACCAACATATTTTTTACGAGTATTACTGTCGCAACCCCCGCCCCCTTATCTGTCCCGGAAACGGGCGGCCGCGAACATCAGTGTCAGTGGTATCATTTTGTTTATTAATTTGGCAGCGGAAATTTCTTCAGGGCCGTAGTTAGGAAATGTTTATCAGAGTAAAACCACCATATTTTATATTAATAACCACATGGGTAAAACCCAAGTTTCTTATTACAACATAGGGATAAACCCTATTTTATTGAATTTAAAACATCTTCTTTTAGGTAACTTTTATAGCCACATTTTTCCAAGCCGTCAGTGCTCTCAAGCTGGCTTTTCTTCTAATTTGGCTTTCACATTTTGTTACCTGAAATGCGTTTTAAAAACATTTGTCAGTGGGAAATACTGGTGAGTGAATCCCAGTTTAAAGAAGAGTTTTATCAATTAACACAGTATTGAGAGCTATCACATTGTTTACTTCTACACAATTACTCATTCAGTACTGTCAATCCTGACTGGTGGGTCATATTACACATTGGCTAACTCGTTGTCCAATTGTAACGTGTTCCACATTTTATATACAAAACCCCAACATACCGGCAGTAATTGAAGAACTACAAAGACTCAATCACTGCTTAATCACATTGTAAAGCATTTAAGGTTTTGTAAAACAGTTCACAAAAAGGTTTACAAAAAGAGGATAAACTCACTTTGCTGTCTTAGACTTCTTTTAGGGTTTCCTGGTGATTTATCTATAATTTACACAAATGTACATATGTTAGTATAATAACCCTTTATTTATATTAACGATACCCTCCCCGAGACGGTATTCCAACAACTACGTCGGGCAGAACCACGACAGCCGTTACGGAATCCTAGATCAATCGGGCAACATATCTAATACGTAACCGGGGTTATAATACTTACATCGGGGCAGAACTTCGTTAATTAGGGGGATATTATACCCGATTATAATGCCTACTATAAGAAATTCGTGAGAAAGGAAAAAGAAATGAGTGAATTGGACTGAAAGCCGATGCCTGCTATTTATAGGGCTGAAATTCAAGTCTCTCGCGGCCCGCGTAAGGTTAGTCCTCGGGTTACGCGGCCCGCGTAGTAGGGGGGTCTAGGCGTAGGTGATCCGGGTCACGAATAGGTTCAACACGTGTTGACACGTGTCAGCACCGGGAGCGGCCTCGTTGTTACTCGCTCGCGGCCCGCGTAGGCAGTAGCCAAAGGCTACGTGCCCCGCGACAGCCTATAAAATTTTGTTTTTTAATTATTTTTAATGACATTTCATGTTTTGGGCTCGGTTTTCACGTACGGGGTGTATTTTGAGACATATAGGGGTATTTTAAAATATATTAGGGCGTCAGAAAAATTTCAGGAGGGTTGTTATATCCTCCCCACCTTGTTTTAGAGCTCGTCCTCGAGGTCTACTGGAACAAGTGTGGATATTTCCTTTGCATTTCTGATTCAAGCTATCATGTGTATTCTGGTCCTCTTTTGGAGTCCCACTTTACTTTGACCAGAACTAATCTCTTGTGTTTGAGATTCTTGACTTTCCTATCTTCAATTTGTAGAGGTCTTTCTACAAATTTTAACTGTTCATTTACCTCTATATCCTTAAGAGGTACTATCAGTGATTCATCAGCTAAGCATTTCTTAAGATTAGATACATGAAATATATCATGTATTCCTGCCATTTCCTCTGGCAGTTGTAGCTGATAGGCTACAGGTCCTATTCTTCTAATAATCTCAAAAGGTTCAACATACCTGGGGCTTAGCTTTCCCCTCTTAATGAATCTTACCACTCCTTTCCAAGGAGAGACCTTTAATAATACTTTACCTCCTTTTTGAAATTCCAACGGTTTTCGTCTGTTATCAGCATAACTCTTTTGTCGATCACGTGCTGCTTTCAGTCGTTCTTTGACTTGAATGATTTTGTCTGTTGTTTCTTGTACTATCTCAGGTCCAGATAGTTGCTTTCTCCAATTTCTGCCCAACAGACTGCGTTCGGCACTTTCGTCCATAAAGTGCTTCGAATGGTGCAGCATTGATACTTGTGTGATAACTATTATTATAAGAAAATTCTATCAATGGTAAGTGATCGTCCCAATTACCTCTTAAATCAATTACACAAGCTCTAAGCATGTCTTCCATGGTCTGAATTGTCCTTTCGCTTTGTCCGTCCGTTTGAGGATGATAAGTTGTGCTTAGATTTAACTTGGTTCCCATTGCTTTTTGGAAACTTGTCCAAAAATGAGAGGTAAAACGACTATCTCTATCAGAAACAATTGATAGAGGAATTCCATGTAAAGAAACTACTTCATTTACATATAATTTAGCTAATTGTTCCATACTGAAAGTTTCCTTCATTGGTAGGAAATGAGCTGACTTGGTTAGCCTGTCTACAATCACCCAGATTGTATCATTACCTTTTCTTGTTTTGGGTAATTTAGTAACAAAATCCATTGTTATTAATTCCCATTTCCAAATTGGCATTTCTAATGGTTGCAATAAACCTGAAGGTTTTTGATGTTCAGCTTTGACTTGTGAACAGGTTAAACACTTTGCAACATATACTGCTATATCCTTTTTCATTTCTATCCACCAAAAATTCTTTCTTAAGTCTTGATACGTCTTATCACTTCCAGGATGTATCGTATACTTAGACCTATGGGCTTCTTCTAATATACTGTGGCGTAGGTTTCCTAATTTAGGTATCCACATCCTTTTCTTATGGAATCTCTAAATTCCATCTGTTCCTTGTTCTAATTCCTTAATCATTCCTTTTAACTTCTCAGTATCATCCTTGATTACTGATTCTTGTGCCTTTCTAATCTGTTCATTTAAATCTACTTGTAGATTTAATTTAAGAGAACGTACTTTTTTTGGCTTTTCATGATACTTTCGACTTAAAGCATCAGCAACTACATTTACCTTTCCTGCATGATACTGGATATCACAATCATAATCACTAAGCATTTCCATCCAGCGTCTTTGTCTCATATTCAACTCCTTTTTGCTGAAGACATACCTTAAACTCTTATGGTCTGTGAAAATGGTAACTTACTACCATATAGGTAATGTCTCCAAATCTTAAAGGCGAAAATTATGGCTCCTAATTCTAAATCATGAGTTGAATAATTCTCTTCATGATTCTTAAGTTATCTGGATGCATATGCTATAACCTTTTGATGTTGCATCAACACACATCCATAACCTAACTTAGAAGCGTCACAATAGATTATAAAATCTTCAGTTCCTTCTGGTAATGCTAGTATGGGTGCATGGGTTAATCTTTGCTTAAGGATTCTAAAGGCTTCTTCTTGTTTTGGTCCCCATTCAAACTTAACGGATTTACAGGTCAGCTTAGTTAAGGGAATGGCTATTCTAGAAAAATCTCGAATAAATCTTCTATAATAACCGGCCAATCCTAAGAAACTTCTAACCTCGGTTGGTTATTCAGGGGTTTTCCATTTGGTTATCGCCTCGATCTTGGTGAGATCTACATGAATTCCTTCATGATCAACTAGATGTCCAAGAAATTGTACATGTTCTAACCAAAACTCACACTTCGAAAACTTAGCATAAAGCTTCTCTTTTCTCAATAAACTTAGAAGTGCGTGCAAATGCTTTGCATGTTCCTCTTTACTCTTAGAGTAAATGAGAATATCATCTATAAAGACAATTATGAATTTATCCAAATATGGCTTACATATTCGGTTCATCATGTCCATGAATGCAGCTAGGGCATTGGTTAAACCAAATCGCATGACAGTAAATTCATAATGGCCATACCTTGTTCTGAAAGCGGTCTTAGGAATGTCCTCTTCCTGTACCTTTAATTGATGATATCCTGACCTTAAATCGATTTTAGAGAAAAATCGTGCTCCTTGCAACTGATCAAACAGATCATCAATTCTTGGTAATAGATACCGATTCTTAATTGTGACCTTGTTCAATCCACGGTAGTCAATGCACATACGCATTTATCCATCTTTCTTTTTAACGAATAAGATCGGCGCTCCCCAGGGTGATGAACTTGGCTATATGAATCTTTTCTCTAACAATTCATCTAATTGTTTCTTTAGTTCTTGCATTTCTGCGGGTGCCAAACGGTAAGGTGCTTTGGCAATTGGTGTTGTCCCTGGTATTAGGTGGATTCTGAATTCAACTTCTCTGTCTGGAGGTTGCCCTGGTAGCTCTTCTGGAAATATATCTGAAAACTAGGATACTACTGGAATATCCTTTAATTCTTTTCCTTTAGTGTTAGTGATTATAGAAATCAAATACACTAATGATCATTTCCTTATATAAATTGTTGTTTTCATCACAGAGATGAATTTAGTGAATCTAGAGGTTTTATTTCCTTTAATTGTGATCTTTTCACCCTTTGGTGAATTTACTTGGATTGACTTTTGATCACATAAAATATTGGCTTTATTGGTTACCAACCAATCCATTCCTAGTACAACATCAAATCCTGTTAGATTCATGGGGTAAAGATTTGCAATAAATTTCTGATTTAAAATTTCTATTCTTGCTCCCTGCAAGATCTCAGAAATCTTAATGGTTTTCCCATTTGCTGTCTCTACCAGACATTCTTGTGGAAGTTTAGTTAATGATTGATTAAGAATTTTGCAAAATGAAGTATTAATAAAACTTTGGTTTGCACCAGAGTCAAATAATACTTTAGCAAAAACATCATTAACTAAAACGTACCGGTGATCACATCCGGGATCATCTTTGCTTCTTCTGCAGTTAGAACAAATGCTCTAGCATTTTTAGTATTCTTGGTGTTCGTAGCTGGATCTAGCTTTGGACAGTTAGGCTTGATGTGGCCTTGTTCTCCGTAGTTGTAGCATATCATGTTGCTAATCTTTTTCCTGCAATCTTCCTCCTTGTGTCCCGATATTTTGCAGAAGTTACAGTATATGGAGCATCTTCCGGAATGCTTCCTTTTGCAATACTTACAGTAGGGTGCAGAGGTAGAACCTACATTTCTCACACGGTTAGAATTTCCAGAACGGAATTCTTGTGTAAATTTATGGGTTAGGTTTCTCCTTTGATCCTCTTCTCGTGTACGGACTAATTCATCTGTCAATGTATTGGCTAGTTCTACAGCTTCTTCTATAGTTTGGGGTCTAGCTGCCTTGACTACATGCCTTATCTCTCCAATTAATCCCCAGATGTAACGGGAGATTAATACTGGTTCAGGTGAAGCAAGGGTTGGCACTATTCTAGCATATTCAAAGAATAACATAGTGTACCCCTTACTATCCACAACAGTCATTCTAAGGTATAAGAACTTGTTTGCTATCTGTTCTTTTTCATTAGGAGGGCAGAATTTTCTTTCTACCATCTTTTTAAATTCCTCCCATTCCATATTGTAAGTTCTATTACTTCCTCTAGTCTGGAGGATAGTGTTCCACCATTCTAGTGCTGAATTCTTAAATAGATTAGAAGCAAACATTATCTTATCCTCTTCCACACATTTACTTATTCTTAAGACTGCCTCAGTCTTTTCTATCCAGCGTAGAACTGCAACGGCCTCTTCATTGCCCAAGAATTCCATTGGTTTACAATACCAGAATTCTTTGTAAGAACAACCGTAAGACACGGTTCTTCTTCTTTTGGGAATGGGCACTTGAAGTATAGGTCCATTGTTCACGCTGTGTTCAGGTTCAGTTGGTCGCTTACTGCTATGCTAACTTTTATTATCAGCTTCCCTAACCGTTTGAATACTATATGGCAACGCATCTATTATTCCTTGTGCCACTACGTGTTGGATGGCACTATTATCCACTTGGTTTCCATTGCTTTTTGTTCGGATTTTCGTTACCCGGGTTATTGTTACTCTGGTTATCGTTATTCAGACTTTCCTGATTCACTTCGTCGTTCATCTGAATTTTAAACAATTATCACGTATTAATATCACAAGATAATATATTAATATGATCAATCACATGGCACGCATTTTGATCAAAAACGTCGAGCATTGCGACTTTACTCTTTTCTATTATAGTATGCGTCAAATACACACTAAAACTAGAATTAAAAATTACAACACTATTATGCATCGTTAACCACAAAGTGGTCTATACTACAACATATATTATTATTACACATATTATTATTATAAATTTTTTTAACATATTATATATTATTATTATATTATTATTATTACCAACTTCATCATCACCTTCACTGGTGTGGATTCATCCAGTAATCCATATTGCGCTCGTCATATTTCCAGACGAGTCGCTCTCATACCTGCCTCATCCTCTCACTACTCTCTAAGATTTCTTCTCCGAAAGTTCGGAGCTCATGCACATTTTCTGCACTCATTGGGGGTGCAGGTGCTAGTACTGGGTCTGGGTACTGGGGCATGGGATTCTCCTGAGGTTACGGATTCTCTAAGATCTCCCTAATGTATTCATCATTCTCATAGTAGGGATCTAGATGGTCCAGACCTGGATATGCTGCTAAGTTCGGCATGGTTTCGTCGTTTAGGTGATAGCGTGGCACATAATCCCTATGATCATCGAACCATGGATCATACTTTGGATCTAAGGGATTAGGGGCTGGTATCCTAGGTATCTCCTCAGGGTTGAAATCATGCATTTCTATCTCCATCGGCTGAATGGGGAACAAAGGTAAGGGTTGTGGGGCTACTAGTTGTTCCAGATTTGGGTCGGCAGCAGTTGTGGCTAGGATATGAAAATTGGCTAAGCTCCTATTAAGCATATCCTGTGTATGGGCATCTGACTCTCGCTTAGCGGCTGCGAGGACTCTTTGCTGTTGCAACTTTCGCATTGTTTTCCTACGCTCGAATGCTCCCTTACTGAACCATCCTCTCTTTTTCTAAGGGAATGGCTCTTCAGACTGAGCCTTAAAGACAAACATCCCTTCTTCCTGATCAGCTGAATACCTAGAGAGGGTAGGCTGGTAAAAAGTACCTTCACTCCTAGGTGAATCGGACAACTGACGATACACGTCTGAGGGTCCTTGATCACTCATACTGTAAACTAACAAATAGTCAAATAACACATAACAATAAAATACAGATATGCACGTATTTCCATAATTTATTTCCTAACACTTTAAATAATATTTTGATGTCAGCAGAACACTTATGTGGATGAATCAGTGGCTTAGCTCTGATACCACCTTCTGTTGCAACCCCCGCCCCCTTATCTGTCCCGGGAACGGGCGGTCGCGAACATCTGTGTCGGTGGTATCATTTTGTTTATTAATTTGGCAGCGGAAATTTCTTCAGGACCGTAGTTAGGAAAGGTTTATCAGAGTAAAACCACCATATTTTATATTAATAACCACATGGGTAAAACCCAAGTTTCTTATTACAACATAGGGATAAACCCTATTTTATTGAATTTAAAACATCGTCTTTTTGGTAACTTTTATAGCCACATTTTTCCAAGTCGTCAGTGCTCTCAAGCTGGCTTTCTTCTAATTTGGCTTTCACATTTTGTTACCTGAAACGCGTTTTAAAAACATTTGTCAGTGGGAAATACTGGTGAGTGAATCCCAGTTTAAAGAAGAGTTTTATCAATTAACACAGTATTAAGATCTATCACATCTGTGTCGGTTATATCCTCCCCACCTTGTTTTAGAGCTCGTCCTCGAGGTCTACTGGAACAAGTGTGGATATTTCCTTTGCATTTCCGATTCAAGCTCCCATGTGTATTCTGGTCTTCTTTTGGAGTCCCACTTCACTTTGACCAGAACTAATCTCTTGTGTTTGAGATTCTTGACTTTCCTGTCTTTAAATTGTTTTGGTCAAAAATTACCGAAGCAATTAAGTGACCAAATTAGTTTGTGAGGTAGTGTGCTAACAATGTTTGCAAAAAAATATATTAAGTTGATTGCTTTATAAAGACAGTTACAGGATATAGCCCGAGGATATCAGACTATATCAATAATCAAACAATGAGCTGTAAAAGTAAAAATGGACACAGGATATACGAGGAAAGCCCTTGATCAATCTAGATCTCCGGTATAAAACCTCGGGAGCTGACAATCATCAGCTGCCTTGTTCTTCTTATTGCTTGAATAACCAGGATACAGTGCAGGATAATGCTCAGATCACTCCTAAGTGTTACAACGATTACAAGTCTACCATATAACCCTATTTATAGTATACAAGTACAAGAAAACCCTAATTAACTCTCCATTAATGCTGGGATCCTAAGATTATGCTCATTTCCATATATAAATCCAGGTCTTCAGCTCACATAACCGTTACAACGTCAATTAGCATCAATTTGCATTAATTAGCATCAATCAGCGTTAATTAGCATCCGAAATTCTCGCAGAATCTGCCTTTCCTTAATTATGACCGTCACAAGACCCATTCCAAATGTGTCTCCGGTAATTTAGCATGCATTAATCACCTGTAGCCAAAGTCGACAAGCAAACCGTTAGTCACGACCACGATATTTCTACAAGATGTTACCAATATCCTGGTTCGGTATCCTGATCACAGATAAGCAACATAAAAATCAAGATATATCGTCAGGATATGGGCTCAGAATTTCACCCATAACACTTATGACGAATTTTTCTGCTTCTACTTCTACTTAATTCTTAGTAATAATATTCTACCAAATTAGTCTTATCGGAGCCAAACTTCCATCTAATCTCGTCGGATCCTGGACTCTCAATTGGTATCAGAGCTACGTACCGATTCAATCGATCTAACAATTGATTGAATCACTTACGCTCATGAATTATGGATGTTTAGGGGTTTTAGATGTAAAACATCACATTAAAGGTCAATTCACGGATGGATTTTGAAATTGAAGACATCCTTAGATTCGGAATTGATTTTCGCACATATATGTGAAGTATCATCATGAAATTCATAGAAATATAGATTTTAGAACGAAAAATGTGATTTAAAGTGTTCGAACAAAGGACCAGCCTTTCGTACGAAAGGACATGTCCAGTCGTTCAAAAGGTCTTTCGTTCAAAAATCAATCCATTCACACGAAAGGACCTACTCCATTCGCACGAATAAGCCAAATGCCTAAAAAAGGCATTTTTGATCGCAATAATGAGACGAGTGTCCAGAAAAAATTTGGTGATTGAAATTTTTTTCGAGATTTTACCGACAAATACGGGTTGTTCAGGGACACCATCGGGGGCTTCAGAGAACAGATTTGATGATGCGATCACATATTGTTAAAGATAGTGGGGTAGTCATGATACCTATGCAGAATGTTTATCATTTGGGTTATCTGACTATTAATGGTCCTTAAAGAAAAATCTGCATTGATGAAAAACGCACTTTTATGGGCCAAAATGATAAATTTTCTGCATAGTGGAGTTTTTCAGAGATAAGAAAGGACTGAATTGCCAAGTTTAAGGGGGGAGTTCAGTGATAAAGTTTTAGAGAGGTCATAATTTGCAAAAATGAAGGGGAATAAAAATTTCATAGAATATATTGAAATTCTGACATTTTTGAAATTCGTGACATGCAGCAGCATGCAGGTGGTTCCGACTTCAGATTGTCCGGGGATGCATAGGATCTGGATTTGTTAGTTTGTGATCATAGGAAATTTAGATTCTACAGATCATGTTCAGATTGATGTCTTAGGGTTTGAGTCCCGGGTCTTCGTCAAGTCGGTTAGCAGGATTAGTGTCAGGAGATGCATTAGTATTGTCGATACTTAAAAGATACCATAGCTTTGTGATAGTCTAAAGTGTCAGAATGGTTAATCTTCGAGCAGATGAATTGTTTTTTGGACTAACCACCGTGGAATGACGATGTTTGTTGATTAAGTTGTTGCCGGAACTAACGGAGAAGACTATACATCTGTTATCGTAACTGAAGAGGAAGAATGTGAATCTGATCATGGATGAATGATCTGAGATCTGAATGTGTTACCAGATGATTTGTTATCCGATGCTAATTGTGGAGATTACCGTTTACACTAATCAATCATTCAGGAGTGTGCTTAAAGGTGATTACGGAAAACTGGATTTCAGATTTTCGTGAGTATTCATAGACTTGAAGTTAACCAGTGTGGTGATTCAAAGTTTCTATCAATTTCCGGTTGGGTTTTTGAAGATTTAGAGATGAAGCTGAAGTGGTAAATCAAAAACCAAACGCGGATGTGGTTAAAGTTGAAACGAAGAGATCACATTGTGTTATTTCGAGATTTGTGATTATTCGGGAATATTGTGGTATAGCAAATCCGAGGAGGTTGGAAACCGTGCAAACAAAGACCTGAAGATTCATTTCAGGGGGGAATTTGTGCAAAATGAAGATAATGCAAGCCCGAATCATCAATCAAGGGGGAATCAATTGAAGATTTCAAGATGCCTGATTGAAGTTGTAGAATATTCAAAACACGACTCTCGTTTTCAAAGATCAAGATTCGACAGTGACGGCCAAGGGGGAATTTGTTAGTCCATATTTTGTATGTCCGCCACTATGCGAATAGGCTAGATAAAGCGCGTGTGGAATATTATATAGATCAGTGTTAAAATGAAACGAGAATTATTGTATGAAGCCCTTTCGCACGAAAGAGTCTTTCGTGTGAAAGGAGCCCATTCGTTCCCTTTCGTGCGTGAGGATCCTTGTCGTCCCTAGTGCTTTCGTGCGATAGGCACAACCTATAAATAGGGGACTCAAGTTCTCTCATTTAGAAGTTTTGGTTCCCAGAGGGGAAATGCTAGCGAAATTTCTCTTGAATTTCGCCAGCTTGTAAAAGATGTAAACTCTTTTGGTATGAATGAAGCATTCAACTTATGACGAATCTTTCTGCTTCTACTCCATTCTTAGTAATAATATTCTATCGAATTAGTCCTATCGGAGCAAAACTTCTGTCTAATCCTGCCGGATCCTAGACTCTCAATTTTGTTTTTCTTAGTAGATGGTAAGGGTGGTGATTTTGACCCATTTCCCTAAAAATGAGTTGATTTGGGTAATGTTCTATCTTTGATGGGTCAAAGGTCGAAAGTAATATGAAGATTATTTAAACTGCATAAAACCCTCTTAATACTCTTTACATAAAAACATTAGATTATTATCAACAATTCGACATATAGTTATCTAATCATGTGATACATGTTAATTGTCTTTAAATTATAGAAAAGTGGATAAAAAAGTTGTTTGTGGGCATGCCCAAAACCGTCTTGTTTTTACCACGCAACCCGCATAAAACTGTGAGCACGGACCAACTGAACTGGATACTGTTGAAACAGGCTCGACTCGGCTAACTGGTTTCCCAGCCCTAGCTTTCAAGTTTCTCATCTTTAGGTTCTGACTTAGTAATAGTTAATAGTTATCTAATCAGGACTACCATCAGAACAGCCATATCTCATGAGCGTTGCATGGCAGCTTCGATTCTTCGTCTCCACTTCTATGATTGTTTCGATTCTTCGTCTCCACTTCACGATTGCTTTGTCCATCTTAGATTTTTCGTCTCCACTTCCATCATGGTCTGTGAAGCTTGGAAGAAGAGACTCAACCACGGCTAGCCTTGTTCTAGCATATTAAAGTAACGCATGATTTTGACTTATTGTGTCTTTGCTGGCTAGGAACACAGAGTGGGTCATCAAATCGCCGCAGAGCTGATATTAATGGCAGGTCATCTCGACACACCGGCTATGTTGTCAAAAGCGAGCTAGGCGCTTAGGCGCAGCTAAACTGCCTGGTGGAGAGCTAGGCTCAAATCTGCGTCTTTTTTCAAAAAATGCACTCAGGCGCTCGACTGGAGCTGGGCGCAGGCGCAAAAAAGCGACCCTAAACCGAAATAAAACAGCCTTAAACGAGAAGGGACGGCTTGAAACGTTAATTTAGAGATGCTAGATAGTTAGGAAACTGGTTTAGCAACTTCTTAAAGGCTACCTGGTTAAACTCTAGAACATTGTGGCCGACCAGCAATGTGGTGGACTGGTGTCGGCTGCTCTTTTTGATAGGAAACCGTAATTCAATAAAATTGATGGGCTGCCTTTTGTAGATTATGTGTAGATGGTATTGGGCCAGCCTTTGTTTTAAATAACTAAACTATTTTATAGAATAGATGGGTGGCCCAACTAAAGATCTTTAAATTGTTTTTCACTTTATTGTTTTATTTTGTTATAAATACTTAGATCTTTTTACAAACATTAATTATTGTTGTATATATTCTAAAAGGATCTTATGATTTTTTACATTATATTTTTCTAATAGTGTAAAACCATTAATTTTATGCCTATTATATATATTTCATTTATTTTTTTTTTACTATGGCGCCTTACTTAAAAAAGCCCTCGCTTTTTTTGCGCCTTGCTCCTAGGCTCCAGGCGAGACCTTTGCTCCTTAAGTGCGCCTAACGCTTTTGACAACATAGCACACCGGTGGATCTATGGGTTTTGATGAGCATCGTGAAAATTGGGTATGCTACTTAGATTTCGTTAAAAATGTGTGTATTTCCGATTTCAAAATATTTACTTTTCACTATTAAAACTTTTGTGATGTTTTTGCTTTCAAATCTCATCAAAGTGAGTTCATGTGACGGGCATGTAGTAACTGGAACGGTTCGAGTACCGGTAGTCGGTACGTCCTGTCTAGGATTGGCATTTGTATAAATCCGAATTAGACCACTTTGCCTACCTGGGGACTAACGACAAGAGTACGAAGGACCTATTAGGCCAAAGCATGCCACACCAAACGTCGTGTGAACTAACCCTACTTTGAGTTGTCACCGTGTCCACCCCTGGATGTCCTCAGACTTTCATACATTACATTCATATTTCTCGATTTTCTCCGGGTTTTAATGTACGTTACCAGACTAACATATGCGTACCATACGAAAGCCTGGTAATCATGGGGGCCCACATGTTTACGAAGGTGAAGTGTGGCGGCATTCAAGGCCCGATTACGAGCAAAGCCAAAGAACACTTTAAAAGTGTTGTGTTATCATAAGTTATTGTTTTCAAATACACCCCAAAAGTTTTCATTTTATCATACGTTTATATTTGTTTGCATATCTGTTAGCAACTCCATCAAAAATCTCACACTCTCGTTGCGTTGATTCCTGTAGATGTCTTCTAGGCACCTTCGCGAGGGAAATAGAACCCGCAACTCCGGTCAACGCATGGCGGCCCAAATCGCTAAGCAAATGGTTGCCTTAATTCCTAACATTGTGATCCAAGATCAACAAGCCCTCGCTGCTAACCAAGTCAACCAAGTTGAATCAAATGCTATCAATGCCCCTACAAATCATTTGTAACGAAATATTTGCGAACTGAGCAAACTAATCCTGGCCATACACGTGTGTAAATCAATTGCCAGGATTTGATGATGAAATACACTTGTGTATTTTACGATTTGATGATGAAATCCTAGCCATACACGTGTGTAAATCAATGGCCAAGATTTGTTCACTCAGTCCGCAAATACACTAGTGTTCACTCTAGAACCCCGCCCTATATATATAGAAAAAGTATATCGTACAATATGCTTTAACGTACATTGCGTACGCGATGATAAATCGCACGTTGTGTTTATAAAAAGTGAAAATCGCATGTGAGTAATAAACTGGAAATCGCATGTAATGTTATAAAAAATGAAATCGCAAGTGAAAAAAACAAATGGAAGTCGCACGTTAAAAACCAATTTCGCATGTTGATTCTGAATCGCGTACGCAATGTATGTTAAGGGATTTTGTATGTTAACTGGCCTCTCTCTCTCTCTCTCTTTACATATATATATATATATTACACCATAAAATGAGCATCTTATTATCTTTAATTCGAGTATAGTATTAACATAGTTTTTTTAATTAAAAAAATTGATATGAATCGTTTTCGGAAACCGAAAGTTTCGTAGAGGAAACCGAACCGAAGTCTACCAAAAATTGAGTTAACTAAAAAATGATTAACCAATTAACTTATTAACCGAAAACTGAATTAATTAAAAACCGGTTATTGTTTTTTGCACCCCCGTTTAACCAAAATTAACCAACAGAACCAAACCATTAATATTTTTATTTATATCTAGCTTTTATACCTCTAGTTCATATATTTCATATTTTATACCACCATTTCATGTATTTATACTTACATTTCATATATTAATGCATCCATTTCATATATTTCTAAGCAAAAAGTTTTAGCTCAAATTTGATTTTGGCTATTAACTAAATTAAAATAACTGAACCAAAAACCATCAATCTAACTGAATAAACCGAAAATTGATTGGTTAACCATATAAACTTACAGATGATTTCAGTTTCGACTTCGGCTTCGGTTGAAAATAAAAACCGAACCATACATACCCTGATTGTGTCTGTGTTTCCGACCACATCGTGTGAACACTATTCTGAGTAACTTCTATATATAAAAACAAAAACTTACTACAAACCGAGGATAACTGATTATCACTCTCTTTCATACGAAAATTGTAGTGTTTCACTTGATGAAAAAAGTTTCATATGACCTTTGTTTGATTTCTGCTTATGTATATGTATGTTATTTTGTATATCTTTATGTGTTTTAGATATATTTAATGATTTATAAATGGGATAAAAATGAGAACCCAAAAAAGAAAGAAATTTTTATTATGTGTATAGTATAAGAGACTAATTCAATATCGCAAATTCGTCACAAATAGTTAAGACACATTCCGAAATCTTTATTTAGTAAGCGTTCGTAATATCTCGGTAAAAGCCGTCTGTTGCTTACTGTTAGGGGTCATTTTCTTAACATACGTATCCTGATCAATATCCTGCCTTTGTTTGTTTATCTGTGACCAGGATGCTGGAAGAGGATATTGCTAACATCTTGGGCGATATCCTGAGGCTTATTGAATTAACCACGTGCAGGTTGAGGGCTGAGACTTGCTAACGGTCAAGAGGACTTCTTCTCCTCAAGACTCGGACGAATTTGTTGAGGAAGAGACGTTGAGCCCGAAAGACCAGGTCTACAACGTTCGAAGAAGGAATATTCGGTGGATCCCGCAAGTTTAGGATAGTTTGTTATTTTATCTTTACTATAAATAGATGGGGGCGGATCAGCTTAGAACACACAATTTTTCACTAACACTCTCATACACTTACACTCTATAGCTCATCGCAAACACCACACTTGTATTCAAGTTTCGTTGTAACACTTAGTCGATCCGTACCACATCCTGCACTGTATCCTGATTTTTGAAGCAATAGAAGAACTAGGCAGCTGCGATTGTCAGCTCCCGAGGTTTTATGCCGGCGATCTAGATTGATCAAGGACTTTCCTCGTACATCCCGTGTCGTTTACTTTACTTTTGCTCATTGTTTGATCATAGATACAGCTCTATATCCTGAGCCGTATCCTGAAACTGTTTTTACAAATTAACTTGATTAACATATTTTCTACACTCATTTCTAGCACACTACCTCACTTAACTAATTTGATCACTTAATTACTTCGGTAATTTTTGACCAAAACAATTTGGCGCCCACCGTGGGGCAAGTGGTGCTCTCCTTACTAAAAATTTTTGTCAAATCGCTAATCGGTTTTCTATTTTCAAAACTTTTTGCCACATTGTCCATAATGGCCTCAAGATCAAACATGAGTTCCTCTACTGTGTCTGCTATGACTTCTGCTACTACCGGTTCGGTGCTTCCACCGCCTCCTCCAAGGATGCCAGCCTCTACACAATCTCAAGATGTTATCCCTACTCGGAGTGTCCAGGGATCTGCTCCCGTTTTAGCTTCTAATGATGAAATTTTAACTTTATTTGGAAGTGTGCAGGAACAAATGAGGCAGCAACTGGAAACAAACCAAATGCTTTTAAGGGAAATACAACTCCTGAAGTCTGGCTCGAGCAGATCTGCTGAGGACAATGTCACTCCATTACACCCCAGAGCGTTGACCTTTAGTTCGGCTGTGTATACCGAGGATAACAGGGGAAATATCGTGCCCAGTCTCCCTCAGAATCATACTCCTGAAATACCCTCCTCGGTCAGGATGTCAACCATGAGGAGCTCAGGATATGCTTCAGGATATGGGCAAAATCCTCCAACGGGTAACGTGTCAAATAATAATAATACTCATGCTACTAACAGTGGTGGATCTTTGCAGGATACAGGTGTAACATCAGCACTTACCAGGGAACTTCAGAAGTTGAAGGACATGATATCTAGTGTACCTGGGGTAATAATCAGCACTTACCAGGGAACTTCAGAAGTTGAAGGACATGATATCTAGTGTACCTGGGGTGGTCCAGCCGATCCCGGAAGTGTCTCAAGACAGCCACAAGATATCTCGTTTTGCATATCCTATCTGTGATGCTGAGATCCCAAAGAGATTCCAAACTCCCAACATGAAGCTTTATGATGGGAGTACGGATCCTGAGGAGCATATTGCTCAGTATAGGGAAAGAATGGAGATTAACCCTATCCCTCCGGAGCTCAAGGAAGCGTGCTTGTGCAAGGGATTTGGTTCTACTCTAACAGGATCGGCCCTAAAATGCCTATTAAACGTTCCTCCTCACTCAATTACTTCATTTGCTCATTTGGTTAATTTATTTAACAGTCAATTTTCTTGTAGTCGGAGTTTTGAGAAACTAACCAGTGATCTTTACAGGATAACTCAAGGGCCTCAGGAATCCTTGAGGGATTATGTGAACAAATTCAGTCGAGAATCCTTAGATATTCCACATCTTGATGTTGCAACAGCTGTGCAAGCTTTCAAGATGGGGTTACAAAAGGATTCTCAGTTTTATCAGGATCTTGTAATGAATCCCTGCAGGAATCTTGACGAAGCTCGTAACAGGGCTTTGAGATATATCCGTCTGGAAGATGACAGGAAGATGCAAGAAAGGATGAACTCATCCAACACTTATGAGTCAACTAATAGGAAGTCAGAATCCTCGTTCAAGTCATATCGGCCTAAGCCGTATAGTGGAAATGAAAACAAAAGAGTAAACGCTGTTGAAGATGAGGATCCTGAAGAGTATCCTGAGTTGTCTGAATATTGCTTTTCTGTTAATATTCCTGAATTGATGTATGCTATGCAGGGTCTAGGAGACAAGGCTAGGTGGCCTCGAAAGAATCAACAAAAGGCTGACTGGAAAGATAAATCAAAATGGTGTGCTTACCATGAAGATTTCGGACATGTGACTGAGGATTTCATTGCTCTAAGGAAAGAAATAAGCTATCTTCTAAGCAAGGGATATCTGAAAGATCTCTTAGGAAGAAAGAAGAATAAGGGTCAGGATACTGAGAAGGATCCTGAACGAGCAGCATCACCTCCAGCGGATGCCAAGATAATCAACTTCATTTCAGGAGGATCCGACATTTGTGGAACTTCGTATTCGGCAGCAAAGAGACATGCAAAGGAAGCCAAGGCCGAAAGGGGAGACAAACCTGTCAGGATGACTACCCTCACAACTGACAAAGTGATCACTTTTGATGCTGATGACAGGGATACTGTCCAAGATCCTCACCATGATGCTCTGGTAATAACGTTATATGTGGCTAACCATTTTGTACGCAGGATACTGGTTGATAATGGCAGCTCCGTCAACATAATCCAACTAGAAACTCTGAAGAGAATGAATGTATCTCCAATGGATATCACTTCAAAGTCTACCGTGCTTGTTGGATTCAGTGGAGAGGCTAGAAACACAGTGGGAGAGATAAAGTTGCCAGTATACGTTGAAGGAGTCAACTCGATACAACGTTTCTGTGTGATGGATTCTCTATCCTGCTATAACATCATACTGGGAAGACCGTGGATTCACGATATGAAGGCCGTGCCATCAACATATCACCAATGCATCAAGATACCTACCCCTTGGGGAGTGGTCAAAGTTGATAGTGATCAGCAGGAGGCGAAAGAATGCTACTCATCCTCAATGAAATCCTCAACCAAACCTAGTGCAGCATAGCAATTAAAGACACGGGCCCAGGATATCGTGGAGGATCCGGAGCAGGATGTGAAGAAGATTATCCTGGACCAGGATCATCCCGATATTTCGGTGCTCGTAGGGACCAATATCCCTCAGGATATTGAAGAACAATTAATTAACTTTTTGAAATGCAGGATGTCTACGTTTGCATGGAAGCATGAGGATATGACAGGCATATCCAAAGATATTATCACTCACAAGCTTGGAATTGATAAATCATTCAAGCCTGTGCAGCAAAAAAGAAGGAAATTTGCTCCTGAGCGGAACACAATTATCCAGGAGGAAGTAGAGAGATTATTAAAATCCAGAATGATCAGGGAGGTTAAATTCCCAAGGTGGCTAGCAAACGTGGTTGTAGTACAGAAGAAAAATGGGAAATGGAGAGTTTGTGTGGACTACACAGACTTGAACAAAGCTTATCCTAAAGACCCATTTCCTCTTCCACACATTGATGCAATGGTAGATGCCACTGCTGGGCATGAAATGCTGACCTTCATGGACGCATCTTCAGGATTTCAACAGATCCAAATGGAACCTTCTGACCAGGAGGATACTGCCTTCATGACACCAACAGGTATTTATTGTTATACAGCTATGCCTTTTGGTTTGAAAAATGCAGGAGCAACATACCAAAGATTGGTAAACATGATGTTCAAAGACAAACTGGGGGACACCATGGAAGTATATATCGATGATATGGTGGTGAAATCTAAAAAGGCTGAGGATCACCTCCAGGATATCAAGGGAGCATTTGATATCCTGGATCAATACAACATGAAGCTGAATCCTGCTAAATGCCATTTCGGAGTGGGGCAGGAAAGTTTCTTGGATATATGGTGACAAAGAGGGGGATAGAAGCAAGCCCAGAGCAGATCAAAGCTATCCTGGATATAAAATCACCCTCAAACATGAAGGACGTACAAAGATTAACGGGCCGAGTAGCAGCTCTAAACAGATTTATCTCAAGATCCTCAGAGAAATGCAAAGACTTCTATGATATCTTAAAGAAGAACAAAAGATTCGAATGGGGGGAAAAGCATGAAGCAGCCCTGCAGGATTTGAAACGGTATCTCTCAACCGCACCTCTATTGATGAAGCCGAAAAATGGTGAACCACTATCCTTGTACCTTGCTGTATCAGGGAATGCTGTAAGTGCCGTTCTTATAAAAGACCATGAAGGTCAGCAATATCCTGTTTATTATGTTAGTAAAAGTTTGTTAGATGCTGAAACTAGGTATTCTCATTTAGAAAAGTTGATACTAGCGTTAGTCATGGCATCAACGAAACTTAGACATTACTTTGAGACACATAGGATTCATGTTAAAACAAATTATCCTGTTAAAAATGTGCTTAGGAAACCAGAGATGTCAGGCAGGATGGCCAAATGGTCAGTGAAATTAAGTGCTTATGATTTAGTATATGAACCTAGGAATGCCATAAAGTCTCAGGCTTTAGCTGACTTTGTGGCTGATTTCAGTAGTGACATTCAGGACGAGGTAGACCTAGAAGTTCAACAGTTAGGAGAATCCTCAGGATCCTGGACATTATATACTGACGGCGCATCCAATGTAAGAGGAGTAGGATTAGGAATACTACTAAAATCGCCACAGGGGGACATATTACCCCAGGCTATTAGGTGTGAATTTCCTGCTACTAATAATGAAGCAGAGTATGAGGCTTTAATTGCAGGATTAGAGTTGGCTAAGAGCATGAGTATCAAAAATTTGCAAGTATATATTGACTCTTTGTTAATTACTAACCATTTTAATGGATCCTATGCAGTTAAGGGTGAGAAATTAATCGAATATCTCGATATTCTCAAAAAATTAGCAGGATATTTCGATGTTTTTATACTTGAACAGGTACCAAGGGAGGATAATGCTGAAGCGGATGCCTTAGCAAATTTGGGATCATCGATCAAGATACCTGAAGGGACGCAAATACCAATATTACATGTCCTATATCCTGCAACGAATCCTCAGGATAAAGAAGTAGCTGGTATTCAGGATCCTGGAGTAGAACATCCTGAAGAGGATCCTAAATCCTGGACGGCTCCAATCATGAAATATCTCAAAGAAGGACACATCCCCGAAAATGAAAATCCTAAGGCATTTAGGATGAAGGTATCACGATTCACTATTATAGATAATATTTTATACAAGAAATCTCTTGCAGGACCGTATTTGAGGTGCTTGGAGGATCCTGAAGCCAAGGAAGTACTTCAGGATATACATGAAGGGGATTGTGGTAACCATGCTGGGGGCAGGTCATTATTCTCAAAAGTATTAAGGACAGGATATTATTGGCCAACAATGAGAAAAGATGCCGCAGAATATGCTCGAAGATGTGACGCATGCCAAAGACATAGTAACATACTGCATCAACCTGCTGAACCATTGTATCCTATTGTTTCCCCTTGGCCGTTTATGAAGTGGGGTATGGATATAGTGGGAAAGCTACCGAAAGCTCCGGGGGGAAAAGTCTTTATGCTAGCAATGACGGATTATTTCTCTAAGTGGGTTGAAGCTGAAGCATTTGTTCAAGTTAGAGACCAAGAAGTAGTATCCTTCATAAAGAGGAATATCCTTACCAGATTCGGAGTACCAGCTGAGATAATCTGTGATAATGGTTCTCAGTTCATAAGTAAGAGGACTACTGACTTTTGCAAGAGTTGGGGAATCAAAATGATTACGTCTACTCCGGTACATCCTCAAGCAAATGGACAAGCAGAATCCTCGAACAAGATAATTGTCAATAACTTAAAGAAAAGGCTTGGAGCCAAAAAAGGAAGATGGGCAGAAGAATTACCCTTTGTTTTATGGGCTGATAGGACAACGGTAAAGAATGCAACGGGCCAAACCCCATTTTCCTTGGTGTTTGGAGCAGAAGCAATGATTCCAACGGAAATGACAATACCTACTGCAAGATCTGTCTTAAGTGATCCTGAGAAGAATCCTGAAGCCTTGAGTCAGGATTTAGACACTATAGATGAAAAGAGAGATGCGGCAAGGCTAAGGATGGCAGCATATCAACAGAGAATATCCAGGGCATATAACAAGAATATTAGAACCAGAAGATTTAAGGTTGGAGATTGGGTGTTAAGAAAGGCTTTTCAAAATACTACTAATCCTGCCGATGGCAAGTTAGCTCCAAAATGGGAAGGACCATATGAAGTTGAATCAGAAGCAGGGAAAGGAGCATACAGACTCAAGAATATGGAGGGGGATATGCTACCGAGATCTTGGAATGCTATACACCTTAAGCTCTATTTTAAGTGAGTTTAGAATTCAATTTCTAACTCGGAGTGGTATGAATTCTATCTTTTTTAAATATGTTTTGGTTTAATTTGTTCTTTGAAACTCAATACTGACTTAAGCATCGGAGGGGTGTTAGCCAAGCTAACACCCACCTTAGTTTACAATTGTTTTGCAAGATATGTTTCAGGATATAGCTCCAGGATATGCACTCAGGATAACTCAGAAGATTAGAGGATTGGCCCCCTCTCTTACGTTTAAGGGATACTTATCCCTTCACAGGTTTAAAGGTATTCACCTTTCTTCGGAATTGGGTTTGAACACCCCGCCTGGAGCGCAAGTTATTCAGGGATAGTTCAAGGTGGCGGGACCAGTCCATGTAAAAGTGGCTGACAATTTCGTTACTGTTGGCTATATCCTGAATCCTAAAGGTATATGAGGATTGATCACCCTCTCTCACGAAAGGGTATTTTCATACTCTCTAAGGTTTAAAGGTTTTCACCTTTCTAAGTCTTGGAGTTTATACACTCCCGCCTGTAGCGCATGAAAAGTTGGGATTTTCCCCAGGATACAAGGGATTTATCTCCAGTACATCCTTGGGTTTTACCCTTGGGAAATAAAAAATTGCTTATGCAATGGAAACTGACATTAAATAGATTTCTAAGATACTTGAAGACATTGTATACAGGGGACATTCCCACCAAGGTGGTGGTGTAAAGCTAAAAAGATGAAGTTTGCAACTAATGCACTAAGTACCTTGCACAGGGGACATCTTCATTGGAAGAGTTGCAAAGGGATTGAAGTTTGGTAATAGGTTTATATCCTATTTCTGGTATGATCTTTCCTTTGTAAGTCTCATTTGAGTTTTTAGTGACACTATGTTGAGTATCCTGATATGTATCCTCAAAGTCCTTTTAAGGATATGTGATTAGGGTGTTTGAAACCGGTATTAGTTTGGAACTCTGATCATTTAAATATCAAAACTTGGTTTTGAAAAGATAAACTATTTGTTACTTTCTAAAGAAATTTTTACAAAGTTGAAGGAACGTTTGGAAGATCTATCTAATAAAAGGCTTTTGCAGTATGTTGCTGAGCATACTGTTCAGGATATTTTATAAGATAACAACACAAAATATTTACAAAGATAAGACTCACACTAAGAAATGTAAGGTAATGCAAGGTAACAGAAAATAAGTCAAAAGATGAAATTATTCTTAAAGCAATCAATACTGGTTGATAACCGAAGGTTTCATCCTGAAACCCAGGACCCATCCGCCTTCGGTTATCAAATTGTTTAGAGACAGAAATGAAAATTGTTCATAAAAACATAAAATTGTTCGAATGAAAATAAGCTCTAGGGGGTAGTGCCTTCTTGGTCCATAGCGGTTTCAGCAACATCCATCTTGGGATCCGCCTCAGCATCCTTTTCAGCATTGGTTGCCTTTTCAACTGCTTTAGAAGGTTCATCGACAGTTGATTTGGAAGAAGTACCGCCAAGATTCTTCAGCTTGGTCTCCCATGCACCAACGTCCCAAGAAGGGCATTCGAAGCCTAATGATTTGGCTTCGTGAGCCATCTTCAACCTAGCCTGGAGAAGAGAAATGACGACGGAACTTTTGAGGCTTTCTCGGTAACTGACCATATCCCGTTCGTACTGCACATGGGCAGCTTCCAGATCGGCCTGGGCTTGAAGAGTAGCTTTGTTGAGAGCAACTTGGTGTTCTTGGGTCATAGTTTTGTATTTCTCCTCGTAATGACGAGACTTGGCGGCCGCAATCATGCCTTGGTCAGAGATTGTGATTTCTGCTTCCTTTAGCTTAGATTCAAGTGTTTTGTTAAGCTTGCAGGATTCTTGATATAAATGAACCAAACGCTCAAGACCCTACAAAGGTAAGAGGACAGGGATTAATATTATTAAATCTTTGAAAATAGTCTAAATTGCAGGATATGATATGAAGATACTAACCTGGTTGAGAAAAGAAGTCATAAAACCACTGGCTTCAATGAACCCGTGCTTTTCATAAGGAAAGGTGTCAGAAATGACAGGGGAATCAGGTTCTTTCCTTTTGCGGGAACTTGAACTCCGGGGCTTGGTAGCCGGTGAAGGTTTAGGAATGATGATGGCTTTGGAGGTGCTGGGTTTGGATGTAGCAGTAGTCTTGGAGCCAGATTCTTTCTTGACCTGGATCTGGTCAGAATAGCTGTCCAGTTCATCAAGGTCAAAGACTTCAGGGATCTTAGCTGGTGCTGCATAAAGGGAAAAGTTTTACTCTTTATTTTATCATTATATTGTTTTGACTAATTATTTTGAAAGGAATTCTTACCAGACATCTCGGATGATGAGTACTGACTTGAACTTGGGACGTGTGTGGTGAAAGTCCTGTCTATTGCAGGTAACCGGTAAACGGTATTGATTCTCTCTTCTGACTCAGCGGTAGGGGGAGCAACTTCCTTGAAGTTCACTGCATAAAGATCAAAAAGAAGAATATTAATAGAGGATAACAATCAAATCGTCTATGAGGATATTTATGATCCTACCGGTGGTTAACCACTCCACCGGAAGGTTGGCACCCTCAGCAATGGAATCTCGTTTGACAAAGAAGAATTTGCGTTGCTATCCGTCTTCGTTTTTGGTGGCTTTGAGAATCAGGGGTTTGCTGGAGGTCGAGAAGAGCAAGAACCGGCTAGAGCCGTGGGATCGGAGGCGATAAGCAATAGGTAAATCCTCGATGCAGAGGTCAGAGCAATGGAGGTTTTTGATTTGGTTGAGTACAATTAGTACTGCTCAAACCATGGGCATGGTTTGAGCAAAAGAAATGCCAGTAATACGAAAGAATTGCATCATGAATTCAGGAAAAGGGTATCGAAGACCTAGTGAAAAAGGATATGCTGGAAAACAGATCCATTCGGTAGAAGAAACATCCGATCGGATTGACCGATAGAATGGCCTAAAAACTGTGCTGTCGGGGAAAGCGCCGGAGGCTCTTAAAGCTGCAATGTCTGCGTTGTCAAAAGCGCAGATCTCCTTTTCGGGATTTTTAAGAAGATTCTGCTGGGTGAAGGTCTCGGCGGCCATTGCTAGAAAGATGAAGTAAGTTGACAGGAAGAAAATCAGAAATGGAGAATTACCTGAAGGGTCTGTTGAAGATATCTGTTTTTCAAACAAGAAAAGAGAAGATATAGGGGCATCGTGGATCTCCATTGAGTAAAAAACGCGTTGGAAGTTACGATGTGATCTTGACCGTCGCTTCGTTTTAAATACCTTGAGTTATGGGATAAGATTTTTGAAATATATCCGTTGGATTGGTATACCAACCGATATATTTGGGGACAATTGTTAGGGGTCATTTTCTTAACATACGTATCCTGATCAATATCCTGCCTTTGTTTGTTTATCTGTGACCAGGATGCTGGAAGAGGATATTGCTAACATCTTGGGCGATATCCTGAGGCTTATTGAATTAACCACGTGCAGGTTGAGGGCTGAGACTTGCTAACGGTCAAGAGGACTTCTTCTCCTCAAGACTCGGACGAATTTGTTGAGGAAGAGACGTTGAGCCCGAAAGACCAGGTCTACAACGTTCGAAGAAGGAATATTCGGTGGATCCCGCAAGTTTAGGATAGTTTGTTATTTTATCTTTACTATAAATAGATGGGGGCGGATCAGCTTAGAACACACAATTTTTCACTAACACTCTCATACACTTACACTCTATAGCTCATCGCAAACACCACACTTGTATTCAAGTTTCGTTGTAACACTTAGTCGATCCGTACCACATCCTGCACTGTATCCTGATTTTTGAAGCAATAGAAGAACTAGGCAGCTGCGATTGTCAGCTCCCGAGGTTTTATGCCGGCGATCTAGATTGATCAAGGGCTTTCCTCGTACATCCCGTGTCGTTTACTTTACTTTTG
The DNA here is from genome assembly GCA_030545235.1 of Helianthus tuberosus. Taxonomy (NCBI): domain Eukaryota; kingdom Viridiplantae; phylum Streptophyta; class Magnoliopsida; order Asterales; family Asteraceae; genus Helianthus; species Helianthus tuberosus. The sequence goes on along the minus strand of CM060443.1, from coordinate 189,280,195 downwards.
CTCATTGTTTGATCATAGATACATCTCTATATCCTGAGCCGTATCCTAAAACTGTTTTTACAAATTAACTTGATTAACATATTTTCTACACTCATTTCTAGCACACTACCTCACTTAACTAATTTGATCACTTAATTACTTCGGTAATTTTTTACCAAAACACTTACCTACGTCGTGTTTTTCAATAGGCATCATCGATGAATTACAGAGGGGATGCTCTTTAGTTAGACCGACCGTAGTGGGCGTTTATTTTTCAAAAATATAGCCCAAACACGCCCCATATCGCCCCTCCTCCGTCCCCCGCGGCGTTTTCGGGCGTGATCTTTGTTGATTTTGTGTTTGGCGTTTTTTGAATAACGCTGAACATGATTTTGACTGACCAATGGGACTTGTTCCAACGGCTAGCTTGTAACGGCTATATTTCATTTATTTATTTTTTTTCTTTTTTAACCTCCTACCCATTTTTTGGATTTTTTAGAATTTTTTAAATTTTTTATAATTTGTTGGATTTTTTTTTTGTTTTAATTTTTTAGAATTTATTTATTATTTTTTAGAATTTTTTGATTTTTGATTTTTTAAATTTTTTATTATTTTTGGATTTTTTAGAATTTTTTTGGATTTTTTTTATTTTTTGATTGTTTTGAATTTTTATTTATTTTTTGATTTTTTAGAATTTTTTACATTTTTTGATTTTTTAGAATTTTTTCGATTTTTTAGAATTTTTTCGATTTTTTAGAATTTTTTTATTTTTTAGAATTTTTGGATTTATTATTATTATTTTTTTTGATTTTTTAGAATATTTTGGATTTTTTAGAATTTTTTTTTATTTTTAATTTTTTTATTTTACTGATTTTTTAGAACTTTTTATTATTTTAATTATTTTATTATTTTTTAAATTTTTATTATTTGTGAAGACAACGTCTACGAACAATCGAATAGGATGAATAATCTGCCTGTGATACTATTTTTTGAGTTAACCATTTAACCAGCGTAATACTCATCTTGACCCCGAATTATTTTAAATAGATATCATACAACCCATCCTGACTCATCCTTAATTATTTTTTAACCCATCCTGACTCATCCTCGTTTTTAAAATGACCCAAAATAACCCAAAAAACCCAAATGAGTTTTTATTGCCAGGCCTACTAAATGATTTACTCGTGAAGATTAATTGATGTAACTAGAACTTCCGGGTGGGGCTAGCTCACTTGTTAGAGACTCTTGTCTCTTAGTGGGAGGTCTTGGGTTTAATCCCAAACAAAAAAGTAGATTAGGATTATTTAGTGTAAATTAGTTGTGAGTAAGCATTGTCATTAAAAAAAACCAAAACTTCCGACATAAATAGAATTAACGGAGTAGCACACAAGAGATTGTGCTTTCTATTTTGAAATTATAATATATTTTTATGAATAGCGGTGTCAAGTAGTGTTAATGGGTTTGTAGATTGGAGGGTTGAAACTTCGAATACGAATCATATTTTTACTTGTTTCAAAAATATTAACCTTAACATGCACACACTTAAATCATGTAACCTGGATACATATGACTTACCTATTTATCAAAACATGTTACTTGTGTCAAAAATATTAACATTAACATGCACGCACTTAAATCATGTAACCCGGATATGTATGACCTGCTCGACCTATTTATCTAAACATGTCTAACAGGTTAGTGGGCAATAATCAAGTTGCTATCATGTTAATCATGTTGGTGGTTGTAAAAAAATGTTAATGAGGATCTAGAATGGGTTCGCGGTTGACCTGTTTAGCTAAGTAGCTGGTTGGTGTGTCGACCTGTTTAATTAAAAGGACTAAACAGGTTAATCCAAACACAACTCATTTAACAAAATATGTTGACCTAAACCTAGCATGTTTATTATACGTGTTAGATATACAACCTACAACCTGATTATTTTTGTGTCTTGTATAAAAAATTACCACCTCTATATATAATTGTTACATGAATGGTTAGGTAGGTTTGGCTTCCAACATTTGGCATGAGATGAGGTTGATTTATGAATTTGTTGTTTGTGTTGATGGCGAAAATGGAAATTTCAAGGAAGGTGTACCTAGTTGAACATTTTGTGCTCTTAATTAAGTGGGGCTCCTTGGGTCAAAAGCCTATGGCCCTTCTTCGCACTATGCAGCTTACTTTCGATTTATTTAATTGGCCGAGTGTCATAGGTTTGTTGTTTGATATATAGTTTTAAAGCAAAGTACCAAATTTCGAATGACAAACAAATCAAATAGTAAACGGCGGACATTTAGTGACCACAATGAAAGAATAGTGACAGAGAATCTTTTCGAAGATGACTGGAAGACTGTAGGACCGTTTAAAAGGGTTGCATCAAAATCATCACTATAAGCCATTTGATGTAAAACAATAAAACCTATCACATCAATAACCACTCAATAATAATATTACATAATTTTCTTTCCACAAGTGTAGCACTAGCCACTACTAATATTATTTTCAGAATTCGTTTCAAATTCAAAAAATTCAAAATTTAATTATTAATAATTCGTTTCGATTATAAGAATTCGAATTCAAGTCAAGTAAATCGAATACGAATTTGTTATTTCAAATTTGATTTGATTCGATTCGAAATTCGAATAAAAATTATACATTTTTATTTATTATTTTTATATATAATTCATATATAACTTTCGTTGGGCTATACTATAAATTATTTTCAAAATTTTTTCCAAGTATTAACATTACGCATTACCAAACCCACTACATGGCCCTAAATCCTAAGTAGCAAATCTATCAATAGATTTTTTAACCCTAAAAATATTAACTTGTAATGTAGAGTGATTTTTCCCGACGTGTCGTTTTGAGTATTAGACTTATGGTACTTTGTTTGGAACTTTAATGTGATATCGTGCTTTATGGTTGCTTTAAAATTTATGTTTCATTTTGATAGTTTTTTACATGTTTTAAAAGAATTTGAGTTAAATCGAATTTATTTGAATTTGAATTTGAATTTTTAATCGAATATGAATTGAGTTTTTTTTATTTGAATACGAATTCGAATCGAATTGGGTAGCTTTTAATTGGATTCGAATTCAAAGGAAAATAAAAATTAGAGTAAAATGTCATTTTAGTTCTGAGGTTTGACCAAAATTGTCACTTTAGTCAAAATAGTTTTTTTCTTGTCATTTTAGTCCAAATAGTTTTGTTTTCTGCCATTTGAGTCCCAGACTTTTGTTATTTTTTACCATTTTCATCCAATTCGCTAAGTCCATTCAAAAAATTTAGTTAACTTAGGCGAATTTTGGTCAAACAACGTTTTTCTTTCTTTTTTGCAGGTGCGATGGTATGGGGATGGTGTTGTGCCAATTTACAGTGAAGATGATGGTGGTGGTTGTTGGTTTTACGATGATCGCGGTGGTGTTGGTTGATGCCGTGGGTGGTGTAAAAGTGGGCGGTGATGGTGGAAATGGTGGGTTGTGACAGTGCAGGCAAGTGGTGGCGATGATAGAAAGTTGTGATTGGGTGGGTGGTGGGAGGTGGGAGGTGGTGGTTGTGGTCGATGAAATGGCAAAAAATGACAAAAGTCAAGGACTAAAATGGCAGAAAACAAAACTATTTGGACTAAAATGGCAAGGAAAAAAACTATTTGAACTAAAGTGGCAATTTTGATCAAAACTCAGGGACTAAAATGGCAATTTACTCTACAAATTATTCGAATAATTTTTGAAAATTCAATATTCGATTCGATGAACACCCCAACTAGCCACTTCTGATAGAAAAGATAAACCTCATGTGAATATTCAAAACTAAAAACATTTAGGATAGGTAAGGTACGGAAACCCATGGGCTGATACATATAAACCGTCTCTTGTAAATTACCGTGTAGAAACGCATTTGTAACATCCAGCTGGTGAATCTTCCACGAATGAGATAATGCAAGTGATAAAACGGTGCGAATAGTAGCCGGTTTAACAACCGAACTAAAGGTATCCCCACAATCCACCCCAATCTGTTGGTTACTCCCATCACAAACCAAACGTGCTTTATACCTTTCTAATGTACCATCCGACTTGTATTTATGACGAAACAACCACAAACTTCGAAGCACATTCATGTGAGGTTGGCGAGGGACAAGTTCCCATGTCTTATTTTTAATAAGGGCATTAAACTCAAGGGTCATGGCGTTAAACCATTCCGGTACGGACAAGGCATCTTTGGGAGTTTTGGGTAAAGACACAACGGAAGTAGTGAACAAATTAAGAAATCGCCGTGGTTTGGAGATACCATCCATGGCGCGAGTACGCATAGTGCGAGTAAAAGATGAGGGGGTGGTTGAGTCGATGTAGGAGAAGGGTGAGACACGACCTTGGGCTGGGCCGATTGAGTCGCTGAAGATAGTGGAATGGGATCGGATGCATTTTGGGCCGGTTGGTTACAAGTATTTGGGGCGGTAGGGGAATGAACAGTATTGGGCCGATGGGGCTGTAGCGAGGTAGTAGTAGGCTGGGAAGGTGAAGTGGGCTGATGTGTGGTAGATGGGCCGTAAACAAGGGCAGGTGATGATGTATGGGGGGGTGGGCTGTGACGGGTGTGTGAAGGATGTGAAGGTGAAGTTGGGCTGTGAGAGAGGGGTTGTGATGAAGAGATGGTAAGTGGGCTAGAGGGTATGAAAGAATGTGGACTATGGAGTGAAGATGGGGAAGTAGGTGGGTTAGGAGAGGAGGGTGAATGAGTCCACAACATTGGGTGAGTGTATGTATTTAGAAAGTCATATGACACTGGTGCGGGTGACGGGCGATTGGCATATGGAAAAGTTGTCTTGTCAAAAATAACGTGATGACTAATAATTATCTTACGAGTGGTCAAGTCAAGACACTTGTAACCACGATGGTTGGGAGGATATCCGATAAAAACACAAGGCATCGAACGATAATCCAATTTATGAATGGTGGTGGAGGGTATGAGTGGAAAGCATAAACACCCAAAAATTCGAAGGTGATCATAAGAAGGTCGAGTAAGGTATAGGCGTTGGGTGGGAGAGATATAATTGTGGAGTTTACTAGGTAAAATATTGAGAAGGTATGTGGCAACTTCCAAGGCATGATGTCAATAAGTATTAGGAAGAGACGCTTGAGCTAAGATGGTGCGAATAAGATTGTTAATGGTGCGTATTTTTTGTTCGGCTTTGCCGTTTTGAGAAGAAGTATGAGGACACGAAAAACGAAATTGCATGCCATTTTGATTGCAAAATTGTTGAAACGAAGAGTTTGCGTACTCTCGTCCGTTGTCACATTGAAATTGTTTAAGTTTGAGATTAAATTGTGTGTTAATTAGATTAGCAAAAGTAGAGAAAGTAGAAAAAACTTGGGATTTATTTGCAAGAGGGTAGGTCCACAAAAAATTACTATAATCATCAAGAAACAAAATATAGTATCGATGTCCTCCACTACTAAGAATGGGGGATGTCCAAAGATCACTGTGAACAATATCAAATGGCAAAGATGTAAAAGTAGAAGAATCAACAAAAGGTAGTCTAATTTGTTTCCCAAAAACACACGACTGACAAAATTTAGGTTTCACAGTACTACAACGAATAAAATGAGATTGTTTTAAAGACTGAAGTAAATTTGATCCTGGGTGACCGAGACGTTGATGCCATATGTCTTGAGAGATGGCGGCAAAAGTAGAAGGTGTGGTGAACTTGGTAATATGTGCAGGATCAAGTGTGTAGAGATCCCCCGGACTATTGCATCGTAGGATAGGGGTCCGGGTCTTGAGGTCCTTCACAATAAAACCAAATGGATCAAATTCAATAGAAACACGATTGTCAGTTGTAAAACGGCGAACAGAAATCAAGTTTTTAATTAGGGAGGGAGCATATAGAACGTGATTTAATTTAAACGGTGGGAAAGGTGGTTTTAAAATTTGATTGCCATGTCCAATAACCGGAATAGTTTTGCCATTACCCACAAGAATATTTTTAAAAATTCCATCATTAAAAAAAGAAGAGAAATTGTCAGAAAGAGGAGTCATATTCGAAGTCGCACCTGTGTCCATAGTGTATATTGGCTGATCATATTCAGTGGGGGCATAACTTGCTGCATACGATTGTGCTGGTCGCGAACCCAGAATACCAGCATTGTTGGTTGTGGTTCGTTGAGGAGCAGTAGGATATGGGCATGGTGGAACAGTGGACCAGGGAGCCCAAGGGAAAGGTGGAGTTGGACCGGCCCAATTGGGGTAACCAAAAGGCCACTGAGGATACCCAACTGAACCATGGACTGTTGAGAAGAGCTTCCGCGTCCCTGACCCGCTGAACCACCGCGACCGCGGCCACGGCCGCGACCGCGGCCTCTGCCACGTGTGTTTTGATCACGAGTCGACTCCGAGCGATTATCGTACCGTCCTGATGTGCGAGTGTCATGGCTGTCGGAGGTCGGCGGTGCACGGGATTCTGACGAGGCCACGAGAGCAGTACCAACGGCTTGAGCCGCGTTGCGGACCTGATTTGTTTTACGTGTTTCAGCCATGCATAGTCTTGACCGGGTCTCATAGAAATCCGGTAGGGGGCTAGTTTGTTGAATGATAGTGGTCGTACTTTCGTATGATTCCGTAAGCCCCATAAGTAGTTGTAAGACCAGCTGTTCTTCAGTGATTGGAGAGCCAACATTAGTAAGTTGATCATAGATTACCTTGAGTGCCTGACAGTAAGCCGTCATGGAGGGAAATTGTTCAAGACGAGTGTTAGCAAATTTGTTGTTAAGGTCGATGGTACGCGTGGCCTTATTATCCTGAAAAATATTTGCCAATGCCGTCCAAGCAGCGTATGGGTTAGTGTTGGGCTTCAAAATAGTATGTAGAAGATCAGTGGAAATCGTCCCGTAAATCCATTGTAATACAATGGAATCAAGGCGTTCCCATGATGGAGAAGAGGTAGTCGGTTCCTTTGCTTTATCTTTATCAGAGGAAGAGGATGTCTCAGTGGTTTTCTTCGGCTGAAGATGATCATATACATCGTATGAGATGCAATGAATTTTAAACAACTCAGACCATGTTGTATAATGGCCATTCTCGATGTCAAGAGTGATGGGAATTAGGGCTTTGATGTTCGTAACAGTAACTGCTGGATGAATTGGTGAAGACATGATGACAGCAAGATGAATAGATGAAGGAGGAAGATATCAGAAGATGCGCAGGAGGGTGGGAGGCCGATCAGAAAAAGAATCGGTTAGGGTGTGCCGATTAGAGAAGGATCGGGTAGGGTTTTACTGGTTTGATATCATATTAGATTATCAACCTTTCCTCCTTCATTCATCTATATCAAATATATATACAGTTGAACATATCTCCTAATCTCATAAAGAGATTTACACAATCACCTAAGATATTTACATTCCAAATATATATCTATATTCTATTAGGTATAAATTTTCAAAGTTTTTTTTTCCTGGCGGCAAACTAACCTACTCTCAAATACTCAACTTTACCCAAAATGTGACTTTAACCCTCATCATTTAAGAGATATTACACCTTAACAAACGTTAGAAACAATTGAGCTAAAAACCCTTTGTTCATAAATTTTAAAGTTAATATAGCTTTTTTCCTATAAAAAGTTTACCTTATTTTTGAACTTTTAGCCTATAGTAACTCAGATGGTGATGCTGCCTAAATTATGTTTCGGATTCTGTTTAAAGTTAGATACTTCCAATTTATCGATAGTTTATATTAATAGTTTACTGTTGTTGTAGTGGGTACGGTAGTGAACATTGTAGAATCTATACGATTAATTAATAATAAATAATTATGCTTGTTTTAGTATTAGACCACCCGTAGTAGGCGGTGTCCGGCGTTTTCTACAGCCAAACATGCCCCATCACGCCAAGCACCCCACCCCCGTGGGCGTGTTTGGACGTTTTTTCGCAAGAAATCCCCCTCTAGCGTGATTTAAAACACGCTCAAATGGAAAATCAATGGCCAATCAGATGTATCCCTCTTTTTCTTGGCCAATCCCCCTTTTTTGGTTAGTTTTTTTTACTTAATTCTTTAAACCCCTTTTAACATAATACCCACATCCCCATTACACCCATTTTAGAAAAACGCTCAATAATGCCCCTTGCTGACTAGACTGCCACATAACGGAAAACGCTCAAGGGTGAGAGCATTATTCACCCTTACCACTACACATGTTCTTATTATGTTTATAGATGATCTAATTTCGTGAGTCCATTCAAGAGAAATGTTTATGCATGTTAGTCTCCCACCATTTAGAGGTTAGGTGAGAGTTTATGAAACCAAGTGATAATTCCGAATGGTTAGTTCGGTTTAGTCTATTTTTTTTTTTTTTTTAAAGGTAAACTTCATTAACACATGAGCTGTCTTAAACTGAGGCAACCAAGAACAACATTACAAATTTACACCAATCAACCCAAGACGTAGAGTTCCCTTTATTCCTAGATGTGTACCACAAAAAAACCAATCTTCTTAACCTCACCAAAAATATACTCTAACTTTACCTCTTTGTTCTTGAACCTAGCTTCATTTCTCATTCTCCAAATCGCCCAGCAACCAATTCTAATAAGGCCTTTTAGAACCTCTTTCTTCTTCCCTTCCAAACCCGCATGGTTATGGATTTCAGTGAGATCCCTAAAGGAGAAAACCACCCGATTCTGATTCTGACACTTACACCAGTTACTGATACGCATCCAAAGCATCAACGCAAAAAACAAGATGTGAACAAATGTTCAACACTCTCTTCTCCTACTTCACATAACCCACATGTCGAACTGCCATCTCCAATAATGTTCGGTTTAGTCTATATTTTAGGCCGTTAGTCTTTATCTTAGGATTAGTTGAGCTTCATTAAAAAGTTCAATAGTTTCATATTTGGGCCTTCTAACATTTATATCCAACATTGTAAACCAAAAAAACAAGCGTATTGGTAAATGCACCTCCATTTTTACTGTTTATACATCCCTTTTCAAAAATATCATTTTTATAACTTTTTAATTCCACCCTTTACCTTTTATATATTATTGTTTTGTTCAACTGTTTACGATTTTTTTTTTGTTCATTCCCTATTTGTTTTTTTATCAATTCTTGATTGTTTTGTTTAAGTTTCTTTCTCTTTTCACCCGGATGATTTTGTTTTTTATTATTTGTTGACTGTTTTGTTTAAGTTTTTTTTTTCACACAGATGATTTTGATACTTCTTAACAATTTGATTTGACGTGGAAGATTTTTTATATCACATGTTGTTGCATATTATTTATATAAAAATAGGATGTGCTTGACAACTAAATTTCATTTACCTCAATTTATATATTGTACAGTTCGGTCTAGATTAGGACTTTTTAGCTCCTTAAACCGGCTTATACGATAACTATACATAACTTCCCAATCTGCTGCAGCGTCACTTCGGTTGCTACTCCAAAGACTGTTCGGTAGAGGCATCAGATAGTCTCCTTTTAATCTAACATGGATGAAATGGTTTCTAGGAACATGAACAAGCGAAACCACTTGATGAGGGCTACGAATTTGGTTTGGAGCAGGCAATAGCAGGAAGAAAGTTTGATGGCCGACAATGCTTAAAAGGTGAACAATCACACCAAATCTTTGAGCAATGAGGAGTCTCTTATCAATCTCCACCTTTTAGGAATATCGATACACATACTATCGATCTCCTTTCTCAAAAAATACCAATATATGCATAATTGTTCTCCAAATTCAATACTTGCTGTGTAATTGATCGATACCTTATTTCTTATTTTTTTTGGTAATTATTCTATTCATGAGAATTAATATCTATATCGATAATCATCTTTTTGAAAAAGATGACCAACACTTTTGATGAATTTGCTAGAGGAATTTTGCAGATGAGAGACGTTTTTCAAATCAAAAGAATATAGTTGATCTTTTAGTTAGAATACATACCAAGAACACTCAACCAATTAGAACTATAATGAAAATCAAAGTTGAAAAAAATTGTTTCTTCAGGCTCTCTCTTAATATCCTTCTTTCAATCAATGCAGGTTTTTTTTTTCTTCAATAGAATCGTTATGTATTCACAGGTATATCTAAATATTCAAATTATGCCAAGTAGATAAACCTCTAGAAAAAATAGGGATATTTCCTAATACAAATTTTCAAAAAATAGAAAATACAAGGGTTGATTGTATTTATTTACAAACTTCATGCGGGAGTCCAACCAGTAAAATTTAAAAAAAATGGAAGTGCATTTAGCAACACCCAAAAACAATTACCCTAAAATTTAAAAACCTAATTTCTAAAATCTTAATAAAAAAACCAAAATGTGTATTATATTAATTGGGCCTATCTCCAACCCAAAAAATAATTACCCTAAAATCTAGATAATTTCTAAAATCGTAAAAAAATCCCAAAAGACAAAGTTGAGAAAGATTGTGATTTCACAAGTTTCAGTCATCTACCCTCTCAAGTTCCCATCCCAGGTTTGTTACTTCTATACAGTTGTCATGGTTCCTTAATTTAAGCAGCCCTTTCAACTTTCCATCGTAGATTTAATCAACCCTCACTACAAGAAATACTTACTATTAACAACGATGTGAAGCAATAGTGGCGACAAGCAATGATGGTGCCCCTATTGCTCCATGTCGTCGCTATTAGTCTCGTCACTAATACTCGATCCGTGTGAAGCTGAAAAGGTGTTGATCTTGGCCCTTGATGAGAAGATGATCCAATGGTTTGGGCTCTTTCCTGACTCAAACAAACACACTCTTCATTTTAAACCCATCTTCTTCAACACTTCTTCTTCTCGAATCTTCAACCACACACCAACAACCTCAACCACCACCACCACCATGAAGATGCCACCATCGTGAAGATGCCACCATCGTGAAGATGCCACCACAACCGTGAAGCTACCGCCACGGAACCACCACCATCGTGAAGCTCCACCACCACCATCGTGAAGCTCCACCACCACCACTGGACCGCCACCATCAAGCTCCGCCACCACCACCGACCACCGCCATCAAGCTCCGTCACTTAACCAGCACTGTCAAGCTGCAACACCACCACCACCATCAAGCTCCGTCTCTGGTCACCATCTACTTTTTATCTCTTATAAATCATGTAGTGTTTATTATAGAAATCGTGTTTTGTAAATTTGATTTTAATGAGAAATAACTAGTGCTTTGCTTTCACTTTCGAGTTTAAACATGTTTACTAACATATTAATGGTGTTTTATTGGTTTTAATGTTGATTAAGCCAACTCTGGTGAAGTTTTAGGCGAAGCTATGGCCAAAGCATTAGGGCGACACAATAGCAGTGATTACCAAGCATTAGCGGTTGAGTATTAGCGGCGTGATCTATAGCGGCGACATATTGCCGCTAAAAGTATGAGCGACAACAAAGGGGGTCTTTAGCAGCGACATATGTCGCCGCTATTACTCTGATTTCTTGCATTGCTTACAACTATAGTTAATTTAATCGCATGGGTTATCACTTGATATGAACTTGTAATTTGGATGTCAGATTTTGAATGTATTAGATGTAGTTTTGTGTGTGTTCAGTATTCAAATCACACTAGAAAAACTCGAAATTTGATACAAATTCAGTAATCTATTTTTTAATCGGATTCGAGCTTCAATTTTTCAAAATTCCGATAATTAATTTGATTTGATTAATTCGAGTATTCAAAATTTGATTCGGTGAACACCCCTAAACCATTGCTAGACACACACTAACTTCCATGTGACAATGTGTGCAACTTTTTCTGTTGAGTTATGGTCCACTAGAGAGGTTGTGTTACCTATAAACACTCTACATCAAGTTGTGTGGCAAAAAAGCCTAGGGATTTGTTTATTTCCATCCCTAATTTGTATTCCTCGTGACATTGCATTTTTATTTTATTCTCATTCTTAGTTGTATGGAAGAACATTTTGAAATGTCGGTTTTGGAGTATAGAACATCAAAGGCTTCGATTTTGAATGAATTTCATTGATGGAAAGACAACAATATATACACATACAAATTACACTGAAGTACCTAAAGAATTAATGTAATACAAGATGGTACAAAGTAAAAGGATCTTATTATCTAACATCCCCTCACAAGCAAAAGAGTGGTGGACCAAGGCAAAGCATCTGTGTAACACCTCGTAAAATCACGTCCAATGATGTATTGACACGTGTAATAAACCCTAATTAAGTCGAATGTTGAATTTAAGGGACTAATTTTTCGAAAAATCGAAAACCTTGATTATGAAAGGACTGGAAGTGTTAACATACCAAAAATAAGTTTCTGAATAACCTCGTACGGTATTTATATTCACAAATGAGCCACTTGTTGATCGAGTGTAGCCGTTCGCGTAATTAATTGAAAGTTTGCGCAATGAAGGGTTAAAAGCGTCAACATGTTAATTCTTACCTCTGAGTGACCTTTAACAAACCGGGAGCTTCATGATATTTGATTATACTCTCGGGAATGCCAAACATTGGCCGTCTAAGGTTTTTATGCCAATAAGTAAAGATACGCGCAACTTTGCAAGTTAGAAGGACTAAAAGTGTCAATATGAAATGCGCAAGTTTGCGCATTAGAGGGACCTAAAGCGTCAACTTTTGAATCTATGCCTTTTGGTGACCATTTAAGCGATCGAGAGCATAGTGATAATTAAAATCATGCTTGGGAATGCCCATTATGGGCCATGGAAGGCTTGGATATCATTAAACGACATTTTGCGCTACTTTGTGCAATTAAAGGACTATTTGCGTCAAACTGCAAAAGTATGTTGATTCGTATGGTAACGGACCTTCTGGAATATTACCATGAGTTAAAAATGCCCTAATTATCTTTTATATAGCTTAGATATAGGCTTAGAGGTGTTTCGTGCGCAAAAATAAACTTTTAAGTCAAGCAGGGACTAAAAGTGTCAAAAAGTGCACAAGTTTGCATTTTCGCGCATATCTTACATTCTGGATATATCCGGGCATCCAAAAATTTATGTAACTACTAAAATATTTTATTTTAGTGTTCGTCATGATAAAATTCCATTCGTCGCGTAAATTGGATCGTTTTTCGCGTCCGTTCGTGTTTCGTCGTAATTAGACGAACAACGTGACCGTACGGCCAAACGAACCGACATCCGTGATATTTTTGAGCATGTTTCATGTCCTCTATGTGTAGGCTACATAGTAGAGCCTTGAAATAAGGTTAACGGGCCTTAAATAAGTCAGAAATGACATTTATCAAAGTACAGGGGCTGAAACTGCATGTTCTGGAAGTTGTTTGCTGATCTGGACTTGTAGACGGGCCGCGTAGCCCATACAGATCATCTACGCGGGCCGCGTAGATCTGTACAGTTGCATAAACAGCTGCAGACAACCTGTTTATTGCTGGATTTTGTTCAAGCTGGCTTCCATACTCACATTTCTTCAATCTAGGGGCTTGCCCACAGAAATATAAGACCATTTGACATCTGTTTTAATCTGGTTACCCCTCCTGACAAGTGTCACGATCATATGAGGTCCTGAAAACTATATATAGGAGTGGGTTCACTTGTTCTTTCACACCTTTCCTCCAAACCTGCTTTGTCAACTGATTCAGGGAGGATCCTGAGCTTTTAGGAACCTTCATTCAGTCCATTGGACCCTTGTAAGTGTCCTTAACCTTCCTTAATTCAGTTTTACTTAGTTTATTAGCCTAAAGTCAAACCGTCGTAATTAAGGTTTGACTTCGTGATTAATTAAAATTTGTCCAGTCAAATATCGAATTGAAAGTACCTATGACTTGGTAATTATGTGGGTAATAAACCCTGAAAAGGGCACTCTCTGATTCCCACTCTAACTAGGTCAATTGTCGGGTCAAACTTAATCATAAAAAGTCAACAGAAAGCTAATTTTCAAATAAATGCATAATTAGCAATGTAGAAGCCATACAACCTGTTTTATCACTCATATAACTTGGTAATTAATGTAAGAACATGTCTAAACATGTTCAACCCGACAATTTTCAGTATAAGCTCGGTTCGGAACCGAAAGTCGCATAAGTGGACTTTTGCTTTGACTTTCAGTTCTGACCCATTAGAGCGTGTTTTAGAAATGCCTTAGAGCTTTATTAGGACCAGGTTACATGTTAGTATAACCCTCTGTGATTATACAACTTGGTTCATTAGTTATCCGATTCATATGCATGTTTCCGTTATACGCCTAAATGTTGACCAATATGCCCATTTGACCTTAAAACAAGAATTTTGAAAATGTGAGAGGACAATAATCTTTATTACTGAATTATAAACTTGTCCCTAAAATTTGACATAAGTTTGAGGTCTAGATTAGGAGTTATGCTCATTAGCGTAAATGAAAAGCTTTTTATTAATTAAACGGCATAATTAGCGTTTAGCCTAGTTAAACTCAAATTTTGATATCAAACTTTTTACCTACTGATGTAAAATAATATTTTGAGATTTTTGAAGAATTTTATTTATTTTTAGGCTGAGCATAACATAGGGTTATAGCTTTGATTCGGTAATTGCCGGTTTTGCCCTTTTGGCCTATAAAATGAGTTTTACATAACATTTTGATACCAAAATTTTTACTACTGATTTTATATGATAAATAAAACATTTTAAGCTTTCTGGAATGATAAAAATATCAGCTTTTTTTATAAAACCCGGAAATCACTTAAAATCGCCTTTTTACGCGTTTTTAAACGCATAGTATGTATTAAAACTAATTTAAATAAATAAGATTTGATACCTACTGATATTTTTAGTAAATTTTTATACCTTAACAGTAAGCAAAAGTTTTAAACTCCGATTTCCAGTTTTGACCTTTTAGGCTTATGTGAAATTACCAAAATGCCCCTACGGTGCATAGTTTGGTTATAAATAGTAAATTTCACATATATGCTATACCCTACTGTTATAACTTATTAAATTAAGTATTTTTACTGATTATATCAGACCTAAAACTCAGATTTATATTTAATCTCTTTTATAAGCTTTAAAATGACCAAAATGCCCCTACGGGGCATAGTTTGAGTTTAAATTCGTTTTGGGCATAATGGAAGGTATCCTCCTGATATCACAACATGTTTAAGGCATATTAACTTAGGAAACCTGTATATGACTCTTATGGTTACCCGTTACGCATATTTCGCGTTCGGCTCGGTTTATGTAACTAGTTTGCATAAATTGACCAAAACGGGTCAAACCTTATCATTTTTGT
The DNA here is from genome assembly GCA_030545235.1 of Helianthus tuberosus. Lineage (NCBI taxonomy): Eukaryota > Viridiplantae > Streptophyta > Magnoliopsida > Asterales > Asteraceae > Helianthus > Helianthus tuberosus. The sequence continues at coordinate 189,265,009 of CM060443.1, read as the reverse complement.
CTCAAAACCTAGAATGTGTTTAGTTTACCCATATTATACAAGTCTTCAAGCTTGTCGGGTCCAAATCGCATTCTATTCCGGTCTTCGCTTAATCGTGCGTTTGAACCGTATCTTCTTTTAAAACTAACCGGTCTAAGTCTAGGCTTAATTAAAGACCCGTTAGGTATCTAATAGGTTATTAAAAACCTTCGTTTCAGATTAGGAGACCAGTAAAAGCTATCTGCACTTGCTGATTGAATACGGTTGAGATAAATTTGAATATTTGCTCAGGTAAATACTTTTAACTTATTTTCCCTATACGGGCTTGGGATACGGTATTATAATAATACCGCTTGGTCTGGTGTGTAGTCATTTAAATCAGATTGTGATTAATGTATTTACATAACTCGTTTTAATCTGTATTATTTGGTGTCCTTTGGGGGTTAAATGACCATGTCCCGGATATCCTTGGCATCATTATAAAATAAAAATGGCCACGTCTTATGCACGGGGTGTAGGCATACACCTGAAAGCTGCATATGTAAAAACTGGTAATCCACTTAAAGGAAACAACCTTGTGGGCATTATACCTGTGGCGTGTCAGTTAATCATGTCCGGCTCTTCTAACCGGCCCTGACGGACGACAAATAAGTAAAACTGTATACAAGATTATTTTTAAATAAGTGTCCCGAGTTATAAAAGATATTTTGTGCCGTGTGCATTCAAACTAATTTTCTTAAACTCTTTTCAAAACGAGTCAGTTAATTGTATTTACCAGTGTAAACTGACGTATTTTCCAAAACGGCTAAGTGCAGGTACTAGACAAAATAGGCTGGCTACTCCTGGCATCATTAATCAAGTCATGCAAGCTTTAGATGTTAAAGTCTGTTGAACAAGGATCTTTTTATCTTTTGATCCGCCTGTGGATCCTTTACAGTCCGATTGTAATACTTTGATGTTACTATTTATTCGGTTTGTAATGTGATTCATCTTTTGCTTCCGCTGTGCATTTAAATTGCGTTGTTTGACTATGATGATATCAACTACGTCACGATACTCCCCACCGGGCCCACTGGTAATACGTGGAAATATCGGGGTGTGACAATCTGTCTGAAGGTAAGAAATTGAGAAGCCGGGAGACTTTTAGTGAAGATATCACTTGAAGCTTGGTTATAACAAGCTTAGTATCCAATTTCCCTGATGAGACCAATTCCCGCAAAAAGTTATACTCAAGAGTCAAGATCAATATGCTTGGCATGTTTAGCACTTTGATTGTCACATAGTATATTAGGCTGACCCGGAGGCAATGCATGGAGTTCTTGAAGGAGATGAGTAAGCCACACAATTTTTGCAACAATATTATCCATGGTGTGATATTCTGATTCACAGCTAAAACGAGCAACAATATGTTTCTTTTTAGCACTCCAAAAAATAAGGTTTCCACCCAAAAAATAGAGTAACCATAGGTGGAACAATGAGTTTCCAAGCAACGAGCCTAGTCAGCATTAGCATTAGAGTAGCCGAGCAGAGAAATGTGAGTGGAACGACTGTAGTGGAGCCCATACACAAGAGTTCCCTTTAGATAACGAAGAATTCGTTTGACTTCTTGATAATGGGCAACGGTTGGAGCATGTAGGAACTGACTGACTTGGTTGATGACATAAGAGATGCCAAGTCTTGTGATCGTTAGGTACTGAAGAGCACCTACAATGGATCTATAGTGATTGGCATCTGAAAAAGAATCACCTGTACAGACAAAAGAAACATCTGTGCTTAAAGGTGTTCGAGCAGGTTTTGCATCCAACATCTTTGAACGAGTTAGAATATCCAAAGCGTATTTAGATTGATTCAAGAAAAGTCCATTTGATGTGTAGGTAACTTCCAGCCCAAAGAAGTAGTTGAGTTCTCCCCAGATGAGGCCATTTGATGGCAAATTCTTTGTGAAGACAAGAAATAAAGGATTTGAGAGCACAGGGTTGGTTTCCGGTTAAGATGAGGCCATGAACATACACAAGAAGGTACATGACACAAGAGTCTCGTTTAAGAATGAACAATGACAGGTCAGCACGACTACATAGAAAACCATTATTGGTAAGAAATAGACTTAGACAATAAAACCATGTGTGACACCCCAACCGACGATGGAATATGTCGGGGCGCATAGATTGTTCATAAAACATGGCACTATAAAACATGATATTATATTAATCATACAATATTAAAGATTCAAATACAAGGAATAATAATTTGTCTCATTACAGAGCATAAGGTAGTGTTTTTTTATTTGAAACTAAGTCCCACGCATCCTAAGTGTTTCATCAAGCTTGAAATCATCTTAAACTGGTTCACCTATATCATGTATAAAATAAAGGTCAACTAGCAAGTTGGTGAGTAAGCATAGATTTTGACACACATGAAATAAAATAGTGAATCCTAAGTCCATGATATTAGTTAAGCATACATGAATAAACGAATGTAGCCTTGATCAAACCTAGTGACAAAAAAATCGGTTTCCATACCCAAATACCAATTTGGGCGGGATTGTTGTTTGTTGAGTTAGTAGAATAGTTGAACTTTGTTTGAAAGCATAACAAGATCAACAGTTGGGGGTTATTGTTCAAGCATTGCCTAAAAAACAACATAATTATATCATTCATTTATAATGATCATCCTTACTCGTCTAAAGTTTCCAGAATTCATTTAATTTCTCTAAAATACCTTTTGGTTAAACACACACAAAAAAAAAAAAAAAAATCAAGATTCATCAAATGTGATAACAATTGCATTCATTTTTTATCAACCAAAACTTGTGACAGATTTTAAATTTTCTATGTTGAAATCCATTTAACATACTCAAGTTCTTTCCAAAGTAATATGCAAAGTAAATTTTCTATGTTGAAATCCATTTAACATACTCAAGTTCTTTCCAAAGTAATATGCAAAGTGAAAGTGCTGGCAGTCATCATATCGAAATGCTCTCATCATGGTGGGCCTTTTTGGCTTTTTGTAGATCCATCTTTCTATGAGAAAGTGATCAAAGATTGAGATTCCTTATGTTCATTTGATCGCCTACATTTTGGAGGACTTAGTCTCAGAGTTGTTTAGCTGGTTTAAAAACAGGGCGAAGGGGCTCATTTGCAGCTGGGAGCAATGGGTTTCAGATCCTTGGTCTAGTTTAGTTTAATGCTTCCTTTTGTTCTTTTTTTGTCTGTGTTTTGTGGTCCTTTTTTCATGTATCCAGCTCTTCGCTGGCTTCCTTTTTCTTTTTAATGACATAGTTGCCGTTCAAAAAAAAAAAAAAAAAAAATTTGATCGCCTATTGAGGACCACACATTACCGTCAGGTAGCTTTTTATGGGCTAACTCACCCAAAATAGATCTATTCTATATATCTGTGTAATAACAACATGTTTAGTTCTGTGGACAGTAAAAAATCCGGGCATATGACGACCGATAACTTGTGTAACTATTCAGGGGCAGAACCATGGGTCAAGAGGGTCTGTTGACACCAAAATTTGTTGAACTTTTACGTACAATATCGAGAGGTTTTTCTTTTGTTTTTCAAGATAAGTTGCACTCATAGTTGTAACTATTAAAGAACAGAACTTTATGATAAACCCTCGAATAAAAGGTTTTAGTTTTGCCATACTATTATACAAAAGAAAATTAATTAAAAAAATACAATGTCAACTTCGGTGAGTCGGTTTTAGTTTTGCCATACTATTATACACGGTCGGCTCAACCATTTTGTTGGTCTAAGGTGAAGTAAAAACTTGTGGCCTTTTTTCAAAAAAGAAAAGAAACCAATTTGAGAAAAAACCCTCCTCTTTTACCCAGGCTTGGGACCAGCAAAATAAACTATAAGGTTTATTGTTGGCGGAGTTAAAAACATTGTATTTTTATATATTTTTTTGTATGTGTAAAGATATGTTTAGATTAAGTTTACTTTTCTTGCTTTAATAGATGCAAACTTTTTAATAAAATTTTCATAATCAGTTTCTTCTAGCAAATCGTTTTTAATTGACAAAGTAGCTAATTCATTCAATCTTTCTTGTGACATTGTAAATCTTAAATAATTTTTTTTAACAATTTTAATTTAGAAAACTTCTTTCAGCGGACGCAACAGTTGCCGGAATAGTTAACGTAATTCTATAAGCAATGTAAGCATTTCGAAAAGATTTAAAATCTTTAATATAGTTTAGTGGCAGAGAAATACTAGCAAAAAGAACAATTTTCGAAATCTGAATTCTGAACTCATATGACAAAAATTGAATCAATCTATCTTATTTAAAGGTTCATAATATTACCGTTTTAGACGAGGATTGATGTAGATTTACAAGCGACCGTTTCAATTCTCCATCTCCCTCTATTAGCGGCATAGTGTAGGCAATGATTTCTCTGCCGTATCTTGTAAATCCCAACGGCCGCTGCTACAATAGTATTAGACCACCCGTAGTGGGGCATTATTTTTGAAAAAAATCCAAAAAAAACGCCCCCCTCCCCATTACATAGGGCGTTATGGGGCAGTTTTTTTGAAAAAAAATTGGCTTGACGTTTTTAAAACCACGCCTAAAAGAGATTGTGATGGGTTGACTGGGTTTGACTTGCCAATGAGAAACTAGCTTGCTTTTATTTTTTTTTAAAAGCGCCTAAAAGGGATTATTGGACATTATTCTCACTACGCCACTTTTGCAATAACGCCCCATGCTGACTGGACTGTCACGTGTCGGATAATGACCCATGGTGGGGGCATTATTTTTCTTGACCACTACACATGGTCTTATACAAAAAAAAAAAAAAAAAAAACTAATTAAAAAAAATACAATGTTGTCGATCGGGACTGATATTCCGAGAAACGAAAGGAACATACGCATAAATTTGAAACCTTGATAGAATCATGATGACACCAATTAAGACCGTGGGGTATGGTGGGGCGGGGGTTGGCGTGAGTTGGGGCATTTGGTGACACGTGGCTTGGGGGGGCAGACATGGGGCGACTCACATTTAAACAGGGTATGGTGGGGCAGGGGTTTGGGGCGTGGGTTTGGTGGGCTTCGCTGGGCTGACCGGTGGGCTGTTTGTTAAACAACAAATTTAATTTTTTTTAATATTTTTAATTAAAGAAAATTACATAAAAACCAATTCCTAATGTTTATATTTGTTTTTTTTATCTCTTCTCTCATCTCCAACACTATTTGTAACTCGTCACCTTGTAGGTGATCAATCGGCTGGGATAGCAATTTCAAATCATCACGTCTTTGTCTCAGGGCATCTCTAGCGGCATCTCTAGCTTCTTTGCTCTTTCGTTGTTCGGCCCTTTGTTGTTGGAAGACGTTGAATGTATCTAACTTGGCTGAAATGTCATCCAACTGGTCGCTGTATATTCCCCTACGCAATCCCGAACTCCCAGCTGAAAGCGATGCCGTATCAGATCTTGATTTTTGAGCAGGCCCTTTTGAGGCATCTCTTCCATACTCAGGCCGGTTTGGGCTTGGCGAATCATCCAAAAGGTCCTCAAACTCTTGATCTCGTGCATCAGATTGGGCTTGGGACGAGGCCCTTGACCTTTTGGAAGACGTGTTACTTTCGCTACCACTGGGGATATTCGACCACTTTGGATGGAATTTACAAATCTCCCAACAATGCATGAAACGGAAGTCGGTCCCCACATTTGTCTTGAATTGAACCAATGCATTCATCACAATGTCGGTTTCGGTTTCACCACTTTTTGGGTTTTGTTTTGCTTTATTTAAAAAACCACTATATTTTGTAAGTTGACCGCTTATCTCGGTCCACTTCGAGGATAAGCTATCGTTTTCACGATAAACCTCTCTTCCCAATTCTTTATGGAATACTCTACTAACCCCTTGCCACAAATAGGTTCGATGTTAAGAATTTCCTATTTTTATAAAAACAAAATTTAATATATTACAAAGTTATATAAAAAAACCATTAATATAAACAAAGTTTAAGAATACCTAAAGTTGCATGTTAAGATTGTTGAAACCAACCCCTCGCCAATGCAAGTTCTTCAGGAACGGTCCATTTTAGTTGTTTTCGCTTAGCGGTTTCAAGTGCTTTATCCACCTCGGTTTTTTTCTTATGGCTTCTCTTTTTGATGGGTTTCGATGCGGAAGGACCATCGTTGGGTGGTTGAGTTTCGGGGACGGTTTCGTTTTGTGAAAGGTCGATGGAGTTTGGTGAAAGGTTGATGGGCGTTTGTGTAAACGGGGTATGTATCGCATCATCGGTGTGTGGGAAGTTAGTAAACAAACAATTCTCAAGATACGATGCATAACTCGCTTCTTGGGGCATAGAAGAGTGTATCAAAAATGGACGAGGCATTGGACGAATGGGTGGTGGGCTAGGATTATTTTCTTGGAATACATACGGGTTGGTCGGGTCAAAAGGACGGTTATGAGGATGCATTTTTTCGTTTTGTAGAAGGAGAATTGAAGATGATTATAGAAGATGTGGTTGAATGTGGTAAAAAATGGAAGAAAAATGTGAGTTTTATAGTGGAACAATAAATTTTTTTTTTTTTAAGATAGCCGTTGGCCAACGGTTACTTTGGTTTGTCCAGTGAGAGCCCGCCATGTCAGCTTGGCCAGACCGCCCCACGCCAAAACCCAAGCCCACCCGGGGTGGTGGCTTGGGCGTTTTCCCCCAACCCACGCCCAAACCCCCGCCCCATACCCCACTGTCTAAGTTAGTAGATGAAATTAAATTCCAAATAAAGGATAAAAACCACAAGGGTGATAATCTAATTAATGTCTTTGAACTATAACCCATTCGCTTCAAGAACTATTTTACCAACGACCTATAGTTAATGTCTTTGAACTATAAATCATTCGCTTCAAAAACTATTTTACCAACGACCTATATTTAGATAAAATTCAGTTAACAAATGAACGAAGAAGATGAGAACCTACAAAAAATGGATTTAAATTTCTTGTTTCGCGACGAGTTTTGTCCATCACATTATTAGCTATAGATCTAAAATTCTGTCACTAATCTGTGAGGGATCTTGTATTCTTGTACGTCATGGAGCCTAATATTAGTGATAAAATTTGGTTGTGGTAATTCATTCGCATTATCCTTCTGTAGTAGTGTATCAACACAATGCGTATAACCTTGTCACTTTAATGAATATGTTTTTAAATTTCTGAAATTGGACTATTTATTAATTACTTTCGTATATCCAATAATAGATAGTGATGTTACCCATCGCATACAGGCTGGCTGGTGTAGATGGAGGGCAGCCAGTGGAGTATTGTGCGATAGGAGGTTCCCAACTAAACTAAAGGAAAATTTTTACAGGGTAGCAGTTAGGCCAACTATGCTATATGGAACAAACTGTTGGGCTATCAAGAAGACGCAAGCGCGCAAGATGGAGGTAGCAGATATGAGGATGCTGAGGTGGATGTGTGGACACACGAGGTTGGATCGGATAAGAAATGAGGTTTTTAGGGAGAGATTAGGAGTGGCTAGTATATCGGATAAGATTAGGGATGGGAGATTGAGATGGTTTGGACATGTGAAGCGGATGCAAACGACAGCACCGGTTAGAGTAGTGGAAACTCTTACTGTGGAGGGGAGGAGAGGAAGAGGCAGACCCAAATTGACATGGGAAGAGCAGATTAGGCATGATTTACTAGAGTTGCATCTTTCTTAGGACATGGTCCAAGATAGGACTTCGTGGAGGCGTAGGATTAGGGTTAAGGACTTCTAGAGGATATTGCAGTATAAGGCCTTAGGTGCATTTTAGGGACGTAGGTTTTTCTTATTCTTTAAGTGACTTTACCAGTGATTGACTTCTTGTGTATATGCCCGAATGATGTTGTGTGCTATTATACATGATTTACATTATACTGTGTCACTCGGATCTCATTCTTGGTATAGGTGACTTCTTTTTTCTATATTCTTTTTTTCTATATTCTTTGACTTGATGTGTTGGTTTGTTGTTCGTTTTGGAGCCGAGGGTCTCTTCTGGAAGAAGCCTCTCTTATCCCTAGGGACAGAGGCAAGGTCTGTCTACATCCCACCCTCCCCAGACCCTCTGAGTAGCTTTGCTATTTGTGGGATTTACTCGGTATGATTGTTGTTGTTGTATATCCAATAATAATTCTTTCCAATCTGTCTTTATACAGGCTGCTTTAGTCTTGTTCTTTATTGTTAGAAACACTAATTAATAACAATCTGCATCAAAATACTCATGAGAAAAACTTTCGTCGATGGCTAAAAACCAACCAGCAGGAGTAACACCAACTCTATAATATCAATCTAAGTATGCTAGTTCTGGTAGTTAGTTATAGTTGCCTTTGTATCTATATCTTGGGTCCTATATATAGGATGCCATACTCTCTCTATACACACATACGTTTTACTCATAGTGTGATCACACTTTACATTTACTCAATCCAAGTCTCATCTTTGTGTACTGTGGTAGATGACCTGTAACCTGTGCTGCATCTCGTTTAATATGAAATGGCATGGCCCCGACTCCCGGGCACAAACTTAGACTATTTTTTTTTAAAGTAAGTTTGAATAGAAAACAAGCCAACCTCAAACCGAGGCGACTAACAAAAGAACATTACATAATAATAAATTTACACCAATCTTCACAAGAAACAACTATGGATTTGGATCTACTTTTTAACCATACAAAGCCCACCTTCTTTATCTCACAAATGATATCTTCAATCTTGATTTGTTTGTTCTTAAATTTGCATCGTTCCTCACCCTCCAAACGCTCCAACACACAATCCTGATTATGCCTTTAACCACTTCCTTTTTCTGTCCTTTTATCCCAGCATGTTCATTAGCCTCTAAAGGAGAACACTAATAGATTAGGGGGCTGTTTGTTAGCCATTGAATGGTTCCATTCAGAGGAAACCTCTGAACCGGTCAGAGGCATACGTGTTTGGTTTGGTAAAAAGCCCACCTCTGAATGGTTCTATTCAGATCTGATTCATTCAGATAATATTAGTCGCTGAATGAAAGTTCTCTCAAATATACCCTTTGCCCTAAAAAAAAGAAACCTGTGTTCACACATCATGCCTCCATCGACGCCTCCATCTCCATCTCCACCTCCTTCCTCCACCGGCCTCCTCCACCACGTCGCACCTGCTTCGGCTCAAAGACGGCCCTGTCGCACCTGCTCCGGCTCTCCTTCGCAGCCATCTGGGGTTCAACAAACAAGTAAGGTTTCTGCTCTGGCTCTCTTCGCAGCCATCTTGGTTTCATAAAAATGGGTTCTTTTTTGTTTTTCTTGATCTTTAAGTTGTGGGTTTGATTTGTTGATTTGATTTTGATCCCTTTTTTGGAGAAAAATTGATGTGTTAACTGGGTGTTGATAAAATTTTGAACTTTTGTGTTCTTTGTTTGTGTTGTGGTGGTTGAAGATAAAAACAGAAAGCTATTTTACACATAGTAGTTAGAAAATGATGTGCTTATACATAAAACAGGGGATTAGGGTTTTAGAAGAGAAGTATGTTTAGGGCTGCCACCAACACTATGCTTTCATATGTACACAGCCAATAGCCAAAATTTAATTTATTGTGACATTATTTCTTATATTTGTCTCATAAATTCAATGGTGTTTAAGTTTACATTTACACATATTTGAATTGGTAAAACGTATCCTTTTCATAAATTGCTATACCTCGTGATAATAATTTAGGACTAGTTAGATCGAAATTAGGACCTTTTGATTTATGAGGGGATAGTATACCTAATTGATAAGCAAAGGAAATATAGATTAATTAATTCGATACGTACACACTTATCTTATTAATTCGATACGATGCATTGAATCAAGGTGTATGTTTATTTGGTTTTGTGGTGTTATGTGATTTTAGAAACAGTTTATACAGTTTATGGTATGTTATGTGAAGCTAACTCGTATTAAGTACCTTTTTTTATGTGTGTATGTTTTAAATCATTAAAAGAAATGGAACAAAAAAGGGGTAGGATTAACTAGAACCTAGAGGGTGTTGAGAAAACGTTTCTTGAAACATGTCTTCAAGAAATCACACTTCGTGGACGTGAAGGAAGCAGTCTTAAACAATACTCATGGAAGAATGTAGCTGAAAAGTTAAAAGTAGAACACAATTTCATAGCGGATCAAAAACAAATGAAGAACCGATATGAGTATACAAAATCAAAGTTTGCAGCCTGGTTAAAACTTAAAAGCAAAACTGGCAATGTTTATGATCCCATAAAAAACACATTTAACTTATTAGAAGAAGAATGGCAAACTGAGATCAAGGTATTTTTTTTTTTTCAAAATAATAGTTATTGTTAAATTTCAATAATCTTATAGTATTCTATAATATTTTTCACACAGTCAAACAAATTCGTAGAAGCTTTGTGAAGAGCACCACTATCTTACCCCGGGCTTTGTATTCAATTGTTTGAGGGGTCTACATCGAATGGTTTTGACAGTTGGGGGCCATCTTCTACACTTCCTCACCCTAATGAGGAAGTGTGCTAGTGGAAATTTAATGGTTTTGAGGATGTCGAGTGCACTCAGGTGGAGCCCCTGACTTAAGGCGTTAGTGAGGAGTCAACTGTTCGGTCTAAAAAAAGAGGAGAGAAACGAAAAATAAGGCAGCAGAAGATTCGGCGCTACTAGAAGTTAGAGACTGTACTACGAAAGTGGCAAAGATTTTGATCGACAAACATGAAAGTGCTGATATGAATGCATGTATGGAGAAGTTGGAAACAATGGGATGGGAGGAAGAAGATGCAAAACATCAAACGGCGCTTTTGCTTTTTGGTGAAAGTGCTGATATTAGGAAAGTGTGGTTACGACTCAAGCTGCAGAGTTGCGAGCTATGGGTTAAAAATGCGGGAGCGAAGTACGAGTTGTTCTAATAGGATTTTGTTGAACTTGTTATGCATCCTTTTTGGATAAGCTTTTGTTGAACTTGTTATGCATCCTTTTTGGATAAGCTTTTGTTGAAACTATTGTTAGGGATTTCGTGGTTTTTGTTGAACTTGTTGTTACGGATGTTTTTCTTCTTATGTTATGGATGCTTTTCTTCTTATGTTATGGATGTTTTTCTTATTATGTTTGGATGGTTTTCTTCATATGTTTGAATTTTTATCACAGGTTTCGTATGGATTCGGATGATGAGATTTTATTTTTCCTGGTTCTTTGTAGCCATTTGGTATCGTTATGCTCAAAAAGGAATGGAAGGATAAGAGATCTGAATTCGACATTGACCGGTCATGCATACACACAAGAATTGTTGCATGGATCTTCCACACAATGTCATGAGATGAGGCGTCTTTCGCGTGATGCATTTGTATTATTGTGCAACCATGTTAAACAAAAAAAATTGGTTGCAAAGTAGTAGGTCAATAAAGCTTGGAAGAAAAGTTGGCTATGTTTTTTATGGTCATAGGACATAATGAACGATTTCGAATGGTTAAACGAAGGTTTCAACACTCAACTGAAATGATTCATAGATGTTTTCACGAGGTCTTAAAGGCAATGATGAATTTCGCAAGAGAAGTTATAGTTCCGACATCTTCTAATGCAAACTCAAATACATCAGAACGACATAGAAAGCTAAAAGAAATATTTTCTGGAGAAATAGGCGCGTTTGATGGCACTCTTGTACATTCAATCGTGCATGCTGATCAACAGACTCGTTATAGGGGAAGAGGAAAAGGTGAATGCTTTCAAAATGTACTAGCAATTTGTGATTTCGATATGATATTCACGTTCGTATGGGCCGGATGGGAGGGCATTGCACATGATTCACGAGTTTTAAAATAAGTAGCATTTAACCAGACTTCCGGCTTTCCTTTCCCCCCACTAGGTTTTTAACCATTCTTTAACAGTGATTATTTAATACATTATGTGTTTTTTATGTAATAGTTCTGATACTAACGTTTACAGATAAATATTACCCCTGTGACGCTGCATACACCAACACTCGTGGATTTATGACTCCCTACCGTAATACGAGGTATTGGTTAGCCGAATTTTCAACGACAACGTGCGTTAACTAGGGAAGAAAAATTCAATCATGCACACGTACAACTGAGAAATGTTATTGAGTGCTCATATGGTGTTTTGAAGGCAAGATTCCCAATCCTAAAGCAAATGGCTCCATTTTCTTTTCCAATACAAAGAGACATAGTGATTGCTTGTTTCGTTGTCCATAATTTTATAAGGAAATGCAATATTCATGATCAATTGTTTATGGACTATGACGAGAACACTTTGTTTTCCGAAATACAAGGTGGAGAAAGTGATGGGCAGTTCGTTCAAGACATAGAATGGGGTTCACAAGGCATTGAGTATATGAATACCTTACGTAACCAGATTGCTAGTCAACTATGGTCAAATGGTTCAAATTAAAATTGTACACCTAGTATTAATTTCTATTTGGATTGTATTATGTTTCCATGTACTTTGAAGAATTTATGTATAACTTGAATTTTCTATTATGTTTTGTATTTTTTTTTAAGTTATTCATCATTCAGTACAGAACACTAAACAAATAGCTATATTTCATTCAGCACAAAGTAGTTCAGAGGGGTAAAAATGTCATTTTACACAGTCATTCAGAGGTGCAACCAAACAGCACTTTACTGGTTCAGCACTTATTGGTTCAGAGCCTCTTACCCATTCAGACCTCTTAATCATTCAACACTTATTGGTTCAGATGTTGCCAAACAGCCCCTAGGGATCTTGCACCAATTAGTGACTTGAGATCATAACACTGAGGCTATGAAGCACGAACTAAAGAGATGCTCCACCGTCTCCTCGCCATCTCCACTCAACAGACACGCAGAATAGTCCACGCTTATGTTCCTTTTTTTCAGAGCTACCATAGTCGCAACCTTGTCCATCTCGGCCCTCCAAATAAACACGTTACAACAGTCTCTGTTTTCTTTCAATTCAAAGTGTATAACATGCTGCAAAGAATAAGCATCTCGTCAATCTCCAAACCCACCGACAACGGTCTTTTCCACTGCCACAATAATTGGGTTGATAAACATACTCTCACAATAATATTAATTGGGTTGATTAAGGACTTTTAATCAACCAAATACATTTGATAAGAGTTTCGACATAGAAATTTGTGTAATGTAAATTAGAACTTATAAAGTACGCAGTCCTTTATGATAGTCTTGAAGATTGTGCTTCCACAAATCACTCAAACTTCACATTGCCACTATTTTGATTATGCATTTTTAAATAGAAATTAAGAGGGTCAATGAAATTGATGTATCGGCCAACATATAACCCCATACTCTTCGTAGAAAATTAAGATTAATTCATTCCTACTTAAACCATTTGTGGGTAAATAAATTGTTTTTTCAAGAACACCTCGTAATACTAATTTACTTCTATAACCTGTACTTTACACAATTCAGGATTTGAACCATCTACTTTTAGGATAGAGAGGTGGCACCTCACCGGATGTCCCTTCGTAAGAGCCAGAAACACATGTAAAATTTGTAGCTAGAAAAATTATGAGTTCTTTAAATGAACTGCGTTCTTCATTAATTGAAGAAATAGTTACGACTCATAGAACTTCTAGTTTATATTTGTTTTTGAACGACACATGTCCTATCTTTGGATGGTATGGTTCGATCAGGAGATGAAACATATACCTCCTAACCAATACTCGTTGTTAGGAAAATTGGAAGTAGAAATTTTATGGTGAGTTAGTAACTTAGATATCACTATAAAAGTCTTTGATTGTGAAAACTGAGTTGCTATGTGTTTAAATATCAAATTTGATATCAAACATATTATTATTATTATTATTATTATTATTATTATTATTATTATTATTATTATTATTATTATTATTATTATTATTTTCTTTTCGTAATATCTTGTTTTTTTTTCTTTTTTACAAGGCCCATATCGAAAGTTGCTATAGATACCGGGCTAAAGATGGGGAGTCCAATTTCTTGGAATCAATCCAGTTGCATTGTTTCCATTCTAAATTTTGGTCCAGCTGTGAGTTAAGATATCCTGCTTATGTGTCTTCTATCCAAGGTATTACTTATATATATTCATCCTTGTTTACTCTCTTGTCTTGTTCTAGTATTTCATATTTGTTTTGTCAGATCATTTTTATAAGAGATTGGTGTTACACCCGACTTAAAAACCTCGGTTTATCCCTATAGTTCGTATACATATAATAAAAACTTAATCATTATTGTTTGCATCAAGTGTTTTTAGATAAGCTTAACCCATCTTTGCTTCTTGATTCACACTCACTGTAGGTCCTCTTTACTATGTGGCTTGATGGATTACCTTGTGAGTTATCCTTTACCATGCACCTTTATTTTTCTGTTATATATATTCTCTTTTGATTGCATATAATTTCTTGCGTATTTATTGTCTATTGGTTTAGAACGATTCTAATTGTCTGTCTCTTGTTGGTTATTGATTGTGTAGTGGTTTTATTTTGACATGTGTTATGGCTGGCTCTATCATCTGGTTTTGTTGTTAGTGCCCAAACTGAAACCCTAATTAACAAATTGGACTTAGGTGTTCCTTTGTTTCTACACCCTAGTGACTCTAATAACATGCCTGCGATTACTATTAAATTGAAAGTTAATAAAAATTATTCTATGTGGGCAAGTGCAATGAAATTAACATTAGAAATTAAAATTAAAATTGTTTATAAATGGAATATGTGTAAAATCAAGTGATGATGAAACTCTTGCTAGACAATAGGATAGGTGTAATTCAATGGTATTATCTTGGATTTTAAACTCTGTGTCCAAGGAATGGGTCAAGTTTTTTTTATATTAGCGTCCGAGGTTTGGCAGTATTTAAAATAATCATATAATAAAGTAGATGGAATAGTTGTTTTTAACCTTTATCAAAAAATATATATATATATATTTAAGGCAAGGTGGGAGTTCTATGTCTAAATACTATCACAATATTACACCCTACTTTTTTTTTTTTTTTTTTTGTATAAATGGTATATGGCATGGACTTAAAAGATAAGTACAGAATAAAAGCCCAAGTAAGGGTAAATGAAATTTCAAGGCCCATTAGGGCAAATTAATAAAATTGTATCACGCATGAAGAATCCTAATATGGAATGGTCTAGATCAAGCACCTTAGTTGCAAACCTTTCCACCCCAAGTTGGAGAGAAAAGGTTAGAAATAGAAACCTTAGATTGAATCCAAAGTTTCACGGGTTGTGTGTTGTGCCTCTAGGATTCACATTCTCAAGTCGGTTTCACCGTCTGAGATTGAAAACAACCTGTTCATCATGTTGTCTCACTGGTTTTGAAGTATTCTAGCTTAGGTTAGCATTTCAAAAAAAAAAAGGTGAGAAACACGTTAAAGTTAAATGTTTTTTTATGAATAAAGCTTGTAATGATGTTATGAATTGATTCTAACACATTTCCTACAAAAAAAAAATAACCTTAGCAACTTGATGTTAAACAAGCCTGGATCTGATCACAACCACCATTGTTGCATTCTAGAGTTTCCATGTACATTTCGCATACAACATTTCGTTATTTTAGTATGGCGAAAAGTTATATGAACGAAATTTTAATATGGAAGAAAGTTTATGTAATGAAAAGCATGTACAACAAAATGCCTTGATGTGCGAAACGTTATGGTCAACGAAATGCTAGTGTAACAAAATGTATGATGTATATTTAAATTTTGTTCGAATAATAGTTACATTTCTCTTACATATTCACCTGCGAAGAGTCTTATATTTTATTGAGACTTGGGAACGAAAAGTTGATGTTAGATTTCATGTGAATCATTAACCAGATTGACTAAGCATTCAAGGTTCAGATTGTACATGGCTAACAATAAGAAGCCACATGCCCTTCTTTTGCTATTTTAGGTTCATATGCATGCTATCTTAAATGTTCATTGTGGTGACTACAGATAGTACATGTTTACGATTGATGTTATATGATTGTTGTTAATTGTAAATGTTTGACGATTGACTGTAAACGATTGATGTCTAGCATTTGTTTCTAGAGTTATTGATGGAACCTGTGAGCGCAACATTATTGCAAAAAATGATGGAGTCTAATGTTGGTATAAGCCTGCTTGGCTTTGTGATGAGTAGTTAATGGTGAAACTTGCTTCACAATTTGATGTTTATATTGATGATTGATGTTGACATGCCAGATCGATATTTAGTACGATTTTATACGATTTATCAAATGATTTCTCTTAACATGTTAACTCGATGTTTTTAACCCAAATTAGAACTCACTCGGCGTAGTTGGGTTTAAACATGCATGTTAGGTTGACAGGTATTGGTACAAGATAGAAAGTCCCTCGACATGGATTGAAGGCTTCCTCACTTCGAAGTCTGCCATCCTAGACACTTTAGTTGACCCTGAATGTTATGTTAATACTTTGATGACTTGATGTATTGGATATTGGGATGTTTTTCTGCTACTTAAGCATGCCCTTTATCAGTTTAAGAAGTATATTTTGATGTTGGAACCCAACTGTGAGGTCTCTCGGGTTTGGAGTGTTACACAGAGGCTAAATGCTATCTAGAAGCAAGTAAACTCAATTATTCAGTTACCATCTTGTACCTGTCTGGCCTCAAAATATTTGAATGACTTTAATTATCTAATAAAGCTTATGTAATTACTCATGGGTCTTGATGATACTTATCTACCCGTTAGAACAAATTTGTTTAGTAGAGATTAACTACACATTGTTAAAAGTATTCTTTTCAATCATTTAAAGGGAAGAGTCAAGTACAAGTGTATCTTCAAAAAGTCATAACTCATAATGTTGGCTTTATTTCAAAATCAAATTAGTCTATGACAATAAAAAGAAGTTTAATAGAGATTCTAATTCAAGATTCACTCATGATTCAGATCTATTCGTTTTTTGAAAGAACTGTTCAAGGAAAAAGTAATCCCTTCACCCACCACCGGTTGATCCTTAGACTTGCCTCATCTTCTTCCATCAATTAAATAGATTCTTAGATCTTGTTTATGAGATTAAGAAAAATAACTCTCTTTCTATTCTAATTTTTATGTATACTAAATTATTAAGCTTTTTATATTTCTTTTTCTTTCTTAGAAAAGAGATAGTTTCCATTTTTTACTTCACTTCAATACTTGATACAATAACAATATTCAATAAATAGGAGACTGGAAATGAGAGTATTTAACTATTTATCCAGCATCCATTCTTCATACGATTGCCGGAACAAAAATATTGGATGCAACGAAATGAAACTTTTTTTGTACATCAAGCCACGTTCTGATAATTATAAATCTAAATAAAAACATTATATTATATAGATAGATATAAATTAATTTTGATCCTGTAATCAAAGAAAGATAGTGAATTATAATCTTGTGACCGAGAATAAATGGTTCTCTGTGAAGGAACCAAATGACGATTTATTCCTATAGAACAAGACGATTGAATTGAAAATATCGACAAATTCTTGCGGAGTCTAAAGAAATGAAAATAAATAAAAGGGGTCAACTTGTTCCAACTTCATCTCTATTGAATTTGAATATCAGAATAACGGATATAGTCATATTTCAATGGGTCAGGTCCACTTATTTTTCCTTTATTTATTTCTAATCTTTACAATGGATTTCGTTGGCCTAGTTGAAAGTACGAAGATTTAGTGATTCAATAGATGATTTATCATGATTCGTAATAACTAATATAATATAATTCACCGAGGGCTTACGCGTTACAATTAGATTACTCTACCATTGAGTTAAATAAAGGGCTTGATTTATTGGTTAAACATAAATTAAATAAAAAATGTACGTCCTGTGTACTTCACGCCACCTTTTCACGCCTCATCATATTAAAACCCGCTCCTTTTAGACCTTGAAAGTAAAATCTGATAGCACTGATGTTGCTGCTAGATGATGCTTTGTGCCCTTCATGACCTTCCCACACCATACATGTAGTCTTAAAATGCATATTGTCATCTCATAGTCACACGTCACCGACGCTTAATAACTTTCTAAAACAATCCACTCAATACCACAAACCTCCCTAGCTCCCTACATTTCTGGTTGACCATTTACTTTTATATATTTTTCTTAAAATTTCTGGTTGACCATTTACTTTTATATATTGTTTCTTAAAACCACTTTATCTTTTTAAGATCAGATTTACTTTTAACTAGTAGTAAACCCTCGCGTTGTGGCGCGGACATAAAACCGTACCAAGTTGCATCAATGCTATACCCCTACGAAAGACCACTAACACCGGAAAAAATCGTAAAACAAAATAAATAAAAAATGGAAAGTAACACCGGACGAAACGTAGACGTAAAATCATTGAACTACACAGGCGAAGAAATGAGACTGAAACATAAAACATAGAAAAAATAACTGAGTCGATATAGGACCTGGGAGTTGCGGCGAACCTGTTAAACGGGAAAAAATAGACGTAAAAATATTGAATCACATACACACATTGCGTCGTGTATGGAAACGAATAAAATTTCAAAAAGATAAAATCAATATGTATTACAAAAATACATACATGATTTAAGTAAGTAATAAAATAAAAATAAAGAAATTATAATATAAATAATAATAGAAATAAATATAACACTAAAATATAGTGTTCCATGGACCCACAACTAAATTTTTTGAAAAACTCACCAAGCATAACATACAATACATTTATGCTTACAAAACCTGTTAATTGACAATATAGAAATATCATATAAACAAATATAATATAACTAAAACTTAATTTATATATTATTTAGCCTATTGATTAAAACATTACATAGTATATCACAACATCTAAAAAAAAATCAGAAAAGCAAAACATTTTCAGCCACCCTATAGCGACGACAACAATTGCAACAACTGGTGCAACTTACAAAGGCAAAAAAAAGTTGAGAAGACCCCTGTAGCGAAGACATGTAGCCACTACAGCAAATAGAGACGACAACTGGGCTTTGTAGTGATGGCAATTGTCGTTGTTGTAGGCTTCGACTGTTGTATTGTACGTATGCGCAACCCTCCTACCCAAAATCTTTCAACCCGTCATACCGGCATAGTCAAAGTTTGATCTTGTGATCCCACCATGTTTCGAAAACTATCTAGATGTTAAGGACATGTTAAACTAGTATCATATATTAAATGTTTTAAAGCACACACAGTACCAACATAGACCCACACGTTTAATCAACTAAAACCCTAGCTTTGTTTAAGCACATTCTCCTGTCAAAATGTGATGGAACATTAGCAATAGGAAGAATATATAACACAACAATTCTCCTGTCAAATTGTGATGGAAAATTAGCAATAGGAAGAAAATTCAATTAACACAACAAGAATGAGTAAACTAAAACACGTTCATGAAGATGAACGAATTAGATCAATTTTTGTATATCTATAATTCATCAGAATTATGTATAAAAAGAACACAAAATAACCTTCTATCTAAGTAAATAAATGAACTAACGAAAATCCGAAAAAACATTTTATCATGGACACATAATGATTGGATCTTGATCTTGAGGAGAAACATACTGACTTTGACTATAAGGATCAAGCATGTTGTGGCATAGAGATGGACCAGAAGGTGGCACAGGCCCTCTTGGTAACCTACTAATCCACAACTCATTATCTCCCTTTGGTACTCTTGCTGCACTCGTTCCTGTCACTAAGTGCATGATTGCCGTCACTAAAACAAGGAAGAACACGTGACGCCTTAAACTCATTGCTGAAATTTTGCTTCTTCGATCTTGGGCCAGCGATGGTGTGGAATGATATGATCTTAGCCTTTATATATGTACACACATACATACATTTGTGCGTGTGTATAGATATATATATATATATATATATATATATATATATATAGAGAGAGAGAGAGAGAGAGAGTGTGTGTTCACAATATGTTGTGGTTGTTGAATTTGAACGCAGTATTCAACTCTTGAAAATATAGAAAATATAGTTGATTTAATGTGATTATTTAGTGCTCAATTTACTTGACTTTGAAATAAAGGTAAAACATGGCAAGTTGAATTTGCTGATAATGGGAAGTGGCCAGCCTAACTAGAAAAATCGACAAACTTTTAGCATTTAAAAACTTGGATTTCGTTATCGATCGGTTATTTCTTGGAGTTGTGATTACTTTTGGCCGGTGAACCAAGGAACATGTGATGAAACTCATACATATGCGTGATATCATTAGGCTTGACGGAGAGGGTTCTTATAACAAAAATATAGATCTTATTGAACAAACAAGTTGTTGAAATACAGGTGCAAGAATACAAAAAGTGAAGAACAAGAACTTGATTTAAGAGACAATACTTTGTTTGATATATCAAACAAAGGAGCAAATAAGACTTATTATGAAGACCAAATCGATGTCTTTTTTTGTGCGTATTGAACCAAAACAGCAACCAACAAAATATATGCAACAGATGAAAGGACCCAGCTGTGACACCAAAGAAACAAGGAAATAGATCCCATGACAGCAGCTAATTGATTCTTCATATAAAACTTTCATCTTCAGCCCCATGAACAGTTTAGGTGCGGGTCAAAGACATATTTTGTCGTACATGTTAAGACATGATGGGTAGGTTGGGTTGGGTTGATCCAAAACATGTCCTCTTAAAAGTTATTGTATTTCTTAGACTAGAGGGTATGGTGAGGCCCATCCCCATGAGGATGGGCCGCCACGTAGACGCCACATCACCGGCTCATAAGGGATGGGCCTCCTTCACTTTTGAGGGGGGTGGAGGATGGGCCACACATAATTTATAAAAACAATTAAAATATATAATTTATTTGATTATTTAGAGAGAGAAAGAGAGAGAGAGAGAGATCATGGCACGGCGAGTTCGGCTGTGGGTAGCCGGGGACGACATAACGGAAGGGAGGGGGCGGTGTGGGGGACCGGTGCCGGGCCTCGCCGGGCCTAAGCCGGCCCCCATACCGCTTAGTCTTTCTAACTATTATGGTCGGTTTGTGGACATAGTTTTATTATTTGTTCACTTAATAATTATGACGTGCAGATTTGTTTCCACCGCCTTTAATCCCTCTTTTCCACTTTGGTTTCAGTTTTCGCGATAATGGGGTTCTTTAATCATAGAGTTTGAGGTATTTGAATCACTTGGTCAACAGCAACATGTAATATCAGTTGATATAATTTACTTTTAACTTTTCATTATATGGGTTGATGTTGTTCTTGATTAATTGTTTATTGCAAATAAACTCCAATCTTTAATTAGCTAATTAAGTTGCTCATTAGCTTAGTAATATATACGATCCAACAGTTATTTTGTAGACCCAGTAAATATGACTAAAGGATATGACCTCATAGCTAAAATGCTTAAAAAAATATTGTGTTGCATATTGCATGCCATGGTTTAGTGGCTGTTAGTTCATACTTTGGTTGTGTCAATGATTTTTATCTAATATGTTATGTTACCTACGTTACTCATTTTTCTTCACATGCCACTTCCTCGTTGCAACGCACGGATGACCCGGTAGTTGCTCATTGATCCCGCCAATTACAAGACTGCCCCCAGTTTAAAACTACAGTGTTGTCATCGTTTTAGTTTTTCTTTTTTTTTTTAGCAAAACTATGATAGTGTTTTGTTTTAATTGGTTGAGTTGATGTAATTTTTATTGAGATCGTATTAGTAGTATGTACAAGTAACCAAAACAGAGGTGTACATGTTATGAAACTGAAAAAATATTCGGCTTAGCGTCTTGCAACGCAGACGGGGCATAAAACTAGTTTAGTTTATTTACAAAGTGAGGTGATGTCGGTCAATAAACAAAACCTTACATGGTGGTCTTGGAATCCTTATATTCGTATGTGGTTTACCTGTTAATCCAAGGTAAGTCAACATGGAAAACAAAGACGGGTGTTCTCGGCGTTTTAGGGGGTGTCTCTCCGTAAACAAGCGCTACTCTTACGAATGCACGTGCAATTAATATCTCCTCGTCGTACATACCACCCTAGAGTGGTAGTCTTAAAACTTTATTGTAAGATTTGTTATATTTCAAAATGTATGGCCTAACATAACTGATGAGGTATGACCCAGTACGCATAATTCGAACTGGTCATACACTATTTTGACCATAATAAATCCACATTTTATTCTGGAACATTCTATTCCATTCGAATAGATATCCTTAAATAACCAAATATTAAGGAGATCTACTATGATCTCCTATTTTCGGGTATAATCCCAATACAAATACAATTCCCAGATAAGGGGAAACCCTAAACACCGATCACTATTGTAGGTCCCTGAAAGGATCCAAGAATAAGGTGATTTCAAGTTATCAAATGCATAAAACAGGTGCGGAATCCGTGATCTACACACAACCAAGCAAGAGTACAAACAATCAAGAACACCAAATCACTCAAAAGTTTCTCAATTGATTTTGACACAGTAACAATACAAAAACTTCAATACAAGCTCCAATACTCTCTCAAAAATGCACTCTTACATACTGAAATCCAACCTGCTGTATTTATAGACAATACAGCAGGTGGACACACGAAATAGGAGAAGAGAACACGAAATAAGGTAACACTAACATGCAGAGTATATGTTTCGTGTCACACGAAACATACACATGATTACATATTTCGTGTCACACATGTGTTTTGCAATTCTCAGTTTCGCATCAACAACATGTTTTGTGCATCATGTCTCTTGTCTATCATATTTCATGTGTTTACATACAATAACTAATAGAAAGTTGCCAAGTCAAACAGGAGGATGTTTGACTTGGACAATTTACAATATTAACAAAATATATAAGCAAAATGACAACCGTTTATATAAGTATAACAAAAATGAAAAGCTCAGACACAAAATGCATCAACAAAAGTTCCTCCAACTAGTTAAACGATTTTTATTTTCTATTACACCCAAGGAAAATAGAAAATATTTGGTCAGATACACATGCAATATATTTGTTGTTAAACGGCGACAATAACATTAAAAGACTAATTAATTAATTAAATTACGTATCAAATTATCTAAATGTTTTTTTTTTCTAGCACGCCTACCTGCATAGAAGACATAAACCCTAGCTTTGACGTTTAACATGTTATCTGCTGGCAAATTGTGAAGGAAAATTAGCAAGAATAGTAAACGAAAACACGTTCTAGTAGATGAATGAATATGATCATTTTTTTATATCTAAGATTCAGAATTATGAAAAAGATAATAATAATAACACAAAATGACGGGTTATACATGTCAATTACCTTATATCTAAGCAATATTTAAAAAAAAAAGAATGAACTAACGAAATGCTGAATAAAATATTTATCATGGACAAATAATGATTTGATCTTGATGTTGAGGAGAAACATATTGGCTTTGACTATAAGGATCAAGCATGTTGTGGCATAGAGATGGACCAGAAGGTGGCACAGGCCCTCTTGGTAACTTACTAATCCACAATCCATCATCTCCCTTTGGTACTCTTGCTGCACTCGTTCGTGTCACTAAGATCATGATTGCCGTCACTAAAAGAAGGAAGAATACGCCACGCGTTGAACCCTTCAACGACATTTTGCTTCTGTGATCTCGAGCGGGAGATGGGATGCAGTGATATGATTTCACGCTTAATTGTACATGTACATATATATATACATATGTATGAGAGAGTTCACAATATGTTGTGGTGGTTGGATTTGAACACAGTATTCAACTGTTGAAACTACAGGATGACATTAAGTGCTCATTTTACTTGACTTTGAATTTAATTAAGGTGAAACGTGGTGAGTTGAAGATGCCGATAAGGGGCAGCGGGCAGCCTAACTAGAAAAAATTGCATTAAAAACATAGATTTTGGTTATCGATTATTTCTTGGATTTGTGTTTGATTAGAGTGGCTGGTCAAAGCAAGGAACATGCGATGAAACTTCATACGTATGCATGATAGCTTTAGGCTTATGTTCAATAAACGTGGATTATGTGAACAAGGTTTTGTATTTTTTTTTTTTTTTTTTTTGGAACGGCAGCTATTTTATATAAACATAAAATAGAACAAGGGGCCAACAAGAAACTGGAGGACCTGAAAACAAAAAAACAGAAAATTACAAGATAATGTCATGGATATTGAATCTCTCTATCTCTTCCACTTGATATCGCTTAACCACGTTCTATTTTAAGCCAAACGAAGGATTCCTCTTTAGTCTCCTCCACGGCCTTAGACTGAAGGGAGTGGGGCGTCTCCCCTACCCAAGCCGCCCCAAGCCGCCTCGCACATCGGCGTCCCATGGGGCGTCCCCCCTTTGGGCGTCCTCTTCTCGTCGCCAAATCCTCACACAAATCAAGAATTCCCCCCTACTTTGACCAATTATTGTTTTTTTTTTTTTTAACCAAATCACCTATATATATAACACTTTATATTTTTAAATGGGTGTCACGTGTCGCAAGACGCCCTACCCAGCAAAGTTGCCCCACTCCCCCTTTTTTGCTCAAAATCCTCTAATCTGACGTGGCGCCACGTGTCGCAAGACGCCCTCTCAAAAGGATGCCTCACTCCCTTTAGTCTTAGAGACATTAAAAGGCCTGTTTTCGAAAAGTAAGCCGTTCCATGCCTTCCATATTTTTCATAAAGCATTTTACAAATAATTGTCACCTTTTTTGAGAGTTAGCAACATTTATGTTTTTGTTGGTAAGATATTATGTACTCTTCTCTTTTTTTTAACGTTTGTTTCTACTTTCCACATGTCCTGAATCCTAAACAAAACTGAAACTGAAGTGTATGTAACATGCAATCTTTTATATATGCAAGTTTTTTTTTTTTTTTTTTTTTAATTTTAGCATGATAGGGTCCAACCCAATACCCTTGGCCTACATGAAATGATAATGCTGACCCAAGGAGTTTATATTAGGCCCACTCCATAATAAACTCGTTTAAAAAATAATATATTGTTTGGTTAATTTAACTTTTATAAGTTTTATACATTTATTATAATGATACAAACTTGGTTTTATAACTATATTAATCAAATTTTATAGTTTTAAACTTAATATACATTATCATCATACTCAGTAAATCTCACGAATAACAAAGTTAAAATAAGGTCCGATAAGGGTAAATGTAAACAGCCTAAACTTACGATTTAAGAAAATACCCAGATTATAGAAATATAAAATGATAAATTGAAAAGTAGCAAAGCTCTTATTAAAATGTAATTCATGAATTATTCACTAAAAGCTAAATAAATAAATTTAAACCGGGAAGCACGCTATAAAAGTAAATTACAATTCTATAAGCAGCGGCGGAACTAGCCCAAAAATTTAGGAGTATCCCAATTTTTATTTTTTAGACCAGAGGTATCCTTTGTATAACGGAGACGAAGTTGAGGGGTATTTTTATACTACGGAAACGGAGTTAAGAGTTATTTTTACACTACGTAGACAGAGTTGAGGGGTAGCCCGTGCTACCCCTACCAACCTTCTAAGTCCGCCCCTGTCTATAAGTGTGGTTACAAAGAAGCTTGTATAGTTGTATAATTTTGTAGCGTGCAATAAACTTAGGAGGCTTTCTTCGGCTTGTTTGTGTTCTTCCTTAGACATCCTAGAACGAATGTTTATCAAATCATTGAGAAATCTGCAACGATAATAATGTGATCATACACAAAAGTTGTCTGAAAATAAAAATAATAAATAATAATAATAATTAGTATTATTATAAATAATAATAGTAATAATGACCAAGTTTGACCTAATTTGTTGTATTATGTCATAAGTGGCGCACATAGTGTATGGAGTCATTGGATTTTATCACCCCCTAACTATTGCCTATTGGCCAGGCCACCCTCAACTATCATTTTGAAGCATGTCACCCCCAACTTAACACTTAGTATGTTCTGTCACCACGTCCTTAACTGACCACTAATTGTTGATCTTGGTACTATACTTTGGGGGTGTCATAGGGATCTTAGGAAGGTTTTAGGGATCTTATGACACCCCAAAAGTATAGTACAAGATCAAAAGTTAGTGATTAGTTAACGACGTAGTGATAGAACACACTAAGTGTTAAGTTCGGGGTCATGGGCATCAAAGTGATAGTTGAGGGTGGCAGCGGCCAATCTACACTGATGCGGCCAATCTACACGATTGCAAATTTTGTAATTAGAACGGATGCACTATATAGTTGTTTTATAACTGTTGTGATTTCTGTCACAAGTGTTGTTAAATTTGTGACATTTTTCACTTGATATAAACATTATATCCCGATACTAGAATTAATCCTTGAAATCATCACAAAATCGGTTTCACTTTATATTAATTAATAATAATAATAATTAACATCTATATATATATATAAAAGCATATTAGAAGGACTTCTTAATGTCATTGTCATTCTCTTAAAAAACCCCTAAAGCATGATGTACAAGTCTTTTAAGCACAACAAACACAATTATAACCTCACTTTCCAATAATACCCTTACTTCACTCAAGCCTTTTAAGTACAATAAAACACTTCACACGGATCACAATCTCTACCGTTCATTTTTATACATGGATTATAATCTGGACCATTCATTTTGAAAACCTTGTACATTGTGAAAGATAATCAGAAGGAGAGGGAAAAGACAAATCGAAGATGGATCTGTACTCACCGCCCCTTTCCTTTTCGTTCTCTCTCTCTCTCAAAGATTAAGATTTTAGATCTAGATCTGGATCTATTCACCATAAGCTATTGTTCCCGAGGATCTGGACACCTTCTATAACAACCCTCCTAAATATTTCCGACACCCTAATAATATTTAAAATGTCCCAATATGTCTGAAAACACACCCCGTATACGTAAACGGACCCCGAATACCTCTATTTTATTAAATTTAATTAGAAACAAATTTCAAACGGCTGCCGCGGGGCGCGTAGCCCTTGGCTACCTCTTACGTGGGCCGTGACAGATAGGCCACCAGGCTTAACCCGGTGCCGCCACGTGTTGGGCTCGTGGCGAAGCTAGTTCAATGACTGGGCCAGGCTAGGGCCTACCTAGCCTATTACGCGGGCCGCGTAGCCCTTGGCTACATCTTACGCGGGCCGCGAGAGAAGTCGAAAGGTCGCCTATATAAGAAGGCCTTAAGTTTCCGTCGTTCATTTCTCGATCTCTCTCTCTATAATTTCTGCATAGATAAAGTAATTTCCGGGCATAATACCCCCTAAATAACGAAGTTCTGCCCCGTTGTAAGTATCATAACCCCGGTTACGTATTAGATACGCTGCCCGATTGATCCAGGGTTCCGTAACGGCTGTCGTGGTTCTGCCCGACGTAGTCGTTGGAATACCGTCTCGAGGAGGGTATTGCTAATGTAAATATTGGGTTATTATACTAACGCGTATGCATTTGTGTAAATTATAGATAATCACCAGGAAACCCTTAAAGAAAACTTAAGACAGCAATGTGAGTAATCTCCTTTTTGTAAACAGTTTTTACAAACCTTAAATATTTTACAATGTGATTAGCAGTGATTGAGTCTTTGTAATTCTTCAATTACTACCGGTATATTAGGGTTTTGTATACAAAATGTGGAACACATTACCATTGTACAAAGAGTTAGCCAATGGGTAATATGACCCACCAGTCAGGATTGACAGTACTGAATGAGTAATTGTGTAGAAATAAACATTGTAATAGCTCTCAATACTGTTAAAAGATAAAACTCTTCTTGATTAAACCGGGAGTCACTCACCAGTATTTCCCACTGACAAAATGTTTTTAAACGCGTTTCAGGTAACAAAATGTGAAAGCCAACTAGAAGCCAGCTGGACAGCACTGAAGGCTTGGAAAAAGTGTCTATAAAAGTTACATAAATAAAAGAAGATGTTTTATTAAATAAAATATGGATTTTCCCTATGAAAAATGTTTGTAATGAAAACTTGGGTTTTATCCCAGTATGTTTAATATTATAAAAGCGTGGTATTTACTCTGACAAAATATTTCCTAACTACGGTCCTGATGTAATTTCCGCGGCCAAAATGATAAACACCGATACCACCAAAACTGGTCTTGCGGCCGCCCGTTCCCGGACAGATAGGGGATGGGGGTTGCGACAGAAGGTGGTATCAGAGCTAAGCTACTGATTCAGCTCAGAGCATAGCTACTGATTCAGTCACAGAAATGTTCTGCTGACAACAAGATATTGTTCAAATCGTTAGGAAATTTATTACGGAAATACGTGCATATCTGTATTTTATTGTTGAGTGTTATTTGACTATTTGTTAGTTTAAAGTATGAGCGATCAAGGACCCTCCGACTCCTATCGTCAGTTGTCCGGCTCACCTAGGAGCGAAGGCACCTCTTCACAGCCTGCCCTGTCAGCGTATTCAGCTGACAATGAAGATGGGATATTCGTGTTTAAGGCTCAGTCTGAAGAGCCATTCCCTCAGAAAAAGAGAGGATGGTTCAGTAGGGGAGCACATGAGCGTAGGAAGAGAAGGAAAAAGTTACAACAGCAACGAGTGCTAGCAGCCGCTAAAAGAGAAACCAATGCCCACACCCAAGACATGCTTAATAGGAGTTTAGCAAACTTCCATATTTTAGCATCCACAGCTGCCGACCCAAACCTGGAACAACTAGTAGCCCCTCAACCATTACCCTTGCTTCCCACCCGGCCAATGGAGATTGAAAACAACCCAGAAAACCAAGTCCAAATGCATAATTTTAATCCAGAAGAGATACCTAGGATACCAGCACCCAATCCCTTAGACCCAGACTACGACCCGTGGTTTGATGATCATAGGGATTATGTGCAACGCTACCACCTAACAGACGAACCCATGCCAAACCTAGCAGCTTACCCAGGTCTGGACCCTCTAGATCCCTACTATGATAATGATGAATGCATTAGGGAAATCCTAGAGAATCCATACCCTCAGGAAGAACCCATGCCGCAGTACCCAGATCCAGTACCAGCACCTGCACCCCGAATGAGTGCAGAAAATGTGCAAGAGCTCGGAACTTTCGGAGAAGAGATTTTAGAAAATAGTGACAAGATGAGGCAGATCGGAGAACGACTCGTCTGGAAGTACGACGAGCGTAATATGGAGTTCTGGATGAACCCATATCAGTGAAGGTGATAGTAGAGATAGTAATATTAAATAATATATATATATATATATATATATATATATATAATATGTGTGTATGAAAAAAAATTAATAATATATCTATCGTAGTATAGACCCCTTTGTGGTTAATGATGCATATTAGTATTGTAATTTTAAATTCCAGTTCTAGTTTGTATTAGATGCATAATATAAGAAAGAGTAAGTCGCAATGTTCGACGTTTTTTATCAATATGTGTATTGTGTGATTTTTGCCTTAAATAATATTTTGTGATACTAATAAGTGGAAAATGTTTAAAATCCAGATGGACAACGAAGTGAACCAGGAAAACCAGAATAATGATAACCAGAGTAACAATAACCTGGATAACGATAACCCGAACAACAACCATAATGGAAACCAAGTGGATAATAGTGCCATCCAACACATTGTAGCACAAGGGATAATAGATGCGATGCCATATATTATCAAAACGGTTAAGGAAGCAGATAAAAAAAGTAAATGTGATAGTAAACGACCAACTGAACCTGAACACAGCGTAAACAATGGACCCATACTTCAAGTGCCAATTCCCAAAAGAAGAAGAACCATGTCTTATGGTTGTTCTTATAAAGAATTCTGGTCTTGTAAACCAATGGAATTCTCGGGCAATGAAGGGGTCGTTGCATCTCTACGCTCGATAGAAAAGACTGAGGCAGTCTTAAGAATAAGCAAGTGTGCGGAAGAGGATAAGATAATGTTTGCTTCCAATCTGTTTAAGAATTCAGCACTAGAATGGTGGAACACTATCCTCCAGTCGAGGGGAAGTGATAGGGTTTACAATATGGAATGGGAGGAATTTAAGAACATGGTGGAAAGGAAATTTTACCCTCCCAATGAAAAAGAACAGATAGCAAATAAATTCTTAAACCTTAGAATGACTGGAGTGGATAGTAAGGGTTACACTACATTATTCTTTGAATATGCTAGAATAGTGCCAACCCTTGCATCACCCGAACCAGTATTGATCTCCCGCTATATTTGGGGATTAATCAGTGAGATAAGGCATGTAGTCAAGGCAGCTAGACCTCAAACCATAGAAGAAGATGTAGAACTAGCAAATACCTTGACTGATGAATTAGTACGTACACGAGAGGAGGACCAGAGAAGAAACCTAGCTCAAAGGCTTACCCAAGAATTTCGCTCTAGAAATTCCAACCGTGGGAAAAGTGTAGGTTCTACCTCTGCACCTTATTGCAAGTATTGCAAAAGGAAGCATTCTGGAAGATGCTCCATATACTGTAACTTCTGCAAAATATCTAGACACAAGGAGGAAGACTGCAGGAAGAAGTCTAACAACAGAATATGCTACAACTGTGGAGAACAAGGTCACATCAAGCCAAACTGCCCAAAACTAGTTCCAGCTACGAACAACAAGAATACTAAAAATGCTAGGGCATTTATTCTAACTGCAGAAGAAGCAAAGATGATCCCAGATGTGATCACCGGTACGTTTTTAGTTAATGGCGTTTTTGCTAAAGTATTATTTGACTATGGTGCGAACCAAAGTTTTATTAATACTTCATTTTGCAAAATTCTCAATCAACCATTAACAAAACTCCCATAAGAATGTCTAGTAGAGACAGCAAATGGGGAAACCATTAAGATTTCTGAAATCTTGCAGGGAGCAAGAATAGAATTTCTAAATCAAAAATTTATTGCAAACCTTTACCCAATGAATCTGGCAGGATTTGATGTCGTGTGAGGAATGGATTGGTTAATAGCCAATAAAGCCAGTATTTTATGTGATCAAAAGTCAATCCAAGTAAATTCACCAAGGGGTGAAAAGATCACAATTAAAGGAAATAAACCCTCTAGATCCACGAAAGTCATCTCTGTAATGAAAACAGCAAGTTATGTAAGAAAATGATCATTAGAGTATTTGATTTC
The DNA here is from genome assembly GCA_030545235.1 of Helianthus tuberosus. Classification (NCBI taxonomy): domain Eukaryota; kingdom Viridiplantae; phylum Streptophyta; class Magnoliopsida; order Asterales; family Asteraceae; genus Helianthus; species Helianthus tuberosus. The sequence goes on along the minus strand of CM060443.1, from coordinate 189,234,039 downwards.
TATAATTATAACAACCCTAAAGAAAACCGACACCCTCGAATAATTTCCGACACCCTAATATATTTTAAAATATCCCAATATGTCCTAAAATACACCCCATACGAGAAAACGGACCCCGAATACCTTAAATATTATTAAATTTAATTAAAATTCTAATTTTTGGATTGAGGCGGGCCGCGTAAACCCCACCCCAATCCGTACGCGGGCCGCGAGAGGTCCAAAAGGTGGCGCAGCCTGGTGTGGCCACGTGGCCCAACACCCGGCAAGTCTAGTCGATGACCCAGCCAAGCTACGCGTTGACCAGGGTTTGACGCGGGCCGCGTAGACCCTTGTCTACATTTACGCGGGCCGCGTAAAAGTTGAAGTGAGGCCCTATATAAGCAGGCATCGGGTCTTCTGTCGAAATCGTTCAAAATTGTCTTTCTTTCTCTCAAATCTACGTAGTATACATTATACACGGGTATTATACCCCCCTAAATAGCGAAGTTCTGCTCTGTTGTAAGTATTATAACCCCTGGATACGTATTAGATACGCTGCCCGATTGATCTAGGGTTCCGTAACGGCTGTCGTGGTTCTGCCCGACGTAGTCGTTGGAATGCCGTCTCGGGGAGGGTATTACTAATGTTAAAATGGGTTATTATACTAACACGTGTGCTTTTGTGTAAATTATAGATAATTCTCAGGAAACCCTAAAGGATAATCTAAGACAGCAATGTGAGTTGATCCGCTTTTTGTTAACATTTTTGTGAATTGTTTTTACAAAACCTCATTTAATTAATTATATATTAAGCAGTTATTGAGTATTTGTAAGAATACAATTATCATGAGTATGTTGGGGTTTTGTATACAAAATTTGTTACCACCTGGTCAAGTAGTAACATTTCCACAAGTCGGGTCTGACAGTACCATGGATGTTAATTGGTATAACTTGGAAACAAATATAATTGCGAGATCGCCCTCAATACTGTACAATGGGTTTTATTTAAACTTGATTAAACTGGGATTCACTCACCAGTATTTCCCACTGACAAATGTTTTGAAAACGCGTTTCAGGTAACAAACTGTGAAAGCCAAATAGAAGCCAGCTGGATAGCACTGAAGGCTTGGAAAAGTGGCAATAAAGTTACCTAAATTAAAATAGATGTTTCTATTAAATAAAATAGGATTTATTCCTATGAAAATGTGTGTAATGCAAACTTGGATTTTATCCCCTGTGTTTAATGTTATGAAAATATGGTATTTGACTCTGATCAAATATTTTCTAACTACGGTCCTGATGAAAATTCCGCTGCCAAATTAGACAATACATGATACCACCGAAACTGGCTCGCGGCCGCCCGTTCCCGGGGATTAGGGATCGGGGCTTGCGACAATAATCATTAACACTAAAGGAAAAGAATTAAAGGATATTCCAGTAGTATCCCAGTTTTCAGATGTATTTCCAGAAGAATTACCAGGGCAACCGCCAGACCGAGAAGTTGAATTCAGAATCCATCTGCTACCAGGGACAGCATGTCACACCCCGACCACGTAAAACAACAAAGCATGGCGGAAACGTCGGGGAGTGTTGTAACAGAATTATCGTTTCATAACCATGGATACAAAAAAAGTGTTTCGTTTTATTGATAATATTAAACATTAACATTGTTTTAACATAGAACAACAAGTTTTATATCGTTTATCATAGATATTATGTCACTAAGGCCTCGTCCAGATCCTATGTGACGCATGCATCCTAGAACATCAATCAAGCAACAACACCTGAAACATATGTAAAAACAAATTCAGCAAAGAAATGCTGGCGAGTACATAGGTTTTATAAGAGTATCGGAATCATGGCTTGTATTCTTATATTGCAATACCTCGAAAACCTTGTTTTTAAAATGTGTATAATATTGCAACATGATTAACCAACTCAAATCGAGATGATTAAAATTTATAAAATTTCGTAGCCATGATTCTTAACCCAAAAGCTTTTTGTTTTTAGAAAACCATCTTGTAAAACATCTCGTATAAACTCGTTAATAAAACTCGTACATTATTTCGAAAACATCGTTGAGTGACATCGTTTCAGTATCGTTTACCCAAGTGAACTAAATAACGCCACGGTATGTAATATGTTGAAAACACTTATATATAAGAAGTACCAGCGGCGTATCTACCATGTTTTCACCACATTACACCCGTCCCGTTATCTAAACACTAACCATAAACCAATCGTTTACCCAAATCGTTTAACATCGTTTCCAAATCGTTCCCAAATCGTTTCCAAATCGTTTACTCGTTTAAATCGTCCTCGTTTTAATTGTGAAAACTTATATATGGTCATCTCGTTAATTTGTTTAGATCGTTCATAATCGTTTCAAAATCGTACAATCGTTTAATATCGTTCTCGTTCCAATCGTTCTCGTTTTAGTTGTGAAAAACTATTTTTGGTCGTCTCGCTAATAACATTCAAACCTTTGTGACTCGTTCATCGTTCAACTCATTCTTGCATTAACAAACCTCCAAAGGGTAAGTTAACAATCATCAGATTCAGTCGTTACCCACAACACCCACACATAACCATGGGTATAGTGCAATAACGGGATTTGTCATATCCTATGGTACCACAACCTAATACTGGTCGGTTCGGCCAAAATTAATGGATGTCATTCGTTATGTAACTACAACCAACAAGTTCGTTCACATTATCGAAATCGTTATTAGTTTAGTATAAACCGTTCTAATCGTTTTTGAAATCATCGTTTAAACCTTGAAATCATTTTGTACATATGAATCACCCCAAAACAATTGAAAACAGTAAAATAGGGGATCTATGTACTCACATGTAGTGCAAAGTATCTTCAATCAATAGTACTTCAACAAACTCGAGTAAACCAGAGAAATCAAGCAGCACCTAGTAATCGAATCACTAGTCAAACAATAGACGCCTAAATCGGAAGATCGGACAGAATGAGGTCTTGTAACCCAAATGAGTGTTGGAACTCATGTGATATGGTTTAACAAGGCCTACATCCTAAATGAAACCTAACCTAAGTGCTTTCGACCCATCGCGACCCATTAAGGTAGCTTATGCTACTTTAACGCGTCGTTCGCGTGAAACGTGTTCGGAACGCCTAACTAGTCCTATGATAAGTGAAATATGCCTCAACATGTTTAATATTGTTATCTAATCAATTTAGATACCAAAGGTTATGTTACATATGCTTAAAATAAATTTTGGCGTAAAAGGGCATTTTTGGTACTTTACCTAAGGCATATAAACTACCTATCATAAAACTACTTAAACGAAGCGACCATAAGGTATAACCTTGGAAGGTTATTCCCTATATACTATGGTCACCTAATGTGTTTGGTCGGATCCTAATGATCGCCCAAACGGGTCGGGTTCGAAAGTATAAGCGATTGTTTAGATCGCTTACCTTTACGACCCTAGACAAGCACAAAACTAAAAGTGACGAGCTAAACATGTTTAACAAGGTTTGAAAACAGGTTTGGTATCAAAACAAACGGTTTTGATACCCACAAGTAGTTTGGTTACAAAATACGCAAGAATACACATTTTGGCCGAAACTACGACTCGTCACTGAGCCTAGATAACGTGGTAATCAATAGGTATAGTCACTAGGGACTATAACCATCGTGATTACGCTCACGTTATGAAGTTCAAACGAACTTCACATTGACCATAAACTGGTCAATGCAGAAAGTCAAACGCAGTTTGACTTTAACGCTAAAACGAATGAAAAGAACGAAAGAACACTTACAGAAGGTCCCCGCAAGATTTGATTCCGATTTTCTCTCAGGTAGGAAGCATATACTTCCACTTAGAGAGCATAAATCAGATTTCAAATTGTGGGTTTTGAAGTGAAATGGATGGGGTATATATAGGATTTCTAGAACCGTTAAGATCGTTCCTCGAAAACTGAGCTTTGATCTGGACCTTACATGTGTGCCCATGGTTTTCTAAAACCATGGGAGCCCCTAATATGGACTATGTTCATTGAATACCAGCCCATGGTTTTGCAAAACCATGGGTTAAAACCACCAATACTTCAAAATGGACTAGGTTCATTGAATCTGCCAGAAATTTCAAAAAACGGTCCCTGCACTTGTAAAACTTGATTTTTGGCACTTTTAAGCCCCGTTAACTCCATTTCAAGGCTCTAAAATAAGGTTAAAGTATAGGGAACTTAAAATATGCTCAAAAACATCTCGGATGTCAGTTCGTTTGGTCGTACGGTTGCGTTATTCACTTAATTACGACGGAAGTCGTAACGAACGCAAAAACGATCCAAATTAAGCGACGAATGGAATTTTATCATGCCAAACACTAAAATAAAATATTTTAATGCTTACATAAATTTTTGGATGTCCGGATGTATTCAGAACATAAGTTATGCGCGAAAATGCAAACTTATGCACTTTTTGACGCCTTTAGTCCCTGAATGACCCAAAAGTTTATTCTAGCACACCGAACCCCTCAAAGCCTATTTCTAAGCTATGTAAAGGATATTTAGGGTATGTTTAACTTATGGTCATGTTTCGGAATGTTCGTTACTATACAAACCGGCATAGTTTCACAGTTTGAGACATATAGTCCCTGCGATCGAACAAAGTGGATTTCGACACACCAAACCATTCAAAACTTATTTCTAAGTTATGTGGAGGTTATTTAAGGTATGTTAAGCCTATGTCACTATTCCAGAGTGTTTGTCGTGTTATACTGACTGCGTTTACGCACCAGTTTGCGTATAACCTTCCAGAACGCGATTTAAAGCTTGCAATCGGAATCGAATCGAATTGAAAAATCACCAAACACAAATACACACATAGAAACACCAAAAAACATATAATAACACCAAAGCACATTGTTTTATTAACAATCATCATTATTTTACATCGTACATTGATTACAGAACACAGTTGTCACACAACACCAATTGCCAAAGCACCTTACCGTTTGGCACCCGCAGAAATGCAAGAACTGAAGAAATAGTTAGACGAATTATTGGTGAAAGGATTCATACAGCCAAGTTCATCGCCGTGGGGAGCGCCGATCTTATTTGTCAAAAAGAAGGACAGATCAATGCGTATGTGCATTAACTACCATGAATTGAACAAAGTCACGATTAAGAATCGGTATCCATTACCGAGAATCGATGACCTGTTTGATCAATTGCAAGGAGCTCGATTTTTCTCTAAAATCGATTTACGATCAGGATATCATCAATTAAAGGTACAGGAAGAGGACATTCCTAAGACCGCTTTCAGGACAAGGTATGGCCATTATGAATTTACTGTCATGCCATTTGGTTTAACCAATGCCCCAGCTGCATTTATGGACATGATGAACCGAATATGTAAGCCATATTTGGATAAATTCATAATTGTCTTTATAGATGATATTCTTATTTATTCTAAGAGCAAAGAGGAGCATGCAGCGCATCTGCACGCACTTCTAAGTTTATTGAGAAAGGAAAGGCTTTATGCTAAGTTTTCGAAGTGTGAATTTTGGTTAGAACAGGTACAATTTCTTGGACATTTAGTCGATCATGAAGGAATTCATGTAGATCCCATTAAGATTGAGGCAATTACCAAATGGAAAACCCCTGAGTCACCAACCGAGGTTAGAAGTTTCTTAGGATTGGCCGGTTATTATAGAAGATTTATTCAATATTTTTCTAGAATAGCCATTCCCTTAACTAAATTAACCTGTAAATCTGTTAAGTTTGAATGGGGACCAAAACAAGAAGAAGCCTTTAGAATTCTTAAGCAAAGACTAACCAATGCACCTATACTAGCGTTACCAGAAGAATCTATAAGACTTTGTAATCTATTGTGACGCTTCTAAGTTAGGTTATGGATGTGTGTTAATGCAACGTCAAAAGGTTATAGCTTACGCATCCAGACAACTTAAGAATCATGAAGAGAATTATTCAACCTATGATTTAGAATTAGGAGCTATAATTTTTTCCGTAAAAATCTGGAGACATTACATTTACGGTAGTAAGTTTACCATTTTCATAGATCATAAGAGTTTTAGGTATGTTCTCGGGCAAAAGGAATTGAATATGAGACAAAGACGCTGGATGGAAATACTTAGTGATTACGATTGCAATATCCAGTACCATGCAGGAAAGGCAAATGTAGTGGCTGACGCTTTAAGTCAAAAGTATCATGAAAAACCAAAAAGAGTACGTTCACTCAACCTAAATCTGCAAGTAGAATTAAATGAACAGATTAAAAAGGCACAAGAATCAGTAATCAATGATGATACTGAAAAATTGAAAGGAATGATTAAGGAACTAAAACAAGGAACAGATGGAATTTGGAGATTCCATAAGAAAAGGATGTGGATACCTAAATTAGGAAACCTAAGCCATCGTATATTAGAAGAAGCCCATAAGTCTAAGTATACGATGCATCCTGGAAGTGACAAAATGTATCAGGACTTAAGAAAGAATTTTTGGTGGATAGGAATGAAAAAGGATATAGCAGCATATGTTACAAAGTGTTTAACCTGTTCACAAGTCAAAGCTGAACATCAGAAACCCTCAGGTTTGTTGCAACAGTTAGAAATGCCAGTTTGTAAATGGGAATTGATAACAATGGATTTTGTTACCAAATTGCCCAAAACAAGAAAAGGTAATGATACAATCTGGGTGATTGTAGACAGGCTAACTAAGTCAGCTCATTTCTTACCCATGAAGGAAACTTTTAGTATGGAACAATTAGCTAAATTATATGTAAATGAAATAGTTTCTTTACATGGAATTCCTCTATCAATTGTTTCTGACAGAGATAGTCGTTTTACCTCTCATTTTTTGACAAGTTTCCAAAAAGCAATGGGAACCAAGTTGAATCTAAGCACCGCTTATCATCCTCAAACGGACGGACAAAGTGAAAGGACAATTCAGACAATGGAGAACATGCTTAGAGCTTGTGTAATTGATTTCGGAGGTAATTGGGACGATCACTTACCGTTAATAGAATTTTCTTATAATAAAAGTTATCACACAAGTATCAATGCTGCACCATTTGAAGCACTTTATGGACAAAAGTGCCGAACTCCAGTCTGTTGGGCAGAAATTGGAGAAGAGCAACTATCTGGACTTGAGATAGTACAAGAAACAACAGACAAGAGCATTCAAGTCAAGGAACGACTGAAGGCTGAGCAAATGATCGGCAAAAGAGTTATGCAGATAACAGACGAAAACCATTGGAATTTCAGGTAGGAGACAAAGTGTTATTAAAAGTCTCTCCTTGGAAAGGAGTGGTAAGATTCATCAAGAGGGGAAAATTAAGCCCCAGGTATATTGGACCTTTTGAGATTATTAGAAGAATAGGACCTGTAGCCTATCAGCTACAACTGCCAGAGGAAATGGCAGGCATACATGATGTATTTCATGTATCTAATCTCAAGAAATGCTTAGCTGATGAATCACTGATAGTACCTCTTAAGGATATAGAGGTAAATGAGCAGTTAAAATTTGTAGAAAGGCCTCTACAGATTGAAGACAGGAAAGTTAAGAACCTCAAGCACAAGAGATTAGTTCTGGTCAAAGTGAAATGGGACTCCAAAAGAGGACCAGAATACACATGGGAGCTTGAATCAGAAATGCAAAGGAAATACCCGCACTTATTCCGGTAGATCTCGAGGACGAGCTCTAAAACAAGGTGGGGAGGATATAACAACCCTCCTAAATATTTCTGACACCCTGATAATATTTAAAATGTCCCAATATGTCCTAAAATACACCCCGTATACGTAAACGGGCCCCGAATACCTCTATTTTATTAAATTTAATTAAAAACAAATTTCAAAGGGCTGTCGCGGGGCGCGTAGCCCTTGGCTACCTCTTACGCGGGCCGCAACAGATAGGCCACCAGGCTTAACCCGGTGCCACCACGTGTCGGGCTCGTGGCGAAGCTAGTTCAATGACTGGGCCAGGCTAGGGCCTACCCGGCCTATTACGCGGGCCGCGTAGCCCTTGGCTACATCTTACGCGGGCCGCGAGAGAAGTCGAAAGGTCGCCTATATAAGAAGGCCCTCAGCCTTCAGTTTCCGTCGTTCATTTCTCGATCACTCTCTCTAATTTCTGCATAGATAAAGTAATTTTCGGGCATAATACCCCCCTAAATAACGAAGTTCTGCCCCGTTGTAAGTATCATAACCCCAGTTACGTATTAGATATGCTGCCCGATTGATCCAGGGTTTCGTAACGGCTGTCGTGGTTCTGCCCGACGTAGTCGTTGGAATACCGTCTCGGGGAGGGTATTGCTAATGTAAATATTGGGTTATTATACTAACGCGTGTGCATTTGTGTAAATTATAGATAATCACCAGGAAACCCTTAAAGAAAACCTAAGACATCAATGTGAGTAATCTCCTTTTTGTAAACTGTTTTTACAAACCTTAAATATTTTACAATGTGATTAGCAGTGATTGAGTCTTTGTAATTCTTCAATTACTGCCGGTATGTTGGGGTTTTGTATACAAAATGTGGAACACGTTACCATTGGACAAAGAGTTAGCCAATGGGTAATATGACCCACCAGTCTGGATTGACAGTACTGAATGAGTAATTGTGTAGAAATAAACATTGTAATAGCTCTCAATACTATTAAAAGATAAAACTCTTCTTGATTAAACCGGGATTCACTCACCAGTATTTCCCACTGACAAAATGTTTTTAAACGCGTTTCAGGTAACAAAATGTGAAAGCCAACTAGAAGCCAGCTGGACAGCACTGAAGGCTTGGAAAAAGTGGCTATAAAAGTTACCTAAATAAAAGAAAATGTTTTATTCAATAAAATAGGGATTTTCCCTATGGAAAATGTTTGTAATGAAAACTTGGGTTTTATCCCAATATGTTTAATATTATAAAAGCGTGGTATTTACTCTGATAAAATATTTCCTAACTACGGTCCTGATGTAATTTCCGCTGCCAAAATGATAAACACCGATACCACCAAAACTGGTCTCGCGGCCACCCGTTCCCGGGACAGATAGGGGATGGGGGTTGCGACACCTTCCCTAAGATGGATCGCTAGCCATCGCATCTGGTGAAGACGGTGGTGGTTATTTTTTTATCTATTTTAAAGATTTGTTGATTTGAACAGGTTTTCACCACAGATCTTCTTTGGGTTTTTTGTACAGGTTTTCCCTAAGATGGTTGAAGATGAATTCCCAAGCCCTAACAATGTCACAATCGGAGCTCATTGATCATGCCGATTTGGACTTTTTATTGGTATTAATCTTCACGGGTATTCTTTAAGGTGTTTTTGTTTTGATTTATTAGGTGATTTCATCTATCTGTGATCTTATGCTTCAATTTCTCTTTTGTTGGTTTATCATTGTGTCCCACAGCCTCCTCAAGATGTTGGAGAGTAGTCAGTCATATGAGCGATATTCCTCGGTAAGTTATTTAATTTTTAGAGTTTTAGGATTAGATTGTGGGTTTAGGGGTCTTTTTTTTCTTTTATGTGTTTTCAACTATTTGTGTTTTCTCTTTGTGGGTCAATAGTTATTGGGAAGGTTTGAATGAGCAGTTGGAAAAAGGTTGTAAAAATATTGGTCAATGTAATTCAAAGTAGTAGGGGATTAAAGGAGTACTGACAAAGTTGCCTACATCACATCGAGCTAAGTTGCAAGGAAGGTTTTTAGGTTTGGGTGCGGATGCTGAGCCTGAGACTATCATGGATAATGTGATGAGCCGTATGATATGACAATCCAATGTGACAAGAATCCAAGCCGTTCCTAATGAATTCCAAGCGATCGTGGATTCACTCTTTAGATTGGAGTCTGACTCTGAATATGATGACCATTCTAAGAGCATTGCTAATAGCTACAATGAAGTGGTTGCCAGCAGTGCAGAACAGGTAGATGAACCCATTAACACTTATTTTATCTTTCGTCTTAGTTAGGGTTCTTAAATAGTACTGAGTGTTTAGGGTTATCTGATTTGTACATTTTGTAAAGATGATAATGCAATTTCTTGGTTCAGTGAAGTAGTAAACATCGGGTTTCTAATAATATCGATTCTTAAGTTTGCTAGCATGAGATTGCAAACCGCATACCTTGAAGTCCCTTTAGTCATAATTAGAACCAAAATGCTGAATATTTAGATCCAGTAGGCATAAATTAAGACGTTTTTTGGTCTGCCTACATAGGGAAAGTGGAGCAATTTTATGTATAGCAATTATGAAACAAGAAACATCACAAATCCATTAGAAAAAAGAACATGGGCATTTATATTTGAATATAACATACAGTCATAAAACAGAGAATACAATGAAATGGTCCCTATAATTGGATTTATTAGCTTCATAGTAACATGAAAACGCCAAAAGGTGTTAAGTTCTATTTTTAATTTTTGTTGTTCTGGTAATAGTGATGAATTTCAGTTGAGAGATGATGGTGCTGTTCATGATTTGCCTGCAATTCTCTTGCTCTTCAAAGTTCCAGCGAAGTTTACTTTTTGATTCAGAATTTGTCGCTTCTTTATTTTGTATTTAGGTTTACTAATATGGAGATTTATTGCTTCTGAATCTGTGTTTTAATTAGGTTCTGTTATTTGGATACTTCGTGCTTCAGATTTAGATTTTCATTATGTGCTTTAGTTACAGTTTGATTTACATTGTGGTGGTTAAAATCTTCATCCACCATCACCTCTTAGAATTATGAATTTATTTCTCATATTTTGATTAGAGATTTGTAGGATGGTTTTTCTGTCAAGAAATTTCAATGTTCTTTTGGAGCATTCTAAGAGCGTATGTTTTTTTCTCTTTACTATAATTTAAGGTGAAACATATGTTTGATACATTTAAATCTTTCAGCAAATAAAGACTTTCATACAAATAAGAACTAATCTCAAAGTGGTTGATGATTCTCGGGTGTTTTGGGTATTTGACTAATCATTTTTGTGTAACATGCATGTCTTCTATTTTATTAGATTTGTGTTCTTTTCTTATGAATAAGTGATGAGCATTTGGATCATTCAAGCTCTAAATATTTAACTATTTTCATCTATATTACTTTATTTAACTTATATTTATATATTTTTTTTATTGTTTTTCACATGATGATTGATGTGGATGCACAACAAGTTTACATGTATTTTCGAGGCAGCGGGAAAACTGCAGAGGTAACTTTCGAGTTGTTTTGGAAGAGTATTGAATGATACCTTTGTTATTTCAGGGTCACTGGATAGCGACGCTTGAATCTACGGATTATTTTACGACATAACAGGCTTGATATTTACATGTGAAGCTACGCAAAATGATCAAATGTGTAAAGAAGAAAGTGCCACTCCTGAGACTCACCCTGTCAACATAGAAGTTATCGGAGGCTTAACATCGTACACTGCTGGTTCTCCTGCTTCTAAGCTTGCTGTCATTTTGATTTCTAATATATATGGTACTTTCTTAACTATATATCCTCTACTTTTATATGATCTTGCAATATTTGGTTGAATAGAATACGATTTAGAGTTACAAAAACCAGTTCAAACGGGTCGTATAGAAAATTATAAATTTTTTAACTGATTAACTCGATTTGGGTTGATTTGAATAAACCTATATGTTATATATATATATATATATATATATATAATTTATACACGAATATAATTATGCACTTGGAGCTTCCGAAGTGAGGCAAGAGATCTATGGTCCATTGGAGCAGATCTGGTAGAAGATGAATGGTAGTTAGGGTGGGGGAGGGGTTGGTTTGGTTTTTTTTTTTTTTTTTAAGTGTGGGTCCCACAGTTTTAGTTTATTTATAATTTGATTCAGCTTTTAGTTTATAAACTATTAAGGGTAAAAATGTCATTATACATGAGTTTGAATTGTCTCCTCCTCTTCAGGTGTAAATTGAATATGTTACCCGTAAATTGAAGACGAGACTAAAAGTTTAATAAACGGAACTTAGGCACCATATTGACAAATCCGAAATCTGACCACACTACATGTAATTAACTCTTTTTATTGTTTAACTAGGAAATGAACCCGCATGTTGCGGTGGGGGTTGTATAATTTATAATGCTTTGTTTCGAAGGCAAATCACGTTGAAACATTCACTAGACCTGAACTCGGGCTGACTAAGTAAAGAGGGCACACTCTAACCATCCAGGCCGGGCAAATTTTGATATTGATTCGAATGTAACTCTATATAAAGTTATTCGAAAAGCTGTTAAAGGCAAAAGGAAAAAAAACCAAACAAATAGCCTATCCCGTGATTCGCTAAACTTAGTACTATTCATAACCCTCACAAACCCAACGACTTTTACTATCAATATAATTAAAATTTAAGCATGACTTTTCTTATTTTGTTTTTATACAATTAATTTTCAAATAAGTTTGTTTGTTTTATGAAGAAATTGTTTCATTCTTTATCTACATTAACATCTTATTTTGTTGCAGGCTATGAAGCTCCAAAACTAAGGTATGAAACTATGGATGTCCACATCTTGTAGTAACATGTGTATTGTGTATTCTAAGATGAAGTTTTTGAATATTTATGGTGTGTGTGTTCTAACTTCTGAAATGAAGTTTGATCTAAAAGTTAAAAAAATATGTGGTTTCGTGTGAAGACAAATTGCTGAAAAAGTTACAGCAGCTGGATTCTATGTGGTGGTGCCTGTCTTCTTCTATGGAGATCCATATTTACTTGATATGGAGATATCTTCTTGGTTTCCAAATCATCTACCAGTAAGTTCCCGACTGTCGGCTGGCTTGATCTCACATTCATCCTCTAAACCTTCCTTGATTTATGCTTTAATTTAGGCAAAAGGGTGTGAAGATGCAAGAAAGGTAGTTTGTTGATTTGAAAGCCAAAGAAGCATCTGCCGTTGGAGCAGCCGGTTTCTGCTGGGGATGTGTGGTTCACTCATGGCCCCTTGGTCGATTTGGGTTATATTTTATTCGTTTTTGTTTTTTAACACTAGGTTAAGATAAATGTTTCAGCTAAATAGGAAACGGGTCAGGGTTTGATTTTGACTCAACCCAACCAAAACATTTCGCCCTATGCCACCCTGCATGTTTTGACACGATACACAACCAGTATAATGTATAACTGTATATCTGTTTAGCTTTGTGAATAGTGTCTGTACGTGTACTTGTTTTGTCATTTCAGTTTATTGTTCCTTTATTTAGGAATAACGGTGTCAAAAATGTCGGCGTATGGTGAGATCGAGGTTGCTGTTATACTACACCCTGGTCCAATCAATGCTTTCAAAATCTGATTAAAGAATGTGTCGTCATACTTTATTAATGTCCTTAGCAGTGGTCTTATCTCGAGTCACATTGTCCATCGATATCTGGTATACATGTCAACCTCGGCTTGTGTAGTAATAATGCGTGTGTGAGCGTGCCGGGCGATCGTTTGTTCCATGTGTACGCTGCGTAACTGGATTAAACTTGATTATGACAGAATTGGAACTCAATTAAATCATGAAGTTCCTGTCATTTTCTTAAGAGTAAAGTCCTATTTGAGTCCTTGTGGTTTGTGCAGTTTAACCATTTGAATCCAAAAACCAAAACTGTTTTGATTTGAGTCCCTGTGGCTTCTAATTTGAATCCAAAAGTAAACAACATTCAAATCAGAAACATTTGGTTTTTGGATTCAAATGGTTAAAATTAGAGACCACAGGGACTCAAATGGTTAAAACTAGAGACTACAGGGACTCAAATCAAGACAGTTTTGGTTTTTGGATTCAAATGGTTAAACTGCACAAACCATAGGGACTCAAATAGGACTTTACTCTTTTCTTAATCATATTTAACTTTGAATTTTGATACCTTTTCCCAAACGTTTTCTCCTATTTTTGCTGGTCAGTTTTTTGAGTTAGTTACATTATCTACTACTTTTTCTTATTATCTTTTTTCGAGTTAGTTACATTAACTACTACTTTTTCTTATTATCTATTTAACAAATTGTGAAACAAAACAAATAAAAACTATATCTTTTATGTTCTTTTTAAGATATTTCAATCAGAACCACTAATTATATGAATAAACTAAAGTCGCCTCTTAATCTTAAAATATTTTTGAAGACCCTACTCAATTAAGAAAACATTCAATAACCAATCTTGATAAAAACCTTCTTCAAATGTGCATGTGACTAAAATATTATATTTATGAGAGATATTTTTTTTCTGTTCGTTATTATTTAACTGAGATCTGTAAGGTATAGATAGACCACATCGATACTATATTTAATAAAACTAACAGAAATACCATATAATATATCACGAGAGGAATGATAAACTAACTATAAAATGAGTACTATGTTGTTAATTGTCGCCGCCACATCGTGCGGATTCTGTATTTTCACATGGACAACTTTATGTGACGTTATCAAGAGTGATTTCAAGACAAAATACAAAGGTTTTGGTATATCTCACCAAAGGTTTCAAACAACGCGGAGTTTACACATCAAATGTTGTCACAAATAAGAAAACTAACTTAAGTACTATACAATATATCACGAGACGACTGATAAACCAACGGTAAACGAGTATCCTATTGTAAATCGCCACTCCCGCCGCATCGCGCGGGTAAATGGCTAGTAATATATAATGTATATATGAAAACCATAGAGTACGTTGTTGCTTTAATAAATGAGTTTCTTGACTAAATTCATGTCCAATGCTTGCATGTTTTAACCCTCATATAGGTCATAAGAATTAGTTGAAAACTAGTATTTGTAAAGATTCAACGATCCTTGGTTGGTTGAAGTATTAAATCTTCAACTTCGTTTTATTGACGGACTCTATGAACATGCTTATGTTGACTTCCTATATTTTCTGTTTTTTGGCATTTCTTTTCCATCAAGTGAACAATAAATACACATTAATTTCTTTCTATATATTTGAATACACGCTCCCAATTTCTTCAATATGTAACAAAGATAAGGTCAACATGTTCATGCCAGTACCAAATGTCAAAATGCAACAAACTAAGGGGCTGTTTGGTAGCCTCTTAATGACCATTCAGATGCTACCTCTTAATGGTTTAAAACATCTGAATGAATAAGAGGTAAACTCAAGTCTGAATGGTTAAGAGGTAACCTCTGAATGGTAAATCATCACATGTCACATTCTTCTACCTTCTCATTGGTAAAATTCTTAATGGTTCCATTAAGAGGTAGCCTCTTAATGACCATTCAGAGGCTACCAAACAGCCCCTAACATAAATAAGAAAGACTTGACGGTTAAATGTTTTGTTGGAATATATACTCGTTGTTGGAAGAAACAATTAAGTGGCATTAACCATTACACATTTTTGAAGGAACGTTATGATGCTGATATGATGGAAAATGCCCTATAAGAGACATTAACCATTATAGATGGCCTAAAACTGATCCCAAGAATACATAACCGTAACATATCCATTTATACTAAATAAACTTGAGGAAGAAGAAAACTATAAGAAATTATAAGATCTATCAAATCTGTATGAACTATGAAATTATAATACTTTAAATGAAACCTTGTTTTATCTCCAAGTCACCCAAATTCAGAACTTTCGAATTAGTCCCTTGAATCAGAATTATTGGCAACATTCTTGTTTTACTTGATGACAAATTTTTGACAGTTGCCTATATTATGTCTGCTTTTTCACATTAGTTTGTGTAAATTACAAGTTTCCCCAACCGTCCATTGTCTCTCTCCATGTGGAATGTCCGAATGGGGACATGATCTAGTTCCATGTATTCCATATGGTTATAATTTGATTAGTGTGAAAACTGCATGTTAGCCAATAGCAAGTTTGTGTTGGTTAGAGTACACGGTGTGGAGGGACTTAAAGGAAGAGCGTGGAGCGACATGTGGCAACCACGTCACGTGGAGAAAAAAGCACGGGGTGAGAAAATGGCATGACAGACAATAAAAAAATTTAAAAAGAAAATAAACATCAACTAATCAAAACAAATCTAAACTACACCCAACAATCAAGAGCCTCCACCTCACCCACATATTTTCCCCACGCCAGTGGAAATCCTTAAGCCCCAAGCACAACGCCGTTCAACGCGGGGCACGGGACGGTTTTGTGCGCGTGGACTGACAACAACGTTATGTTTCCACGCCCACACCGTGTGGTCTTTTAACAAGAAGATGTACATTTTATTTAACTACAATGCAAAAACGAGTTAAGTTTAAACCTTTGGTGTGAACTATCTACACATAGTAAAAAACCATTTTTTGTGGTGTTAAATTCAATTTTTGGTGGTGTTTTAGAATACAAAGCACCAAATAACAAGATTACCACACTAATAAATAAACACACAACCAAAAAAATAGATTACAAAGCACCATTAAATGCTTAGAAGTTATATAGCCCATTAAATTGATTTTTTGAGGGTAAAGTTGTTAATAGCACAATTAAATTGATTTTTTGAGGGTGAAGTTAATAGCAACAAAAAAGTGAACCAATCAAAACATTTTGTTAGGCATCACATGGATCATAATCCTACGGTTTTCAATTGCTCTCATCCTATTTAATCAATGGATCAAATTAAGCCCCAAAAAACACAACCTTTATACCCACATATATGTAGACACAATGTTAAAATCAAAATCTTTTTTAGAGAAAAAAAAATGTCAAGGAGGAGCAAAGCATCACCGGAAAGTTTTCCGAAACGGCTTCCACAGTAGCAAGAAACCGGCGATGAGGCATAAAGCGTAACAACGGCCTTATCGACGAAGAGACACAAGATTTTTGAAGATCTTTCTTGATGATTTTATGCGTGATGCCATAAATACACCGAAGATACTCGCCGGAAAACTATTACGACGATGGACGTCATTTATGCTTTGAAGTGCCAAGGATGTACAATTATACACTAGGTTGATTTGGTTTGATTGTATGTGTTTAAATTGTTATTTTAGGAAATGACTTTATAGAAATCATGTTTGTATCTCATTCGTTGTAGCTTCCCATGAACATGTAATTTTATTTCATTATGCTTGTAGATTTTATACATTTTTTGTTTGTATAGTTTTTTTGTTTTATTTACCTTTGTATTAGATCTTGGATGTTTTATAAATAAAATAAAACTAAAAAACATTTGTTCAAATAATGTATATTTTTACGGACCAGTTTCAATCATTTATTTTTTGGTGGTGTTTAGAGATTTAAGACCGTGGGGTATGGTGGGGCGGGGGTTTTGGGCATGGGTTGACACGTGGAAATTTGAGAACTCAATTCAAAACCCATTTTGTATGGGGTATGGTGGGTGTGGCTTGGCTTGGCTGGCGTGGCCAAGCCACATCATGTTTTTTTTAATATATATATAACCATTAAAAACTACATAAACATACAAAATAATTATCAAAATAAAAACTATCATTATATATATATAACCATTAAAAACTACATAAACATACAAAATAATTATCAAAATAAAAACTATCATTCTTCGTCATCTTCG
The DNA here is from genome assembly GCA_030545235.1 of Helianthus tuberosus. Lineage (NCBI taxonomy): Eukaryota > Viridiplantae > Streptophyta > Magnoliopsida > Asterales > Asteraceae > Helianthus > Helianthus tuberosus. The sequence goes on along the minus strand of CM060443.1, from coordinate 189,216,601 downwards.
TCGTCTTCGTCGGTTTCGAACCCATGAATCGTTGAAACATGATCCACCAAATCAGATCGAAGGTTGTGATGTATATCCCTTGACTTGATCAAAAATTCATTTGCCGCTTTATCTTCGTCTGTTACGTTACCTGGTTGGGGGTCATCGTCATCATAGTAGGTAACGACCGCTCTACCTTCATCCTCCAAAATCATGTTGTGAAGAATGATATATGCGTACATCACGTTTCCAATCTGGTCCTTGTCCCATAGTCGACAAGGCATTGCCAATATTTGCCACATTTTCTTCAAAACACTGAATGCTCGCTCGACGTCTTTACCTGCAGCCATTTGGACCCTGTTAAACTTTAATCTCTTTGGATCTATGGTACCGTGTTTTGTGAACGATTTTACGAAAACCCCCCACTCTGGGTAAATCCCATCAACTAGGTAGTACCCATACACGTACTCAACCCGGTTTACAAAGAAAGTTCCTTTGGGTCCTATACCATTTACTCGATCATTGAAAAGGGGCGAGTGGTTTATGATGGTAATATCATTATGTGAACCTGGCATACCGAAGAACGCATGCCATATACAAATATATTGGGACGCAACCGCTTCAAGCATGATGGATGGCATCCCGTGAAATCCACTCGTGTGAGCGCCTTGCCATGCGGTAGGACAAAGTTCCCAAGGCCATTTCATACAATCTAAACTACCTAGCATCCCGGGCAGCCCATGATAATCTGCGTGATGTTCCAATATTTGTTGCATGTCACTAAACGAGGGTTTTCTCAAATATCTTTTCCTATAAAGTTCTAGAATACACGAACAAAAGTTGTGAAGACTTTCTCTAGCTACACGTGCAGACATTTTTAAATAGTCATCCATAATGTCCGAACTATTGCCGTACGCTAACTGCCTAAGTGCAGCCGTGACCTTTTGCCACGTACTAAATCCTATTTGCCCGGTTACATCCGGTTTTTGTTGGAAATAAACATACTTCTCCTCAAGATCTCTAGATATCCTTAAAAATAAGTTTCTACTCATACGAAAACGACGCCTAAACATTTTTTCATCATACTTAGGTTCCGCTGAGAAGTAATCACTTACCAACAAATTGTTAGCGGTGTGCCGTTCACGAGCGATGTACCTTCTCCTCCGTTTAGGTTGCGAAGTCTCTTCCTCATTGTCTTCGTCTTCCACGATAGCTTTCACCACCGCCGCGATCGTTTGTAGAAATATTTCCGCACCACCGTCAGATGATGATGACGATACACTTGAACTTGAAGAACTCATGGCAAGATTGTGTTTTATGTGTTAGATATTGTGTGAGAAAAATGTTAAATATGGTAATTAAGGTATTTATAAAGGAAAAAAAAATTTAAAATGCCCCCAACGGCTAGTTTGAATTGGCCATTGAGAGCCCGCCATGTTAGCTTGCTAGACCCGCCCCACGCCCGTCTTCAAACCCAAGCCCCTTGGGCCACGCCCCAACCCAAGCCCACCCGGGGTAGTGGCTTGGGCGTTTTCCCCCAACCCACGCCCCAACCCAAGCCCCATACCCCATAGTCTAATGGTGGACTGATTTGGTTTCTATTATTGATTTTTTTTGTGGTGTGTTTAGAGATTTAATGGTGCTCTTATTGAGCAGCACAAACAAATCTCATTATTTGATGGTATATTTGTTGGTGCCCTCTCAAAAAGGCATAAATCCTAGAAAAAAAACTGCTTTTGTACTAGTCACAAAACATTTGACACTTAATTATGTAGAAGAGAATTTTTAGAAGCCAATAAATGTGTATGCGTCTTCTGTTTTTTTTTTTTTTAATAGCAAACTAAACTACTCTTAAACACTTCATTTTAATTACAATAATGAGACTTGATCCCTTGCCACCTTTGAGAGATTACACCTTGACAAACACTTTGGTGCTATTAAGTTACAAGCCCTTTTGGTAAATGTATATCTATCTAGTATATGTGTTTATCATAGTACTCAACATGCTATTAGTGAAGAAACTCATAGTCGATTTCAATCATATCCATATACGCTACTATGTAATATACCTACATAAACATATATATATATTGAGTTTTTATTATAAAATACCAAAGTGCTGCTAGAATGAAATGATAAACTGAAATCGTTTAGTTTTTTATTAATAATCCATATTATTAAATAAGTTTCCTTCATAGATTATGTACAAAAAATAACCATTAAACTAATTTGATTATATGTTTCTAATTTTTTTAAACGTTTGCTTACACATCTGTATATAATATAATTATCTACACATACGTAGGTTCTGTCAATAAACAAAATTTATTCATAACTTTTAAAATGCACAATGCATTTCAACCATATATTTTCTTATATTTTGAAAAAATTTATGAATGAAAGTTAGATGATTTAATTTAGTTCATGTTCTTGTAAAAAAAATGTGTTATGCCTTAAACCATTCCCTGCATACACGATCAAACAGGTATAATATGACGTGCAAATGACACCCTTTGGTTTTCTTAAAGGTCACCACATAATGTAATATTTCATAATTAAACCATGACAATACGTTGAACCCTCGAATTTCTAATGTTTTGGTTGTTAGCCCTTGTGAGTTAATTTATTTATTTATGGTATAGTTGATATTTGCAAACTTTTAGAGGTAACCATTCGGTCTGACGTTTCTATTCCTATGAGAATGAAGAAAATATTCATACAACATTCAAGAGAAAGAAATTACAATTAATCTAGGCCTAGACTATTTGCGAACTTTTTTCTTGCATATTTGCACACTTAGGGTTTTAATACGCTGCGTATAGAGCTATACGCAGCATACAAGTTGCATGAAATTCAGAACCTGGCTCAGCAATCATAGGCACAGACAACTAGGGTGTATATACGTTGTGTATAGCTCTATACGCAACGTATATAACCCATTAGACTTTTGTTTGGTTATTTTGGTGTATTTGTATTATAAATTCTCACCCGATTCCAACGTTAAATCGCTTAAAATATATAACCGTTAATGTTATACCGTTAATATTATATACCGTTTTTTTTTTTTTGAAAAACGTATATACGGTTCGAATATAGTATATTGTTATCATTTAAATTAAATGATTATACCAAGTGTAGTGCGATTCGAATACTATAACGTTAAATATTATACCATTAAATATTTTTGAAATATACGGGTACGGTTCGAATATATTATACCGTTTCAATATTATACCATTTAAATTAAAATATTATACCAAGTCTCGGTGCGGCTCGAATATTATACCGTTTTAAGATTTTTATACCGTTAAATATATTAAATTACTCAGGTACGGTTTTAAATTAAAATATTATACCAGTTTTAAATTTTAAATTTTTATACTGTTAATTATATTAAACTACCGTGTTTCCATACAATACCGTTTAAATTAAAATATTATACCAATTTTAAATTTTTATAACGTTAATTATTTTGAAATAACCGGGTACGGTTCGAATATATTATAACGTTTCCATATTATACTGTTTAAATTAAAATACTATAATGTTTCAATACGACTGAATATGATATATACAACATAAGTTTGTACATACATAACAAACGATATAATATAACTAAATACTAAATACATAACAAAAGATAAAATACTATGGCAGTGGATCCTGCTTTGCTGCTGCTCCTGTTGTTGCTGATGCCATGCTAGAGCCGGAATGAAGTGTCATGGAGGTAACCCCTCAAGTTGTCGACGTTCATGTGCCTCCTCAGCTAACCACTCCATCACATACGTCAGCCTGTCAACATCGTGACGCAACTGCTGATATGCCGCGTATCCTGGGGCAGGACCGGGCCCAACATGTCATGGGAACTGAGGCGCCCCGGGTAGTCTGCGCGGCTGTGGTAGGTCCGGAATGTACATATCCGGCTCATGCTCTACAACCTCCTCCGGCACGGCTGGGGGATATACCAGGTCGAACTGTGCCGGAAGCTCCTTCGGCACGAAGGGCGGCCGTCCGCACCCTTAAAACACTTCCCACTAAGTGGGAACCTTTTGATAATCTACATTCCGGATAGTGTGTTCATCCCCAACCTCTTCGGCTGTATCGCAAGGCGTAAACGTGGGTTACTCACCGAGTGATAGCCAAACGAAAGGGCTATCACAGTTATGTAGGCCGTCGTATAATAATTTGTGCTTCTGTCGATGAAATGCGGAGGCGAAGTATTGCACCAACCAGTGTGCGAGAGCGCACGGCCTCTTGTACAAGAGGCAATAAAGGAAAAAAAAGGTCAGCACTCTTAGACTCATTACGGATTCGACGAGCGTTACGGACAACTTCGGAGATTCACACCCGTATCCGTAATTCGGATACACTTGATGCTTCGGGTAATATGGTTCATCAATAGGTGGAGTCGGAGCCTCGTTCAAGTCTGACAATTGTATGTTTTGATCAAGAAGGACGTCAGACACAACCTCCTCCTCCTCATTAGCATCATTCACTCCCTATGAGTCTTTAGAATACTGTCTAAAGAAATAATTGTCGTCCCAAATTGATGTCATTTTAGCTCCACAGTCGTACGACAAATTATAACCGATGAAGTAATTAACTGAGGAAGTGAAGAATGTTATATACTGTTTTGAATTCGTAGGCAGATGGATGTGTAAATACTGTTTTGAATTCACAGTTATCAGCCTCGTATAGCTTTATACTTGGCGTATACCTTTATTCACATGCCTAGACAACATCGTATCAATGTCAAATCTGTCTGACATACGTTGCGTACAGCTCTATACGCAGCGTATAGGGGCCTCGTATACTGGCTTCGTAAGGCTCTATACGCAGCGTATATCTGCATGATTTGACATTGTACGAGCTTGACTGACTGCAGGGGCGGACCCACATTGAACTGGTCGGGGTCCCCGGACCCCAATGTTTTTTAAAAATTTAGTAGATCCGGTATATTAAATTTTATAAGGACCCTACAAATACAATTAGGTGGACACCATAGAAAGAAAAGGAAAGCTGGTGTAGTGGTAAACCTTCTCTTTACCAACAAAGGTTATAGGTTTAATCCTTGTATACCTTGTTTTTTCTGTTTTTATTTTTAAATCTAATTCTAACCTCGCTCTGACCCGACCCGAACGAGGACCGACCCGAAAATTTTAACGTTTTATTATGAAAATTTTGAACACCGAAAAATTGGACCCCATTGGAAAAAAATTCTGGGTCCGCCACTGACTAACTGGTCGTGTACCTACCCTGTACCTACGCTGCATATAGGTCTATACGCAGCGTACAGGTCTATACATTGCGTGTAAGGTAACCTATACGCTGTATATAGACCTATACACAACATAAGTACAGGTAGGGTTTGATGTGCAAATATGCAACTTGATGTGCCAATATGCACACCCTTAATCTATACCTTACACAGTTACACTTAAGAACCGAAAGAGAGTGCATATTGTTAGGGGTCATTTTCTTTGCATACATATCCTGACCAATATCCTGCCTTTGTTTGTTTATTTGTGACCAGGATGCTGGAAGAGGATATTGCTAACATCTTGGGCGATATCCTGAGGTTTATTGAATTAACCACGTGCAGATTAAAGGCTGAGACTTGCTAACGGTCAAATGGACTTCTTCTCCTCAAGACTCGGGCGAATTTGTTGAAGGAGAGACGTTGAGCCCGAAAGACCAGGTCTACAACGTTCGATGAAGGAATATTCGGTGGATCCCGGAAGTTTAGGATAGTTTGTTATTTTATCTTTACTATAAATAGATGGGGGCGGATCAGTTTAACACACACAATTTTTCACTAACACTCTCGAACACTTTCACTCTCTAGCTCATTGCAAACACCACACTTGTATTCAAATTTCATTGTAACACGTAGTCGATCCACACCACATCCTGCACTGTATCCTGACGTTTGAAGTAATAAGAAGAACAAGGCAGCTGCGATTGTCAGCTCCCGAGGTTTTATGCCGGCGATCTAGATTAATCAAGGGCTTTCCTCGTACATCTCGTGTCGTTTACTTTACTTTTGCTCATTGTTTGATCATAGATACAGCTCAATATCCTGAGCCGTATCCTGAATACTGATTTTCTAAATAACTAAACAAGCATATTTTACACACACATTTCTAGCACACTACCTCACTTAACTAATTTGATAACTAAATTGCTTAGGTAATTTTTGACCAAAACAATTTGGCGCCCACCGTGGGGCAAGTGGTGCTCTCTTTACTAAAATTTTTTGTGAAATCGCTAATCGGCTTTCTATTTTCAAAACTTTTTGCCACATTGTCCATAATGGCCTCAAGATCAAACATGAGTTCCTCTACTGTGTCTGCTATGACTTCTGCTACTACTGGTTCGGTGCTTCCACCACCTCCTCCAAGGATGCCAGCCTCTTCACGACCTCAGGATATCATCCCTACTCGCAGTGTTCAGGAGTCTGCTCCTGTTATAGCTTCTAATGATGAAATTCTCACTTTATTTGGAAGTGTGCAGGAACAAATGAGGCAACAACAGGAAACAAACCAAATGCTTTTAAGGGAAATACAACTCCTGAAGTCTGGCCCGAGCAGATCTGCTGAGGATAATGTCACTCCATTGCATCCCAGAACGTTGAACTTTAGTTCAGCTGTGTACTGAGGATAACAGGGGGAATATTGTGCCCAGCCTTCCTCAGAATCATACTCCTGAAATACCCTCCTCGGTCAGGATGTCAACCATGAGGAGCTCAGGATATGCTTCAGGATATGGGCAAAATCCTCCAACGGGTAACGTGTCAAATAATAATAATACTCATGCTACTAACAATAGTGGATCTTTGCAGGATACAGGTGTGACGTCAGCACTTACTAGGGAACTTCAAAAGTTGAAGGACATGATATCTAGTGTACCTGGGGTGGTCCAGCCGATCCCGGAAGTGTCCCAAGACAGCCACAAGATATCTCGTTTTGCATATCCTATCTGTGATGCTGAGATCCCAAAGAGATTCCAAACCCCCAACATGAAGCTTTATGATGGGACTACGGATCCTGAAGAGCATATTGCTCAGTATAGGGAAAGAATGGAGATTAACCCTATCCCTCCGGAGCTCAAGGAAGCATGCTTGTGCAAGGGATTTGGTTCTACTCTAACAGGATCAGCCTTAAAATGGCTGTTAAACGTTCCTCCTCACTCAATTACTTCGTTTGCTCATTTGGTTAATTTGTTTAACAGTCAATTTTCTTGCAGTCGGAGTTTTGAAAAGCTAACCAGTGATCTTTACAGGATAACTCAAGGGCCTCAGGAATCCTTGAGGGATTATGTGAACAAATTCAGTCGAGAATCCTTGGATATCCCACATCTTGATGTTGCAACAGCTGTGCAAGCTTTTAAGATGGGATTACAAAAGGATTCTCAGTTTTATCAGGATCTTGTAATGAATCCCTGCAGGAATCTAGACGAAGCTCGTAACAGGGCTTTGAGATATATCCGTCTGGAAGATGATAAGAAGATGCAAGAAAGGATGAACTCATCTAACACTTATGAGTCAACTAACAGGAAGTCAGAATCCTCATTCAAGTCATATCGGTCTAAGCCATATGGTAGAAATGAAAACAAGAGAGTGAATGCTGTCGAAGATGAGGATCCTGAAGAGTATCCTGAGTTGTCTGAATACTGCTTTTCTGTTAACATTCCTGAATTCATGTATGCCATGCAGGGTCTAGGAGACAAGGCTAGGTGGCCTCGGAAGAATCCACAAAAGTCTGACTGGAAAGATAAGTCAAAATGGTGTGCTTTCCACGAAGATTTCGGACACGTAACTGAGGATTGCATTGCTCTAAGGAAAGAAATAAGCTATCTTCTAAGCAAGGGATATCTGAAAGATCTCTTAGGAAGAAAGAAGAATAAGGGTCAGGATACTGAGAAGGATCCTGAACGAGCAGCATCACCTCCTGCGGATGCCAAGATAATCAACTTCATTTCGGGAGGATCCGACATTTGTGGAACTTCGTATTCGGCAGCAAAGAGACATGCAAAGGAAACTAAGGCCGAAAGGGGAGACAAACCTGTCAGAATGACTACCCTCACAACTGACAAAGTGATCACTTTTGATGCTGATGACAGGGATACTGTCCAGGATCCTCACCATGATGCTCTGGTAATAACGTTATATGTGGCTAACCATTTTGTACGCAGGATACTGGTTGATAATGGCAGCTCCATCAACATAATCCAACTAGAAACTCTGAAGAGAATGAATGTATCTCCGATGGATATCACTTCAAAGTCTACCGTGCTTGTTGGGTTCAGTGGAGAGGCTAGAAACACAGTGGGAGAGATAAAGTTGCCAGTATACGTTGAAGGAGTCAACTCGATACAACGTTTCTGTGTGATGGATTCTCTATCCTGCTATAACATCATACTGGGAAGACCGTGGATTCACGATATGAAGGCCGTGCCATCAACATATCACCAATGCATCAAGATACCTACCCCCTGGGGAGTGGTCAAAGTTGATAGTGATCAGCAGGAGGCGAAAGAATGTTACTCATCCTCGATGAAATCCTCAACCAAACCTAGTGCAGCATAGCAATTAAAGACGCGGGCCCAGGATATCGTGAAGGATCCGGAGCAGGATGTGAAGAAAATTATCTTGGACCAGGATAATCCCGATATTTCGGTGCTCGTAGGGACCAATATCCCTCAAGATATTGAAGAACAATTAACTAACTTTTTGAAATGCAGGATGTCTACGTTTGCTTGGAAGCATGAGGATATGACAGGCATATCCAAAGACATTATCACTCACAAGCTTGGAATTGATAAATCATTCAAGCCTGTGCAGCAAAAAAGAAGGAAGTTTGCTCCTGAGCGGAACACAATTATCCAGGAGGAAGTTGAGAGACTATTGAAGTCCAGGATGATCAGGGAGGTTAAGTTCCCAAGGTGGCTAGCAAACGTGGTTGTAGTACAGAAGAAAAATGGGAAATGGAGAGTTTGTGTGGACTACACAGACTTGAACAAAGCTTGTCCTAAAGACCCATTTCCTCTTCCCCACATTGATGCAATGGTAGATGCCACTGCCGGGCATGAAATGCTGACCTTCATGGACGCATCTTCAGGATTTCAACAGATCCAAATGGAGCCTTCTGACCAGGAGGATACTGCCTTCATGACACCAACGAGTATTTATTGTTATACAGCTATGCCTTTTAGTTTGAAAAATGCAGGTGCAACATACCAAAGATTGGTAAACATGATGTTCAAAGATAAACTGGGGGACACCATGGAGGTATATATCGATGATATGGTGGTGAAATCTAAAAAGGCTGAGGATCACCTCCAGGATATCAAGGGAGCATTTGATATCCTGGATCGATACAACATGAAGCTGAATCCTGCTAAATGCCATTTCAGAGTGGGGGCAGGAAAGTTTCTTGGATATATGGTGACAAAAAGGGGGATAGAAGCAAGCCCAGAGCAAATCAAAGCTATCCTGGATATAAAATCACCCTCAAATATGAAGGACGTTCAAAGATTGACAGGCCGAGTAGCAGCTTTAAACAGGTTTATCTCGAGATCCTCAGAGAAATGCAAAGATTTTTATGATATCCTGAAGAAGAACAAAAAATTCGAATGGGGTGAGAAGCATGAAGCGGCCCTACAGGATTTGAAGCGATATCTCTCAACCGCACCTCTATTAATGAAGCCTGAAAATGGTGAACCACTATCCCTATACCTTGTTGTATCAGGAAATGCTGTAAGTGCCGTTCTTATTAAAGACCATGAAGGTCAGCAATATCCTGTTTACTATGTTAGTAAAAGTTTGTTAGATGCTGAAACTAGGTACTCTCATTTAGAAAAATTAATACTAGCATTAGTCATGGCATCAACGAAACTTAGACATTACTTTGAGACACATAGGATTCATGTTAAAATAAATTATCCTGTTAAAAATGTACTTAGGAAGCCAGAAATGTCAGGCAGAATGGCTAAGTGGTCAGTAAAGTTAAGTGCTTATGATTTAGTATATGAACCTAGAAATGCCATAAAATCTCAGGCTTTAGCTGACTTTGTGGCTGACTTTAGTAGTGACATTCAGGACGAGGTAGACCTAGAAGTTCAACAGTTAGGAGAATCCTCAGGATCCTGGACATTATATACTGACGGTGCATCTAATGTAAGAGGAGTAGGATTAGGAATACTACTAAAATCGCCACAGGGGGACATATTACCCCAGGCAATTAGGTGTGAATTTCCTGCTACTAATAATGAAGCAGAGTAGAAGGCTTTAATTGCAGGATTAGAGTTGGCTAAGAGCATGAGTATCAAAAATTTGCAAGTATATGTTGACTCTTTGTTAATTACTAACCATTTTGATGGATCCTATGCAGTTAAGGGTGAGAAATTAATCGAATATCTCGATATTCTCAAAAAATTAGCAGGATATTTCGATGTTTTTATACTTGAACAGGTACCAAGGGAGGATAATGCTGAAGCGGATGCCTTAGCAAATTTGGGATCATCGATCAGGATACCTGAAGGGACGCAAATACCAATATTACATGTCTTATATCCTGCAACGAATCCTCAGGATAAAGAAGTAGCTGGTATTCAGGACCCTGGAGCAGAACATCCTGAAGAGGATCCTAAATCCTGGACGGCTCCAATCATGAGATATCTAAAAGAAGGACACATCCCTGGAAATGAGAATCCTAAGGCATTTAGGATGAAGGTATCACGATTCACTATTATAAATAATATTTTGTACAAGAAATCTCTTGCAGGACCGTATTTGAGATGCTTGGAGGATCCTGAAGCCAAAGAAGTACTTCAGGATATACATGAAGGGGATTGTGGTAACCATGCTGGGGGCAGATCGTTATTCTCAAAAGTATTAAGGACAGGATATTATTGGCCAACAATGAGAAAAGATGCCGCAGAATATGTTCGAAGATGTGACGCATGTCAAAGACATAGTAACATACTGCATCAGCCGGCTGAACCATTATATCCTATTGTTTCCAATGTTGCAGAAGTCGGATTAGGCGGCCGATTAATCGGCGCCTAGGCGGTAATCGGTGAGCCATCGCCTAAAAAGTTGCAAATCGGTTAAAAAAATCGGTCCCAGTCAAAGACGGTCAAAATCGGACCTAGTCGGTGAAAATCGGAAGAAATCGGAGTAAATCGGACTAATTGGACCCTGAAATTTATACTCACTTAACCCGAAGATGATCACGACAACCTTACTCTTCTTCTCCGGCGACCTTACTCTTCTTCTCCGATGACCTTAGTCTTCTTCTCCGGCAACGGTGACCTTAGTCTTCTTCTCCGACGACCTTACTATTCTTCTCTGGCGACTTATTCTTCTTCTCCAGCAGAGAATCATGTGTGTAGAATATATATTGTTGTTTATGAAAGAGCTCGACATATTCTTCTTCTCCAACGGTGACCTTGGCTTTTGTGTTTTGTTTTTGTATTTGATGAAAAAGAGATGGGAGTGGGAAACGGCGTATGAAGATTAGGGTTATTTAAGTTTGGTATTATAACATATAACCCCCTCCATCTTTATTAGTTTATATTTAGTCCTCATATTTGTTAATTTATACATGAAAAATATAAAATTAATGGTATATGTATATAAATTCATAAAATTATACATATAAAGTCCATTCCGATTAATCCCGATTAATCCCTATTAATCCCGATTAATCCCTAGGCGGTACCTCACCGCCCGACTAGCGCCTAGCGCTTTCTACAACATTGATTGTTTCCCCTTGGCCATTTATGAAGTGGGGTATGGATATAGTGGGAAAGCTACCAAAAGCTCCGGGAGGAAAAGTCTTTATGCTAGCAATGACGGATTATTTCTCTAAGTGGGTTGAAGCAGAAGCATTTGTTCAAGTTAGAGACCAAGAAGTAGTATCCTTCATCAAGAGGAATATCCTGACCAGATTCGGAGTACCAGCCGAGATAATCTGTGACAATGGTTCTCAGTTTATAAGTAAGAGGACTACTGACTTTTGCAAGAGTTGGGGAATCAAAATGATTACGTCTACTCCGGTACATCCTCAAGCAAATGGACAAGCAGAATCCTCAAACAAGATAATTGTCAATAACTTAAAGAAAAGGCTTGGAGCCAAAAAAGGAAGATGGGCAGAAGAATTACCCTTTGTTTTATGGGCCGATAGGACAACGGTAAAGAATGCAACAGGCCAAACCCCGTTTTCCTTGGTGTTTGGAGCAGAAGCAGTGATTCCAACGGAAATGACAATACCTACTGCAAGATCTACCCTAAGTGATCCTGAACAGAATCCTGAAGCCTTGAGTCAGGATTTGGATACTATAGATGAAAAGAGAGATGCAGCAAGGCTAAGGATGGCAGCATATCAACAAAGAATATCCAGAGCATATAACAGGAATATTAGGACCAGAAGATTTAAGGTTGGAGATTGGGTGTTAAGAAAGGCTTTTCAGAATACTACTAATCCTGCCGATGGCAAGTTAGCTCCAAAATGGGAAGGACCATATGAAGTTGAATCAGAAGCAGGGAAAGGAGCATACAGACTCAAGAATATGGAGGGGGATATGCTACCGAGGTCTTGGAATGCTATACACCTTAAGCTCTATTTCAAGTGAGTTTAGAATTCAATTTCTAACTCAGGATGGTATGAATTCTATCTTTTTTAAATATGTTTTGGTTTAATTTATTCTTTGAAACCCAATACTAACTTAAGCATCGGAGGGGTGTTAGCCAAGCTAACACCCACCTTAGTTTACAATTGTTTTGCAAGATATGTTTCAGGATATGGCTCCAGGATATGTACTCAGGATAACTCGAAAGATTAGAGGATTGGCCCCCTCTCTCACGCTTAAGGGATACTGATCCCTTCACAGGTTTAAAGGTATTCACCTTTCTTACGAATTGGGTTTAAACACCCCGCCTGGAGCGCAAGTTATTCAGGGATAGTTCAAGGTGGCAGGACCAGTCCATGTAAAAGTGGCTGACAATTTCGTTACTGTTGGCTATATCCTGAATCCTAAAGGTATATGAGGATTGATCACCCTCTCTCACGAAAGGGTATTTTCATACTCTCTAAGGTTTAAAGGTTTTCACCTTTCTAACTCTTGGAGTTTATACACTCCCGCCTGTAGTGCATGAAAATTTGGGATTTTCCCCAGGATACAAGGGATTTATCTCCAGTACTTCCTTGGGTTTTACCCTTGGGACCTAAAAAATTGCCTATACAATGGAAACTGAAATTCAGAAGATTTCTAAGTGTTTGAAGATATTGTACACAGGGGACATCCCTGCCAAGATGGTGATGTAAAGCTAACAGGATGAGGCTCAGAACTAATGCACTAAGTACCTTGCACAGGGGACACCTTCAGTGGAAGAGTTGCAAAGGGATTGAAGTTTGGTAATAGGTTTACACCCTATTTCTGGTATGATCTTTCCTTTGTAAACATCGTCTAAGTTTTTAGTAACATTATTTTAAGTATCCTGATATATTCTCAAAGTCCTTTTCAGGATATTTGATTAGGGTGTTTGAAACTAGTATTAGTTTGGAACTTTGATCATTTAAATATCATCAAAACTTGGTTTTGAAAAGATAAACTGTTTTTCACTTTCTAAAGAAATTTTTACAAAGTTGAAGGAATGTTTGGAAGTTCTATCTAATAAAAGGTTTTTACAGTATATCGCTGAGCATACTGAACAGGATATTTTATAAGATAACAGTATGAAATTTTTTACAAAGCTAAGAGTTACACTAAGTAATGCAAGGCAACAGTGAATAAGTCAAAAGATAGTTATATTATTAACAAGTCAAAAGTTGTGCTTTTGGTTTCACCTCAAACCGAGGCCCATCCGCCAAAAGCATAATTAGTTTTTACCATACTTGTGTAACGGTTGCAGGATATATCTCAAAACAGGACTTGTCCACCTACAACCGTTATCACATTCAAAACAAGTTATACTAATTGATGACCAAGGGCTTCGTCCTAAAACCTAGGACCCATCCACCTTTGGTCATCACATTGTTCTAGTGCAGGAAATGTAAATTGTTCAAAGACAGGAAAAGTAAATTGTTTATGCAACCACAACCATGAAATTTAAAAAGTGGGCTCCGGCCTTGGCACATATATCCATCATCGCCCACTCCGCTGCCTAAGGGGCAGCACCCTCTTGAACAGCAACCTCCTTCCCAGCGTTCGCACCAGCACCAGCCTCAGGATTCTTCTCGGCATCATCACCAGTATTGGTCGCTCCCTCTGTCGCATTAGAAGGCCCTTCACCAGTAAGTTTTGCAGGATGAGCAACGGGATGACCTCCGAGGCCCTGTAGTTTCTCCTCCCAAGCCTTTACATTCCAGGAAGGGCATTCAAAACCCAAATCCATGGCCTCATAAGCCATCCTTATCCTGGCTTGGAGAAGAGAAACGACCACGGATGCTTTTAGGCTATCCCGATATGAACTCATATTCTGCTGATATTGGAGAAGGGCGGCGTCTAGCTTGGCTTGAGCATCCTCATTAGCCTTGTGGAGGGCAGCTTGATGTTCCTGAGTCATTGCCTTGTATTTGTCTTCATAATGCTGGGATTTAGCAGCCGCAATGGTTCCTTGGTCAGCTATGGTGGCCACAGCTTTCTCCAGCTTGATCTCCAACATCTTGTTAAGCCCGCAAGCATCTTCATACAAGTGCATAAGACGATCCAGACCCTATCGATAAAGACACAGGTATTGATGTAAAAAATAAGCAGGATAAGGACTAACATACTAGTGTAGGATATCGAAAAGAAAATTCTACCTGTTTGAGGAATGAGGTGGCTTCGTTGAACCCATGATTCTCGAGAGAGAATGTTTCAGAAGCAGCTGGGGAGTCCGTCTCCTTTCTCTTCCGAGAGCTGGATGCCCGGGTTCTGGATGCCGGAGGGCCTTTGGGAGCAGAAACAGTCTTCGAGGAGGTAGGCTTTGGTGTGGTAGACGACTTTGGCTTGGATTCTTGTTTGATGGGTTCGAGGCTGGAGTAGCAATCCAATTCGTCAAGTTCGAAACCCTCAAGGTTGACGACTGGTACTACACAAGGGAAGATATTCTTAAACACATCATACTTTTGAAAAATAATTAATATATGCTGAGAATGTGCTTACCAGACATTTCTGAGCTTGATTTCTGGCTTGAATCTGTAAGAGACAGGGAGAAAGTTCTTTCACTAACAGGAAGACGGTAGATTTCCTTGATCTTGGATTCGGATTCTGCACTGGGAGGCACTAAATCTCTGAAATTCGCTGCATAAAAACATCAGGATATAAGTCTGGGATACAGTTTGAAGATATAATTGGGGATATTCCTAAAGCCCTAAGTCCTACCCTTGGTTAACCATCTAACCGGTAGATCGAAACCCTTATCAATAGAGTCTCTTTTTACGAAAAAGAATTTTCGTCGCCATCGATCCTCGTTCTTGGTGGCTTTAAGAACCAGAGGGTTTTTGGTGGTAGAAAACAGAAAAAAACGGTGATTGCCGTGGGATCTCAACCGGTATGCTATAGGAAGGTCTTCAATGAACAGGTTGGGAAAATGACGAGACTTGATTTGATCCAGCACTATCAAGACTCGCCAGACCATTGGCATAACCTGGGCGTAACTAAGGCCGGTGAGGTCGAAAAAGCTGGAAATAAAGGGTGGAAATGGGTACCGGAGTCCAAGAGAGAAGGGGTAGGCGAAGAAACAAACCCACTCATCGGATATCGCGTCTGATCGGGCTTCCCGATCAAAAGGGCGAAAGACTGTTCCGGTGGGGAAGACGCCGGAATCTTTAAGAGCAGCGATGTCGGCATTGTTGAAGCAGCAGATCTCCTTTGCTGGATCAACGATGAAGTTCTGACTTACGAGGCTTGAAGTTGGTCGGTCCGATAGGGATTTCGTTCGTGGTGCCATGAAAAGTATTGAGCAAACTGAAATAGATTCAAGAGAGAAGGATAGAAAGGAAAATACCTGATGTCCGCTTGAAGATAAGGATAACCTTGATAAGGAGTCCCTCGGTTAATATAGGATGAATATAGGGGGGTAAAGAGTAAATAATGCTTTGGAAGTTGCACCGCTGTCATTTCAAGGGTCTAGTCGTATTAATTACCTTAAGTTATGAGGTGAAACTTTTGAAATATATCCGTTGGATTGGTATCCCAACTGATATATTTGGGGACAATTGTTAGGGGTCATTTTCTTTGCATACATATCCTGACCAATATCCTGCCTTTGTTTGTTTATTTGTGACCAGGATGCTGGAAGAGGATATTGCTAACATCTTGGGCGATATCCTGAGGTTTATTGAATTAACCACGTGCAGATTAAAGGCTGAGACTTGCTAACGGTCAAATGGACTTCTTCTCCTCAAGACTCGGGCGAATTTGTTGAAGGAGAGACGTTGAGCCCGAAAGACCAGGTCTACAACGTTCGATGAAGGAATATTCGGTGGATCCCGGAAGTTTAGGATAGTTTGTTATTTTATCTTTACTATAAATAGATGGGGGCGGATCAGTTTAACACACACAATTTTTCACTAACACTCTCGAACACTCTCGAACACTTTCACTCTCTAGCTCATTGCAAACACCACACTTGTATTCAAATTTCATTGTAACACGTAGTCGATCCGCACCACATCCTGCACTGTATCCTGACATTTGAAGTAATAAGAAGAACAAGGCAGCTGCGATTGTCAGCTCCCGAGGTTTTATGCCGGCGATCTAGATTGATCAAGGGCTTTCCTCGTACATCTCGTGTCGTTTACTTTACTTTTGCTCATTGTTTGATCATAGATACAGCTCAATATCCTGAGCCGTATCCTGAATACTGATTTTCTAAATAACTAAACAAGCATATTTTACACACACATTTCTAGCACACTACCTCACTTAACTAATTTGATAACTAAATTGCTTAGGTAATTTTTGACCAAAACACATATCCAGCCTGATTTACAGCAAGTTAAAATCTTAAAATAGTGTATTACCAATGTCACATGTGGGTTGCTATTAATGTTACCCAATAAAAGATATTTATATTATTTACTTATTCAATTAAATAATTTTGTTAATATTAGTGTGATTAGAGAAGTAGAAGAGGTGTTACACCTTTACAGTAGTGCACATCATCAATTTGTCAAATGGCATACGACATAACAGATGATTGTTGGGATGAGTATTTTGACGACGTCAGAAAACGTAATGGGAAACTAGTTATAAATTATGCAAAGGTGTCATTATGCTATACAACAGGAAGTACTTGCGTAAATCAATATGAAGTGACGTCCAACAATTGTATGAGGTGCATGAAGAGAAACATGGATTCCCTTGAATGATAGTAGCATTAGCTGTATGCATTGGCTATAGGAAAATTGTCCTAATGCATGGAGATGTCAGTATATGAGAGGTGATCGCCCACATCCGGCAATAATGCTAGAAGCTGTGGTTTCCAATGATGTATGGTTTTTAGTATGCTTTCTTTGGTATTGTTGGTTCGAATAATGACATCAACGTTATTTTTCATTCTTCACTTTCCAACGTCTTCATAAATGCAATGACATTTGATTCTTCGTTTATTGTTTCATGAGTAGAATACAAAGAATACAAACAAGAGTATCGTCTTGCTAGCGAAATATACCCCAGATACTCAATATTTGTCAAATCGTTCACGTGCCCATAAAATGAAAAACTAAAGAAATTTAAGGCGGCTCAAATCGGCAATAAAGGATGTGAAACTAACATTTGGTGCCCTCAAGAAATGTTGGCACATAGCCCAAACTGGCACATACATGATCACTAAAGAATAAGAAACATAATGTATGCATGTGTCATTGGTGCATGTCTATGTACACATATTATTTACATTGATTTTTCACACACATGTGTTTTAATATTTATAAAAGTGGTTTATACCTAACATTAAAACACACACAAAGGGACAAGTGTATCCCGTCATATATGTAGCAAAGTATTGGTAAGAGCCAGATATCGATCCATGGAACACGGGCGTTATTAAGTACTAAATCTTTGTCATTAATTTACCGGATAAAAAGATAAGTGAATGGTTGTTTAACTAAGATTATCTAAAACTATATCTAAAACATATTAGACTCCAAATATGAAAAATAAATATTATCTTGTTTCACAAACAACCTATACATGTTATCTACATCAGATATGTCACAAAAGCACTTAATCAATTTTTTAATTGCAAGACAGCTAGTTACCGGGTCTGGATTTCTAGCATTATGATTCTTCGGAAAGTTAACTCGATGGTCACACGTTAACCACCTAAAATCATTCATTAGTGAGCTATTGATATTTATTCATGCGAATCTTTAAAGATAGGTTATTTACCGAGTCTGGATTCCTAACCTCATTTATCAAAGAAAGCAATATCGATGGTCACAATACAGCCACGAGGATAAGCATTTAAGTAGATCATAAATATTTCATCTTACAAGTCTTGATCACAAATCTACCAAGATAGCAATTTCAGACCAAAATTACTAAACAAAGATCATTAACCGCGTCAAGACCATGTAAACAACACCATATAATTCGTTAGAACCCTTACGTGCAAGAAAGCATTCCTAATCAACATAAGATGTATCTTGTATAAAACCAATACCCTGGTCCGGTTTCATGGTGTAAACAAAGTCTACAAACAAGTAATTAATCAAGAAATAGTTACCATCCACTAACCACAGATTCATTATCCAAGATAATCAAACATAATCAGGAACTCAGCATCAATGAAACATTCATCATATAATCATGAAGATTCAACATGAAAAAGTACTAAAGATTCATACAAACAAGATTACAACATAAAGATTATTCAAGAAACAAATTAATTACTACTATTACACAATATTACATAAAACATAAACTAACATCAACTCAATACTTGAATAATGATCAGAATACATGTTTAAGAACAAAGAATCAAACCATAAACAAGCAAGGAATTGATGGGTTGGATCGGTTATGCTTCCATTCGGTCTTGAGGCTTCAAATTGGTCTGATCAGGACTGCTTCGGAACCCAGAAATCGCCCAGAAACATGGAGAAAACCCCAACATTGTAACCAGTAGTGAATGCTAGTATTTATAGGGAAAATTCTGATCCGCACGGCCGTGCAGTTGGCCCGCACGGTCTTGCATTGGCACTTGTCGGGTGACGTCATTTCTCCGATTCGGGTTCAGACAAGTAGACTAGTGGACAAGTTGTCTCGGTCACCAGATTGGCACGGTCATGCTTCAGGTCGCACGGTAATGCGAGGTCATCAGAAATGTGATCAGAAACTGTGGTCCAAGTGGTGCACAGTCATGCGGCTGGTCGCACAGTAGTGCATTCCGAGGTCGACAACGGCTCCATCACTCGCACTGGCAGTGCTTCCAGGGTCGGAGGACTCGCACGGTAGTGCACGTGATCTACACGGTAGTGCGTGATCTAGCAGTCATCAGATTTTTGCTATTTTCATCAGATTTGCATCAGAATTTGCCCGTTTTCATTAGATTTGTCTTTCGTACTTCGTTTAAGACCTGAAAATATAAAAGTACCTGATTTGGTACCTAAACATCGTAGTTTCGGTCAAAAACGCTCAAAACGGAAGTATTTTATGAGTTAAAAGCATGTATAATTTAACGTATATCAGTCATATTGCATAACATGATTCTCGAAGATGAAGGTTGGGTTATTTGTCACTAGGATAAAGACGACATTGACAAGGAAATTGAACAAATTGTTTATACACGATGAGAGTCTAATATGTGGACTTTACACAACCAAGATACGAATAATCTATGCTCATATCTTGTAATTATTTTTATAGTTTCGAGGGTTTTAACTTTTCAACTTCTTATTATTAATACTATAGTAAATTACAAAACTCATCCTTTTATATATATATATATATATATATATATTATTTCAAATCATGTCCTTTGACTTCAATAATTACATTAATCATACCTAATGTTTACAAATCCTTACATATTATATCCTTTACCGCAAACCCAATTAAGTTTCTCATTTAATTGCAGTTACGTGGGGCCCACGTGAGAGCATTAATTTCTTTTAACCTACCCATCTCTTTCCCCCCATTTAAAACCCCAAATAACCCTAATTTGTTCACTGATATTGGTTGCCCTGTTTCAACCTCATCTGCTATAGAAAACTCATATAGATTTGGAGCTTCATATTACTGTCTCTACTTAGAGACTTATGAGTATCAAAGTGCAACAGCCTCATGTATCTCATCTGAACAACAATTTTATATCACAAAAAACATTATGATACAACAGAAAATGGAATAAATCCAAACCAAAAGAAAATAAGATACACATAGCAAAACCTTAGTTTCTATCCCCAATGAATCACCAAATCTTTGACCAATGGGTCAAAACAGATGGGTGATAGTTTTTTTTAAGTTATTTACCTGCCACCGGTACTTTGCTTAACGATGGAGGTGGTTTTGGCGGTGGTGCTGGTGGCAACGGTGGTGGTGATAGTGGCAGACGTTGAGATGACCATAGGCTTGGTTTTGGCGGCTGCCATGGCATATAGGCGGTTCCATGTTGACTGTCGTTTCGCGATGTTTTTTTTTCTCTTTGGTTTCATCTTCTTGGTACCTGAACAGACAATCTTGGAATGTTGACTGATCGGCGTCTAAGAATATTGAAGCTCCAAATCTATATGAGCTTTCTGTAGTAGATGAGGGTGAAACAGGGCAACCAATATCAGTCAACAAATTAGGGTTATTTGGGGTTTTAAATTGGGGGGAAGAGATGGGTAGGTTAACAGACATTAATGCCCTCACGTACGTGACTACAATTAATTGAGAAAATTAACTGGGCTTGGGGTAAAAGGATATAACATGTTAGGATTTGTAAACATTAGGTATAATTAACGTAATTATTGAAGACAAAGGACATGATTTGCAATAACATATATAATAAAGGACGAGTTTTGTAATTTACTCTTAATACTAATATATAAATCTAATATATGTTAATTTTAATTCAAAAGTACATTGTTTCATAATAAAAAAGCAAAATTAATCCAAAAGTATTCAACATGTTGACTAGTTAACCCTATAATTCCATAAAATGCAAAATCAACTCAAAATTCAAAAATTTAGTCCAAAAGTATTCAATTTTCCAACAAAGCTTTTTAAATAAAAGTATACAATAGATTTATGTCATTGGAGTGTACCAAAATATTGGATTTTTTAAATTTAAAATCAATTATGAAGATTTTGTAAATCGGAGTAACCAGGAGCATGTCCGGTAACCGGCATTTCCGGCCGGTTTATACCTATATTGGACTCTGCAAGAATAAACTATAATATTCTTTATATTAATAAAATAGTATTTATTAAATATGTGATTACATCAAATATCTATATATATATATATATATAAATGAGATGGATTCGGGCCATGTGGCATGTGATTTTGGACATTTTTGATGATGTGGCAACCTATGGTGGAGGTGGATTGTGAGTTTAGGAGGGAATTGAGAATAGAATTCTAAATTCACAAAGAATGCCTCATTGGACGCGGGATCCGTTTGTTATTCGGGTCGAAATCCTGAATTCTGGTCAAGCGTGACGGATAGTATATATTTCCTTTTTTTTCTCATTCTTCTTGCACACACTTTACAAATCCTAAAAAAACTAAGTTGCAGCCTTTCTCCTATCGCCACCACCAAGATCCTCAGTTCCAAACCCTATCCAAACCTCTGCAACATCATCTTCTTCACACAAATCAATCCTATTAACCAATCAAAGGTATGTTTCTATGTTTTTGATTTTATTGTTTCTGATTTCTTTGTTTTACGATTGTAATCTACACAATCGATCCTAAATCTGCTTTATTTATGTTATTCAATTCTATAGAAACTTGATTTTATAAAGATTGCTTCGACTGCTATTAACTTCTTCTTTTTCCTAAACTTTGTAGATCTGATCATAAAAATTGAAGGTATGTTGTTTTAGTTTGTTGTTTATCTACTGTGTATCTTTAATCAAGCGATTGAACATTTATCTTTTTTTTCCAAACAAAATCAAGATCAGAGGTTTTGTTATCATCATCTACATTCTCCGATTTATGTGGTGTCTATGAACGTTAATCATCTCTTCGACATTTATCAAAGTTACTGATTTTTGTTGATTTTGTTTTTCATGTGGAACCCTAAATCTTGGATAAAATCGGACTCCGATCATTCGTCAAACAACAGAGGTTAGTTAAATGTTATAGTTGTTTTCTCTTTTTTAAGTTTGTGTAGGTTTGATTTTATCCTTTCTGTTCGGTATTTTTTTTTCAAAAATTAATAACATATGTTCTTAATGTTTTATGGTTTGTTTTTCTCATGGTAAACCCTCAATCTTTTGTGACAATCGGACTCGAATTGTTCGTCGACCAAAACAGGTTAGTTAAGTTTTGTTGGTGTTGTTTGTTTTTTGATATGTATAGTCTTTCTTTTTTATTTTTGTCTTTAGGCGTTCATTTGAAATTTTATGTGATTATCTTTTGAAGTTCATATGGTTTGTTTTGTGAGTTATAATTTTTTGTATTTAGTTATAATTTTTGTATTTAGTTAGTTGTTAATTCTTTAAAGATGTCTTTAATTTCTTTTTAAATTGTTTTTTTTTTCTATAAATAGATTAGTGTTGTTAAAGATGATTTTTGTATTCAAAATTATGATTCGGTTTCTGTAAATAGACTTTGTTTCTATAAATAGATTACCGTTATATTTTTTAAAACAGTGGTTATTTCCTTTGCAGTTATGGATCATGAAAACAACGCTCCTTCGCTGTTAAAGTTGATTGAGGACTATGATCCTATATTTTTTGTATGTTTCTTTAGTTTTCAGTTTTGTGCACACAATAAGTTATTGCAACTTATCTATTTTTTTGTTTCGATTGATAGGAAATACCGTATGATTTTGCAACCTTATTGTGGGGAGAACAACTTCCATATGTCTTTTTATTATTTGTCGTGTGACTGATGTTTGAAGCTTTAATCTTTTGTTAGAATCTGTAAATTTTTTTATATCTTTTTAGTTGATTTTAGGTTTTATTTACTGTTTTATTAATTATTATCTCTTAATTGTTATGCAGTGGATTGAATAATTTCTTACTAATATCATTATTCCATTGATAATATTAATCAAGAAAAGATTTTGAGTTGATTATGATGAACATAAACAGAGAAAAAGGAGTAATACTACTTTAAATTAAAATTAAAAATTTCGGAATGTTTTGTCTTGTGATTAGTTGCTTAAATCAATGGTTTTTATCACTTTGGTTAATTGAATGCTTTGAACTCTTGATGTTTTTTATGAGATGTTTTGACTATATTATTTGTAATTTTAGGGATGCTTAGAGTCTTCGACTATTGTTTTTGTACTCGAGTTGCATATCTAATTTAAATTGTGTTTTGTAATTTTAGGTGATGAGCTTCTTTTAGACTCCTTCCCCTACAAGGAACTCTTGAATGGGATCCTATGGGAAGTTGAAGGAAAGGTATATCTTGCACCGTTCTTTATCTATATGTATATATCTATATATCTTGAATGGGATCCTATGGGAAATTGATCTCTATTCGATTCACTGATGTATATTCTTCTCCTCACCATTTTGTTCCGTTAATCAACTCATGTGTGCTCTTATGTTTGATACCAGATCTAATTCCAGTGATTAATATCCGCTTGAGTAACATAATCTGAGTCTGATTTTTTTTCGTTAACGATTCAAGTAAACTTTCCCGATTTGGGTTTTCTGCAAGGCTAATCATCTAAATTAATTTGTTATTTTTATGGTTTACCATTGCATAAGTTAGTATAATTTGTTAACAAAGTTTTGTTTTGGGGGATAGTAGTCATAAATTGAGTAATATTCAAGGTTAATGTGTTTTTATTTTGATTCATTAGGTGTTTATTTTGGATGGTCCGGAGTTTTTGGCTGCAACTATGTTGGACAGAGATATGGTTGTTGTGGCTGGAAATTGGTACCATGTCGGTTGGTTTTGCTTGGCAAGGTTAGATTTTCCTAATAAGTTTGCTTGATTTACGGGATTGGATATTAGTGATTTGATTTTCAGATTTTAAATTTTAAATTTTGAAGTCAATCATTATTTTAAATTTAAATTTTGAAGTAAACCATTATTGTGTTTGATTTTAAATTTTCAATTTCAAAGTCAATTATTATTTTAAATTTAAATTTGAAAGTTTGCCATTAATTTGTTTGATTTTAAATTTGGAAGTCAATCATTACTTTTATTTAAATTTGGAAGTAAACCATTAATGTGTTTCACCTGTTTAGTCCATTCATTTTTTCAATTAACTTAATTCATCTTTAATGTGACAGAATTGATGGAGTGCTCTAAGAAGGTTTCTTTGTTAATTAATTCTTCTCTTCGGCTTACAAGGAATGGCGCTAAGGTAATTAACATCAAAATTCTATCTTTTTATTACTTGAATTGTCTTGCTTTATAATTTCTTTCAATGTATTATTTTGTGTTTTGACTTGGATATAAAACATAATGTGAAGGTATATTTCAAACTTATTTTACCGGATTTTTTATTTGGATTGCAGAATAAGTGCTTTAATGAACTAACTGGTATTTGGATTCTATTGGAGTGTAAACTTATTTCAAATGTTCTGTAGGTTCTATTAGAGTGTAAATTTAGTTCTTGATTTTGATATTTGGTATTTTTGTTCTTTCAAGTTTTAGGTGAACATCCAATGAATAAAAAGAATTTTGATTATCAATGTAGGTTTTATTATACAAAACTCCGGTTAGGATCTCTTCGAAAGGATTATTATGCAAATCAGGTCTCTTTTTACTGACCAGTTTACTAATTATTTTATGTATGTACTGTTTCATACATTCTTTTTCATTTTCAGTTATAATCTTTGCTCTGTTTTTTGTTTATAATATCCGCTTGAGTAATCCAATCTGAGTCTGATTTTTTTCGTTAACGATTCAGGTAAACTTTCCCGATTTGGGTTTTCTGCAAGGCTAATCATCTAAATTAATTTGTTATTTTTATGGTTTACCATTGCATAAGTTAGTATAATTTGTTGACAAAGTTTTGTTTTGGGGGATAGTAGTCATAAATTGAGTAATATTCAAGGTTTATGTGTTTTTATTTTGATTCATTAGGTGTTTATTTTGGATGGTCCGGAGTTTTTGGCTGCAACTATGTTGGACAGAGATATGGTTGCCGTGGCTAGAAATTGGTACCATGTCGGTTGGTTTTGCTTGGCAAGGTTAGACTTTCCTAATAAGTTTGCTTGATTTACGAGATTGGATATTAGTGATTTGATTTTTAGATTTTAAATTTTCAAGTCAATCATTATTTTAAATTTAAATTTTGAAGTAAACCATTATTGTGTTTGATTTTAAATTTTCAATTTCGAAGTCAATTATTATTTTAAATTTAAATTTGAAAGTTTGTCATTAATGTGTTTGATTTTAATTTTGGAAGTCAATCACTATTTTAATTTAAATTTGGAAGTAAACCATTAATGTGTTTCACCCGTTTAGTCCATTCCTTTTTTCAATTAACTTAATTCATCTTTAATGTGACAAAATTGATGGAGTGCTCTAAGAAGGTTTCTTTTTTAATTAATTCTTCTCTTCGGCTTACAAGGGATGGCGCTAAGGTAATTAACATCAAAATTCTATCTTTTTATTACTTGAATTCTCTTGCTTTATAATTTCTTTCAATGTATTATTTTATGTTTTGACTTGGATATAAAACATAATGTGAAGGTATATTTCAAACTTATTTTACCGGTTTTTTTATTTGGATTGTAGAATAAGTGCTTTAATGAACTAACAGGTATTTGGATTCTATTGGAGTGTAAACTTATTTCAAATGTTCTGTAGGTTCTATTGGAGTGTAAATTTAGTTCTTGATTTTGATATTTGGTATTTTTGTTCTTTCAAGTTTTAGGTGAACATCCAATAAATAAAAAAGAATTTTGATTATCAGTGTAGGTTTTATTATACAAAACTCCGGTTAGAATCTCTTCGAAAGGATTATTATGCAAATCAGGACTCTTTTTACTGACCAGATTACTAATTATTTTATGTATGTACTATTTCATACATTCTTTTTCATTTTCAGTTATAATCTTTGCTCTGTTTTTTGTTTATTTCAGCACATTTGGGGTTTCGAGTTTCATTATTGTGCTTTAGCACAATAGATATGTGGCCTGGTGATTGCGTCTTGGCATAAGGTTTGTTAACAATCAATAAATTTGTGTTAACAATCAATAAATTTTATGAAATTATATTTATCATTTGGTTTCCATGAGTAATACCCAGATATGATTTCCTTTTAACATGTTTTTATTTGGTATATTAAGATAAATATAAATAGTTTTAAGTCTTATGTTGGACCAGCGGATTACAATACCCGTTCTCAGCTTTGTGTGATTTCTTTTTGCGATGTGAAGAACCTCAATTTTTGCCTTACAGGGATCTTTTGTAACTAGCTTTGTTGATTTGTTATCATGCTTCACTAAATTTACGGAACTGTTAAATTGCTTCTCTCTACTGGTAACAAAATCACTAAATTATATGTTTACTATTGTATTTTGTTTCAGTAAAGTTAGATCTTGATATTCTTTTGATTCATTTTGTTGATCTACGATATTGTTTGTGATTTGTGCTTTTAGGCTTCATAATATGGCTTTTATCAATGGTGTATGAAGCTGAATATGGTATTTATGACGATGCATTAAGGTAAGCTCTGTTGTCGTTCAAATGTTCTGTAGGTTCTATTGGAGTTTAAATTTAGTTCTTGATTTTGATATTCGGTATTTTTGTTCTTTCAAGTTTTGTGTGAACATCCAATGAATAAAAAAGAATTTTGATTATCAGTGTAGGTTTTATTATACAAAACTCCGGTTAGGATCTCTTCCAAAGGATTATTATGCAAATCAGGTCTCTTTCTACTGACCAGTTTACTTATTATTTTATTTATGTACTGTTTCATACATTCTTTTGTATTTTCAGTTATAATCTTTGCTCTGTTTTTTGTTTATTTCTGCACATTTGGGGTTTTGAGTTTCATTATTGTTATGTGATGTTGTATAGTTTTGAATGGATTGATGGAATTGGGTTTGTGTGAAAGAATGAGGATATCATATTAGCAATGGTTCTGGTGGTGGCTGCCTGTGTTGTTAGGGTTTCCAAGGTATGCTCCGAATCATTGATTTTCTTTCATCCCTAATATGATATTCTCATTCTTTGTGTGTGTTTTTTTTGTCGAAGTAGGTTAACATTTGGCAATTGTTCCCTTTATTCGTTGTTTGTTGCAGATTCGGGTTACAAGTTCGTCGGTTCAGTTGTTAATCAATTATCTTACCTAAATATTGACATGGTTTTGTATTAGAAGATTCATTACTTTTTATAAAAGACATATTTTATGGACCATCTGCTAATCATTATTAGAGATATGTAAAATTTACGAATTTCATTGTTAATCAGGTGATATAATGGAAGGCCAAGCAATTAAATCTTTGTTTTCCAAATGCGACATCTCGTGCCTTGGCTTATTAATGTACTTTTCAAATGATTTTTTTTCCTTTTTTCCTCCAAGGAAAACATGTAAAATATGTAAACGCAAGGAGAAGCACGAGCGGAGCGGTCTGGCAAAACGTGCAATGCCCCGTCCACCGGTCGAGCGTAATTGTCTTCTATTTAATATTCCAAACTATCTCACCGGCCTTTCATCCAGAACCACATTCCTTTTGCGTGCGGATGTAGCTAAGTGTCTGACTCTATTGGTCATAGTTTCCTGCTGTTGCGGCCGGTGCGCGTTTGCGCGCGCGTGAACCAACCCAACAAACAAGGAAAGGATGCCTCTCGGTGTGTTTACTAAATATGAAGTTGAAGGAATGACAATGTAATTTATATCACCAATTCAATTTTTCAAAATCATATTAGATTATTAAAGACTCAGACTCAGAATAATAATATTGAGGGTTGAATGTGAGTATGTGACCCTATAAATATAGAGGTGTACTTTACTTTAATTTTTTTCTATTATAGAAATTCCAATGTGATGATATTTTTGTTGTTTCCTCTATTATTTTCTCTATATAATATAGAATAGAGGTTCCAATGTAAATTCTCTAAATATAGACGTGTACTTTACATTCTTGCTTTCGTATGTTTTTATGGCTCTTTACAACAAGAAAAAATTTAAGAAACCAATTAAAAATTTATGATGGAGAAAAGGGAAAGAGGATACTTTAGATGTTAAAAGTGTTATTTTTATACTTTTATTTGTTGTAAACTAAATTTTCCTACCCGGAAATTTTCCGGGTTATAACCTAGTTAGTATACATATAAAAGTTATAACTATGATAAAGAACTAAATAACATATGTTATACCGAGTTTAAGTTTAGTCGAGTTCATGATGCTGAAGTCGGATCTTTTACACACTAATTTTGATCGATACAAGATATACATACAAGGTTCTAAAAGTTTTGGATTATTTTTTAAATAAGAAATGTTATAAATAATGAAAAGCGAGATTTTGCATATACTGTAACTAATGAATCCATGTGTAAACCCAGTTCGGAAAAGCATCTCATGTTTAGTTTCGATTCCACACATGGATATGGTTTGAATCATGATGACAAACAAGAAAGGTAAATACCTTTCCCACTTTGTATTTCCTTTATCAATACTTTTTAGAACTAAAATTATATAAAAATTATTTCTAAGTACAAGATATTTATACCTAAAGTGTGTTATAAGACTCATGATATTCTACGGGTCGTAATATTAACACATCGGAAAAACTTATTTACACATGGTGTATACGGGCCGGATACTGTTATATGGCCCGTATAGAATAAAAAAAAAAACAAAATCTGTGCCAGCAGACTTTGTCAGTTTTTTTTATTCCATACGGGCCGTATAATAGTATACGGCCCGTATACACCATGTGTATATAAGTTTGCCTGGTCGTATACAATGTATACGAACGTGTATACGGGCCGTATACTCTTATACGGCCCGTATGGAACGAAAATTTGATTTTTCTCAAAGTATTTAAGGGATTTAAGGTGTAAATCACACTAGATATTTTACAGTCGTGAGGTGCTCAAACCTTTCTAAAAGTAGAAAAAAAAAATAAAACATTAACAAGTAACAAAGATTGAAGAACAAGAAAACGTGTCGTATGACTGTAATAAAACGGAAGCTATCAACGCGGGATTACGGGCATGGTGTTATTCTTTATTTAATATTTATAGAATAAAAGGAAGGGTGAGGCATTTGATGAGAGTTGTAAGGAGTCTGAATCTTCGGTTTCATCAGCCTGTACCGAAGAAACCAAATTCGCAACAATGAGTGTGAGTCCATTGTTGTTCGTGAATGTTTCGAATCATCATAGAAGACGTGTCGGGTTCTTCTGCTAGTGGTCGGGCTTACAATGCTCACACAGGGTGATAAACAACGTTGGTTTATTCTCTTTAATCTATTAGAACGATCCTTGTTTTGTCACGTACATGCGTTTAATTCCCAACATGCTTGTTTTGTCACGTACATTTCGTAAGAAACTTTTCGTGCACTGAACCTTCACCTCCAATCATTTCCTGGTCAAATCACACACTATAAAGTTTAAACTTATCGTGTGTTGCAGTTTGGAAAGATGACCGAATAGAGATCAGAATAACAAACTGTGGAGAACTTGTTTGCGTTATCCACCAACAATCCGTTCATTATCTGTTGTTGTCTAAAACAATATCAATTAACGTTCAGTTGTGTACACAAATTCATCACCGGTTTCTACAGCACAAGCACATACACAGGGAGAATGTTCTCGAAATTAAAGGAAAAGAAAAAATGGTTGCTGATGTTTTTCACTATCAGGATTTTGTTGGTTTGTTTGAGAACCTGATTCCAATGTCCTACTACTACAATCCTTCCTACATTATTGAAAATTACTATATCACCCCCACCAGATACATCAATTTGTCACTTTCAAAATTCAAATCAAAACTAACACGAAGTATCTCGATGGTATCTTATTCATATTAATCCACCACGAAGGAGGAGACTCAACTGTCGACATATACCAACGGTTCTACGAAAAAAACATCATCTGTTCATCATTGTTCTTGAAGATGAAGATGAAGAAACGAGGGTTTATTCTCTTTAATCTATTGCAAGAATTGTGGATTTCGGTTGGTTCAGATCTCGGAAGTACTGAACAACAGAAATACAGTTTCGGTTTCATCAACCGGCTTTGAAAACCCGACGGAGGGTGAGTAGTGTGAGTCTGAGTCCATTGTGGTTCGTGAATGTTTCGAATCATCATAGAAGACGTGTCGGGTTCTGCTAGAAGACTATCAGGATTTTGTTGGTTTGTTTCGAGGTAGGGTTTAGAATGTTTGAAGTATTCTTGGTTCAATACCAACTCTTTTGAAAGACAAGAATACAACGTTCATGTATCACAAGGAATGACCGATCTAAGGCAGAGAACCTGATTTAGATACACAAATTCATCACCGGTTTCTACAGCACAAGCACATACACAATTTGTTGGAAGAACCCGACACGTCTTCTGCTAGTTACTCTTTTCTTCGATTTCAACAAATCTTTCAAGGTCTTAAGTGATGGACAATTGGCTAAAAGATGTAGAAGAGTTTGTGTAGAGATCTTTACGTACAAATTTGCATAATCCTTACGGTTACAAATGAAGCGTTGGGATTCAAGGGTTTATGAGTAAAAGATGTTAGTTTCTTGACAGTATGGTTTCTCGGCAAATGAAGTATTATCTGTCCTTGCTGCCTCTTCAGTTGGTAAAAGACATAGGATGGTTTCTAATACAGGCTCTTTGTCAGTTGTGGTTGATTTATAGGAGGAGGTTATGACACGAATATATGTTTATGCGAATTCCCAACATCCTTGCTTTATTCTCTTTAATCTATTAGAACGATCCTTGTTTTGTCACGTACATGCGTTTAATTCCCAACATCCTTATTGTATCAGACTCTCTCCCCTCCTTTTCTCTCTCTGATAACCCTAGACCCAAACCACCGCAATCCACCACGTTCTGCAAAAAAAACATCATCTGTTCATCATTGTTCTTGAAGATGAAGATGAAGAAACGAGGGTTTATTCTCTTTAATCTATTAGAACGATCCTTGACTTGAATTTGTGGATTTCGGTTGGGTCAGAAACTTAACAAGAGAAGCAACTAAAAAAATACAATTGATTACTTGGTCGAATAATGGGTCCGTTCAAGTTGAGCTTCTTGATGCAATTTTCACAGTGGTACCAATGTCCTACTACTACAATCCTTCCAACGCCTGATTCCGATACAACCCTTGATGTTGAAACCGGTTTTACCTCATGAAAAGGAAAGAAAGAAATTTTTTACCATTTTTACCATATGTATACGGGTCGTATACGGTTTATACGACCGTATACTCTTGGTAAAAAATATTTTTACCGATCGTATACAATGTATACGATGATTGTATACGGGCCGTATATTGTTATACGGCTCGTATACTACGGGTAAAAAAGGGTTTATTCTCTTTAATCTATTAGAACGATCCTTGTCTTGAGAACCTGATTCTGATTTAAACAATGGAATTTGTGGATCAACAGAAATAACTGAAAATAACTCGCCATTCTCTTGCACCTGTATACGTTGATTGTGGATTTAACTTGCAAGAATTGTGTCTGTCGCATGATATAAGACGTGTCGGGTTCTGCTAGAAGACTATCAGGATTTTGTTGGTTTGTTTCGAGGTAGGGTTTAGAATGTTTGAAGTATTCTTGGTTCAAACCAACTCTTCTGAAAGACAAGAATACAACGTTCATGTATTACAAGGAATGACCGATCTAAGGCAGAGAACCTGATTTAGATACACAAATTCATCACCGGTTTCTACAGCACAAGCACATACGCAATGAAGTATTAAAAGATGTTAGTTTCTTGATAGTATGGTTTCTCGACAAATGAAGTATTATCTGACATCATCTGTTCATCATTGTTCTTGAAGATGAAGATGAAGAAACGAGAGTTAACATTCTGATTCAGATTCAGGAAGCAGATGATTTTGTAGTGTTTATTTGAGAAACTAACAAGGTAAACCTGAATTTTTAGATTTTTAGACACTTACTTGAACAGTTAGTAATGCTAGATGTCATTTTGGCTGAACCACTACCTATTACAGCACTGTATGAACCTGTGTTTTGAAAATATGCTTTGTTCTTCGTTTATTGGATCGTTCTAATAGATTAAAGAGGTTTTTACCATTTTTTACCATATGTATACGGGCCGTATACCGTTTATACGGCCGTATACTCTCGGTAAAAAACAAATTTACCGATCGTATACAATGTATACGATGATTGTATATGGGCCGTATATTCTTATACAGCTCGTATACGATGGGTAAAAAATGGTAAAAAATGGTTTATTCTCTTTAATCTATTAGAACGATCCTTGTCTTGAGAACCTGATTCTGATTTAAACAATGGAATTTGTGGATCAGCAGAAATAACTGAAAATAACTCGCCATTCTCTTGCACCAGTATACGTTGATTGTGGATTTAACTTGCAAGAATTGTGTCCATCGCATGATAGAAGATACATATCGTCCGTTCAAGTTGAGCTTCCTGATCTTACAATTTGTTGAAAATTGTTGATTTCTGTTGGTTCAGATCTCGGAAGTACTAGCAGAAGAACCCGACACGTCTTCTGTGATAATTCGAAACATTCCGAATAACTAGCAGAAGAACCCAACACGTCTTCTGTGATGATTTGAAACATTCCGAATAACTAGCAGAAGAACCCGACACGTATTCTTCATAGCCATATTCCCAGTCACAAGTTGTTGATACATATCGTCCGTTCAAGTTGAGCTTCAGTT
Organism: Helianthus tuberosus; assembly: GCA_030545235.1. Taxonomy (NCBI): domain Eukaryota; kingdom Viridiplantae; phylum Streptophyta; class Magnoliopsida; order Asterales; family Asteraceae; genus Helianthus; species Helianthus tuberosus. The sequence goes on along the minus strand of CM060443.1, from coordinate 189,183,672 downwards.
GTGTACCCTTCAATCTTCTTGAGTATTTTTCTAACTTTATGCTTGCATCCACCACAGTGAATATTAACTTTGAGTGAAAGAGTTTGGAAACCGGACGGAATCTACGAAGAAACTGTTGGAATTTGTGGATTTCGGTTGGTTCAGAAACTTAACAAGAGAAGCAACTAAAAAAACTCAATTGATTACTCGGTCGAATAATGGCCAATAATCCGTTCATAATCGCCGACGACGTCACTAGGGTTTTTTCTCTTCCAGTTACCAGGCCTATCATCTCCGTCTACGTTTGGTTTCCTCAACGAAGAACCATCTTTAATCTATTAGAACGATCCTAGTAACCATCAACCGGCTTTGAAACCGGACGGAATCTACGAATTGGGTCTGTCGCATGATAGAAGATACATATCGTTCGTTCAACTTGATATAGGAGAGTTGATGCAATTTTCCAAGGATTTTATCGTGTGTTGTAATTTTAATGAAGCAATGAAGATTTAATATGCAAACCGCATCCATCTTCTGTTATGATTCGAAACATGCCCACCTTGACCAGAATAGATAAGTGTATCACTCGATCCACTTACATTCGAATAACGCTGAGAATCCACAACGCTTATGGCCAGATTCTTTCCTTCAATCCTGGCAAAATCAATGTCTGCTTGTTTTATTATCACGAAAGTACTGAACAACCGAGATAACAGCTCCGGTATTTATCACCAACTCATCTTTAGTAGTGTTTGGTTCGTCCACTAGAACTATTTGTGTATGCATTCTTTTGGTAGCATACAACGCTAATTAGAAAAAAATCTGTAAAATTAATCATATCGATTGCTATAACAGGATGGATGTGACACACATAGATAGATAAACTGTCACAGTTGTCAAGACTGTTTGTCGGGTTTCCAATGCTCACACAGGGTGATAAACAACGCTGATACACGTAACATCTAGTTATATTCAGATTTAAACAATGCCCGCCTCAACTAAGATAACAGACATCCATCAAGCTCAAAAAGAAAACTTGTGTTTCCCATAGTCACAAAAGATTGCGGTTTGTATTTCGCATAGCCACCGTTTCCGTAGTAAAAAACGGTTGGGTTTGCACATTCAATCTTCAATACTTCATTAAAATACCAGTAGAAGAACCCGACACGTATTCATGTAACGGAGAATGTTCTAGAAATTGAAGGAAAAGGAAAAGATTTGTTGAAATCGAATTTGACAACTATGATAGCTTATTAAAAGTAGCAATCACCTCCAATCATTTCCTGGTCAAATCACACACTATAAAGTTTAAAGTTATCGTGTGTTGTAGTTTGGAAAGATGACCGAACAGAGATCTGAATAACAAACTGTGGAGAACTTGTTTGTGTCGGGTTCTTCTGCTAATTACTCGATCAACGGACTGATCGGTAACGTTACTCTACTTGTGCTCCGATTTAAGCGGCATGTTCCGATCAATGTTGTTAAAGATGATGAAGAGTTTAGAAACCCTAGAATGATGGTGTTTTTACTGGAAAAAACGTGATACTTGAAAAAACATCCTTATATACGGGCCGTATACAGTTATACGGCCCGTATACATTTGGTAACATCAAAAAACCTACCAAAATAATTCCATTGAGCCGTATACGTTTTACAAATCGTATAAACGTGTATACGGCTCGTATAACTATATACGGGCCGTATATAGTAAAATAAAAAAAAAACATTCTCTGCGCATTTCCCTATTCAAAAACATTCTATACGGGCCGTATATTTTGTATACGAGCCGTATACACTAGGGATGTGAAAATAAGATATAGGGGGTGTGGGAACAAGGGGACCCTATTCTACTAACATATGGATATATACAAACAAGCTTAATGTGACTATGTGGATCCAACGTGTTGTACATGATTTAAGTAGCATATCGTCTTTTTTAAGTAATATATATCAATAAATAAAAAAACAAATACTAGGTTATATAGTACATGTTTGAAAAGAAAAGGTCAAGAAAATTGAATTTAATAAACCATGAAAGACCATTACTCTTTGGGCACAAACAAACGTCAATCTATAGATATTGTCCTCTTACCAAACCGAAAGCTCAATCAAAACTACCATTCGTCCCATAACAAACACATATGGCTGATCGTATATATCTTCACTATACATATACACACATATACATACATATATATACATACATATATATATATACATATATATATATATATATATATAGGGGAAGGTTCATTGGGGAACACTAAAAAAGCGGGGAACAGCGGGGAACCAACTCAAACGAACTCCTATTGGACTCATTCCAGCGGCGTTGGAACCGGCTCGTCGAACCCTAACTAAGATCTCTTAACCCTAAACTCTAAATCCTAACTCCTAAACTCTAAACCCTAAAGCTCAAAAATAAGGCTAAAACCTAAGCTAAACCGTAAAATCTAAACTATAAACCCTAAAAGCTAAACCCTAAAGACTAAACCTAAAGCTAAACCCTAATGCTAAACCCTAAAGCTAAACCCTAAACCCTAAAGCTAAACTCTAAACCCTAAAACTAAACCCTAAAAGTAAACTCTAATGTTAAACCCTAAAGCTAAACCCTAAAAGTCAAACCCTAATATATTTAGGGTTTAGCGGTTGTGATTTAGGTGTTAGGGTTAAGAGATCCTAGTTAGGGTTCGACGAGCCGGTTCCAACACCGCTGGAATGAGTCAAATCAGAGTTCGTTTGAGTCGGTTCCCCACTTTTTTAGTATTCCCCAATGAACCTCACACTATATATATATATATATATATATGTGTGTGTGTGTGTGTGTGTGTGTGTGTGTGTGTTGATTATATATATATGAAATCTAACTAATAGAATAAATTAGAGAAATTTTGTACAAGTATACTATCTTACGATAAATTGTTTTGCCATTTGTTTCCCATTAATTAGAGTAGGTGTAACACATCCCCTCCGTCCCGATCATGATCAAAGTTTTGATAGAGTGATTGGCACGGAATCGGCATACCGATCATCCCCATCCTATTCATCCTTGATCCGTCTTGATTTCAAAACAATTTGCGCTTCACAATACATGCTAATAAGGACAGTCATCCTCATCCGGATGAAAATTCGAAACCCACCACACCCAAAATGGTATTTATCTCGGTACCAACTACCACCTCCTTCATCATATCCTCATCCTATTCTACCTATCCTTGTTTGACATGTATCATCCATTTAATCACAACTTTAATTTTTAGTGCTAAGATCATGTGTAGTAGGGTTTGAAGATCAAGTCCCTCTCTTAGGCGTTATGCGACATGTGACATCCCAGTCAGCAAGGAACATTATGGGACTTGAAGTAAAAAGTGATGTGGTATCAAGCCTCATAACCCCCATTCACTCATTACCCAATTATTTATTTTTAATTTGTTTTCTTTTTTTAAAAATAAAACGAACGTGGTTCGTTAAATAAAAAAATTTATATTAACATTAATTAAAATACTAAAAAATAAAGACAAGACATTCAAAAGTACTAAAAATAAAAAAAACATACGAATGCTTAAAAAGTAAAGCTCTAAAATCCGTATTTGTCACGGATTTGTTGCCTATGAATTTGTGTTAAGAGCAAGACATCTCCTTGGAGATGCTCGATCAGTTTAGACAAATACTCAATGTCTTTCTCCAGTTGCCTTGCTTCTTGGATTGCGACGAACTTTTTATTTTCGGTGTTTCTTTATTGCAATGTTTTCAAACACCTATGCCCAAGGTCTCGTATATCTTGATGTCGTCGGTTCATCTCCTCGAAATCTTCTTTCATTTATGCACCTGCCGAGACGACTCCTCCCTTCTCCCATTTCCACCATTTCTTCTATCGGGCGATCGGGGCAGCTACATTTCCTCCTCCTAGTAATCCACATTATTAGGAACGTTTCGAGGATCGGAAGTGGGGGTTTCCGGATCAACCGAAGAGGAGATTTTGGACCGTGTTGCCTTACGCCTACTACTAGACGTCATGGTTGGTTCGTTGGCCCACTTAGGACTTTCACGTAGAAGCTCCCAACACTTCATGTATGTGAATGTCCCTCGCATTGAGTTGTACTCCTCCAACTCTTTTGTTAATATATTCGCGTCATTTTCACCGCTACCCCAGTTGTCTTTCGTATGTTGAAAAACCTCCTAAAATGAATAGCGTTTGCCATTTATATATTTATATCGGTCCACTTGCTTGATATTGAATCCTTGTCCCGATATGCCCCTTTACCCATGAGCAGTGGCGGTTCTAGAAGAAAAATTTAGGGGTATCATATTTTTTATCATGCATTCATACAATCAAATACATTTCGCATGTGCTCTGCGTCGGCATTCGTTAGGCACTCATTTAATTATACATAGAGCACGTCCTTGTAACAAAAAGATAACCAAAAGAAAAAAGTCGTGATATACCTAAAAGTATAATGACATGTGTTTTATATGCACCTAAAAAGTATTTTTTTTTTCTCTTGTTTATGCATCGTTTTTAAAACATGATACACAAAAGGTAGAACCAATTTAGTTTTTTTTTTTTTTTTTTTCAAAATTTTCAAATTGATGTAATAACATAATTACTTCTTTATTGTTGTAGGAAAACCATAAAACATAAATATAAATACCGTTACATATGTTGTTTGAGCGGTGTCAGTTTAGTTCGTAAAAACACATATTTTCTTTCTTGGAATTTTGGAACATGATCATAAAAGATAGCTAATTTAGATTTTTTTTTTCCTCTCATAATTTTCAAATTCTTACCGGGATGTTGTTTCCAAGGAAAAAAATAAATTTCTTAATTGGTACTAATAACATAACAAATATTTCTTTTTATTGGGTTTGAAAAAACTTATCACCACTAGACCAGCAACTTGTGGTAAATGGTGTATTAATCAAAAGCAATGCACCATTAGAACAGATGTATCCTAATATTAGCTAGGGGTATCCTATACATGAAACAGAGAAAAAACTTATAAAATTGCACTTCGTATACAAAGTTGAGGGGTTGCCCGTACACCCTCTGGCTTGTATATACATTCGCCCCTGCCCATGAGATTAAAAAAGTTTGCCAGATTCTTCCCGAAAAAATGGCTAATTTTTTATTGTTGGCTTTGGGGTACATTTCAGGGTACATTTCTGGAGCTTAAAAATGAGTTCTATATTCACCCGTACCTCACAAAATTATTTGGTAATGTTGGGGTGCATTATGGAAGTTTAATGGGGTTTGGGAATGGGTCTACGGGGTCCGGAATCGAAGAAAAACGAAGAAACGGGGTTGCTGGCGTCGGCTGGCGCGTAGACAGCAGCTTAGGGCGTCGACCAGCTACTGCCCAGCGTCGGCGATGCCGCCCCTGCAGCACCAACGCCCGGATTTCGTTCTTTTCGACGTTTCGACCATCGTTTGTGCATCCCGGACTTCCCAAGTCGTAAAATAACGTTATTCCAAGCCCCCAAACCATTCTAACACTTAACCCCAAGTCCCCATAATCAAATCTATACTTTTATCATACTTTCTTGAATTTGACCCATTTAATTTTACCAAGTTGTTTCCGTCATAGTCAACTACTTTTGACCCGCTACAACAATACTTACCTCAGTACTTCCATTTATTACAAAATCTTACATGATTCCTCGCAATTATAGATATCAAAACTCTTTATACTTACTAAGAAGTGAGTCAGAAATCACTTACCTTAAGCATTCGTGATCGTGCTTGCTTCCTCGCAGCCTTTTGACCTGTTAGTCTTCCGTGCTTGAGTTCGTGCTAACGTGGTTTCATATCCTTGCATGTCGTCATGTTCATAACATTGTTAGTATCTATGCTCATTCATATCAACATCCATTTCAACTCTTTGTTATATCGACTTTAATTAATAGTTCATGAACATGTATAAGACATGAATTAACATCCATGTTGTTCAACATCCACGAAACCCAAATTTCATCATCATACATAACACATATTTGGTCTATCACATATCTCATGATCTCTCTAATCTTACATTTGTGTTAACATGCCTAACCATACTATCTACACATTGTTGACTTTTAAAAAGTCAACCCTTGTGAGTACATATGTCTATCGCTTCTGTCAATCACGTATCGTAGCTATCGAATGTTACGCAGTCAACGGTGTAACGGAATCGATCCTAACACGAACTCACAAGTGGTATCAGAGCGGGAGATTTATTGCAAGGACCGAAGATACAAGATTCAAGCTGATTTCATCAAATTCAGAGCCAATTTCATAATTTCTTCTTCTACTCATCTTCTACTCATTCTTTTTATCTTTTAAACTCATATTCACGTCGATTTCGCAATTAAAAACGGCTGAATTTTGAATATGTTGTGTGAAAATCAGTTTTAAACAATCCTTCAAAAGTTTCAGATCAAAATTCCAACAAAATCATTATCAAATCTTTGAAAATATGGCTGGTTTTCAGGTGTTGAGGCTCGCACTGTAACATCCATCTCAATTAAACATGATTATAACCTTAATTACGCATTTTATACTAAAAATTGACTTTCTAAAAACTTTGTCAAGTCAAAGTTCATACGTGTTTAAAGTAAACAAAATGTAGTTCCAAGTCTTTACATAGTTCACTTAAAACAAAAACTAAGTAAAGTCTTTGCGGAAGCTTCATTTGACATGTGTTCGGTTCACTTGATTGCTTGATCGTCGTCCGGATGCATGCTATACTCACCTATGATCAAAACCAACTTAAAAGTTAGTTTTGACAGCTTATAAACATGTATAAATAAGTTCCAATATCAAATAATGATAATCAAAAATAAAATTTCCAAAATCATGCCTCCCGCGTGTCGCGGAAGGCAACCTTTAATCTGTCGCAAGTCGCGACATGCCCAATTGAGAGACCCTGTCGCGTGTCGCGGAGGAGAGTAATTTCCAGCAGGTCCGTTTCTGAATCCTGTATTTTCTGCCCAGCTCAATTATTCAACAAAAATCGAACTTTAAACGGGCATAAGTTTTTATCTGCTAGTCCGTTTTAGGCGATTCTTTTCCTATGCTTTCGAAATTTAATTCTCCATCTTATGGAGTTAAAACCTGACATTCAACTAGTTCAAAAACTCAGATTTCAAGCTCTCGGCTTGAAATCCCTTTTTAACACTTTTGACCCGTTAGAGAGATTTACCATTTACTTTAAATTTCACTCTCCCTTCATCCATCATTTTACTACATCAAAGTATCTACTTTTATTTTGAAATCTTAATACTAATTCCTAAACAACCCATATGGGTCGTTTGCCCAATCTACCCATGAAAGACTTTTTAGTCAATTTTAGTTCCTCATTCTTACGACGAAGAACTCCTACCAATTATTTTACCAAAATACCATTTTTCTATAACCACAATTCTAATTACGCGTACCTGGCTCGGGTCATAGCATTGACCCGTTTACATAACTTTTGCTTTAAATCTTTCTAGTTAAAGCAACGAAAACATGTGTTATTTCCTGTGATCACAAAAACTCAACAAGCGGTCGTAAGTTATATTATTGCCAAATGGTATTAACACACCATTTGACCCATTTAGTCGAAATGACCATTTATCAATATATAATGGTATTTTTAATACCATCTTGCCCCTTAAACCTATTCCAATTTACACCGTGGGTTCTTATTGCTTAAAAGACATTCCTTAAATTATTTGACCCGTTAAGACTTACACCAAAAGGGTTGTCTTTTCAACTCTTTTATCTATCCGTCGACTGATGTACAAATTATTAATTAGCCACTTCTACCCCTTACAGTTCACCCAATAACGTGATGTTCAATATTTCTTATTAGTTAGTCTCCACCCGACTAGTCTTCCATTTTTACCCTTTTTACCATAGTTTTTGGTTTCTTACCATTTTTCTTTATTCCGACTTACATTGTATTGTGCCGAAACATAGTATCTCAAATATTTAATCATAATTCAAAATCTATACTTACAAATAAGTGTATTGTAATCTAAAGAGGGGGTGTAAGCTTAACTTACCTCGCATCCAAACTATGCCTTACTTTTCCTTATTGATTTGTTTGACCCGCTTCGTCCTCAAGCTTCCAACTAGCTCGTTTAGCGTCAAACTAACATCATCATTCACAAGGTGGTTAGATTAGTCATTAACAAATACGACTATTCCACCTTACGTATTTTCTATGTCGAAATCATTATTCGACTTCGTCATTGGTTAATTTTAACTTTCTACTAGTTAACTACCTCTAATCATATGATACGTGAAATTAACTAAAATCTACATTATGATTAGATTCCGTATTATCACGTATCACCCCTAATTAAATTAATTAGGAAATTACGCGTTTCATTCATAGTTTCAACATATGAACATTGTGGGCATAATTTATAACATCAACAATCGAGTTTCGTATCACTGAAAATAGGTTCATCGATAAATACAATCACGAATTTATCGAGATATGGTTTGCATACGCGGTTCATCAGGTCCATAAAGACCGCTGGCGCGTTCGTCAATCCAAACGGCATCACAAGGAATTCGTAGTGCCCATAGCGCGTTCTGAATGCAGTCTTTGGCACACTTTCATCTTGGATTCTCAGCTGATGGTATCCAGATCGAAGGTCGATCTTGGAATAATAGCTTGATCCTTGCAGTTGATCAAACAAGTCATCAATCCTCGGTAGCAGATACCGCTTCTTGATTGTGAGCTTGTTCAGTTCCCTGTAATCGATACACATCCGCAGTGTTCCATCCTTCTTCTTCACGAACAATACTGGAGCTCCCCAGGGTGAGAAGCTTGGCCTTATGAATCCTTTATCCAACAACTCCTGGAGTTGTGTGGATAATTCTTGCATTTCGGATGGTGCAAGTCGATAGGGGGCCTTGGCTACAGGAGCGGCTCCTGGAACCAAGTCTATGTGGAATTCGACTTGTCGTTGTGGAGGTAGTCCTGGCAGATCTTCAGGGAATACATCAGGAAATTCCTTCACCACAGGAATGTCTTCGAGTTTCGGCTCCTCAGCCTTCTTGTCTACAACGTGTGCTAGGAAAGCAACACATCCTTTCCTTAAGCACTTCTGTGCCTTCATACAACTGATGATTCGTAGAGGCGTGTTTCGTCTTTCTCCATGTACGATGAGAGTTTCATCATTCGTCAGAGGGATGCGAATGATTTTCTCATGACAAATAACTTCAGCTTTGTTCTTGGACAACCAGTCCATCCCGACTACTACATCGAAGCTACCCAATTGAATAGGTAGGAGGTCGATGCTAAATCTTCGTTCACCAAGTTCTAGCGTGCAGCCTCTAACAACTCCGCCCGATTCAACAAGTTTACCATTGGCTAGTTCTATGGAATAAGGAATTTCTAATCTACTAGATTCTAGTCCAAGTATGCGTTTAAATTCCACAGACATGAAGCTATAATCGGCGCCAGTGTCGAATAATATGGATGCAAAGTGATTGTTAATGAGGAACGTACCGTTGACCACATTAGGGTCCTCGCGTGCGTCCCTTGCTCCAATCACAAATGCTCGGGCCTGAGCATTGTTTCTCTCTGGGCAGTCCTTCATGAAATGATCTTTGCTTCCACATCTGAAGCATCCTTGGTTTCGCCCATTCTCGTTGCCAGCACCGTTTCCATTTCCACCATTGTTCCTATCATCAGCCCCATTACGATTTCCATTCCCGTTCCTCTTACTCCAACAGTCTTCAGTGCGGTGACCCAACTTTCCACACTTGTCACACTTTGGGATGCGACAAGCTCCCTCGTGATGGTGTTTACACCGATGGCATTTGGGCAAGGTGCCCCGGTATCCCCTTGCTGGAGCGTCATTCATAGCTGCAAGAGATTTCGCCCCTTGAGGCGGGTTAGGGTCACGCTTCTTGTTGGAACCTTTGTTGTTACGAGTTGCTTGATTCAAGTTTGCATATTTCCTTTTCTTGTCGCCAGACGACTCAGCATGCGTCTCGGCATTTTCTGTTGGGTTCAGTGATAGCGTCTTCATTCGAACACAATTTTCGGTAAGGCTGACAGCCAGAGTTACAGCCTCGGTGATTGTTTGTGGTTTGGCCGACGTCACCATGCCACGAAACTCTGAGGCCAGTCCCCAAATGTAGCGTTCCACACGCTTAAATTCAGGAGTCACCATGTAGGGAAGCACTCTAGACAGATCGTGGAACCTTCGAGTATATCCATTGATGTCAGCACCTTCCATGGTCAAGTGCCAGAACTCCGTCTCCAGCCTTTGGAGTTCAGCACGAGAGCAGTACTTCTCTCTCATTCTTTCCTTCAGTTCCTCCCAAGTTAAGCCATAAGCGGCATCATCGCCCAAGGTTTGGACATGCAGGTTCCACCAAGTCAGAGCTTCATCGACAAACAACCCAGTAGCAAAGGTGACTTGTTGATCCGCGGTACACTTGCTCATGCGGATAGTAGCTTCAGTCTTCTCCGTCCAGCGCACAAATGCTACTGCACCTCCTGTGCCATCATAGTTCATTGGCTTGCAGTCGAGGAACTGCTTGAAAGTGCAGCCTTGAGCTGCATTGCCTCCAGACGAATCTCCATTCCCATTACGCCTAGCGTTGCTTGGTCCTCCACTGTCCTGGGTACGGTTCGCCTCATATTGGGCGATAGCAGCGGAGATCCTTTCTTCCAGTAGAGCGTTCAGCTCTTCAGCAGTTCTTGGCAGTGGGGGAGGAGGAGGTTGGTCACGAGCGTTCATAGCTCTTCTGGGTGCCATGTTCTGAAGAACACAACCCAATAGGTTTAGGCATTTGTTTGATATCGTCACTCTAGACCGTAGTATCATATATATTCACAGGTATATATACCACATAAGTGACATCAAACAATTATTACTCTAGCAGAGTACTTAGTAGGCTTGCACTGAGGGAATCTATACGTGACAAGACTTGCTGTGGTTTCTGTGCACTGAATTCCATAATTATGTATGCATCCATAATTACGTAACTCCTTGCACAGTCCGCACAGTTCGTTTCATCCTCGTATTTCTTCCTTCAGGTAGGCCATTGCTTTCAGGTAAAGTCACATATTTCTTCCTTGAGAGATTTAGCAAGAACTAGGGTTGGGCTCCCATGGAGCTTTCTTCTGGTCGATCATACGCACGCCCCTGTGTGTGGGTTTTATTTATTTTTTGTTTATAATTAAGCTTTCATTTTATCCATCTTTGGCCCCTCGTGTTTGGTTAGTTATCAAGTTGATCACAACTCCTTTAGTTTAAACAATATTCCCTCTTATTTACTAGGTTAGACATTCCTAGTTAACATAATAGGTTCGGGGAAAATTATGACCCAGTCTGTTTTAAGTCCCGTTATGTCACACCCCTTTCTGCGGCGGAAGCACGAGGTGTGATCATGAAAGGTTCTCATTGCATACGAAGAGTAAACATACTACATGCTCAAAAATACCTTCAAATATTACATTACTGAAATCATAAGTCAAGTGTTTACAACACGAGATAACATATTGTCTTAAAAGTCTCAACTTTATTTAAAGATAAACAAAGCGACATCCACGAGCATGAGTAAGACCACGCGCACATCCATCCTAGTTACCTGAAATACATGTGAGTTTTGGAAAAACGTCAACATAAAGTTGGTGTGAATTCATGCAATTTTTGTATTTCACGTTTGTATACTTTGTATGAAAACATAATTTGTATTTGTATAAATCAAGTCTTTTGTGTACACCACGTACTCATGTATAAATCAAATATTTCTGTATGTATCAAGTGTTAATGGGTTGCAAAGCCATTAACATGTGACACGACATAGGAAGTCACCAAACCATAGGCATTTTTCTGTAGTCGATTTACGACTGAGACACAAAAACACTGCTTGGTAAAAGAGTGGCCAAGAGTGGGGCTGCCCGGAACCCATTAGATCTAACCTTTTGTTCTGCGGTCTAAGTATGTACACGATTAATGGTGCTTATGGTACCCTATTCGTGACACGATTTCTCGTATCATTCTTGTATCCATCATACCATTTGTAAACATTGTAATATTTGTAACATGTATTTCACCCCCGAAGTTATAAAACTGAAAACAATTAAGAGAAAAGGGGGAGCATGAACTCACAACTTTGCGTTCCTTGCGTCGTAAACTTCACCGGATTTGCTTAATTAACGTCGTAACCTATACGCGTTTTCTTAATGTTAGTCACTAGACTTGTATCGCACAAGTACAGTCACTCTCTTTTGTGTTTGTATTGTTGTGTTAAAAATATTTCATATTTTTAACTACGTATCTTACTTATATTATTTCCTCTAAAATAAATATAAGTCTTTTGTGTTTTGCACTTCGCACCCGAATTATGTATTTTGTATTTTGTATGTGTATTTTTATGTTTATACTCCTCGCGAGTATTTAGTGTATTTTTACGTCTTAATACGCTAGCACGTATAACACATACTATATACACTTAGCACAAAAGTTGGTGATAAAATAATATATATTTTTCTCTCAAAAATATACATACTTATATCCATTTTTATTCTTGAAGAAATCCTCATTTCTTATCACCAAAAATTAGGGAAACCTTGGTAATACTTTTAAACACATTTTTAGGGAATAAGTTTCTCAAAAACTTATATCTTTCTAAGTGTCAGAATTTATAAAAATTTTGACAGAGTTTCCCCTAAAAATGGAGGTTTCCCATGTTTTCAAAACATGTGTTTATTTTCTTTTAAATCGTCAACAATTTCCTCATTCAACAATAAACAATATGCAACTAGTTAAAATAGATATAATCGCAGAAATACATGAACTTGTGGTTTTTCCAAAATAGGTAGTATCTTTCCATTATTCTTAGTGGATCTTTGTATAGACCAACTTTGTTTCTTGAAAGTCTCGTTTTTAAAGAAGTTACATCTTTACAACTTCCGGTCAACATTTACAAAAATAGTTATTTTGTCGAAACTTTGTGTTACACAAGTGTTTACATACTCGTGTGTTTGCTAAAATCATTCTTTTTCATGTAAGACTCGGCTTTAGAAAATATGATTTCTTGGACACTTGGTCCTTTGAAAGTACCGCTTGTAGATCCGTAGATCTACTAGTTTTAAACACTATTTCACAAGTTAAATCGCTTTTACACAAGTTCATGATTCGTGTGTGGTAGAGTTTCATCCTTTAACCCTTGTTACTTCCAAAACAACCTTATGTCATGATCCATGATCATGACCAACTCGGGTTAAATGACGATCCGAGCTACCACAACATAGATCGGGTCCAAATAATCACACAAATCAATTACTACATGATTTACACAACATATGAGCTTTTAACCATCACTTTTAGTGTTTTTAGTAGACTTCATCTTGTAAGATTACGAGTTTTAACCGTTACAAATCGTATTAACCACTTTAAAATAGTTCGAGAATGTGATTTAAGTAACATACCACTAGCTCGAGGCTAGGGAAGAATCTAAGCGCAAATAGGGTGGATAAAAGCAAAGTAGAGAGGTCCTTCGTCTTCCGTTTGCTCCAAGGTTCCTTATATGCGACCCTTAACACTTGTAGATGATTGGAATGTGAAGATCAAAAACCGAAATGGAGGTATGTTGAGAGGGGTGTTCGGCCGTGAGCTAGGTAGAGAGGGAGAGAGAGTGATGAAGTTCAAGTGTGGGTGGTGATTGGTATGTTGTGTTTAGTGTGGATCTTATAGGCAATTCATAAGATCATTATCCAATGGTTTCTATGTCTAGATGATATGGGACAAGAAGGATTTGTTTAATCCAAAATAGGACAAGGGTGTCCCTTGGGGACCGAATTCGTTGGATGGGGGGGGGGGGTGCTTAGTCCAATTCTAACTAATAGTTAAGTATAGTTAAGTGAATTAGGAAGTGTAACCATTTACTAGTATGTTATGCGTTATAGCGGGTGTTAGGGTATTCGGGGACCCTAACTGGTTCAGAAAAAGATAAGTAATGTTATTAACAATATTTTTATGTTCCGGGTATAGTCCGGTTGTTCGGTTACATACCGATTCGTTAAAGTGCTAAATTGCACCCTTTTCGTGTTTAATAAGTATCTTTTTGTAACACTATCGATTCCCAACACTTAGGGAAATATTCTGGATAATAAAACGACATTTCTGCAAAATATTCATATGTCTAAATGCTGAATTATTGCTGAATTATGTAAATTCTGCACTTAAAGTGCGTTTCGGGTGCTTTTTAGTGCTTGTTTTTGCTTCCGTATTGCATATATATTAAACCCTTGTATGTACTCTTGGGTTTTAATGCACTTTTGTCGTCGGACCTACACCTAGGCCTCAATTTTATTGTCTGACTGCTTTCTGCAGTTCTGTTGACACAGTGTGTCTTACCGGTGAGTTTACTAGTGTTTTTGACGCAACGCTCTCGTTTATGCATAAAGCAATATTTTGTAGTATACAACGTGCATGAATTCACTTGTTTAGTATGTAATCAGGTATTGCTGATAATTAAGCACATAATTGCAGTCATTATGCAATAATTAATGTGTACGGAAATTACCGGTTTGGGCCAGTTGTCACAGTCTCCCCCCGTTAAAAGAATTTCGTCCCGAAATTCAGGCTGAACTCACTCTCGCAGGAGTCTTCTTGAATAGGTGGGGATACTTTTTCTTGAACTGGTCTTCACGTTCCCATGTGTACTCGGGTCCGTGCTTAGAGCTCCAACGTACTTTGACAAGTTTTACGCTGCTCCTCCTGGTCTTGTTGACTTTCCAGTCGGTAACCTCAACGGGTTGTTCTGTAAATCGGAGGGCTTCATCAATATGCACTTCATCCATCGGGATGATCACGCTTTCTTGTGTTGGACTCTTCTTCAGGTTGGATACATGAAACGTATCATGTACTCCGTTAAGTTCTTCCGGTAACTCCAACTTGTATGCCACGGTACCAATTCTCTTCAGTATTCTGAATGGTCTGATGTATCGTGGATTCAGCTTTCCACGCTTTCCAAATCTGACTACGCCCTTCCATGGTGAGACTTTTAACAATACTTTGTCTCCCACCTCGAATTCTACCGATTTTCTATTCGGATCAGCATAGCTCTTTTGTCGCTCTCGAGCCGCCTTAATGCGCTCTCGGATCTGCGCAATCTTGTCGGTTGTCTCTTGTACAAGTTCAGGACCAACCATACGTTTATCTCCAGCGTCTGCCCAACATAAGGGCGATCGGCATTTGCGGCCATACAGAGCTTCGAACGGCGCGGCTTTTATGCTCGTATGATAACTGTTATTGTAGGAAAACTCAACTAAAGGTAGATGAGTATCCCAGCTGCCGCCTAGATCCATGACACATGCGCGAAGTATATCTTCTAACGTTTGTATAGTCCGTTCGCTCTGGCCGTCTGTTTGCGGATGGAATGCCGTGCTCAGATCTAATTGAGATCCAAAGGCTTCCTGAAATGATTGCCAGATTCTTGAGACAAAGCGTCCATCTCTGTCTGAAATGATTGAGATTGGCACTCCATGTCGTGCCACAATTTCCCTTAAGTATATCTCTGCAAGCTTTCCAGTGCTATCCTTCTCTCGGATTGGTAGGAAATGCGCAGACTTCGTCAATCGATCAACTATTACCCATATCATATCGTGCCCTCTCGGGGTCCTGGGTAATTTCGTTATGAAGTCCATCGAGATTTGTTCCCACTTCCACACGGGAATCTCTGGTTGTTGTAGTAGGCCGGACGGTTTCTGATATTCTGCCTTAACCTTAGCACAGGTTAGGCATTTTCCAACATAGACAGCAACGTCGCTTTTGAGTCTCGGCCACCAATAATATTCTTTCAAGTCTTGATACATCTTGTCCGACCCTGGGTGGATCGAGTATCTTGACTTATGCGCTTCATCAAGGATGACTTCTCGTAGGCCACCATAGAGCGGAACCCAAATGCGCTTTTTAAAGTATAAGGCTCCCTCTTCATTTGGCGCCATGTATTTAAGCATACCCCGTAGGTATTCAGCTTTACGGTTCTCTCCTTTAAGAGCTTCTTGTTGTGCATCCCGAATGCGTGCAGTGAGGTTCGTTCGAATCGTCATTTCCAATGCTCGAACCCTTAGGGTCTTAACCCTTTCTTTTCGGCTTAACGCGTCCGCTACAACGTTCGCCTTTCCAGGATGGTACTTAATCTCACAGTCATAATCATTTAGCAGCTCAACCCAACGTCGCTGGCGCATGTTCAATTCCTTCTGATCAAATATGTGTTGTAAGCTTTTGTGATCTGTGAAGATTGCACATCGAGTACCATATAAGTAATGTCGCCAAATCTTCAAGGCGAATACCACTGCACCCAGCTCCAGGTCGTGAGTGGTATAATTTCTCCCGTGAACCTTCAGTTGTCTTGAAGCATAAGCGATGACTTTTTGGCGTTGCATGAGCACGCAACCCAAGCCTTGTCGTGAGGCGTCGCAGTATACCACGAAGTCTTCAGTGCCTTCGGGTAACGATAGTATCGGTGCATCGCAGAGCTTGTTCTTAAGTAGCTGAAAGGCTTCTTCTTGTTTGTGACCCCAGTCGTATTTCCTGTCCTTCTCCGTAAGGGTCGTTAGCGGTTGAGCTATCTTTGAGAAATTCTCGATGAATCGCCGATAATAGCCCGCTAAGCCCAAAAATTGGCGAACTTCAGTTGGGGTCTTGGGAGCTTCCCAATTCTTTATTGCTTCAATCTTGGATGGGTCTACATGAATGCCCTTCTCATTCACCACGTGACCAAGAAATTGTACTTCACGAATCCAGAATTCGCATTTCGAGAACTTTGCATAAAGTTTCTCTTTCTTCAGTAGTTCCAAGATGGTTCTGAGATGTTGCTCATGCTCTTCTTTCGTTCGCGAGTAAATCAGGATATCATCGATAAATACAATCACGAATTTATCGAGATATGGTTTGCATACGCGGTTCATCAGGTCCATAAAGACCGCTGGCGCGTTCGTCAATCCAAACGGCATCACAAGGAATTCGTAGTGCCCATAGCGCGTTCTGAATGCAGTCTTTGGCACACTTTCATCTTGGATTCTCAGCTGATGGTATCCAGATCGAAGGTCGATCTTGGAATAATAGCTTGATCCTTGCAGTTGATCAAACAAGTCATCAATCCTCGGTAGCGGATACCGCTTCTTGATTGTGAGCTTGTTCAGTTCCCTGTAATCGATACACATCCGCAGTGTTCCATCCTTCTTCTTCACGAACAATACTGGAGCTCCCCAGGGTGAGAAGCTTGGCCTTATGAATCCTTTATCCAACAACTCCTGGAGTTGTGTGGATAATTCTTGCATTTCGGATGGTGCAAGTCGATAGGGGGCCTTGGCTACAGGAGCGGCTCCTGGAACCAAGTCTATGTGGAATTCGACTTGTCGTTGTGGAGGTAGTCCTGGCAGATCTTCAGGGAATACATCAGGAAATTCCTTCACCACAGGAATGTCTTCGAGTTTCGGCTCCTCAGCCTTCTTGTCTACAACGTGTGCTAGGAAAGCAACACATCCTTTCCTTAAGCACTTCTGTGCCTTCATACAACTGATGATTCGTAGAGGCGTGTTTCGTCTTTCTCCATGTACGATGAGAGTTTCATCATTCGTCAGAGGGATGCGAATGATTTTCTCATAACAAATAACTTCAGCTTTGTTCTTGGACAACCAGTCCATCCCGACTACTACATCGAAGCTACCCAATTGAATAGGTAGGAGGTCGATGCTAAATCTTCGTTCACCAAGTTCTAGCGTGCAGCCTCTAACAACTTCGCCCGATTCAACAAGTTTACCATTGGCTAGTTCTATGGAATAAGGAATTTCTAATCTACTAGATTCTAGTCCAAGTATGCGTTTAAATTCCACAGACATGAAGCTATAATCGGCGCCAGTGTCGAATAATATGGATGCAAAGTGATTGTTAATGAGGAACGTACCGTTGACCACATTAGGGTCCTCGCGTGCGTCCCTTGCTCCAATCACAAATGCTCGGGCCTGAGCATTGTTTCTCTCTGGGCAGTCCTTCATGAAATGATCTTTGCTTCCACATCTGAAGCATCCTTGGTTTCGCCCATTCTCGTTGCCAGCACCGTTTCCATTTCCACCATTGTTCCTATCATCAGCCCCATTACGATTTCCATTCCCGTTCCTCTTACTCCAACAGTCTTCAGTGCGGTGACCCAACTTTCCACACTTGTCACACTTTGGGATGCGACAAGCTCCCTCGTGATGGTGTTTACACCGATGGCATTTGGGCAAGGTGCCCCGGTATCCCCTTGCTGGAGCGTCATTCATAGCTGCAAGAGATTTCGCCCCTTGAGGCGGGTTAGGGTCACGCTTCTTGTTGGAACCTTTGTTGTTACGAGTTGCTTGATTCAAGTTTGCATATTTCCTTTTCTTGTCGCCAGACGACTCAGCATGCGTCTCGGCATTTTCTGTTGGGTTCAGTGATAGCGTCTTCATTCGAACACAATTTTCGGTAAGGCTGACAGCCAGAGTTACAGCCTCGGTGATTGTTTGTGGTTTGGCCGACGTCACCATGCCACGAAACTCTGAGGCCAGTCCCCAAATGTAGCGTTCCACACGCTTAAATTCAGGAGTCACCATGTAGGGAAGCACTCTAGACAGATCGTGGAACCTTCGAGTATATCCATTGATGTCAGCACCTTCCATGGTCAAGTGCCAGAACTCCGTCTCCAGCCTTTGGAGTTCAGCACGAGAGCAGTACTTCTCTCTCATTCTTTCCTTCAGTTCCTCCCAAGTTAAGCCATAAGCGGCATCATCGCCCAAGGTTTGGACATGCAGGTTCCACCAAGTCAGAGCTTCATCGACAAACAACCCAGTAGCAAAGGTGACTTGTTGATCCGCGGTACACTTGCTCATGCGGATAGTAGCTTCAGTCTTCTCCGTCCAGCGCACAAATGCTACTGCACCTCCTGTGCCATCATAGTTCATTGGCTTGCAGTCGAGGAACTGCTTGAAAGTGCAGCCTTGAGCTGCATTGCCTCCAGACGAATCTCCATTCCCATTACGCCTAGCGTTGCTTGGTCCTCCACTGTCCTGGGTACGGTTCGCCTCATATTGGGCGATAGCAGCGGAGATCCTTTCTTCCAGTAGAGCGTTCAGCTCTTCAGCAGTTCTTGGCAGTGGGGGAGGAGGAGGTTGGTCACGAGCGTTCATAGCTCTTCTGGGTGCCATGTTCTGAAGAACACAACCCAATAGGTTTAGGCATTTGTTTGATATCGTCACTCTAGACCGTAGTATCATATATATTCACAGGTATATATACCACATAAGTGACATCAAACAATTATTACTCTAGCAGAGTACTTAGTAGGCTTGCACTGAGGGAATCTATACGTGACAAGACTTGCTATGGTTTCTGTGCACTGAATTCCATAATTATGTATGCATCCATAATTACGTAACTCCTTGCACAGTCCGCACAGTTCGTTTCATCCTCGTATTTCTTCCTTCAGGTAGGCCATTGCTTTCAGGTAAAGTCGCATATTTCTTCCTTGAGAGATTTAGCAAGAACTAGGGTTGGGCTCCCATGGAGCTTTCTTCTGGTCGATCATACGCACGCCCCTGTGTGTGGGTTTTATTTATTTTTTGTTTATAATTAAGCTTTCATTTTATCCATCTTTGGCCCCTCGTGTTTGGTTAGTTATCAAGTAGATCACAACTCCTTTAGTTTAAACAATATTCCCTCTTATTTACTAGGTTAGACATTCCTAGTTAACATAATAGGTTCGGGGAAAATTATGACCCAGTCTGTTTTAAGTCCCGTTATGTCACACCCCTTTCTGCGGCGGAAGCACGAGGTGTGATCATGAAAGGTTCTCATTGCATACGAAGAGTAAACATACTACATGCTCAAAAATACCTTCAAATATTACATTACTGAAATCATAAGTCAAGTGTTTACAACACGAGATAACATATTGTCTTAAAAGTCTCAACTTTATTTAAAGATAAACAAAGCGACATCCACGAGCATGAGTAAGACCACGCGCACATCCATCCTAGTTACCTGAAATACATGTGAGTTTTGGAAAAACGTCAACATAAAGTTGGTGTGAATTCATGCAATTTTTGTATTTCACGTTTGTATACTTTGTATGAAAACATAATTTGTATTTGTATAAATCAAGTCTTTTGTGTACACCACGTACTCATGTATAAATCAAATATTTCTGTATGTATCAAGTGTTAATGGGTTGCAAAGCCATTAACATGTGACACGACATAGGAAGTCACCAAACCATAGGCATTTTTCTGTAGTCGATTTACGACTGAGACACAAAAACACTGCTTGGTAAAAGAGTGGCCAAGAGTGGGGCTGCCCGGAACCCATTAGATCTAACCTTTTGTTCTGCGGTCTAAGTATGTACACGATTAATGGTGCTTATGGTACCCTATTCGTGACACGATTTCTCGTATCATTCTTGTATCCATCATACCATTTGTAAACATTGTAATATTTGTAACATGTATTTCACCCCCGAAGTTATAAAACTGAAAACAGTTAAGAGAAAAGGGGGAGCATGAACTCACAACTTTGCGTTCCTTGCGTCGTAAACTTCACCGGATTTGCTTAATTAACGTCGTAACCTATACGCGTTTTCTTAATGTTAGTCACTAGACTTGTATCGCACAAGTACAGTCACTCTCTTTTGTGTTTGTATTGTTGTGTTAAAAATATTTCATATTTTTAACTACGTATCTTACTTATATTATTTCCTCTAAAATAAATATAAGTCTTTTGTGTTTTGCACTTCGCACCCGAATTATGTATTTTGTATTTTGTATGTGTATTTTTATGTTTATACTCCTCGCAAGTATTTAGTGTATTTTTACGTCTTAATACGCTAGCACGTATAACACATACTATATACACTTAGCACAAAAGTTGGTGATAAAATAATATATATTTTTCTCTCAAAAATATACATACTTATATCCATTTTTATTCTTGAAGAAATCCTCATTTCTTATCACCAAAAATTAGGGAAACCTTGGTAATACTTTTAAACACATTTTTAGGGAATAAGTTTCTCAAAAACTTATATCTTTCTAAGTGTCAGAATTTATAAAAATTTTGACAGAGTTTCCCCTAAAAATGGAGGTTTCCCATGTTTTCAAAACATGTGTTTATTTTCTTTTAAATCGTCAACAATTTCCTCATTCAACAATAAACAATATGCAACTAGTTAAAATAGATATAATCGCAGAAATACATGAACTTGTGGTTTTTCCAAAATAGGTAGTATCTTTCCATTATTCTTAGTGGATCTTTGTATAGACCAACTTTGTTTCTTGAAAGTCTCGTTTTTAAAGAAGTTACATCTTTACAACTTCCGGTCAACATTTACAAAAATAGTTATTTTGTCGAAACTTTGTGTTACACAAGTGTTTACATACTCGTGTGTTTGCTAAAATCATTCTTTTTCATGTAAGACTCGGCTTTAGAAAATATGATTTCTTGGACACTTGGTCCTTTGAAAGTACCGCTTGTAGATCCGTAGATCTACTAGTTTTAAACACTATTTCACAAGTTAAATCGCTTTTACACAAGTTCATGATTCGTGTGTGGTAGAGTTTCATCCTTTAACCCTTGTTACTTCCAAAACAACCTTATGTCATGATCCATGATCATGACCAACTCGGGTTAAATGACGATCCGAGCTACCACAACATAGATCGGGTCCAAATAATCACACAAATCAATTACTACATGATTTACACAACATATGAGCTTTTAACCATCACTTTTAGTGTTTTTAGTAGACTTTCATGCTTCATCTTGTAAGATTACGAGTTTTAACCGTTACAAATCGTATTAACCACTTTAAAATAGTTCGAGAAGGTGATTTAAGTAACATACCACTAGCTCGAGGCTAGGGAAGAATCTAAGCGCAAATAGGGTGGATAAAAGCAAAGTAGAGAGGTCCTTCGTCTTCCGTTTGCTCCAAGGTTCCTTATATGCGACCCTTAACACTTGTAGATGATTGGAATGTGAAGATCAAAAACCGAAATGGAGGTATGTTGAGAGGGGTGTTCGGCCGTGAGCTAGGTAGAGAGGGAGAGAGAGTGATGAAGTTCAAGTGTGGGTGGTGATTGGTATGTTGTGTTTAGTGTGGATCTTATAGGCAATTCATAAGATCATTATCCAATGGTTTCTATGTCTAGATGATATGGGACAAGAAGGATTTGTTTAATCCAAAATAGGACAAGGGTGTCCCTTGGGGACCGAATTCGTTGGATGGGGGGGGGGTGCTTAGTCCAATTCTAACTAATAGTTAAGTATAGTTAAGTGAATTAGGAAGTGTAACCATTTACTAGTATGTTATGCGTTATAGCGGGTGTTAGGGTATTCGGGGACCCTAACTGGTTCAGAAAAAGATAAGTAATGTTATTAACAATATTTTTATGTTCCGGGTATAGTCCGGTTGTTCGGTTACATACCGATTCGTTAAAGTGCTAAATTGCACCCTTTTCGTGTTTAATAAGTATCTTTTTGTAACACTATCGATTCCCAACACTTAGGGAAATATTCTGGATAATAAAACGACATTTCTGCAAAATATTCATATGTCTAAATGCTGAATTATTGCTGAATTATGTAAATTCTGCACTTAAAGTGCGTTTCGGGTGCTTTTTAGTGCTTGTTTTTGCTTCCGTATTGCATATATATTAAACCCTTGTATGTACTCTTGGGTTTTAATGCACTTTTGTCGTCGGACCTACACCTAGGCCTCAATTTTATTGTCTGACTGCTTTCTGCAGTTCTGTTGACACAGTGTGTCTTACCGGTGAGTTTACTAGTGTTTTTGACGCAACGCTCTCGTTTATGCATAAAGCAATATTTTGTAGTATACAACGTGCATGAATTCACTTGTTTAGTATGTAATCAGGTATTGCTGATAATTAAGCACATAATTGCAGTCATTATGCAATAATTAATGTGTACGGAAATTACCGGTTTGGGCCAGTTGTCACAGTCTCCCCCCGTTAAAAGAATTTCGTCCCGAAATTCAGGCTGAACTCACTCTCGCAGGAGTCTTCTTGAATAGGTGGGGATACTTTTTCTTGAACTGGTCTTCACGTTCCCATGTGTACTCGGGTCCGTGCTTAGAGCTCCAACGTACTTTGACAAGTTTTACGCTGCTCCTCCTGGTCTTGTTGACTTTCCAGTCGGTAACCTCAACGGGTTGTTCTGTAAATCGGAGGGCTTCATCAATATGCACTTCATCCATCGGGATGATCACGCTTTCTTGTGTTGGACTCTTCTTCAGGTTGGATACATGAAACGTATCATGTACTCCGTTAAGTTCTTCCGGTAACTCCAACTTGTATGCCACGGTACCAATTCTCTTCAGTATTCTGAATGGTCTGATGTATCGTGGATTCAGCTTTCCACGCTTTCCAAATCTGACTACGCCCTTCCATGGTGAGACTTTTAACAATACTTTGTCTCCCACCTCGAATTCTACCGATTTTCTATTCGGATCAGCGTAGCTCTTTTGTCGCTCTCGAGCCGCCTTAATGCGCTCTCGGATCTGCGCAATCTTGTCGGTTGTCTCTTGTACAAGTTCAGGACCAACCATACGTTTATCTCCAGCGTCTGCCCAACATAAGGGCGATCGGCATTTGCGGCCATACAGAGCTTCGAACGGCGCGGCTTTTATGCTCGTATGATAACTGTTATTGTAGGAAAACTCAACTAAAGGTAGATGAGTATCCCAGCTGCCGCCTAGATCCATGACACATGCGCGAAGTATATCTTCTAACGTTTGTATAGTCCGTTCGCTCTGGCCGTCTGTTTGCGGATGGAATGCCGTGCTCAGATCTAACTGAGATCCAAAGGCTTCCTGAAATGATTGCCAGATTCTTGAGACAAAGCGTCCATCTCTGTCTGAAATGATTGAGATTGGCACTCCATGTCGTGCCACAATTTCCCTTAAGTATATCTCTGCAAGCTTTCCAGTGCTATCCTTCTCTCGGATTGGTAGGAAATGCGCAGACTTCGTCAATCGATCAACTATTACCCATATCATATCGTGCCCTCTCGGGGTCCTGGGTAATTTCGTTATGAAGTCCATCGAGATTTGTTCCCACTTCCACACGGGAATCTCTGGTTGTTGTAGTAGGCCGGACGGTTTCTGATATTCTGCCTTAACCTTAGCACAGGTTAGGCATTTTCCAACATAGACAGCAACGTCGCTTTTGAGTCTCGGCCACCAATAATATTCTTTCAAGTCTTGATACATCTTGTCCGACCCTGGGTGGATCGAGTATCTTGACTTATGCGCTTCATCAAGGATGACTTCTCGTAGGCCACCATAGAGCGGAACCCAAATGCGCTTTTTAAAGTATAAGGCTCCCTCTTCATTTGGCGCCATGTATTTAAGCATACCCCGTAGGTATTCAGCTTTACGGTTCTCTCCTTTAAGAGCTTCTTGTTGTGCATCCCGAATGCGTGCAGTGAGGTTCGTTCGAATCGTCATTTCCAATGCTCGAACCCTTAGGGTCTTAACCCTTTCTTTTCGGCTTAACGCGTCCGCTACAACGTTCGCCTTTCCAGGATGGTACTTAATCTCACAGTCATAATCATTTAGCAGCTCAACCCAACGTCGCTGGCGCATGTTCAATTCCTTCTGATCAAATATGTGTTGTAAGCTTTTGTGATCTGTGAAGATTGCACATCGAGTACCATATAAGTAATGTCGCCAAATCTTCAAGGCGAATACCACTGCACCCAGCTCCAGGTCGTGAGTGGTATAATTTCTCCCGTGAACCTTCAGTTGTCTTGAAGCATAAGCGATGACTTTTTGGCGTTGCATGAGCACGCAACCCAAGCCTTGTCGTGAGGCGTCGCAGTATACCACGAAGTCTTCAGTGCCTTCGGGTAACGATAGTATCGGTGCATCGCAGAGCTTGTTCTTAAGTAGCTGAAAGGCTTCTTCTTGTTTGTGACCCCAGTCGTATTTCCTGTCCTTCTCCGTAAGGGTCGTTAGCGGTTGAGCTATCTTTGAGAAATTCTCGATGAATCGCCGATAATAGCCCGCTAAGCCCAAAAATTGGCGAACTTCAGTTGGGGTCTTGGGAGCTTCCCAATTCTTTATTGCTTCAATCTTGGATGGGTCTACATGAATGCCCTTCTCATTCACCACGTGACCAAGAAATTGTACTTCACGAATCCAGAATTCGCATTTCGAGAACTTTGCATAAAGTTTCTCTTTCTTCAGTAGTTCCAAGATGGTTCTGAGATGTTGCTCATGCTCTTCTTTCGTTCGCGAGTAAATCAGGATATCATCGATAAATACAATCACGAATTTATCGAGATATGGTTTGCATACGCGGTTCATCAGGTCCATAAAGACCGCTGGCGCGTTCGTCAATCCAAACGGCATCACAAGGAATTCGTAGTGCCCATAGCGCGTTCTGAATGCAGTCTTTGGCACACTTTCATCTTGGATTCTCAGCTGATGGTATCCAGATCGAAGGTCGATCTTGGAATAATAGCTTGATCCTTGCAGTTGATCAAACAAGTCATCAATCCTCGGTAGCGGATACCGCTTCTTGATTGTGAGCTTGTTCAGTTCCCTGTAATCGATACACATCCGCAGTGTTCCATCCTTCTTCTTCACGAACAATACTGGAGCTCCCCAGGGTGAGAAGCTTGGCCTTATGAATCCTTTATCCAACAACTCCTGGAGTTGTGTGGATAATTCTTGCATTTCGGATGGTGCAAGTCGATAGGGGGCCTTGGCTACAGGAGTGGCTCCTGGAACCAAGTCTATGTGGAATTCGACTTGTCGTTGTGGAGGTAGTCCTGGCAGATCTTCAGGGAATACATCAGGAAATTCCTTCACCACAGGAATGTCTTCGAGTTTCGGCTCCTCAGCCTTCTTGTCTACAACGTGTGCTAGGAAAGCAACACATCCTTTCCTTAAGCACTTCTGTGCCTTCATACAACTGATGATTTGTAGAGGCGTGTTTCGTCTTTCTCCATGTACGATGAGAGTTTCATCATTCGTCAGAGGGATGCGAATGATTTTCTCATGACAAATAACTTCAGCTTTGTTCTTGGACAACCAGTCCATCCCGACTACTACATCGAAGCTACCCAATTGAATAGGTAGGAGGTCGATGCTAAATCTTCGTTCACCAAGTTCTAGCGTGCAGCCTCTAACAACTTCGCCCGATTCAACAAGTTTACCATTGGCTAGTTCTATGGAATAAGGAATTTCTAATCTACTAGATTCTAGTCCAAGTATGCGTTTAAATTCCACAGACATGAAGCTATAATCGGCGCCAGTGTCGAATAATATGGATGCAAAGTGATTGTTAATGAGGAACGTACCGTTGACCACATTAGGGTCCTCGCGTGCGTCCCTTGCTCCAATCACAAATGCTCGGGCCTGAGCATTGTTTCTCTCTGGGCAGTCCTTCATGAAATGATCTTTGCTTCCACATCTGAAGCATCCTTGGTTTCGCCCATTCTCGTTGCCAGCACCGTTTCCATTTCCACCATTGTTCCTATCATCAGCCCCATTACGATTTCCATTCCCGTTCCTCTTACTCCAACAGTCTTCAGTGCGGTGACCCAACTTTCCACACTTGTCACACTTTGGGATGCAACAAGCTCCCTCGTGATGGTGTTTACACCGATGGCATTTGGGCAAGGTGCCCCGGTATCCCCTTGCTGGAGCGTCATTCATAGCTGCAAGAGATTTCGCCCCTTGAGGCGGGTTAGGGTCACGCTTCTTGTTGGAACCTTTGTTGTTACGAGTTGCTTGATTCAAGTTTGCATATTTCCTTTTCTTGTCGCCAGACGACTCAGCATGCGTCTCGGCATTTTCTGTTGGGTTCAGTGATAGCGTCTTCATTCGAACACAATTTTCGGTAAGGCTGACAGCCAGAGTTACAGCCTCGGTGATTGTTTGTGGTTTGGCCGACGTCACCATGCCACGAAACTCTGAGGCCAGTCCCCAAATGTAGCGTTCCACACGCTTAAATTCAGGAGTCACCATGTAGGGAAGCACTCTAGACAGATCGTGGAACCTTCGAGTATATCCATTGATGTCAGCACCTTCCATGGTCAAGTGCCAGAACTCCGTCTCCAGCCTTTGGAGTTCAGCACGAGAGCAGTACTTCTCTCTCATTCTTTCCTTCAGTTCCTCCCAAGTTAAGCCATAAGCGGCATCATCGCCCAAGGTTTGGACATGCAGGTTCCACCAAGTCAGAGCTTCATCGACAAACAACCCAGTAGCAAAGGTGACTTGTTGATCCGCGGTACACTTGCTCATGCGGATAGTAGCTTCAGTCTTCTCCGTCCAGCGCACAAATGCTACTGCACCTCCTGTGCCATCATAGTTCATTGGCTTGCAGTCGAGGAACTGCTTGAAAGTGCAGCCTTGAGCTGCATTGCCTCCAGACGAATCTCCATTCCCATTACGCCTAGCGTTGCTTGGTCCTCCACTGTCCTGGGTACGGTTCGCCTCATATTGGGCGATAGCAGCGGAGATCCTTTCTTCCAGTAGAGCGTTCAGCTCTTCAGCAGTTCTTGGCAGTGGGGGAGGAGGAGGTTGGTCACGAGCGTTCATAGCTCTTCTGGGTGCCATGTTCTGAAGAACACAACCCAATAGGTTTAGGCATTTGTTTGATATCGTCACTCTAGACCGTAGTATCATATATATTCACAGGTATATATACCACATAAGTGACATCAAACAATTATTACTCTAGCAGAGTACTTAGTAGGCTTGCACTGAGGGAATCTATACGTGACAAGACTTGCTATGGTTTCTGTGCACTGAATTCCATAATTATGTATGCATCCATAATTACGTAACTCCTTGCACAGTCCGCACAGTTCGTTTCATCCTCGTATTTCTTCCTTCAGGTAGGCCATTGCTTTCAGGTAAAGTCACATATTTCTTCCTTGAGAGATTTAGCAAGAACTAGGGTTGGGCTCCCATGGAGCTTTCTTCTGGTCGATCATACGCACGCCCCTGTGTGTGGGTTTTATTTATTTTTTGTTTATAATTAAGCTTTCATTTTATCCATCTTTGGCCCCTCGTGTTTGGTTAGTTATCAAGTAGATCACAACTCCTTTAGTTTAAACAATATTCCCTCTTATTTACTAGGTTAGACATTCCTAGTTAACATAATAGGTTCGGGGAAAATTATGACCCAGTCTGTTTTAAGTCCCGTTATGTCACACCCCTTTCTGCGGCGGAAGCACGAGGTGTGATCATGAAAGGTTCTCATTGCATACGAAGAGTAAACATACTACATGCTCAAAAATACCTTCAAATATTACATTACTGAAATCATAAGTCAAGTGTTTACAACACGAGATAACATATTGTCTTAAAAGTCTCAACTTTATTTAAAGATAAACAAAGCGACATCCACGAGCATGAGTAAGACCACGCGCACATCCATCCTAGTTACCTGAAATACATGTGAGTTTTGGAAAAACGTCAACATAAAGTTGGTGTGAATTCATGCAATTTTTGTATTTCACGTTTGTATACTTTGTATGAAAACATAATTTGTATTTGTATAAATCAAGTCTTTTGTGTACACCACGTACTCATGTATAAATCAAATATTTCTGTATGTATCAAGTGTTAATGGGTTGCAAAGCCATTAACATGTGACACGACATAGGAAGTCACCAAACCATAGGCATTTTTCTGTAGTCGATTTACGACTGAGACACAAAAACACTGCTTGGTAAAAGAGTGGCCAAGAGTGGGGCTGCCCGGAACCCATTAGATCTAACCTTTTGTTCTGCGGTCTAAGTATGTACACGATTAATGGTGCTTATGGTACCCTATTCGTGACACGATTTCTCGTATCATTCTTGTATCCATCATACCATTTGTAAACATTGTAATATTTGTAACATGTATTTCACCCCCGAAGTTATAAAACTGAAAACAGTTAAGAGAAAAGGGGGAGCATGAACTCACAACTTTGCGTTCCTTGCGTCGTAAACTTCACCGGATTTGCTTAATTAACGTCGTAACCTATACGCGTTTTCTTAATGTTAGTCACTAGACTTGTATCGCACAAGTACAGTCACTCTCTTTTGTGTTTGTATTGTTGTGTTAAAAATATTTCATATTTTTAACTACGTATCTTACTTATATTATTTCCTCTAAAATAAATATAAGTCTTTTGTGTTTTGCACTTCGCACCCGAATTATGTATTTTGTATTTTGTATGTGTATTTTTATGTTTATACTCCTCGCAAGTATTTAGTGTATTTTTACGTCTTAATACGCTAGCACGTATAACACATACTATATACACTTAGCACAAAAGTTGGTGATAAAATAATATATATTTTTCTCTCAAAAATATACATACTTATATCCATTTTTATTCTTGAAGAAATCCTCATTTCTTATCACCAAAAATTAGGGAAACCTTGGTAATACTTTTAAACACATTTTTAGGGAATAAGTTTCTCAAAAACTTATATCTTTCTAAGTGTCAGAATTTATAAAAATTTTGACAGAGTTTCCCCTAAAAATGGAGGTTTCCCATGTTTTCAAAACATGTGTTTATTTTCTTTTAAATCGTCAACAATTTCCTCATTCAACAATAAACAATATGCAACTAGTTAAAATAGATATAATCGCAGAAATACATGAACTTGTGGTTTTTCCAAAATAGGTAGTATCTTTCCATTATTCTTAGTGGATCTTTGTATAGACCAACTTTGTTTCTTGAAAGTCTCGTTTTTAAAGAAGTTACATCTTTACAACTTCCGGTCAACATTTACAAAAATAGTTATTTTGTCGAAACTTTGTGTTACACAAGTGTTTACATACTCGTGTGTTTGCTAAAATCATTCTTTTTCATGTAAGACTCGGCTTTAGAAAATATGATTTCTTGGACACTTGGTCCTTTGAAAGTACCGCTTGTAGATCCGTAGATCTACTAGTTTTAAACACTATTTCACAAGTTAAATCGCTTTTACACAAGTTCATGATTCGTGTGTGGTAGAGTTTCATCCTTTAACCCTTGTTACTTCCAAAACAACCTTATGTCATGATCCATGATCATGACCAACTCGGGTTAAATGACGATCCGAGCTACCACAACATAGATCGGGTCCAAATAATCACACAAATCAATTACTACATGATTTACACAACATATGAGCTTTTAACCATCACTTTTAGTGTTTTTAGTAGACTTTCATGCTTCATCTTGTAAGATTACGAGTTTTAACCGTTACAAATCGTATTAACCACTTTAAAATAGTTCGAGAAGGTGATTTAAGTAACATACCACTAGCTCGAGGCTAGGGAAGAATCTAAGCGCAAATAGGGTGGATAAAAGCAAAGTAGAGAGGTCCTTCGTCTTCCGTTTGCTCCAAGGTTCCTTATATGCGACCCTTAACACTTGTAGATGATTGGAATGTGAAGATCAAAAACCGAAATGGAGGTATGTTGAGAGGGGTGTTCGGCCGTGAGCTAGGTAGAGAGGGAGAGAGAGTGATGAAGTTCAAGTGTGGGTGGTGATTGGTATGTTGTGTTTAGTGTGGATCTTATAGGCAATTCATAAGATCATTATCCAATGGTTTCTATGTCTAGATGATATGGGACAAGAAGGATTTGTTTAATCCAAAATAGGACAAGGGTGTCCCTTGGGGACCGAATTCGTTGGATGGGGGGGGGGGGGGTGCTTAGTCCAATTCTAACTAATAGTTAAGTATAGTTAAGTGAATTAGGAAGTGTAACCATTTACTAGTATGTTATGCGTTATAGCGGGTGTTAGGGTATTCGGGGACCCTAACTGGTTCAGAAAAAGATAAGTAATGTTATTAACAATATTTTTATGTTCCGGGTATAGTCCGGTTGTTCGGTTACATACCGATTCGTTAAAGTGCTAAATTGCACCCTTTTCGTGTTTAATAAGTATCTTTTTGTAACACTATCGATTCCCAACACTTAGGGAAATATTCTGGATAATAAAACGACATTTCTGCAAAATATTCATATGTCTAAATGCTGAATTATTGCTGAATTATGTAAATTCTGCACTTAAAGTGCGTTTCGGGTGCTTTTTAGTGCTTGTTTTTGCTTCCGTATTGCATATATATTAAACCCTTGTATGTACTCTTGGGTTTTAATGCACTTTTGTCGTCGGACCTACACCTAGGCCTCAATTTTATTGTCTGACTGCTTTCTGCAGTTCTGTTGACACAGTGTGTCTTACCGGTGAGTTTACTAGTGTTTTTGACGCAACGCTCTCGTTTATGCATAAAGCAATATTTTGTAGTATACAACGTGCATGAATTCACTTGTTTAGTATGTAATCAGGTATTGCTGATAATTAAGCACATAATTGCAGTCATTATGCAATAATTAATGTGTACGGAAATTACCGGTTTGGGCCAGTTGTCACACGTTAATTCGGGCCTTTTATTCACTTCATTTTCCTCAAAAGGATTTGCCCAACTTTTATTTAACATTAGGTTTATTTATTTAAATCCTAATATTTACCGGGTAAGTTTTACCACTAACCGTATTTTACCCGACCTTTAGTATTAACGTGGTTTGATTACCGAACCCGTTTTCGGGGTGTTACACGCACGGATCAAGGTTGATTATTGTACATCCGTACGGATCAAGAAACATCTTGATCCGCACGAATCAACCAAAAACAAAGTTCATTAATCTTGACCTCAGTTCGCACGGACCAACAAAGGGTCCATCCGCGCGAACCTGAAATCTTCATCCGCGCGAATCAAGCTTGCTAGTGTGTTTGGTTTTTCAAAGTTGTTTGATAAGTGTGTTAATCTTTGCAGGTGATTTTCAAGGATTTCAATTATGGAAGAGGAGTTTTATAATGAGTTTTATAACGCATTCACATCTGAAATAACACCCACAACAAAGAGCGTTTCAAATGTTATTTCCGAAAGGTTGAAATATGATAATGTATACGGAAATCATCAAAAACCACCTAAACTAATGAACATTGAAGATTATAACTGGTGGAAAGATAGGTTTGAGATTTGAGTGAAAACATATGCGTATGATTGTTGGTCTATGTTACACTTTGGATATGAAAAACCAACTAATGAGAAACATGAAATAATCCCACTTAGATCATGCACAGATGATGATAAAATTGAGTTCTCTAACGAACAAAGAATGATCGCATTGTTACAACAATCAGTTAGGGAAGATATTCTTTGTGTGCTTCAACATGATGAAACGTCTAACTCTATGTGGGAGGCACTGAAAGTAAAGGCTAAAGGTGGAAAAGAGATCAAGAAAAATAAGATATCTTTGCTCAAAAAGGAATTTGAACTGTTTAGCTGCATGAAAGGAGAGTCTGTCTGACAAATGATAGAACGTTTTTGTCATTTGAAAATCGAATTAGAAAGATTTGGGATTAGAAAGGACAGAGAGGAGATCGTCGACAAACTAATTGAAGCTTTACCACATGTAGATGATTGGCAAACGTTTGTCATGATACTGAAAAATGATGCCAGGTTTGACAAGATCACCTTAGATAGTTTGATTGAAAAACTCGAAAGCCATGAGCTGGATCTAAAAAGGCAAAACAAAATGATCAATTCTACTTATCAGCAAAATGTCAATCTTTACTATTGTGGTAGTATGCTGAACAGTCAATCACCAAAGATCGGTACAGCTTTTAGTGCTGAAAACTCTGATGATTCATCAAAAGGCAGGTCTTCGAACTGTGATTCTGTATATCATTCATCCTCTGCATCAGATAAATCCAAACCAAATCTGGTTCAATGCAACATTGCCTTGAATTTGAAAGATTCTCCAAATATGAACGTTGATTCAGCCAGGCAGTAGATGAGCTTCTTAGCATCTATTCTGGAATTGTACGAAAGTCTGGTAGCGGGTAAAATTGGAAACCCGAATATGTGACAAAAGAAAGATTATGACCAGATCAATCTAGAAGAGATGGAGCTTATAGATATAAGATGGTTCATGGCTAGTGTTATCAGGAGAGCTCAACGATTCATGGAGATAACAGGGAGGCAAAGTGTTGAAGGTCCAAACATGAAACTGGGATTTGACAAATCCAAGGTTCCATGCTTCAGATGCAAGCAAAAAGGACACTTTAAGAGGGAGTGCACGAATCAGGGAGTTGATGAAAGTGTGAATCCATTTCATGACGACTACTACAAGAAAGCAATCTACCATCACAACAATGAGTAGCCACCAAAAACGAATCAAAAACAGATCGGTGAAGGTTCGTCGAAAGAGAAAAAACAAGCTTTGGTGGTGATTCAAGATGATGAAGGGTTCAATTGGAATAAATATATTCCAAAAGAGAAATGGCGTTAGTTGCTGAGATAGGACCGACTTGGGAAGAACGTCATGCAAGGATGAGGTTGAGTAAGGTGTATAAAGTTTTATGGAAGCAAAGCGTGAAAATAGATGGGATGATGAGAGAAAGTGTTATCTTGATCCTGAAAGGAATCCGACAGTTGATCCTGATGTGGTAGATTTTGAAGCTCTTTTTTCTGCTATTCCCACTGCAGGAGTGTTTTATTCAAGGATTCAAGAGGATCCGAACTATGAAAAAGAAGTTAAGGATGGCATTAGAAGGGTGCTCTATGCCAGTTGTCACGGCCCCCGACCCCTTTCCCTGGATCGGATGACGCGAGACAGAAACCCATGGTATCGGTATTTAATTGGCAGCGAAAATTTTATCAGGACCGATTTGTCAGAAAAATAATATCAGAGTTTTAAAAACACCGAATTATTTTATTATTAACTGCGGGACAAACCCCGTATTTACAAGAAAGGAGTTTCACTGGGGAAATCCTTAAATTAAAGAAAAACGTGTTTATTTCTATTTACTGAGCCACTTTATTTAAGCTGGAGTGCTACGCGGCACTTTTCCTTTTCCTCACAGTAAATCACCTGAAACATGTTTTGAAAAGATTTGATCAGTGAAAAATACTGGTGAGTGCATTCAATTTATACAAAAAACACATTGTTATAATATACAGTATTAAGAGCGATTACAATGTTTATATCCACCAATTACCCAAATCGGTATTTGTCACTCGACCGGATCTGTGACTGTGGCCATATCACACATTGGCTAACCCGTTGTCCAATGGTGAAGCTTATCAAGTAATGTATACAAAACCCCACATACCAGCAGTAATAATAGATTACAAAGACATAATCACTGTAATTATAACTTTGAAAACAAGTAGGGTTTTGAAAGCAATTTGGTAAAAAGAGAATGACTCACATTGCAGATTTAAACGGTCAAAGCTTGCCTACTGGTTAAGCTGGTAAACCTAGTTAAATGTACAATGCAAACGAAACTAGGCTAGTAACTTAATACAACATTTACGATAATCGCGAGATCGAAACCCTCACGACGAATGACAAAGTATAGCCCAATTTAGGCAGCACTTAAACATCCATCGGATCGGTTTTAATCGATCGGATATAGTACCGTAGCAGTGATCGAGTTATTACCCCGTTATCGTAGCAGGGTGTTGGTAGTTCAGGTATAATATCTATGCAAAATATTAGAGACAGAAAGAAGTGTTGAGCAACTTTGAAATGTCACTGAACTGCTCAATTTATTGCTGTTTTGTAGCTTCCTCGCGCCCCGCGACTCGCTCAGGGAAACCCTTGGTGGCCTGCGAGCGCCCACCTAGCTACGGCTAGGGCTTCCGTGTCATACCCTAGGTTTGACACGTGTATGACACGTGTCACACAATGTGTCCAGATAGAATCAAGTCTCCGCGGCC
Organism: Helianthus tuberosus; assembly: GCA_030545235.1. Lineage (NCBI taxonomy): Eukaryota > Viridiplantae > Streptophyta > Magnoliopsida > Asterales > Asteraceae > Helianthus > Helianthus tuberosus. The sequence continues at coordinate 189,148,923 of CM060443.1, read as the reverse complement.
CACGAGAGACATCTCCTTAATGGGTCGCGGCCCGCGACAGACTAAAAATCAGTTTTTATTTGATTTTTCATAAAAAATGAAGTTATACGGGTTCGGTTTTTCACTTACGGAGTGTTTTAGGCTATCTTTGTGAGTTGTTACACCAGTGTCGAGAAGAAGAAGAGTGTTGAAGAGATTGTTGATGAGAGCCAGAAGATGAAAGATAAAATTCTGAAAAAGAAGACCGATAACACAACGGTGGCAGATCAAATTGAGGTAACAACTCAAACTAAATCTACTGAATTGTCTGATAAGGCTAAATCAACTAATAATAATGATGAAATTGATAACAAATCTGAATGCAAAACTGAAGTACAATGCAGGAAATGCATGGAAACATGCAGTGCCTGTACTAAGAAGAATGAAAATTTAAAATCAAGAAACATTGAGTTTACAAAAATAGAAAATGTTTTCAAAGAAAAATGTAAAGAAATGTTTGAAATTGAAAAGTTTTTAAAACAAAAAGAAGAAGAGCTGGCACAGAAATGTGATAATCTTGAAAAAGAAAATAAAATTTTAAAACAAAAGTGTTCAGCAGATTGCAATGAATGTTTACAAAAAGATAATATTATTCAACATTTGCAAAAAGAATATGATGGGATGAAATTGTTATAATCATACTGTAAAAGAAGCTTTTGAAACTTTGAAAAGTGAAGAAAAAAGTATGGAAAGAAGACTTTCAAAATATATTGAAACAACTAGATTTCTTGAAGCTAATTTTGAAGATAAACAAAAGGGTTTAAATCAACATATTGATGAACTTGATGAAGTTAAACGAGAATTAGCTGAAAAAGAAAAGAAAGTCAATAAACTTCAAAGTTATCATGCTTCTTCGTATATTCTCAAGCGTATTTTCAACATCACACCAGATGATCATGATTCTGAAAAAAAAAATTGGGTCAGAATATCATCAGGTGCCGCCACCGTTGGAGAGTAATTATACATTCTATGAAGACGAGAAAGTGGCGAAAGCAATAAACATTGTTGACCAATTGCCTGACAACATTGATGTGACATACTCCAAATCTGATGACGTTGGTGATTCAGAGGTGGTAGGTAAGGTTGTTGAAAGCGTTCTGAAAGAGGATTCTACTAAAAATGAAAAATTCGAATCACATGATGAAGATGAAGAAAGTTTTCATAAAAATTATCTGAAGAATTCAAAATCTGAGAAAAATGCGAATGATGATTCAATAGAATTGGCATATTACATGATTGGATCGGAAAAATTATTCTCAGACGTTGAAGTTCCAATTCAAAATGTGATTGCGGAAAATATTGACAAAGTTTTAAAATTGGTAGAAATCGAAAAGTCTGAAATTGCAAAATTTGCTGGAAAAGTGAGTAGGAAAACTTTTTTATAACAACCCTGATTAAAAAAAATATAAAGGCTGGGTTGGATTATAAAAAGAAACGAATTCAAAAGAAAAGGGCTGAAAAGTCAAATATTCAGAAAAAGATGAACTTTGTTCATGGAACAAGTTCTGAGGAAGAGAAAGAGTTCTGATTTAGTCGACAAACTAATGAAGAATTATTTGCTCAAAAGAAACAACAACAACAGGCCAAAGATGTTTCAAAGAAAACATGTTTTCAATGTCAACAAATTGGACATGTTGGTCGTAAATGTCCAAATCTGAAGCCTGTAGATGTTAAGAAAAAAAAGGTTAATGTTGAGAAACAGAAGTCAACTATGTGACAACTGTCAAAAATTCAGGTATCCGTACAATTAATTAACCATGAGTAGTGCGTAATGACTGTGTTGAATTGCAATTAACTGCTTTCTGATTATTGCCATATACATACATGTGTATCATACATTGTTTAATGTCATATCATTACTGCATGAAAGCTACATTGCCTCGAATGATGCATTAAGTGTAGTTAGCACAGTTATCTGATAAATCAGGATAATGTGACAGAACTCAGCACATAGGCAGACAGTGCATTGAGATACAGAATGAGCCAGAAACTAAGTATGACTCTAGTATAGTGAGTAGGAAAGTAAGGATCACAAAACTGCCTTCCTAGTGATAGTTTAAGTGCCGGAAAGTGCCTAAAACTCACATAAACTGAAGAATTCTGCAGAATTCAGCAAAATACAGCATTCAAACAACATAAAATCATGCAGAAATATGCTTAAATGGTCCTGAATACTTTCCTAAGTGTCGGGAATCAAAAGTGTCACAAAAAGATACATAAGGCACACTAAACTACAAAGTTTAGCACTTTAACGAACCAGTAACCAACCAAACAACCGGACACTACCCGAAACATCAAATTTACACTAGAAGCATTGTTCTAACATTACCAAGCTAGTTATGGTCCCGAACATCATAACACCTCCTAAAAATATCTAATAACTTAAACATGTAACTAATACTTGGAATTCAACTAGTAAGTAACTAGTTTGGTTAAAGCCTAATCTAGACCCCCCCCCCACCTAGTTCACGGCCCAAGTGGCCCCCACCATCTTGATTTGTTTTAATTTTATATTAGATCTTGTTCATGCTTTTTGTAACATATTATACAAGGGTTAACATAAGGACTTGGTTTATAAAAGAACATGTAAGGCATAAGCTCATTTCAACACACACTAAAACACACACCTTCTCCTCTCTTGCTTTCGGCCAAAACCACACAAGCACCACCACCATCATCCAATCTTGTTTCACCCCTTTCCATTACTATACAAAGGTGTAAGAAGGTGATTAGGAAGCTTGGAGCTCTCAGAAGCTAAAGGACCTTCACCGTTTGCTTTTATCCACTTGTTTTCCTCACTTGATCATCCCTAGCCTTGTGTTAGTGGTAAGAGTCTTGATCTTGCTATATTACCTCCATTGTTAGTGGTTAAAGAAGAATCATAATCAAAATCTTAAAGAACACTAAAGATCATAAGAAAAACATGAACATAAGCTTGTTTAATGAAGTAATCTTGATCAATATGAGTTGTTATGCTTGTTGATCATTGATTGTTTGTAGAAATGATGTTGATCATCATAAGATCTTGCTAGATCATGATTAAAAACATAATCTAGCAAGATGAGAAAGTAGAAATGTTGTAGGATGATAGATCATCCACACATGAATCATGAACTTGAAAGAATACATTGATTTCTTGAAAAATAATGATCAAAGTAAGTTAATAATCATATAGATCTAAAGATTTATGAATGGTTTTTCAAAGGAACCAAGTTAAAAAAATATGAGTTTCATTTAATCTTGGTTCTTACATAAACAAGTCTTATTTTTAGTGGTTAAAACAAGAAGAATGCATATCTAGAAAATGTGACAAGAAGTTGTAAACATCTATAATCTTTAAAAATGAAGTTTTTAAAGAACTAATCATATTTTAAAGGGTAACAAGACTTACTAAGAACACTAGTAAGTTACTACAAATTTTTACAAATATTCAAGTTCATGAAGTAGTAGAAAATGCATGATTTTTGGCAAATTGGTAAGTAAAGGTTGTTTGTTGATAATTGTGAATTGATTGTGATGATTTTTACAAAAGAAAATGATATGCTTGAAACCATGGAAACCTCCATTTTTAGGGGAAACTATGGCAAAATTTTCTAAAAATATAAACACTTAGGAAAATATTTTTAAACAAATATTTACAAGTGTATTTTAACCATGAGTTTTCTATAAAAACTTTGCCATAATTTTTGTTACAAAAATATAATTATTGGAGGTTGATTTTCATAAATAAAAGTGACTAAATATGTATTTAGGGAATATATATTTAGAAGACACCATGTGTGTGATTATTTGTATATTTGTGTATTAGTTATATTATTTTAGGACATGAAATAATATAACACATCAAAATACCAAGAAATTACAATCCAAAATATTACCAAAATTCCAATAAATAAATATACACATTTACACAAAAATATTGGTGAAACCGAACTATGGGATAAGACTTACAAAAATATTCCAGAATTTATTCACAAAGTATATTTTGGTAAATAATATTTTGGACACCAAGGAAGCAAAAATATGATTTTTACAATTACTACAAAAATATATCATATTTCTGACAAGGAAAAATATATTATTTTTGACAAGCATGAATTATATATTTTTCTTGAAACTTCAGAAGATATATTATTTTTTTAAGAAATATATATTTTCTTACAAACACGAAATACAATATTCTGAGGTGAAAAATATAATTCCTCAAATAAATATGAAGAATATCATTTTTGGAGAAAAATGAGTTTACATATATATTTTTTGTGTTGGACATGAAAATATATTATTTTTGAAACTTATGGAGGAAATACAAATATTTGCCATTTTTCTAAATAATACTTATTACAATATATATATTTTGGAAATATATATTGGTGGACTTTTATTAAAGATGATATTCCGGAAAAATTAATACGAAATTGAGTATAAGGGTACTTAATGAATACAATAAAAATACATATTCTCGTACGTATAAATTCACACCGAAATACGACCCTAATACATGGCAAAATATACAAGTATAAGATACCCCATCCTTGGAAAGGAAATACAAGCATAAATATTTGGGAAGTATTAAGTTAATATATATTGTTTTAACAATTATTCCATAATTTAATAAATATAATTTAAGTTAAAACATTAATTATTTTATCAAATAATTATATACTTGGAATAATAATGAAGACACTTTGAAACGTAACTCAAAGACACTAATCAATACTAAGACAAGGCACGATCCGCTCGTCTAATGGACCATAGTACGCATGTAGGTAGTCGTGCGTTCTAGAGGAAGCTTTGAGTTACATCGGATACAAGGTGAGTTCATGTCCCCCTTTTCTTCTAACTGTTTTCAGTTTTATAAATTCGGGGCTGAAGTACATGTTACAAAATGTTTACTAACGATTACAAATGGTATGGTTAGCTAAGGAAAATACTGTTAGATCATGTGATTGGGTAGGCGCACTCTTAGTACCATTAATCCTCGCGTTAGGACCGAGGGACATGAGTGATAGATCTATTTGGGTGTAGCAAGCCCACACCCATGTGGACCGGGGTGGCCCATGAGGTGACTATGTCTTACAGCCGGAGGCCCGGTGCAAAATCTGCTAGTTTTGAGTGTTCCTACGCCATTTCACGTATGTTAATGTATTAGCTACACATTAATTGATCTATTCCTTGTTGCTTCATACTAGTTTTCATATACATACATATATACTTACAAATGTTTTCAAGGATGACTCGTGCACACACACACAACCCACATGAACTCGCTCAACTTTTGTTGATGTTTTCAAAATACATGTATTTCAGGTAATTAAGTATGGATCTCGCAGGCGTTTGGATGTTTCAAGTGAAGTTGAGAATAAAAGGTGTCGTCCTATGTCTGCGGATTTGGATTGTGTGTCTTATCATAGATAAGACACAACTCCCAAAGCCCGGTTGTTAATTAATGTCTTTTGTCGAGTCTTTGTGAACTTTAAAAACAAGTTGCATGGTTTGTACTCGAATTCGATGTCTATGTTTCAAACAATGTTGTTACGTTTTAAACTTAATTAATGGATGATCACCTTCGGTTTTTATCATATAGTTGTTGTTATGATTGAATGCAATGATATTAAGCAAGTCACACCAGATCACGCTTCCGTAAAAGTCAGGGTGTGACAGTTTGGTATCAGAGCCAGGTTGTAGCGAACTAGGATTCCTTCTCGAGTCTAGACTACAATCATTAGGGCTCCCACGAAAATATTTTTACAACATGTTTTCATTGCATACACGAAACGCCCAGATCCAGGGAAACAAACATTTTTACAAAATAAAAAGACAAGAAACACAATGCACAGTTAGTTTGTTGGTTCAGTCTGGGAGACTGGGTGGTTCAGTCTGGGAGACTGGGTGGTTAGTCTGGGAGACTGGGTGGTCTAGTCTGGGAGACTAGGTGGTCTAGTCTGGGAGACTAGTGTAACACCCTAGTTATTATTTTACTGGTTTTCGTATAATTAACGAAAATAAACATGTAATTACGATTACATATGCATTGGAAATTACGGGTTTATTAAAACTTTTACAATTTAAAAGGTTACAACATATCATGTGTACGTTCGTCGTTTAACATAATAACGATACTTAGTGCGGAAGCTTATTTCGTGATCGTGTTCAGTTCTTGCTCATCGCTTGATCTTCATCCGGGCACTCTTGGCGATCACCTATGATCAAAACCAACTTAAAGGTTAGTTTTGATAGTCAAATATGAAGTTCAAACAAGTACAGGGGTTAAAATGACAAATTTTTAAAAATTTTTGGAGTTAGGGGCGTCGCGTGACGCCAAGGGGCATCGCGTCACACTAGGCCCTTGTTTTCACAGATTGTGCCTTCAGCTGTTGCTGTACATTCCCAGCTCAACCCGATTTCACGGAAACGGCCATAACTTCTTCGTTATTGATCCGTTTTACCCGATTCTTTTTCCTACGCGTCCGTAATTTAATCCTCCATCTTATGGAGTTAAAATCCTACATCCAACATAAGAAATTTTGAGACTTCTAAGCCTTCGACTCGTTACCTTTTTACCAAATTTTAACCCGTTTATGCATTTTATCAAACAAACGTATTTATTTGATTCCTATATCTCATACACTTCTTCAAATTAATGTTACCCACTAAATTAGGTTCTAATCATAGGTTTATTACACAATTTAAACCCGTTTTCGCTCGTATGCTTATTTTGACCCGTTAAGGGTATTTAAGCACTTTCGAGCCTAAAATCACTTTCATTTGTATCTAACTCTATATTTCCACATTTCTTACCAAGTAGTCTTCCACCACAACTATATTTGTGGTGGATTTAATATGGAGATACATATATTCCGAGTTTTATTCCTCGGACTCTCGTTTTACGGCAAGGACCCATATTGAGTCATTTGACCCAAGATTTGCCCTTTTCATTCTTTATACTTATTCAAAGTATTTGCTTGATCATATAACTTGTTTTTAAACGACTCTTAGGTTCATTTACTCGATTTTGCTTACGAGGGCGTTTTGGTCATCTTAAACCCTTTCTTTACAACAAAGGACTTTTCATGTCGTAATTGACCAAAATTCCACTTTTTAAACTAGGATCTTGTTTAAATAGCCATCATGTTTTTAAAACACAATGACAATAACTGAAATCATTCGGTTTACTTAAAAGATAACCCAATGTCCATTTTAACTTGTTTAGCCCTCATTGAACTTCAAGTTCTAATGATGATTTGACCAATTATACATACCTGGCTCGAATCAATATATTGACCCGTTTTGATACCTTGCCTTAGTAGCCGCTAAGTAATAGCGATGACAACATTCAATCGATATTTATTCCTGTAATCATGCAACTCGACAAAACATTAGCCGATATTGTCAAAGGGTGATAATTTCACCGTTTGACCCGTTTGGTCTAAATGACCAATTATTAGCGAGATGACATCTATTACAATTATACCCTTATTGGTTATCATGATTTACCTTATATGGTAACCTTTAAAAGTACATATTTCATTCGTCATAACATGATTGAATTACCAATTTAACTCATTTTTAACCATCAATACGGTTTCTTATCCTATTTGATTATCTTGTTCCGTACGACTACACGCCAGAACATCATATCTCGATTAGGCATTTATCTTATTCGTAATTAATACGACAAAAGAACATTCTAAAATATATGACTAGTGTAAGCTATACTCACCTTACTTCCAAACTATGCTTTTCCGTCATTCTTGCTTCGTTTGACCCGCTTCGTTCCCAAGCTTTCACCTAGCTTGTTAATCGTCAAACTATCATTGTAAATTGCAAGATGGTTAGATTAGTCATAATTATTCACGACTATTCCATCTCACTTATTTCATAAGTCGAAACTACTACTCGACTTCATGATTAGTTAACTTAGCTCATTAAAGTTAACTACTTTCGATCACATGATTTATAACATTAGTTCAAATCAACATGATGATTAGAACTCTTCTTGTTTCATATTTCATATAACTTGCCATATTATTCAAACACACTTTTTCACTCTAATTTCAACACTTTAGTTTTCATTTAGGCATTTCAACAAACACCTAATGTGCATACATTTTTACACATTTACAACTAATTCATAATTAGTTATTTTTACCAAGATTAACATCAAAATTCACCACTATCACTTATGATCAAATACTCAAACTTGCAAATTGTTTAAGTATTTCCTGATTACTTAACATGCATGATGATTCTAAGCATATCTATATCATCTATTTCATCATAACATCAAAACCCACTTATCTAAGTGTGTTAATTCACCAAATCCATCAATCCATAGCATGTTATGTATGATTTTTACTTAGGGTTTCGTTCCTAAGCAAGTATACATCACTAATCTAGCCATAGCTTCTCTAATCCATGCCTAATTCGCGATTAGGATGATTATCAAATTCTTACAACTTCACCAAACCTCAAGATTTTACATACCTTATGATCCTCTTGTTCGGGTGATCATTAATTCACGTTCGGTTGTGACTTTGAGCTTCATTTGATCCTTCAATTTGATGATTATATGTGAATTAGGGTTTTTGGCTCCATGGGAGCCCCCTGAGCTCGATCCAGACACGCACCACACACTCTTGTGTGTGTGTGTTGTGTTATTTTATTAGTTTAGTAAAACTATTTTCAAGTTACCCCATTTTGGTCCCTCATGTTTGGTTAGTTAATTAAGTAGGGAACAACCTACTTATTTCTAACAATATTCCCCACCTATTAACTAGGTTAAACATTCCTAGTTAAATTAGTGGGTTCGGGAAATCTATGACTAAGTTTATTTTAAATCTCGTTACTCGGCCTCTTATAAATTTCACTCCATTAGAAACTTTTATTCACTTTTTAGTTAATATTAGGATTATTTATTTCTTATCCTAATATTCACCGGGTTAAATTTTACCACTAACGGTATTTTACCAAGTCATTAGTATTAACGTGGTTTGATTACCAAACCCGTTTTTGGGGTGTTACAACTAGGAAGGATAGAAAGGATTTGTGAGGACTGATAAGGATACACGATTACATGATTTTATGATGCATTGACTTTGCCTGCATACTTAATGTTAGAGGCTAATATATGTGCATATGTTGTGATTGATTTGTTACAGACACTATGTCTTCATCTGGTAGCAAATTGTCCGACGACCATGATCCCATGGCAGTAGTCTCAGACGATGAGGTTATGCCAGAGTCGGAGTTCCTTACTTCAGATACAGAGAGTGACCCGGAGATGTTGTTCGACGATGACGAAGACTTTCAGTCGTCCGAGTTGCCTGACCATGGAGATGACTTACCCCTTGCTGATGGCATTCCAGACGAGGATCCTTTTGTTGTTCCCACCCCAGTCCATGATCATCCTACCACCGATCATCCCGATGGTGAGCATGTCATGGCACCGATCGTTGCTCCCGTTCCCTTAGTGGCTATTCTCTCGAGGATTTGCCTTTTGACGATTTGATTGATATTGACGTTGATTGGTTTGCTGATGGTCCTTTTGATGATGCCCATGGTGATGAAAAGCTGGACGAGGACGTTGTTGCTATTCCACTTTTTGAGATCCCTGTTATTGAAATTTCCTCTGACTTTAGTGTACACTCTGTCTCAGATTCCTTTGAGTCTGTGACGTCTTCCGCTTTGCAGGCAGTTGGATTACGACGCTATGCCACTGATTCTGATGACGATACAACCATGTCAGCTGCACCATCCCCTCCACACGACTTTGAGCTTGATCTTGAGCTAGATTTTGTTCCTGTTGATCAGCCTAATGTTGCACCTGCTGATTCTGAACCCTTACCTGATCATGACCCTATTCCTTTTGGCATACCTGACATTGCACCCCTCATACCTGATCCAGTTCCTACACCCGTTGATCCTCCTGTTGTTGAGCCTTTTGTTCCTCCACCTGCACCTGCACCCGCTGATGTTGCTCCTTTTCATTCTGTGGAGTCTGATGTTCATCGTGTTGAATTACCTATCGATTTCTTGCAGGACATACTCGCACCCCGTCTAGGGGAAGACACTTCGGGCCAGCAGCCTAGTCATGACCCTCATGTTACAACAGCTTCCCCACATATATCTCAGCCTGCACCTTTTGCTCCTTTTACTTCTTCACCAACTAATGAGTCATTTAGAGGGTCCCCGCGGTATTTTATGCCGACCTCAGACCCCTACTATCCCTCGCATTTTGTTGGCTATACACAGGATGAGTTACTTTATTCGCTTCAGCTTCGATTTGAAGTTATGAGTCGCAGAGTCTTGGAGCTTGAGTCGATACCGTGTCCTTTACCATGTCCTTGTCAGCATGCTTCCGTTCCCCCTAATTCATCACCACCGCCTTTTGCCCACCCACCTGCTCCTCTTACTCCTTTTCCAGAGTTTGATGCTTGATTTCTCACCATCGAGCAGCAGGTCCGTTATTTGCTTCATCATGTGCACAAGCTCGAGGAGGAGCTTGCACATGTTCTCAGTTTGATTTTCCTCCCTCCTCCTCCGCCATGAGTACAGTAGGATTTTGGTTTTATGCAGATGCATTACCCAGGATGAGAACACCACTATTGAGCTGAGCTTGGGAAGCCTTTTTTGGAGATCACTTTCGAATATAAGACCTTTGTAGATTGGTAGACTGGCTGGGCAAGGGTAGTGTGACCCTGTGTTCCCTTTTGAGATGATACACTTTGCAAAACATGTAACAATACCTTGTGGTCAATGATTAATGAAAGCCCAATCGTAATGTTCTCGTTAAACATGTTGTTGATATACAGGTTTGTGTTATGATTGTAATGTTATGTGTTTGTCTGTTATACTCTCATTAAACATATTCCCATTTACTTGTTTAGGCTACGATTATGCTGTTGCTTGATTGGTTGATATGATAATTTATTATGTGTATGTACATATGACCTCTAAACAACTATATACACTCCCTAAACGAATGAGACTTGACCAATCCAAATTCTTCTTAGAAGATGTCTCAACAAGAAATCATTCGGCTGACCAAGGCAGAATGGCAAGCGCATGTCTCACAGGCTATAGCTCGACACGAGGTTCTTCGCTACAAACACAGCGAAAGTACCTCAGGGAATAACCCGCCTAACGGTAATGTTTAAGTCACTTAAGACACATTACAATACGTTTGGACAACTCCCAGTGTGCTTTGCTAATGCTTTCCGTGACGATGATTGCTTGGGTACAGGTTGTACCTACAAGCAGTTTTTAGACTGCAAGCCTCTGGATTTTGATGGCACTGGAGGTGCCATAGCTTTTGTGAAATGGGCTGAAAATATGGATTATGTTTTGCGAATGAGCGGATGTACGCCAGAACAACAAGTCTCGTATGTATCAGGATCCTTTCAAGATGAGGCTCTGTTATGGTGGAACCTTCGGGTTCGAATAATGGGCGAGGCTGCTACGAATGCTTTAACATGGGATGAGCTGAAAGAAATGATGCGTAGAGAGTATTGTTCGCAGATGGAGATCCAGAAGCTGGAATTTGAATTCTGGAGACTAAAGATGGAAGGTCCAAAGGTGGTGGAGTACGTGCAGAGACTTCATGATTTGTCGCGAGTTGTTCCATATCTGGTGGAACCAGAGTTGAAAAGGATGGAGCCATTCATCTAGGGACTGGCGCCTCAGATCCTGCGCTTGATGACGGCATCAGTTCCGCCAACAACTATTAGTGCGAGTACCTTGAGTTTGGCGCTCGCTAAGGAAGCACTTAGACTAGAAGAGCTTTCAACCTCTGACAAGAAGAAGGAAACTCAGGTGGAGTCACCAGGAAAGAACAAAAGGAAGCTCATTGATTTCCAAGAAGGTGATCGGGCGAACAACAACAAAGACAAGAAGGGAAAAGGATACTTGGGTACTCTCCCTAAGTGCGACAACTGTCTACTACATCATATTGGGCGATGTAGGTATAGGAAATGCGAAACTTGTGGGAGAATTGGTCATATTAAGGAGACGTGTTGGTATGGTGCTGGATATGGAAAAGAAGGCCAAGATAGTAGCGAAAATCGCAAGGGAAACAACAACAACAACCATCAAAGCGGAAATGGCGACAATCAAGAACGTGGTCAAGGGTGTTTTAACTACGGTGACGTGGGGCACTTTAGGAAATATTGCCCAAGGGAGATTAGCCAAGACCATGAAGAAGCATTCAATATTGGAGCTCCTGAAGCATGCCAGGGTCCGAATGAAGTCACTGGTACGTTCTCTACTAACCAACACTTTGCATCTGTGCTATTTGATGCTAGTACCAACTGTAACTTTGTACATCTAGGGCTTAAGAATATACTTGGGATAGTAGCAGATAAGTTAGATATCCTATACTTGACAAAACTAACTAATGGGAGGCTAGTAGAAGCCTAAGGAGTGATTAGGGACGGCGTTGTAAAGCTTGGGGAAGGTGAGTTTCGATAGATCTTCTGCCAGTAAGTTGGGAAGCTTCGACGTCGTAGTTGGGATGGATTGATTGCCAAGTGCCCGTCCAGAGATTGCGTGCCAGGAGAAGACTATCCGCACCCCGATGGCAAATGAGGAGACGATCGTGATTTGTGAAGATAAGCAGGATGCGCCCCTACAGATTGCCAATTGTTTGAAGGCACAGAAGTTTTGCGTAAAAGGTGTATTGCCCTCTTGGCTCATATCGTGGTCAAGGAAGCCGAAGAACCGAAGCTCGAAGATATCCCTGTGGAAGGGAATATCCTGAAGTCTTCCCCAAAGACTTTCCAGGACTATTCTCTTAGTAACAAGTCGAATTCCACATTGACTTGGTTCCAGGCGCCGCGCCTGCAGCCAAGGCGCCTTAGCGACTTACACCTTCGGAGATGCAAGGATTGTCAGTGTAGCTTCAGGAGTTGCTAGAGAAGGAAGTTAACAGACCATGCTTCTAGTCTTGGGAAACTCCAGTTCTGCTCGTCAAGAAGAAGGACGATAACTTTCGTATGTGCATCAACTACCAGGAGCGTAGGTCGGAACTCGTTAAAGGTTATCGCTTAGGAAACCACGTCTATTAACTCAGGCAAACCCTATCATTTCATCGTGCAAACTATTTTAGTTAACCAAACGGGTAAAGTACTCAAATTTCTTTCATTGAAATTTCCACTTTTGCTTCTAGCAAGTAGATTCTTGCGTCCCTACTCCTCTTAGTGGTAGTTGCATCGCGTCAATTTTATTCACTAGAGTGACCACTTATTTTCTTCAGTACTAGATCGTTTCATATGATGCACATGCAATTGTTGGTCACGCATGTAGCTCCCTTCTAATGATCGTTTTCATCAAAGTTACAAACATTATTTCATTATATCCGATTATTGCCTTGTGACTCGGGTATTCTGCATTATTATAAGTATCAACTCCTTGATATTGAGTCAACAAAACCATTCTTGAAATTTCATTCCTTTTCAGTTACATACATGGCTTATCCTTGCAACCATGCCGAAATTCCCTTGTCAATACATACGTTTGTTGTCAGATTTCGCTAAAATCAAGTTCAATTGCTTGAACTTGTTCATTTCGCGTATTCAATTCAAGACACCACATGATGTATTGAGAGCATCATATTCGAATTCATTTTTGCGAGAGTTTCATTTGTTCCAAGTCGTAGTAGACTTGTTTGGACTACGGCTCCATTAAGTCGTTTGTTGATTTTGACACCTTATGGCGATGTTTTCACTAGATTGAAGCTTGCGCTAACCTCGTTTATGCATCTCATACACGGATTTAATTGTCTATTTATTGATTTGCTCTAAATCTATTCGGTTTCATCATGATTAAAGTAGTCTTAACGCAGTTGTGTGTCAAGACAATGGTACATAAGATTCGTTTTACATTCCAGTGTACCTCCTAATGGTTCTTTCATTATCGATCGAATGCCTTGCAGTGTTTATCGCTTTTTCATCTTCGATCGAAAACAGTAATTCTTTGGTGTTCCATGTTCAATTGAAAATTTCTGCGATGCCGTTTGAATCACATTTTCATGTTCGCTTCGTTACACTTTCATTTGATTTCAAACACGGTGAACTTGTTCGGTCACCGCTATTATTGAATTATGTCACTTACGACACCTTGTGGTATTGTTACAAACTTGTAGCTTGTGCTAGTCATGGTCAACCGTTTCACACGCAACTACCCATATTCTTAGCTCAACTTGCCTTTTAAACATTCTTAGTGCAACTATGAATTATGACTTTGGTACACCAGCTTCGATTGTATTTCATTTCGGTGTACTCTTGTGATTCAATACTTTCAACACACCAATTTTATTCATTCATTTCGAAAGTTGACGGATCATTTTCATGTTATTGTTACATTTGAGCTTGTTGATTTTGAGTTCGTCTAGCGGATGTTATTGTTTCTAAAATTCGTTTGCATATTGTAAACAATCTGTTGAAATTCTATTGGTCAGAACTCCTCTTTTATTGGACCCCTGCGATGTAAGTGACACCAGATGTTACGTCTATACAACTCGTATCCTTTGATGTCAAATTCTGAAAAACATACCTTTTAACCATTGGATTCTTAGTATAGAAAGATGTCCTTGGATTCACCTGATTGAATAGGTCTTGGTTCGGTATTATGGTTAGTTACTGTGGTGTTATCCATATCTATACATGCATGACGTAACCCTAAGGAGTTAAGGTATTATAAAATTTCGAGGACGAAATTTTCTTAACCGGGGGAGAATGTGACAACTGTAAAAAATTCAGGTATCCGTACAATTAATTAACCATGAGTAGTGCGTAATGACTATGCTGAATTGCAATTAACCGCTTTCTGATTATTGCCATATACATACATGTGTATCATACATTGTTTAATGTCATATCATTACTGCATGAAAGCTACATTGCCTCGAATGATGCATTAAGTGTAGTTAGCACAGTTATCTGATAAATCAGGATAATGTGACAGAACTCAGCACATAGGCAGACAGTGCATTGAGATACAGAATGAGCCAGAAACTAAGTATGACTCTAGTATAGTGAGTAGGAAAGCAAGGATCACAAAACTGCCTTCCTAGTGATAGTTTAAGTGCCGGAAAGTGCCTAAAACTCACATAAACTGCAGAATTCTGCAGAATTCAGCAAAATACAGCATTTAAACAACATAATATCATGCAGAAATATGCTTAAATGGTCCTGAATACTTTCCTAAGTGTCGGGAATCAAAAGTGTCACAAAAAGATACATAAAGCACACTAAACTGCAAAGTTTAGCACTTTAACGAACCAGTAACCAACCAAACAACCGGACACTACCCGAAACATCAAATTTACACTAGAAACATTGTTCTAACATTACCAAGCTAGTTATGGTCCCCGAACATCATAACACCTCCTAAAAATATCTAATAACTGAAACACGTAACTAATACTTGGAATTCAACTAGTAAGTAACTAGTTTGGTTAAAGCCTAATCTAGACCCCCCCCCCCCCACCTAGTTCACGGCCCAAGTGGCCCCCACCATCTTGATTTGTTTTAATTTTATATTAGATCTTGTTCATGCTTTTTGTAACATATTATACAAGGGTTAACATGAGGACTTGGTTTATAAAAGAACATGTAAGGCATAAGCTCATTTCAACACATACTAAAATACACACCTTCTCCTCTCTTCTCCTCCCTTGCTTTCGGCCGAAACTACACAAGCACCACCACCATCATCCAATCTTGTTTCACCCCTTTCCATTACTATACAAAGGTGTAAGAAGGTATATTAGGAAGCTTGGAGCTCTAGGAAACTAAAGGACCTTCACCGTTTGCTTTGATCCACTTGTTTTCCTCACTTGATCATCCCTATCCTTGTGCTAGTGGTAAGAGTCTTGATCTTGCTTTATGACCTCCATTGTTAGTGGTTAAAGAAGAATCATAATCAAAATATTAAAGAACACTAAAGATCATAAGAAGTAAACATGAGCATAAGCTTGTTTAATGAAGTAATCTTGATGAATATGAGTTGTTATGCTTGTTGATCATTGATTGTTTGTAGAAATGATGTTGATCATCATAAGATCTTGCTAGATCATGATTAAAAACATAATCTAGCAAGATGAGAAAGTAGAAATGTTGTAGGATGATAGATCATCCACACATGAATCATGAACTTGAAAGAATACCTTGATTTCTTGAAAAATAATGATCAAAGTAAGTTAATAATCATATAGATCTAAAGATTTATGAATGGTTTTTCAAAGAAACCAAGTTAAAAACATGAGTTTCATTTAATCTTGGTTCTTACATAAACAAGTCTTATTTTTAGTGGTTAAACAAGTGTAGAAACACTTGTGTAACAAGAAGAATGCATAAAGAAATATTTCTAGAAAATGTGACAAGAATTTGTAAACATCTATAATCTTTAAAAATGGAGTTTTTAAAGAACTAATCACATTTTAAAGGGTAACAAGACTTACTAAGAACACTAGTAAGTTACTACAAATTTTTACAAATATTCAAGTTCATGAAGTAGTAGAAAATGCATGATTTTTGGAAAATTGGTAAGTAAAGGTTGTTTGTTGATAATTGTGAATTGATTGTGATGATTTTTACAAAAGAAAATGATATGCTTGAAAGCATGGAAACCTCCATTTTTATGGGAAACTATGGCAAAATTTTCTAAAAATATAAACACTTAGGAAAATATTTTTAAACAAATATTTACAAGTGTATTTTTACCATGAGTTTTCAACAAAAACTTTGCCATAATTTTTGTTACAGAAATATAATTATTGGAGGTTGATTTTCATAAATAAAAGTGGCTAAATATGTATTTAGGGAATATATATTTAGAAGACACCATGTGTGTGATTATTTGTATATTTGTGTATTAGTTATATTATTTTAGGACATGAAATAATATAACACATCAAAATACCAAGAAATTACAATCCAAAATATTACCAAAATTCCAAGGAATAAACATACACATTTACACAAAAATATTGGTGAAACCGAACTATAGGATAAGACTTACAAAAATATTCCGGAATTTATTTACAAAGTATATTTTGGTAAATAATATTTTGGACACCAAGGAAGCAAAAATATGATTTTTACAATTACTACAAAAATATATCATATTTCTGACAAGGAAAATGTATTATTTTTTACAAGTATGAAATATATATTTTTCTTGAAACTTTAGAAGATATATTATTTTTTTAAGAAATATATATTTTCTTACAAACACGAAATACAATATTCTGAGGTGAAAAATATAATTCCTCAAATAAATATGAAGAATATTAGTTTTGGAGAAAAATGAGTTTATATATATATATATTTTGTGTTGGACATGAAAATATATTATTTTTGAAACTTATGGAGGAAATACAAATATTTGCCAAGAGAAAAATTATAAATAAATTTTCTAAATAATACTTATTACAATATATATATTTTGGAAATATATATTGGTGGACTTTTATTAAAGATGATATTCCGGAAAAATTAATACGAAAATGAGTATAAGGGTACTCAATGAATACAATAAAAATACGTATTCTCGTAAGTATAAATTCACACCGGAATACGACCCTAATACATGGCAAAATATACAAGTATAAGATACCCCATCCTTGGGATGGAAATACAAGCATAAATATTTGGGAAGTATTAAGTTAATATATTGTTTTAACAATTATTTCAAAATTTAATAAATATAATATAAGTTAAAATATTAATTATTTTAACAAATAATTATATAATTGGAATAATAATGAAGACACTTTGAAACGTAACTGAAAGACACTAATCAATAGTAAGACAAGGCACGATCCGCTCGTCTAATAGACCGTAGTACGCATGTAGGTAGTCGTGCGTTCTAGAGGAAGCTTTGAGTTACATCGGATACAAGGAACGCAAAACTGTGAGTTCATGTCCCCCCTTTTCTTCTAACTGTTTTCAGTTTTATAAATTCGGGGGTGAAGTACATGTTACTAAATGTTTACTAACGATTACAAATAGTATGGTTAGCTAAGGAAAATACTGTTAGATCATGTGATTGGGTAGGCGCACTCTTAGGACCATTAGTCCTTGCGTTAGGACCGAGGGACATGAGTGATAGATCTATTTGGGTGTAGCAAGCCCACACCCATGTGGACCAGGGTGGCCTATGAGGTGACTATGTCTTACAGCCGGAGGCCCGGTGCAAAATCTGCTAGGTTTGAGTCTTCCTACGCCATTTCACGTATGTTAATGTATTAGCTACACATTAATTGATCTATTCCTTGTTGCTTCATACCAGTTTTCATATACATACATATATACTTACAAATGTTTTCGAGGATGACTCGTGCACACACACACAACCCACATGAACTCGCTCAACTTTTGTTGATGTTTTCAAAATACATGTATTTCAGGTAATTAAATAAGGATCTGGCAGGCGTTTGGATGTTTCAGGTGAAGTTGAGAATAAAAGGTGTCGTCCTATGTCTGAGGATTTGGATTGTGTGTCTTATCCTAGATAAGACACAACTCCCAAAGCCCGGTTGTTAATTAATGTCTTTTGTCGAGTCTTTGTGAACTCTAAAAACAAGTTGCATGGTTTGTACTCGAATTCGATGTCTATGTTTCAAACAATGTTGTTACGTTTTAAACTTAATTAATGGATGATCACCTTCGGTTTTTATCATATAGTTGTTGTTGTTATGATTGAATGCAAAGATATTAAGCAAGTCACACCAAATCACGCTTCCGCAAAAGTCAGGGTGTGACAAACTAAGTTTGTGTCAAAACAAACTTGGAGACCAAAGACACCCAAATTTGAATCAAAACAGATTTGGAAACCAAAAGTTGATGTTTCAAACCAAAACAAAATTGGAAGCCAAAAACATCCAAGTTTGAATCAAAACAAATCTGGAAACCAAAGAATGATTTGTCAAAACGAAACATTCAAAATGATTCATGATTTTATCAAAGAAATGTTTCAACAGGACAAATTTGGGTAGTCAATAAACAGACTTCTGTGAATGAGAAACGGAAAATCGATTCCACCAAGAAGGTTGAAAATAAGAATGAAAAAGTTTTTGTTAAAAATGACAAAGATTTTCCAAAGTTGAATGATTTGTATTGTGTTACAATACCCAAGATCAAACAGGCCTGGGTTGCATCACTCAAGTAATTGAGTTAGATGAATGTGCAGGTGCTCCAGAAGGCAGCTGAATGTCAACACGAAGAGCGGAACCGCCTGGCACGGGAGGAGGCAGATTCCTGTGGATAAAATAGGAAGTGTGGTTTGTTAATAATAATAATAATAATAATAATAATAATAATAATAATAATAATAATAAATAAAAACATAAACCAAAAACAAAATAAAAATAGAAAAACAGAAAACATAAAAAATGGTTTGTTTTTAAATTTCTTAAAATAAAATTTTTTTGAAAAATATTGAGTGAATACGCCGAAACCCTCACGGCTGAACAAACATGATAAAACAAAATTGGAAAAACAGTTTTCAAACTTTTAAAAATCAATGTGTTGTAAATCATAGGGGTGTTTTATTCTAAATAGAGCATGTAAAGCAAAAAATGGATGGTGAGATGAAGCTATCTACATCGGTTTATAAAATTTCTTAAAAATGTTTTGGATTTTAGGGGGAGTAAAATTTTTTTGAAAATATAAAAACATTTGAAAATTTAAAAAATGACAAAAACATGAAAAAAGGCAAAAAGAGTTTTGTGTAAAAAGAGGAAATGATAGTACATCAGTAGACTATCACATCATGCTAAAGAAATGGAAAGTCAAATGTGATAAATGGTCTCACTGATGATATACCAGTAGGTTTTTACACACTTAGTAAATTGATTTCGAGATATAAACCTAAATCAATAACTTTCTTATCTCGTGGGGAACATGTCTTGGATATATGGACTTAGTACTCCGAAATTTCGTTTGAGAGATTGCCTGATTCTGAGATATTGGGTCTTTATACTTATTGATATATGGGGTATTATACTTGGTCTTCTGATTTTGCGTCAGCAATGGCCTAGACCTCGTATAATGCTTTTGCGCTTAAAGCTTTCCCTCTGCATAAAAATTGAAATAATATCAAAAGATATATATCAAGTGCAGTTGTAAGGAAAAGTTTCCTAAGTGGAACACAACTTTAAGTCGAGCCTTCATCTCGTTGACTGAACGGAAGTTCTAACCTGAGCTCTCAAGGCCTCGCACTAACCCAGAGTACATATATCATTTAGGTATATTCACCTATAAGACTGAATCTAGGGAATCTTGATACGGGAGTATATTTTAAGGTGGGACACGCGAATAAGATAAGTTCTTAAAACACTAATCTCGTATCTTGAATCAATTGAACTTTGTGTGAAAAATTAAGTGGACCAGTATACTGACAATCTAGGTGAATCATTTAGAACTCAAAGTTTATAAAGATCAATGGTGCTGGTGATGTGTCATAAACTGATATGATCCTCTGACACGAACTCAAACAAAAACATGTTTGTGAATATTTTTTTTATTGCATTTCATTAAAAATCACAAAAATATTTTGAGTGTTTTAGCATAAACTTTTTAAAATACAAAAATATTTTGTTTCACTTTATGTTTCGACAACCGATGTTGGAAAGTTGAGTTTCAAAATCTAAGTATGATGATCATGTCTCCGAAAATAAACAAGTTCATTAATTTGAAACTTGAGGTTTTGTAATGAAAAAATAAAAAAAACAGCTTGTGAAGTCTCCAAGGTCATTAGTTTGAACTTGGTAGATAATCGGATGAATCAAGGTCATTAAATTGAACTTGATTATCTGTGAAAGTTTGTGATAATTAGATGCTTTGAATGTCATATATAGTTATTTAATAGGGGGAGAGAGTCAGGTAATTTGTTCTTGGGTTTACAAATTCTCATTTGTTTAATTCTGCATTAGAGCCAAGTTACAAATTTTGGATGACTTAAAAAGCTTTAACTGTCATATATTCAGGTAGAGCCAGGTTTCCAATTCTGAAAGCTGAAAGCCGGAACTTAAAGCAAGGGGGAGCATGGAAAGAGAGTCTATTGATAGGGGGAGCTGATAAATCAGGATGCAAATCCAAGGGGAATCTGTTAAAGCAAAGGGGAGTCTATGATGTTGAATTTGTCAAAGCTTGTTAAAGACTCAGAAGGAATGAAAAAGCTACGAGATTGACTGCAGCAATATCCAGGGGGGTCTGTGAGTACATATGTCTATCGCTTCCATCAATCACGTATCGTAGCTATCGAATGTTCAAGACAAAGTGATATAATGTTCAAAGAAAAGATCATATGTTAATCTAGTCAATCCGCATGGATGAAGGAGAGTAGATCTGCACGGATCTACTATGCGCTTCTAGGGTTTCAGGTTTGAGTTCATTCGTGCGTACCCACAAGTACATCCGCAGATATCAGTTGATCCGCACATATGACCTAGGTCCGCACTAGTTGTTGGTCCGCACTGGTAAGTGGATTCGCACCAAATCATGTGTTTAGGTTCGTGAGGATGGACTTGTCCTATAAATAGAGGTGTTGTCTTGTTCATTTGTAATCTTTGGTTTGAGAGACGAAACTCTACCAAATTGTTTTCGGGGTATTGTATTGAAGATTATCACTAGAAAACAACCTTTAATTAGCTTGCTCTTGTCTGATTCACTCTCGTACTTGGATTCCGCACAAGATACGAGATCTACGCAGTCAACGGTGTAACGGAATCGATCCTAACACGAACTCTCAACCCTTCTAGCATATAATTTCCAACTTATGAACACACATTTATCTTGATATGATAGACCATTGTAATAATGTCACACACATTTCATATTCATGTTGTGTGGCACATACAACTACATGATCACTTGATTTCATACCCGATATTCACAAAATCATTTTTACACATACTAAATGCTTTCATGGTTCTACATTTGACAACTACATACCAAGTTAGTCAATTTAACGTAATCATAACATCATCCTTTACTAGTAAGTCCATAAACTATACACTTAGTACACATCCATTTCTAAATTACCATTAAGCCACTGATCCGACTCATGGTATGCACAAATCATTCAAGCATATAGTGCAAGCCACTAGTGCATACTTCTACAAATCATGAAATCAAACAAACCTTCATATGGGTTAAATCAAAACACACCTTTCTCATGTAAGCTTTCTAACAATTACATTATTATCACATTCTATACCTATTTACCACGTTTTTGCGTACACCATCACCTTCTAACTTCACCTAGACATTTCATCAAACATTTGGTGTGCGTACCATATGTAAAGCACAAAGTACAAGTATCATATGCTTAACTTTTTAATTCATGGTATCAATCATCATGTTTCTTTCCAAAACTCATCATCATTTATACATAAACATCAACATAACATACATTTAACATAATTCTTAGTAACTCCACACAAAATTACCATGATTTATTCAAGACTCTCACAATCATAATCATCTATCATAATCATCTATCATGCATTCTCATTTATAATCTTCCTACCTCATAAATTTTATTCATCAAATTTCTTACCTACAACAAGTATCATTCTTTTCATAACACCAAACGTAGCAAAGCCTTACATTTCTTTCAATCAATTCATATAAAACCATACTTACTCAAAAACCCAATTTCTTGAACATGGATTTCCAAATCAAAATCCTCAATAGAGATGTTTACATCATTAATGACACTAGATAAGTGCTCCTAAACACAAATTTAATTATCCAATTCTTTCAATTTACCCAATTAAGGGTAGTTCATCAAAACCCACTAAAATTTTAACCAAGAAGATTCAAGAGATGAATTTGATAATTACTTGATGCTTAGAAGGTGATGAACACCTTTAAATTTACGGATTGTCCATGTAAATTCGAATCTATCTTCTTCCTCTTCCTCTTTGATTCACAAGAACACACATGACATCAACCCAAAATGGGTTTTCCTTTTTTCTCCCATGTTTTTAATTAAAACACTTTCCAACTTGCCCCCTTTTAGCTTCTATAGTTTTGTTCATTATTTTTGTTTAGTCACGAGAAATTCATTCCTTATTATTGAACTTATATTTTAACTAAGTTAAATAACTTAGTTATCTTATTTCATACCATAACACAAGGATCATGCTATCGAATTAAAATTCGAGTTTTGGGGCGTTACACTATTTAACCAATTTACAAATTATATTATAAATAAAGTAATAGAAAATATAAATTCACATACAAAGTTTATATAATCAAAACGTTTGTCTAACTCATTGAAATAGAAAGCAACATAACCATCACTATTGCTCTAGTGGTGGTCACGGGTATTTAAGTCCTACTTATAGTGGGTTCGGGTGAGTTTTCCCCTCAAGGTCTCAAGTTCGAGTCTTGGTAGTAGGGGTTTCTCATTGAGAGGTTTAAATTGGGGATCTATTGTGCGAGGGGGCTCTCTAGCGCGGACCCGATTAAGATAACGTATGCTAGACCTCCCGACATTCGCGAATAATTCACAACTTTAAAAAAAAAAAAAATAGAAAGCAACATGATCTTGGTCTTCTAAACGTATGACTAGTCGGTCAACATTCAATATTTTGATTTGCACCTTACGTCTATATACCTAGGAGCATCCTTTAAAGACATGACTACATTATGTAAAGGCTCATTCTATACACACCCCCCATCCCTCCTGATTATACCCCCCTTGTGAGAGGAAAACTGCCGGTCCCACGCAGGCCCCACCTGTAAGGATATAGGGAGGGTGTAGAAAGTATATAGGGAGGGGGGGGTGTAAAAAGTATATAGGGAGGGTGTAGAAAGTAGCACCCATAATAAAAGTAAATAACTATATTCTATTATCTAACACGAAACCTTTTCGTTTTAATTGCTACAAATTAGCTATAATAAACACCTGTCATGTGGTTAATGATATATTTAATTCTCCCAATAGAAAATAATAATATTGACACGAATACAGAAAAAATTATAAGCATTTACGACGGTTGTAGAATTTCCCAAACATAAATGTAATAAAAAAAACATCTAGTAAACCGTTTAATAAAATTCTATTTTAATGTATGCCTTTGTTTGAAAACAAAATATATAAAAAAATATACTTACACGAATTGTAACTATAAATATTCACAAACCACTAACCGCGATTCACGTTTTTTTTTAACGGCAAATTTGGATCACTAACGTACCACTAGAGTAGGGGTGTGCAAAAAACCGAATTAACCGAATCATAACCGAATTAGCCGACAAAACCGGAACCAAATAAAAAACCGATGGGTCGGTTAATTGTTTTTTTGAAAACCGAAAGTAGCGAGTTGGTTATGGTTATCATTTTTTTCATACTCACCATAACCGAACCGAACCGACATGTAATAAATCTTTGTAGGATTTAGGACTTTTCACCATATTTTTAATATTTGATGTTTTTGACCAAAGATTTTTAGTACTTATCAGTTTTTCATATCATTTTGTAGTTTTGGTTGAATGTTTATTTGAATCTATGGAATGTATTATATCACTTTATTTGAATATTCGATAATAATTGGTATTAATATTATAGATTATATGTATTTTTAATACTATGTAATATACTAATATATACAAATTTGCAATAACAATTTATTCCATGTTAAAAAATTAAGCTATTTTTAGCTAAGCTAAATACACGGTTAACCACCCATAACCGACTCGATATAACCATCAAAACCGAATAACCATAACCACCATAACCGATCAGTTATGGTTATGGTTATCCAATAACCAACAACGCGGTTATGGTTATCGTTTTTGGTCAAAACTGACCCAAACCGACCCATGCACACACCTCTACACTAGAGTATCATCATGCCACCAGCGAAACCACTCGATCATATCCATCTCCACTAGGCTATAATGTCTATACACCAATTCAAGAGGAAACCCAATAAATCTGGGAAAACCCCCCTTGTGGGAATCGAACCCAGGACCTAAAAGTCTCTAAGTCTTATCCCACCATCAAAATGTATTATATTTACGTTGATCGGCTAACCAACGTAAATATAATACGATAAAGCAACACATTGAAGTTGTATCAGGCATGATGGCTTGAATTGATCTATACTAACATGAGTCGTATATTATCGTGTCAAATACAACTACTTCAAATAGGTACACTTAAAGTCTTGTAATCAAAACAAGACCTATATGACTCATGTATCTATGAGACTCAAATGGATTGTAAAGGGATAATATTAAGATTGTAAATGGGTTAGATATAAATTGGTTGATTGGTCGTAGCAAATGGGTTAGACAAGTCTAAACTAGTGGACATGTTAATCTTATGCGTTAAATTGGTAGATCTGAACACGATACATTTGATTGAATGGTTTGAACATTTCAACTCAAACACAATCTTAATGTTAGCATATAAACATAACAACCCAAGATTTGATTATTTTTGTGTCATGTGTGTATAATCAAGTTTTTAGTCACGGATTTGTCACGCGTGAACATTTATATGTTTAGATTCCTGGGATACTCACCCAAAAAGTATGATCGTACTTCAAAAAAGAATTTATATTTTGTATCTTAAGGTCGTACATCAAAGCACATGATACGTTTCCTCATATTTTTATAAATCAAATCAAATCAAATAAAACTATGGCGATACCTCAAAAAAAGCATGGTGATACTTTTTTACACCAATGATCACATATTTTTAGGGTTCTATAAAAATTAAACTTAATGCAACCAAACTGAGTTTTAATCACTAAAAAGACAAAAATAATTTTATGAATGTGAAGTAACATCTTAAAGAAATTTTTAACATCAACCAAACAGCATATACTCTAAAAAGCCAAAAATAATTTTATGAATGTGACGTAACATCTTAAAGAGATTTTTAACATCAACCAAACAACATATACTAAAATCAAAGGTCAAATTTTGACCCACCTTGAGAACCCATTTCTAGGCATACAACTTTAGATAAGGCTAAAGGGTGTGGGGGTCATGGTCGAGACATGATTCGTCACATAGGAACATGAATGGAATGCTACACCACCCCCTTGCATGATCCACCATGGTTTGCATGGATTAAGCCATGGCAACCATGGTCATCCTTTCCATTTTTCAAGAAATCATTTCATTTTTCTTTAGACAAAGATAAATTAAAATAAAAAAAAGGGATAGTGGTTTGGGTCATGACAACACCCTTAGGGTATTGGTTTTGGATGGTGAATCAGATGTGGGTGACATGCCACTGACGTGGAGGGTCATGTGTAAGATCCGACTTGGTATTGATATGATGACACAAATAAACATGAAAACATCATTATATCCTTTGTGAACACCATTTCATCCAAGCACATGATGGTTAAACACATCATATGCATATAATGTCTCCACCTAATTTATGTGAATTTTTTATAACACCACTCGTATGATGATCAATTCATCACCACTATGTTTCATCATTGTTGTTGGTGTTTTTCCTTGGGTTCTCTAAAGAACATACACCACACACATCAAGTAACAAATGAGGTCAAGTACCCCATCCACTTTTCAGAATGATTTTCATTTAAATTAATGATTAGCCTTAGTCCGCTTGACTTTGAATCCCTCTTGACCGAAACTCCAATTACCAAAACGTTTGTAGACTAGCGGTATCAACGTGTGATTCAAAAGTGTCTCTCTCTATTAGGTTAAGGGTTTTAGTCCCAAAAAACAAAAGACGTAGATTTAAAGCATGATTAGTGCGTGTACAAGTTACCGAATCTAAAAAAACTTTACTTTGCCATTTTTTACATAATTTATAAACCATTTTCCCCAAAGTATAACTCCTCTATTTTATATATCTATCATTTAGTTACCAAAATTGCTTTATGTGGCTAAATTTCAACCCTCCTTTGACACTAGTCAGAATACTTCATTTGTACCATTTCTTAAGTTAATTGTTACAAAACTAACTCAAGTCTTTTACATCTAAACTTTTATGTCCGCCATACCTTAATTAATAACCTTTTAAACATTGGAGTAAATTACAAAAATCGTCTTTTATGTATGTCACTTATTGCAATCTGTGTCCTTTGTCTTCAATAATTACAGAAAACGTACTCGATGTTTGCAAACCCTTGCAAGTTATGTCCTTTAGCCCTAACTCAGTTAATTTTTGTGGTTAAATCTGACCAAATGGACCCCACATGAAGGTATTTTTGTGGTTAAATCTGACCAAATGAACCCCACATGAGAGCAAAATGACCAAAATACCCTCATGTGGGTTCCATTTGGTCAGATTTAACCACAAAAAATTAACTGAGTTAGGGCTAAAGAACATAACTTGCAAGGGTTTGCAAACATCGAGTACGTTTTTTGTAATTATTGAAGACAAAGAACACATTTTGCAATAAGTGGCATACATAAAGGACGATTTCTTCATAGCAAATCTGCCATTCAGCTTGGTGTGGAGTAGACGAGGGGGTTAATGTAGTGAATGTTTATGGTCCGGCAAGATAGAGGTGATAAAAAGATGCTTTGGGATCATTTGGTTAAACTGAAGAATGGATCCTCTGGAATTTGGATTTTCATGGGGGACTTCAACGCCATTCGTGCTTCACATGAGAGATCGTCTTACCCTCCGTATGATCAATCTATGGCCGATTTTAACACTTTTATTTCCGATGCGGGTCTCAACGAATTAAATATGGGTGGTTCTTCTTTCACATGGCTAAAAGACGATGCCTCTGTTGCAAGCAGGATTGATCGTTTTTTTGTATGTGATAAATTTATCGAATTTTGGCCACTTGCTAAATCCACTGCTTTAGAAAGGAGATGGTCCGATCACCGGCCTATTACATTGATTTGCAACAACATTGACTATGGTCCGGCCCCCTTTCGACTCTTTAATTCATGGATTAATCATCATGAACTGTTACCTATTGTGAAGCGGGCCTGGTTAGGAAAGCCCATTAAGGGCAAAGCTGACTATATACGGGGGCAGAAGCTAAAAGCCCTTAAGGAAGCTCTTAAAACTTGGTGCAGGGATCAAAAAGGGGCTATGGATGAAGAAGAAACAAAACTGGAGAGTGTTTTTGTCACACCCCAACCGATGGCGGAAACATCGGGGCGTGGCACTGAGCGAAACAGATTGTCTAGAAGTTTCCATAACAATTATAATTACCAATTATTTAAAGCAACACGTCCCATACCATGTCATAAAAGATAATATAATTATTACAGGCAAGATCTAGTCGAATTGTTTTGTTCCGACAACTCAGATTTTTATTACAGACAATAGTTTATTGTTGACCTAGGTCTTTCCTAGCCTCGATTTCACAGCAAGCTAAGCAAATAAGCATCCTAGGCCCCTGTCACATACCTTTAAGTAAAAGTCAATACACATAGTGTAAAGGTGAGCATACAAGTTTAATAGATATAATAGAGTTCGAAATCGTTACGCATAACCAGCACGTACACAGTGTAAAATGAGGCATGTTAGTTATCGACATGAACCTATCGATACCAATGACTGCGGGTTGACTGCCCAAGGCAGTTCGAAATACACACTCACCACTATGAGCCATGTAACAAATTGTCCTTAACAACCCCTGAGTGAACAGGTGCTGAGTCCAAACAAATAGTACTATCGTTGCTAAGGCAGGTAGACAGCATTCCATGTGTAAACATAACAAACAAGCATTCATTAAGTCACGTATAACATGCGGTAATTGGTTAGCGATTAAAGTATTGCGTAGTGTGTTTGATGTGATTTAGAATATGTAACGTATGTAACACCCAAAAGTGCGTAAAGCAAAAAGGGATCGAGTATACTCACAGCGATTGGTGGATTGAAGGGAGCGCTAAAGAGTAAGGTTAGCCTGAACAGATTGATAGCATAACGATAAGCGACGCGTAAAACGAAACAAGTGACAGTGGGTCGAACAGCAGTTCGATCGGATGGTAGTCCGATCGGTCAGCCGGTCGTTCGAGTGTCAGTCCGCTCGGATGGTCATCCGATCGGGTGACCTTTCGAGTGGATTGTTTCTTCCTTTGTGAAGGATGTGTTTGTGTATGATGGTTTGACTTTTGAAGTTTTCGTTGTAGCATTTTAAAAACATAGAAGTATCACTACCTTTCAGGTCGGTCGATCGGTCGGACGTTCGATCGGACGACAACCCGATCGGTTGGATACTTTAGTGAGAACAAATTCACAGCAGTTTGTCACTCGATCGGACGGTAGTCCGATCGGGTGGCAGTCCGTTGATATTGAACATGTTTGAAAATTGATTAAGTATTGAAGTCTGATCATTACATAGTCAAGTGGTAGTCCGATCGGGTGGTAATCCAATCGGGCAGCACTTCGTTCAATGTTCATCCCTCAAAGTTTGAAAATAAAAGTTGAGTGTGGGGCCAGGGTGCAAGTCGATCGGGTGACCACCCGATCGGACAGCAGTCCGATCGGGCGGCACTCCATTCTGGTGTCCCGGTCGTCTTCTTCCTTGGTCATTTTGATAGTTTGTCGTTTTATCGAGATGTTTTGATAGCGTGTTAAGCAACAGAAACCTCGTCAATACTTGGTACTCCTGATCGGACAGGAATCACCCAAATCCGACCAGTTAACTGTTTGAGACGGTGTTCCATGTTTAACCCAAAATCGGTAGTCTCGTGGAAAGAATCCAGATCTTGAGCCAACACAACCACAAGAATGAGTAGAAAGTTGGTACATGCTCCGATTCTATCGGTTTTGAGTGTATTGAGTGTAAAAGAGTTGAAAGAAAGTTGGAAAACCATCTTTCATCCCTTTTCGCCGTGAATATGTTTTGATCTATGAAAGATCTTTGTTTATTTGTGTGGAAATCATTCAGATCTAAGTTGTTCTTGGTGGATTGAAGTCAAAACATGAAGTTCTCAAGAACACCATGATGACATCATCCTAGAACACCTCAAACCTAGTGATTTCACGGTTAAAAGTTAAGATTCAAAATATAGGAAGGTGTAGGAGTGCGTGTAGATCAAGAAAGTACAAAGATTAGGTTGAAAACTTACAAGATTTGAGAGAAATCGGAGAAAAGAAGCTTGAGTACAGCTGGTTCGAACAGAGAGATGTCACCACTCCAAAAATGGTAACAAGTGAGGTATTTATAGGGTTTCCCAAAGTGGAAAGGGCTGGTCGATTGAGTGGCAGCCGGATCGAACGGCTGGCCGATCGACCGGCAGCTCAATCGAACGGCTGGTCGATCGGCTGGTCACTTGGTCGATTAGCCTCTTGGTTCGAGTGTTCGGTGCGATGAGTTTTGACGTTTCGATTGCGAATGCGAGCGTTGCGATGTGATAGAGTTTCCTAGTCAAATTACTTTTAATCCCAACTACTATATCAACATACAATCATCCTTAATTGACTTGCGTTTAGCGCTTGCGATTCGATTGCGATTGAGTTTCGATTGCGTTTTCGATTAATCACCACACATAAGCATAATTAAACATGCACAAGTAACACATAAGGCACACACACACATAGAACAAAATTCAGAACGCGTAATTCGAGTTGCGAGTGCGATTGCGATAGTGATAAAGCGATAAAACATGCGATAAATATCGAATAAACCTCGATTATTAATAAGTACTCCACATAATACAACTAACGTAAGGCATAAAATAGAATAACTACAAGTCAAAGAAGTCAAAACAGGAATTGAGCAAGGAGTAACAGATCGCAATTAGCAATCTTGTCTCCCTTTGACTTCAATCTTGACTTTGACTTTGACTTTCGAAACACGGGGTGTTATAGCCTCCCCTAGTTGAGGGAATTTTGTCCCGAAATTAGGCCGAAGCCGTAACAAACAACTGTGGGTACTTCGCCTTCATGTCGCTTTCGAGTTCCCAAGTGAACTATGCGCCTCGTTTGCCTTCCCATCGGACTTTCACAATAGGAATGCGCGAGCGTCTGAGCTGCTTGGTTTGGCGGTCCATAATTTCCACAGGCTTCTCCACGAAGTGTAGTGTTTCGTTTATTTGGAGATCGTCAAGATGTACAATTAAATCATGCTCAGCCAGGCACTTTCGGAGGTTCGAAACATGGAAAGTCGGGTGAACATTACTAAGCTCCTCCGGTAGTTCGAGTCTGTAGGAGACTTTTCCGATCCTTTCCAGAATCTTAAAAGGTCCAACATATCGAGGCGCTAGTTTCCCTTTCTTGCCGAATCTGACCACACCCTTCCAAGGTGATACCTTTAGGAGTACGTAGTCGCCAACGTCAAATTCAAGGGGCTTGCGTCGTCTATCGGCGTAACTTTTCTGTCGACTTCGAGCTTTCAGCAGATTATCTCGAATCTGGAGGACTTTGTCAGTCGTTTCTTGCAATAGCTCAGGACCGGTTAATTGCGAGTGCCCGATCTCATGCCATACAATAGGCGATCGACATTTTCTTCCGTATAAAGCCTCGAATGGTGCTATTTGAATGCTGGAATCATCATCATCATACTCAGTAAATCCCACCAATAGCAAAGCAAAGGTAGGGTCTGAGGAGGGTAAGATGTAGACAGCCTTACCTCTACCCCGTAGGAATAGAGAGGCTGCTTCCAGTGAGACCCCCGGCTCGATAGTAGTTTTGCATCAAGCCTTGGACATAAGGCACATAACACTCGGCAATCGGGACAAAGACCGATTAGTGCATGTACCCTTTTGAATGCTGGAATAATAACTGTTATTATACGAGAATTCGACTAACGGCAGGTAAGCATCCCAATTACCACCGAAATCTATGACATACGAACGGAGCATGTCTTCAAGAGTACGGATCGTTCTCTCAGTCTGACTGTCGGTTTGAGGGTGGAATGCGGTACTTAGATTAAGCGTAGTACCGAGAGCCGCTTGAAATGTTTCCCACAATCACGAGGTAAACCAAGCGTCACGGTCAGAGATGCTGTCGCGAGGCGTCCCATGTCGACAAATGATCTCATTGGTGTTGATTCGGGCTAATCGTTCTACCTTGTAGTCTTCTCGTATTGGTAGGAAATGAGCTGATTTGGTCAAACGGTCAACAACGACCCAGATGCTGTCGTGACCTGATGGCGTGCGCGGGAGCTTTGTTATGAAGTCCATAGCTATACTCTCCCACTTCCACACAGGGATCGGGGGTTGTTCGAGTAAGCCAGAGGGTCTTTGATGTTCAGCCGTGACTTTCGAGCAAGTCAGGCACTTCCCAACGTAGAGAGCGATATCCCTCTTCATGCCCGGCCACCAGTACTTGTAGCGAAGGTCCTGGTACATTTTATCGGCACTGGGATGAATAGAATACCGGGATTTATGGGCTTCGTCCATCAAAATTTGTCGCAAATTGGTCCGTTTAGGGATCCAAATTCGGTCCAGAAAGTGGAATATCCCATTCGACTTATTCACAAGCTGGGCTCCATCGTGATAGATTCTTTCCTTCTTCAAAGTGCCCTCGTTAAAACAAGCATACTGGGCTTCGCGGATGAGGGTTTCGAGATCGTATAGGGCTTGGGTATCACGAATGCTGAGCAGATAGCTCCGTCTGCTGAGAGCGTAGGCAACGACATTTGCTTTGCCTGGGTGATAACGAATCTCACAGTCGTAATCGTTGAGAATTTCTACCCATCGGCGTTGACGCATATTAAGTTCCTTCTGGTCAAAGATATGTTGTAGGCTCCTATGATCGGTGAAGATCGTACACTTGGTACCATACAGGTAGTGTCGCCAAATCTTTAACGCAAAAACAACCGCGCCTAGCTCGAGATCATGGGTTGTATAGTTCTTCCCGTGGATTTTGAGCTGACGAGATGCGTATGCAATGACCTTGTCTCGTTGCATGAGGACACAACCAAGACCAAGGTTCGAAGCATCACAATAGACAATGAAGTCGTCGTTTCCGTCGGGTAAAGTGAGGACGGGAGCATTGCAAAGCATGTGCTTGAGGGTTTGAAAAGCAGACTCTTGTTCAGATCCCCAAACAAAAGGCTTGTCTTTATGAGTGAGAGCGGTAAGCGGCACAGTGATTTTTGAGAATCATTCGATAAATCGTCGATAATAGCCAGCTAATCCGAGAAAAGAACGGACTTCAGACGGGTTCTTAGGTGTAATCCAACTCTTAACAGCTTCAATCTTCGCGGGATTGACGTGAATACCTTGACTATTGACAATGTGGCCGAGGAATTGAACCTCCTCCAGCCAAAATTCGCACTTGGAGAACTTGGCATAGAGTCGATTCCCTTGGAGTAGCTCGAGAACCAAACGTAGATGTTGCGCGTGTTCGGATTTCGACTTGGAATAGATCAAGACATCATCGATGAACATGATGACGAAGCGGTCGAGATAAGGTTTACACACGCGATTCATCAGATCCATGAAGACCGCGGGTGCGTTGGTTAAACCAAAAGGCATAACAACGAACTCATAGTGGCCGTATCGAGTGCGAAAAGCGGTTTTGGGTATTTCTTCCTCTTGAATGCGTTACTGGTGATAGCCTGAGCGTAGATCGATCTTGGAGAAACACGTAGCACCTTGTAGCTGATCAAACAAATCGTCGATGCGAGGCAGGGGATAGCGATTCTTGATTGTCAACTTATTCAATTCCCGATAGTCGATGCACATCCGAAACGACCCATCCTTCCTTTTGACGAAAAGGACTGGTGCGCCCCATGGAGAGGTGCTCGGGCGAATGAAGCCTTTATCAAGTAGTTCCTGGAGCTGACTCGAGAGTTCACGCATTTCGGATGGAGCGAGTCGGTAAGGAGCCTTAGCAATAGGGTTTGCTCCAGGAATGAGGTCGATACAAAAGTCGATATCACGACTTGGCGGTAAACCCGGGAGATCATCAGGAAACACATTCGGAAATTCACACACAACGGGAATATCGCTTACTTCCGGACTACCTTTCTTTTCCTTCTCCGCTACTACAATGTTAGCCAAGAAAGCTCTGTATTCCTTGCGGATATACTTGCTAGCTTGGACACATGACATAAGCTTGAGACCTTTCGAAGCAGTTTTACCATAGACACACAATACATCACCATTCGCGAGCGAGAATCGAATCATCTTATCAAAGCACACAACTTCAGCATGGTTTTCGTGAAGAAAGTCTATGCCTACTATGACGTCAAAACTTCCGAGTTGCATAGGAATAAGGTCGATTGGGAAGATGTGATTGTTGAGCTCAAGAGTACAATCATGAAGAACAGAATTAACGGTCACAGTTCTTCCGGTGGCAACTTCGACATCGAACGTCGAGGGGAGTTGAGAGCGCTTACGACTAAGGAGCTTCTCGAATTCAAATGACACGAAGCAATTATCGGCTCCAGTATCAAACAAACACGAAGCATAAATACCATTCACAAGGAACGTACCATTGACCACGTTGTTGTCAGCCTGGGCTTGGCGCACATTAATGTTGAAAGTTCTGGCGCGGGCGGCTTGTTGCTGTTGAGGCTGTTACTGCTGCTGTTGCTGAGGCTGCTGCTGCCGAGGCTCTTGTTTCACAACCCTGTTCGGGCACATGTTCATGAAGTGGTTGGGATCACCACATGTGAAGCAGACTCTGGCGTTGGTCGCGGGTGCCTGAGCCGCTTGTTGGCCTTGAGGAGCTGGAAGCAGAGCTTGATGAGCAGTGGCTTGAGCTGGTGCTTGGCGGGGACCAGTACGGCAATTGGCGGTAAAGTGGTCGTACATGTTGCAGTGCACACAAAATCGGCAAGCAATACCCACCGGGTAATGATAGGTACATGTTGGGCAGGCAGGGTGGGAACCAGTGTATGCACGCTTTGCTGGTGGTGCATAGATAACTGGTGCTGGAGCTGATCGGTGCTGAGTTTGCTGCTGAGACGGTACGGCTTGAAGTGGAGCAGCAGTGGTAGTGACAGCACAGTTCTTGTTGTTGGAGCTACTGTTGTTGTTCTTCTTCTTGCGGCGAGAGGCTTTCGATGATTGAGCGGCAGCGGTGGTGTTGGTAGTTGGAGCGGCGGTAGCTTGATGCAGGTTCTTCGAAGCTTTATCCTAAAAACCAGCTTTTACTTGCTTGTCGTTGATTTCAGTGGCAAGCAAGTAAGTCTCCTCGATTGTTGCTGGTTTTGCAGCATGCACAAAATCCGCAACACAGTCTGGTAGGGCTCGAATGTACTTCTTGATGGTCATATCGGGCGTCTTCACTTGATCGGGACAGATGATACTGAGCTGCTTAAAGCGAGCAGTCAGAGTTGCGTTCTCTCCATCCTTCTGCTTGATATGCCAGAATTCGTCCTCCGGCTTTTGGCGTTCATGGGGAGGGCAGAATTCATCCATCATAATGGCCTTCAGCTCTTCCCACGTCAGCTCATAGGCTGCGTCATTTCCGCGTTTGTTCCTCTCGACCGTCCACCAGTCTAGTGCGCGGGACTGGAAGACGCCGGTAGCGTTTAGAGTACGGAGATTTTCAGGACATCCACTCTGGCGCAGAGTGACTTCGATGGAATCAAACCATTGAAACATAGCCGTTGGGCCATCCTCGCCAGTAAATTCCTTTGGACCACAGGCTTTGAACTGCTTGAAGCTGAAAGCAGTCTTGGGAGTAGCTTTAGGAGCTTCGGTTCTGGACTCCTCGGATGATTTGCTCACATTCTCGTATATTTCACTCACGATCTGAGGAACTACCTTTGCTACTTGTTTAGCGACGAGAGCAGCAAGGCATTTGTCTCTCTGTTCTTGGCGAGTAATTCGTGGGTGACGGGGTCCAGATGAGGGTCCAGTTGACATTGTCTGCAACAGACATTGTCTTGGATCTCAGACATAGTATAATCGAATCTCACCTCACACGTCTAATACTACTAAAGCTCAGGAATGCAGTGAAACATGTATCACATAAACACATAGGCACATAGTCACAGATTCACATAAGCACAGAAGCACATAAGCACGTATGGCACAGAATCACAGAAACACATAAGCACATAATCTCAAGAGGCAATCAGAATACATAAACATATTATTCGGGGTTAGCGAGCGTTCGAGTATAGCGATTGCGAATATTATAGCGAGTAGTATAGCATAAGCGAATAATATAGCAAGCAACATAGCGTACGGTGGTTCCTCATGTAGTAGCGATTTGTTAACGGTTGTGCAGTGTGTTATCAGAGTCGGCAGTAGCGAGCTTAGAATCGAAACAAATAAAAATCGAGAAATGGATCGTCAGCGGCTATTTAGACATCGACTAGCCAAAGTGATCCGACTATTCACAGAGACTCTTGGTACACACTTTGGCCTTCGGGGCTGTGCTCTAGCCTCGAATCTGGGCGATTGGCACGCATCCCTCCAGTCATATTGTGACTTTAAGTCGTTGGAGTCCGTCGAGACTTTGGTGGGAGTTTTGTAAGACCAAGTAAAGGTCGGAACAAGTCGCCAAGGTTCGGGTTTCACCCCTGTCTTAACAACGTCGTTCCTGTTTTGATAAAATAAAAGAGAATTATGAGTCAAAGTATGGATTTCACTCCTGATTCAACGCAATTTCTCGTGTTTATAGATGAAAAATTTGGTCAAGAGTTTGCGGTTTTCACACCTAATCTCGGCCAATCACTCATACATTCTTTGAAACTAAAGTGTAGTGATAGTGCAACGTAGGCGAGGATAGCGAGAAATAGCAGTAACGTTGTATATAATCCCTACCGGATATGCACAAGTCGGTCTGTTGGTTCCTAACTATAGACTAGGTCATTTCTAAGACATCGACCCGGACTAGGTCGTGTCTTGCCTAATTCCATATAGTTATGGCTCTGATACCAATCTGTCACACCCCAACCGATGGCGGAAACATCGGGGCGTGGCACTGAGCGAAACAGATTGTCCAGAAGTTTTCATAACAATTATAATTAACAATTATTTAAAGCAACACGTCCCATAACATGTCATAAAAGATAATATAATTATTACAGGCAAGATCTAGTCAAATTGTTCTGTTCCGACAACTCAGATTTTAATTACAGACAATTGTTTATTGTTGACCTAGGTCTTTCCTAGCCTCGATTTCACAGCAAGCTAAGCAAATAAGCATCCTAAGCACCTGTCACATACGTTAAAGTAAAAGTCAATACACATAGTGTAAAGGTGAGCATACAAGTTTAATAGATATAATAGAGTTCGAAATCGTTACGCATAACCAGCACGTACACAGTGTAAAATGAGGCATGTTAGTTATCGACATGAACCTATTGATACCAATGACTGCGGGTTGACTGCCCAAGGCAGTTCGTAATACACACTCACCACTGTGAGCCATGTAACAAATTGTCCTTAACAACCCCTGAGTGAACAGGTGCTGAGTCCAAACAAATAGTACTATCGTTGCTAAGGCAGGTAGACAGCATTCCATGTGTAAACATAACAAACAAGCATTCATTAAGTCACGTATAACATGCGGTAATTGGTTAGCGATTAAAGTATTGCGTAGTGTGTTTGATGTGATTTAGAATATGTAACGTATGTAACACCCAAAAGTGCGTAAAGCAAAAAGGGATCGAGTATACTCACAGCGATTAGTGGATTGAAGGGAGCGCTAAAGAGTAAGGTTAGCTTGAACAGATTGATAGCATAACGATAAGCGACGCGTAAAACGAAACAAGTGACAGTGGGTCGAACAGCAGTTCGATCGGATGGTAGTCCGATCGGTCAGCCGGTCGTTCGAGTGTCAGTCCGCTCGGATGGACATCCGATCAGGTGACCTTTCGAGTGGATTGTTTCTTCCTTTGTGAAGGATGTGTTTGTGTATGATGGTTTGACTTTTGAAGCTTTCGTTGTAGCATTTTGAAAACATAGAAGTATCACTACCTTTCAGGTCGGTCGATTGGTCGGACGTTCGATCGGATGATAACCCTATCGGTTGGATACTTTAGTGAGAACAAGTTGACAGCAGTTTGTCACTCGATCGGACGGTAGTCCGATCGGGTGGCAGTCCGTTGATATTGAACATGTTTGAAAATTGATTAAGTATTGAAGTCTGATCATTACATGGTCAAGTGGTAGTCCGATCGGGTGGTAATCCGATCGGGCAGCACTACGTTCAATGTTCATCCCTCAAAGTTTGAAAATAAAAGTTGAGTGTGGGGCCAGGGTGCAAGTCGATCGGGTGACCACCCGATCGGGTGACAATCCGATCGGACAGCAGTCGGATCGGGCGGCACTCCATTCTGGTGTCCCGGTCGTCTTCTTCCTTGGTTATTTTGATAGTTTGTCATTTTATCGAGATGTTTTGACAGCGTGTTAAGCAACAGAAACCTCGTCAATACTTGGTACTCCTGATCGGACAGGATCACCCAAATCCGACTAGTTAACTGTTCGAGATGGTGTTCCATGTTTAACCCGAAATCGGTAGTCTCGTGGATAGAATCCAGATCTTGAACCAACACAACCGCAAGAATGAGTAGAAAGTTGGTACAAGCTCCGATTCTATCGGTTTTGAGTGTATTGAGTGTAAAAGAGTTGAAAGAAAGCTGGAAAACCATCTTTCATCCCTTTTCACCATGAATATGTTTAGATCTATGAAAGATATTTGTTTATTTGTGTGGAAATCGTTCAGATCTAAGTTGTTCTTGGTGGATTGAAGTCAAAACATGAAGTTCTCAAGAACACCATGATGACATCATCCTAGAACACCTCAAACCTAGTGATTTCACGGTTAAAAGTTAAGATTCAAAATATAGGAAGGTGTAGGAGTGCGTGTAGATCAAGAAAGTGCAAAGATTACGTTGAAAACTTTCAAGATTTGAGAGAAATCGGAGAAAAGAAGCTTGAGTACAGCTGGTTCGAACAGAGAGATGTCACCACTCCAAAAATGGTAACAAGTGAGGTATTTATAGGGTTTCTGTCACACCCCGATATTTTCACGTATTACCGGTGGGGAGTATCGTGACGTAGTTGATATCATCATAGTCAAACACCACAATTTAAATGCACGGCGGAAGCAAATGATGAATCACATTACAAACCGAATAAAAAGTAATATCAAAGTATTACAAACGGACTGTAAAAGATCCACAGGCGGATCAAAAGATAAAAAGATCATTGTTCAACAAACTTTAACATCTTAAGCTTGCAAGACTTATTTAATGATGCCAGGAGTAGCCAGCCTATTCCGTCTAGTACCTGCACTTAGCCTTTTTGGAAAATACGTCAGTTTACACTGGTAAATACAATTAACCGACTCATTTTGAAAAGAGTTTAAGAAAATTGATTTGAATGCACAGGGCACAAAATATCTTTTATAACTTGGGACAATTATTTAAAAATAATCTTGTATACAGTTTTACTTATTTGTCGTCCGTCAGGGCCGGTTAGAAGAGCCGGACAAGATTAACTGACACGCCACAGGTATAATGCGCACAAGGTTAATTCCTTAAAGTGGGTTACCAGTTTTTATATATGCAACTGTCAGGTGTATGCCTACACCCCGTGCTTAGGTCGTGGCCATTTCAATGAATGATGCCAAGGATATCCGGGACATGGTCATTAACCCCCCAAGGGCCATATACCAAATAAAACAGATTAAAACGGGTTATGTAAATATATTAATCACAATCCGATTTAAACAACTACATACCCGACCAAGCGGTATTATTATAATACCGTATCCCAAGCCCGTATAGGGAAAATAAGTTAAAAGTATTTACCTGAGCAAGTAAAATTCACAAACAGCGAGTGCAAGTAGCTTTTACTGGGCTCCTAATCTGGAACGAAGGTTTTTAATAACCTATTAGATTCCTAACGGGTCTTAATTAAGCCTAGACTTAGACCGGTTAGTTTTTTTTAAAAGAAGATACGGTTCAAAACGCGTGATTAAGCGAAGACCGGATTAGAATGTGGTTTAGACCCGACAAGTTTGTATACTTGTTTAATATGGGTAAACTAAACACATTCTGGATTTTGAGACAAAAATGATAAGGTTTGACCTGTTTCGGCTAATTTATGCAAACTAGTTACATAAACCGATCCGAACACGAAAAGTGTGTAACGGGTAACCAAATGAATCATGAACAGGTTTCCTAAGTTAATATGCCTTAAATATGTTGTGATATCTGTAAGATACCTTCCATTATGCCCAAAATGGATTTAAATTCAAATTATGCCCCGTAGGGGTATTTTGGTCATTTTAAAGGTTTAAAAAGGGTTTAAATACTAATCTGAGTTTCATGTCTGATATATATAGTAAAAATACTTATTTTTATAAGTCATAACAGTAGGGTATTGCATATATGTGAAATTTACCTTTTATAACCAAACTATGCACCGTAGGGGCATTTTGGTAATTTCACATAAGCTTTGAAGGTCAAATTTGAAATCTGAGTTTAAAACTTTTGCTTACTGTTTAATTATAAAAATTTACTTAAAACATCAGTAGGTATTAAGTCTTATATGAGAAAAATGGTTTTAATACATACTATGCGTTTTAAACGCGTAAAAAGACGGTTTTAAGCGATTTCTGGGTTTTTAAAGAAAAGCTGATATTTTTTATCATTCCAGAAGACTCAAAATATTTTATTTATTATATAAAATCAGTAGAAAAAGGTTTGGTATCAAAATATTATGTAAAACTCATTTTATAGGCCAAAAGGGCAAAACCGACAATTAACGAATCAAAGCTATAACCCTGTGTTATGCTCAGCCTAAAAATAAATAAAAATATTCAAAAATCCCAAGATATTATTTTACATCAGTAGGTAAAAATTTTGGTATAAAAATTTGGAATTAGATAGGCTTCATGCTAATTACGCCGTTTAATTAATAAAAGCTTTCTATTTACGCTATTCAGCATAACTCTTAATCTAGACCTCTAACTGATGTGAAAATTTAGGGACATGTTTATAAATCAGTAACAAAGATTATTGTCCTCTCACATTTTCAAAATTCTTGTTTTAAGGTCAAAAGGGCATAATAGTCAACATTTAGGCATATAACGGAAACATGCAAATGAATCGGATAACTAATGAACCAAGTTGTATAATCACAGAGGGTTATACTAACATGTAACCTGGTCCTAATAAAGCTCTAAGGCATTTCTAAATTATGCTCTAATGGGTCAGAACTGAAAGTCAAAGCAAAAGTCCATTTATGCGACTTTCGGTTCCGAACCGAGCTTATACTGAAAATTGTCGGGTTGAACATGCTTAGACATGTTCTTACATTAATTACCAAGTTATATGAATGATAAAACAGGTTGCATGGCTTCTACATTGTTAATTATGTGTTTATTTGAAAAATTGCTTTCTGTTGACTTTTTATAATCAAGTTTGACCCGAAAATTGACCTAGTTAGAGTGGGAATCAGAGGGTGCCCTTTTAAGGGTTTATTATCCACATAATTACCAACTCATAGGTACTTTCAATTCGAGATTTGACTGGACAAATTGTGATTAATCACGAAGTCAACCCTTAATTACGACGGTTTGACTTTAGACCATTAAACTAAGTAAAACTGAATTAAGAAGGGTTAAGGACACTTACTGAAGTCCTATGCACGACTAATGATCACTAGGAATTGGTCTTGAGCTCCAGGAATCTCTAGAAATGAAGTTATGAGAGTTTTCAAAGTGCAAGTTCAAAGTTGCAACTTAGAATTTCTTATATAGGGGATTAAATGCAACAAGATGGTGCCAAACAAGTCTATGAGGTGATTCCAGATCATTACAAGTGCCCCTAATGCATGTAATACCATTGGAGGAGTCCCTGGAATCGAAATCAGGCTTTGACAGGCGGTGGAACAGGTTTTACAGGCACCTGCCATTGTTTTCTATCGCTGCCATGCTCAGGCGGCCCACGTAAGCTCCCCATGAAGTCTTACGCGGCCGGTATCAATCCCAGAAACGGTTAAAAAGTTTCAAAAATTGCAATTTAGGTCCCTGGTCCTTCTAAAGGTGGTTTTAACTTCCAATTTTGCATATTTAACCCTCTAACTTAACTTTTAAGGGCTCCAAGACATAACCAAACTTTGTTAAGTCCTCGGTTAACGTTATGATCACCCGAAAAGTCATAAATTTCAACGTTAACGCTTTTAACCCCTCATATACGAATGTTATCATAACTTTCTCATACTTTATCGAAACCTTGTGAAATTTTTATCACTTATTCTAGTGAGCATAATTAATCGTTACAAAGCTTCAGGTATGCTAAAAGGTCACTCAGAGGTATAAATTAAACATGTTGACACATTTAACCCCTGTAGTTTGTAATCTCTCACTTTCTTTCACAATTGGCTTCGTATAATCCATAATTCATTCGTTTAAGGGTATAAACATTGTGTAGGGTTATTGAAAGGTATATTTATCCATTGTTGACACTTTGAATCCTTTTATACACGTAGATTCTTTGTTTGTCAACTTTAGTCCCTCATAAGTAATCTTTTACACGTTTAAAGCTTATGACACGTGTTGATATTATATTGGACATGAATTTACGAGGTGTTACATCCTCACCCCCTTAAAAGAAATCTCGACCTTGAGATTTACTAAAATAAATGAGGGTACTTTTCTTTCATTGTGGACTCTACCTCCCACGTGTACTCGGGACCTCTACGGGCATCCCATTTAACCTTTACAATTGGCACATGCTTCCTTCGAAGCTTCTTCACCTGTCGATTCTCGATCGACAAAGGTTTTTCAACAAATTTCAAGCTCTCATCTATGTGCACATCCATATGTGGTATGACTAGCGATTCATCGCTAGACATTTCTTCAGATTGCAGATGTGGAATACATTATGAATACCACTGAGCTCTTCAGGTAAGTTTAACTTATATGCCACTGTTCCGACACATTCGATGATCTCGAATGGTCCTATATACCTTGGGCTTAACTTACCTTTCTTACCAAATCGCATCACCCCTTTCCAGGGTGATACCTTTAGTAACACTTTGTCACCTACCTCAAATTTTAGAGGTTTATGCCTTTTATCTGCGTAGCTTTTCTACCTATCCCTGGCAGCTTTGAGACGATCTCGTATCTATACAATCTTATATGTTGTCTCTAGGACTATATCAGGTCCTGTTAGTTGGACATCTCCAACTTCTGCCCAATAAACGGCCGTTCTGCACTTTCTTCCATATAAAGCTTCAAATGGTGCAGCTTGAATACTGGAATGATAGCTATTATTATATGAAAATTCGATCAATGGAAGATGATCATC
Organism: Helianthus tuberosus; assembly: GCA_030545235.1. Taxonomy (NCBI): domain Eukaryota; kingdom Viridiplantae; phylum Streptophyta; class Magnoliopsida; order Asterales; family Asteraceae; genus Helianthus; species Helianthus tuberosus. The sequence continues at coordinate 189,105,755 of CM060443.1, read as the reverse complement.
CCAACTTCCACCCAAATCAATAACACAAGCTCGTAGCATATCCTTGAGTGTCTATATAGTACGTTCACTTTGACCATCCGTTTGAGGATGATATGCTGTGCTGAAATTTAATCGAGTACCTAGGGATTGTTGAAAACTTTTTCCAGAAATGTGATGTATACCTTGTATCCCTATCAGAGATGATAGACACTGGCACTCCGTGGAGAGATACAATCTCGTCCACGTACAGCTGAGCTAATTTATCTGAGCTGTGTGTTTCCTTAATAGGTAAGAAGTGGGCTGACTTAGTCAGTCTATCCACTATAACCCAAATAGTATCATTTCCTTGCTTCGTCTTTGGCAACTTGGTGATAAAATCCAAAGTCACCATTTCCCACTTCCAGGTGGGAAGTTCAGGCTGTTGTAGCAGACCTGACGGCTTCTGGTGTTCAGATTTAACTCGCGCGCACGTCAAACATTTGGCTACATAGGTAGCTATAGACTTCTTCAAGCCTATTCACCAATAATTTGCCTTCAAATCCTGGTACATCTTGTCGCTTCCAGGATGAACAGAATATTTAGAACTATGGGCTTCCTGAAGTATCACTTCCCTAAGTCCTCCATAGATTGGAACCCATATCCGTCCATTCAATCTTAGGATTCCATCCTTACCATATGATAACTGTTCTGCAGTGACTCCCAGTTTTTCATTTGGATAGTTATCTTCTAACATGGCTTCCTTCTGTGCGGCTAACAGTCTATCACTCAAACTGTTCTTTAATTCAATGCTCTTGGCATTGATTATTATGGGCTTAACCCTTTCCTTCCTGCTCAATGCGTCGGCGACCACATTCGCCTTGCCTGGATGGTACCGGATTTCACAACCATAATCATTCAGTGTCTCCATCCATCGACGCTGTCTCATGTTCAGATCCTTTTGATTGAACAAGTGTTGAAGGCTCTTGTGATCAGAATAGATCACACACTTGGTACCATACAAATAATGCCTCCATAGCTTTAGTGCAAATACAACGGCACCCAACTCCAAATCGTGGGTGGTGTAATTCTTCTCATGCACCTTTAGTTGTCGGGAAGCATAGGCAATAACCTTGCCTTTCTGCATGAGCACACACCCCATACCAGTGTGTGATGCGTCGCAGTAAACTACAAATTCTTCTATTCCATCAGGCAATGTCAACACGGGAGCATTGCTCAGTTTCTGCTTAAGTATATCAAAAGACTCTTGCTGTTTAGGACCCCAATCAAACTTGATATTCTTGCGGGTTAGTGAGGTTAGGGGTGCAGCAATCCTTGAGAAGTTTTCAATAAATCGCCTATAGTATCCTGCCAAACCCAAAAAGCTACGAATTTCTGTGGGCGTCTTTGGCTCTTGCCAATTCATGACAGCTTCAACTTTAGCGGGATCCACTTGGATACCACGCTCACTAACTACATGTCCAAGAAACTGGACTTCGCGAAGCCAAAATTCACACTTTGAAAACTTGGCGTAGAGCTTCTCACGATGTAGAAGTTTACGAATACAACGAAGATGTTTCTCATGGTCAGCTTGATTCTTTGAGTAAATAAGAATGTTATCGATGAATACGATGACAAATTTATCCAAGTAGGGCTTGCATACGCGATTCATGAGATCCATGAACACGGCTGGTGCATTAGTGAGCCCAAAAGGCATCACTAGGAACTCGTAATGACCATAACGAGTCCTAAATGCAGTCTTGTGTACATCTTCATCTTTAACCTTCAATTGATGATAGCCTGATCTCAAATCGATATTAGAGAAGTAATTTACCCCATGTAGTTGATCGAACATATCGTCGATCCTAGGCAATGGATATCTATTCTTGATAGTGACTTTGTTAAGCTCACGATAATCGATGCATAATCGCATCGACCCGTCCTTCTTCTTCACAAACAAGATTGGTGCTCCCCAAGGAGACGAACTAGGTCTAATAAAACCTTTGGCTAATAAATCATCTAGTTGGGTTCTCAGCTCTTTCATTTCCATTGGTGCCAACCTATAAGGCGCTCTTGCGACAGGTGCTGCTCCAGGGATGATGTCAATTCTGAATTCTACTTGCCTATCTGGTGGTAAACCAGGTAGTTCTTCGGGGAAAACTTCTGGGTACTCAGAAATGACAGAGATATCTTCAACTTTGGGCTTCTGCTCATCAATAGTTACCTGTGCCATATAGATGACACAACCCTTCTTCAAGCACCTAGATGCCTTGAGCATTGACACTTGCTCAGGCAGTCCATACTGGGTATCTCCCTGAATGGTAAGTGGCTCACCAGAAGGAGTCTTGATCACCACTTGCTTCTTGTTGCAAACGATCTGGGCTTGGTTATGAGATAACCAGTCCATGCCTATAACTATGTCGAAACCGGCTAACTTTAAAGGAAGCAAGGATAACATGAAGGAGTGGTTCCTAATGGATATAACACATCCATCTAACACAGTTGAGGCTGTCTCTAGGGTACCATCAGCTAATTCTACCTCATATTTCACGCTTAGGGTTTTAACAGGTAAATTCAACAACTTACAAAACTTATCATCTATAAATGACTTATCTGCACCTGAATCAAATAGCACTCTTGCATAAACATCATTTATAAGGAAGGTACCTGTTATCACATTATCATCCTGAACGGCTTCTCGTGCATCCATTCGAAAAACCCTTGCATTGGTCTTCTTGACTTCTTCAGGCTTTTTGGCATATTTAGGGCAGTTGGTTTTGATGTGCCCCTTCTCGTTACAGTTATAGCACGTTGCATCCTTTATCTTCTTGCACTCTATCGTCTTGTGCTCCTTGGATTTACATAGCCCACATGCAGACGGTTTTGACTGGGACTTGGATTCAAACCTGCATTTTCCAAAGTGACGTTTCTGGCAGGTTTTGCACTTTGGCTTCTCATCTGCTTGCTGACTACCCTTTCTAGAGCCAAACTTCTTCTTGTGGTCTGTGTTTCCCTTATGCTTCTTCTCAGACCGTCGTGAGTTATCACCTCACATTTTCTTTTACCTTCCTCCGAGTTCTTAATCGATCTTAGCCTGACCGCATCCAAGGTAAGGGATAAAGATAGGTCAGCTGCTGACCTAAAAGTGGCAGGTCGGGTCGAGATGCCTTTACACTGGCTTTGATCTCTGGGGCTAAACCCCAAATGAAACGAGCTATTCGCTTGGGCTCCGGTGTTACCAAATATGGAACCAGTCGAGACATGGTATTAAAGCTAGTAAGGTAAGTCTGACAGTCTAGATTTTTCATCACCAGAGTGTTGGACCGTGTACGTGACCCTAAACTATCAGTAAAAGCAGTTCATCTTCGTTTACAGAGGCGAAATCAAAGTAAACAAAGTCACAACAGCTCGTATCCTTTTAACTTCTTTCTATTACTGATTGCAAGTCGTTACATGTGTTTCTAAACGAATTTTGACAGCAATTCGACACCTACACCATGACCTGATTTCGCTCCAACTGTTACAAATGACAACAGCCGATACCTATTTATAGTGCTCCTGATTCCGCTCCAAACTACATGTACATTTCGAGCGGAACCCTTAAGATCACTCTGGAGCGGAATCACCTACTTACATTTGGAGCGAAATCACCACTTACCTATCTGGAGCGGAATCACATAAAACCCTGATTTCGCTTGAAATGACTTCTAGTCATTTCAAGCGGAATTACAATTTAAATCCACTTTTTCATTTCCAAGCTCCAATCTAACCTATCTAGACCTAAGACTCGATTAAGACGCAGTTAACAGACATTCAGTGCACCAACAGATTCCCCATTGGATGTTGACGAAGTCTTCGGCGTCGAGTCTTCAGTCTTTGTCTCTTTCCAACTCTGTCTTCAAACTCCCCTTTGATTGTTGATCTGGAATTCTGACTTCCCCTTTCACAGACTCCCCCTCTCGGAATGCTGGGACTTGAATTTTGGTTCAAACTTTGACGTTTTGATGCCATGGGGAACTAGATTCCTGCAAAATCTCTACCCAAAAATAAGATATATGACAAAAACAGTTTCAATCCAAACTTACCATTTACCCATCAGTGTTAGAAATCCACATAAGTATTCAGGTCCAAGTTAATGACCCTGATTACTCAATTAATATACCAAGTCCAACTTAATGACCTTGGTTGATTCGAGACAATTCACACTGACATTTTGTTCAACTTTTTCTGAAGATTTACAAGTTTCAAATTAATGAACTTGCTTCAACTTTTCAACTTCTCAAACTTATCAAGATTAGCTCACGACTCATCATCCAGTCCAGAAACTTCCTGCATCTGCTTCAAATTTTGAATCTGAAGATCAACTCTCCACTTTGGTTTGCTGGAAAATAAAGCAGAAATGTAAAATCTTTTTGTATTTTTAATAAAGTTTCTAAACTAGAAATGGAATACAGAACTAAAATACAGTAAAAGTAAACTATTTACAAACATATTTTTGGTGAGCGTGTTAGGGAATCATATCAGCTATTCGACAAGTCATAAGTATCGTTAAGCTTTTATTACATACTCAGAATTAAACAATTCGCTTAGATTGTCGATATACTGATCCACTTAAATTCTCACACAAATTTCAATCTGTTCAGGATACGGATTTAGTGTTTTAGAGACTTAAACTTATACGTGTGTCCCACCTCTTGAATATACTCCCGTATCCAGATCCCAATATTCAGTCTTACAGGTGAGTATACCACAAATGATATCTGTAAGGGGTTAATAAATTATGAAGAATCATGAGAGCTCAGGTCAGAACTACCGTTCAGCAGAGAGATCATGACTCAACTTTTGGGTATGTCCCCTTTAGAGGATCTTTTTTACAACAGCATTGCTAAGCAATTTTATTGTCTTATCATATATGCTGAGGGTGATGCTATGTTTCAAGCATTGCGGAAAGTATTATTCGAGGACTAGGTCAGAACTTCCATTCAGCAGAAGTCCCGGAATAATACCCCAGATATCACTGAGTATAAAGACCTAGTATAACAGAAAAAGGAATCTTTCAAACAAGATTTCAGGGGTTACCTATATATCCAAGTAGTGTTCCCCACGAAATAAGTAAGTGAAGATTTAGGTTTATATCTCGAACAAACCTACTAAATGTGTAAAAACCTATCGGCACATCATTAGCGAGACTGTTTAACGCATTTAAACATTCCATTTCTTTAGCATACTGTAACTGTCAAGCCGATGTACTATCATTTTCCCTTTTTTACACAAGCTCTTTTCCAATTTTCTATTGTTTTTGGATTTTGAAAATATCTCATGTTTTTGTATTTTTGTCATTTTTTATTGTTTTTGTGTTTTCTGAAATATTACCCTATACTCCCCCTAAATACCAAAACAAGTAAAAAATCGACAAACCATTGCAGATTACTTCTCAACATCATCTACAATGTCTCCTTCATCAACACCAATAATCTCCTCCAACACCGATAAAAGCTTCATACCATTCAGTTTTAGCAAATACTGAAAACGTGTTTTATCAAATGCTTTGGTATGTAAATCAGCTTTTTGATCGTCAGTGTGGATTTTCTCAATTCGTATCAACTTCTTCTCGAAACAATCGCGAATGAAGTGATGACGAATTTCAATGTGTTTGGTTTTAGCGTGATGAACTGGATTTTTCGTAATGTTAATTGCTGCCTCATTATCAACAAAGATAGGGGTGTTTAGAAATTGCAAACCGTAGTCGCGCATCTGTTGCTGGATCCACAAGATCTGTGAGCAGCAGCTACTAGCAGATACATACTCCACTTCACATGTGGATAAAGCCACAGAGGTTTGCTTTTTGCATTGCCAAGTGGCCAATCGTGGTCCAAAAAACTGACACCCTGCTGTTGTTGATTTAGCGTTAACTTTGCAGCATCCGAAATCGGAATCGGAATAACCTTCGAGCGTGAAATCGCCTTCTCTTGGATACCACAACCCCAATGATGGAGTTCCTTTCAGATAGCGTAATATCCTTTTGACAATCACCATATGCGAAGCTCTCGGGTTAGATTGAAATCTTGCTGCAAGGCAAGTTGGGTACATAATATCGGGTCTTGAAGCTGTCAAATACATCAGCGATCCGATCATGGAACGATACATTGTTTCATCTACCTTCTCTCCGGTGAGATCAGGATTTATCCCATGATTCGTTGCTAATGGGGTGGAGGCTGGAGTAGAACCTGACATCCCGAATTTCTCCAAGATATCATGAACGTACTTCGTTTGATGTATGAAAATTCCTTTGGATAGTTGATCAACCTGCAATCCCAAAAAGAATTTCATCTTACCCATCGATGACATTTCGAATTTTTGCTTCATAACTCGTTCAAAATCTTTGCACAAATTCTCATTTGTTGACCCAAATATGATGTCGTCCACGTATATCTGAACAATCAGAAGATGTCCGTCGACCTCTTTGGTGAAGAGAGTGGCATCCACTTTTCCTCGGATGAAGCTGTTGACTAGCAAGTGTTGAGACAATGTCTCGTACCAAGCTCTCGGGGCCTGGTGTAAACCATACAGCGCTTTATCCAGCAAATAAACCTTGTCTTTGTGGATTGGATCGGTGAAGCCCGGTGGCTGACCGACATATACCTCCTCTTTTACCTTCCCATAGAGAAAAGCCGATTTCACATCTAGCTGATATACTTTGAAGTTTTTCCAAGATTCAAATGCCAGGAAGATTCTGATTGCTTCTAGTCGAGCAACTGGAGCATATACTTCAGTGAAATCTATACCCTCCTGTTGACTGAAACCCTGGACTACGAGTCGAGCTTTGTTACGAACCACAACTCCTCTATCGTCTCTCTTACACTTGAACACCCACTTGGTGTTTATCTTCCTTTGACCATCAGGTAAATCCACTAACTTCCACACTCCCAACTTCTCGAATTGGCTCAGTTCCTTTTGCATCGCATTGACCCAAGAATCTTCAGTAAGCGCCTCTTTGTAAGTCCTTGGTTCAATCTGCGAAATAAAACAACTCAATGAGAATTCAATTTGTAAAAGAGCAACTTTTGTATAAAAACATGTAAGCCCTTGATCAAGCTGTCTTCTAGTACGGACGCCTGTCTGCAATTCTCCAATGATCAACTCCTCTGGATGATATGAAAGAGTTCGTGGCATCACTTCGCCTGGAACATCTACATCGCCTTCCAGATTAGTAACATTCTGATTTGCACCTTGTTCATTGACTGGGTTTGTTTGACTTGAAATCTGAATTTGCTCCCCCTCAGAATCTGAATCACCACGATCAAATACTGGCATGTTCTCAGATTCTTGATTATCATTCTGTGCTGTCTGATTATCTTGAGCAACTTCATTTTGTTGAATATCACCATGTTCTCCAGCATTGCTTGGACCTGCTTCATCATTGTTCAAAGCTTGTCTTGGTCTTCTTGAATACTCAGCTGGAAACCTTTCCTGCGATTCTTCATACTCTCGCAAAATATCCAACTCATCAAAGAAATCTTCTTCTTCTTCTGGTTCTTCCATCATGTCAAACGAATCCCACAACTTGTCGTAATTAAAACGCCATGAATCTCCAGGATTCTGTGGCGGCATTGTAAAACCTTGACATTCAACATTTGGAGCTTCAATAATCCGCTTCAAACTTGGAACGAAGACTCGTCGTAATGGACTTGCATAACCTATGAATATCCCTTCAATACTCTTCGGACCAAACTTTCCAAAAGGCTCTAGAACAGTACAGGGTGACCCAAACGGTTCAAGATACTTCAGATTTGGTTTGCGGTTATTGATCAACTCAAAGCATGTTTTGTTGAATTTCTTGATAGTGAGAACTCTGTTGAGCGTATAGCATGCGGCGGAAACTGCTTCTGCCCAAAAATTTATCGGTAGCTTTGAATCAGCAAGCATTGTTCTGGCCGTTTCGATTAGCGTCCTGTTCTTTCTTTCAGCGACTCCATTCTGCTGCGGAGTGTATGGAGCACTAAACTCATGCAATATACCTCTTTCATCACAATATTCTTCCATCTTGTTGTTCTTGAATTCAGTACCATTATCACTTCTGATTCTTTTAATACGCCTTTGGTACAGATTTTCAATCTTTCTGAACAACGCCATCAAACTGTCAAATGTTTCATCTTTCGACTTCAAAAATGATACCCACGAAAATATGGAATAATCATCAGTAACCACAAGACAATAGAGATCCCCTGTAATACTTTTTACGTTTACTGGACCAAACAAATCCATATGTAGTCTCTCTAACGGTCTGGAAAATGAATTGACTAGCTTTTTAGGGTGTGACTTTTTCTTCTGCTTGCCTTTGATGCAACTAATGCACTCCCTTTCCAGATGAAAACCTTTAATTTGAACACCCAGAACTAAATCATTATGCACCAGATGATTCATTTTTCTCAGGTGAATATGGCCCATCTTGCGATGCCACAACTGCGATTCTTTCTCCGTTGCTCTAGACACAAAACAATGAGCCTGACCCGTGGTTGTAGTAGCTACGCTCATGTCCAACACGTACAGATCATTCACTCTAGGTGCCCTCATGATAATCCATTCTTTAGGGATAACAAATCCTGGTTTCAAGATCAAACATTCTTTGTCTGTGAAGTGAGTGGTATACATCCTGTCACAAATCTGCGAGATACTCAGCAGATTATTCTCCAGCTCAGCAATGTAGTTAACTCTCTCAAACGTAACAATCCCATTGGATAACGTTCCTTCACCAACAATCCTACCACCTTGATTTCCTGCGAACCCTACATAACCTCCATTGAAATTCCTAACATCGTACAACAATCCAGTCTTTCCTGTCATATGTCGAGACGCTCCACTATCCATAATCCATCGTGAAATAGCTCTCGGAAGTTCCTGAACATATCACAAATTGATTTAAAAACATATTTCAATAAAGATGCCGATTCATGCTTCACAATTACCAACTAGGAAGCTCCGGCAAGTCCAAAAATTTTTAGTGAGATTTTGATGCTACCCAAGCTTCTTTCGACTTAGGTAACTGAACTTTAATGTGAGATTTTGTAGTGTAAAGTGGCGGAAAATTTTTATAATTCATTTTTAAACTTTCATCTGCTCCAACCTCAACCTTTTTGTATAAGAAAAACTCATCTATCTTAAGTTGACCGGTTGGTTGATTTTTCTTTTGAACATTCTTCTTCTCTGGTGGAGTAGAAGATTGTTTCTCCAATTTTTCATAATAATCCAAAGAAACATCCATCTTTACCGGTGTGGTAGAAGACGATTGTTTTTCCGACTCTGAAACCTTTGGTTTAAATGAACTTGGTTTCTTTTCAACCACTTTTGGCTTCCATGTTTGTTGAGATGAAGCAACCCGTTTGTAGAATTTGTCATTTTTAATTACCAACTTCTTAACAGGTTCAATTTTGACTTTTGACTTCTCATTTTTCAAAATTTTCTCAACAACCATTGGAGCTTTTCCTTTTGCATCAACCTTCTTCTTTTGATTCTCAACAACTTCAGTCTTAGGCTTGAAGTTGGTGCAATTACTTGCAATGTGACCAACTTTGTTGCATCTAAAACATGTACGAGTATTAACTACTCGACTTGTGCCTTCAGACTGAGGTTGTGAGGCCCTCTTTTCAAAAAACTCTTCATTTGATTTTGAAAAAATTTCAGACTCTTCATCAGACAATGAACTCGAACCATTCACAAACACTTTCTTCTCAACAAACTTTTTGTTTTGAAAATTCTTTCTTTGATAGTTCTTACCACCCTGATATCCTCCCGACCAATTGTTTCGATTGTTGTTATAAAAACGCAGTGGAAATACAGGTTTCTTGTAGTAAGCTTTATCTTTCTCAAAATTCATTTGCCTTTTTGTTTGTTTCAAACTCTTTACTTCAGACAAATCAATTTCAACCATTTTGAACACATTTGTCAATTTTGAAACATTTACATTCTCCAAAGGAAACTCAGAATCTGAATACAACTTATCAGATCCAGCCATCTTGTACATCACAAGACCCGGTTCATCACCTAAGTTGTTTTTGGACTTTTGTTTCGGAATGTATTTGTCCAAGAAACATTCTTCATTCTCAGCTGAATCACTATCCAAAACACTTTCAGCCATGCCTTTAACAATCTCAGTTTGAACACTATCATCAGATGATGATGAAGAAAATGTAACATCAATTGAATCAGGAAGTTTCACTTCATTTTTATCTTCAAGATTAACCAACCCAGATTTCTTTTTCGAATAATTGTCTAGAACTAGTGGTGGAACTTGATGAAACCCGACCCCAGTTCCATCACAGTATACATCTTCTCCTGCTTTGTTTTTCCCGATGGGTTTGGGAACAATGTGTTGCAAAACAAAACTTGCAGAGCTGTAACTGTTCAATTTCAAATTTATTCGCTCATTCTCAATCTTAGCGTCTTCAAACTGAAGCTTCAACTTAGCAATCTCATCCAATTGTTTATTGATTAATTCTTCTTTAATCCTCAAAACACATTGCAATTGGCAATTTTCTTTGTATGTTTTACCGTTTCTATCATCATTATCTTTAACTGTGCTTTTAAGCTTCTCAAATTTTTCAGTAATCTGACGATTTTCAAGAATTAATCTCTCATTTTCTTTCCTAACATTTTCTAGATCAATTTTATCATTCTCAATTTTGTTAGTTAATTCTTTCAATCGTTCAGTTGAAGCTTTCACCATTTTATCACGATCAAGGATTTGATCCTCAACACTTCTGACTCTTGCAGTCAGATCATCAACCTTCTTACCGTTGAGATAAGTGACTGTACTACAAACTTTGCATTCCTTGATGCAATTTTTGCAGTCAACATCACCATTGACTTTCTTACCTGACTCAGTCGTTGACGCGTTTGAACTGACCTGGCTTTTAGACTCAGAAACGGATTTAGAATCTACCTCAAATGCCTTAGCAGCCAGCACCTTGTCAGCCATCTTTCCCATGTTTTCAGCATTCAACTCCTGTGTCGTGTCAATGATTCCATTATCAATCTTCTTTGTTTTCTCTTTCTCTTCTTTTTCTTTCTCTTCTTTGCTTCCCCACCATTTCCTCTGCCAATAATCATCTTCTTCTTTAAACTCTTTGATTATGGTTTCCAAATCAAGAGTGTTATGATCAATAGCAATGTTTCCCTGGGGGTCAAGATAACATTCCCTGTCTGGATCCCATCTATTTGCTCGTTTTGCCTCAGAAAAAATACCAGCTATTCTGATCAATCTGTTCGTGGCCAACAGCTTTCTGTGACCATACTTCTGTTCTTCAGTTCTGTTGTCTTTCCAAGGAACAGGTTCAGATTTTGCCATGAATGCATATCCAACCGCATCCTCCTCAGGTAACAACTCACTCCAGTCGTAACCTTCATCGTCGTGAATTACAGCAAGAGCTCTAGATTTCTCTTTGTTATCTTCAATCTGCTTCATTCTTGGTGGCTCAGATTTATTCTGATGATAAATCGCCTTCTTTTAATAGTCTTCTCTGAACGGGTTTTCAGACTCATCAGCATACGCATTTCGGCATTCACGCTTAAAGTGACCTTTCTGTTTACACTTAAAACATGTCACTTTGGACTTGTCAAACCCTAACTTGGTAGATGGTCCACCAATAGACTTTCTTCCAGTTATCTCCATGAAACGCTGTGCTCGACGAACTGCACTGGCCATACACCACCTTATGTCAATCAGTTCCATCTCCTCAGGATCTAACTGATCATAATCTTCTTTCGTCAGGTTGGTGTTACCAATCTTCCCTGCCACAAGACTTTCATATGATTCCAGCACCGATGCTAGGAAAACCATCTGTTGTTTAGCAGACTCCTCGCTGAAATTCTGAGCGTTCTTTAAGTCTACAGCGATGTTGCATTGGAATAAATTCTTTATATCAGATTGGTTTGAATGTGACGAAGAACCACTGTGAAATCCACTACTTTGACTCTCTTTGCTTGAAGTGTTGGAATTCTCAGCAGAAAACGCTGTCTTGGGAGATGTATTCTTTGGCATCATGCTTTTTGGATAATACAAATCCAAATTCTGTTGATAAGTCGAGTGATTGACTTTGTGTGTTTTCCGTAACTCCAACTCGTGACTCTCTAGTCTTTCAATCAGCAAATCTACAGCCAACACTTCTGGCGGCTTGATAGTATTCTTCAACATCAATGCATAGTATTGCCAATCCATCTCATCTGGCAATGAATCAAACAGTTTGTCGACCAGTTCATCTTGAGAATAGAAAATTTCATGTCTCGCCAGCTCCAGCTTTAGATGCCCAAACCTCTCAATCATTTTACAAACTGATTCATTCTTTAAACACCCAAACAAATCAAATTCTTTTCTAAGTAGTTTCTTTTTGTTTTTCACTATTTCTGCACTTCCTAAACATTTGATTTTCAACTTATCCCAGAGATCTTTAGCACTAGTGTATTCGATCAAAGATATTATATCTTCTCGAACAGATTGAAACAGCAACACAACACATTTTTGCTCAGCAACAAACGAATCTATCTCATCAGGTGATGTTAAGCTTTTACCATCTTTGCCCCCATCATTGTATCCATTCTTTAGACTCTTCCAGCTAAGATAAGCAAAAGCCCTCAACCAATCTTCAAACTTCTTGGCCCACCGACTGTACTCTTCGATAGCCATCAACTTCGAAGGTTTGTTATATGTTCCAAAAGCACTTTCAACTTCCAAAGCATCCGATAACTTTTTCTTTGTATTTGGCGTGTTTTCATTGGTGTTGTTCGAAGAAGTATCGTCTCCAGAATTTCCAGCAAAAGCAAAGGCATCATAAAACGGATTGAAATCATCCATCTTGCACGTACCTGAAAAATCAGTCAAACACTTAGAAAATTTTTCCGAAATTTTGAAAAACAGCTAATTCAAACGGAATCAGCTTTGGAGTGAAATATGAATGATATCTGATTTCGAGCGGAATCAGATGATAACTTTCAAGCGGAATTTGACTTGTTCTGATTTCGAGCGGAATCAGAAATATTCTGATTTCGAGCGGAATCAGAAATGTATTTCAAGCTGAATCAGAATTTTTATCTTTCGAGCGAAATCAGAGATAAATCTCAACTTACGAGCGGAATCAGATTAAAATCTCAAGCTGAATCAGCTTTTAAGGTGAAATCTGCGAAGAACCTTTCGAGCGGAATCAGGTTATTAGGTCATTTTTACCAGTTTTAAGTCAAATCTTAATCTGATTCTTTGTAGGCTTTGTTAAAACTATGTTTTACACAACATGTGTAAAAATCAGGCCATTTCAACCACTGGAACTTGTTCAAATCAGAAAAATATGAAAAGAAGTGAGTAGAAATAAGAAAATCCGGTAGAATCAAGCTGCTATGGTATGAACTCCTCGTCCTGAGCTCTGATACCACTTGTTGGACCGTGTACGTGACCCTAAACTATCAGTAAAAGCAGTTCATCTTCGTTTACAGAGGCGGAATCAAAGTAAACAAAGTCACAACAGCTCGTATCCTTTTAACTTCTTTCTATTACTGATTGCAAGTCGTTACATGTGTTTCTAAACGAATTTTGACAGCAATTCGACACCTACACCATGACCTGATTTCGCTCCAACTGTTACAAATGACAACACCCGGTACCTATTTATAGTGCTCCTGATTCCGCTCCAAACTACATGTACATTTCGAGCGGAACCCTTAAGATCACTCTGGAGCGGAATCACCTACTTACATTTGGAGCGAAATCACCACTTACCTATCTGGAGCGGAATCACATAAAACCCTGATTTCGCTTGAAATGACTTCTAGTCATTTCAAGCGGAATTACAATCTAAATCCACTTTTTCATTTCCAAGCTCCAATCTAACCTATCTAGACCTAAGACTCGATTAAGACGCAGTTAACAGACATTCAGTGCACCAACACAGAGATAAGAAGTCGGACTCAATCTTTTCAACATCATGCTGAGGGCAGTAATTCTCTTTGATGAGTGCAACAAACTGATCCCAAGACATATTGTACAATGGAATCTTCCCAGTAGCCTGGATTAGAGACCTCCACCAGGCTAGTGCTTCACCTTTAAACGACTGAGATACATACTTCACAACATCCCTATCAGCACAACCACTAATGTCAACTACGGTGTCCATCTCGTCTAACCACGTCATGCAGTCGATAGCTCCTTTTTCCCCAGTGAAATCTTAGGGTTTACAGGATACGAAATACTTATAGGAAAACCCCCTAATACGTGGCTCTTGATCGAGTAAAATCTTCTTCGATGGAACACTATGCTGATTTGATGAGTGTCGGTCATCATCCTTCTTTGATGGTGGCTTACTATGAGCCTCAGAGTGAGTCTTAGGTTTAGAATGGGGTACAGATGAGGCCTTGCTTCGAGTACCACTTGACTCATTTAATTGCCTATCTATGGCCTTGGTAACAGCATTATCAATTAGTGCTTGAAGTTCCGCACCAGTTACGTTGATCCTGGTGGTATCATGATTTTCCCTTGGGTGACCGTTGATTTCTTCAGACTCTGCCATGTAGCTTGATTGCTACATAAAATGATGGCAATAATTTTATTCAGAAGTTTATAATAGATTTGTCATCTTATTAATCTATTAACCATGGTATTAAAGAACCATATTGGTTAATTTGTTAAATATATTTATTCAGGATCTTTATCATAATAATCCTTAATTATAATTTATTAATAGCACAAAAGGGCCAAGTCAACAAGGACAATTTAAATTATAAGCCATGATTTTATAGAATCAAGGCATTAAGGCTTGAACATAGTTCATTACCTTTTATTAACAGGGAGTCGTAGACCACCACTGTCTTTAGTCTTATATGACAATGATTATGGCTCGTAGGCCCTACATCACAAATGGATGTTTAAATAATAAAGAAAGATTTTGAATAATCCAATGTAAGGATGACACGTGTGATTTTACGAATCACGTTAGCCAGGAATGTTAACATGTTTTCAGATGTTAACAAGGATTTGAATCTTTTTAGACAGGTTTTACCATTATGGCCAGGTCTTATAATGACACGTAAGCTAGGTTATACCTTTTAAGATTCTTATTAATATTTAACGCGGAGCAAATCCTAAATTGAGATATTAATAAGGATCTGAATCTAATTGAGGATCTACCATCATGGCCATGTCTTAATATGACACATGGGCTAGGTTTTGTCCTTTTTTTATTTTTGTATTTTATTATAATGGCAGATCTTATAAAAGGAATGATATTTTTCATTTATTATATATATATATATATATATATATATATTATGCAGTACAGGACAAAAATGAAATTTTAAATTTAACCATTCCACTAAAATTTAAACAAGTATACGATTGCCCTAAACGGGACTTTAACCGAAATAACTTGCCCACGCAGGGGCTAAAAAGAAAGACATGCCCACGCAGGGGCTAAACAGAAACTACAAGTCCTCGCAGGGACTGGTTACAGAAACAGATGTCCACGCAGGGACTTGATTTAACAATAAAGAAATACAAATAAACAAATAAAGGATTTAATGATCCTTTTTGCTCTTCCCCTTGATTAAGCTTGCCAAACCCTTGAAAAATCCACGGTTGTTCCTACACTCTTCTTGGAACTCCCGCTCAACCTGGCTCAACCTTTCGAGAACCTCCTGTTGTCGCTCTGGTGGTATCAATTGTGGCTGCGGCGGCTGCTGATGTTGCAGAGGTTGAGGAAGTGGCGGGTATTGGTACCCATAGGGTAGATACCCAGTCTGATATGGGACTCCAAATGGGCCCCTCGGGATGATAAGCATTGTAGTTTGCCACAACCAGGTATGGGTCAGCCTCGGCGTAGTTGTAGTTAGTATGGGCCGGCTGCTCGAAAAGGTTATACGTCGATACACCGGCGTACGTAGGAATTGGGTTGTTAAAGCCCACTGGTGGCGGTGCGACTGGCGTAGACTCCACTTTAGAAACAGGGTTCGAAGGCCCACCCATTTGTGGGTCTTCATATAGTGGCGGATAATGACTGCCACTTGAAGGTTGAGGGGTGCTGATACGGACTCCCCCTCGCACGGACATCCGTGCGGTTGATCTCCTACACCTCGGTGGCTCCGGAGGCTGTTGCTGTACTGGTGGTGGTGGCGGTGGAGTGACCGCTACAAAACGGGAATCCTCGGAGGGATCCTGCTGTGACTACTGCTGCTGATGCGGAGACGAGTGGTAACTGGGAGTAAACACCCAGTCGAATTGGGTAAACCTTGCCTTGTAGCTGTCGGGACCACTATAAGGTGATCCAAGAAAGGGTGACCCATCCGAAATCTCGATGGGGTGAGTAGGCGTCCCGGTTGGTGGTTGGGCAGGTTCCGGATCTTCCTCCATATCCATGGAGAAATGGTCCTCCGGTCCCAAC
This sequence comes from Helianthus tuberosus, assembly GCA_030545235.1. Taxonomy (NCBI): domain Eukaryota; kingdom Viridiplantae; phylum Streptophyta; class Magnoliopsida; order Asterales; family Asteraceae; genus Helianthus; species Helianthus tuberosus. The sequence continues at coordinate 189,089,385 of CM060443.1, read as the reverse complement.
GGGTTATAACCCATTGGCTCTTCAATTAGGTTTGCCGGGTTGAACCGGCTTTGGAAGTAGGGTGTTGGGTCGTTGAAGGGTGAGTTGGAGTTTTGGAGGGGTATGAAAGAATGGTGTGAGTTGTGTGACTCATTTTCCGATTGAAGCCCGTAAGAATTTAGGTAAGAAGGTGAGGAGCTCAGCGAGACTGAACGCCTCGCGGGTTCAACATGGGTCCTCCAGTTTTCCTGAGTACTTTTGCTTAATGAGTCTGATGGAGTTCGCCGGTGTGATGGTCCGGCCTCATGATCGTTTGGGGCGACGAGTGGCCCCTTACCTCTACCTCTTCCTCGCATTCTTGGCGGCATTCTTTTTTAACCTGTCAAAACAAACAAAGGACACAACAAAGAAATATAAAGGACAAAATTAAAATAAAACAAATTTGGATTAGTCCTAAGTTCTTTGTCTAGACTCGGAAGTCGATGAATGTGCAAACTGTGTTATTGAGATTAAACACAAAAGGCTAGTGTTTAATTCACTCAATGTTGGCTCTGATACCAACCTGTCACACCCCGATATTTCCACGTATTACCGGTGGGGAGTATCGTGACGTAGTTGATATCATCATAGTCAAACAACACAATTTAAATGCACAGCGGAAGCAAAAGATGAATCACATTACAAACCGAATAAAAAGTAATATCAAAGTATTACAAATGGACTGTAAAGGATCCACAGGCGGATCAAAAGATAAAAAGATCATTGTTCAACAAACTTTAACATCTTAAGCTTGCAAGACTTGTTTAATGATGCCAGGAGTAGCCAGCCTATTCCGTCTAGTACCTGCACTTAGCCTTCTTGGACAATACGTCAGTTTACACTGGTAAATACAATTAACCAACTCATTTTGAAAAGAGTTTAAGAAAATTGATTTGAATGCACAAGGCACAAAATATCTTTTATAACTTGGGACAATTATTTAAAAATAATCTTGTATACAGTTTTACTTATTTGTCGTCCGTCAGGGCCGGTTAGAAGAGCCGGACAAGATTAACTGACACGCCACATGTATAATGCCCATAAGGTTAATTCCTTAAAGTGGGTTACCAGTTTTTACATATGCAACTGTCAGGTATATGCCTACACCCCGTGCTTAGGAAGTGGCCATTTCAATGAATGATGCCAAGGATATCCGGGACATGGTAATTAACCTCCCAAAGGCCATATACCAAATAAAACAGATTAAAACGGGCTATGTAAATATATTAATCACAATCCGATTTAAACAACTACATACCCGACCAAGCGGTATTATTATAATACCGTATCCCAAGCCCGTATAGGGAAAATAAGTTAAAAGTATTTACCTGAGCAAGTAAAATTCACAAACAGCGAGTGCAAGTAGCTTTACCGGGCTCCTAATCTGGAACGAAGGTTTTTAATAACCTATTAGATTCCTAACGGGTCTTAATTAAGCCTAGACTTAGACAGGTTAGTTTTTTTTTTTTAAAGAAGATACGGTTTAAAACGCGTGATTAAGCGAAGACTGGATTAGAATGTGGTTTAGACCTGACAAGTTTGTATACTTGTTTAATATGGGTAAACTAAACACATTCTGGATTTTGAGACAAAAATGATAAGGTTTGACCTGTTTCGGCTAATTTATGCAAACTAGTTACATAAACCGATCCGAACGCGAAAAGTGCGTAACGGGTAACCAAATGAATCATGAACAGGTTTCCTATGTTAATATGCCTTAAATATGTTGTGATATCAGTAATTTACCTTCCATTATGCCCAAAATGGATTTAAATTCAAATTATGCCCCGTAGGGGTATTTTGGTCATTTTAAAGGTTTAAAAAGGGTTTAAATACTAATCTGAGTTTCAGGTCTGATATATACAGTAAAAATACTTATTTTTATAAGTCATAACAGTAGGGTATGGCATATATGTGAAATTTACCTTTTATAACCAAACTATGCACCGTAGGGGCATTTTGGTAATTTCACATAAGCTTTGAAGGTCAAATTTGAAATCTGAGTTTAAAACTTTTGCTTACTGTTTAATTATAAAAATTTACTTAAAACATCACTAGGTATTAAGTCTTATATGAGAAAAATGGTTTTAATACATACTATGCGTTTTAAACGCGTAAAAAGACGGTTTTAAGCGATTTCCGGGTTTTTAAAGAAAAGCTGATATTTTTTTATCATTACAGAAGACTCAAAATATTTTATTTATTATATAAAATCAGTAGCAAAAGGTTTGGTATCAAAATATTATGTAAAACTCATTTTATAGGCCAAAAGGGCAAAACCTACAATTACCGAATCAAAGCTATAACCCTATGTTATGCTCAGCCTAAAAATAAATAAAAATCTTCAAAAATCCCAAGATATTATTTTACATCAGTAGGTAAAAAGTTTGGTATAAAAATTTGGGTTTAGATAGGCTTCATGCTAATTACGCCGTTTAATTAATAAAAGCTTTCTAATTACGCTATTGAGCATAACTCTTAATCTAGACCTCTAACTGATGTGAAAATTTAGGGACATGTTTATAAATCAGTAATAAAGATTATTGTCTTCTCACATTTTCAAAATTCTTGTTTTAAGGTCAAAAGGGCATAATAGTCAACATTTAGGCATATAACGGAAACATGCAAATGAATCGGATAACTAATGAACCAAGTTGTATAATCACAGAGGGTTATACTAACATGTAACCTGGTCCTAATAAATCTCTAAGGCATTTCTAAATTATGCTCTAATGGGTCAGAACTGAAAGTCAAAGCAAAAGTCCATTTCTGCGCCTTTCGGTTCCGAACCGAGCTTATACTGAAAATTGTCGGGTTGAACATGCTTAGACATGTTCTTACATTAATTACCAAGTTATATGAATGATAAAACAGGTTGCATGGCTTCTACATTGTTAATTATGTGATTATTTGAAAAATTGCTTTATGTTGACTTTTTATAATCAAGTTTGACCCGACAATTGACCTAGTTAGAGTGGGAATCAGAGGGTGCCCTTTTAAGGGTTTATTACCCACATAATTACCAACTCATAGGTACTTTCAATTCGAGATTTGACTGGACAAATTGTGATTAATCACGAAGTCAAACCTTAATTACGACGGTTTGACTTTAGACCATTAAACTAAGTAAAACTGAATTAAGAAGGGTTAAGGACACTTACTGAAGTCCTATGCATGACTAATGATCACTAGGAATTGGTCTTGAGCTCCAGGAATCTCCAGAAATGAAGTTATGAGAGTTTTCAAAGTGCAAGTTCAAAGTTGCAACTTAGAATTTCTTATATAGGGGATTAAATGCAACAAGATGGTGCCAAACAAGTCTATGAGGTGATTCCAGATCATTACAAGTGTCCCTAATGCATGTAATACCATTGGAGGAGTCCCTGGAATCGAAATCTGGCTTCGAGAGGCGGTGGAACAGGTTTTACAGGCACCTGGCATTGTTTTCTATCGCTGGCATGCTCAGGCGGCCCGCGTAAGCTCCCCATGAAGTCTTACGCGGCCGGTATCAATCCCAGAAATGGTTAAAAAGTTTCAAAAATTGCAATTTAGGTCCCTGGTCCTTCTAAAGGTGGTTTTAACTTCCAATTTTGCATATTTAACCCTCTAACTTAACTTTTAAGGGCTCCAAGACATAAACAAACTTTGTTAAGTCCTCGGTTAACGTTATGATCACCCGAAAAGTCATAAATTTCAACGTTAACGCTTTTAACCCCTCATATACGAATGTTATCATAACTTTCTCATACTTTATCGAAACCTTGTGAAAATTTTATCACTTATTCTAGTGAGCATAATTAATCGTTACAAAGCTTCGGGTTTGCTAAAAGGTCACTCAGAGATATAAATTAAACATGTTGACACATTTAACCCCTGTAGTTTGTAATATCTCACTTTCTTTCACAATTGGCTTCGTATGATCCATAATTCATTCGTTTAAGGGTATAAACATCGTGTAGGGTTATTGAAAGGTATGTTTATCCATTGTTGACACTTTGAATCCTTTTATACATGTAGATTCTTTGTTTGTCAACTTTAGTCCCTCATAAGTAATCTTTTACACGTTTAAAGCTTATGACACGTGTCGATATTATATTGGACATGAATTTACGAGGTGTTACATCCTCACCCCCTTAAAAGAAATCTTGACCTCGAGATTTACTGAAGCATAATTAATCGTTACAAAGCTTCGGGTTTCCCAAAGTGGAAAGGGTTGTGTCACAGCCCCCGACCCCACCCTGGGAGCGGGTGCCGCAAGCCAGTCAGATGGTACCGGTGTTTATTAGATACGCAGCGGAAAAATTTTCATCAGGATCGTAGTTAGGAAATGATTTCAGAGTTTTAAAACACCGAACTTTTAATATTAAATAAATGGGCTCAAACCCATATTCAATTCAATTGTTTTTATAGGGATAAACCCAAATAAATAAAACATAACTTTCTTCTTTTATTCAGGTATTTATAGCCACTTTATTTAAGCCTTCAGTGCTCCATAGCTGGCTTCTATTATCTTTACAGCAAATTACCTGAAACGAGTTTTGAAAACATTTTATCAGTAATAAATACTGGCGAGTTCATTCCATTTTTATAAAATATATTGTTATACTTTACAACATCAAGGTTTTTATATTTATTTATATTTACCCAACTCAATCAGTATTTGTCACATGGTGGCAGTTCCGATGTGAGAGTGGTCATATCACTCATTGGCTCACTTTCGTCCAATAGTGAATTTATCAAGTAATAGATATATAGTATATCTTACTATTATATTGGTCACTAGGCGATTCCTGTGACGATGGTCAAATCACTGTTGATCATTCTTTCAACTAGTGACTCGGGTCATATTACTGTTAATCATTCTCTCAACTAGTAATTGTGGTCATATCACTGTTGATCATTCTTTCAACTAGTGACTCGGGTCATATTACAGTTGATCATTCTCTCAACTAGTAATTGTGGTCATATCACTGTTGATCATTCTCTCAACTAGTGACTATGGACTTAGTAGTGTCCCGTGACATTACTTTGTCAAATATATTTTCTATGGCACAAAACCACTTAGCCCAGAAAATGACATATATCATTTTCTGTCAAATTAATAGCTATAACTTTATCAAATATAATATATTAATTAAATAATTGTAATATTATTATTTAATATATTAACGTGACTAAGATTAAAAATATAATCTTAGTATAGTAGAATATATTATATTTGACATATTTTATTATGGTATACATTTATTGATTAAACATTATTTTATAATGTGAAATAGTAATTTAGGTTTATTAAATATATTATAACTAATATATCTTTAATGTTAATAGTTATAGGCCATGGCTTAATTAGAACCTTCTGTTCACGTTTAACTATACTAATATATTTTTAATGTTAAAAGTAAACTTAGAGATTTAAACACAATTCATTTTCTCACTGACACTCTTTTCTAAGTATGTGTCTTATAAAGAAAAGCTTTATATTTAAGATTCTTTTCTCAAGTATATTGGTAGATATATATACCAATTAAATTTATTAATAATTTAATGTAGTAAAAAAATTAGTTATAGGCTATGGCTACTGGGGCACAATTTCCACTGTGCTTGTGGTCATGCTACTATTGGCTAACTTTTTGGCCAATAGTAACGAGGGTCAAGTAATGTATAAAACCTACCATACCGGCAGTTATTACAGAATACAAGAATTTAATCACTGTAAGTATAACTGGTAAACATTTAAGATTTTGGAAAGCATTTTTAAATATAATTGTATCACAAAAAGGTGATAAAACTGTGAGAAAAGAGAATGGACTCACTTGGTAACTGTAGGGTTCAACTAGAAAGCCTCCTGGTGGAATCTTGGGTATAACTTCTGAGTTATTTTAAAATATATATATATATATATATATATATATATATATATATATATATATATAGGATTAGGTTCAAACGTGAACAAAATCCCAAGAGTGAACTGCGTGAACTAATCTTGGCCCTTGATTTTGTTTAAGATGATAAGGGGTAGGATTGTAATTGTATAAAGTAGTTATAAACAATTAAATTTAAATCATTATATTATTTAATTTGATTTCAGTTACGTAATATGTTAGTAATTCGAAATCTTCAACATATTTTATATTTTTATAAGATTAGCATCATAATATCTTTAACCAATCACCTATTCTCATGCGATTTACATTGATATCACATTCCTTGTTCATCAGTTTCATAAACCCAGAAAAGCACGTTCATTTTTCGTCGTTCATCACGTCATATTTCGTCTGAAGATCGATGTCAATTGTATCATCGCCGGTAGTTGATTGGTTATTGTAGTTGTATTCCAGCCAACGTTAATCGAAGACGGCATAAACAAAACCATCACCTCCGGCGGAGACGACACCACAACAAACAAACCCATTTCATCTCCGTCGGTTTCTCCGCCGACCAGCCACTCTCCGACGACATAAAAAACAGAGGATAACGACAACGAAAACGGCAACGGCAGCGATGACGGCAACAACTTCGATATGGTAATGGACGAAGACTTTTTCGAAGGATTAGATGAGCTTGCCTGAGTTAACTCCGTCGTTATTCAACGATATTACCATGGTTATCAACCAATGTAGCCACCACAAGCACCACCGCAGCCGGTGGAAGTTGAATTTGTCTTTTTTGTTTAAAAGAGTGACGTAGGCATGATGGAAGGATACACGTTTCTTCCAGCACACATGTGTACTAAGTATATACAGACCAGTACACATGTGTACTTAGTACATACAGAACCATACACATGTGTAGCTTGTGGGAGTTTTGGTTTTTTCAAATTCGAACACATGCTCATGTTCACAGAAAGTATGACCTATGTCGAGTACACATGTGTATTGTCTTGTTGGCGTGAATAGAACACAGCAGTACACATGTGTACACCGTATGACCAGACCTATTCTTCAAATAACACACTCAAACTAAAACGTACACATATGTACTCTGAATCTGAATAGAACACAGCAGTACACATGTGTAACTATATGGGTATACACATGGTATCCTCTGCCGTCGCCGATGAAGAATGGAGAAAAGGGGTTTTTTTTTGTTTTGATAAAGGTGATATCAAAAAAAATAATAAACAAATGAATAGATTAATCCGGAATTTCATCTATTATTATGGAAATAATATTGTTTCCTGATTTTAAATAAGTAATTAATATAATTACACTTTTACCCTTTTGATTTTAATAAAACAATAAAAGTTAACCTGTTAATTACAATCATGCCACCCCATCAACAAATCAAGATCATATTAATCGACGGTCAGGATATGTTCACGCAGTTCACTCTTGGGAGGTTGTTTACGCTGGAACCCTACCATATATATATATATATATATATATATATATGCACTCGTGTTAAGTATAGTAACCCTAATTCAACCTTATCCCTATGTCACGAGACCGAACCCCAACGAACTTAGTCGGGCAGAGCCTTGACATGCGTTATGGGGCTCCAGATCAATCGGAAAGGGTAGCGATGATCGGGAGTTAAAACACTTAAAACGGGGCAGGGCTTTATAGTATTTAGGGGAAATTTACTAATAAAAAAGTGAATATTATCTAGAAAGAGAGAGCAGGGCGTGTGAGAGACAGAACAAGAAATTGAGAAATTGCCATGCTATCTATTTATATTGGATTTCCTTGGAGGCTAAGCTAACTGAGTACACATTCATTTATATCAAAAATACACGTACACCTTTATACTTTCATGCACACACACATGTCCCTATATGGCAATGTTAGTTTTGAATTTTTTTTATTTTTATTCGAGACACGTACACAGTAGCAATCTTTCTAAATTCATTCTTTTGAAGTTTTAATTATTATTTTATTATTATTATAATTAATTCAGCTGCTTTACTTATTTGGCGCTTATAACTTCTAAAATACGACGTTTTATAAAACAATGAATATGTCATTAGGACGAGAATAATCTTATCTACATTTTGAACCAAGTTTCATTAAAAACGGAGTAGGTTCAAATATAATGTATTTTTATAATTTAATTATTAAACGGTTTCTAGGCCCGTCTAGGTACTTAATATTTCTAACAGTCAACTTACTCGTAATCTACCTGTCTAATAATATAAGTTTTTGTACACTTTTATTTTAATAGAAAGGTCACCCATATACAAGCCAATTAATTAGTATAACATTCCAACCAACTATATATAAAATAGTTTTAAAACTATTTGGGTCGAATAATTATATTAAAAAATAAAACTAGTTACTAGTGGTTAAATAAATTTAAACAATCTATAACTCTTATATGATAAAAATGTAAACGTTACAGGCTGGTCGATCGAGTGGCAGCCAGATCGAACGGCTGGCCGATCGAGCGGCAGCTCGATCGAACGGCTGGTCGATCGGCTGGTCATTTGGTCGATTAGCCTCTTGGTTCGAGTGTTCGGTGCGACGAGTTTTGCCGTTTCGATTGCGAATGCGAGTGTTGCGATGCGATAGAGTTTCCTAGTCAAATTACTTTTAATCCCAACTACTATATCAACATACAATCATCCTTAATTGACTTGCGTTTAGCGCTTGCGATTCGATTGCGATTGAGTTTCGATTGCGTTTTCGATTAATCACCACACATAAGCATAATTAAACATGCACAAGTAACACATAAGGCACACACACACATAGAACAAAATCCAGAACGCGTAATTCGAGTTGCAAGTGCGATTGCGATAGTGATAAAGCGATAAAACATGCGATAAATATCGAATAAACCTCGATTATTAATAAGTACTCCACATAATACAACTAACGTAAGGCATAAAATAGACTAACTACAAGTCAAATAAGTCAAAACAGGAATTGAGCAAGGAGTGACAGATCGCAATTAGCAATCTTGTCTCCCTTTGACTTCAATCTTGACTTTGACTTTCGAAACACGGGGTGTTACAGTTTTATCCAGCCTTGATTCAAAGACGGAGCAGGTAGGCTTAAACGAGGAAGAATTAATGTATAGGTTGGAGGCAAAAAAGAGAAGGTTCGAATTGGCGGAAAAGAAAAGGCAAGATTTAAAACAAAAATCCCGTATCAAATGGCTCAGCGATGGTGATGAAAATACAAGTTTTTTTCACGGAGTTATTAACTCCAATCTTATCAGAAATAGAATTCAGGGGTTCCTGGTTAATGATGTTTGGATAACGGAGCCGGAAGATGTTAAGTTACATGTCTTATCCTTCTTTGCTAACAAGTTCTCCGAACCGGCAAGATCTAGACCTGAAGTGACTTTCGAACTAAGGTAGAAACTTTCTGATGTGGATTCTGTCATGCTTGATGCCCCATTTTCATGTAGTGAAATTAAAGACGCGGTATGGGCTTGCGCGGGTAACAAAGCCCCCGGACCGGATGGACTCACCTTCAACTTTATACGTAAATTTTGGGACATCATCGGCCAAGATTTTGTTTTATTCATCAAGAATTTTGAAAGGAGTGGTACCATAACTAAAGGCTGTAACCCTTCTTTCCTAGCTCTCATTCCAAAAAAAGCTCATACAGTGTCCTTAGAAGACTACCGGCCGATCAGTCTTATGGGGTGCATGCCGAAGGTCATTGGTAAACTTCTTGCATCAAGAATTCAAAAGGTGATTCACAAAATTGTTGGGGTTGAACAAACGGCCTACGTGAAAGGAAGGAATATTTTCGACGACCATATTATGATCAATGCTATCCATTCATGGATTAAAAAATCGGGCTCCAAAATGATCTTGTTTAAAGTGGACTTTGCTAAGGCCTTCGACTCGATAAATTGGTCATATCTAGATAAAGTCATGGAGAAAATGGGGTTTTCTAGCAAATGGAGGATATGGGTGAGAGGTTATTTTAACTCGACAAGAACTTCGGTTCTTGTAAACGGGGCACCCACGAAAGAATTTCATATGGAAAGAGGGGTACGACAAGGAGATCCCCTTTCTCCTTTCCTCTACATAGTAGCTATGGAAGGGCTCTCAACACTAATCATTATTGTTGTTGAAAAAGGGGTCTTCAAAGGTGTCTCATTACCAAACAATGGTCCAATTATCTCTCATACTTTGTATGCGGATGATGCTGTGATATTGGGGGAATGGAGTATTGAAAACTTGTTGAATCTGAAACGTATACTCCGAATATTTTATTTGATGTCAGGTCTTCAAATTAATTACAACAAAAGCCGGTTGGTTGGAGTCGGTGCGTCTGATTCGGAGGCTTCAATTTACTCAAAGATGATGGGATGTCAAAAAGAGTTCTTCCCAATTAAACACCTCGGCTTACCTCTAGGTGCGAATATGAAATATAGCAAGAATTGGGACCCAGTTGTGACTAAATTCAGGAACAAACTTAACAATTGGAGAGCAAAAAATCTTTCATTCGGAGGACGTTTAACTTTGGTCAAAGCCGTGCTCAGCAGCTTACCGCTATATTTCTTCTCTATGTTCAAGGCACCGAGCAAGGTAATAAAAATTATGGACCGTATTAGGAGGAAATTCCTCTGGGGTGGCAACGCAACAAACAATAAAATAAGTTGGATAAAATGGGATAAAGTGGTAAAACCTATAAAAAATGGGGGCTTGGGCATCGTGGCGTTGAAAAGCATGAATGAAGCCTTATTAACTAAATGGAAATGGCGGGCCCTTACTGAAACAAATTGCTTGTGGGGATCGGTTATAAAACATATTCACAATGTGTCCTTCACAGCATTGGAAGACATCGCTCGACCAACAATACGAGATCAATGGACGACCATTAACTCAGTAGATAAAGAATTTGAGGCCTCTAATCTTGAGCTGGGAGCGGCCCTACGGGTTACGGTGGGGGATGGATCTAACACAAAATTCTGGAAGCATCCGTGGTTTGGCCTTAAACCTTTGAGGAACCTCTTCCCCAATCTATTTGAAATAGAAAGGAATAAAAACTGTAATATTAGACAAAGACTGGAGGTTGTCAATGGCTTAGTCTCTTCCTTTAAATGGGAATGGACTTCTTCAAGGAAGGCGTACAAATTAATAATGGAAATCAATGATCTGGAAGAAATGTTAGAATCTTATAACTTCAGAGGTGGAGGAGACAAATGGAGTTGGATCTTCAATAAAAATGGTGACTTCTCTCCATCTTCATGCAGAGAATGGTTGTCGAATGGTAGAGGTCCGGGCAATTTTGTTAAAGTGAAATGGTTATCTTGGATACCCCTTAAAGTTAGATGCTTTTTATGGAGGGTAGCACAATACCGGATACCAGTGGCCACCAATCTTATTTCGAGGGGAGTATCACTTCCTTCAAGTAATTGTAAGATTTGTTGTGTCGAACCGGAAAATGAGGAACATCTCTTCGTTGGTTGTCCTCTGGCAGAAGCATTATGGTTGATGATAAGCAATTGGTCAGGGGTGGATGTTTCCTCCATTACATCAGTAACAAACTTAATAAAAGATGGGTGGACAAGAGCAGGGAACAAGCTGGAAAAGAAGATATACACTCTCATCATTTACGCAACTTTTTGGATCATATGGAAATACCGAAACGAGGTGATATTCAGATCTATTAAGAAAAGAACGGCTGATCTTTTTGAGGAGATAATGATTTTATCCTTTGATTGGGTAAAACATAGGGCTAAAAAAGTTGATGTAATTTGGGATAAGTGGCGTGTCACCCCGTTTTTGGGGGTAAGTAGGTTAGATGTGTCTGTATGATTGGGGGACATATCCCGGGTTGTTTTGGGTTATGCTAGTTTCCCGCTAGCCCTTTGATATTAATATATATCATTGTTGCCGTTCAAAAAAAAAAAAAAAAAAAATTCGTGTTGAAACTTGTCATTACATAATACTTATATGTGTCATTATGGTAAAATAAATAAATAATGCATATCATAATAATTTATATAATTATGCATATATAAGAAAATAATAAATGATCCAACCTCGAGCCGAGTTTAAGTTTTAGACATATAAAAATGAGTTTTTTTATAATTAAACGAGTTGAAAGTGATTACATCTGAACAAAAAAACTTAACAGTTATCTAAAAATTAGCATAAAAAATATTATATATTTAAATGGCATGTCACATGCCATCATCACCTTAATACACATTCTTAGTCTTACAGGTATAAATTCTTATTAGTCTATATTATATTACAATATTACACATCATTTTATTAAGCAAACCTTGTAATGTGATAACATGAATGTTCCTAGTAGCATACTATTATGGTCGTAGATGGTTTTATAGCTCAGTGGTATTTTGAGAGTGAGATAAGATTTTGGGACTAATAGGTCTTGTGTTCGATTCTTACAATGGGGTTTTTTCCCATATTTATTGGGTTTCCTCCTGAATTGGTGTATAGGCATTATGCCTAGTGGAGAAGGATATGATCGGATGGTTCTGCTGATGGCACGATGATACTCCAGTGTTCCGTCAGTTATCCAAATTTGCCGTTAAAAAAAGCATACTACTATGGTCAAAGGAACCCCGAAGATATGTCATCGGGAAACTAAATTGTAAATAGACATACAAAAAGTATTTATTTATAATGATTATTATTATTTTAATAATTGTCTAGTGTTTCTGACCAATAGCAGATACAGCGAATGGGCAGATGAGATCACAAAATTAATAAAAACAGTTAAGCATCGTACGAACCAATTGTGTGAGGAGAAAGAAAGCCGCTAATCTATATCTTTTGAAACAAATAATTAAATAATTATACAATTATAAAGTTTCATGTCCAAACCTTTGAGTTTAGTGAAATCCAGATTTGCCCCATATGGTGGTATCAACTACCAAAGAGAGTTTAAACCCTTTTAAATCTTTAAATGGCCTTTGCATGATTGACAAACATAACAATTGTAATATTCCTTTTGTAGTAAATTTAACTCTAATGTTATAACCAAAAATAAATTAATTTAAAAATAACATGTTTTTGTGTCAGATTATTAACCTAGTGTTATTTATTAAGACAATTACGCTTTCTGAAGGTTAAAATTAACTTTAACATATAAATGATCAGATCAGTTATTTACATGTCAAAGAGGTGCTTAATACTTTAAAAAAATTCACTTCAATATACAACATTAAAAATACAATAGTTCATGTCAATATTAAAAGTCAACTTTGAAAATGCTTGTATGATTTTAAGTCGTGAAAAAATAGTTATACTAAATAAAACTTTATCACGGTTTCTTTACCTTATCAACAGTTAATAATTACAAAACTTTCAAATCATTTTTTTCTGCTTAAAACTCATATGATTTCAATTATCTTTCAGTTATATGTATAAAAACTTTATGAGATAATAAACAATATTAATAATTTTTAATTCTCTTTTTTCTTACATACCGCATGTTTTCAATTATCTCCGAGTTTTCAAGCAACCATCCCATCTATGATCACACGTCAATAAGAAGTTAACTTACTTGGTAGAGAGATACATGTCTCTTAGAAAGAAGGTCTTAAGCACAAACATAGGCAGGATGAGTATCTTAAAACAACTGTTATAAGGCCGTGGGGTATGGGGCGGGAGTTTGGGCGTGGGTTGGGGGAAAACGCCCAAGTCACCACCCCGGGTGGGCTTGGGTTGTGGCGTGGCCCCTTGGGGCTTGGCTTTCAAGCCGGGCGTGGGGCGGTATGGCGAAGCGAGCTGGCATGTTCTCATTGGGTCACCCGCCACGTCAGCAGCGGATGTTTAAAATTTGAAATTCAAACTGGTCCCCCCATCCCCCCATCTTCTATAACCGCCACCCGGGTCCCCAAAGGCCCTATATATTGCAACCCCAACCCCAACCCCACCGGTCCCCCATCCCACGAACCAAACACCCCACCGGCTACACCCACTGTCTTGAACCCGCTACCCCGCTGGTCCCCCCATCCCACGAACCCAACACCACTATGGCATCCTGGACCCGTCAAGAAGAAATGGCACTCGTAACTAGCGTCGTCGACGCTATGAAGGGGCGGCCACCAGGCCAAACAAAATATTGGGCGGAAGCATTCGCGGCCTACCGACATAACGTCGGTAACGACCGCCACAACCTCAACGCGTGCCAACATAAATGGCGCGACCTACGGCCCAAGCTCGAGCGTTTCAAGGCTTACTACGAAGCGGTTCCCGGTGACGAGTTAAGCCACGAGGACCGGGTGGCGGTGGCGAACATAGAGTTTCGAAGCGTGGAAAAGAAGGCGTTTGACAAGATCGAACTTTTTGAAATTTTTTTAACGCTTTAGGTTTTTTTATTTTGTAATTTTTTTAACGCTTTAGGTTTTTTTATTTTGTAATTTTTAGGATTATGTAATTTTTAAAATTTTAATGAAGTTGTAGGTTTTTTTATAAATGTTGTGTGATTTTTTATAAATTTTTTGTATTTTTTTTTAAACACTTATGCCACGCGGTGCACCCAACCCACGCCCCGCCATACCCCGCGGACACGTAAACCTGGCAGTGGGCTGGCTCCTTTACACGTATCACCAAATGCCCAACCCAAGCCCCAATCCAAGCCCCACCATACCCCACGGTCTAAAGTAGAGTTCAAGTAATCATTAAAGGTTCTCACTATTCCCACACCCCTAAAATCTTATTTTCACACCTCTACATGTATATGATCCGTATAGAGTTATACGGGCCGTATAACTGATTGTTGCACAAAAAAATGTTAGGAAATGTTTTTTTTGTCTATGTATACGAGTCGTATAACATTATACGACCCGTATAGAATGTTATACGACATAATATTTTCTCTATGTATACGAGCCGTATAACATCATACGAGCCATATAACATTATACGGCCAAATATTTGTCATGTTAAATTATTCTGTACGGACCGTATAACGTTATACGGCACGTATAAAGGTGTGAAATTAAGATTTTAGGGTGTGGGATTATTAACACACAAAAACAAACATATCTTGTGGATAAAAGTAAAACCATCAACAACAAGAGCCAAAGACAACTTCTTTTCAAAACCTATGGGCTAAATTGCAACTTTTCAAAACGGTAAAGTTTTCACTTTCATTTATCATTACATTCACATAAACCCTCTTTAACATAGTCAATTGCAGGAAACCAATAGTTGCAGAAAGAAAGAAAGAAACCATAACTTCACACATACACATACACACGTGTGTTCACACACGCACACACACACACACAATCACCACACCAAATGAACAAGAAGATAGATACAGTGTATTATGTATGTGCGTGTGTGTGTATTTTAAATGCGGTTGAGTAATGAACATGAAAGCATTGCCGCGATATGGGGAAAGCAAAGATTGCTGTATTTGCTCATCAAAAAGCAACCCAATTCATTCAACACTTCATCAATCTCAAAGATACCCTTTTTCTTACTCAATCTTTTCTCTTCTTTTAACCCATCTTTCTTGATCACCAATTACAAGATTTGATGCTTGAAACCCTAGAAAAATTTGAATTTTTTTTGTGGGTTTTGTTTGGTTTGTTGTGTTCACCGTTTGATTGAGTTGAATCTTGTTACGACTGCTTGAAATCCCCTAATTTTTAGGGTGAAATTGATGCTTGATTTTGATGCTGGGAATTTGGGGATTAGGGTTTGGATCTTGTGGATTAATTAGGAAAAAAAGTGAAAGTCATACTTGTTTCTTTAATTGAATTGGATATCTGATTTGTTGTGGTATGTGTAAATATTATTTATAATTTTCTTTCTCCTTTGAGATGCTTTCTGATTCCAAAGGAGACTTTTTATTCCTTGTATGAATCTTACCTTTTTACAAAAAGAAAGAAAAAAAAAATACATAAAAACCTTTATCTTATACTTATCTTCCAACACTTTGTGTAACAGCCACAAAACCCAACTTGATTTTCAGCTTTTGGGTTACAAATAAGTCTTTTGTGTTTCAAGAATCGGGTAATCGGATCTTTTTTAGTTGGATCTTCGAATTTGGATCTTGTTGAATCCATCGGAATGGCGGATGGTGATAACATGTGTTGCCAATGTGAAATCAGAGTTTCTGAGTATTGTAAAGATTGTGCTAATATTGATATTACACAAAATGTCGGGGATGATAAAGTCGATGCTTCCGATTCATCTCGCCAAAGCCCCAATCCACCGTCGTTAAATTGCATTGGCGATCGGTTCGATGGGTGGTCTCTGCAAGCAGTATCTGTACGCCTCGCATCAGCCAGGTAGATATATCATAATTCCCATACATCAAACTAAATTTGAAGTATAAATTGTGATTTTTGGTTGATTTAAATTGCAGAAGTGACGAAGATGAAGCGGAGGATTCGGCAAAGAACTTTTTCAGTCCGTATAGTCTCGATACATCGGATGTAGATTCAAGTAGTGTTAGTACTAGACATGAGTTTAACAGTTTTATGTCGGTCGGTTCGAGCCCGTCTGACAGTCCTTCGAGGATTCAAATTGCGTCGAATAGGATTAGAAGCTGTGTACATTCAGATGATCAAGGAACACCGAGATCATCAAACGACGGTTCGTTCGATCAAGAACAACACATGGCTGTTTTAAAAAGCCATGAACACGGGATGTACGATGATTTTTCTATATTTAACGAGCGATGCGAGAAGTCACGTAAGCCATTAGATTTTGAAACCAATGATCGGATCTGGTTTCCTCCACCACCGGATGACGAAAACACTGAAACAGATACCAATTTCTTTTCGTATGCTGCGGATGACGATGATGAAGTTGGAGACTCAAATGGTGAGTTTTCTGTTAGTGAAAGTCTAATGACGGATAAACCGAATGAGGAACATCAGGAGCCGTTGAAAGGTGTAGTCCAGGGGCATTTTAGGGCTCTCGTATCGCAATTATTGCAATCGGAGTTTAACTCGACGGAAAAGTGGCTTGACGTAATTACGTCGTTAGCATGGCAAGCTGCGAACTATGTGAAACCGGATACAAGTAGAGGTGGAAGTATGGATCCCGGTGATTACGTAAAGATTAAATGTATAGCATCCGGAAGTCCTACTGAGAGGTAATTAAATATCGTTTTTGTATATGCAGTTATCCAAGTTTATGCAGTTAATGCGGTAAAAAATCGGATATCGGTCAAGGACTGATATTTGAGATATAGGTTATCGCGGTGGGTATCGGTAATTTTAATATCATGCAGAATTTATATATATAGCAGTTTAACACTAACAATTCAGTATACTCTCCTACCATTAACAAATTAATCTTTTGCAACTTGCAAAACACTAACAATTGTAGCAAGTAGGAACTGACTAAGACTTAAAACACTAATAACAACAGTAAGAAGAAAGACGAATGGTAGAACTAAGAAGAAAGGTACTGATATCGGGAAAATCAGTGATATATCGGTCAAATATCGCCGATAATATCGGTACCGATATTCAGACCAATATTTACATGGGGGTCGATAACCGATATATCACCGATGCTAACTGCATAGATCCAAGTAGTGATTTGATAACTAAATGAACCCTTAATTTTTATGCAGCATATTTGTGAAAGGTGTAGTTTGTACAAAGAATATTAAACACAAACGAATGACTTCACAATATAAGAACGCAAGATTACTTATGATAGGCGGTGCACTTGAGTACGATAGGTCACAAGATCAACTATCATCTATCGAGACACTACTTCAACAGGTTTTTTACTTTTCTATTGTGCTAAATCTGTCGCTATATGATTTTGTGAACTTTGTGACATTGCGGCAATTTTTTCTTTTTGATAGGAAATGGATCATTTGAAGATGATTGTTTCAAGAATAGAAGCCCACCGTCCAAACGTGTTATTGGTGGAAAAGAGTGTAGCTTCATACGCACAAGAGTATCTTTTAGCCAAGGATATCTCTTTAGTTTCAAACATTAAACGGTCGTTATTGGACCGTGTATCAAGATGCACCGGTGCTCCCATAACTCCATCGATAGCTCATATTTCCACAGCACGGTTAGGCCAATGTGAGCTATTTAGATTGGAAAAAGTCTTGGAAGAACATGAAATCGCCAACCAATCCAACAGGAAACCCTTAAAAACTTTAATGTTTTTCGAGGGTTGTCCTAGGCGTTTGGGTTGCACAGTAAGTTTTCTTGTTTTTGTAAGTATTTGATTTAAGTACACGGATAGTCCCTGCGATTTACCAAAATTTTGGATTTGGTCCCTAGCTTTCCAAAAGTACATGGATGGTCCTTGTGGTTTGCACATTGTAACACATTTAATCTCCAACTTTTTTCAAATGTACATGGATAGTCCTTGTGGTTTGCACTTTGTAACACATTTAATCCCCGACCTTTTTTAAATAGACATGGATAGTCCTTGTGGTTTGCACTTTGTAACGCATTTAGTCCCTAACTTGGACCTGCTAAAACCTTTAGATTTGTTGGTTGGGGACTAAATGCGTTACAAAGTGCAAACCACAGGGACCATCTGTGTACTTTTGAAAAGCCATAGACCAAATCCAAGATTTTGGTAAACCATAGGGACCATCCGTGTACTTTACTCTACGTATGTTTAGTGCATTATGCTCTTATTAATAAATCTACCGCGGTTTTTTGTAGGTCTTGCTAAAAGGTGCATCGCGTGAAGAACTAAAGAAAGTCAAACATGTTGTTCAGTATGCAATCTTTGCAGCTTATCATTTATCGCTCGAAACTTCTTTCTTGGCAGATGAGGGTGCTAGTTTACCTAAAATGACTAAAATGCCCTCCGTAGTTGAATCAGAAGCGACAAAAGATGACAGTTCTTTGTCTATTTTAGAAGTTACCGAGGATCAAAGATTTTCCCCCGTGGAGGATAGAGACGTTGAAATAGTTTCTAGCTTGTTAGACAATGATCTAGAAGCTTCTGAAGTTCAAGAAGAGATAAAGATTGAAAAAACTGAAGTGATTGATGCTTCGGATGAATATTATTCCGCCACTGATAATCATCAGAGTATATTAGTATCGTTTTCTAGCCACTGTGTGCTTAATGGAACTGTGTGTGAACGCTCGAGACTATTGAGGATTAAATTCTATGGTTCGTTTGATAAACCACTTGGAAGATACCTTCAAGATGATCTTTTTGATCAGGTAAGTTCAATTTGCGTTCTACTAGGGTGTTCAGAATTCGATTCGAATTTATATATTTTAAATGAATTTGAATTAAAACGAATTTATTCGAATTCGATTCGAATTTGAATTGGCATTTTAATTCGAATACGAACTGACCAGTTTTTTTATCGATATTCGAATTCAAGCAAAACAAAAAATTATTCGAAAAATTCGATTCAAGACTTCAAGTAATACGGAAATTCGTTATTTAATTCGATGAACACCCTATTAGATCTTCTTTTGCATTTGCTTTGTTAAGATTTTAGCTTTAACATTCTCTTGTCATGAATTACTTGCATTTCCTATAAAAGCGATTAAAACTTTACAATTCTTTTTTCATCGGTTTTCTTGCATTTAGATTTTGTTATCATCTTTTCTTGCATTTCCTTCATCAAGACTGGATCTTTTACAATTTTTTCATGTTTTTACAGACATCGTTGTGTCCATTTTGTAAAGAACCAGCCGAAGCCCATGTGACATGCTACACTCACCAGCAGGGAAATTTAACAATTAATGTCAGACGGCTTCGGTCACTAAAACTATCTGGGGAAAAAGACGGAAAAATATGGATGTGGCACCGTTGTTTAAGATGCACCCCGGTTGACGGGGTCCCGCCCGCAAATCACAGAGTAATCATGTCTGATGCCGCTTGGGGTCTCTCACTAGGGAAGTTTCTAGAACTTAGTTTTTCAAATCACGCAACGGCTAACCGTGTTGCTAGTTGTGGCCATTCTCTTCAACGAGACTGCCTTCGATTCTACGGGTAATAATATTTAGCTTTATAACAATTTATATACTTGTTTGTAGGAGTGAGCAGAAAACCGGAAAAAAAAACGATTTAACCGAACCGCACAAAAAACCGAACAGAAAAAACTGAACCGGAATTTACGGTTCGGTTACGGTTTTGCATTTTATGAAAACCGAACCGAATAAGTTCAAATATCAATTTTTAATGTTTGTTATATATTGATCTATGAATTATTAATTTTATTCTTGAATGTTAAGTAATTACAATAAGAAATTAACGTGTTTATATATCTTTGAAGTGATTTATCCATTGTTTAGAAGAAATAACAAAATTTAGCATAAAAGTTAAATGATTTATAAAGTATTATAAAAGAAAATGACTTAATAAAAACTTTGGAGAAACATAAAAATATATTAGAAGGTTATGGAATAGTAATTAAAAATGTTAAATATAATAACCTACATGTAAACATCTAAGAAAGATGCTTAAATCTTGGATTATACTTTTTATCTTTGAATCCTACGTAATTTAGTTTCAAAAACCGAAAAAAACCCGCCGTTGCTAAAACCAAAAAAAAACCGAAACTGAGTAAACTGAAACCGAACGGTTTTCAAAAATCGAAAACTGAACATTTCGGTTACGGTTTTGGTTTTGCCATATAACCGAACCGAACTGTGTACACCCCTACTTGTTTGTTTGTGTGTAATTTATTGAACTTCTAATTGCTACAGAATGGGGAATATGGTTGCCTTTTTCCGCTACTCTCCGATCGATATTCTTTCCGTTCATTTACCTCCACCTGTTCTTCAATTCGGTGACCATTTTCAACAAGATTGGTTAAAGAAAGAAATTGCAGAGGTACATATATACATATATACAATCTAAATCTGCTAATTTCTTGATTTTAAACTGTGTTTTCACTTAACTTTTTCTTTTTTCGGCTGTCAGCTTTTGAACAAGATAGAAGCTTTATACGAAGAGTTACTTCATGTGCTAAATGGAATTGAAGCAAAGAATGAGTTACCTGATTCAGACGAGTTAAGTAACCATATCGTCGAGTTAAAGGACCAGCTAATTAAAGAAAGATACGATTACATCGATCTACTTCAATCTTGTGGTGAAGAAAACGGGACTGAAATCGACGTTTTTGAACTTAACCGTTTGCGACATTCACTTGTGATCAATACGCATATCTGGGATCGTCGAATCTGTTCGTTAAATCTCTACGGAAGAACTTCCAAGCTGAAACCGAATCACGATTCTTCAACATGTAGAAGTGATTCAATTCCCGAGAACACCGTTTACGCCTCGGAATCGGAACCGTATCAAGTCGAACAAAACGAAGGACCTGAAAACATCTCCGATTCGTTATCAACGTCTTTTGATCTATGCAAAAAGGATGAAATTCGAGTAGATACCGAACACGCGACGTCACTGGAACGCGCCCCGTCAGCAGCATCGGTTTTATCCGAACAAATCGACTCCGCATGGGCCGGAACCGGATCTTCGAATCCAACGAGCAACCTTGTTCTCAGTAGGCTACCGCTATCGCCTGTTCGGGTCTATTCGTTCGATTCTGCAATTAGACATCAAGAAAGAATTAAAAAGGGATCAATGTTAAATCTTTCGCAACTAAGATCGTTTCACGCTTCGGGAGATTACGTTCATATGGTTCGAGATCCGGTTTTCAACTTACAAAGAAGAAGCTATTCACAAGCTTTTCCAAGTGACGATAACAATACAAACAATCTTAATTTCTTGCTAACCACCCGACCAACTTTCCTTCCGGAAGGTGCACGTTTAATGATTCCGAACGGTGGTCAACGAGACATAGTAATGGCGGTTTACGACAACGAGCCCACTAGCATAATCTCGTACGCTCTTACGTCAAAAGAACACGAAGATTGGGTCACCGATAAGATTAGTCTCAGTCGAAATAGTTCGGTTGCTTCAAGCATGACAACGTGGCAGTCGTTTACAACCATTGATCAAGATTACACTCATTATGGAAGCTACGGGTCAGAAGACCCGTCATCTGCAATCGGGCCGTTGTTCATGGATCGAAAAAGCTCTAATCATGTAACCATTCCTTTTGAGGATGAATCTGGTGCTGATGGGAAGGTTAAATTTTCGGTGACGTGTTATTACGCTAAACAGTTTGATTTGCTTAGAGAGAAATGTTGTCCGAATGAAATGGATTATGTTCGGTCGTTAAGCCGTTGCAAAAGATGGAGTGCACAAGGAGGGAAAAGTAACGTTTATTTTGCGAAATCTTTAGATGAACGGTTTATAACAAAACAAGTTACGAAAACTGAACTTGAATCGTTTGAAGAATTCGCACCGGAATATTTTAAATATTTGATGGATTCTTTAAACTCGGGAAGTCCGACGTGTCTAGCAAAGATCTTGGGAATTTATCAGGTTTTTTTCTTTTCTGTATTTTGTAGTCATAAATTTAGGGTTGCAACCAAACTAAACGGTCAACGAACAGTTCGTGAACCGTTCGGCGGGAAGTTAGTTTGTGTTTGTTCGTTTATTAAACAAACGGACATGAACAAGAAATTTCGTTCGTTTAGTTGAATGAACGGACATGAACAGAGGCCGCGTTCGTTCATTGATGTTTCTGAACGTGTTTATTTATGTTCGATTGTGTTTCATAGATCTTTATTGTTTTTAGTTTTTATAGTTTATTTAAATACCCCAAAATTCCGACAAATAAAATATTTAATAAGTGTTAGTGTATTATATTATGTTCATGAACACTTGTTTGTGTTCGTTTGTTTCCATTTGTGTTCATCAACGTTCGTTTTCGATGGTTGCCTAAAATTAACAAACGAACGCCAATGAACACGAACACGTTCATTTCCTTAACAAACGAACACGAACATAAAATCTCATTCGGTAAGTGTTCATGAACACATATTTTTTAAACATAGTTTGTGTTTGTTCGGTTATATAAATTTTGATCAATGAAGGTGTGATGCCAATTGACAGGTGACAGTGAAACACTTAAGAGCTGGGAAAGAAGCAAAAATGAATGTTTTAGTGATGGAAAATGTGTTTTTTAAGAGAAATATTTCGCGGGTTTATGATCTAAAAAGGGTCATCAAGGTCTCGTTACAACTCAGACACAACAGGAACGAATAAAACGCTTTTGGATATGAATTTATTGGAAGCTTTGCGTACAAATCCTATATTTCTTGGAAGTAAAGCTAAGAGAACCCTCGAAAGAGCTGTCTGGAATGACACTTCCTTCTTAGCGGTAAGTTTTTTTTTTTACTTTACGCAATCTGGTCAAAATGATGACGTGGCACATAACGTGTCAGTAACGTTGACTATACCTTTTATGCAACTAGCTATCTTTTACCATTATAATTTAAAAATATGATTCGCGTTGTTGTGCAGTCGATTGATGTGATAGATTACTCGTTGCTAGTTGGAGTGGATGAGGAAAGGAAGGAACTTGTTCTAGGAATCATTGATTTCATGAGACAATATACATGGGACAAACATTTAGAAACATGGGTTAAAGCATCCGGGATCCTAGGCGGGCCGAAGAACGCTACACCAACCATTATTTCTCCAAAACAGTACAAGAAAAGATTTCGAAAAGCGATGACAAGTTATTTTCTAACCGTCCCGGAACAATGGTCATCATGAAAACAATTAAAAGGGTGATCATGGGATAAGATAAAGATTGTAACTTTATATGTACTTTAGGGTAGATTTTACCCTTTGATAGGTTAAATTTTGTATACAAATGTACTTGGTTAAAAGCTCATTGGCTTTATATCACCATTGAAAGAACTTGTACATGTACATGTGCACATGGGGTAGCCTTTGTCAAGACTTTCTTTTTTGATAATGGAATCACAAAAATGGACCCTCAAGTATTTGGCAGCTTCACTTTTAACCTTTTTACTTTTTAAACATAAGAAATAATAATTATTTTTTCAACTACAAAGAAACATGGTCCTAACCTACCAATCTATATATAATAAAAAAGAAACAGAATATTAGAATTAGATTAGAATTAAAACCTATATAAGTATGCAAACTTTTTGTGCATTATTAGTTGTAAGTTGTGCTTTATGAGTTTTTCAAAAAAAAAACTTGATTTTTTAGTTTTAACCCAAAGGTTGGTACGTTTTTCCAATTTTAACCCTACATAATTTGTTTTTTTAACTTTAACCCAAAACTTTTCATTATTTGCAATTTAACTTCACAACTTTTGTCACTTATACTTTTCATCTTTCGCAAATTTTCGTTTTACGTATGGTTCTAAATTTTCCGAGTTAATACGACGCAACGTGCATGTGTGGTTCAACGTTTTTACCTCTATTTTTCCATGTTTGACAGGTTCGTCGCAATACGCATATTATAGGTCAAGTCAGTGTTGGTTGTCGATGACGGTTGTGTGACATTAGTACTATTTGACACCGTTTTACGCCCCGCCGCAACGCGGGGTGTGCTTTGGGGGTTTTCAAAGAAAAAATTGTTATGCATATTGTTGTCGTAACGTTGGCTTTGGGGGGTTTAAAAAAAATATTTTTTTTTTACTTTTCACCCAAAAGTATTTCATAAATTACTTTTAACCCAAAACTATTTGTTTTTTTACTTTTAAACCAAAACTTTTTATCTTTTGAAATCTATCCTCATAACTTTTTTACTTTCAACTTAGGTCATTTATAGTTTCCATTTTTCGCAAATTTTTCGCTCTATGCTTGGTTCTAAATTTTGTGACTTAACACATCACAGCTGTGTCTTTGGCTTAACGTTTTTACGTTTCGTTCTAAATTTTGCGAGTTAACACGACGCAACGTGCGTGTGTGGGTGAACGTTTTTACATCGTTTATTTTTACCCCGTTTGACAGGTTTAACATAACGTGTGGGTCGTAGATCGACTTAGTTATAAATAAAGAATCCCCGCCGCATTGCGGCGGGTCGTAATCCTAGTTATAGTAATAAAGTAATAATAATATAGATTTACGATTATGATATTTTAACTTTTACAATTTAACTCATATTTAAACTAATTACCAAAAAGTCAACATTTATATACGCATTATTGATATGTATCAAAATTCTACTCAAGGAAAAAGTATTAACATATTATAAATTTGCAACAAGTTGTTGCTTTATATTGTTGTAATATATGCATTGAGGGTTTTTCAAAAAAAATTTTGCATTTTTCAATTTTAACCCAAAAGGTTTTATCTTTTACATTTTAATCCCTTTTACTTTTTTACTTTTAAGCCAAAGTTTTTCATCTTTTACAATTTAACCCCAACACTTTTATATTTTTCATCTTTCGCAAGTTTTTCGTTTTACGTTTCTTTTTATATTTTGCAAGTCAACATGCCGCAACGTGCGTGTGGGGTTCAACGTTTTTTCCCGTTTGACATGCCAATCGCAGTGCGTCTATTTTTCTCCATTTGACAAGTTCGTCGCAACGCGCGGGTCCTAAAATTTAAAGGCTTTTAGAATGTTTTCGTGATTATTTTATGAATGTTTTGTAAATTTTGTTTGGATCCAAGTAATTTATATCTTAAAAAACCTCATGAAAATCTACAACAAGCACGGCAAAACGAGTCGGATCAAATATAATATGTTTTCGTGATTATTTGTAAATTTTGTTTGGATCCAAGTGGAGTCAGATTGTGGTTTCTTTTTTTTTTCCTTTTTTGAAATCTCTAATTAATCTCTTTTCATTTTTGCGTTATGCCCGTTATGTTTTCTATGTATGACTCGGGTCATATATAATACGTTATGATTTTACTCTATTATTTGATCTACTTTATGTTTTGATCCAATCGTATATAGGTTACATTGAGTTTAATCAAATACGTCAAAATACGTGTTTTCATATGGTTAACGCATCACATAACGTTTGGACTGTCACACCCCGAATTTCCACGTATTACCGGTGGGCCCGGTAGGGGAGTATCGTGACGTGGTTGATAACATATTAGTCAAACAACACAATATTTAAATGCACAGCGGAAGCAAAGTATAGATTCATTTCAACCAAACAATATTGTAATATTAAGTATCACAAGTAGTCGAATATAAATCCACAGGTAGATCAAAATAAAAGAAGGAAACAATGTTCAACAGTCTATGACATCCAAGCTTGCGAGACTTATTGTGGATGCTAGGAGAAAAGCCAGCCTATTACGCGTAGTACCTGCACTTAACCTTTTTGAGAAAATACGTCAGTTTACACTGGTAAATACAAATCAACCGACTCATTTTGAAAAGAGTTTATGAAAATGAATTTAAGGCACAAGGCACAAATAATATTTTATAACTTGAGATAATTATTTGAATATAATACTTGTAAAGGATTTACATGTTTCTTATGCGTTCAGTAGCCCGGTTCGAGCCGGGTTAAAGATCAATAGACACACCACATTATTATATGAGACACCGACGAGCGTACGCCTACGCCCCGTGCTAGGTCGTGGCAATTTCGTAAAATGATGCCAGGGATATCCGGGACATGGTCATTAACCTCCCAAAGGCTTTAAGCAAACAAAACAATTTAAAAGAGACATCTCAATACTTTAACCATCAAACAATTAAAGATTCAATGCCCGACCAAGCGGTATTTTATATACCGTACCCCAAACCCGTATAGGGAAAATAAGTTAAAAGTATTTACCTGAGTAAGTATAAATCACATTCAGCGAGTGCAAGTATCTTTTACCGGGTCTCCTATTCTGGAACTAAGGTTTATAATAACCTATTAGAATCCTAACGGTCTTTGATTAAGTCTAAACTTAGACCGGTTAGTTTTAAAGGAATATACGGTTCGAACGCATGATTAAGCGAAGACCGGAATAGGATGTGATTTAGACCCGACAAGTTTGAAGACTTGCTTAATATGGGTAAACTAAACACATTTTGGAATTTGAGATTAAACTGATAAGGTTTGACCCGATTCGGCTAATTTATGTAAACTAGTTACATAAACCAAACCAAACCAAACCGAACGCGCACGAAGCGTAACGGGAAACCATAAGAGTCCTAAACAGGCTTCATAATTTAACATGCCTTAAACATGTTGTGATATCAGTAGGATACCTTCCATTATGCCCAAAACGAGTTTAACCTATAATTAAGCCCCGTAGGGGTATTTTGGTCATTTTAAAGATTATAAAAGGGATCAATTAAGCTTCTGTGATCCGGGTCTGAATAATTCAGTAAAATAGCTTATTTTAACATGGTATATCAGTTGGTGTTAAGTTTTATGTGACAAAATGGTTTTAAACCCTTACTATGCGTTTAATACGCGTATAACGTCGTTTTAAGCGATTTACGGGTTAAAATAGGATTCTGAGTTTTCTGATCAGTTCAACAGGTTCAAAACACTTCATTTATTATTTAAAATCATTAGCAATTGGATTGGTGGCAAAAGGACTTGTAAAACTCATTTTATGGCCGAAAAGGGTATATTCGGTATTTACCGAATCAAGGCACTAATCCTAGCTTATGATCAATTTAAAAATAATTAAAAATCTTCAAAAATACCAAAATAGTATATTACATCAGTGGGTAAAAGGTTTGGTGTAAAAAATTGGGTTTAGATAGGCTTTACGCTAATGACGTCGTTTTATTAGTAAGAAGCATTATAATTACGTCATTAAGCATAACTCCTAATCTAGACCTCCAACTGATGTGAAAATTTAGGGACGTGTTTAATAATCAGTAACAAAGATTATTTTACTTTCATATTTCCAAAATTCTCGTTTTATGGTCATAAGGGCATTACGGTCCATATTTAAGCACTTAACGGAAACGTCGGACAATTAAGGATTTAAGTGGTATAAACGCAGAGGATTACACAATCATGTAACTAGGTCCTAATGGAACTTTAAGGCATGTCTAAACCTATCAAAACCGGGTCAGAACCGAAGTCAAAGCAGAAAGTCAAACTATGCGCCTTTCGGTTCCGAATCGATCTTAAACAGAAAGTTGTCGAATCAAACAAGCTTAGACAAGTTCTTATACTTATCATCAGGTTATATGAATGATAAAATAGGTTACACGCCTTTTACATCGTTAATTATGCGTTAAATCAAAGTTTACATTTCTGTTGACTTTTTCTAATCCTCTTTGACTCGACAAACGACCTAGTTAGAACGGGTATCAGTGGGTGCCCTTTTAAGGGTTTAAAGCCCACATAATTACCAACTTATAACTACCTTAAGTTTGCCTAATCGCTGGACCGTTAGCGATTAATCGTTAAGTCAAACCGTAATTACGACGGTTTGACTTCTAGGCTAATAACTAAGCAAGACTTAATTAAGAAGGGTTAAACATACTTACAAGTGTCTAATGAACGATTTATGATGCTTGAGGATGGTCCTTATGCTCCAGAAATGATCAGAAGTTGAAGTTGTGATGGTATGATCAAAGTTTCAAAATAATGGAGCTTTATATAGTTTTCACGGTTGCTCAAGATGGTGCCATGCATGCCTAGGATGATCCCCTGATGTAAACAAGTGTCCCCTAAAGCTAAAAACCATCTTAGGCATCCCATGGTATGCAAAACAATTGATCTAAGTCGGTTACAAGGCTGAAACAGGCACCTGTCATGTTTCTGTCGCTGGTACCTGTCACGCGGCCCGCGTAAAGATCTGTTAAGTCTTACGCGTCCCGCTTGGGCCTCCGATTCAGGTTACCAATCTTTCTTTTATTGCATTTTTGGTCCTTGGTCCCCCGAAAGGTCGCTTTCTCATTGTTTCTTGCATTATGAGACTTTTAAATTGACATATAGGGGCTTTAAGACTTATACCCACTTTGTGAAGTCCTTGGCCACTTTGTGTTTACCCGAAAAGTCCTAAATTTCCATGTTGACGCTTCTAACCCCTCGCACACGAATTTTATCATAACTTTCTCATACGATAACGAAACTTGGTGAAATTTTTATCACACATTCCAGTGAACATATTTAATCTTTACAAAGCTTCGGGTTTGCTAAAAGGTCACTCAGAGGTATATCTTAAACATGTTGATACATTTAGCCCCTGTAGTTTGTAATCTCTCACTTTCTTTCACAATTAGTTACGTATGATCCATGATTTATTCGTTTAAGGTTATAAACATCATGTAGGATTATTGTAAAGTATATTTATTCTTTGTTAACACTTTGAACCCTTATATTTACATAGTTTCATTGTTTGTCAACTTTAGTCCCTCGAAAGTATTATTTCACACGTTCAAAGGTTATGACACGTGTCAACACATTATAGGACGTAAATTTTCGAGGTGTTACATCCTCACCCCCTTAAAAGAAATCTCGACCTCGAGATTTACTGGAACAAATGAGGGTATTTCTCTTTCATAGTGGACTCTACCTCCCACGTGTATTCGGGACCTCTACGGGCATCCCATTTGACCTTTACAATCGGTACATGCTTCCTCCGAAGCTTCTTAACCTGTCAATCCTCGATCGACAATGGTTTTTCCACAAATTTCAAGCTTTCATCTATATGCACATCCGTATGCGGTATGACCAGTGATTCATCAGCGAAACACTTTTTCAGATTGCAGATGTGAAATACATTGTGAATTCCACTGAGCTCTTCTGGTAAGTTTAGCTTATAGGCAACTGACCCGACACGTTCGATAACCTCGAAAGGTCCTATGTATCTCGGGCTTAACTTGCCTTTCTTACCAAAGCATCACTCCCTTCCAGGGTGATACTTTAAGCAACACCTTGTCATCTACTTCGAAGTGAAAAGATTTACGCTTTGGATCTGCGTAGCTCTTCTGCCTATCTCGGGCAGCCTTGAGATGGTCACGAATCTGGACAATCTTGTCCGTCGTTTCAAAGACTATCTCTGGTCCTGATAATTGGACATCTCCAACTTCTGCCCAACAAATGGGCGATCTACACTTTCTACCGTATAAGGCCTCGAAAGGCGCCGCTTTAATGCTGGTATGGTAGCTATTGTTGTAGGAGAATTTGATTAACGGCAGGTGGTTATCCCAACTACCACCCAAGTCAATCACACATGCACGAAGCATGTCTTCCAACGTTTGAATAGTACGCTCACTCTGGCCGTCCGTCTGAGGATGGTAAGCCGTACTAAAATTCAAACGCGTGCCCAAAGATTGTTGGAAGCTTTTCCAAAAATGTGACGTGTATCTAGTATCTCTGTCAGAGATAATAGACACATGTATGCCATGTAAAGCTACAATCTTATCCACGTACAACTGGGCTAACATGTCGGAGCTGTAAGTCTCCTTAATGGGTAGGAAATGTGCTGACTTAGTCAGTCTATCAACTATCACCCATATTGTGTCATTTCCTTTCCTTGTCTTGGGTAACTTGGTGATAAAATCCATAGTTACCATTTCCCACTTCCATGTAGGAAGTTCAGGCTGTTGTAGTAAACCTGACGGTTTCTGATGTTCTGCTT